>CM062808.1:827394730-828796233 GCA_031772625.1 Pinus tabuliformis
TTCATCAACATGAATCACCTTACTTCTACTTCCCATTCCCTCAATTCCAGGATATGATTCATGGCCACAACCGCAGTCTCTAGCTCTCTTTGTTGCCAAAACATGTGTTTCTTTCCCCTCTTTACACCTATTCTAACATAGGGTTGAATTCATCACACTGCAGTGAGCCTCTATAACCTCCCATTCACATCTCTTAAGTCTTCACTACAAATCCTTTTACTTGCATAAATGTGATATAGAAAGGTGCGAAGCTACTTGTCCTTCTGGGGGCAAGGTTATTCCACTAATACACTGTGGTAGGGTTCGCTCGTTTGTCCATGCATGAGCAAAGAAGCACAACGTGGGTAGGGATGAAGTAAGTGAAGCAAGAGGTTCCTTCCGAGTAGCTATAATGCAAGGGCTTTCGCCTCTTTGTTTTCCTCCCCAACCTGTGATAAGTCTTCTCGTCTCACCTTGTTCCTTCCTCATCCCTAGAAAAGGGCCCCTGATTCCAAACCTTTATTTAGCACCGTCCTTCCTTCTCTATATTGCATGAATGATATCTTTTTCTATTACTAATGTGACTATACTCCTAATTCCTGAAGGCAATATTAGGGTCTGGAAAGTCACCAGGTTGGAAATATAACCAAATGGAAGCGAAACCTGACCAAAAAAGAAGTCATTATCATACTTCCCTTCCTAAGAAGGGAGTCGTTAGAAGGAGTGACTGACCAAGATATTCTATATGTTGCCGTCAAATCTTGTCTTTTCGAGCGGCTTCGGCACTGTCTCTTTCACTGCGAGAACTACAAACTCTATGCATGCAATTTGACTTTCAGCAGGGGTTTCTTTTGAGACTCCATTGCCAAACAGCCACTTGATAGACCTCAAGAGATCCAACAAGTCACCATGAAATCCTCACAATTAGACTTAGATGAATGAGCCCTCTTCCCTCTTCCGGGCTCCTACAGTTATTTCATTTACTTACTTCTTCCTACCGGGCACATCTGAACAGGAAACTCCTAACCGCCTACATACCTCCCCTTTTGTGGCACAGTCTTGGACAAATGAAAATTCCTTCAAGCTCAAGGGACACACACAGATGCTTAGGCCGCGGAGAGAGTCCTAGTCATAGGACGTGCAAACAGGAAACCCACGCTCCTGTGAGATTACTCCTAACATTCCAAAGTGAGGAACATTAGCTAGATTAAGAAAAGCTCATGAAATAGCCAACTTGTGTCTCAGTCCTAGCATTGTCGGGCCCCCGCCCTAGGTAGGTTTGTATGCTCTCTCATCGATCAGGTTAGATCTAGCTCCCATCCCATAGTCATAGACTCAGCGAGAAGTCATGCTTGCTCCTTCTCTAACCCCCACATTCGGTTACTAACCATCTCTATTGAGACGATCAGAAATGCATGAAAAAATTAGGCCTAATAAAAGAAAGCCGTGAAAGTGAATGGAGGAATGAGTCCAAAAGTTCTTTCCACAAACAACTGGTAATCACCAATCAATAGGTAAAGAAGAATCCAAGTTGATTCTGCCCAACATTCCATCCTGAACACCGGCCTTATATCCTTTTCAACTTCTGCATCAAAAGCACGAAGATGACGCTACAGCTCTAACAGAACGAGCACCCCTAGACGTTCCTCCTCCTTCCTTCAGTGTTTCTCCCATGGGATATAGAGGCTATACGCATGGCTCCGATGAGAAGTTCTTGGTCTTCGCCTGTAGAAGCACTGTCTGTTGGATTGGGAGAGGAGAGCTAGCTACCGGGTCTCTTCCCTATTGGTTGGTGTAGGTCGAAGATATATCATTGGTGGCGTAGCTTCGCCTACTAATAGATACATTGGTCCAAGGCGTAGCTTCACCTAATGGATGGAGGCATATATATATTGGGTTCTATTCCTTCCTGGTTCCTGGCCTTATGTTTTCAATTTGGATTCCTGCAGATATGAGTCAAAATGATGGGATTGCGTTTTCTATGTCTGGTTCGTGCTTGGACTTCGTACCCCTAGCTATTATGGACTCTTTTCTCTGGGTATTACTGCTCGATGTTGGCATCTGCTCTTCCCTGTCCCCTCTGCTTCTATCTCTTCCCGGCCTTCCTTTATGTTATCCCGTTGGGCTGAAATAATAATAGGGCTATATTATATAGAAAAAGGCTCTTTTTCACTCGGTAAGACAAACGAAGCTGCCGTATGTCTGTTTCAAGAAGTGTATCCAAATTCCCGATTGATTGTCCATGTTGTGTGTTCTTTCATTTTATTAGCTGGAGTTATTCTCTAGGTGTGTATAGGAACTTTGTAGTGTATCCTAGGTGGTTGCTTCCCATCATATAAGTGGTTTCTTCACTTCGAAATCAAGTGAACGTCTCCCCTTACTACCATCAATTGATGTCCATTCAATTGGTCGTATAAACTATGTTGCCTAAGTGATAACAGACAAACGAAGAAAAAGCAGCCATTTGTCCATGCATGTGAGAATGAATGAGCAAATTAGAAACTTCAATCTTGGTCAGGCGAGCACATAATCGAACTGAGGAAAAGGCCCGTGTTTGGTTCGGGGCATAGCTCGCATTTTGGTTTTCTAAGGATGGTCTGTAGAGGGCAGGTGCTGCATTTGCTTGAAGTCTGGGACATGTTTATCAGATGTTGGTCCTAATTGCATTTCCCACTATAGTCCAGCTGGGGCTTCACATCGTGCTTGATCATTTGTGTCCTGAGGCGTAGTTGATTTCAAGGTTGTCTGAGACATGCTTCTGATTGACTAGTAGTGATTGATTAGCCAATAGACAGGATGCGCTTTCGGTCTTATGGAGAAAAAAAACCTCCCACCCTACCCGAATCATGGTGTATGTAAGGCGCTTGCTAATGATATGTAGTTACGGTGGGTGTAGCTGGGGGATCTGATGCTCTTTGTGGTCCGCTGAGTGAAGTTACGCTACCCAATCTTCCTGTCATAGGCTGATGATAGCTACCAAATGAAATTTGGCTAGGTGGATAATGCCATAAATGCTATTAAGAACATAAGATCCATCCATTAAAAAAGTGCATGCAGAATATACCATCACACACTGCCAGCCCCCATTTCAAGTATTCTCCCCCCGCTGCCCCAGCCAGATATATACGTCTATTAGGTATTTACCTAATTTTCTCCACAGAAGCAAGTACCAATGATACACCATTCATTATTCGCATTGTTCAATCCCTCCTTCCATCCAATGCACAGGAATAATGCATCAAAAGTCCCTGAATTCGAACCCCCCGCACTAGCTCTATTGCTAGTTTTCAAAATGGAGAAGGTAGGAGTGGATATTTGATATACACTAATACTGTGGGCTTGGATGTTCCTAGGTGGGGTAGTGTAACCGGAGAATCTGAAATTGGCTCTACCTCTGATGCTCTTTCTCTCTATATTATTGGTGCTTTCTATTCTTATGCTAGCTCTGGGTCAACTAGATATGTGAACTCCGATTGCCACAAAGTCATCTAGTGGAACTGGAACATGAAGAGGCTCTGTGACGAGAGGAGAGGGAAATGTAGCAAGAGAAAGTCTAGGAGCAGGAACATACCTTCCAGGAGCCCTCGTATGGTTCCATATTATGCACGAGTTACAGTTACTGAGTACGTTCCTATCAAGGGTCAATATGCTTCAGATCGAGATTCAGGAGCAGATTATCCAAGCACATAGGTAGCATTTGGCCTAATGACACCCCTTTCATTTCGGGAGTCTACAACATCTCCCCTAGGTCGAGATTCATAACCCACAAAGCCTACGGTAGCATAATCGGCGACAGAGCAAGCCACAGAGCCAATTACCTATGAGAAGATTAAGGAGCTCTTCTCGAATTACTCCAGAGCCTCAGGAAAAAAATGAAACACCCTCGAGCAGTGATACTGCCATCATGAAAAGCTACAACAAGAGTTTCTAAGGCTGAGATCAGAAATCTATTACAAGACATGAAAATAGACTTGCTAAATTCACTTTCAATGTAGCTCGATACCCTTAAGGCTAATAAGAAGCAAGAAGAGATGGAGAGGGAGACAGTTTTCTGCCCCAATTGCACAAAGAGACATGTTAGACATGAATGCCCATGAAATGTTGTATCAATCTACAGCATCTGTGTGGACAATCATGATACAAGAAACTGCACCCAGTGACCAGGCCTCCAAGCAGTTTCTCAAGGTGCAGATCAGAATGTTGAGTAAGTCTACTTTATAAATCTTCGTTTTCATACTTTGGGTTATACACACCCTTGAAAATTGCTCCATAACTGGACATACTTATTGGATCTATTCTAGACATACTTATCTATATATATATTCTTGGTTGGCTACTTGACTGGATCTATTCCGGTTGGCACTCTTTCTGGATCTATTCCAGACATACTTGTTTATCGAATCGCGGCAACCACTATTGATCTATTCCCGAAACTTATCTGATCTATACCCACCCCACCCAAGATCAGACAAGTAGGAGCCAAGATCAGACAAGTAGAGCCCAGATCCAGTCAAGTTTCGATATAGATAAAGAAGTTTCGGGTAGCAAAAAGAAAGGTAGTCCCACACTACCATTTTCCTAGATAACTGCTCTAAAATTGTTCCATTTACATAGAAAGAAATAGATTGGAAAGAGGTCAAAAAAGTAGTAGTGAAGTGATAAAGAAGTGGGAAATAAGTGAGTGGATGGGGTCGGAATAAAACAATTGCCCAAGAGGTGGAATGCTCAGTTTAAGAGGTATAAACAACTGCCCAATAGTGTGTTGAGAAAACTGCCAAATGCTAGGTAGAATAGCCCCTGCCCAATGGTGGGTTGGGAATAAAGGACTGCATAAGAACAGGTGGGGAATAAGGGACCGTACAAAGGTGAATGGGGAATAAGGGGTGGAAATAAGGACCATATCAATTTCGAAGATGTTTCCTGCTCAGTCCAATACTTAAACCATACCATGTCCTGACCAATGAATGCCATTAGGGGACCTATTCATGCAATCCTCAGGATTTATGCAGTGTCTAGGAACTATGCCAAATTCGATGAAACGTCCATGCTCCAAGGCCAATTCCTCTAATCCAAGAGCACCCATCTTATGTGATGGCTAGGAACCGTCCCTATGATGCATTAATAGGTGTTATCAAGGGCGAAGCCCAAGCCGGGTTAGTTCCCCCTCATTGGTATTGGTATACAGCACAAAGAAAAGAAAGGAAGGCAACAGCGTGAAAGGAAGGAAGGAAGTGATACGAAAGGAATTTTTCACGGGCACGAATACTGAATACACCTATTACCTGCATCTTACCTATTTCATTAACTACTAACTGCTAACTGCATCTTGATCATACCTACTTATTAACTGCATACCTACTTATTAACTGCATCCTTGATCACACTTAGTAACTCGAATCCTATCGGCCCATCCCATTTAGTAAGCTAGGATTAGGAAGGAAGTATACCAGCCAGCCCATTTCATTAAGTGTCCAAAAAGCTCCAAAAAGCATAGATTCTAAATTCATCACATATAGGCCTACCAAATTCACTTTTAGATACCGAATGCCTAATGAATCCCAGTTTACCCATAGAAAACACTTTTCACAATCTTCAGACATATTTAATGCGAAGTTATCATTGAGGATGCGCAAACAGGCTCCACCATAAGGGACAGGATCTATTCCGATTCCCAACTTCCGAACCCACTTCTGAACAAGGAATGGCAATTCAGGAAGGTTGTTTAGGGGTGAGTTGAAGATGAGTTCCCGATAAGATAGCAAGGATTGTAAGAGAGCTAGGATTGGCTTAGAACCATGAGTCCCCTCCGGGAGCCGAGCCATGATTGTAGGAAGAGCGAACCAAGCCAAGAGCCAAGGATGTGTTATCAAGGGTGAACCCAAGGGAGAAGCATGGGACCCAAGGAACGAGCATGGGAGTGTTATCAAGGGCGAACCCAAGCTGAGCTAGTCAATATTGTGTAGGACCAGTTTAGGCTAGCCATCGACGAAGGATATGTCTCTTCTTACTAATGAGGCATGAATAAAGGAACCTTGCCTCATGATAGGCATATCGATCCCGGAACAAGGAAGGCTGGGAAGACAGTAGGAGCGTGAAAGGAAGGTATACGACACAAGGAAAGGCAGGTGGATGAAAGGCAAGCACACAGGCAAGCAACAGGATAGCAGGGGATAGTTAGCCTCCTCATTGGTTAGTTCCGCCTCATCAAAGGTGAAATGGGGAAGGAAGGAAGGTATTCCTTAGCTAAAGCAGGCAAACGAGCAAGCATCATAGTATATTCTCGTGGTTGCTTGTTACAATGCTTCTATCTATAGCTGGGGTTGTAATCCTTGCCCCCTGGAGGGACAAGTGGCTTCGCACCTTGCATTAGAGGTATTCTGATCAAAGTCAAAGAGAGTATTCATCCTCTTCAAGCAAGTAAAGCAAATGTCAATAATCAAATGTGTGTTATAATGGATGTAACATGGATGGTATAAAGTTTTTATTTATGTCTGCGGCTGTAATCAATATGTAAGATGTAAGAATGCATCTCCTAAAGCCGTCTGACTTCAGTTTAGGTTTGCTAGGCTTTGATGTGGAAGGTTAAGTATGCGGTCTCTCTCGTCTCCCTCAATCTAATCCAGCGGGGTTTTCAATCTGGGCATAGGGGCGGGGTCTGTCTGTACCGGTGTTATTAGCGGATGTGTTATGAAAGGCATACAGCAGTGTTGTCTAAAGTGAAATATCCAGCTAAATCTCTCTAGCGGTGCAAAAGCAAGTTCTCAATGATCTGATTTGTGGTGATCGTAATCAAAGAAATGGTTCAAATTCAAGTGTGCATAATGAGAGGTAGATGGTGTCAGGTGTGGCTATTGCTTGGCTAAAAATGGGTTATTCTCAAAGTGAAAGCTATTCATCGTAGCTAAAGTAAACCTTCACTCGCTTCCATGAATTCTTGAATTGAGGTGGGCTAAACCCTAACTAGGATTGTAAGAAGCATTTATGTTCAAAAGTTAGTTTTTCGCAGTCTCAGGCGGTGTATTGGCAGGCTCTTCTATCTCTGGGGGTGCTATCTCTAGCAGGTTTGTTTGTCTGCAGTGGGATTTATCTCTAGCAGGTAGGTTTTAAAGCAAGTTGTTATCTAGTCCCTTCTCTATATAAGTGATTCGCCATTGAGCTTGATTTCTCATCCGGTCCACTCCCCCCTATAAAGGTATTGCCATTTCTCCCTCTCACTAGGACCCTGCCTGCCATTGCATCGGGATAGAAAAGAACTTACATGTGTGAGTTGTAACTCACTATCTATGAAGGAAAGCCAGTGAGACCAGAACAACTCGTGAAAAACCAGGAATGAAGGCCAGGAAAGCATTCTTCAGGGAAAGGAAAACCAGTTAGTCTCTCTAGGAAGGTCCGGTCTCTCTATCCAACCAGCTATCTATTATCCCGGCAGGAAAGCAGTCTATCCCCAAGCAAGGAAAGCATTGACTGCCTAGCCTATGGAGCAGTACTTGTTTACCTACTTGCTTGAAGCATCAGCTGCATATCAAACTATTCTTTTGTTAGGGATTTAAGGCTAAGCACTCCTCCTTACCCTTTTGAACATAGTAGGGGCTAAATTTCGAGGCAGGGCTTGTTCCCACGCTGCTTCACGAACTAGCATCTTCACAGCATACACCCCTGCTAGAGAAGAAGAGAAACCAGAATGGAAGAGATAACCACAACCATGAGAGAAGAAGAGAAGAGCCTTAGGAAGGGAAAGCAATAAATTACCTTGCCCGTCCTATTTCTTCTCTGGCGGCTTCGCACCTTGGAAAAGTGGGAAATTTGAAAGAGAAAAGGTGGACAATGCATAAATTATATACGTAATTACATCATTCATTATGCTTTTCTGCCCTTTTTTATCGAGCCAGTAAGAGAAGTGGTTGCTGGTGATTCTTTGCTGCCAATAAAGAAGAGAAGTGGGCCAGTAATTCAGTGGATGTTGGTCATTCATTCCGCCCAGCTCGGCGGGAAAACGGCTTTAATCAGCCCTAGAGCCGAAGTCGAGTGGGAGTTCGGCACTCTCGAGTTTAGAACGCTAGCGACCTTAGCTCCCTTAAAACCCCAATCCTCAAGCTAAGGGCCCAATTGATAGGTTTGAGGCTAGAGGTGAAAGGTTTAAGACTAATGCAGAAGGTTCAAGGTGAGTTTCAAAGTGTGAGATAGGCTCTCCCTTGGTGAATTGACTCATCCTCTGATGAATGAATATAACCAGCATTGCTAGGATATCCCCATTTCTATTTCATGTTAGTACCTATTACTTACCACCTCCTTGATTTCACAACCTATAGTTACTGCCTGCCTCACACTTGCAATGCCCCTTATAGCATTGGATGATCGGATAAGGGCTTCCAATAGAGCCATTGGACAAGTGAGTGGGCATACATGGCACACAGACTTCAACTTTTAGATTTGAAAGGAGGGAGGCACGAAGTGAGCTCAGCACTTAGATCAGTCGTATTAATTTTCGTAAACCCTTGCTTCTTTATAGACTGGCTGCTCAATTATCTAAACTTAGAGCATTGTTGGATGGGACGGACATTCCACAACACTTGATGAAATAGTCTGACTTGGTTGGGTACCACTATTCCTATTTACCGCTACGCCGTTGCCTACTCACTTTACTTATGTGTTACTCTCCCTTCACCTTTTCTCTTGACCAACCATACTTCCTATCTCAACTTACTGATGCCCCAACCTCTTACTTCAGCAAAGAATCCTAGTGGGTACAGCAAGCACTTACAACCTTGACTATTTGCCTATTTACCTCTCCATAGCTCTTCTATGCGATTCTCGTTCTTTTATTAGGCCTTTGTGGAGGGGAATTGGTTCTACCCTCTTTGCTAAAGCGTAATTAAATATAATAAGAATTTTGTATATCCCGACAATATGAACAGTATATGATCTACGCAATCTTGAGCAATATATAAACCCCCCAAATTAAAGAAAGCATAATTACATAAAGAATATCTCACGTCCAACCAACCATAATTACATATATAATGAGGTACGTAGTTGCTCGACCATAAGGGTGAGGGTGAGCTAGCCGAACTCTCGACAAACTGCTCCAAAATATATCCAAATAGTAATTCTGAGATTCTTTATCACGTAACTCCAACAACTCCGAAGGTTACTCTGAACTATATCGCCAAGAAATCTGATGAGATTCGCCGAGCTCTTTTATGATCACTAGCCAACCAGACTGAAATTACCAGTCCCAACAGGCCACGCGAGCACTCTGTATCATCTTTATACGCCCACTTTTGTTACTGAAATTCCCACTTATTTATTGGAAGGCCATGTTTACTATTGGATCTTTGTCTCTATGTGGGAGGAGGAGACTTGTATAACGACCATGAATCCGTATAATGATTTGGAGATTGGAGTTGGAACTAGCATTTGTAATTCTATATAAGTGTGTGAACCGGCTACTAAAGATCCATTCTTGCTCACATATATAAGGATAGAGGATTTCTTATGACAGATATCGGGAAAGAGTATCTGTGGGAATATCGGGAAAAGGTGACATAGCCTTAGGTGGTGAGTGACGTAGCCTTACAGAAAGGATATTGGTTGATGAAGTATGGCGTGGCCATCCAGGGGCTGAGCCCAGAGTCCTTAATATCGGTTAGAGTCATTCATATCGGGAAGGAGAGTCTTCTCGTTCACACCCTTACCTTAGCTAAGAGTGAACGTCAGCTAACGTTAGGGAAAGCGAACATCAGTGAGCGGGGATGCGGGTATTTATAAAGGGGTCCATTTCAGGCTTACCTCGCAAATAAAGGTGCGAAGCTACTTGTTCCCTCCGGGGGGCAAGGAGTCATTATCCATTCATTATATACGAGCATACGGTATAGGGTCAATCCCCTTCGGGCTGGTAAGGAAAGTAGTCAAGTGAGTTTATGAAGATCTTTTTCTATTTATCTTCTTATGAATATATTCTTATAAAAAGATTATTCTCTTCATCTTCTTATCTCCCATATTCTTATCTTATTCTAAAAATATAACAATATCTTCTTATGAATATCTTCTTATATCAATATTCTTATCCCCACATATTATTATAAAAATAGAATGCAGTAATGGAAGCGTAGGTGGCTAAAACCCGTGTCTCTTAACCACCCTGAAGGTGCAGCATTCATTACAGCCTTTGGTTCGAAGTGATATATAGAAGGAAGGCGTAGCCATACATCCATCTGATCCTGTGAGGGGTTACTATTCTGATCCTACCAGTGAGGGGACTGACTACAGCGTTGACTACTTACTACCCGACCCGACTACGAGCGCTAGTAAGGAGATAGATATTGAGATAGATGGATAAGGAAAGATATCCATTCATTAACGTACGGATGCTACCAAGCGGTAGCAAGGAGACAAACTAGACCAAACTAACCAGGGTCGACCAAACTAATCAAGCGGTAGCGAGAGTGATTAACACTTAGGCGAGCAGTAGCGAGGATAATCACTTCCCCATCTAGTTAAAGACCTTCGACATCAATACATGGATTTCTTATCTTATCTTTGACCTCGAACCCCCTGGCCAAGGGAAATGGGAGTTGAATTATCATAAAGAACCATTACTATTGACCAGCTTCTCCTACTAAGGAACCATCCCCGGAGCTAAGGAAACGATGGTTATACCCTTCATGGAGTGACCTACTCTGATGAACCATAGTCATTTCTTATTGATTAATTAGGCATAGTTTAGTTACCTCTGTGGCCTTCCTTGGGTTCACTGCCTCAGATTCATTCATTCGGCATGGTTGTGGCATTGAGTTACCTGCTCTTGAGGATTTATTCATTAGGCATGGCTGTAGCTCGCTTGCAGGACCTCTGCCCTCTTGGCTGCCCGTGGTTGTGCGGCGCCGGGTGGAGGCCTGGACATAGCACCTCCGCCTGGCGCTACGCCACCACGGGCGGCCGGGAGGGCAGAGAGGCGATTCTGGGAATCACCCCTCCGCCCTCCCGGCCGCTCACGGTGGCATGGCGCCCGGCGGAGGCCTGCATGCAGTACCTCGGCCCTGCGCCGTGCCACCGCTAGCGGCCGGGAGTGCAGAGGCACGCACGCAGGCCTCCGCTTTGCACCGCACCATCGCGGGCAGCCGGGAGGGCCAATTTTTTTTTTTTTAAATAAAAACCTTAAAAAAAATTGTTTTTAATGAAAAAAAACTCGTTTGAAAAAAATAACATTTTTTAATAGTTATTTTTTTTTAAATAATAAAAAAACCAAAATTGTTTAACAATTATTTTAAAAATTTTTAATATATATTTTTTTAAACAAAAAAAAACAATTTGTTTAAAAGAATTTTTAAAATTCTTTAATTTTTTTTTGTGTTTTAAATAAAAAAGCTAAGTTTAATCAATTTTGTTTTTTATTTTTTAAATAGAAAAATACATTTTTTTTTTTAATTTTAAATATTTTTTAATTTTTTTGTTTTTATTTTTATTTTAAAAGACATATTTTTAAAATTTTTATATTCTTTTGGTTTTTTTTTTTTTAATTTCAGTTTATTCTTGTTTATTTTAGTTTTTTTTTAAAATGTTTTTAATGTTAATTTTACTAGTTTTTTATTTTTAGTTTTGTTAATTTTCTATTTTTTTAAATCTAGTTTGTTTTTATTTATTTATTTTTCTTGCTTTTGTTAATGTTTTTTTTAATTTTTCTATTTTGACTTACTTAATTTTAAATATATATATATTTTTAAATTATGTTTTTTTTTTCCAAATTCTTTTATGGTTTATGAGATAATTTTTTTTTATTAACATTTTTTTTTGTCTTTTTTATATATATTTTTATATGAGTTTCTTGAAGTAATCAACATTTAAAAAAATAAAAATAAAACAACTTAAAAATTCCTTAAGTAATCATGATTTAAAAAAAAATGGACATAATAAATTTTAAAGTGTGAAAAATAAGTCCTTTAAAAAAAAAATGTATGTTGTATAACATGTTGCATCAACACATTTCAAAATGAGCATAAAAATCACTAACATTTAAAAACAAATATTTATATTTGAAACATAAGAATATTTAAATTGTGAAAAATATGCTCCAAAAAATAAGTATTGTATTCTGCATCACCACTTTTCAAAATCGGGTCACGTTTTTACTACCTCTATGATTACTACGAAATGGGTAACCGTATCGGTTATTTAAAGTGCCAAAAACTATGTTCTAAAAAAAATATGTGTGTTCTGCATCGCCCCTTTTCAAAATCGGGTCAATTTTTTGCTATCTCTACGAAATGGGTAACAGTATCAGTTCCCGTTTCAAATTTTATATTGTTGTCTTTCCAACCTCATCAAGATGAACACTTTGAAGTGTCTTTGTCAGCCACTTTGGGGGACCTTTCTCAGATGTTCCAGGCTGCTCCGTTGATTGAGTTGGGACTGAATCAAGATTGAGTCTCCTAATTCTATCAATCACATCACTTAAAGCATCATCTGTTGTTGGAGTTTCATGTGGGCAGAGTGTTCTTCAGAAGAAGATTCCACATGTTGATCTAGTATAGGAATCCCCCCTTCAAGATGTGGAATCTAATTATCAAATTCTTGAAATGATTTTTCTTTTGCGAAACTATCCAAGTGATCAAGTCGTTGCTCAACAACATTGTCAGTTTTGGATGATTCAAGAAAAATTACATCTCTAGATACAATAAACCTTTTATTTACTTCATCATAGAGACAATATGCTTTGGAGGTGTTTGAATACCCCAGGAAGATACACTTATGACTTCTAGCACCAAGTTTGTTTCTATGTACCTTTGGTATCAAGGCATAACAGGTGGAACCAAAGACCCTGAGATGCTTTACCGAAGGAACATGTCCATACCACATTTCATGAGTTTTGTTTCTAATAGCATTAGATGGACATGTATTCTTTATATATGTAGCACATAGAATAGCATTAGCCCAAAACATTATCTTTACATTTTTGAAGAAGAGCATGGATTGTACCATATTTAAGATTGTCCTATTCATTCTTTCAGCTACATCATTCTGTTGGGGATTATAAGGCACAGTTGTTTGATGTTTGATCCCATGTTGGCGAAGATAGTTTTCAAATTCATTTGATCTGTATTATTTTCCATTATTAGTGCGAATAGACCCAATATGAGATTGTGCATCATTTTCAATCCATTTATGAAAATTCTTGAATGTTTGAAAAGCATTAGATTTATTCTTCAATAAATAAACCCAACACATTCCGGTGTAGTCATCAATAAATGTCATCATATATTTATTTCCATTTGCAGAAGGAATAGGCATTGGACCACATAAATCTGAATGAATGAGTTCAAGTTTTCAATGTGCTCTTGAATGTGAATCATGAAAAGACTATTTGCTATGCTTTCCTAGGATGCAAGCATCACATTGCTTAAGTTTCCTAGGAATTGTAGGCAAACCAACAACACCATTTTTCTTCAATAAGTGGAGACTATAATAGTTCAAATGTCCAAATCTAGCATGCCATAATAAACTTGATGGAAGTGTACCTTCTTCACGATGAGAATTGTATGAGAAATGTTGTGCACGAGAAGAGGTTCCTTGCAGCTTGAGAAGCCTTTCTTCTTCTATTCCCCTCATGACAAGTGAGTGGTCAGATGCTTTTCTTACCTCAAGCTTGCCATCAAACATATGAATGGAGTGACCTTGCTGGAGGATGTGGACCAAGGACAGTAAGTTTCTCTTGAGCTGTGGGAGATATAGAACATGATGTAGAAGAAATTCTGGAAGATCACGTAGTTTAAGCCTAATTGTGCCAAGCCCTGATGGCTTGATTTTTTATTGGTCTGTAAAGTATACTACTCCATCAACATTGTCAGTGAAATCTTGAAAAAAATCTTTTCTATGAGTCATGTGGCATGTTGCTCCTGAATCAAGCAACCAATCATTTTTCCAAGAAGCAAGTGAAGAATTGAACAAATCTTCATTTACTCCAATGTTACATTGTGCCACAACATAGTGAGTGGATTCAGGTGCTTTACCTTTGTCTGTATAATTAGTTTTACCTTTCTGTTGGTTTCTTTTCTGCTCAATTTTGTCCCATGGTAGCTTGCATGTAGAGGCATCATGTGATCCATTTCTTTTGCAGCGAATGCAGTGCAAATATTCCTTTTCTCCTTGAGAGTGTCTTCCCCCCCTACCTCTGAAATATCTTCCTCTTCCTATTGAATGCATACTGTAACAAAAAATACTTCTGCTGGCAAAAATCTATGTACTGTAAAAATACTTCTGTTGATAGAAAAATAATTCTGCCAATATACAGTTAAATTGTACTTCTAATGATAATTTAAAAAAAAAAATTACAACTCAAAGGGGAATTCTCTCCATATAGGGCTTTGTACCGTCTTTGTATTTAATGAAAATATAAAACATAGATCATCTATGCATTCTCAAAAGATTTAAAATCTTTTCCTCATCATTCTTTCCGCAACGTTCTTGAATTGTTTTACATGAAAAGGAAACAAAGCTATCTAAATTTTTTCTTCACCAATCTAATGTCAACGTATATACCATAAAACTTCAATACAATTCCATGTGTTAAACTGAATTAAGAGTGCATTCAACAACATTCAAAGTACATTCAACGCGTGGCTATTAACACATTTTACATGCCAAAAGGTCTTCAGCGTATATACCAAAAACTTCAAAGTATATGCCAACGTTATGTGAAAAACTTCAAAGCATCATTCACGTAGCAGACTCAGGCGCCGTTTCCATGTCAGTCCAGCATTAAAAAATACCAAGAGCAGTGTATATGTGAAAAATATGAAACAACGTTTATATGGATCATTGATTCGAAAGGGTAAAGATTACTAAAAAAAGGAACCCTTTCCGGGCCAATCAACTGCGTATATGGAGCAGCTTCTTGTTGCGTGATGTCCACCTGTCTATCTATCCAAGACTTGTTATTAGACCCAACTCTGTGACAAACACCGAACCAGCAACCCACCTACTGAATTCTGGTTCTAAGCATACCCATCTCTGAAGTTGCTTGACGAGCACATATCCTATGCATGCATTTGCTAAAAAATAAAACAAAATACAAAAGTGGGCTGGTATATTTTGTGCAATAACGGATAATTCAAGAAGAGAAATGCCAAATTCCTTAGCAGAGCCGCTCATCCACCACGAATGATTTGAAACACTTGAGAGAGAATACTTCAAAATCACATGAAAAGTGCTACTGTGTAACAGTAGCTGACAAGTCCGATTCGGCAGAAACTGTGATGTAGCATCTAGAGGAAAAATATGTGAAGAAAAATGTAAGCAAATGGCGCCACGTTCTTCATAATGGCTCACCGCACCAGCGTTCTTTCGAATCACTGCTATACTCAACGCTTTCTGAATTTAGATAATAGTAGATAGACTAGACAGAGAGCACAGTAGATAGTGGACAAAGAGCTCAGTAGGTAGACTCCACAGGGATAGGGAACAGAGAGCAGTAGGTAGAAGGGAGTTACAACTATTTTGGGAACTTGGCTCTGATACCATGTCAGACCAAGCAGTAACTCCTCAACCAAAAATTGATTCGTGCTTATTCCTTGAGGTAGGTCTTCATTAAATACATGAGGGAGAGACTGTTCATATTACTTATTTATCTATTTACATTATATTCACCCAATCATGAGGATTAGGTGTCAACATTTCTCAATGTACATATTGTTCGAGACCTTTTCTTCATATCTGGAAGAAATTTTGCATGAGGAGATACCATGTGGTTGTTGACATAGTCAAACTCTCGGATGAATATTAAATTCATGCTTTAAAAGGATTTCATGAAATAGAAAGTGGATATGGACCTATTTTATTCATTCAAAAGACAAAAGGAAGTGCTCCACTTGAGGAGGACTATGGCCTTGAAAATAACCATGAAGAAAATGGCATAAGACCACTAATAGAGCCACCATGGAATAACTCAGAGTAGATTTAATAGGAATCAAAATGATCATGAAACCCCAACCATGGCTATCCCAATACAAGCTGATAACGCAAACTAGTAGATAATCAAATGAAAGGACCACAGGGCCCATGGCATCACAACATACTTCACACCGATGAACCTCATCCCTGATTGTCTCCATCATATTGTGTCGCAGCACCAGCTAACCAACATGAAAACCCATTGAGTGTAAAATGTCATCGACGACAGCATCGAAAGGCACAAATGAATTTTCTAGTGCCCCCTTGTTGTGTATATCTCCCATCAAAGAAGAGGAGTATAACCTACTCTTCCTCAGTGAAGAACAACTGTCATTATCCTCGTAGTCACGAGAATGCACCTCACAACCTTTGACATCTTCACCACGCCAAAATATACAACTGAATCCACCTCCTCTGACCACATTAAATTGGATAACACCTCCTCATGCCACCATTCTGAGAAACTATCAAAGCCTATAAACCCTTTACCCTTGCAGAAAAACTTCAGAAAGTCCTCTCCATTGACATCTGATTTGAAATGCTGTAAAAATGTACTAGTAGCATATAATATTTTGTTATGAAACCAACTCACAAAGAGATAGAAAAGATAGATAAATGCCTTCAAAATAAGCCTCTTCGAGGGGGCAGCCTCCTTTACATTACACAAATGAAGAATTCTTGGATGTTACAAATGACAATACCTTCTTTCTATATATAGGAGTCTAAGGGGTCATAATGTACTCAGAGCCAAAATAACAATAGTAATGTAGGGTCACAACAATAACAATAGTGGGCTTCTATGGGGCATAATAATAACAATATGGGGACTACATGGGCACAACAATATAATAAGGGGGTTGCACTAATAACAATAAGGGGTTACACTAGTAGTATAGGGACCTAACATGCCCCTCTCCTTCAAAAAGTGTTGTCCTCAATGCTTGAGTAGTTATGGATGCTTCTGTATAAAATTATCGTCTTCCCATGTGGAATCTTCAGCTGGCAATTTCTTCCACTTGATGAGATACTCTGAAACTGATTGATTTTGTAGTTGTTAGATTTTTGTTTCCATGATTGCTTTAGGTCCCAATATGGCTTTTTCCTTCCTCGTCAAGTTCCAACAATATTGTTTTAACTGGGATCTTGTCACTTATAAACTTCTTTAAGCATGAGACATGGAAGACTGGGGGCACTCATGAAGATGTAGGAAGCTCCAATTTGTATGTCATAGTACCAATCTTTTGCAACAACTTGTAAGGACCATATTACTTTGATGATAATTTATTATCCTTCTTAGCTTGCTTGAGGGACATTTGTTTGTATGGTTGCATTCTTCAAAATACCCAGTCGCCTATATCAAAACTTTTTTCACTGCAATGTTGATCTGCATGTTATTTCATTTGATTCTGTGCCAAAGTGAGGTTATCCTTTAAGAGCTGAGAACTTGTTGTTTTTGAGGGTCTACCTTAACACCTTCATGAGATGCAATATGACCGAAGTATTCCACCTTTTGTATTCGAAAGAAACATTTGGAGGTTTTTGCATATAATTGTTTCTTATACAATAGTTTCAGCACTCTATCAATATGTTGAACATGATCCTTCCCAGACTTGTTGTAGATTAGTATATCATCAAAAAATACTAAAAACAAATTTCTAAGGAAGGGTTTGAAAATGGAATTCATCAATCCTTGGAATGTAAAAGGTGCATTGGTAAGGCAAAAAGGCATGACCAAAAATTCATAATGACCCTCATGAGTTCTAAATGTTGTTTTGGAAATGTCTTCAGTCTTCATTCTGATTTGTTGATATCCAACATGAAGGTTCAACTTTTTGAAGTAAATTTCTCCATGTAATTCATCCAATAATTTATCAATGAGAGGAATGGAAAATGTACCTTTAATAGTGAGCTTGTTGAGCTCTATATAATCTAGACACATGCACCATGATCCATTCTTTTGTGAACCAATACTACTAGAGCAGAGAAAGCACTTTGACTACATTCAATTATACCTGCCTCTAGCATTTCTGCAACCATATGTTCAATTTCACTCTTTTGTGCAAAGGGATATATCTAAGTCCTGATGTTTGGAGGAACACTTCCAAGAAAATGAATAGGATGATCATGATCACAAATAGGTGGGAGACCTTTGGGAGTCTCAAATACGTTGGAATGATTGTCTAAGACTTTTTGGAGATCTGGAGAAATAGATGATTTGGATGTGGGAAACTCTAGCGAACATAATTGTGCAATTACACCTCGTTGTTCTTTCTTTAGAAGCTTTCTCATTCTGTTAGAGTTGATTATCTTTCCCGATTTCCATATGATACACCTTAATTCAACTTCCTTTCCTTACGAAGACAATTTCATTAAAATTTCTTGAAAATTAAAAGCTATTGTACCCAAGAATTATAGCCATTGGACTCCTAGTACAACATCAAAACCACCCATTGGAATGGAAAGCATTGGGCTATTAAATACATATTCTCCCATGGATAGCTTTCTATTATGGCACTTTCTAGAGCAGTTTATGGTTCCTCCACTTGTACCCATCACTTGACACATTGGTGTTGGATATATGAAGCAATTCAATTCCTTGGCTATCTTACAATGAATAAAATTATGGGTACTACCCAAATCAATCAACACTTTCACCTTTTTCTTCTTGATATGTCCTTCTATCTTTATAGTTTGTGGAGTGGTAATTCCAGCCAATGCATTACAAGATATGGTCTGATTCATTTCTTCTTTATCTCGGGTTCGTTCCAAGTGAGTATCCTTTTCTTTTGACGTTTCTTGATTCTTTTCTTCCTGATATTTCACTGCTTGAACCTTATTCTTCTTGATATTTCCTTCTATATTAAGAGTTTGAGGAGTGGTAATTCCTACCAATGCAGTATAAGATATGGTCAGGTTCTTTTTTTCTTTCTCTAGGGTTGGTTCCTAGTGTATGTCCTCTTCTTTTGACATTTCTTGATCCTTCTCTTCCTCCTCTTCACAATCTATGTAAAATAATTTCTTCTCAGCACATTGATGACCTTTAATGTATTTGCTATAACAATTGTAACAAAGCCCTTTTTCTCTTTCTTCTTCCAATTGTTATGGTGTCAACCTTGTAGGTTGTGAAAGGCTAGGAGAAACAACACTTCCATATTTATAGTTGTGAGGGATAGACTTCCTTGTTGCCATAATTTTTCTTTCCACTTTTCTTGCCAACTTGTATGCCTTCTCCAATGAATCATGTTCCCAAAGGTGAACCTCATATTAAATGTTATCATTTAAAGTCCCTATGAAGACATCAATCCTTTGGCTCTCTAGAACATCATTTACCCTTATATTAAATTTTTGAAAGCCCTCAATGTGCTCTGCCGGAACCCTTTTGTTTGAGATTTATCAATTTGTTAAAGAAGATGTTTCTCTTTGTATCCTCATAATGTGCTATCATTTCCTCCGTGAAAGTTGACCACGTGACAAGTGGTTTATGAGAACAAAGCCCTTCATACCATAAAAATTGATTAAGTTCCAAATATAAAGATGCAATACGTACCTTTTGTAACAACTGCACCTCATGTAGATCAAAATATTGCTCCATCTGTAGTATCCAATTTACTAGATCCTTGCCATCAAACTTCCTCATATCTCATTTTCTTGATTTTAGGAGCTCGAGCTTGAAATGATTGTAACTCTGTAATTTTAGATCTCCAAATTTTGAAATTGCGTCTTGTAGTAGCCCTCTCAGTCCTCTTTCTAACCCTGCAAGTCTGATCAAGATTGTATTCTGTAAGGAAGAGTTATGTCAAATCTCCCATGTTGACCTGATTATAGACTAGTTCAGTAGAGATAACTTGTACGAAGTGCCACGTGTCACTATTTCAACTTTAGGACCTGAAACCAACAAGAAAAAAGCTAAATTTTGTCCTCTTCTTGTAACTTCTTACGAGATTTCAATCTGATAATCAAAGAGAAAGTTACAATGATTTTCCCAAGGTCACCTATTTGGGATGTAATTCAGGAGCCTGCAGAAACCCTAAATGTCTTGGGCTATATCTCCAAAAATATAGCAAAACAAGATCTGAGATTTGGGCCCGCGCTTCACCAATTTTTTGTCTCAAATGGGTTTTAATTTCAGAGTTTGAAATTTTGTCAGAAAATACTTATAGTGAAAATTCCACCATGACCTATTTGAGATGGAATTCTGGAGCTTACAAAAAACCCTAACTTCCTCAGATCATATCTCCGAAAATGTAGCGAGACAACATCTGAAATTCAGACCTGAGGTTCAGTGACATTTTCTCTAAAATGTTTTTTGTTTTAGCTTCTGAAATTTCGCAGAAAAAACATTATAACAAAAACTCCACTATGATCTGTTTAGAGCATTGAAACCCTAGAATCCAAAGCTCTGATACCAAATGTTGTGAAACCAGCTCACAAAAAGATAGAAATGATAGATAAATGCCTTCAAAATAAGCCTCTTCAAGGGGGAAACCTCCTTTACATTACAAAAATGAACAATTCTTGGATGATACAAATGACAATACCTCCTTTCTATATATAGGAATGTAAGGAGGCATAATGTATTCAGAGACGACATAACAATAATAATGTAAGGGCACAACAATAACAATAGTGGGCTTCTATGGGGCATAGCAATAACAATAGTGGGCTTTTATAGGGCACAACAATAACAATATGGGGACTAAATGGGAACAACAATATAATAAGGGGGTTGCACTAATAACAATAAGGGGTTACACTAGTAGTATAGGTACCTAACATATTCTCCCTCATGTGGCTATTTTAACAACATCCTTCCAAGTGGTGAGATAAATAACCATCAGTTTGTTCACAATTTAGATTACCATTTTATTGTTATTACTAAATAATTAATACCAATCCATGCCTATTTTAGTATATATCCACTATTTTTACCAAATAGTCATTTTAATACCTCCAAAACCTATAACCCTCTACCCAAAATCCCCACCCCCAATATCCATAATATATTGGATCTATTTTTCACAATTTAAAAACCCCCCTTATGAATGCACATAATAATGAATAAAGTGAAGCCCCTATGGCAAGTCGTCCCTTGAAGTGGTGATCCCATTTTGACCTTTGGTAATGGTCAATTTCATATCCTTTGATGATCCATCACATTATCCCCATCACTCTGCGAACTGCACGAATGACTTCATGCATGAGGCTCTTGTCCCTCAAACTCATCGTGTAGCTGAGTCCTCCTCTCTTTCCAATAAGTCTTCCTATGTAGTTGGGTTTCCATTCCGGCCTTTGGATATGGTCTCATCCCCTAGTTCATGTTCCCTTGACAAGGAATTGTAAGCTACTTTTTCCTCATCTGAGAATATGGCTCCCCCTTCTATTAAAATATCCCTTTTCCATAATCCTTTTGATTATGGAGGTAAATCATATAAAAATGTCACACAAGAACAAGAAACCCCTTGAATATAAAAATGTTTCAACCTGTAACAAGATCAAATTGGGTTACGCCAATGCAGTTGGATCTCCAAATAACTGGTTTGATATTGATTATGATTTTACTATTGGGAATGAATCTATTTCTGATTTTGATGGATTCTAGGTCCTTAGAGGGGATGTAACCATGCATGTGGTGCCTCCATGATTATTATTTCCATCGACATCTAGGGTTTGGGAGCGACCCCAAAATTAAGCTCCTTCAGAGGTATTGTTCAGGTTCATAAACCCTTTCTAATCCTTTTCCAATAAATGATGGTTTTCATAGATAAGGCATGGGAGGTAATTTTGTCTGTGTGTCATGAATGGCATGTAGTTACAATTGATGCTATTAGATTATTTAGTGCTTTGGCAGTTATGTGGGATCCAAAACTTATTGAGATGCAGGCATTTCTATTGTATATAGGGATCATCATGACCAAACACATGCTGGGAAATTGTCAAAGTGCCTAAATTGTCCATTCATATGCTCCATATGTGGGGAATAGATTATTTTTTATCCATGTTTCAGAATCTAGAATCCTTCGATTAAGTTCCATGATCATCATGAGGGATTTTAATTTTTTGATGGGGAGGGAAGAGATTTTGGGAAAAAATTCCAGAATTGATAGTATGGCTACTTATTTTAGAGGTTTGATGGAGGATTTTTCTCGATTGGATGTGATGTTAGATCCTCTTGGCCCCACTTGGAGGAATGGGAGAACTAGTGAGGAAGGTATCTTAGAAAGAATGGACAGGTTTGTAGCTAATCAAACTATGGTTAATCATCCGACAGATATAAGATCTTATATTGTTCCAAAATTTATTTTTGATCATTTTTCCATTATGCTAGCATGGGACAAAGGGGAATAGAAGAGATCACAACCCTTCAAATTCAACCTGAAATGGATTAAAATGGATGAATTTGGGGATCTAGTCTGAAATGTTTATTCTCACTCATTGCTTCCTCCTCTAAAGAATAACATGACATCCATATGTTTAAAACTTAGAGAGCTAAAAAGGGTCACTTAGGAATGGATTAGGGGGATGAAGGAGGGCAAAACTAAAGATCTCGGGGAGATTGACATTTCCCTATGTTATTTCAATGATCCTTAGGACACATTATTCTTCTCAAAGGTATACTGGCACAATATCATTGAATTGGAGTGTAAGAGAAGGGAAATTATCCATTCATGGAAGAAGACATCCACATGAAGAGCAAGGTGTCATGGATAAAATTGGAGATAAAAGTACGAGATATTTCCACGCACATTTCAGTGTCAAGAAACATATCAATTCCATAAGGAGGATAAGAGATGAAGCTGAAAACATATTCAATTCACAGATATGTATTGAATAAATGGCGATCACACATTTCAAAGGCCAACTCTCGGCATAGGAGACATTTTTTTGGTCGCAAATTAATTTCATCGAAGAAGTTCCAAACATGTTCACATCAGAGGATAATGATAGATTGGGACAAGCAATCAGAAGGGAGGAATTGACTAAGATATTGAAGGAATTTGCAAAAGAGAAAAGTTTTGGCCTAGATGAGTGGGGGTTTGAACTTTTTATTCACTGCATAGATTTGAGGATCTCAGATTTGCTGGTAGTAGCGAAAGAATCTAGGATTCATGGGTTCATCTCGGGGGCCATAAATGTGAATTTCATGGCATTATTGCCCAAAAGAGTGGAACCAAGAACCTTTTCATTTTATCATCCCATACCTCTTTGTAACTTGATGTACAAAATGATATCACAATTGATTTTATGTAGGTTGAAGTTGGTATTGTCAAAGCATATTACAGCAAAACAGTTTGGGTTCTTAGAAGGTAGACAGATACAAGATGTAATTGGTATTGCCCAGGATATGATGCACTCTATTAAATCACAGAAACAAAGAGCTAGACTTCTAAAGGTAGACCTGAGCAAGGCATACGATTGCATCGACTGGTAATTCCTCTTCATCATCCTATTAAAATCTGGTATATCTCTATTTAACATTAAATGGATTTTGGCATGTTGAAAAACTACAAATTTTGTTGTCATTACTAATGGCTTTCCTTCACAGTTTTTCACTGCATAAAGACTAATCAGACAGGGATTTTCCATGTCTCCATTGCTCTTTCTCTTAGTTATTGATTGTTTTAGTAGAAAAATGATGGTGTCAAAGGATAATAGAATTATTAAAGGGACCAGAGTAACCAAAATTTTTTCCATCTCTCATTTAATGTTCGTAGATCAGAAAATTTTGGCCCTAGTCGATCAGAAAATTGTGATTGTTAGAGAATTCATTATTAATGTAGTTGCTTTTTTCAATGAGATCGGGCTGGTGATCAAGTCTAACACAAACAAGAAACGTAAATTCATTGATATTTGGAAAGAATATCCGATTGGGTTTCTTAATGGAGCCAACAATAGAATGAAATGCGGATGTGGTGCAGCCATAGTTACTGAGCCTGGTAATTTCTTCCACTTCTAGTGGGATGGTGGAATGGGATCAAAAAACAAATTGGAGATTACAACATTACGGGGAGTCCTTATCGCAACAAAATGGCTACGGTTAGACAAAATTCAGGTATATGGAAATGCAAAAGGAATAATTGACTAGGTAAACCATAATACTAATTTCAACCCCCCCATACTTGCAAATTGCATGATAAGGATTCAGAACTTGGTAAGGAATTTTAATCATATACATCTCCAAAATATATATATAGAACATAATTAGACAACAAACATCCTATCTAAAAGAGGTATTTTGAAGGAAACAGGTAAAAACAAACTCTGAGTCTTCAAGAAGGGTATCATGGTAAATGCAAGCAACATGAACTACTCTTATGAGATATTTTAACACAAACCCGATTTTGATGGATGCTTTGTATCTCTAGATAATGAAAGTGTTCATTTATGAAAATTTAATGGTTATAAGATAATTCTTGATGTTAAGAAAGACACATTTTGTAGAACAGGAAAATAGAAATGTATGGACATAGGAATGATGGGACAAGCATGAAAGGATAATATAATGAATGAAATATGAATTGTGTATTATCCTTATATTTTAATACAAAGATAGCATTTTTTTCTTTCTGAAAAAAAAGAAGAAGTAGCATTCAAAATAAATGAAATAGTAAAAAAACACATATTAAAACACAATACTCGATGGAGACCCCAAAACATACTCCAACTATGTTACTGCCTATCGACATTCAGTGAAAGTTCCTCCATTGCTCCCCTCATGAAGCACACCTTTGGTTTCAGCCTCCATCGCCCTAAATCCAATCAGTTGTTGTTGGCCTCCATTGCTCCACTTCCTAAAGAACCCATCAACAACATACGGATGGACTCCTAATCCTTTGCCTTTACCTTTTTTATTAGTATCTCGTATTGAATATTTTAAGAAAAAATAAATTTTGAGACAAAAGACTTCTTTTGTCTTCAAAGCACCCTCCGTGTGGTAGTTTTGAATGCAACAAAAGACAAGTTGTCTCTAATTTTATCAATAGAGATCGAAGGAACATACGATGAATTGATGTCCATGAAATCTTGCGAGGAAAAGTTGTTGCATTCTTGAAAGTCAACTACCCCCACAAAACGAAGAGCCCAACAAATTGTTGTCTTTATATAACATAACATGAATTGTAAGTGAAATAACAACCTCGGTATAGGTGCGGCACAATAATAGCATGCAAGTTGGTGGGTTTAGGGCGCACTCTCACAATTAATTTTGCAGTTGTTAGTTTATATTGTATTAAATTGATATGTTTTTCTCTTAATTGTTAATTGTGTTAAATGAGTTTCGTCTTAAGGGGCCATTGTCTTAAATATAAAATTTTGTCTTAAAATATTTTTGTCTCAAACTTTTCTTGTCTTAAATATAAAGCTTTGTCTTAAAATAATTTTTTCTTAAATTGTTTTTGTCTTAAAATATTTTTGTCTCAAATTGTTTTTGTCTTAAATATAAAGATTGTCTTAAAATATTCTTGTCTTAAATATAAAGTTTTGTCTTAAAATATTTTTGCCTTAAACTGTTTTTGTCTTAAATTTAAGGTTTTGTCTTAAAATATTTTTGGCTTAAATTACTTTTGTTTTAAATGTAAAGTTTTGTCTTAAAATATATTTGTCTCACACTATTTTTGTCTTAAATTTTATAACTAAGACAATTTAATTGATATTAAATTTTAATGTAAAATAACTAAAATAAAAAGTGATTTTTTAAGACATTGTCTTAAAAAAAATATCTTTGGTGTAGTAGTGATAGTAATACACATCAACATGGTTAGGTAGTGTCCCACAAATAGTAGTAACCTTCAACATGGTTAGCAGCGTCCGGCCAACTTGGTTCTCTCGCAAGCACCTGAAATGCCCACAGATCCCGGAGACGGGCTTCAATTTCCAGTGCTCTCTTCTGACTTTCCGGCGTCCTTAAATTGAAATTGCAGTCTTCACCTTGGAGCAGAGTACATCCAAGATATTTTCCTTCGTCAAGTCGTCACCCAGCCAATTGATTGCACATGTATTCCATTCATTCATTGCACAAAAATTTAATGTAAACATCTCAAAGGAATTAGAATTGTAATACAAAGGTTATTGGTACCATAGTTTTGAGAATTTCGTAATAATTTGACATCTTTTATAATAATTTCCCGTGAAAATTTATGTAAAACATACCCTATACATCTTGGCTAATTTGCTGAAAGGCAGAGTCATCTAATACTTGATTCGAATAGAACATTAAAAGATTGTAGCCTGGTTTTTATTGTCGGTCTTAATGTAAATACCTTGAATTTGTTTTAATTAGAGGTTTACAAGTTATTCTTCCCAAGCCTTAGTCTAATACTATGACGATTAGACTAAATACAGAACTTCCAAAATGAAAAAGATACGGTATTAATTAGAGTTATTGAAACTATAATTACCAAATTAGATTTCTACTTGAATTCTACCTCATCTCTGTGTAGAAAAACTAGGGAATATATATTTTACAAGTATCTAGAAACATAATTTACCATTCTCTATCATATTTTAAAATAGGATTTGTAGTTTCATTGACAACAAATTTAGTATTCTTTAGCTTACTTTTGATAAGAAATGCAGAAGACAGAAGTTTGGACCAAACACACGGGAGCTCACAGGTGCATATCACCAGGAGCTCCCACCGGCAAATGCATTCGCCTCACTTATTCATTAATCATCAGGAATTAAATAGATACATAGGCAAAAACAGATTCCTAATTAATAGGAACTGAATGTCAAATAAAGAGCAAATCATAACTAAGTAACCCATTCTCCATTAATTTCTAACATCCCCCCTTAATGGAGAAAGGGATTTTTAAACACACCTAAAGTGTCCCTAAACAAATCAAACTTCAGTCTTCCTAGTGGCTTAGTGAATTGTGGTTCCTGTGTCCTTGGACACCGAAGGAGATTGAGATAGCGAATCGAAGGATTCATGCATAGGCGATTGTTCTCCTCTTATTTCTTCAATCATCTTCACAACATGACTCATCTTCGAGCGTTGCTCAGAGGGCACGAACACACAGACCATTGCGATTTGAGGCATGCCCACCATTTCCTCCTTGATGTTCTTGTACCTCATGAGTTCTAGATCAAATACCTCAGCTGTCCATTCTTCCCTCACAATAGATTGTACCCACTTTGGAAGATCTATGCTTTCATCAGATGCATGTGTCTTTCCTTCATATAGTCTTACTTCAGCTTGAGCACCCACCGATCTAAGTGCATCAGCAAAATTTGTGCTGGCTTCCGATGGAATAGAGTAATCCCCTGTGCCATGTAACAGAGAAATAGAACTGTATAGGCCACGCTTGTGGAAGTGATCAATTAAATTCAATAGATTGTACCCACCAGAGATACCAAAATAAGCATTAATCTGAGAGACACTCCATGTAAGACCTGTTATTTCAGTTCCTGCTTCTTTTATCGCTTGATGCACCAGTGCACAAGCAGCAATATGTGCACCAGCTGATTGTCCAACTAAATAAATCCTATTTGGATCACCCCCATATTCAGCAATATTGTTGCATACAAATGAAATCCCCTGAGATGCATCTTCAACCATGTCACTGATAGTACCTTGAGGAAAGTTTCTGTAGTCAATGCATGCAACAATGACATTTCTTTCAACTAATTCTTGTCCCAGGAGAGAACCCCAAGCTTTATACCCAATGATCCACACACCACCAGCTATAAAAGCTACCACTGGTTTTGGTTCATCCATATTCTCTGGTATATACAAATCCAACCTGTTTCTAGGTTCCTCCCCATAAACGATGCTTCGGTGAACACGTTTTGAAAAATAGTAATAATAAGCAATTTGGATAAAGCCAGGCATAAGGAACATTGCGTAACAGCCAAGAGCAAGGAACTTTATAATCCATCTATAACCTAACCCGAGATATGCGAGCAATCTGAAGGCTAATCTGGTGATCAAATAGGTCTCTGCGGCAGCATGCCCGACGTCTTGCCTGAACGACCGCTGTCTCTCTGGCCGAAAGCCATAAATATTACTATCGCTCGCAGTCCTCCGCCTCCTGTTATTAAAACTATTATTTGGAGTCGTCGAAGCCACTAATAATGGAGTATCTGACCCTTCGTCTAACAGGGATAGGTGACGGGAAAGCGTCGTCTGGTTCTTCATCTCCAGACTTGACGAGGCCAAAACCGATGTCGAATTGGGAACCACCGTGGGAAGAATATCCAGGCTCTTGTCGTGAATTTCTCTGTTGTGGTTGGTGTCGGAGTCGATCTTCATTTTCTTCGGGTTTAGGGGCCGGGATAGCAATTGAAACGGAAGCATTCAGGTGTGAAGCCCTCTAATTACCTTCTCAGCAGGTACCATTGATGATGGATACTTGCTGTCCCGGCTCCTTTTACGTAACAGATTTTCAGCAGACTTATTTGACATCACCAAGGCTTGCTGAGGCGTACTTTTCACATCCAACTTGTAGAGTCCTCCTATGCGAATACCTGTAGCAATGGGCTTCATCTGATCCAACGAATATTTAATAATGCAATAAGATTTAAAAAATTCTACCTTGAGGTCCTGATCTGTAATCTTGGACACAGAAATCAGGTTCTTCTTAATGCCAGGAACATACCACACATCAAATATATTCCTGATCTTACCATCAGGCAGAGTAACAAGGACATCTCCATGTCCCTTGATCTCGTACCCACTATTATCTCCAAGATAGACTTTTACTCCAGTGTTGGATTCTTTAAAATTTCTGAACCATTGCTTTTTACCTGACATATGCGAGGAGGCTCCAGAATCCATGATCCAAATATCTGATTCATCCTCCTCAGTAGCAATGTCACCCTCGGCCATAAATAGTCTAACATCCAGATTCTGATCTGGGTCTGTATCTGCATCTGCATCTGCCAAATGACCTGCATGCCTTTTCTGATTGTACCTCTCTTGATTTGCCTTCTTCTTGCGACAAAATTTAGCAATATGGCCTATCTTACCACAATAAAAACATTCAGGAGCAGAGTCATTTCTATACGAGGTCATACCTTGTGTTGTCATTTTTGATGTGTTGCCCCTCCTCTGATCAGCCATTGCTCTCCCTTTTGGCTTGAACTTTGTTATCAATGCAAGATCTGGATCTTGAGGCTTGAGAGACGACCTCCTTTCCTCTTCATGTAGCAAAATTCCAGTAAGCTCTTCAAAACTTGGAGGCTTTTCCCTTGAATTCAACCCAGTTATAAACATCTGATAGTCATCTATCATACCATTCATGGTGATTGTCACCAGATCATCATTTGCCACGGTTTGACCGATATCAGATAGTTTATCTTTAACTTCCTTTATCCGAGATAAGAATGACAAAACAGACTCATTCTCCTCCATCTTGATTGACAGGATCTTCTTCCTGAGGAACAAGGTTCGGCTGGTGTTCTTGATTTCATACATGTCTTTGAGAGTTGTCCAGATCTCATTCGTTGTCTTGCAATCCCGAATATGAGGGATGATGCAATCTTTAACTGACAATTTTAGCAGGACCTTTGCCTTCAGCTCCCTTTTCTCCCATTCTTGAGTTGTTGCATTCGTTCCACCATTTGCAACAGTTGGCTTACCTTCATCACCGATGACAATGCTGTAGGTATTCTGACCTTCAAGCAAAGTCTGAAGCTTAAATTTCCAATTTATGTAATTGGAACCATCCAATTTGCTGCTTTCATTTAAATAATCTGCCATCTGAGAATTCATCTTTGAAAAAAAAACAGGCTACCCGACAACTTAAAGAAAAAACGAACAACTCTCGCAACAAATTGTGAATAAAAAATCTGACTAACGCAGATGATTAACGCTTTTTTTTTATTCAACGCAGCAACAATCATGGATTCAACGGCCTCAACCACGGCTTTCCTGGTCTCTCGTGACCTCCTCCACGCGGTCTTCTAACAAGTTGGAGCAAATTTCACAGCGATCCACGCCAATCCACGGCCTCCCATGAAGAATAGGTGGAGTTTCTCTGCGTGCATTCCTCCGTGCCCACGCCTCTTGCGACCTCCACGGCAGTTTCAACACTCGAATCACCAAAGAGTAATTCGAATCACACATGCACCTTTTCTCCAATTTCTTGTTCCCTGCCACCGGTCTCACGCAGCCTGCGGCCTCCTCCTCAATCGACAGTCCCGACCTGCAATCCAAGGAACTGGATTCAACTCCAATTCGCAGAGATCTCCTCCACAGCGATCCGGTAGCGAAACACCTCACCGCAACAGCAGCTTACTCCTCCATGGATTCAATTTCGCAGTGATCAAGCCTTACTCGCGCCATTCTGGCTAACAAAAACTGCGTAAGTCCAGAGGTGAAATCGGTGCCTATCACCTTTAAAACTGCGTTGATCGCCCTCCAAACGCATCGGTTAAATTTCTCCTCCACGCTCACCGCACCAGTCAACTCCACAGATCCAGTCGGATCTTTATGCCACAAGGTTGGGCAAGCATACCACAATACGCTCAATGTCCTCTCCTTGTTCGTTCGCAGCTCTGCTTGCGATCTGGCCGCAAGATTTCAACACCAGCAACGAGCCACACGCAGATTCAAGATTTCCAACCGAGCTCGAATCTGGTCAAACCTCCACTTTGGCGTAGCGCCCATCCGATGAGCTGGAGAATCCTCAGCACCCTTGCAGGCACAATCAATCCAACCGCTTGACCTCTGTTGTCGATATGCTGCCACGATCTGCTGGGTAGTCCAGACCTCGACCTCCGATGCACAAATACGCAGATCCGACCTAAGCACCTCACTTCCACGTACGATCTAGCCAGCCACGTCTTTGCAGCCTTCCAAAGTCACGCACAACTTCAGCTTACAGGATTCCTAGCACTAAGCTCTGATACCATGATAAGAAATGCAGAAGACAGAAGTTTGGACCAAACACACGGGAGCTCACAGGTGCAGATCACTAGGAGCTCCCACCGGCAAATGCATTCGCCTCACTTATTCATTAATCATCAGGAATTAAATAGATACATAGGCAAAAACAGATTCCTAATTAATAGGAACTGAATGTCAAATAAAGAGCAAATCATAACTAAGTAACCCATTCTCCATTAATTTCTAACAACTTTAATATAAATGTATGTAATCGCAAATTTTTTAACATGTTTTTTTTAATGTAGAAGCTAGCCCATTTTGATTTTTGTAACCTAATATTTTTTATTAACCAAAACTGCATATGGATTTTTAATCACTGAATTATTTCCCAAACCAAATCAAAAGGGCGAATTTCAAAAACTTTTGCACCAATACAATTTAACTTGGTAACTTAGTGCCATTTTAGAAATGAAAATACATAATTAAATGATAAAGGAGTTGAAAACATAGAAACTAAAAGATATTTGACTAATTTATTTGAATTAGATGCTTCAATTGGTATAAGCTCCGTGTTTCTTCCTTCACAGAAACCACCTGGATCAAGGAAAATTCCCATGTGTTTGTGAAGATGACCTAGCCTTTAATCCACCGCTATTAAGTACCACTACATTAGATTTAGAGTAAAAACATGTCCTCTTAAATGTAGTTCATGTCAACCAAAACTTGACCATGCGGAAACTTAGGTGCCGGTGCATCAAATTTAGAGTAAAAAATATTTCCCCATTAGTATTGCTTATGCCACTGAAGACTCCACCAAGGAGAAAGTTTAGGCATTAGTAAATGTCCAACATGTACATGTACTAGCTACAATCACTCACTTCTAGTATGTCAATGCATATAGACTACAAACCCTTAATTTTTTCCATCATTTTAGTAGCCATGAGGGTGTGTATATTGTTGAAAGGTTCCCTCACTTCCTGAGTAATTTTCTCTTCAACTCGAGAGGCAATGATCTCTATGAACCTAAACATTGTAGTTACATCTCATACTTCAACTAGAGTGTGTCCCCTTTCTTAATAGTAGGCTAGTCCATAGCGTATTGGAGCTCTCTGGTGAGTTTTGGAGTGTTATGGGCCCAATGTTTATCATAGCACCACCTTCACCATTAATTAACCATAAAATGCATGCGTAAATGTTGAACAAAGCCATGAAAAATTAGGGTCTCTTCAACAAGAGGGTGCCAAAGTTCCTCTTTTTGATTGAATTGTATGATTACACCATCATTGCAGGAAGGATCATTCATAGAAAAAAACCAATCCACCTCATAATTCCCTAGAAGGACAAACACAACAATAACTACAACAATAAAACCTATACAAATTATCACAAGGTAAGACGATCAAGATCAAACTTGTGCCACCTACCACTGACATGACCAGTTGGTGACTTTCCTAGGAAGTCCATGATTAATTGTAAAGGCTACATATGGAGAAGCAATTTTTCCCATGAGCCCATCCTAACATTGTGAAAAAATCTTAATAAACGTACAGTGAATCTGAGTGACATAAGGGAAAAGGTTATAAAATGACATTGTCTGATTTTCCTTTAGAGACATTTGGAACATGAACCAGAATATTCATAAACCCAATTTAGTAAAATTATAATATTGGAAGGGATTAAAATTTATCCATTGAATAGTAATAAATAAGAGACACCAAACACATTTGAGAGGTAAAGGATTCCCATCCTAATGTTAATGTACTGTGAATAGTCTTTGCACCAAGAAAAATGATGAAAACACATTCCTATGAAAAAAATTGAATATTAGCCCTCACTACTTATGTTGAATGAATGGAACATTGATAGAGATGATGTTTATTGGTAGTCTAATATGGAAACTTGGTATTGTCTTCACTATAATTTTTAGATGGTTCTCTATGCTCTCTCATCTTTTTCATGCTAAAGATATGGAGAGGATTTACTATATAGATCACTAGGTGGTGGATTAACAAGTTGGTGTCTGTTGTTTTCATATAGCATTCATAAACAAATAAAGAGGCATGTTTCCATGTCCCATTGACATGTATCCTACTACAACAATGACAACCTTCCATCCAACCTTCCATCCACCTTGTTTTTAGTGTAATCCATAAAAAAAAAACGAAAAATGTAAATCCAATATCTATTAACCGTTAATTAAACTATAATATAATATATATATATATATATATATCCCAGTCAGTCCAAGTTATTAACCATTAATTAAACTTAATATAATATATATATATATATCCCAGTCAGTCCAAGTTAAAGGGAATGGAGACATGATCTAGTCTACTTGCTTTCTTAAAATATCACAAGCCATAATGTTTCCATGTCGTTTGGGGACTGATTATCCACATCAGGATATAACTCTGATGATGTTGGCTAATCCAGTCTTAAAATCGAGAATCGAATCGTTTTCCAATACCTATCCTCATCTCATAAAAAAAAATACAATTCAAATAATATTTAGTAGATATCTTATTTACAATATAACATATTATTAAAAAAAATTGTTAAGATTTTTATTTTTTTATTACATAACAACTATAAAGAAAATTCCAATTCCTAATATTTGCTTAATATTATGTCTCCTATAGTTGATATATAGAAAATTCCAATTCCTAGAATTTTCTTAATATTACGCTCGGTGTATATATATTATAAAAATGTTTTATTTTATAATAATTATTCATGTTATATCTTTTTTTTCATATTATTTTTAGATTTTTTTTTTAATATAAAAATTAAAAGTATGATTTATATATAACAAGATATTTCTTTATTTAAAATGGGTATTGAAATATTATATTTATAATTTTTTGTTTGGAAATGTTATTAGCCAAAAGGGTGGGTAGTGTTGTCACCTTCCTATTTGACCAATAATTAGGGGTATGTGGCTACACACCTCGACAAATGTCATAACATGCAAATTTTTTTGAATATGCCAGTCCTGCACAATATGATGGTACATAGGCTTAATGAGGACGATGGTTACTCGCATTTCAAATTATGGGACATTTATGAAGAGGATGGATACCTACATGTGAGATTATGGGACATAGGTTTGATGAGGAGGGTATTTACCGTATGTGAGGAGGCTAACATCAATGTCAACCATGACAGAGTTAATGCATAAGGGGGAGGTACTAACCCATAATTCATTGGAGTTGAATTGAAATGCTTTGTATATAGTAAAATATTTCTTTATTTAGAACGGACATTCAAATATTTTATTTATAACACTTTTTTTTGTAATATTATTAGACAAATCCATATCGACCAATTTATAGAAGGAATTACACATCTACCTCAAATTAAGTTGTAAAGAAGTTTTATGCAAAATGATTGGGCCGAGAGGCACATTCTATAGCATGGTATGAGTGAGATGTGTAACTCACTCAACTTAAAGTTACCCATACAACTTTTAAAATAAAAATAAAATATCAATCATCTAGTTGCAGATGCAACATTGATGACTACCACACTCTTACAGAAAAGTGACACCTCTATTGATGAACTCATGGCCAAGAGTTCATGAACTCCTTCTTCAATGGGATCCTAATGTAGGGCCACAAAAATTTATTTTCACTGAACCGAAAGGTCAAACATTGTTATGAGGAGTTGACTCCCTATTCTATAAAGTTGGTTAGGATCATATTCTAAATAAAATTATGATCTCATTTGTTGATGTGTAGGATTTGTTATTCAATTAATACATATATGATTTTTTTGTGAACGACCTGTTATAGACATTTTTGTGCCTTACAGCATAGAGCATGAAATGTCAATAATCTAAGGGATCCAAAGTCCCTAAACAAGTTGTTCTTACCCTTAGAGGAACAAGGTCAGCAAACCATAGCACTGCAAATCAGTTCTCCACTGAAAAACACTCAAAAACAGGTCAGTTTTGGATCATTGCAGCTGCTCCACTAGGCATCTGCGCTGCATAGCAGGTACAACAAAGGCTACCTATGTTGCATAGCAAGTAGAACAAAGGCTACCTGCGTTGGGCGTACTTGGACATGTGGAGGAATCTTTTTCTCAAAGTGCCAATGCCCAGGAATCTTCTAAAAAGACACTTGATGATAAGATTCGCCTAATGATGAGTTAAGAGCTTCTAAAACTCCAAGTGGAAGACAGAAACTCCGAGTGAAGAACTGAAGAACAACTGGAGTTGAAGAGGACAACAAGTCACACATCAAGCTGACTTATCTTCACTCCAAAACTCTATATAAGGATCTCATCCCATGGGATCTGGAGGCCGGAATTTAGTGCAAAGAATTGTTGTTGGTTTACAGTTGTGAGCATTGGGTGATTGCTTGAGGGAGGTGAAGAAGAGATTTCTCTCCGTCGGGAAGGTGATGCTGGATTGGACCTCTCATGGTTGTATCACCGCCTGAACCTTACTTCCATATATTAATAAAGCTTTTGAGGTTCTTCTATTCGCATGTGTTTCAATGGTGTATTGTCTTACTTGCGTCTTTGATTTATGCTAATCCTTGAATCAGTTATGCATGCATGCTTCTTGTAGTCTCCTTTCTTTGTCTTGTTTGCAGGATCTCGTGTAGCTGGGCTCGTGAAAAGACTTGGAGCTGGGAGCAAGCGGCAATCAAAGGAGATTGGATCGACCATTTGCGCAAGACATCGGTAAGTGGATCTCTTCCTTTTATCTCTTGCATGTCATAAAGAAGAAACTTTAGATAGCTTTGCTTTTAGCTGTTGCTAAGGAACTGTCACCATTAGAGTGGGTTAGGGTCATTCCGAGTTGGATACTTTCCCCCACAACAGACTGGCGACTCCACTGGGGATCGTGTCTTGTTGGTAGCTTGTGTTTATTGCTATTCATTTCTTAAACGAAAGAGTACCGAATCGAACTGCATGCGAGTCCTTCGAATGCAAAGTAGAGGGCAGCTACTCTAGCCCAGTGCTGGGCCTGTTTATGATTTGAAGAGCAGATCCGCAAGGACTCTTTTTAGCTCTTTGTGATAGTGTTCATCTTCCTTTAATCATCCTCTAGTGTATACTTGAATGACAGCCTCTGATTTGGCCAAAAACCGTTCATTTTTGAGCAAATTGTGAGCCGAAATCTGAGAGAGACGAGAGTTGTCTCATCAGTGCAGCTGCAACAAAGTCTACCTGCACTGCAACGCAGGTCCCGAAGGGGCTACCTGCGCTGCATCTCAGATCCACAGTGCAGCACCTGCGCTGATCTAGTTTTGCCTTGTGCAACTTGGATTCTCCACTGTCTGTTGCCCAGTTTTCAGTATTGTTTTGCAGCCAGTTGTCAACCTGTATACCCAGCTGAAACCAATTCTCTTTGCCTTCATTCCGCCTCAGTTGTGTGAAGAAATTGTGATTGTTCTTATTGTATTTCTTGCTGTCATTCACAGTTTCCCATAGCGAAAGTGAACTAGTCTTGCTATGACCTCTTGGGTCTAGACCTGTGAGAAAGTGTCGTTGTGATTCTAAGAGTTAGTTTATTGCTGTTCATAGCTGCTTGAGCATTTGCTTTCGTTATATGGTTCGAATTTCAGTATTTCTTGTGCTGAAACGAGTGAATCTTAAGGTGTTCTTTTGATTATTGGACGAAAACTTGTTTTCTTTCACTTGAAATTGAATTCGAAATTATACAACAGCTTTCTTTTTGTAATACATCAACATTAAGGAAGAAGAAAAGAAATACTTGCATTGTGCATGTGCATTTTGACAGTTTGCATGTCGATTTAGGAAAAGTGCATCAGTGTGTGCTCTATGATCTGTTTGAAAAGATGATGTCTTTCTTTTCCTTCAGTAGTTAAGGTTTTCATAAGTTGAAAGAATTGAAAAAAGCTTGCTTATCATTCTTAGACTGCATTTAGGAGTTGTCTCATACATCACATGGTGATCCATAAAGGCAAACTGCTAAGCAATATCAACCTAAAAAGAACTGAATTTATCTAACAACGCTTTGAAACATAACGAAACACAGTAGAGGTCTAGGTAGAGACGTGAACCAGCGTCGTTAAACATAGTGACTGTCGATCTCTACGAAGGTGGGTGATTCCTCCTGGGGGACGATAGCACTAATACGGACTTGTGCCCCCACGTACCGTCGCGTATATTGGGGGACCCCTATAGGAACAAAGCCTTTATCCATAGGAAGCCGTGTCGGCCGCCCTACTGATCGCGATGCAGTGAACACAGCATTCACGAAGATCGACCACTCGTACCGTAAAACGTATTCTGTGGTTTCGCGAAAGGTTTGGCACACCCTTGCCTAGAACTCCAGAGTAGTTTCTTTTGACCTTTTTCAAACTCTATAACTGAAAAAGTCCATCCGAGCATTTGTCACTTCGGGCTCGTTAATACATCGAAGGAGACTAGAGTCATCTTTAGCTTTTTCTCGACTCTTAAAACATGAAAAAGCAAGTTGTGTCTTAAAAGCGTCTAAAATTAATTCAATTCGAAAACACATTTTACCCTGTGCATTGTTGGTTGATCAAGTAATCCGCAATCGTGGAAGAAAGTCAATCGATGAACCGTCATTCGCGGAGGAACACGAGACAAACGTCTTTGTCCCCGGAATCGAAAACAACCCGGGCAAAGCGACCTCGTTCAACTGGTTCCAAATCTCCTGTCAAAGTTAGAACAAGTTTTCCAACGACATCTGAGGTTCCAGTTACTCCAAACATTTCTGGAAACCCTGCCCCTATTGAAGAAGTTCAACAGCCCTAGAAGGACAGTAACACTGATCCTAGTCTGAAAGCAAATACTTGTGTTACTGAATTAGGTCCATCAGTGATCGGTTCAGAGAGTCTTGCTCCTCAAACAACTGTCGCTGTCGAAACAACCCCTTCTTCGGCACTAGAGATATTCTACGGACCTGACGGTCTTCCTCTTCCACCCGGTCTGATCGCAATAGAAGAGATTGTAGAAGATCCGCAAGCAACTACTCCAACACATTTTGGAGCAGGGATCATTCTACTTCCTACTGCATCAGAAGCTAGCCTATCACCCAGAGAAGTTCCTGAAGAATCACTAGGCAATCTACTGGATAGACTCAAAATGTCTGAACAACCGTCGACATCCAGGACTGTGCCAAATGACACAGCGACCGCAGAACTCCCTGGGGTCATTCCGACAATGTTCGTTGGCACACCATCTGTCCCTAACTCTCAACAGCTTGCGGGGGTCCCTTCGGGGGCCATGACGACAGTATGGTCTGTTCCTGTTTGTTCTCCCGGGATAATACCCGGTAACTCCTATGTTGGAACTCAACAGATTGATCCTTTTGGAAATCCGTTGGGGCAATCCGGTCCTCGAGGTGTAATAAATCCTCTCGGTTTTGGACCACCACCGTATGGGGGGCAATATGCTTTCTCATTACCCCCTCCGGGAGGTTACCCATATGGGAGTTCACAACCATACTCAGGTTATACTGGAATAACTACAAGTGGTTGGATACCTATGCCATCCCAGCAACCAAGAGTTGTGTATTCTATGCAACAACAGATGACTGTGACGAACATCCCGACGACACCAGCAATTGTGACTGTGTCGCAAGTTCAAACGATACCTGTTACATGTCAACCTCAGTTTTCTCAGGTTGTAATGCAACAACCCGTTGACCCTGCAACCCAACCGCAATCGCCGGCTAGCGAGGCGTCACAAACACAAACGGGTACCCTTACCCCTAATCTTGGCCCAGTGGTAAGCATAGCACAACAACCAATGGCGTCACAACCATGGTTAGTGCAGTATCAAAAACTGCAGTTCCAGCAAGTGTACCAAGGTACCGAGCAGCAGATTTTTGCGAATAATGGACAACCGTACCTACAATACGGTCAAAACCAACCACTCTACGGTGGAGTAGTCCATCAACCGTATCAGTCATATTAGCATCAATTACATTATGCTGGTATGCAAAGACCAACTGCTCAGGCGATTCCATCGTACCCTGGGTATGCTTCACCTAACTTGAGTAAGCAGCTACCATTCGTGGCAACTCTGGAGTTACCCGATCTACATCGGTTGACAAACGATCCTATCGCCTACGCCCCTTGGTGGCCCATGATTCCTCACAAACTTCCATCGGACATTCCTAAATTCAATGGAAATCCAGGTGAAGACCCGTCGAATCACATCATGACCTTTCATCTGTGGTGTTCATCGAACACCCTAAACGATGATTCGATAAGACTTCGCCTCTTCCAGAGGACATTGACAGGTTCGGCGGCTAAATGGTATATAGAATTGCCAAGAGCCTCTTTCGACAATTTCAGCTCCTTAGCCACGACTTTCTTAACCCACTTTCAATTACCTATCAGGTATGAAACATGAACCGAGATACTGACCAACTTCAAACAGACGACAGCTACTCACATATCTGATCATATACATGAGTGGCGTCGCCATCGTAGGATGGTGAAAACATACGTTCCTGATCAGCTACTAGCTGAATGGTTTATAAAGTCACTGCTTCCAGCTATAACGGAGGATGTGGCCAAGGGAGGAGTCGTAACAGAGGAGCAAGTCATTGCTCGTGCTCAATATTTAGACTTGGTATATACTCAGTGTGGCACACTCTATGACAAAATACCTGATGCCCCCAGACCTGAATTTTTAATTCCTCCCCCTCCTAAATCGAATATTGACTCTCATGCCGGAGATGGCGTGATTGGCACTGCAAGCACGAAGTCGAAAAAGGCTTCACCTCAAAAAGCCCGTAAGACTTCAGATCAAAATGCCCATGAAGAGATTCTTGCTTCGGAAGTAAATGCCATATCAGCAGATAAAGGCAAAGAAACCAATCAACCAGGAAGCAAGAAGAAGCAAAACAAAGGGAAGAAGAAGCCACAGGATGACCCGTCACCTGAAAAAACTTCTTCTAACTCTCCTGAGAAAGGGAAAAAAAAATGGCCCTGTATGATATGTGACGAAGATCACAAGACAACAGAGTGTCCGTACAAAGCTGAGCTCAAGAGATTCTTTAAAAGTCCAAAGAACCTAGCTGTGTTGACTGATCCATTTCCCAATCCAGGTCAAAATATGGTTGATAATGGAAATGCTTCCCCGTCGCAAGTGTTGATGTTGTCGATCTCTAAACAGCAAAATGATGCTTTGATTTCGACAAGGAGCAAAGATTACGGGAATCCGCAACTGTCAAACGAAAAAGGTAAAGATCAACCTAGTAGTTCGACAACAACTTCGACGGAAGTTGTCCCGCCCATAATGCCAGAATTAACGATTAAACCACCTAAGGGTGTAGTACACAAGTTGACGTTTAATCCTCGTGCCAGAGCAGTGCAGCATTATAACATAGTAGAAGATTTGGCTCAATCGCCATCCGCTATGTCGACTCTAGAAGTACTACAAAATTGTCCATCCCAGAGGCAGGCATTGTTATCGGCAATAGGGGGGGTTGATCCTAAGGATTCCAATCTTGTATCCTTTGATCACAAAGGGTATGACCCTCAGTTACCAGCTCAGCTAGCTTTCCTGATTCAAGTGAAGGCCCTCAACAAAACTGTTCACAGAACAATTATTGACGAGGGAGCATCGACATGTATTATGTCAATGAGCTGCTGGAAAACGCTAGGGTCACCAACCTTGTCGAGATCTTCGACAACACTAAAGGCTTTCGACGGTAGGACATATACCCCTTACGGTATCCTAAGTAACTTGAAAGTTGAACTAGGTGGAAAAACAATAGAGATTGATGTTGAAGTCATAGATGGAAATCTAGATTAAAACATCCTACTAGGAAGACCATGGATTTATGCCATGGCAGCTGTCGTGTCGACATATTTTAGGAAGATCGCTTTCTCGTTTGAAGGAGGGATTACGGTCGTCGACCAGCAGAACTTCCTCCTTAATGGTTCACAAGTTACGGGAAGCATTCCCATGATCCATGAAAGCGACCATTCAATTCAAGATATAGGAGTAGGACTGTTGAAAGACCCCACGATGATGGGGACTTTCTCGCTACCAAATCATATGTACATAGGAAATGTACCGTTGGTGGCCACCTGCAATATGATATCTTCCACGAAGGTCGCAAAAGACAAAGTCATCATGGATCGGGCAATGGTGTTACACCCAAGCCCAATCGAAATATTGTAGCAATCAATGTTTCAGGCATGGGAGGCGAGCCCAAAACAATGCTCGTCAAGCGTCTGGGTAGATAGGTCAGGAGAATGTGGTACCCCTTTGGATCCTTGATCACGAGTGCATGCAAGTGACGAAGGAATCCTGCAGTCAATGTTGATTGAGGGGGCACCATGGGATGATAACCACCATCGTTCCCTTCCTCAGGAAGATACTCAAGGCGACCTGTATCACCCCTCAGTATTTGAATTCCTAACAAATACTGTAAATACGGTGGATTCTGAGAGAAACCTATCCAATATAGAAGAGACTATAGCCATAAATATCTCGACCAAAACAGACATTGTAGAAAATATTTATGTCGGCAAAGGTTGTTCCCCTTCAGAATAAGAAATATATAAAGCTCTTTTCCGTGAATTTAGAGATGTCTTTGCTTGGTCCTATGATGAAATGCCAGGCATCGACTCGAGTATAGTTGAACATGAAATTAAGATGTATCCTCATGTCAAACCAGTAAGACAACGGCTTCGGCAGGTGCACCCCAAGAAAGCCACTGCCATCAAGGAGGAAGTTGAAAAGCTCCTCCATGCTGGTTTCATCTACCCGGTTCCTCTAATCGATTGGGTATCGAATATTGTCCCTGTTATGAAAAAACAAGGAACAATACGAATGTGCGTCGATTATAGGGATGTAAATCAAGCTTGTCCAAAGGACAACTACCCTACACCCTTCATCGACCAGATAATTAATGAATGCGCCGGATGTGAAATCTTTTCATTTATGGACGGATTTTCCGGGTATAATCAAATTAATATCCGCCCACATGACCAGTCAAAGACTGCATTTATTTGTCCGTGGGGCACATTCGCTTATCGAAAATTACCCTTTGGTTTAAAGAACGCAGGGGCGACATTTCAGAGAGCAATGAATTATGCTTTCCATGACATCAAGAACATCGTTCAACCTTATCTCGACGATCTTCCGGCTCATTCGCAAAAGCGGACTGATCATCCGCATCATTTAAGAGCAATATTTCTACGTTGCCGACACTACAAGATAAGACTCAATCCACACAAATGTGTGTTTTGCGTCGGTTTTGTCGTTTACTTGGCTTTATAGTCTCCAAGGATGGGATTCGTCTCGACCCTTGCAAGGTGCAGGTAATCATTAATTTGCCTCCACCTTCGAACTTGCTTCAGATTCAGAAACTCCAAGGGAAAGCAAACTTTCTGAGGAGGTTCATTCCAAATTACGCAGAACTTGCTAAAGGTTATACCCGTCTCCTGAAAAAGGATGTACCTTTCGTCTGGGACCAGGTTGCACAAGCTTCCTTTGATGCTTTGAAAGAAGCGCTAGTCAAAGCATCATTAATGTACGCCCCAAACTATCTAAGGGATTTTAACCTGTATCTGGCTGCAACAGATACGACCATTGCAATGGTTTTGGTTCAAGAAGTCGATGGAATTGAACACCCTATATATTATTTAAGTAAAAACTTAAATGATACGGAAAGTAGATATTCTCATGTTGAAAAGCTGGCATTAGCAGCTGTTCAAACGATTCAAAGATTTCGACATTATGTCCTCTTTAGGAAGACCACTGTATTGTCAGATTGAAACCCCATGACTTATATACTGTCGCGACAGTTGCTTGGGGGCAAATATTCAAAGTGGATAGCTATCCTTCAAGAGTTTGATCTGGAATTTGTGAAATCCAAATCAAAGAAAGCTTTAGTTTTCGCAGAATTATTATGCGATCTCCCGCCATCGTACAACGATGAAACATCCAAAGAATCGATCGTGGACGAAAGTTTGTTTCTGATATCAGCAAGTGACGAGTGGTATGGGGATATAATAGTTTATCTCCAAACCCAAAAGTTTCGGCCAGACACCTCTCACTCAAAACGAAAACGCATTCGATACCAAGCAAAAGACTACATGATCGTCGGTGATACGCTTTACCGTCGTGGTGTCGATATGGTCCTGAGAAGGTGTCTAACCCATGAGGAAGCCGAAAAAGCCCTGAATGAATGTCATTCAGGCACCTATGGGGGGCATCAATCTGGATATGCTACAGCACAAAGAATCTTACGAGCAGGATACTTCTGGCCAACAATGTTCAAAGATTGCATAACTGCGGTTAGAAGTTGCCATGCATGTCAGATTTTTGATAGCAAAACCAGAAGACCCCCCGCTCCTTTACAGCCAATAATAGCTGTGGGGCCTTTCGCCAAGTGGGGCATCGATTTCATGCAATGTAACCCCACCTCGACCGGGGGGCATGGGTATATTATAGTCGCAGTTGACTATTTTACCAAATGGGCCGAGGCGATGCCTACATTGGATAACACTGGTGAAACAACAACCCTATTCTTTTTTAATCATGTAGTCGCCAGATTCGGCGTGCCACAGGCTATAGTAATAGATCATGGATCGCATTTTCGCAATCACATGATGGTTGAATTAACTACCAAACTAGGATTGTCTCACGACAGCTCTACTCCGTACTATCCGCAAGCTAACGGACAAGTTGAAGCGATCAACAAAGTCCTGAAGCGCATGCTGCAAAGGATGGTGGGGGTTCACAAAATAAGATGGCATTTGATCCTATACTCGGCTTTGTGGGCCTACCGAACATCGGTAAGGAATGCCACTGGGTTCACATTGTTTCAACTGGTGTATGGCCTGGAAGCGATCCTACCAATCCAGTGCGAAATTTCGTCCCTTAAACTCGCAATTGATCTCCTCCCCAGAACCTCAGAAGAAGAAGCTCGTTTCTTAGAGTTAATCCAGTTGGATGAAACTCGTCGTGATGCGGCCTTGGCCAACGAAGCCCATAAGAAACGAGTCAAAGCGCAGTTCGACAAAAATGTCAAACCTCGTGTCTTCTCGGAAGGTGATTTGGTCTTGCTTTACGACCAAGAATCCGATAAATTGGGAGCTGGGAAATTCAAGTCCTTATGGATGGGCCCATATATTGTTAAAAGTGTATTAACAAAAGGTGCCTACGAGTTGGTAGATTATGACGGAGTTCCACTGGCGCAACCCTGCAACGGGTTGTACCTTAAGCGTTACTATGCCTAATAGTAACCTATATGCTTTTGTTACATTTTTGTTTTCGCTAAAGCGTTTTTTCCGGTTTAAGTAATCCACTTTTTACACTTATTGCAGATGTCAAATCCATTGGAACCATGGGTCGGATATGCTGACGGAGCGAGTCGTAGTTCGAGGAACCTATCCTCTGCAGCATGGGCCATTTTTAACCCAAGCGGCGAGTTAGTGAGTTTCAGGGGGGTATGTATTGGTCAATCAACAAATAATATCGCTGAGTATAGCGCATTGATAGAACTCCTCTCTGATGCCATCACCCATGGCATACGCCGGCTAGTCGTCAGGCTAGACTCACAGCTCGTGGTACTACAGCTCAATGGTACCTACACTGTCCGAAATCCAGCTATTTATCGCAAGTTCCTAAGGGTTAAAATCTTGGAAAGACGGTTTGATTTTATCCAATATCAACACATTTCCAGAAACTTAAACACATTAACCGACTCATTAGCAAACTATGTGTTAGATAGACATCTGCAAAATTGATAAAAAAGAGAAGCATCATCGATGTTTCATACATGGATCACATAAAAACTGGAATAAACTCCGAAAATCAAAAATATACATAACTGTTTACGGTTTACATGTAATGTTCTGTAACCAAGACAAAATCGGTCATATGACCCCAAAACTCAAAAATGGCTGGGGGGCACCCTAGCCTAGCGATGCTCATGATAACATGCCACGGCCTGTGCAATCATGCGCAGAAGACGAGACCATCGTCTGGGAACACCAACAGTATGTCACTGCAATCGTAGAGGCAACTCGTCGATCCGTACATCCAGAATCCCAAGGGTAAGACCCTCGACATGTTCCTGCACAGCTGTAAGAGTCTCGGCCAAGTCAAGGTCACGGAGAATAGCTCTCCCAGGAACCTCCCCTGCGGGGGCAGCGGCCGGAGCTCTCGGACGAACTGCTGGACGGACAGGGCCCACATCTGCATGCACACATGAGTTTGATTAGAGTCTTGATAGAGTAAAGCACAAGGACATTATAAATAAAAACAGTAAACAGTGATAAGGTCAAAATATTTACCAAGATCATCCCACTGCTCGCCATCCGGTAGTACCAAATCCGGATCACCTCGGAAGTCCATGCCAATATATGGATACTCGGAAAAAGCCATATCCTGCCGCTCAAACCACCTAAAGAAGGCATCAGTAAAAGTGATCTTAGATTGACCTGCATGTCTAGCCATGTGGTCAACCCACCTCTGCATGCGTGGCTCAGTAGGAGATGGCAAGTTGAGAATAATGTACTGAGGTTGCATCAGGGGTATCTTCTCCAAAGCGAAGGCAGTCAAAACTGAACCGAAGCCAAAATTCTTCAGTTTCCCGTCCTTTACTTTGGTCAACTGGTTTTTCATCTGAACTAGTACTGCATCACACCAGTTAAAAACTTTCGGCTGAAGACACTCCAGGGCGTGCTGCACATATGACCTGTTGGCAACATGAGGGGATGCACTACCGGCCATCCTACAAATCGTGTACAGAATAGACCTGAGAGACCTGTCAGTGACATCACAGATAGAAATCTTGCCGTCTCTGCTCGGCTGAGATCCCTCCCTGCAATACTGACGGATATAATCTTTCACGGAATCACTCCCTCGGGCCGAACCGGACAAGGAAATGGGGGCACCCCGCCTTGACAACCCAGTCAAGAAGTAAATGTCCACTATGGTCAAAGGGATGGACTTGCCCCTAATCTGGAACACTTGGTTAACAGGATGCCAAGCATCAAGCAGGTACTGCAGTAAACGTATCTGTGCCCTCATGCTAGATATCCGGAAGAATTTTAGCAAGCCACAGTTCCGCAACGCGCTCACGGTAACAGGATCATGGAGGGCAATCTTGTCTTCCTCTTCATGCTCTCGTTCTCGCCACGTAAGAGTCATTCTGCTCCAATAAACTCTGCCAAACAAACAAGAGGAGGAGTAAGATCCCTGACTCAGTGAAGAAAATGGCAAAAATCTCATAAAAAATTGTGCAACCAAGATGTTTTCTACGCCCAACGCAGGTAGGGAAGGGTCTCACCTGCGTTGGGAGACAAACTGCCTTTGAAGATGAGAACCCCAACGTAGGTTTCGATATAGGGAACCTGCGCTGATGGCAGAGCGCCCTAGAGAAACCCCAGGGGCTCATGGGGGCAGGAAAACAAGCATAAAAGTGAGAAATTAAACCATGAAAAGATAGAGCTAGGGTTTAGCTCCTACCTAGTGAAAACGGCGCTGAAAATCGTCCACAGAATCTCCCGAAATCAGCTGGTGAAAAATCAAGAGGAAGAGGCACCTCCAAAGCTCCAACAAACCAAATGCACATGAAATGGTAAAATGAGAGGTAAAAATATCTTTTAAATTCTTTTTACGTAGTTCAAAGTAAAATATTAGTATTTTTACTTCATGTTATCCGTTTCTAACAAAGTTTGTTGCAGCAATTGATGATACAGTACTATCTCTGAAAAGAAAAAGCTAGTCATGGTAAAATATGAATTTGATCTTATCAAATGAGCAGTTTTGGCAAAGTTCATGCTCGTTAAAAAATAAACGCAAGATCCGAGAAGTTTTAATGCGGAAATTCATGCTCGTTAAAAAATAAACGTAAGCTTGTGAGCAGGCTTTCCCCCAGAGTTCAAGCTCATTCAGAAAAAATGAACCGGTAAATAACCATTTGAGACCGTAAATTCATCAGCCACAAGAGCCTTGGTCGTGTTTGTGCACCATCACCTCCACTCTGCAGTTGGCCGATCATTCACATCCACTTGATTGTTTACCTGTTTTGAGGAACAACTGCGAAGAGTGATCCCACTTAGCCATCCTTGTAACACTGCCGTGATTGGAAAATTCCAACCTGTACCTGGAATCTGCTGCTATCCCTGTTTATCACTCGTTCCTCAGAACACGAGTCTTCTTTGAGCTCTTTTCAAATGACTCGTAAAATATGAAAAGTTTGCCGAGTTTTGGCCTTCCAGCTCATTAAAAGAACGGGAAGAGCTATCCCTCCTCTAGATTTTAATCTTTTTGGACCTGAGGGATTATTACACAAAAAGATCGAGCGCTTGTCTAGTTCGGCTCGATAAAGATATCGAACATTCATCCCTTCTGTATTGTTTTATACTTTTTCGGACTTAAGGGATTAGATGACGAAAAAGGACCCCTGGAGTCCACTTTATGTACCCTTTTCAGACTCTCTAAAAATGAAAAGGACCGAGTTGTCTTTGTCGCTGGGCTCGTTAAAAATATTAGATAGCGACAAACTTGTCTTTAGACGAGAACGAGTTTCCCCATCGTTAGGCTCGTTAAAACATAGCGATGGGCTTGCCCGAAGGGCAGGTTATAGAACAAGCATATGTTATCCTCCTCAAGCTTGACAAAAATAAAGAGGTACTGGTCAGAAATGACTGGGGAAAAATTGGGAAGAACCTCAAAGCTTAATGGTAGCAAGTCGCTCTTGAACATGACACTTTTGCCTCCGTAAATATCGGGTTGGGTTATTATCATTCATCGGTCCCTTCACCATGGTCTCGCCATACCATCCAAATGGGGTAATGCTACCGATCCATCAAATCAGTGTCGAGATATGTTCAAGAGATGTCATTCAGAAAGTGTCAACCGGGTCCCATCCACTACCATACATCATCTTTCATCCTTCCATGACCGCCACCCTGGATCATATTTCACAGATCGTTTTCACCATCATCACTAGTTCCGTTCCGTGTCACTGATGTGGGATTCATTAAGGCCCTCCTTTGAAGGATCGCTTCTTGTCGACATCAGCTCACTATCCAAGAAGTTGATCTAGGAACACCCCCTCAGTACTTTGAAGCTTGCATGCCTCAATGGCAAGTTTCTCACTTCCGACGATAGGTATACATTAATGACCTTCGACCGGGAGACTTTGCGTGGTGTGCGACGTCAGATCCTATATTCACGCCACGTGAATTGTGCTGCAGTACCTTGAGGGTCATCATCATTATCGGTGATTCCTCTCGCGCTTGTTAACAGTTTACATTATTGACTGGTAATCAAGCGATGTCTTTCCATGTTCGACTCCAAGAAATTCTCACATGGATCGACTTGTACTTAGTGTGAAGATCGGAAGTTTGAAGACCCCGGATCTAGTTTCATCCATCCGGCTGCGATATATATTCAGGAGATAAAAACATAGACATGTGCAGCAGATGATCATCCTACTAAAAGGATGATAATTAAAAGCAGAGAATTATCAGTCTACTATCAGACGATCGTCTGTTTATGTACAACAAATGTATTTATAAAGCTGAGCATGGGAAATGCCTGCATCAGCTAGATCATGAAAAGAAAGTATGAAAAGATAATGTATTGTATTGTATTTTGTTACAGGTCACCTCCCGGCGATTGAATGAACTTCAGATCCTCCTAATAAAGCATTTCACCCGATAAACGACCTCATACTTTAGGGGGCAACTGTTATAGACATTTTTGTGCCTTACAGCATAGAGCATGAAATGTCAATAATCTAAGGGATCCAAAGTCACTAAACAAGTTGTTCTTACCCTTAGAGGAACAAGGTCAACAAACCACAGCACTGCAAATCAGTTCTCCACTGAAAAACACTCAAAAACAGGTCAGTTTTGGATCATTGCAGCTGCTCCACTAGGCATCTGCGCTGCATAGCAGGTACAACAAAGGCTACCTGCGTTGCATAGCAAGTAGAACAAAGGCTACCTGCGTTGGGCGTACTTGGACATGTGGAGGAATCTTTTTCTCAAAGTGCCAGTGCCCAGGAAGCTTCTAAAAAGACACTTGATGATAAGATTCGCCTAATGATGAGTTAAGAGCTTCTAAAACTCCAAGTGGAAGACAGAAACTCCGAGTGAAGAACTGAAGAACAACTGGAGTTGAAGAGGACAACAAGTCACACATCAAGCTGACTTATCTTCACTCCAAAACTCTATATAAGGATCTCATCCCATGGGATCTGGAGGCCGGAATTTAGTGCAAAGAATTGTTGTTGGTTTACAGTTGTGAGCATTGGGTGATTGCTTGAGGGAGGTGAAGAAGAGATTTCTCTCCGTCGGGAAGGTGATGCTGGATTGGACCTCTCATGGTTGTATCACCGCCTGAACCTTACTTCCATATATTAATAAAGCTTTTGAGGTTCTTCTATTCGCATGTGTTTCAATGGTGTATTGTCTTACTTGCGTCTTTGATTTATGCTAATCCTTGAATCAGTTATGCATGCATGCTTCTTGTAGTCTCATTTCTTTGTCTTGTTTGCAGGATCTCGTGTAGCTGGGCTCGTGAAAAGACTTGGAGCTGGGAGCAAGCGGCAATCAAAGGAGATTGGATCGACCATTTGCGCAAGACATCGGTAAGTGGATCTCTTCCTTTTATCTCTTGCATGTCATAAAGAAGAAACTTTAGATAGCTTTGCTTTCAGCTGTTGCTAAGGAACTGTCACCCTTAGAGTGGGTTAGGGTCATTCCGAGTTGGATACTTTCCCCCACAACACGACCCTATTTTGGAAGGTCGAATGAGACCTACTGTAATATTTTGATAGCATAATAAAAAACAGATCCATGGAGAGGGGATCCATGGGCCTTTCTTTGTGTGCATCCTACGAACTCAGATCCCCTTTTGTTCTATCAATTCTCTCCAATTGTTTTAGAAACCATTTTGTTGTCTTTTGCGTGTCTATGATAGTGTAGGCTTGAATTTCAAGGGACGATACCTCAAATTCCCATTCAGACACACATGAAGAAGATTTCTGTGAGAAGAAACTACATAATACAGATAAATTTCATAGAGTGTAGTGTCATCAAATTAATAATGAGATAGAGAAAGACTAGGTTGGGTAAAGGTGAGTAGAGAATGACTTGAAAGAAATCGCACCACTCGTTGGATTTTCATATAGACTCTATAGGAAGGCATACTAGGAAAGGAGTGATAAATCTGCATTCTTGGTGCAAAGAATATCGTATGTAGAGAAGCTAATCCACCACATGTAGAGGAGGTGTAACCATAAATAAGTGCACCTACAATGGGGAATTGTGTGGTGAGAAGGGAAAATAAGATTTTGTTAGGATGGCCACACCTATACTATGCAAAGTCACACAAGGAAGGAAGGAATGCATGTGTATAACCTAGTGTGTACACTATTTGTGGTTGTGTGACTACCCACAAAATCCACACAGATAATTTCCTGAAACTAGACTTTCTGCAAATTTTAATTTTTAGAGACTTGAATGAGATTTTCTCTACATCAGTTGTAGATTGTGTTGTATGAACAAGAGTATCAGAATGATTCAAGTAATATGTAATCCCCTTATAATGACTATAGGGAGATGGAAAAGTATATCCATACCGAGATGAAATTTTTTATCCATAAACCTTTGATAATGCTTTCCAATCATAATTGTAACAGCCCTGGGTTAACATTTCATGTAATAAACCTAATAAAGGGAAAAATGAGACTAAGGTGATGGGACACTTATTCCATTCTGAATGTTGGGAAAAACATCCTAGTGGGTCTTCATTTCAGTTGTTATGACTAAGGGGAATTGGAAAAGGGATTGTTAAAGGATTTGAAAAGGAGAAGATGAAATATTTAGCATTTTATTTATTCAAATAAAGGGAAATAGGAGAAAAGGAACGTGAAAGGTCATAGAATTGCATGAGGAGAAAATTCAAAGGAAAATAGAGAAAAATGAAGAAAATAGAGGCCTCAATAATAAAATGTCTTTTAAGGATCAATTCACATTTTTTTTTTAGTTTATTTTTTGAGCTCTCTGTCTATTCTCTCATACTCTTGCACCCACTTAGACCATTCTTGCAGCACTATATTATTGAGGAAAGAAAGCAAAGGAACACAAAAGAAGGACAAGTAAAGAAATAGACAATCAAGGAAAAGTTGGATCAAGCAACCTCAAGAGGAATACTTGTAGGTAACATTTTGCATGTGTGATTTCCTAGCTCATTGGTGAATGGATGGTACATGCATTTAAGTATTTGGCTCTTTTACTGTCATTGACATGGGATTTTCTAGGTGTGACAATGGTTTCAACCTTGCATTAGCATTTCCAAATAACCATGGTGTGGTGGGGTTCTTTTAGTTGGTTGAGATTTGGATTGCAAGATTCTTTTAGAACCAAGCGAGATGGTCTTAGGAAAATTCACAAGGGACTAGGAATCCATTGAATGATTTTGGCAGAATTGCGGTAAAGCCTGAGGGTGGAGACAAGAAAATTCCTCAAGGTATTGGTGAAGAAATTCTGAGGCATACAAGATTTTTTATGGCCTAATGATCCCTCAAATGGTTTTGGTGGGATTTTGTTAAATCCTGGTTGTTTAAGTGGTTGTTTTGGGCCTAGTGATCTCTTGAATGATTTTGGTGGGGTTGCAGGAAATCTTGGTTGTTTATGTGTTTACTTTGGGCCTAGGAATCGCTTAACTAGTTTTGGCGAGATTGTAGTGAAGCCTAACGGTGGTAGTGGTGTAATGTCTGACAAGCCCTGATTTTTATTTTCTAGAGTCCCACATTCATGATGGAATATGCACGAGGTTGATTCACTAAAAGAAAGGTTTGGTTCAACCTAATCTATGGTTGTGTGGTACGTGGAAGTCCTTGACTTGGTTGGATTTTTCGTATCTTAATAAGCGTTATTTTCCTCTTATAGTATTTCATGCATAACTATACTTGTTATTATGTGGATTTAATGGTTGTTCTATCATGGTTATTATTTTAGTTATATGTTGGTTATAAGCATGGTTTCATAACATGTTCTAGTTATGGATCTTGATATGTTTGATTTGTCAATGAATGGTTAATGAATGCATGAGATAACAAATGTGATTAAAACTATTATGAGAGGGTATTAGACCTTCTTGATGATTCTAAGATAAGTATCTCACCCCTATGTTCAGATATGCATTCATGACCTATAGATTACATGTTCACAAAATGTTTGACGAAATGAATGTCATGGTTAGGCCTGGTTAGGTCATGTTTTTGATCATTTTTTGTATGAATTGATTTTTATTAATAGAATTTATCATTATGGAAACTCGCATTAAGTTATCGATAGTGGTTTGGAGGCTGAGCTAGAAATTAGGCTCAGAATCTGGGACCACACCCTCTGAACTAGATATTTTAGGTCACAAGTGCTACTTGATAGGCTTATACATGCGATTGGATGCCATCAACTGCATGAAGGCCTTGTTAAGCATGAAGCTTGGAGCCTAGGTCAATGAAAAATCATTCCAACTAAAGGTTTGGGAATTGAGAGTGGTTGTTTAGCTCCAGGGTGTCCTGTAGCACTTGCAGGATGTTGTGAAAGGTCATTTTGTTGTTGGTTATTAGTCCCACTTCCTTAATGGGACCTATCAGGTCAGGTCATGTCATGGTAGCTACCAGTCTCATGTTTACCCTGGTAGGTCAGTGAAATTCAGTAAATGTGGGAGGGGTGGTTACAGGGTGGTATCATAGCGAGTTTTCATTCTCTTTGGGTGATATCTGATACCAAAGGGTGGTATTATAGCATGGTTTATATACTTGGACTAAATGGATGTGTGTGTCATGCATGCATGTGAGTATCTATATGGTAGTTATGCCTAAATTATTATGGTTATATTTATGGATGCATTATAGTGGCTCTGACAAGTATTTATCTAATCGGTGTTACAGTTTGTGACATCATGCATGGTAACTAGATTATGGTTAAGATGATGTTGGTATATTGATATGATTATGTGTATACATGTATCATGCTAATATGGACATATTTTAAAGATGAGATAGCCTCCCATGAACTTCACTGAGGTAGGTTGATTATGTTATATTTTGTTCACTTAACACGGTATGCTTGCAAGAAGAAGAGGATCAAAGATGACTAGAAATATGGTGAATTATAGTCATGAGACTCCCCTTACATATCAGAAGGGAAACAAAGAGATGAGTACTCTCTAGACATAGTAGACACATTGAGAATTTTAAAGGTAGAGACCATAATTTAAAAAGAAGATACTGATAGGATCATTCATTCATAGGAAACACTTGTTAGGGTGAAGAGAAAGAAGAAGAGGTCAATGAAATTATCCTTAAGAGTTTATCAGCTTTGCAGAGACATCGATAGCCATCAATCAGTTATGTACATTATGATAGGAATAATGGGACATATGGAAGTAGGTCTCACAGTGGGAACATGTCAGATAGGGATATCACAGTCAGAGATGGTAGGTTCTTGGATACACCTAATAGGAGAGGCGATAGGCATGTGTTCTACTCTAGTTTTGTTCAGACAAGTATCATTTTTATCATCACTATCATCCTTACATTAGAAGTGACAGGGGATATCTGTTAGACGAATTCAAGAAATCCAAGATACCTACATTTGATGGAGAGTTGAAGAAATTAGAGGACGCAGAGGCATGGTTGCTTGGGATGAAAAACTTATTTGAGATGCATGACTATATAGAGAACATGAAGGAAACGATAGCTATTTTTAGTATGAAAGGGAAAGAATACATTAGGTTAGAATATGTGAGGCATGCCAGGGACATTAGGACAGAGGAGTTGAGTTGGAATGAATTCAAGAGACTCTTGAGGAATAAGTACCTATTGGAGAAGTACTATGACAATAAAGCCAAGGAGTTTTATGAGATGAAGATGTAATCAATGATAGATGAGGAGTATATGACTAATTTCCTACAGTTATTGAGGTATGTGCCATATCTTAAGGATGAGAAAAAAAGTTCAAATATTTTCCATGCACTATCATTAATATTTAAGTATCAGATTGAGTATGATGAGTCTCAGTCGCCGGAGGAAGTCATTAGGCAGTTGAAAAACTGTTATGAGAGGTCAAAGCGTAAGACCAAATCTATGAAATGTTGGAAATGGAATGGTAATTCTAAAGTTAAATAGCCACAAAAGTGAACAAGACCTCAGGATGCAATTGAGAAAGAGAATGTTGTTCTTTATAAGACATTTAATGTAGTTGAGAAGGCACATGTGTTGCAACTTGGAGAATAGTAGAATAGAGGCAATGGTAGGAGACAGTTGCAGTGTTTGATATGGGGAAAGGAGTATCTCAAGAAGGATTGTTCATCATATCGGGGTGTTAGGCCTCATATATACAATTCTCAGGAGGTGCAAACAGATGGGGATGTTGGAAAAAACATTCCTTGGACGTATGAAACATTGGATAATATGCATGAATATCACTAAGCATCTATTATTGAGATGGAAGGTAAGCTCTGTGATCAAGTTGTTTCTATTTTGATTTACCTAGATCTAATTATAGTTATGCTAACCCTGACCTGGTGGATAAGTGTTGTTTGAGAAAAGAAATGCATGAATATTCTTAGTTGGCGTAGATGGTTACATGTACTAAGAAAATAATTCACCGTTCGATATGAGTTTGTGCATTTGTGTTAGGTCCCTATAATAATATTGTATTCCAATTATTGTTATTTTTAGTGTAGTACCTTGTTATTTTTGTGCCTATGTATCCCCCATGTTGTTATTGTTCTGCCCCGTAGAAGCCCACTATTATTATTATTGTGTCCTTAGATATTATTGTTATGTAAGATTTGATTATATTGTGACCCCTTAGACTCCTATATATACCAAGGAGGTATTATCATTTGTATCATCCAAGATTTGTTCATTTATGTGATGTAAAGAATGTTTACCCCTCAAAGAGGCTATTTCTCAAGCCGTTGATATATTTTTTCTTCTATTTTGTGAGCTGGTTGCATAACATTTGGTATCAGAGCTCCGAATTCTAGGGTTTCACTTCTTCAAATGGGACATCCTGGAATTTTCACTATAACATTTTCTTCTACAAGGCTTCAGAAGCTAAAATTGCAACCACATGGAGAAGAAACTTTGGTGAACTTTGTGTACAAATTTCAGATCTTGGTTCTCTATATTTTCAGAGATATCATCTGAGGAAGTTAGGGTTTTTGCAGGCTCCAGAATTTAGTCTCAAACAAGTGACCTAGGAAAAATCATTATAACTTTCTTTATGACCATTGGATTGAAATTTCATATAAAGTGACTAAAAGTGTACAAACTGTAGTTTTTTTTGTATCATTTTAAGAGACAAAGGTAGAAACAATGACACGTGGCACTTCATTCAAGTTTGTTTTACTGAACCAATCTATAATCAAGCCATCGTGGGAGATTGGGAATAAGCCTTTCTTGAAGAATCCAATCTTGGTTGGTATGACTTGTGGAATTGGAAATAATGCTGAGAGGGATACCATAGGATGTAATTTTAGACCTTTGGAGGCTGAAATTGCAAAGATAAAATAGTTTTAATATCTTGCTCCTAAATGCAAGAAAAATGTGTGTATTTTAAAAAAAAAACTTGCATAACTTTTGTTTGAAAATTCAATTTGAAGTGTTTCCAAGGACATATTAAAGAATAAATATCAATATTGGGTTCTAAAATTCCTCCCCAAAAGTATAATTCTACACCCGTTAAGCCCTCAAAAATCTCTACTATGATGAATGAAGAATAATTGCAGCATGATGTATAATAATTACGGGACCAAGTGCAACAAATTTAGCTTTCACAAAGAGAAACCAAATATGAACTAAAAGGGGACATGGATGGTTCAAAATGTGACATGGATGTTTTAAAAGGTCACATGAATGGTTTAAAAGTAGACATAGAAGGTTCTAAGGAAGGTTTGACAAATTATCTACAAGAAATGCTTCCTAATGTTCACAGGGTATTCCACGAAACTCATGATGAGAACAAAAGGAATATTAATCATTATTTTAGAGACTCCAATGTTGGGTTTAAGACCCACCACGTTCCAAATATCGATATGAGGAAGTTTTATGTAAAACATCTGATAACAAGGATACTACAGATGGAGAAATATTTTGAAATTCATGATGTGCAACACAAACAAAAGGTAGACATTGCATCTTTATATTTACAACCCAATCAATTTGTGTGGAATCAATGGATTTGTTCTCGTCGACCACTTGTCATGTGATCAATTTTTATGGAGGAAATGATAGCACATTATGAGGATACAAAGAGATACACCTTCTTTAGCCAATTGATAAATCTCTAACAAAAGGGTCAAATGGCAGAGCACTTTGAGGACTTTCAAAAATTGAATATCAGGGTAAGTGATATTCCAGAGGACGATATGATTGATGTATTCATAGGGAATTCAAGGGATAACATCCAACATGAGGTTTTCCTTTGGGAACATGGTTCATTGGAAAAAGCATTCAGGGTGGCAAGAAAAGTTGAAAGGACATTAAAGGATAACATCCAACATTAGGTTCATCTTTGGGAACCTCATTCATTGGAAAATGCATTCATGGTGGCAAAAATAGTTGAAAGAAAAATTAGGCCAACAAGGAAGTCTAGAACTCACAACTATAAATATGGAAGTGTTGTTGCTCCTACCCTTCCACAACCTACAAGGTTGAAACCACAACAATTGGAGGAAAAAAGACGAAAAGCTCTTTGTTATAGTTACGATAGAAAATATGCTACAGGTCATAAGTGCACTAGGAAGAAATTATTCTACATATATTGTGAAGAGGAGGAAGAAAATGAACAAGAAACATCAAACGAGGATGATATATGATAGGAACCAACCTCAGAGAAAGAAGAAATGTATCTGAACCTATCTTGTAATGCATTGGAAGGAATTATGATTCCTTAAAATCTCAACATAGAAGGATATATCAAGAAGAAAAATATAATAATGTTTATTGATTCGGGTAGTACCCATAATTTTATTCATCGTAATATAGCCAAGAATTTAATTACTTCCTATATCGAGCACCAAAGTGTCAAGTGATGATTGTAAATGGAGGAACTATAAATTGCACTAGAAAGTGCCATAATATCAAGCTAACCATGGGAGAATATGTATTGAGCAGTCCAATGACTTCCATTCCAAAAGGTGGTGTTAATGTTGTATTAGGAGTATAGTGGTTACAATCGTTAGGGATGATAGCTTTAAATTTTCAGGAACTTTTATTAAATTTTTTTTGGAAGAAAAGGAAGTTGATTTAAGGGATATCACAGGGAAACTAGGAAATATAATCAACTCTAATGGCATCAAAAGGAATAATTGCATAATTATGTTCACTAGAGGTTCAAACATTGAAATCATCTATTTCTCCAGATCTCTGAAAAGCCTTGGACAATCATTCCAAGGTGTTTGAGAATCCCAAAGGCCTTCCACCCATTTGTGATCATTATCGTGCTATCCCTTGGATTCCAAGAAGTGTTCCTCCAAAAATTAGGCCTTACAGATATCCTTGTGCCCAAAAGAGTGAAATTGAACATATGGTTGTAGAAATGCTAGAGCCTAGTATAATTCAACGTAGTCAAAGTTCTTTCTCTACTCTAGTAGTATTGGTGCACAAGAAGGATGGATCATGGCATATGTGTCAAAATTACAGTGAGCTCAAAAATCTCACTATTAAAGATAAAATTCCCATTCTTGTTTTTGATGAATTATTGGATGATTTACATGGAGAAGTTTACATCACCAATCTGGATCTCCATTCAGGATATCATAAAATTACAATGAAGACTAAAGACATTATGAAAAGAACATTTATAACTCATGAGGGTCATTATGAATTTTTGGTCATGCCTTTTAGCCTTACTAATGCACCTTCCACATTTCAAGGTTTGATGAATTCCATTTTCAATCCCTTCCTTAGAAAATTTTTGTTAGTATTTTTTGATGATATACTAATCTACAACAAGTCTTGGAAGGATCATGTTCAACATAGGGTACTCAAACTATTGGAGGAGAAACAATTATATGCAAAAAACTCCAAATGTCTCTTTGGAGTACAAAAGGTAGAATATTTGGGTCATATTGTATCTCATGAGGGTGTTAAGGTAGACCCTAACAAAATCAAAGTCATTAAGTAATGGAAAATCCCCACAACCATAAAGCATATTTGAGGATTTCTCTGGTCGATATGGTATTATCATAAGTTTGCTAAGAATTATGTAATAATAGAAACACCTATAAGAACATTACTGAAGAAATATGAATTTTCTTGGACTCTAGAAGCAACTAGGGCCTTTAAACATACTAAGGAGGGAATGTGCCAAACACCAATATTAGCTATGCCAAACTTCACAAAAACCCTTATTGTGCAATATAATGCCTCAACAAATGGAATTGGTGTTGTTTTAATTCAAGAAGGAAGACCAATTTCTTTTAAAAGTCATCCAATCAAAGGAAAGTATTTACACAAACCTATTTATGAGATGGAAATGTTGGCAATACTACATGCATTAAAGAAATGGAGACCTTACCTAATGGGAAAACACTTCACAGTAAAAACAAATCATGATAGTCTTACATACATTTTGGAACGAATATTATCTTTGGAAGAGTAGAAAAAATGGGTCACAAAGATGTTGGGCTATGGCTTTGAAATGATCTACAAAAAGGGGAAAAAAAATGTTCTTGGATATGCACTCTTAACAAAGGACGAGGATGTAGAATAATTGCTTTGTTCCATTTTTGTTATCCAACATGATTGGATAACCAAAGAAAGGGATGAATGGAAGAATGACAAAGAGGTGTTGACACTCATTCAAAAATTGCAACAAGATCCCAGAACAACTGATACATTTAGCTGGAAGATTGATTCATTAAGGTACAAATAATGCTTATATCTTTGTAATAATTCCCAAAAAAAGCAAAAGATTCTTTTGGAATTGTAGGCCTTCCCTTTAGGAGGGAACTCAAGCGTTTTAAAAACATACCACAGGTTCAAGAAGGAATGTTTTTGGGGTGGCCTTAAATATGATATTCAGAATTTTTTGGTAGAATGTTTTGTTTTGGACAAAATTATTTTATTGTCTTTGTACTCAATTATCTCATAGCTCATCTTATCATCCTCAACGTGACAAGAAAACTGCGATAGTTAACAAATGTTTGCAAGGATATCTTCATTGCTTTGTATCTCATAAACAAACACAATGGGTCAATTGGTTACCTCTATTTGAATGGTGATATAACACTTCCTTCCATACTGCATAAAAAATGACACCATTTATGGAATTTTATGAATATCATACACCATCCATCACATCATGTTTAAGAGAAAATTCTAAGCTTGAAGCAGTGGAATATCACATCGGGCATAAAAGACAAGTTCTCCAACTTTTAAAAGATAACCTCACTCTAGTGCAAAATCACATGAAACAATGAGTAGATCAATATCACAGTGAAATAACTTTTGATGTGGGTGAATGGGTATTTTTACCACTACAAGCATACAAACAAATGTCCCTCAATTAAGCTAGGAAGGGTAAAAAATTATCACCCAAGTACTATGGTCCTTACAAGGTGTTGCAAAAGATTGGTACTATGGAATACAAATTAGAGTTGCCTGCATCTTCTCGACTATACTGAGTTTTCCGTTTCATGCTTAAAGAAGGTTATCGGTGACAAGCTCACAGTTCAAACAGTATTTCCAAAACTTGACTGAGAAGGAAAAATCATATTTGAGCATGATGTAGTCATGGAAACAAGACCCTCACAACCACATAATCAATTAATTTTTGAGTATCTGATTAAGTGGAAGAACTTACTCGCTAAATATTCTAGATAGCAGGATGAGAATTTTATACAGAAGCACCCATAACTACTCTAGTGATGAGGACAACACTCTTTTCAAGGAAAGAGGCATGTTAGGTCCCTATAAGACTAGTCTATTCCCCTTATTGTTATTGTTAGTGTAGTCCCCTATTATTATTGTTTTTTCCATGTATCTCGCATGTTGTTATTGTTGTGCCCCATAGAAGCCTACTATTTTTATTGTTGTGCCCTTACATTATTATTGTTGTGTAGGCTCTAATTATATTGTGACCCCTTATACTCCTATATATACCAAGGAGGTATTATAATTTGTATCATCCAAGAATTTTTCATTTTATTTGATGTAAAGGAGGTTGGCCCCTCAAATAGGTTATTTCTCAAGTCGTTGATTTTTCTTGTCTGCTATATTGTGAGATAATTGCATAAAAAATTGAGCTAAACGGTATAACTACATCAACACATTCAAATGTTATTCCATTGGGTTGGTACAATATGTGTATGGGTATGGATTGGTTGTACCTTCTTAAGACTATGGCAGATTTTTAAGAAAAGGCTATTACGTGCTTAGATGACAATGGAGAATAGAGAATCTTGTAGGGTAGGATGAATGAAACATCAGTTAGAATGTTATAATTATGTAGGAAAAGCATAGCCATAGGAACGGGTATGTATTGTTGGGAGTGCACGTTTCCAGCCATAAAGGTAAATATGCTGAGGATGCATAAATATTGAAGAGGTAACCAGTCTTGCAATAGTTTCAGGATGTTTTTCTAGGAGAGATTTCAGATTTTCCACCTCACATGGAAGTGGACATTTCTATTTAGTTGGTACCAGGAGTAACATCGATATGAAAATTACCTTACAGGATGAGCACTCTTTAGCTAGTGGAATTGATGTTGTAGTTGAAGCGAATGCTTGACAAGGGATACATTATCCCAGGTGTGTCACCTTGGGGTGCACCAATGTTGCATGTGAAGAAGAAGGATGTTAATTTTAGGTTACGCATTGATTATAGGTATTTGAACAAGGTGACGATTAAGAATAGCTACCCTTTTCCAAGGATCAATGTCTTGTTTAACCAGTTGAAGGGAGCAATAGTGTTCTCGAAGATTGATTTGACATCAGGATATGATCACGTATGCATCAAAGAAGATGACATATCCAAGACTAGTTTTCAGATGAGGTATGTGCATTATGAGTTTGTTGTAGTTCCTTTTGGTTTGACTAATGCTCTAGATATTTTCTTGTGTTTAATGAATAGTTTGTTGAATCCTTGTTTGTACAAGTTTGTGATTGTATTCATTGATGATATATTGATATATCCTAAGAATGAGGAAGAGCATGCTGAAAAATTAACAACAATATTTAGATTGCTAAGAAAACATTAGTTGTATAACCAACTTAGTAAATGTAGTTTATTTCGGGCATAGGTACATTACTTGGGACATGTTGTAGTTGTCCAAGAAGGCATAGAAGTGGATCCTGAGAAGATTAGGCTATCATGGAATGGGTAATTCCTAGGAATGTGGATGAGGTTAGATGATTAATGGGGGTTACAGATTATTATAGGAGGTTCATTGGGAATTTCTCACGGATTCCCTATCCTATCACATCTTTGCATAAAAAGAGAAGGAAATTTGAATAGATAGAGGAAAGCGTAGCCAGTTCTGAGCAGTTGAAGCGATTTCTTACAAATGCTCCAGCTCTAAATATTGTATATATAGATAAAGAGTTTGTTGTATGTACATATGCTTGAAAGAGAGGACTTGGTGGAGTCCTAATGTAATATGGACAAGTGGCATGTTACGAGTCAATGAAACCAAATGAGCATGAGCATGAGCATAATTATGTGACGCATGATCTTGAGTTGGCAACAGTAATTCATGCATTGAAGATTGGAGACACTATCTTCTTGGCAGGAGGTTTATGTTAATGAGTGTCACAATGGGCTAAGATAATTGTTTTACCAACCTAATCCGAATGTTAGGAAAGTTATATGGTTGCCCATGCTTAGTGAGTTTGGCTTCGAGATTAGGTACATAAAGGGAAAGAAGAATAGGGTTGTATATGCTCTTAGCAGAAGAGCACAACTAAATCATATAGCAACTATGAGTACATATGGAATAGATTTACAAGATCAGATCTTACATGAAAGACATCAATATAATAGGTATAAGTAGCTTAGGCATAGGCTACAACAACAAGGTATGGGCGTACAACATGTGGACTATCATCTCACAATAGATGGCTTGATCAGATTTAGGGACATGATATATGTTTCAGATAACAGTGAGCTCAAGAAGCTTATCTTAAGGGAATTTCATGTCAAGCCATATTCAAGTCATTTGGGATATCAGAAGACTCTAACAACTGTGACTCTTTTTTGTTATTGGATGAATCTGAAGAGAGATGTAGCTGAGTTCATTGCAAGGTGTTTGGATTTTTAACAACTAAAAGTAGAGTGTAAGCATCCAGGTGGCTTATTATAGCCGATTCCAATTCGATAATGGAAATGGGAGGTCATTTTCATGGAATTCATTTCAAGTTTTCCAAGGATATCTAGACAACATGATTCCATCATGGTTTTAGTTGACAGGTTGACTAAGGTAGATCACTTCATAATAGTTAAGTCTACTTATTCAACTAGTGAGCTAGCTCAGGTTTTCATCAGAAAGATATTGAAATTACATGGTATTCCTAAGAATATTGTATCTGACAAAGATGGCAAGTTCACTTCTAGGTTTTGGAAAGAGTTATTTCCATGTTTGGGCACAAAGTTTTCCTTCAGTACAACTTGTCATCTGTTGTTAGATGGATAGATAGAGAGGGTTAGTAGGATTCTAGAGGACATGTTGAGGATGTATGTTATGCACTAGCAGAGGAGGTGGGTGGAGTATCTTCCACAAGTAGAGTTTTCGTACAATAATGGGTATCAAAAGTCACCCAAGATTTTTCCATATAAGGCACTTTATGGGAGAATTTTTAACACTCCCATTAGCTGGAGTGATCCAGTGAACAAGGTATTGATTGGGTGAAAAAATGTTGGCAAAAATGGAATAAGAAATGCAGGTTGTCAAGAAGAATATAAAGGAAACACAAGATAGACAGAAGAGTTATGTAGATAAGCACATGAAATTTAAGGATTTTTAAGTTGGTGAGCATGTGTACATGTGCATTAGGCCAAAGGAGAGCTCCTTTAGGATTGGGTCATGTGCTACGTTGGCACCTTGGTATTGCGTGCCTTTCGAGATCCTTGATAGGATTGGACTAGTGGCCTATAGATTTGCACTGCCTCTGACAATGAATGTCCATGATGTTTTCCATGATGCATTCTTTAAAATATATGTGAAGGATGTTGATCATGTGATTGATTAGTTTGTATTATAGGTTAGTCTAGAAGGATAATTCTCGCTGTAACCTCAGTGCATTTTGTAATGGAAACAACTTATACTCTGAAACAAAACAAACGAGCAAGTTAAAGTGTAGTGGAAGCACTTTGGGCTAGATAAAGCTATATTGTAGATGGCTGATCGGATGCAGGCTATGTATCCTTCATTGCTTTGCGATTGAGGAAAGTGATTTTTTGTATACGTATATACTCATGTATGGTTGTTTCTGTAAATACCACAATGAGTTATGTTTTAAGATCCAATAAGTGGTATGGTTATCATGTTTTCATGTTGCCATGTTGGTTTTGCGTCTCAGTGGGTTCATTGTAAATACTGCATTGAGTTGAGTTGTAAAGCTCCACAGGAAATAATTTTTGGCTTTCAACGGTCTTGCTGATCCTAGGTGTTATTGAACACCGAGGACGGTGTTCCCCTAAGGGGGAGTGTTCTTTAACAACCACTGCTTAAAAGTTCATGAAATAAATTTAATAAGAGAAAAAATAAGACCAAGATCATGGGACATGTATTCCAATTTTAATGTTGGGAAAAACATCCTAGTGGATGTTCATTGTTGTTATTATGGCTAAGGTGAAATTGGAAAAGGCATTGGCAAAGGCTTTGAATAGGTAAAGAGGAATTAATTCGTATTTTATTTAGGAAAATAAAGAAAAATATGAGAAAAAGCAAGGTGAAAGGTCACAGAATTGCATGAGTAGGGAATTGAAGGAAAATTAGTGGAAAATGAAGAAAATATAGGCCTTAATAATAAAAAGGCTTCTGAGGATCAATTCACAACTTTTTTCAATTAAATTTGGAGCTCTCTCTCTATTCTCTCATACTCTTGCACACTTAGAGCATTCTTGGAGCAATCTAGAATTGAGGAAAGAAAGGAAAGGAAGGCAAAGGAAGGACAAGGAAAGAAAGGGACAAGAAAGGAAAGTTTGGATAAAAAAGATTTAGCATGAAAACTTGCATGTAACAGGTTGCATGTGTGATTTCCTAGCGGGTTGGTGAATGCATTGTACATGTATGTAGGTATTTGGTTCTTTTGTTGTCATTGGCATAGATTTCGCCAGGTTTGATAATGGATTTAGTATTTTCTTTCCATTTCTGAATAGCCATGGTGTGGTGGGGTTTTTTTATTCGATTGGGCTTTAGATTTCCCTATGGTTTTGGAACCGGCTGAGGTGGTCTCAGGAAACATCCCAGGGGCCTAGGAATCCCTTGACCGGTTTAGCAAGATTGCGATACCTACTGAGGGTGGATATTGGAAAATTCCCTATGGTGTTGGTGAAGAAATTCTAAGGCATCCAAGCTTGCGTAAGGCCTAGTGATCCCTTGAACAATTTTGTCAGGATTATGGTAAATCCTAGTTGTTTAATGGTTTATTTAGGGCCTAGTGATCTCTTGACTGGTTTTGGTGAGATTGTGGCAAATCCTAATTGTTTATTTGCATACTTTGGGCCTAGGAATCCCTTGATCGATTTTGGTAGGATTTTGGTAAAGCTTGAGGGTGGAGGTCCTTTAATCTCTATAAATCCCTTGTTTTTTTCTCTAGAGTCTTGCATTCATGCTTGGAATATGGCACGAGCATGATTGGATGAAAGAAAGGTTTGGTTGAGCCCAATGTATGGTTGGGTGGTACGTGAATATCCTTGTCTTCCTTGTATTTTGTATATGTTAATAGGAGCTCTTTTACCCTTGTATTTCATTAGTAATTGTACTTGTTATTGTGTGGGTTTAATGTCTTTGCTATCATGGTTATTATTTTACTTATATGTTGGTTATAAGAATGGTTTCATAAAATGTTCTAGTTATGGCTCTTGATATATTTGATTTGTTTGATGAATGATTAATTACTCCATGAGCTAAAAAATGTGATTGCGGCTATTATGAGAGGCAATTAGAACTTCTTGATGATTTTCGTATAAGTATCAAACCTCTATGTTTAGATATGCATTCATGAACAATAGATTACATGTTCTCAATATGTTTGACAAAATGACTATCATGGTTAGGCCTAGTTAAGTCATGCTTTCTATCAAGTTTTGTATGAATGGATTTTCCTAGATGTTATTCATCATTTTGGATAGTCTCACTAAGTTTTGGGCAATCGTCTGTAGGCTGACCTAGAAATTAGGCTCACGATCTGGGATCGCACCCTTCGAACTCGACATTTTAGGTCACAACAACTACCTTATATACTTATGCATGTAGTTAGAGTCCCTCAATCACATGGAGGCCTTGTCACGCATTCGACTAGGAGACTAGGTCATTGAAAAATCATTCCAGCTCAGGGTTTGGAACTGGGAGTGGTATTTTGGATCTTAGGTGTCTTGTAGCACCTGTACGATGTTATGAAAGGTTAATTGTCATCAATTGTCGACCCCACTTCCTTAATGGGACCTAGGAGGATGAGTCATGTCATGGTATATGTATGTCTCATGTTTACCCTCGCAAGTTGGTGAAACTTGGTAAATGCGGGAGGGGTGGTTACAATAATAACAACCCATGATCAATCCTTTGTAGTAGGTAACATGATTAATATGTACCTCTTTCAAATTTCTTGAAAAAATACAACGAAATGGAAAGGCACATTAATATTGTTCTCTAAATTGGTCTATGTCCACTCCAACACCAAGGATCATTCTCTTCAATGAATTTAGTATATTTACAGAGACAATATGAACTTCAATGTAGGAGAAAATGATACACAATGTTGAGCTATGCACAACATTCAAACGTCACATATATAGTTGAGTAATGAAAATCAATAGGGAATTGTTTCATCTCTCAAGAGGATTCCAATTGGTATATGTATATAAAGGATACATATTTATATAAATTTGATTCTCATATAATGAAAGTGTCCATAATTATAATAGAAAATGCCACTTTTAATGTTGTTTTAGAAATGCATGTTTTTGTAACACCCCTATGTATTGCTTTTTGAGACATTACTAATTTTGTACTTTGAAATTATTGTTGTGATAAATGGATATAGAAGATCGAATAAAAACTATGTGATGATGTAATATTTTATCTTTATTTGAGTTAAAATATTTTTTTGCTAGATTATGAAAATCTACTGGTGGTTAATGTCCACTAGGTGGACCTTCCCTAATAGTCTCCTAAAAACCCCTAGGAGAAAATAACTAAAAGTACTAACGTAATGGAAGAGAAAGATTATGATAATCACTTAGTTAGAGATAAATACTAAGTGGGTTGTAATGGAACACATAGGGAGAGAAAGGTGTGCTTTAAAAAAAATACAAAAGAATATTTTTCGAAAAAAGCTAAAACAAAAGGCCTGGGAAAAAGGGTGGCATGCCTTAAACCATGATGTTGCTAAAATATATTGGGCAGAAATCTATAAAATAAAACACATAGGAACCAAAAGGGAGATTTGATTCCAATAGGCAAGAAAGGTCCAAGCTTTGGGGGGAACTGGTGGAAACAATTCATGGTTGGGTGGAAGGTGTTCGACTCAAAAATACTCCACAAGCATTATCTACAGTCGGATGAAACTTTGTTTATATTCTATTTGCTGATTATAAAATTGTTTCAATGGTATGTAGTAATAGAATAGATTCAATGCTACATGTCCAGAAGTTGTTACATGTCTATAAATTTTTGGATATATTGGAATCCTGCATGTCTATTCTAATAATTGTTATAAAATAACTTTGATGAAATATATTGCTGCTATAAATTTTGCATAAGAGAAATGGATGAATAAGTGAGGGTATTTTTGTATAAAAATATTGTATGCGTGCATAGAAATAATAATGTTTAAAGTATTGTTATGATTGAACTAGAAATGGCATAATATGCATTTGTAAGTAGATCAGATCACGAGATAAATTAAGAAATGCATAGCTAAATTTTTATTTATTGGATATATCGGAACTATGAGATTTTAGTGATGGATATGCAGAAGAATGTAAATCAAAGGAATTATGCTAGAGATAATTCTATACAAAAATAAAAGAATATAAGTATAGTTAGTATCATAAATGATATTACACTATATTTAAACAAAACTAAGAGTATTATCCGAGGATATTTTTCCACATTGTCATTGGAAGTCTATAATAACACACATCTGGTAGTGTAAATGATATTTTAGAGTGATATTCCTATGCTTCACATGGATATAGGCCACATCTAAAAATATGCTTAGGATTGAAAGAAAAATAAAAATTTGTTATGCTATTAAATGTTTTGTTTATTTAAATAACAAGATCCCATTTAAGGAATATAAATAAAATCTTCAACATAATGAAAAACGGAAAAACACGTAGAACCCTTGATGTATTCTATTAACTATAAAATTCGTATATTGTGTAATAAGTTTAACAGAATGTTGACTGGTTACATTAATTATGAAAATGAAATAATTTTTCGAAGTTTTTTAATATGACTAATATCAAATGAATATCTTAGACATTGTGCAAATTTAAGAATTAAAAAAAAAATACAAAAAAAGTTAAATGAACTAGTGTTACGGGATTAGCTATGTAAACCACTCTAATTATAATGGAATATAATTATGAAAAGCTTTAGGTTCAAGTATTTGAAACTACAAAATACAAATTTAATATAATAATGCTATTGAATAAAATTGTAATAAGAAAAAGAAAAAGATTAAAAAGACACAACTATAGTCATAAAAGAAAATCTTATATTGATAAAATTATTGTGACACCGAGTCATATAAAAAATAATTATATCAAATAGGAAAAAGGAGAAACATTATATTTATTTATATTTTCATTCTCATCTTTTATATATATATATATATATATATATATCTATCTTCAACAATACCTTAAAGGGATAATTTTACGAAATGAATAATTTAAAATTACATAGCCAAGGCATTGGCGTATATCCTGTTCACAATCAATGTTTACAACTAGTGGATATAAGTTATATACAATGATCAAACTATGTAGGTATGAATAAAAAAACAATTATAACAACCGTTTTGAGTTAAAGAATTTTAACTCTAAGGGATTTCATCCATGGAGAGGGAGCGCGACCGCCGAGCAGAGGTGCACAGGTAATGGTAGCCAACCAGAGACGGGTATATGCGGTTTGACAGACCATTATATCCAGGTACGCAAACTTTCGAAAGGTTTCAATATCCCAGAAACAACGCCTTAGAATATATGGAGCCCATCGCATCTTTCTATTTAGTTGACAGCTGTTATTTAACATGCAGTCTTTCTTATCTGTCCTTAAAATGAACTCAGTGACTTAGCTCTTTCTCTTTTCCATGTAGCTGAACATAACTTTCTGTTTCTTGATATATTCGGCCTATTTTCACATATGCTCCCTGATATTATCCGCCTTCCCCTGCGTCCTCATGACGCAGTGGTGAGTAAATTCCCTCAGCTGTTTTTCATCTGACTTTCTTCGATTGAGACAATATTTTCTACTGATTGCACCTCGGCTTTGGTCCGTCTACGTCTCCAGGTATGGTTATTCCGCTACTTATAATATGCTTTCACTGTTCTATATATGGTAGTAGACTAAAAGGAAAAGAACAGTTTTTCATGATTCTGTATTATCAGGGAGTGTTTATCCCTTTCAAAAGATTTTCATGAATTTATCCAATTTAGACAGAATCATATATAGAGGAACGAGCACATTTTTATCTATTATATGGATATTTTCTCATGTCTGAATGGTCATACTCTTGCTGGTCATGGTTTCGAATTTTAAGATTTCAAAACTATTGTGTCATCTCTAAGCCATGCTCTAAGTTTCGCTTTAAGCTAGGGTCACAGTGGTGTGTATGTGAGGATTTTCTCTGTTGTTGTATAGTCTGCCCGGATGAGGTATCATGAGGATAATCTCCATGACCAGGGATGAGAAATTGGATACACACTATTTCTGTTTCACGAGGATGTCTTGATGATCCTTTACAACTGTTTCTCTCCATCTTCGGCTCTTGTTTCTCTCCTGTCATCCTCTCTAGTTTTCTCTCTGGTTTTGCCAGTTTCTGGTTTCCGATATTAGATTTGAATTTCCCTATGGTGGGTAGATCTTTCTAGATACTAATCTACTGCCTTTCAGAGCATTTAAGACCATTTTAGGACGAAAGTAAATGCTTCAATCAAATGGAGCCGTCATAGTTTCAAATATCTCTCCATCATGACGCAATCCAGCTCATGACTCTGTCAGCCATCTATTAACAGGGGGACAGCTGGCTTTGTTTATGAATATGCCCCTTTGAGAAATGTGCTTTTTGCTCCCCGAGGTATTCTGAAGCATATACTTTTGGTCAGTCTTGAAGTAGATGATCCTACTCTCTCCAGGCTCTTTGTTCAGTCATCACATGTCTATTCTGATTGCAGCGTCCGATTCACATCTCCCTTGGATTTTCTTCTGTACTTAGGGGATTTGGTTCAGGTGTCCCAATTATTGAATGGAGTTTCTGTCGGACACATCCGCCACGGAGGCAATGGTCCACACGGCCATCCAGGCGGAGTCCATCAAAGGAAAGGCCAAGCTGTCCAACAATTGGCAATCCACATTGGATGAAATGGTGATTCATCCTTCGGACCCTCAAAGGGTTTGTATATTCGAGAAAGAGATAAAAAACAAGCCTTTCGTTGGGGATCGATCTCGAAAGAGTCAAAAGCCTATAAAATCTATTCCGCCTCCTACTGCCATAAAAATTGATAGCATCCACTTATCATACCGCATTGGAAGCCTTCAAGATAAAGCTCTGATAGGCCGTTGGCATTCCCTGGAGATGAATGACCAGCATATGAGAGACTGGCTTGAAGTCCAGTGGAAGCCTTTAATAGGATATGTCCCGATTATAGCCAGGTTATTAAAAGAATGGTATTGCTTTCACTTTCTTAGCGCGGAGGACCTGGAATCTATTCTGAAACATCAATGGGTCTATGGTCGTAGTTTTTTGGCCTTACATAGGTGGTACATGGGTTATAACCCTTTAAGAAACACGCCTTTTAATAACCTCATTTGGGTGAAACTTCCCGGGTTGCCTCTAGAATTATGGCCAAAGGAGACCTTAACAAAAATCGGAAATACTATAGGCAGGTGTGTTTATGTTGATCCTTGGTGTTTAGGGGAGAAAGACAAAAGAATGGCCTGGATACTGATTGAAAAAGCCTACCGTGGAGGCTTTCCGGAGCACATCGATATCAGTTGGAACAAGCAGAACATTAGACAGAGGTTAGATTTCTGGGGTGTGCCCTTTAGATGCGCTGCTTGCCATCTCACTGGTCACCTTATTAAGAATTGTCCGCGGCATCATATGAAAGGCCGAAAGCATTATTGTATTACTAAATTCGTGGAAAAGTCCCATAGATGGAAAGTCTCTTCTTTGGATTCTGAGAAATCGGCTTCTCCAAAAAGCTTTTCCCGGTCACTTCATCAAGAGATTTCTGATGGGGACTATCTGAAATCCCCCACGCCGCCCAAAGAACCAGATCCCTTGTATAGAATTTCTCCTTCCATGCCAGCGTTGGAGACTGCCTCTGATTATGAGATACCTCATCCCCCGAATCCTCCTTTGGAACCATCCTCCGATCATGCCGTTCCTATCCCACTTCCTTTTTCTCGGCCCACTTTTAGTAAGGAAATCCTCCATTTGCGTTCTTCATCGTCGCCCCCTAATCAGACAAAAACTCCTGTTGGCAATGATATGGATCCTCTGATTCCACCCACTCCTGTAAAATCCCCTATTTTGTCGCCTACAAACTCTATCGGTAGCGACCTTGACTATCTTTTGTCAAAAAAATTGCTTGACCTCAGGCCACTCACCGTTCATAAACCTGGCAAGCGAAGCTCTCCAAAGATCAGTCCAAAATCGGCAAATAATATCACTGTGAGAAGAAAGAATAATCGAGGCAGTAGGCATTTCTGGGGGAGGGGAGATGCTTCTGGCCGAGGTATCAGTAATCTTTCACTGATCGACATTTCTATTATTGATATGTCTGATGATAGGCCTCTTAGAGCAAGCAAGGCTAGATCGCCTTCGAAATGAATTTCATTTTATCGGTTAATATTAAAGGTCTGGGACCAGACCTGAAATTTTTGGCCTTAAAAAACTTCTTTTTGTCGGCAAATCCTAAAATCATACTAATACAAGAGACCATTCATGCAGCATCTATAACAGTGTCTTATTTCAGGAAAATGTTTTCCCTCTGGCACATTTCTGCTGTGGAGGCTATCGGCCTATCTGGCGGTTTAGCGATGTTATGGGATCCTCAGTGGATCAATGCAAAAGCTTATAGCTGCATTGCATGCATTCTCATTTCAGCTCAGATAAGGGGGCAAAAATGTCCTATTAATATATTGAATATATATGCTCCATACAAGAACAGATCGTCATTTTGGGAAAGTCTATTTGCTTCAGAAATTTTTGATGTGGAATCTTTATTGATTGCAGGTGACCTAAATATCACTCTTAATATGGATGAAATATGGGGCATCAATAAAAAACAGGATCCTATTGCGGCCAAGATTAAGAACGAGCTACTTAGCAGAAACTTTATTGACATTCTCCCTCCCAAAATTCTTCCAACATGGGAAAATGGAAGGATCGAGAATGCTTATATTTCTAAAAGAATCGATAGATTTATCCTTCACGCCAGTTTAATTGACATTCTGGGCATGCCTTTTTCTACAATAGAGAATATCTTTATCTCTGATCATAGGCCGATCATTCTTGGATGGAGGGATAAGGGATTCAGAATAGGCTTCTCTTTTAAATTCAATAGGCAATGTTTAGAGGATCCAGAATTTAATAACACTATAACAAAAGAGTGGATCGAGATGTCGTCTTCAAAATCATTACCTTCCTTAATGAATTTCAGAGAAAAGATGGAATCAATCCGAAAGGTAGCAAAAGAATGGCAGTTCCAAAAAAGGCAAGCGAATAAAAAAGATCTCCGGGAAATTCAAATGGAGCTAGACAGTGCTGCGGATTCCATGGCTTATGACTCCTTATCTTTTGAAATGAGATGTAAAATTAAGGGTCTTCAAAAGAAAAAATTGATGATAATGAAACAAGAAGAAACTTTCTGGAGGTTAAAAAGTAGAGCGATATGGATGAAAGAAGGAGACAGAAATTCAAAATTTTTCCATAATTATGCAAATTTCAGAAGGGAAAAAAATTCGATATGGAAAATCAGTGACAGAAAAGGGGGCTTCCTTTATTCTCAACAGGATATTACAGATGAGGTGGTGGCTTAGTTCAAAAATTAGTATAAAAGATCGGATAAATGCAAAATTCAGGATATTTTATGGGGAATTGATCTATTCCCTCGCATGTTTGATGATGATTCAAATGATCAAATATTCAAGCCAGTTTTAGAGGATGAGTTGCTTGCTATTATGAAATACTTCAAAAAGGAAAAGGGTCCTGGTCCAGATGGCTGGACGATAGAGTTCCTCATTCACTTTTTCGATATCATAAAAGATGACCTATTGCGGATGGTCGAGGGCCCCAGAATGGCGGGCAATATTAATCAAAAACTCACCTCCACTAACATAGCACTTATTCCCAAGAAGGGGGATGCTCAATCTTTTAAGGACTTTAGGCTGATTTCGCTATGCAACATCTCTTACAAGATTGTTTCGAAGATTATAGCTGAGAGAATCAAAGGAGTTTTATCAGAGTTTCTAACAAAGGAGTAGCACGATTTTCTGAAAGGAAGAAGCATTCATGATGCTGTTGCAAGTACTCAAGAGGGTCTGTACGCTATTCATCCAAAAAAATGTGATGCGATTATTCTCAAAATCGACCTCTGGAAGGCATATGATTGCCCGGATTGGGGCTTCATCAAGTGTTTGCTCACAAAGATTGGTTTTAGTACCAATATGATCAACTGGATCATGGCCTGCGTTGAGCCAGTGGACTATGCAATCATCATCAATGGGATTCCATCCCCATTCTTCCGTGTGGAAAGGGGTCTTCGTTAGGGATGTCCCCTCTCCCCGCTATTATTTATTTTGGAAATGAATTCTCTTAGCCTGCATATCAATAAGGCTGTCAAATGACAACATGTGCCATCCCCTAAAAATATGTAGAAACATTTCAACCTCACACAATTTATTTTTTGATGATATCATCTTTTTTGGCCTGCTTTGCAGGGTCACTTGGATATGGTTCTATGAAATCATAAAAAACTTCCAGATGGCTACGGGTTTGCTAGTTAACAACGAGAAGTCTGCAATCTATCACAATGATATTAATCAAGAAGTTGTTGCATGGATATCTGAACTATTTGGAATAAAAGCGCAATCTATCAGTTGTGGTATTAAGTACTTGGGTTTCCAGATCAAAGCTAATGGTTACTCAAAATCTGATTGGAGTTGGATCCTGGATAGATTCTACAGGAGGATATCAGCTTGGGAATTCAGATGTCTATCCTTGGCGGGAAGAGAGATTCTGGTGCAATCAGTACTGAATCAGCTCACGGTTTACTGGGCACATTTATTTTCTCTCCCTGCAAGTATTATTAAAAGCATGAATAGACTATCAGCTAACTTCATTTGGGTTGGTCAAGCAGATAGGAGGAAATACCATCTCACAAAGCTAGCCAGTATCTCTTTACCAAAAAGCATGGGGGGTTGGGTTTTGCTCGATATGCACTCATTCAGAAGGGCCCTGTTGTGCAAGTCACTGTGGAGAGCTGTTCATGGTGAAGGTCCATGGAGTAACATGATTCAGATGAAATACTTAAGAAGGAAGAGATTACCATTCTGGCACAAAAAAGGAATGATCGGTGCCTCATATGGTTCCTCAATTTGGCTTAGCCTCCGTAAGATTGAGACATATTTTTTGAAGAACTTAATCTGGCATTTTCAAACTGGTAGTAAGATTCTTATTGGTAAGGATCAGTTCAAGAGTGGCGTTGGGGAGATTAATATTCCTGAATCTTTTTTGAATTTTCTTCATAGAAGAGGATATTTATATTGGGATAAGCTGATAGCTAGCTGGCAAGGGCCCATTCCTTTGTGGAAAGATGCATTCGCACTACAGATGCCTCAAGAGATCGCTCTTCAATGGGATTGCATTAGGGCGGGCCTTAAAAACTGTGGCATATTTCGCACTGTGGATTCTGATTACCTTATATGGAATCTCTCGAAAGAGATGAATGTAGTAAGAGTCAAAGAAGTATATCAGCATATTGTGGACTCAAAGCGATTTCCATGCAATCCTATTTTCCCACATGTTTTCTGGAAGGATGGCTGCTCTTCGAAAATGATCCTTTTTGCTTGGCTTACCTTTCACAACAAAAATTTAACCTGGGAGAATTTAATGAAACGAGGATGGCACGAACCAGGCTTATGTCCATTATGCAGATCAGAAGGGGAGAATAATTTTCACTTGTTTTTGAATTGCAATAAATCTCAACAAATTTGGCGGGCTCTGGAGAATAGTTATGGAGTCAAACACATGGCGCATGTTTCAATTTATGAAATGATCTTATGGTGCAGCGAGCAGAAGTTATCTTGGAGAAGGATCTTCATCCTTTCCCTGTTGAACATTTGGAAGTGGTGTAACAGCATTATCTTCAATGGCATTAAAATTTCCTGCTCAGAAATCATCTTTAAAATTGTCGTTGCTTTCGAATCCCTCCCGCAGAAACCTATCTATCATAAAAAGGTCGATTCCTCTGATCAATCAATGGAGTCCTCATCTTTCCCTAAGGTGTTCTTTGGCAGTGTTGAGCAACAAGGCACATGCGGTTGTGGTATCATGATCATGATAAGTGAAAATACACATTTCTCCATTCATTGGAATGGGGGTAGAGGCTCCAATAGTAAAGCGGAGGCTATGGCTCTCGCTGGGTTATTAAAATTTTTCCTCTTCCTTGATCTTCAACATGTTTCGATATTTGGAGATTCGAAGGTTATGGTAGATTTCATCACAAGAAAAAATCATATTTTAGTGCCTCATTTGATTGGCTGGATGGATAGGATCAATTTCTTCTGGGACTGTCTGGCCAGAGGTTCTATTCACCATATCTGCAGGGACAAAAATATGCAGGTTGATTCTCTGTCTAAAATGGGTCTTCATTCTGCGCCATGTTTATGGTTTATGTAGATTTTCTCTGATGGGGAAATCTTTCTTATCCATGAGTTAACTCTGTCGGAGTTCTAGGTTGCATATTTTTATTTCACAGGTTTTCCTTGGAGCATTTTTGATCATATGCAGCTGCTTTTGTATATTTTTGTGTATTTGGGTGGTGTTATTATGCTTTTGAATATGCTGTTGATTCTCGTACTCTATGATCTCTGGATTATTATACTATGGGGATCCCCCGGATCTTTATGCCATAGCTTGATCCTATTATCATTATCCGGATATTGTCCCATGCTGATCCCATTTTGACCAAATTTTATGGGTCAATTACAGATGTAAATATATAAACTCTTATATCTCTCATATAATATAATATTTTGCTTTTTCGTCCTGAAAAACAACCATTTTAAGTTATGCCGAGACATTCAATTCATGATTGGGCACCATGAAAAGTTATACAAAGTAGAACTCAGTGGACAAGAGCCCACCGATGTTCAATGCAATAAATAGAAGTCAGAGTGGAGTAGTAATGCAGGACCATATAATGTTTCGAATGAGTAACTCATCTCATGCAATGACCCTTGGCGTGAATAGCATAACTGAAGCCAAAAAAAAGCCAAAGTATGGTTTGGAACGAGGAGAAAATAATATATATACATGAATTAACAACCTAAGTAGACATGAGCCCTAATGATTCAAGAATCATGGAAGATGTGTTTCACCTGCAAACTAAAATGAAAACGTTGGATCTTTGAGAGATGTAGATGGAAAACATCAAGTTAGGTATAAACCATGGTAAAATGAAAATTCAAACCTTATGCTAAAACTAAGAGTGATGTGATCTAAGTACTCTCGACGTAATAAGAAAGGAGCATTAAAATTAACAGAACAAAAAAAACTTGAAAAAATGAAATTGCCGGTAAAGCACCTTGAATTAAAGAAGGGAATTGTATGGTCCAATGGGATGAGTTTCTATATACCTTATAGTTTCTCAATTCTAGGGTATTCATAGAAAAAATGAGCACCCACATTAGTATCGAAAAAAAGAATGAAGAGAAGGCGTTACCCCAAATTCCAAAAAGAATTGTAGAGGGATTTGGGTTCCCACATGCTGGGGAGAAAAAACTATAAGAACAAGTGGAAACAAAACATACCATATGTTGTAAAGTACAATGATAGGATGAATTAATCACTCCCATCTTTGTAAGGTACCCAAATGACGAAATTTAAAGAACGCTTAAATATGTCAAATTAAATTTCAGGAGAACCCCAAAGTAATTAATTAGAAGCCAAACTTACCCATGAAAGGAGATAGGGTTTCAAAAATCTTGGAGAAGATTGGACGTTGCAAAGGTTATGTGGATATGAAACAGAAAATGGTTACCTGAGGGCAAGCGTACTAACAATTCACCTCGACAACCAGGGATGTGCAAGGTGAAAGACATCATTACAATAAAATAAGTGAAACAATAGATATTATGGATTTACGATGACAAGAGATGTTGAATCACTAAAGAAGGAAATTGATTGACGTATCTGTGACAACATTAGTTTCAAGGGAAGCATCCTATGCACATACGTCCAACGAAAAAAATAGTGGAACTGATAACTAAACCATACCCATCACTACTACACCAAGGGCACTTTTGAGACATTTTTTTAAGACAAAAGAAATCTTTTGTCTCAAAAACTCATTTTTTATTTTAGTTACTTTACATTAAAAATTAATATCAATTGATTTATGTTAAATATAGACTTTAAGACAAAAATAGGTTGAGACAAAAATATTTTAGGACAAAACTTTATATTTAAGACAAATATAGTTTAAGACAAAAATATTTTAAGACAAAAGTAGTTTGAGACAAAATTATTTTAAGACAAAACTTTATATTTAACACAAAAATAATTTAAGATGAAAATATTTTGGGACAAAACTTTATATTTAAGACAAAAGTAGTTTGAGACAAAAATTTGAAGACAAAACTTTATATTTAAGACAAAAATAGTTTAAGACAATCATTTTAAGACAAAATCATTTTAAGACAAAAACAATTTAAGACAAAATTATTTGAAGACAAAACTTTATATTTAAGATAAAAGCATTTTGAGACAAAAATATTTTAAGACAAAACTTTATATTTAATACAATGACCACTTTAGATCAAACCTATGTTTAATATGATATTTCACTTCCAATGAAAATGGAGGGCAGCGTTGAGTTTCAGGGTGATCTACGCGCGTGTTCTGAACTGGAGCTCCCGCGCCCCTGCTTCCTCGGCAACTGTGGCCCTTCGTAGGCCCCCTGCCTGGCAGCCACTACTGTTGGGCTCTCAATCCTTCCGGCATCCCCGTAATCGGGCTCTTCTTCCCTCCTCTGGCCAGTGCTGCTGCTGGCACAGTGTCTACGTCTAGGTTTCGCGATCACGGAGGAGCGTAGCCGCTGCCATGAGTGCGCCTCGGGGTGGGGAGCCTTCTCCCACCCCACCAATCTCTTCAGAAGAAGCATTCAGAAGATTGCTTTCGCAGAAAGGGAAGAAACATTTGATTCTAGAAGTCCCGAAATTCATCAAAAAACTGGAGGAAATTCTTGAGATTGCCCTGCCAGAAGACCAACCAATAAAAATCGCCTTAGAACTGGCTGACAGAGGGTTGGTAGGACAATTTATGGGATGTTGGCCCTTTACAAAAACAATAGATGACTGGATCCAACACAACTGGAGGCCCCAGCTGGAAAACAATGTGATTTGCTATGTTGTCGAAAGAGGGTATTTCATTTTCTAGTTCACCTCCAAAGAAGATCGAGATTTGGTTTTCAAAAACAGTCCATATTTTATGGGAAATCAGGGTCTGTATCTTAATAAGTGGACCCCCGACTTCAATCCCTCAATCGCTACCCCTAAAGAGGTCCTAATCTGGGTCTAGCTTCCCAATCTTCCAATCCATTGCTAGAGCTATCACACCTTGCAGAAGATTGGAAATGGCCTAGGCCGTTTCATTGACAAAGAAGATAACAAGGGCCAATATACCTGCGCAAGAATCTATGTGGAAGTCGATTTGGAAGCTGGACTACTCGAAGCAGTAAAACTTACAGTCAGAGAATGGCATCACTATCAAAAATTGGATTACGAGCAACTGCCTTTCAAATGCAGAACTTGTCACAAACATGGACACTTCCAACGAAATTTCCGAAAAGCTCCAACGGGGGACAAAGTGGATGAAGAAGGATGGAAAGAAATCAAAAAGTGCAAGGCAGTCCCAAAACCAACTGAGAAGAAAAATTCAGGTCCATTGGTGAAGCCTCGGCCTAAACCAAAAGCCAAAGAAGTTCCAAAAGAGGGTTCTTCCTCTGGGGTAAAGACAGATAACATTGGAACCCAAGAGGAACCAGAAGACCCATTGAAGAAAGTGACAGAAGCAGAGGCAAAGTCAACTCTTCCTCCATCAGAGGATGAACAAGGGGAAAAAGAGGAAAACAAGAAGCGCATCAGTCTGGGCTCTAATTCTGAGGGAGATTGAGAAGATGGAGTCTCAGATTCAGACAGCTCGCAAGTCACTCCTATCAAGTCGGGCAGGGGTTCAAAGTCCAAGAAGAAACAGAGAGAGGAACAAACTTATCTGGATGTTCTCCAAGGCTCTCAGAAAACTCTCATAGGAATGATGAATACCAGATCTAGGCGCAAGCATGGTCAGGCTCCAAAAGGAGCCACAACCTTCCAAGCTAGTAAATAATGAAATACGTCTCCTGGAATTGCAAAGGGTTAGGCAACAAGTTGAAAGAAGAAGCTCTGAAAGACATTGTAAGGATGTACTCGCCTGAAATCCTTCTCATCCAGGAGACAAAACTGGAGGACCTTCTACTCCTCCAAGCAAGCAAAGCATTCTGGCATAAACGCCAAGGGAGAGCAGTCAACGCTAGAGGCGCCTCTGGAGGGATTGCCTTCTTTTGGGACAACTCCAAATATGATCTGATTCAAGAAGAATGTTGCCCCCATTGGCTACTCACTAAGCTCCTCCATAAAGAATCTGGCCACCAAGTAAGTATGTTCAATCTTATGCTCCAGTCTTACCATTTGAGAAAAAAATATGTTGGGACTTGCTCCAGTCCTATCTTTTCTTGCACAACCCAAAAAATATTATTATTGCAGGTGAACTGAATGTTACGCTAGCTGCAGAAGAGAAAAAGGGGGGCTTGTCGATCAGGGACCCAACTAGAGAATGGGTTGAAGACCACATTTTAGATTAGGAATTGGAGGATATGAAGCCCACATCTGGGAAATTCACCTGGTTAAACAAAAGGATAGGCCCCAGCCACATTGCTGCTCGTCTGGATAGATTTATAGTCCAATCGTCCTTCTTGACTTGTGGTCTAATGGCCACCACTAAAATTCTGCCGAACTAGACCTCTGACCATAAACCCATTCTGCTTGAGCTCTCCTTGGATGGAAATATTGGCCCCATTCCCTTTAGATTCAGTTCTCTATGGATTCATCAAGAAGGATTCTACGAGGTGGTCTCTGAAGCTTGGAACCGGAAAGTTCATGAAGGATCCCCTTTCTTTGTGTGGGAAGAAAAAATGAGGAGACTTAAAAGGGAGCTCAAGGAGTGGGCTAAAAGGTTGAAAATGCCCACCGCCAAAAGAAAGGTGATGCATGACAGTTTAGTAGTCCATCAATTAACAATGGAGAATTCCGATGTAACTCAAATAATTCTTCAAAAATAAGTAGAGCTACAAAAAGATCTCCATAGAGCAAGTAGGATGAAGAAGAGTTCTGGAGATAGAAGTCCAGAAATCTTTGGTTACAGGCCGGAGACAAAAATACAAGCTACTTTCATAAGCAAGTTGAAGCATGCAAGCACTTCAAAACAGTAAATGAAATTCACTATCAAAACACTGTGGTTAAATATTCTGAAGGCATAAAGCAAGCAGCCCACTCCTTCTTCAAAGATCTTTACTCTGCCCCGGAAGACCCTCCTATCGATTCTCAAGCCTATCTGATTGATCTTATTCCTCATTCTGTTCAAGATTCTGACAATATTATGCTAACTGCTCCGATCAGTATGAATGAGATTAAAGAAGCTTTAGATTACATGGATCCGGATAAAGCCTCGGGCCCTGATGGGTTCACTGCAAGGTTCTACCTGACTTGTTGGCCTACAATTAAAAAAGACCTTCTGAGAATGATCTATAAATCTCAGACCCACACCAAGATTGGAGGCAGTACCAACTCGGCCTTCCTTGCCTTGATTCCAAATGACAAAGGCGCCACCGATTTCAGCAGATTCAGGCCCATCTCTTTGTGTAATACAAGTTATAAGCTAATTACAAAAATAATAGCCAACCGTATTAAGAAACTTCTGCTGGTCATCATCCCTAAAAACCAAGGAGGGTTCATAAAAGGGAGAAAGATTCTTGACAATATTGTGCTACTGCAAGAAGCAATTCATTCAAGCTATCATCGAAAAGAGAAAGGCATGGTGATTAAGCTAGATTTGACAAATGCCTTTGGCAGGGTGATACATGATTTCCTGTTTTCTGTGATGGAGAAATTTGGCTTCTCAAAAGTTCTCATAACTTGGGTGAAAGCCTACATTGCCTCCCCTTGGATAGCGCCTCTGGTTAATGGTCGTTCAACAGAATTTTTCCTGGCCTCTAGGGGGCTAAGAGAAGGTTTCCCTTTGTCCCCGCTTCTTTAGGCCATTCAAGCTTCGGTGCTCAGCATCCAGCTAGACTACTGTCAACAGATCCAAACTCTGCTAGGCCTAAGAATGGCTCACAATGTTAAAGACATAAATCATATCGAGTTTGTTGATAATACATTATTGCTTGGAGAAGCTAGCATAAATTCTGCTAGAACCTTCAAGAAGGAGCCGGACATTCATAGGGAGGTTTCGGGCAGCAAGATTAACTATCTAAAAAGCACGATCTATGGCTGGAATTGCTCTATCAAAGATTTGATAGACATAACAAGGCTATTAGAAATGGAAAAGAACCCTGACCTGGGAGTCATTTAAGTATCTTGGGATCCCAATCTTCAAATCAAATCCTAAGGTAGCTCACTGGATGCCCCTACTAGACAAGCTAAAACTCAGAATACAAGCTTGGGGAGCCTCATGGTTCAATAATGCTGGGAAGGTAATCCTTATAAAATCTGTTCTCATAAGTCTCCCAGTTTATTAGAACTCCATTCTAATAGCCCCTAAAACCTTTATTAGTAAAGTGGATGGTCTCCTGAGAAGATCTCTGTGGGAGGGAGGGAAAAATAATGAAAGAAGGCTCCATTTAGTTAATTGGGACACTATTAAGAAGCCATTCTTGGAAGGAGGTCTCCAAAGGTGGGATCTGGAAGCCCAAAATCTTGCTCTCGGCTCCAAGCTCCTTTGGAACATTGTTTCTAGGAATCCTAGTTGGAGAAAGAGACTTTTGGACCAGCCTCCTAGAATTTCCAAAGGATCACCAGTTTTCAAACTCTGTCTCACAGTTTTGAAACTTTTTAGTCATAAGCTTTATTTGATCCCAGGTAATGGGAAAAAAATAAAAATTTGGGAAGATTTGATTCTTGGAGATCAGCCCTTGAATCAGATGGAAGAACTGGAAAATATCAGAGCTTGGCTTCAGGCCAACAATCTGGAAACCTGTTATGAAACCAACTCAAGAAAAGAAAGATCAACGCCTTAGAATTCAACCTCTTCGAGGGGGCAACCTCCTTTACATTACATAAATGAACAATTCTTGGATGATACAAATGACAAAACCTCCTTTCTATATATAGGAGTCTAAGGAGTCACAATATAATCCAGCCGACCTAACAATAATAATACAAAGCCACAAAAATAATAATAGAGGGATTCTATGGGGCACAGAAATAACAATATGTGGGTAATAGGGGCACAACAATATAAATAAGGGGTATAACTACAATAGTAATGGGGTAATCACTAGTATTATAGGGACCCAACATGCCCCTCTCCTTCAAAAAAGTGTTGTCCTCAACGCTTGAGCAGTTCTGGATACTTCTGCATAAAATTCTCATCCTCCCATGTGGAATCTTCAGCGGATAAGTTCTTCCACTTGATAAGATACTCTGAAATTGATCGATTTCGTAGCTGTCGAGTTCTTGTTTCTGTGACTGCTTCCGGTTCCAATATAATTTTTCCTTCCTCGTCAAGTTCTGGAAATATTGTTTGAACTGGGAGCTTGTCACCTATAACCTTCTTTAAACATGAAACATGGAAAACTGGGTGCAATCGAGAAGCTGCAGGAAGCTCCAATTTGAATGCCATAGTACCAATCTTTTCCAACACCTTGTACGGACCATAATACTTTGGTGATAATTTATTATCCTTCTTAGCTTGCTTTAGGGACATTTGCTTATATGGTTGTAGCCGTAGGAATACCCAATCACCTACATCAAAACTTCTTTCACTGCGATGTTGATCTGCCTGTTGTTTCATTCTATTTTGTGCCAACACAAGGTTATCCTTTAAGAGTTGGAGGACTTGTTGTTGATGTTCGATGTGATGTTCCACTGCCTGAACCTTAGAATTTTCTCTTAAATATGATGTGATTGATGGTGGTTGGTACCCATAAAGTGCCATAAATGGGGTCATTTTTGTTGCTGTATGGAAGGAAGTGTTATACCACCATTCAGCCAGAGGCAACCATTTGACCCATTGTGTCTGTTTATCAGATACAAAGCAACGAAGATATCCTTCCAAACATTTGTTTACTATCTCAGTTTTCCCATCAGATTGAGGATGATAAGATGAGCTATGAGCTAACTGAGTACCAAGACAAGAAAATAATTCTGTCCAAAAATTTCCAGTGAAAATGGGATCTCTGTCACTTACAATAATCTTTGGGTTTCCATGTAGCTTTTGAACTGTTTCCATAAATGCAGTAGAAACTGTACTGGCTTTAAATGGATGTGATAATGCACAAAAGTGTGCATACTTGGTAAGTCTGTCAACTACCACCATGATGACACTCTTTCCCTCAGACTTGGGTAAACCTGTGATAAAATCCATTGAAACCTCCTCCCAATTGGCTTGGAATGGATAAAGGTTGTAATAGACCCGGTGTCTTAATTGTTTCAACTTTATTTTGTTGGCAAACCAAACATTCCGCCACAAACTTTTGAATATCTGATTTAAGGCCATCCCAAAAAAATTCCTTCTTAACCCTGTGGTAAGTTTTTAAAAATCCTGAGTGCCCTCCTAAGGGAGAAGTGTGCAATTCCATAAGAATCTTTTGTTTTAGCTGGGAATTCTTACAGAGGTATAAGCGATCTTTGTACCATAACGAATCATTTTGCCAGCTAAATGTATCAGAAGTACTTGAATCTTGTTGTAGCTTTCGAATAAGTGCCCAAACTTCTTCGTCATTCTTCCATTCCTCCTTTGCTTCGTTTATCCAATCTGGTTGGATAATAGAAATGGCACACAACAATGCTTCCATATCCTCATCCTTTCTTGAGAGTGCATCTGCCACCACATTTTGCTTCCCTTTTTTGTAGATGATTTCAAAGTCATAACCCAACATCTTTGTGACCCACTTTTGTTGCTCTTCAGAGGATAATCTTTGTTCTAAAAAGTATTTAAGGCTATCATGATCCGTTTTTACCTTGAAGTGTCTTCCCATTAGGTAGGGTCGCCATTTCTTAAGTGCATGGAGTATTGCCAACATTTCCTTCTCATAAATAGCTTTGCTTAAAAACTTTCCCTTGATTGGACGACTTTCAAAAGCAATGGGTCTTTCATCTTGCATTAGAACAGCACCAATTCCATTTCCTGAAGCATCACATTCCACAATAAAGGTTTTTGTGAAGTCCGGTGTAGCTAAAACTGGTGCTTGGCACATTGCCTCTTTAAGATGTTTAAAGGCCTTTGTTGCTTCCGGAGTCCATGAAAATGAATCTTTCTTCAATAATGTTGTTAGAGGTGCTGCTATTCTCCCATAATTCTTAACAAACTTGCGATAATACCCTGTCAACCCAAGAAATCCTCGCAGATGCTTTATGGATGTGGGGATTTTCCATTCCTTAATGGCTTTAATTTTGCTAGGGTCTACCTTAACTCCTTCATGAGATACAATATGACCCAAATATTCCACCTCCTGGACTCCAAAGAAACATTTGGATCTTTTTGCATATAATTGTTTCTCCTCCAATAGTTGTAGCACCTTGTCAACATGTTCAACATGATCCTTCCAAGACTTGCTGTAGATTAGTATATCATCAAAAAATACTAACACAAATTTTCTAAGGAATGGTTTGAAAATTGAATTCATCAAACCTTGAAATGTTGAAGGTGCATTGGTAAGGCCAAAAGGCATGACCAAAAATTCATAATGACCCTCATGAGTTCTAAATGCCGTTTTCGGAATGTCTTCAATCTTCATTCTGATTTGATGATATCCCGAACGAAGATCCAACTTGGTGAAGTAAATTGATCCATGCAATTCATCCAGTAATTCATCAATGACAGGAATGGGGAACTTATCTTTAATAGTGAGCTTGTTGAGCTCCCTATAATCTGGACACATGCGCCATGATCCATCCTTCTTGTGCACCAATACTACTGGAGCTGAGAAAGAACTTTGACTCGGTTGAATTATACCAGCCTCTAGCATTTCTGCAACCATATGTTCAATTTCACTTTTTTGGACATATGGATATCTGTACGGCCTGATGTTTGGAGGAACACTTCCTGGAATCAGATGAATAGCATGATCATGATCACGCATAGGTGGGAGACCTTTGGGAGTCTCAAATACCTTGGAATGATTGTCCAGGACTTTTTGGAGATCTGGAGAAATAGATGATTCCAATGTGGAAACATCTAGCGAACATAATTGTGCAATTACACCTCTTTGCTCCTTTTTTAGAAGCTTTGTCATGCCATTAGAGCTGATTATCTTTCCTGGTTTCCCTGCAATACCCCTTAATTCAACTTCCTTTCCTTCCACAGAAAATTTCATGAAAAGTCTTGAAAATTAAAAGCTATTGTACCCAAGGATTGTAGCCATTGGACTCCTAGTACAACATCAACACCTCCCATTGGAATGGAAAGCATTGGGCTAGTCAATACATATTCTCCCATGGATAGCTTGATATTATGGCACTTTCCAGAACAATTTATTGTTCCTCCATTTGCAATCATCACTTGACACTCTGGTGCTGGATATAGGAAGCAATTCAATTCTTTTGCTACCCTACAATGAATAAAATTGTGGGTGCTTCCTGAATCAATCAACACTATTACCTTTTTCTTCTTGATTTGTCCTTCTATCTTGATGGTTTGAGGAGTGGTAATTCCCGCCAATGCATTACAAGATATGGTCGGATTTATTTGTTCTTCATCTAGGCTTTGTTCCTGGAATATATCCTCTTCTTTTGACCTTTCTTGCTCCTTTTCTTCTTCCTCTTCACAATCTATGTAGAAAAATTTCTTCTCAGCACACTTATGACCTTTTGTGTATTTGCTATCACAATTGTAACAAAGCCCTTTTGCTCTTTTTTCTTCCAATTGTTGTGGTGTCAACCTTGTAGGTTGTGGAAGACTATGGGCAACAACACTTCCGTCTTTATAGTTGTGAATGGTATGCTTCCTAGTTGCCATAATTTTGCTTTCCATTTTTCTTGCTAACCTGAATGCCTTCTCTAATGAATCAGGTTCCCAAAGGCGCACATCATGTTGGATATTATCCTTTAAAGACCCTATGAACACATCAATCCTATGCTCCTCTGGAATATCTTTTACCCTTATGTTCAATTTTTGGAACTCCTCAATGTGCTCCATTATTGAACCCTTTTGTTTGAGACTTATCAATTGGCTAAAAAAAGTGTTGCTTTTTGTATCCTCATAATGTGCTATCAATTCTTCCGTAAAAATTGCCCAAGTGATAAATTGTTTACGAGAACAAAGCCATTGATACCATACAAACTGATTTGGTTCCAAATATAAAGTTTCCATACGTACCTTTTGTGTGTTTTTCACATTATTGAGATCGAAGAATTGCTCCATCTGTAATATCCATGTGGCGGGATCCTTGCCATCAAACTTCCTCATATCGATTTTTGGAACATGGTGAGTCTTCGATCCAACATTAGAGTCTATGGAATCATGATTAACATTTCTTTTGTTCTCATCATGAGTTTCCTTTAGTACTCTTTCACCCTTAGTGACCATTTCTTGTAGCAACTTATCCATCTTATCATCCATGCCATCAATTTTAGCGTCCATGCCATTCACCTTAGCTTCCATGCCATCCATCTTAGCTTCTACACCTTTCTTTAAACCATCCATCTTAGCTTCTACATCTTTCCTTAAACCATCCATTTTAGATTCTATTGCTTTTTGTGCAAGTGACACTCGTTGCACTTGTTCTTGTAATTTTGATATATCATATAGCATTTCTTCTTCTTCTTCATGAGTCATGCTAGAGCTTTCAGGCTCCTTACTAGGTGTTTGCATTTTCTTTCCTCGGGGCATCAGTTACTGATAATAATTCTCTAATATGCCCTTTGAATTCCTTCAAAATAAATTTTCAAACCAAGCTTAAGCAAAAATTAAAGAAAATCTACACACCTTTTTTCACTTTGTAGGAGCTCAATATTGCCTCCGATGTATCTCTATACTTTCTGATTATCTAGTTTTGAATTTGTGACCTGTAGTACCCCTCTATGTCCTCTTTCCAATGCCACAAGTCTGACCCAAATTGGATTCTCCAAGGAAGAGTTATGCGAAATCTCCCACAGTGACTTGATTATAGACTAGTTCAGTAGAGCGAACTTGTACGACGTGCCACGTGTCACTGTTTCAACCTTTGACTCTGAAAAATATATAAACAAAAACTAAAGTCCGTCCTCTTTCTGTACCTTCTTACGAAATTTCAATCCGATGCTCAGAAAGAAAGTTATGACGATTTTCCCCAGGTCACCTATTTTGAGTGTAATTCAGGAGTCTGCAAAAAGACCAACTTCCTCAGATCATATCTCCGAAAATATCGCGCGAAAAACTCTAAAATTCGGACCCAAGGTTTAGCGCGATTTCTTCTCAAATGGGTTTTTTTGCGACTTCTGAAACGTCACAGAAAAAAAGTTATAGTGAAAATGCCACGATGACCTGTTTGGAGCAGCGAAACCCTAGAATCCAAAGCTCTGATACCAAATGTTATGAAACCAGCTTAAGAAAAGATAGAAAAGAAAGATCAACGCCTTAAAATTCAACCTCTTCGAGGGGGCAACCTCCTTTACATTACATAAATGAACAATTCTTGGATGATACAAATGACAAAACCTCCTTTCTATATATAGGAGTCTAAGGAGTCACAATATAATCCAGCCGACCTAACAATAATAATACAAAGCCACAAAAATAATAATAGAGGGATTCTATGGGGCACAGAAATAACAATATGTGGGTAATAGGGGCACAACAATATAAATAAGGGGTATAAATACAATAGTAATGGGGTAATCACTAGTATTATAGGGACCCAACAAAACCCTTTGGGACATCTCCAATTGGACAAATGATGCAGAAAGTCTATGGGATGGTTGGAATTTGGGGGAGGTCCCTTATTGGCTGGATGGTGAAGCCAATTTATTGTTGGATTTGCTCCAAGGAAAATCTCCCTTAAGGGCCTCTTCTAAGGACAAAAGAGGGTGGGGTTCTCTTTCAGGCTCTTACTCAGTAGCAGAAGGTTACAAAAGTATGATGGCTGTCCCTAGCATCCCCGCAGAGCCAACTCAATGGAAATTTATTTGGTCTTTTCCTGCTCTCCCCAAAATTGACTTCTTTTTCTGGACTCTAGTGCATAAAAGTATCCTCACTAGAGATAACCTAAGGAAGCGTGGAATGGAAGGTTCCTCTAGGTGCCCTCTTTGTGCATTGGATGAAGAAACAGCTAACCACCTGTTCTTATTGTGCCCCTTTGCTCAAGAAGTTTGGAAGGGTGTCCTGATGTTAGGACCTGACAAAATAGAGCTTCCAGGAAATATTCAGGACCTGCTAAGAAACTGGGCCAAGTTATCCCTGTTCTGTCTCTCCAAAAAAAGCCTTCTCAAGACTGGCTGGATGTGGATCCCCAAATTCACAAGCTGGAAACTGTGGTTGGAGAGGAACAACAGAATATTTAGGGAGGAGAGTTGTAACCCAGACAGAATTATCACTAAGATCAAAGCTCTGTTGGGGGAGGCCTTAGAAACACCCACCATAAGAAATGGCATGATTCTGGATAGCGAGGAAGATCAATGGTTAAAATAGGTTGTTCCAAATCATTAGAATAGATCCATTCTCCTGCTAAAGCCCCTTCTCATTGGGAGATTTTTCTGGAAGAACAGGAATTCATCAAATGGAGATCTGCTTTGGATGATCACTACCTATTCTTCAATGGGGCCTCTAAAGGTAACCCAGGAAAGGCAGGTGGCGGGGGAGTTATCTTAAGCCCAGGTGGCTCAACTAAGTTGTGCTTTTCTTGGGGTCTGGGGCATGAAACAAGCAACAGAGCAGAGGCTCTTGCTTTGTGGCAGGGTCTAAATCTTGCTATCAAGAGGAATCTCCTCTCCATCTGAGTCTTTGGAGACTCCAGACTAATTATACTGACTATGAACTCTCAAAATATCCCTCCTCAGGTGCAGTTAGCCCCCATACTCAAAAAAATCAGACTATTGTTGCCCAAGTTCCACAAAATCTCCTTCTATCATGTTCTGAGGAAGTTAAACTCACAGGCGGACTTGGCAGCCAACCTAGGCTCTCTCAGGAGTAGGAGATCTCTGTTAGTAAATGATGTTGAATCGTACTGCAGCATTCCTTAATTTTGGAGTTTTCTGGGCCTCTATTACTTTGAGCATTTTGTTGATTCAGATTCTCCAGACTTCAGGACCAAACCATTTTGAGCTGGCTGCTGTTAGGAAATGCGGACTCATCCACAAGGGAAAATTCAAAACGCAACCGTTGCATTTTCAATCTCTGTTCATCGTTGGAACTCACTGCTGCATCTGGGTAGGTGCTGGGGAGTTCACGAGGGCCTCTTCAAGGACAATTTACCACTCTTGTCATTCTTGAACACTATATAACACTCCGCCAGACATTTCAAAAATAAAATGTAGTGATTCTTGGGATGATCTGGAACTTTGGCGCGTCGGATCTCCTCTCTGCAAGCTAAGAAGCAGAGTTACGTCACGGAAAGCAAAAGTAGCAAAATTTCAAGGCACCATTCTGAAACCAAATCAAGTTCTTTTTCAAGCCTCTATCTTGATTCATAGTGTAACTCATTCAGCGGACTATTCAAAAGAAAAATCTTCTTTCCCTGCCGACTGTAACAAGGAAATACAGGGTTTCAGTGTTGAAGTCCTCGGCAACTGATTTGCCAAATTTTAAATAAAAACTAACCGTTTATGTCAAAAAAAAGAAAATGGAGAACAGAGTTCTTAGGGTTTGACGTTGCTCTGCAACTGACAGACCTTCATAGACTGTGTTGTTCTTCCATTAACCTTCAGCCATAATGCAGCTACAGCACAATAAGGAATAGATATTGTGTAATGGAATCCCCTCAGGGGGAGGACATGATGCCTCCCCCGGCTAATATGGAAAATGGCCTGCGACAGACTGAAAATATCAGGATGGACCATCCAGAAGATACATCAACAGAGAATGAAAATAAGCCAATGAATAACAACACAAATGAAGAACCACGAGTGACGTCAAACACCTCCAAGTCGGTAGCAGTTGACAGACCCAAAATCGAGCTCCCAAGTCAGCGCATCAACACTTAGATCCAGTTTATGAGGGATCATGCTTTGATAGGAAAGTTCATAGGCCTTTGGTCAATGCAGAAAGCTTTGCACGATTGGATCGCAGCCAAATGGAAGCCAAAAGGGCATATAACACTGCAGTTAGGGCCTAAGGGTTTCTTTACTACCATTTTCAATTGTTTGGAGGATCGAAACAGGGTATTGGATTGAGGACCATATTTCTTCAATGCAGCAGGGCTGTACCTAAGAGGATGGATCGAACGCTTTAACCCAGACAAAGAAGATCTGAGCTGGGCCCCGGTGTGGTTGCACCTTTATTCTCTCCCTCTGGAGTATTGGGACGAAGACTCTTTGCGAGATATTAGGAACGGTTTAGGCGAATTCATCAAAGTGGAAAATGAGACAAAGCGGAAGCGATACACCTCCTATGTGCGGATCTGTGTTTACATGCACCTCAGCAAAGCTCTCCCGGACGTGGTAAGCCTCTACCATGATGATTATGAAGGGTTACAAACAATAGATTATGAGCACGTACCATTATGCTGTCGAAAATGCCACACTTTGGGCCATTTATTCCGAGACTGTCCCTCCAATATGAAATCCATGACCACCCCTTCAATGGAAAAATCCAACCCGGATGGGTTCACAAAAGTTCCCAATCGCAAAAAGACCCATAAAAAGCCCTCTACCTCAGTCAAAAAACCTGTCACCAGCACCTCCTTGCCTTCAACAAGCAACAGCTTTGAAATCCTGCTCCAGCCAAAGGTTCATATTTTAGATAATCAGAAACAACCTGAAGCCATTCCTAAGACTTCCACCCATTCTGCTCCATCAAGCTCAAAGAAAGCCCTCACTTCTAAGCAACCCGTGGACACCAAAACGCCCTCTCCTAGTAACATACAGAAAAGGAATGCTCAAGGTATGGAGGTATATGGCACTCAGATGGAACTCATGATTGTAGATGATTCAGAGGCATAGCAGGAAATAGTACAACACATGGAAGAGGAACCGGAGAGCTTCGACATCGGAGATCTAGACATACTGGGACTTGAACAGGCTTGTAAGAAAAAGGAATATGACAAAATTCCTGAGCAACAACTAGAGAACTTAGAAGTAATTCTCTCAAGAGCACAGAAGCAAAGATCATTAGGCATCCAAACTGGTAGTCAATGGGATGGAAGAAATATCTTCAAAGACAACAAGAAACGAGCACGGAAAACTGATCTTCAGAGAACCATCTACATAGGGGAGATGCTGGTGGAATCTAGAAGATACTCCAAGCTCACCAAATACTATAATCCCCTTCCCAATCGTGAATCATGAAGCTCATCTCATGGAACATCAGAGAGCTCAACAGCTCGGGGAAGGGACGATTAATAAAGAACATGCTACAATAGGAAAAGCCTCAAATTCTCTTCTTACAGGAGACCAAGTGTAATTCCACAACGTTGGATCAAATCCTTGCCACGCAATTCCACAACGTTGGATCAAAGAAGTGGCAGAAGCAAAGAAGTGGCAGTGGAAGCCATGGGAGCCTTACGAGTGCTAGCCATCGTTTGGGATGATAGAGCTATAACACTTACCAACATACATGCCAGTAAGCACTTTATTCAGGCCAAGTTTCATTTAACAGGGACAAATGTTCATGGAAACTTAACTAATGTCTACTTCCCCCAGGAGGCAACAAACAAAGTAGACACACTGAACACCCTAAATCAGATCAACTTAGAAAGATCCCACCCACTTTGGATCATAGGAGGGGACTTCAACATCATTACAAGATTGGAGGAAAAAAGAGGAGGACAGATCAAGTTGGATTGTGAAAGCACGTACTTCAAAAACTACACTCATAACAACAGGCTTATAGATATGGAATTCAACAATGGAGTTTATACTTGGAACAACAAGCGTGCAGATGCCCACCAAATTGCATCTCGGTTAGACAGATTCCTGATCTCTGATAATGCAATACATCTTGGTGGGTATCTCTTGACCTCTATATTGCCACTCTCTGGCTTGGATCATTGGCCTATTAGGCTTCACTGGAAAAGACTGGGAGACAATATTCGCAATCCCTTTTGCTTTGAAGCCTTTTGGCTTAATCACCCCGATTTTCATAACCTGATAAAAGAGACATGGAGAAATTTCACACCACCAGAAGGCACAAAAATGTACAAGCTCCAATGTCGACCTTTTGATCATGCGCGAGATTTTGAACCAGATCTCCCACGCCCCTGCAACCTCGCCTCCTGCGGCCCTCCGCAGGCCTCCCACCTGATAGCCCCTGTTGTTGGGCCTCCAGTCTTCCTCCTCAGCACCCCCGCAGTCAGGCTCTACCCTCCTCCTCCGGCAAGTGCTGCGACTGGCTCCCTTCTAGCCTTTCCATGGCTAGGATCGACCCCTCCCAGATGCAAGACAATGAAGGCCAGGCTAAGATCTTCACCTCTCTCATTACTGAAAATGCTACCATTCGAAACAAACCCATAGCTTCAAAGTTTGTCAAGAAACTGGCTAACATCCCAGAAATCTCCCTTCCCCCTAGTCTCCCAAGGAAGGCAACGATCTCTCTAGCAGAGAGAGGTCTAGTTGGACAATTTACTGGCTTGTGACCCTCTCCCAGGGTTGTATAGAAATGGGTGGAGCGCAATAGGAATGCGAACATCCAAGGAAAAATCGCAATAAGATTCTGTGGAAGGGGTTACTACACATTCCTCTTTGAAACCAAAGAAGACCGAAATTTCATCTTCAGAAATGGTCCCTACTTCATGGATTCGAGAGGTCTCTATCTGAACAGATAGTCCCCTGACTTCGACCCAGAAATGGATATACCTAATGCAGTCCTGTTTTGGGTTCGCTTGCCCCATCTCTCTCTTCATTGCTGGGGAGATGAATCGGTTAAATCCATTGGGAACGCTGTCATAAAATACATCAACAGATGAGAACCAAGGGACAACATGCACACATGTGCAAGGATCTGTGTTGAAGTCGACTTAGGAAAGGGCCTTTCGAAAGAAATCAAGATCAAAGTGGACCAATGGACCCATATTCAGCAGCTGGACTATGAAAAAATCCCGTTCAAATGTAAGGTATGCCATGAATATGGTCATTTTGCTAATAGGTGTAGTAAAATAAAAGAAAATTAAATGAATGAAAATGCTAAAGCTAGTGAAGACACATGGGAACAAGTCAAAAAAAAGAAAGCAAGCCCAAAACAATCTGGCCCAAAACCAAAGCCTCCCCAGAAATCCAAGCTGCATCCTTCTCCCCCCCTCCCAGCTTGACTCAGCCATTACCCTCTACATAAACCCCCTTCAAATCTTTGGAGGAAGAATACCCCTCATCCCCCCACTCTCCTCCTGATCCCCAGGAGCCCCCTCTCCCTGAAAGCCAACGCCAAGACACTATCGAATCCTCATTGCCTCTTACTATTTCCTCTCAGCCTCTTCTTGACCCTCCCCTCAACAGAATCACCAGAAGCTCATCTAAAGATCATGGGGGTTCTAGTGAACCCTCCAAGAAACCTGGCCTAGGTAGGAAATCTGCTAAGCAGCACAGGGATGAGAATGCGCAAAAGGACATAGCAATGGGAACGCAGACACCCATAGAAACTTATATCCTAGGGCATCATGACAAAAAAGCAATCAACAAAGACCAAGGGAGGCGAGCACCTCCCCGCATATCGCATATCCAATGATGAAAATATTATCTTGGAACATCAGGCGACTTGGGCACCCCTCTAAGGTAGCAGCCCTAAGGGATCTTATCATTTCTAAGAAGCCAGGAATTATTATGTTACAAGAAACAAAACAAAACCACAAGGAAATGAATAAAGTCATTGAGAAGTAGAGACCGTATAGAGGAAGCATTAGTGAGGCAAGAGGAGCCTCAGGAGGAATAACAACAATTTGGAATCAAGGTATATGGAACTTGCCTCTCTAAAGGAGCACTTAAGCAATAGTATATATGCAAAGGATGTACATTACAAAAGTACATAAAATCCACATTCCATGATCATGATAACAAAGCACATGCAGTCCTAGAAAGGATCCACTATGATAGTTATGGACCTTTCTCGACAACCTACACTATCAGACACAAATATTTTGTCACTTTTATTGATGACTTCTCACGGAAGTGTTAGATCTTCTTCATGTGGAATAGACATCAGACATTCTCTGAGTTCGTAGAATTCAAGACACTAGTTGAAAACGAAGCTAGCAAGAAGGTGAAGGCTCTGTTGTAGAGGCTGCAACACCCTCCAAAATTTTGACCTGCACTTAAATTTCAAAACCTACTATGGATATTAAGATCAATCGTTCCTTAGCCACTTATTGGTAAGTTGATTATCTCAAGCTCCCCTTTTCGATCTTAAGAGTTGTTTATGCTTTTATCTTTACATAGAATGTGTCATCTCTGGGCATGGGGGTAATTGCTTGTCATGCAAAGGGAGGTTTGTTTTGCTTCAAGGGGAATATTTATGAGAATGAGACATGTTTAACACTCATTTCACACACTCTTACACAAGTGTCGCCTTTATCCTCCCAAAGTCTATAATCGAAGCCGCACTTGTCGTAAGCTACCACAAAGGTTGTTGCATTAAGTGAAGTATGTGTTATATATTCTGGATGGTCTATGTTGTATCGATAAGTTTTCAAGTGTGTGATCATAGTGAAGTTTTATCACTATTCACATAAGTTCCATTGTTCCCACACTTAGCTAAATTTCGAAGTCTCCTTAGCAACCTAGCCTCATCCAACTTTCCTGAACTACACACTTCACATATGTAACCCTCAATCTTTTCTGTTGCTTTTTCGAACTATACAATGCATAGAAATCCCAACCTCCCTTACCATTCAAAAATGCACAGTGGTTTCCTCCAGTGTCCTTCCCTCCGCCAGAACCCACTGTCTCCAAAAACTGTGCAGTTTTGTCCCTTGACTACCCAGTCTGCCTTGCAGCCTGAAATTGCATAGATGTGTCCTCCCAGGGCCTCATCCCAAGTAGGGCCACGAAGAAATATGACATGATAGATGACTCTCAAGGAGCTTAGGAGAAATATAAGCAGACCAAGAAACCCAAGGTATGATAGAATATTAGGACCACATGAAGACTCCATCTGATGCATAACCCTTTGGAGGGTAGGTATGGAAAACAAAGCATGTCTTTTGAAATACACCTCTTAATGTAGCTTAAAAGTTTGCTTATCATTGTTGTATCATTCCATCTTCAATGACATTCATGGTTGCAAGAAATGAAAGTCATTCCATGTGTTTGATCTACGTGTCTTGCTCCCTTTCACTTGTTTATTACATAGCTTAGAAGATGAAGAGTATTACCACTTGTTTATTTAAGCTACTGAGGTTGTGACCAACATGATCTTATGAATAACCAGGCACGATGCACGGCATCCTAAGTGGGATGAAAGATGTTTGATGATATGTATGTAGTCAGTACACTCCTTTGCAATACTCCTTTGCATTAATCCTTGCTTTGTATCTTGCATGTACCCTCACCGCGTGTCAGATTTGGCTACCTGCTGCCAATAGTCTCTTAGCTCTTTCCTGACAAAGCAGGTGAAGGAATTTCCTTCAACCTGATTTCTTCAAGGCTCTTCATAGAAATTATAGAGCTAAGAGAAGGAGATGTGGAATCTCACTATCAAATTCTTGAAAATACTTTTCATGTTCGAATATATCCAAACAATTAAGCTACCACTCAACAACATTGTCAATCTTGGAAGACTCGAGAAAGATCACATCTCTAGATATTATAAACTTCTTATTCACTTCATCATAGAGATGGTATGTTTTGGAGGTATGAGTACCCAAAGAAGATACATTTGTGACTCCTTGCATTGAGTTTTTTTATCTGTTCCTTAGGTATGAGGGCATAATATGAGGAACCAAAAACCCTAGGATGCCTCACCGAAGGAATGTGGCCATACCACATTTCATAGGGAGTCTTGTTTCTAATAGCAATAGTTGGACACCTATTATTTCTATACACAACACATAGAACCACATCAGCCCAAAACCTTATGAACTTAACATGTGAACTATGCCAAGTTCATAGTGAAAGTAATACATTCCAATGAACTATGTGTTGAAAAATGCAGCAAGAAATTCTCAATTTGATTTTTCCTTGGTTAAATTGAAAAAATTCAAATTTCCACATCAACAGACAACTTGGATTATGTTAACTTGTGTGACATGGCTTGTGTCACCTAGTTTACTTAATAAATTCAAGTTGGAGGAGTTAGAGTTCAGTTCTGCATATGTGATTGCTAACTTGTGGCAATAAAGGTCAATTATCTTAGGTTGTTGTCAGTTAAACTAGTTCTAACTTTTGGAGGAACTAGTGGAAGGTCATTTAAGCAGTGGGACTTCAGTCAAACTCGGTGATCATCTAGTTAATTGATCAATCAACCCAAAATAGTTGGGGCATGAAGAGAAGTCAAGTCCCCTAAAATTGGTGGAGATTCAAAAGTAGTTTTAATTTCTTGTAGCTCACACAGTTGCAAGAACTTGCTATAACCATAGTGGAGGAGGTAGCTTGATTAGGAGCTTCTTGTGAAATTAGAGAGCGAATGATTGTTGGTAGCATTACTAGCCTACCAGCAATTTGTTTTGCACGACACTTCAATGTTTTGGGCATGTTTTTTGAGGGTGGATATTTTTTTTTTATGCTTTTTGGTCATGCACGTCCTCACTAAGTATCTTGGGAGGTCTGTAATAGTTCCTTGCATGCACATCCCCACTAAATATCTTTTGGGATGTATGTACTTGGTCCTTGTAATTTTTTGTTTTCCAAGGCTTAACTACTTATGATCTTAGGTGCTCACAACAATTCGACAGTTTATGGAACTTTCCAAATCACCATTCATGAAAGGATCCAACAAAATGACTTCAGAGGAAGAAGAGAAGGGAAAACTCTTATTGGAACTAGCCTAGAACTAGTGGAATTGGTTGGTCCCAATGGTTTTAGAGTTGTACTGGTCTAGTTTGGTGGTTCAGATTGGCTAAGGTCGGTCTTGTATTGAACTGACCTTAAAACACCAAATTCACTAGTTCTCTAATAAACTGAACAATTCTGAAGAATGTAGTGCAACATAGCTAATGAGCACCAAATAATAATTTTTTAATAAAAAAATACTAAAAAGGAAAAAAAGAAATTTATTAACTCGAGGGCCCTACAAAACCTAACCCTAGTAATTAATGGTAATATTTAATTTTTAAAGTTAAAGTAAAAGTTGACATTCTCCTTATCTTTCCTTTTTGAAAAGGAAAGATAAGGATAATGTCAGCTTTTACATAAATTTTTAATATTAACATTAATTGTTTGAAGTTGTTTCAGAGTGGTTCCAACTTCATTCAATTTTGAGAAAGTCAAATTTTAGATCCCATTCAAAACATAGTGGTTATTGTTTGAACCGCTTCTTTATAATGAGTCCTAGACTTTGACTTCCAATTCTTCAGGTGCAGTTATTGGATAATCATATTCCTCGTGAGACTTTGCAGCAGAAGTTGATCTTTAATCCATTGCAAGAACTTGACCTAGCATAGTGAACCATCAGCTAGCCCTCTCAAGATGGTTGCATAGCCCCTCAAGAGCTATCCATCAACAACTATACAATAGAAAAGAACCACTAGGATATGTAGTGTTGATTTCGGTTGTCCCCAATTCCTATGGTGTTACATATTCTCCCTCGTAGGTATGGGTGCCCACGAGATCATCAAATAAATCGGCCCTCTCATCCTATTCATGGAATTCCTTCAATCACCACATCTCAACATGCAATCAATGCATTAGTTATAATCATAGTATCAGAGAAATAGTCCAGATGCCAACACTTTCATTTCATCCTAATAACATAAAGTGATTGTTATCACAACATTTTGAATAGTAAAGATCTGCATACTCTTGAATTTCATAAAATTTGCATGCAATTACCCCATGTTTCACATCATAAAATACTCTCATAAGTTATAACATCAACATATCAACATCAAGGATATATCATGACATCTCATAATAAATGAACCACATGTCAACTTACATCATGATCCCTATGCATATCATATCCATCATGAGAATTCAACATCATTATCATAACAAATAAATAAATAAGCACCAAATATACATCGTTAACCTCTCATTAGAACTATATACATTTACCACATACCATCATATCACGAAACATTGTTAATATGAGAATCATCTCAATACTTATCAAATATAGAACAACAATACACTATAAGCATTCTTATCATGAATTAATTTCATTTACTTGTATAAACTGTTCAACATCCCTCTAGGATCTATGTGAGGATGTGGTCCAACCCTGAACATGATTATGTTATCCCATGATTACTATTAGTGTCATGTTTTCATCAAGGTACCAATTACTTTTCAATATACATTTCTTGTTCTTTCTATTAGGAAGTTAACCATTACATCATAGGTACACTCATCTAAGTACATCATTAAATTTCAAATGAGTCCCATTATCTTGAGCCTTAACCTCTTGTCGAATATTCTTCCTTCCTGACGGACATTTGAGTCAAATTCAATGTCAAGATATTATTGTTTGTACAATCATTTAAATCATCAATATCATGTTAAAATTCCATGATCACTATATATATTGTGCTTATCCAAATGGAACACATACATGAGGTCATCCTTATTTAAGTCTTATTTTATGCTTAATCCACCGGCATGAAGGCTTAATCCATTGTTATGCTTCCATTGTAGCCCAGTAGGTCAAGATACTTGGCTCTTACTAGAGCAGCTTGGGTTCAAGTCCCCACAATTGAAATAATGTGCTTGTTGTCCCCTAGTGATTTATCCATCACTTGCATGATTTTCATTGTGAATCTTGGCTTATCTCATCAAGTTCCCACTTGATATCTTTTATCATAGATTCATCCATCTTCAAGTTAGACTAAGGATTCTTCCACCTTAATTTTCACTCGTTAAATCTTTAGTTTATAGTTTGAAATGCTTGGAACCACTACCACCATTACCATCCATGAATGATTTGGTATGCCTAATATGTTTGACAATAAATTTTGTATTGATAACCAATTTACGCTTAAATTTCTTACTAACTCAAAATACCACACACACAATATATTAAAAATAATAATAATATAAATATTCACACTTCCAATAAATAATAAAGTAAAATAACAACTTATCAATTTCAACATAATATTTTAATATTAAATAAAAAATTCAATTTTTATTACTCATTTCAACATAATTCTTTAATAATAATTAAACAAATTTAAGCTCTATTATCTAATTTATTAAATGAATAAATCCACATTATATAAATTCCTTCTCATTCCTTAAAACTTGGTGAGTCATTTTTATACTATACTTAATACATGTTTTATATAATATAAAATAACACTTATTATATATATATATATATATATATATATATATATATATATATATATAAACCTTTAATTATAATTTTAAAATTTAATTTAAATATATTTTCATAATACCACATCCTACAAATCCTATTTTTTCTAATAAAAAATTATAGTCATCCATAAATATTAATTATAACCTCAACCCATTATATACTTTATGTTAACGAGTTATATGAATTACATGGTGTCCATTATATTGTTTTAATATTAATGTATATGTATATTATCACTTTCGTTAAATATAAGCACTAATAATAACCTTAATGCATTAAGGTTAACACATGCAACCTATTAAGTTTTTTTCTTTAAAAACTCGTCTTGCCTTAAAGAAGCCTCTCTGTTTCTCGTCTTTCACATTCTCCCGTGTGCCCAACACCTCTTTTCTCTCTGCCTTATTATCATATTCTTAATGACATCAGGGTTGTGATGTTTATTACTTGTATCGTTTTACGTGGAGAATTCACCAATATGGCAGATAAATAATTTGGAATTTAGCAAATTGGTAGGGTTTATAAAACAACAATTTTTTTTATCACTAGCTTTGTCTCTCTTATTTACTTTTTCTTAGCGAATTCCTATAAGTGGTTTTGTTGAGTCTATTTTTGACGCTCACGATGGTTTTGATTCAGCTTTTGGAAGTACTCTAGACTTTGACTAAATCACATTTTGGGCCTCATCTTAGCATAAACATCATGCATATGATGCTTCTGAGGTTTCGTCGATCTTGAGGATGCGACAATGTTCACCGTTGATTGCTTTAAGCATATGGAGGAGCATTAACTAGATTTGCCTTCATAAGTGAATATTTTCCACTAATGCAACCGATGTTTTCACCAATGTAATAAACACAACACTCCAAGAGGGGGTATAAGGATTATTTCCACATAGAAAATCTTAGTCAGCACAATATGAATTATGTAATTCCCCAACGCCACAACCTGAACAACGAGTGATGATACATAGCAAAACATGTATTGCAATAAAATTTATTATGAAAGCGTAAGCTCCCGAGGAAAATATCATATAGAAGTAGGATAAAGCATTTAATGTTGACGTTTCCTTATCCGCATTGGCTTTTGGAAAACCTACAGTCAAGGCGTTTGGATTTCTTTTCTGGCCTCTAAAGCGGTTACGAGGCAAACGAGCCCCTGGCCTTGCCAGACATCTGGTTAAGACCACAATCTCATGATGTACTGTCATAACCCCATTTCTCAAGAATAATTTATATGTATATATATATATATATATATATATATATATATATATATATAGTGATAAGGTTTTACATACCTAGGATTACCCTTTGGAATTATATATACAATTTCCTATGATTCATTTACCTTATGTCACTTTATGCACGTCAATTGTCATACGGATATGGTTTAAGGGATTGGTGTACTAATTTTTAACTTTAATAAAAATCTCTGTAATATGGTTTCGATGCATGTTAACAACGCGGCAATGGTTCTAGGGGTAACTTTACGTTTTCCCTTTAGCCATCACGTGGCACCCCTTATCGATTACTGTGAGAATTATCCCCTTGTCTGCTTCGTACTGTACAAGGCCAGCAGGTTGTCCAGTCTTTTCGCCTTGCATCAATGGTGGAGGGAACACTTCATAATCCAATGGTGGCAGATCGTCCCCACGGGCTTCCGCCTAAACTAATGCTTGCCTTGGGTGATGGGGTCATTTTTTTGGGAACTTTCTCTGCGGATTTTCTCTGGTTCAATCCATGTGTTCTGTCTCGGAGAGCCTAGCTCTCAAACCCTATTCAAATGCCAGAGGATTCGTTTCCAAACCCTTCAGGTAGATAACCGCACAATGTCTTGTTCCTTCTGTAACCTTATGGCTATGCGTTCTTTTTTATTTACTAATAAACTTCTCGATTATGCTCATGCATCATGCGTCTACAGGGTTATTCAGCAATGGGGTCCTCCTATAGCACTGGAACGAGCGTTGTTCATTCGTTGGCCGGAGTTTTCTTTAGTGGTAAGTGTCTTAGCAAGCACGATGATAAATTCCTTGAGTTTTTGTTTTACTGCGGTTTGCATTACTTCTATTGTTGTCTAACATGTGCTATTCGGGTTACTCCTTGTAAAAATTAGGCACCTATTCCTCACAAGGCCTAAAGACTAAGGAAAACCCCACCCAGGTTCTGTTCCGAGTTCCAGGTATGGGGAATCCTATCAGCCGCGGCTATGTCTGTTTTGCTTCAAAGTTTTTCTTGTGTTTAGAGGAGGGTAACCCTCTAGGTCACCTTTATTTTTGATTGAAACAGGGTGGGGAGGGTAATTCATTCCCTCTAGGCTCCAGTTACCATGCACATGACGAATGTAATTTTAGACTCTCGAATTTGGATGTCTGACTGCAATTCCTATGCTCGGACAATTGTAACTCTATATATATTTTAACGCACACCTGTGCTTATTTTGCTCACGGCATATTAGGCTCCTTGTTTACTGGACTATAATTTATTGTGAGGGTATACTACTTTTAACAATAGAATATTTTTTCCTCGTTTGTGCTTGTTTAAAGGTTACTGCACCACGACCTTTCTGTACAGGAATTTGTAGAATGCTATTTTCTTATTATTTTTTGTTAACTTTTATTGAAATAATTTGTTCCATTTCTAAAAGATTGAAACTTTGTCTTACAATCTTTTATGTTGTCAGGTACGAGGTAGAAATTGTAGCAGCTGTGGCCCAACCCCTTCGAGATGACGTTGATGATGCTTTTGAATAGATTTGTTAAGCTGATTTTGCATATTTAGGGATTGGCAGATTCAATTAGTTTTGTATCATTGGAGTTTTCTCTTGAGTTCTGACATTTAATTCTGATTTTTATTTGGGGCTTAGAATAGCATTATCGCATCTCTCTATATGTGATTTGGGTACTGTGCAGATGTTTTCATCGGTGGAGTTGGATAAGCTATCTTAGTTCAACTCCATTACAGAGCTATTTTTATATGCTAATACAGTTTTTTCCGTTATATACTCTTGCACATTTTGCACAAGAACTTTTTGTACTCTTCAAATATTTCAAGAATGCTCAAGTGCCTTTCGTTGTGTGCTATTGGGGGAAATGCTAGTTGTGATGATTGCTGCTCGTAATATATTATGGCTTGTTAAAACTTTCTTTGAAAATTCTAGCTATGTCTGAGGATTTATTTTAACTCCGAAATTGGTTTACATAGTTGATAACTGTGGCTATCAAGCCTGCCTGGGTATTATTGTGGGTATGTTGTCTGTCAAACACATAAAGGTATCACCATTTTATTAATTATGCTCTCGATTGATTTCTGCATAAATATTCGCATTGTATAAATCTAAAGTCATTTCCATTCAACAATCTACAGATTCTTCTTTAACTATAGTAAAACTGGGAGATGAAACGCATATCAAAGCTAAGGTAGCATCTTAAATCCAAACTTCTGACTCCCATTTGAAGTAGATATTAAAGCTTTATAAGATGGCACGTTGTTGAAAAGTTGATAGTAATTAAATATGCTGGCTAGACATTGCATTTATATATGGCTAGCCATGTTAAGCTCATCTCATATATCCCATTGCAAATTTTTTTTCCTTAATACATACATATACACAGCTATATAATTACCAACACATAGACGTGCTTTATAAGGTTGACGGTCCTGTATCATGTGTACAGAATTGTCAACACATGAGTTATTCTCTATATGGTTGACAGGTTTGCGATTCTTATTCTTATGTATGCTCACATAATGGCTCACTTTAAAAATTGCATGAAACAAGTCCTATAGCTGTACAACTACCCAACCGGTTGGATAGGACTGCGATGATTCCCACACAATTCTCCATGACTCGAACCTGTTAGTAATTGACACGATCTCCACCCGATGATTCATGTAATCCCCTAGGGCTATGAAATTATCGATGTTGTGGTTTTTGTGTTGTTTGATACACATTGATTTGGGTTAACATTAATTGAGCGTTAACTTGTCTGTCCCACCCTGGGTACGTGCCGTGGGTAGTCTCCAGCTGCCACCTCGGGATCCTTCATGTATCGACGGCTACGAGATGAGAGAGGTGATCCTACGGCTGCCAAGGATGCTTGCTGACTTACACTACTCTTGGCGTCGGGTTGTAGTCCCATTATTCTGCAGGAAGACCTGGAACTTGTTACCTCCTACCTCAGCCGAGAGCTTGACAGTCTCGGCTCTATGGTTTGGTTGTAGACAACATGTGCGCGAGGTTTCAGAACCTAATCCCACCGCCAGAATTTATCGACCGGGTAATTATTTGACAGTTTCCTTTCCTAGTTCATTGATTTACAATCGTTTGATTTGCATATAGACCCATCATATACAGGATAAGTATTTACAATTCTTTAACCATAGTGTTTTTCTCGCACACAGGTACCCCCACTCCTTCTGTCTGGGTTGCGGATGGCATTGGACGGAGTGGTGAGCGGATAACGATCCTGGCTTCCACTGGTATGATGAAATTCCACTTGCTTTTGTTTGTAGGAATGGGATCTAGACCTGGTCTACAGGCTATTGTGCCTGATTTGTGTCTACCGCTTGCCAGAGCTCACAGATAGGTGGCTCGTTTCGGGTTCCGGTGAAGTTATCCCCGAGAGGGCTTCTGTTGTTTTAGTTAAATGAATATGAGGCTTTGTTCCTCATGGTTTTCTTTCACTGATCCACGCTGGCTATGCATGCTATTCTGATTGTTTACTTATACCAGGTCTGCCTGGAATTAACCTATGTCCCTAGGAGGCTTCTCCATTTTCATGGCTCAGCTTTTGATAATGTAATATGTATTGTGCGCTCCATTTATTTGTCTACTAGACTTGGAACTGAACATGGAAATTTTTGTTGAAATCTTGAACATGTATTATGGCTTCATTAAAATGATTTATCGCTCAGATTCTAGTTTTGTTTGATTGTTTAGAGTTGTTTTTGACTCACTAAATTTGTGGCTCTGTACAATAGTATATATATATATATTTATTTGGTTTCAACTTTACGTTTCATCTTGAAGAATTGATTTTCGGTGTTAACTATGTCATTTGTTGTGCTTTCTGCTTAATCCAACCATATGTATTTACTGTTTTTAATTAATTTGGGGGTTTGGCCCCGCATGAGGGTTTTCAAGGGTTATGGACCTGCCACTCACAACCACTGTAACCTATCTTCCAGTTACCATGTATCAGTGCGGCCAAGAGCTGAGACCCCCTGCCCATGAGTTCAACACTCTCCTAGACCCAGCGGTTTTTAATGTGGGTGCATGTAGTGTAAACCACTGAACTGGGACCTCACCCTTTCATGGTAGTGGAGATTTCCCTTTTTCATTTGGATTGTTCCACTGGAATTCCAGATTATTAAACATCACTTATTTTGTAGGTAGAATGTTTACTACTCATCCTAATTTGTAGAGGATTTATCTTTTTGTTTTACTCCCCATTCCTGGGGCTTATACTCTCAGAGTCCACAAATTTCCAATCCGACACGTCTCACAAGGGTTCCAATGCTCAAGCTGTCAAACCCAGGGTGGATTCCATGAAGGAATCAACCTGACTTTCTTTCCTTTTTTTTGTTTTGTTTTGGAAACCTTAGTGCTTAACTCCATTTTCGTTCGCGGCAAGGAGATTATAGCATTCTATGAAACCTGTACTTCTATTAATTATTGCACTAAATATTTCATGACTCGTTTGCTAATGGTGTTTAACAAGGATGCTATAACAGTTCTTTTCCCAACATAACCTCTAATATACAGTCCCCCTGTACTTAGGAATAGTCCGACAACAATTGTCAACTACAACCGCTCGGTAGTGTCCATAGCACTCACCCACCTTCATGGAGGTTTCGATTATCACTGCTACTATGATTTTTTTTTTTAAACAAACATTTATTAAACAACAGGGGAATACATCCTATGTATGTTTTTTTTTCAGTTATCACCACCTCGGTGGCAGCAGCAAGTTCTTGAGTTTTCTAACAGTAGTTGTTAATTCTATATAGTACATTTACCTTTTTCTAATGTCCTTACAGAATTACTTATAAATGTTTACTCACTTACCTGAACTGCTGTAACTTACAAGTACTCCAGAGTCGGGCCTCCTCTGTTTCTCCCGCTTCCAATATGCCACCCAACCTTGAGATTTGTCCTCTAGGACCAAAATCTCCCCCCTGGCTCCCTTGCTGGACCACTACCCTTAGCAAGTTGTTGCACCTTCGTGCCTGGCTATCTGGTCCTCACCAGACTTAGCTTTTTTTTGTTTGTGTGTTTCTTTCCGTCTGCCTATCCCTACAGTGCAGAACCACCTTCCTGCCTCCTTTCCTCCGGAAAAAACCCCATTAGGAAAGCAATTAGGGTATATCAGGACACACAACAACCACCTTCCTAGGAAGTTGCCAGTGTTTCAAGAAACATTTTCTTTTTAAGAAAAAAGAACCATAGGAAATATTATTAAATCAAACAGATAATAATAGTCAATTCAATTTACCAATTACCACAGTAAAATCAAATATTTACATTTATCCCGGGGCATCATAGCTCACGTGGTCTTGGAGGAAAGCATTTTCTACTCTATATTAATGTTGGTGTGATTTAGATTTTATAAGAGTGTTTCGACATCAACTGTCAGTCCTCACTTTTATATATTTATCACTTATGTTCATGCCAATTGTAATGTATCCACGGTAAATCTATGTAATAATTTTTTTTTTTAAAATTTAATCACATATAAAATACTATTGCATGCACCTTATTCATAAAAAGGCTAACCCCATTAACACCTACACATGGAATTCACATTCACGAAGGTCATGGATTGGATATCTTGTCCTTATGTGAGCAAATAGGAAGTATTCTGTGGGGGCAGAGCATTATTTGCCGGATTAATTGCTGGTTGCACTAGTTCGATACACTTGGATCTGGGCATTTACTCCTGCCGACGTTGTCACGTGATGGAGGTAAGGTTTTGGTATCCTCTGCTTCCGCGCCCTCGGGTGTCTCCCCGCATCGACGGTGGAAAAGAGGGAATGCCCATCCGAGGGCAGAGCTATCTCGGTGCGCACCATACTCGATGAAACATACTATCGATGGTTCCAGATACATTTCCCCCTCGGACCTATTATAGTTCCCTCCTCCTTTGAGCACCAAATTCATACAAAACCTTCTCTGGTTGATGCATGGTCGTGGTTCTCATGCCTGCTACTGATTCAGAGCGAGCTGGACTGAGCCTTTTACAGTGGCTACCTTGCGGTAAGGCTTAATGTGATATCTATAAGGTTTATATGTTATGTTTTTTTTTTCTATGCAGTTGCCATTTTCAGATGTGTTATGAACAATCTGAGGTTTCTAACTTACCCTCGGCATATTTATGTTGTCTGTGGCAAGGTATGAAGGTCTCTTCCCAAAGTACGCTATGCACAGGCACGGTGAAGCTGCCTGTCTTTAGGGACTTTCCTTATCAGAGCTGCGGCAAACAGGTGAGTTCACACTCGATTGTATCCGCTTACTATTCTTCAACATAGGTGTTTTACTATAGGAATTGATGATTTAATTGCTATGAGTATAGGGTTCTATTGGTTTTTTTTTTTTTTACTCTTCTGAGTTTAATGACAGATAGATTCGACCCTCTGGCCTAGACACCTTACGGATTCTCCTCTTGGTTACTGTACAGGGGTTTTGGTAGGGTTTAAGCCTAACAAGTCAGCCCGACCAATGCAAGGATTGGGAATCCTTCGCGCAATGTGGCTGTGAACTGATAACTCTGTTTTCTTTTGTTGAATTTGTCAGGCCTTCAAGCTCATTGATGCATGCATTTATGTAATTTATTTCTACTATTATCAAACTATGTGGGTTGTATCCCTGAACTGTTTTATTGTGACTTCCTACAGTTTTTTGAGGCTGTCTGAGTACAATTTGTATATTCATGCTTTTGTTCTTCTATGGAGGGTCAGGGTCTTTATGACCTAAGCTCGGCTAGTTTGAAGAGGTGAGTGCCTCCCTTGCGGCGCCTGACTGTATGGCTTAATCACTCTTTTTCATTTTCACTGGTTAGAGTTCATGAACTGTGGAGGGAGTCACTTATAATCATGACAGTGTTTTTCCATAGTTTTATCTGAATATATATACTACTTTGCACAATGCTCAATTTTCTTATTCGTTTTCTTATCACCATTATACAGTAAGATTCTTACCGCATGTTAATTACGAATTTTATGCCTTACTGTTTTAAGTATTTGGGCAAAGAATATTCATCTGGCATCTCACTACAGGGTTATTGTTCACATGAGTCACAGGAGTACTACCTGAACTCGATTCCAGGCCCACACTTGTATGTATTCTTTGTTTTTCTTGTTCCCTTGTGGAGCCGCGACTTCTATATAACTGCCTGGCTATGTTATATATATAAATATTTATGGTTATAGTGCCGACTTAAAGATTATTTACCTGCATGCTAATATGAATGTGTAACTCTGGTCCTGGAGCCGACATACCCTCACGGTTATGGCTTTGTTTCTTAGTGTTTTTCTTTGATACTATCTATAATTTTGACTCTGTAAATGTTTCAGGTTCGAGTTTCCAGAAATGAGCTTTCTTGTTTTGCTACGTTTCACAGCTTATATAGGAATTGGACATAGAATAGATAACTGTTGAACTCTCTGATGATTTATGAAATATAATCGTTTTCATTGCAATGACATTTTAGTTCCAAGAATTCTGTAATTATAATGAGTCTCTACATTAACTGTTTTCCATTTTCTGTAATCTTTGAAAGGGTTTTCCCAGCAGCCCTCGCTCACACTTAACTTCCCGAACCATATGTATTTTTTTTTAAGAGAAAAGAAAAATGAAAGATAGAAATAAAATCTTGCCCTCCCTATTATACCCTCGCACAGTCCAATTCCCTGTAGGAATTCTCTCACCCTCCTTTCATAATATAACAGGAAAGAGGAAAACTAAGAATAACTTTATAAAATTACCAGGCTAGTATCAATTCTAGGGATTACTTCATACTTGAAATTATTCTGGTTGAAATGTCGTTTCTAGCTGACTCCCGAAACAAAACACGGGGTTTGGAGTTCCTTGGATAGAATGTCGTCTTCTAACAGTCACCCAAAACTGGGTCTGTCGTCTGTCAAACCACCCAACCATGAGATTCATCCTTCAAGACCAGAATCTCCCCCATTGCTTCTTGCCAGACCTCAGCCTTGCGCAAGTTGCTCATATAACGAGTAGGGATATCTAGTCATCACCAGACTTAGCCACTTTTTTTTTTCCTGGAGTCTCTTCTTCTGCCTGTCACTACAGCACAAAATTTTTCCTCCCTTCTCCCCTTTTCCCTGGAAACCCTCCAGTTAGGGAAGGTATTTAGGGTTGCTTCCTCAGTAACCATTTTTTTTTCCCGCCTCAAGAGGACAACTTCCTCCTTGAGAATTTACCTTCTTTCAGGAAACACTTTTACATTTTCACAATTCGCCAAATTATATTTAACTTTTAATCAAATACTAATAACAAGTTTAGTTTGTTTCTACCACAGTAATTCAAATATCTACATCGTTTTCCCAGGGCATTACACCAATGCTGGGTAACTTCGGCTTTGAAGGAAATGGTTCTATGCCGTTTTATTGCTTAAGCATCACATTTTATCTGCTGTTGGTTTGACATGTTTAATGCTCGAGCAATATTTTCTGAAGTGTTGCTTGTCTTCATGTCTATTGGAAGAAAACCATGTCAGGTATGGAATGCTACATTGTGATGTTGGTAATTACTGATGTGGAAATGTGAATGCTCGACTGAGCGCTCCACACACACAGCTTGTTATTATTTAATTGGTAGAGTAAACCTACAGATTTACAAGGTTGCCAGGTTTTGTTTGAACACAAAGTAAAACTTGGGCATAAATTTAGTAATGAATTGAATCCCCTCTTGCTAAACAAAGGTAATACTAGCATTTGCACCACATGTTGCAAAAGAAACATTGTAAGGTAATGGCATAAGAAACAATAACATAGAAGGAAAAAGTCAAAATTTTATGCAATTTTGTTTCTTTACTGGTGTTTATTTTTTATCATATGCTATTTTTCAAGAAAAAAATTCAGCTCCAACCCCCCATCCCAACGGGCCCAAGGGGTGAGGGTCGATTCCCAGAATCGACCCTTACACCCTGGGCTGACTGCGCTATGGTGGTGGGGGGTGGAGGGGGGTTGCACGTAGTTCAAGCAACAATAAAACACTGAATACATCATATATTATAGGCTAATTTGTTTGGTCATATATTTGTCCCAATTTCATTCTCTCTTTGAAATTTTTTTTGGGATGTCTCTGAAAAATTAATAAAATGATATGGTTTTGAGTAAGAAAAATATTTTTTATAAATAATAAAATTTATTATAATTAAAAATGATGAAATATTATAATTAAATAGTTTTTCTTATTAATTTGCCATAACAATTAATTGGTATTCATAACTAATAATTATTTATGCATGCATATGTTGATTTATCATTATTAAAATAAAAAATAATAATGTATGAATTGAATAATGTTATGAGAATCTTCTTTATTTTAAAGTTTAACCAAATAATTTGAAAAAAAAATTGAAAAGGAAAATAATTTTGTGAATTTAAAATTTGATATTATAATAAAATTGATTCTCCTAATACCAAGAATCCTGTTAGATAACTTCCCACTTTATCATCAGAAGAGTTTAGATTTCTTAAAAATTAATGAACCAAACACATGATTATGGGTGTATGGATTATTATTAGTATTAAATTAAGCATAGCTATCAAGTTCGAATTCGGATTAAAAACTAATATGGGAAATTATTTGGGAGTATACATCTTGCAAATATTCAACTTTTTTTTGTTTGGAAGTGGAAAAAAAACACAAATTCTTCAACATTGATCTATAGTACTTAAAATGTTATAACCATTTTTAATTTAAAATAGTCATAAAAAAAATATTGAAAAAAATAATATATGAAATTTGTTATTATTACATGATGGACAAAAATATAATATAAAATTTGTTATTATTTACAATAACAAAATCTCAAAAAACTAAATATAAAAAAAATGTTTCAAGTATCTTGCTCCCTAAATGTCCACATATCCATAAATTTATTTCTCAAATATTAAATATAAATTCATATAAGAGTAAAACTATCTACAAACTTTAAAACCATTTTGAATATGATAAATTTATTTAACAATAATATCAACAAACTTTTTTTTTTAAATATGATCTATTAAAAATAGATTTCTATTTTTAATAATTAATGGGAAATATATTACGCGTTATATAAGAAAATTAAGTTTTATCTATTTATTTATTACAATGTGTGAGTTGTGGATTTTATATAAGTGAAAGAATAATTAAATGTATAAATCTACATCATATGCTAAATGATAATAGCTATGGGAAGTTTGTATAACACCATTTGTTAGCGTGCTGCACCTATTTAGCTGTATTATATTCCCTAACCAAGGCGTGTGAACAGTAAGTGTGATAAATGCACTCAGACTTCGGGCAGCCTCCCCGATTCCATTTCCGAAACGTGGATTTTCCATATGGCGAGTCATGCCCGCTGTACTGCAGCATTGAATTATATTATGTTTTGAAAGGACATTGGCTCCATAAGCAAAGATGTGATTGTTTCATTTTAGTGTTTAAACTTTGGTTTCTATTGTATTCATTTATTTTAATATTTAAACGTTGGTTTTTATTGCATTCACAGTCTAATATGAATGTCGTATTAACCCTTATTGTACTGGGTGAACCTCGCACCTCGAGGCTTGCTTATCCCTAGGTGTGCACCTCTGTTACCGCCACGCGGAGATGATCCAACGATGGCCTCATTCTACCTTCATCCGACAACTAGGACCATTTGCAAAGGAGTTAGAGTCTTGGCTGTCGGGTCGCTGCGCACAAGGTTCATTTCCTCAATTCCTCACTACGTGTCGAGGCTCTGCAACATGCTTGTTACATTGTGGTTTTCCTCCGACGGGACGAGCGTGAGGCCTCTGTTCATTTGATACACCACAATCCCTCCACTCCTCCTCACTCCAGATACCACTTTTGTGCCAATTTGTGGTCCCTCATAGATTGTCTTCCTGTATGGGGTTTCTTCCTGTATGGGGTTAGCGCAGTTCCCTTCATCGATATCTGCTTATCTATATTTTTTTGTTCTTTTATTTATTTTTGGATATATCTCTAGTATCTAACTTGCAACCCTTCTTGCATCTTCAGGTTAGCAGGGCAACTACCAACTTTGCTGGCTCGGGCAGTCATCTGGTCAAGCTGCTTCTACACTCCCAGGGTGGCATCCGTATGGATTTGTTTTGTTGTTACAGTTCGAGTGATTGATGGCCCTCAAAATCTATGTGCCTATGCCAGTTTCATGGGAGAATTCTCTCCAATCCTTTTGACTTGTATCTAGTTAATTCTTTTGCTGCGCTTTGTTTTTTTTAACCCTACATCTCCACACACATGGTGTCTGATGAGGGTTTGTACCAGAAATGTCTGAGGTCAAATGTATTAAGGACTTTTATGCCCTTTGGTCATAATTGAATGCACTTTTGAATTGTTTGAGTGATAGTGCCACTATTTGTCACAAGGGTTGTTCAGATGTGTATATATGTTTCCTAATTTCATAAATTATGTTGCTGGGTAAAGCCACTAGTTTCTTGGTAAATTCATAGAGGATGAATGGCATTCTCCTACAACCTTAAGATGGTATTGTCTGATGGCTAGTATCTAACTTGCAACCCTTCTTGCATCTTTAGGTTAGCAGGGCGACCACCAACTTCGCCGGCTTGGGCAGTCATCCGGTCAAGCTACTTCTACACTCCCAGGGTGGCATCCATATGGATTTGTTTTTCTGTTACAGTTCGAGTGATTGAGGCTTTCAGAAGCTATGGGCTTGTGTCGTTTTCATGGTAGAATTCTCTCCAATCCTTTTGACTTGTATCTAGTTAATTCTTTTGTTGTGCTTTTTTTTTTTTAACCCTATAGCTCCACACACATGGTGTTTGATGAGGGTTTGTACCAGAACTGTCTGAGGTCAAATGTATTAAGGACTTTTATGCCCTTTGGTCATAATTGAATGAACACTTGAATTGTTGAGTGATAGTGCCACTATTTGTCACAAGGGTTGTTCAAATGTGTATATATGTTTCCAAATTTCATAAATTATGTTGCTAGGTAAAGCCGCTGGTTGCTTGGTAAATTCATAAAGGATGAATGGTGTTCTGCTACCACCTTAGGATGGTATTGTGTGATGGCTAGTATCTAACTTGCAACCCTTCTTGCATCTTTAGGTTAGCAGGGTGACCACCAACTTCGCTGGCTCGGGCAGTCATCCGGTCAAGCTGCTTCTACACTCCCAGGGTGGCATCCGTATGGATTTGTTTTGCTGTTACAGTTCGAGTGATTGACGGCCTTTAGAAGCTATGGGCCTGTGTCGGTTTCATGGGAGAATTCTCTCCAATCCTTTTGACTTATATCTAGTTAATTCTTTTGCTGCGCTTTTTTTTTTTTTTAACCCTACAGCTCCACACACATGGTGTCTGATGAGGGTTTGTACCAGAACTGTCTGAGGTCAAATGTATTAAGGAATTTTATGCCCTTTGGTCATAATTGAATGAACACTTGAATTGTTTGAGTGATAGTGCCACTATTTGTCACAAGGGTTGTTCAGATATGTATATATGTTTCCTAATTTCATAAATTATGTTGTTGGGTAAAGCCACCGGTTGCTTGGTAAATTCATAGAGGATGAATGGCGTTCTACTACCACCTTAGGATGGTATTGTGTGATGGTATTGTGAACGACTTCCTTTAGACTATTTCTTTCTCTTTTGGGTTTCCATTTGATGGTAGTTTTTCCCTTGCTATTAGGGTCGAGTCTGCTAACCCTCCGTCTTGATACCTCTGGCTCGGCTTGAGACAGTTCACCCAGGTTTCCCCATTCAAGGTAACAACTACCTTCCCTAACTACTGTGCTTTCAACACTGTTTTAATTTAGTGGTCATTAAAGGACTCAACCCCGAATTGCGGGTTGCTGCCATGAGTCGCACCCTCGCCAGATGTGGGTTTGACCTCCAGTTTGGGTCCATTCCCAGTAGATACTCTGCTTGCAATGGAATTAAGACTGCTCCTGAGAGTTTTGAATGATGTTCCATCCAAAATACCAACACCCTCTTGCCCGAATTCCTCAGTTAGGTTTCCTAAGAGGATGTTGTTTCAGCAGTTTGATGCTTTCTTTGAAATGTTCTTGTTTAGCGGTCTTTGAGGTTCTGTTATTGTCTGTGTTAATACATCTACAGTTAAGTTGACACTTAATTACATACACACTGGTTCTCCATTCTTAATGCAATAACATTTATCTTCCTATTGTCATGCAAGAGATTTGTTGTAATAAATGTAACACTAATTCTTGAAGGAATCTTTTCTTTTTAGAGTTCCTTGCTCTAACTAAGTCATTTCATCTGACTGTTATTAGAATCAGGCATCTTCTAAATTCTACATCTCATTAAACATCAATTAGCAATTTCGTCGTCCTCTGATTGTGCACCAGATGGATTTCTAGCGGATACCTATTTCAATTCCAAACTGTTGAGCAACCGTGTAAATTGCAGAGTATAATTTAGTGTAGCAATGATCGAAAAGAGGGTTTTGAGATTGTACTACTCTCCATTGATCGATAGTGTACTCCATCGGGTGGTGCCAATGGCATTGATACAATGTGAAGCTTTTCGTATGCAAATGACATTGATTTAGTATGCATCTTTCAACATTTATCTGACTGTCGGGTATTCCATCCTGTTCACCTGATGCAACACAACCATAGGTGTAAGAGTGAATCGAATGCAACAGAACCATAGGTGTAAGAGTGAATCAACCTGAAACCTCTATAGATGGCAAAAGCTTTAAAAGAAAGATGCATTAGTAACCATGATGTCGTGGCCCTTGTTGACGAAGGTTGCAAGTGCAAGGTCATAGCTTCTCTGTAGCGGGCTGATCTCCCGACAAAATGTGGCATTTCTCTTCACAACATCGATCGGAGACTGAGAGCAACATCGATTGGAGACTGTTGCATCTCGTGACCGCAGGGCCAACATTCATCGTTGAGCTTCCACTAGTTTTCAGGCCCCTTGGGACCCTCTTTGTACTCGAACTTTGCTGCATCGTGACCGCAGGGCCAACAAAATGGAGTTTCTGATTAAATAACATGAGGACAGGGAATATAAAGATGAAATAACATAAGCTCAGTCGGCTACCTAGGCTATAACAACCCTTACAGTATGAGCCGTTATAACAACTTTCCCTTATTGAACAACTAATTAACTAATTAACTACTTTCCCTGATCGAACGGTTGAACCTCTTTCAATCCTCTAACACATAATCTTATGGTCCACAATAATGACAGGTGGGCAAGAGGAGAGTTGATTTCAAAGGGGAACGTCTTACGGTGTAATTAATAACCCGTATGCGCTGGTTTCTATCAGACAAAAATTTCTGTGGTGGTTTCTCTCATACACGAGTACTATTTGTGAACTTTGAATGTGAAACTACTTTGAAAGACCATTCAAAATGATTTTTATTTATTTTTTTTTAAATAATTTTTTATATTGTCTCTAGAGAGACAATAGTTTGAACTATGGACATTTATTTTTTTTTAAATAATTTTTTATTTTTTCTCTAGAGAGAAAATTATGGACATTTATTTATTTTTAAATAATTTTTTATATTGTCTCTAGAGAGACAATAGTTTGAATTACCGACATTTTTTTTTTTTTAAATAATGTTTTATATTGTCTCTAGAGAGACAATTATGGAAATTTATTTTTTTTAAATAATTTTTTATATTGTCTCTAGAGAGACAATAGTTTGAATTATGGGCATTTATTTTTTTTTAAATAATTTTTTATATTGTCTCTAGAGAGACAATAGTTTGAATTATGGACATATTGTCTCTATAGAGACAATATGTTTTTAATCTCAACTATTGTCTCTAAAAAGACAAAAATGTGATTGTCTCTAAAGAGACACAAATGAAGTTGTCTCTAGAGAGACAAATGAAATTGTCTCTATAGAAACAAATCAAATTGTCTCTTAATAAACAACAATTCTTTTATTTATAGAGACAATAATAATATGTGTTCTATATTGTCTTAATAGAGACAATTTTTTGAGACATTATATTTTGAGACACCCGCTTAGAGACAATATTTAAGACAATAAACAAGCTTCTTTTTGTATTAAGTTAAGACAATTGACTCAAATATTGTCTTAAAACCTCGCTACATGTAGTACTGCATCGAAATTCAACGTGTAGTTGATAACTATACCATAACCATATAAATTTGACGTAAACACAAAATAAATCCATAATCACTCTCAAACAAATAAAACATAATGAGCCATAATTTCACCTATAGTAATCGCAGTTGTTGTGCACAGATAGTTTCTCGAAAAATTATAGGATCTGAAAAAAAAAATAGAGGATGTGTGTGCTACATGCCACAAAAAAATATATTACTAACTTGTAAGAAAAAAAGACAACAAAAATTAGAGGATATGTGTGCGACATGCCACAAAAAAATATATCACTGAACTTGCAAGACAAAAAAGACAACATATACGAAGAAATAAAAAAAAAAAAAATTACGAAACATGTGTTGACTTCTAAAACCAGTACACAATTATTACAAATGCGCGGAATGATTCCAACTATAAAATGGGAGGATAAACGCATGATGTTGCAGAGTTAAGTGATCCCCTAGCCACTTATATAAACATCAAAACCCCATTAAGCAAGTGAGGCAAAAAAAGATAGGGTTTACATCCTTTGATAGAAACTCAATTTGTTTCACCGTCTGATTTCAATATTAGTTCTAAGTGATAAATGTGCGTATGTCAGGTGGCCATGTGAAGCTCACAAGGACAACATCAAGTAGCACTTGTAAGGATAGCCATATGTACGTGTGGGCCTGCACTTGACACCATAAATTCCACACTCGGAAAATATAATTTTGTACCAAAATATAAATGAACAATAAGCATTATAACCACTCAAAAATCAATAATGTGCATACGCCATATTTTTTGAGCGAATGTAGAATAAAGTTCGAGGAACTGATACATAATCATATATGGTAGTTTTTACCCTCATATATAGATATATGTGGATATGGATATGGATATGGATATGGGGCCATGTCCAACCATGTCTTTACCAAGACTATAGTAAAAGAAAATACAATGAAAATCATGGTTTTGAATAGCGACAAAGATTCTAATCGATATTGAAGTTATGTATGATAACATAGTAATTTCAACAATTTACTTCAATAAATTTAGTACATTATGATGCCGATACTTGCTAAGGATCTCAATTCCACTTGTAAAAAAGGTTGAAATATGTGTACACAACAAACAAGTGATGTTCATATTTCAGAAGAAAAATCATCCTCATATAAATAGGGAAATTGCACAAATTTATGAGGAAATTAAGTATGCCTATTTTATATAGCATGAAATTTTCACGTGTCTGAATAGATTTTGTATAATGTGTAAACAAAGTGTAGAGACTATAAAAAGTATGGGTTTCCAATGATATATTGAAATTTATTAATGTTCGAGTCAAATAAATAAAGAAAAAGTGATAGTAACAAATAAAGGAAAAAAATGGGTAAGTAGATGAGGTATGTTACATATGGTATCAAACTTGTAAGTTTAAATGTGAGGCTTAAGGGTCAAACAACAATTACAAGAATTTTGTAGAAAATGATGAGCTATGAAAATTTAAATTGATTTTTTCATAATCAAGTACAAAACATTAAGTATTATTAAATTTGTAGGTTTAATATTAAGACCTATAGCTCGAACGCACCTCAATTTTAATAAATCATTATTGTCTACATAAACGGTAGAAATAAATAATATGAATTGTGTTGTATTTAAGTAATGTAAAATACCAACATTTTTTTATTTATCAACAATACAAATCACAACCGATTGAAGTAACGTGTAAGGAATTTCATCCTCTCACGATAGTTATAACAAGGTTATTACAATACTAATATATGGCAAGTGTGCATTCTTTCAGGTTGAACGAATGTGTAAGGAATTTCATGTGAATATGATTATAATAGGATTAGAATAGAGTGTTGCAATTAAGGAAGAGCTTGCAAATAGGTAGGCCAAAAGTGATATGGTGAAGGATGAATCCAAGGTATTGGACAAACTTTTTGAACAAGAGGTGTTTCTATTAATGTGCAATGGTTAGGTATTACTTCTAAAACATAGATTTTTGAGAAAGTGTATACGATTCATCATTAAATGTAGATGAAAACAACACATATGCACAATGTAACAACCTTTGGTTTATTTTTCATCTAAATAAAATATTACCAAGTTCATGGGACACATAATCCACGCTGAATGGTGAGAAAACATTATAGTGGGCATCACTTGTGATTAAATAATGACTATGAAATTGGCAAAGGAAAAAACACATTAATTGGTATTTTATTATGAAAATAAAGGAAAATAGGAGAAAGTGGATATGAAGAGATACAATGTAGCAAGTAAGGGAAATTAGAGGGAAAATGAAGGGAAATGAAGAAAAGTGAGACCTCAATAATAAAAAGCATCAGAGAATAAGTTCATAGATTTTTCCAGTTCAATTTTTGCCTTTCCCATTCATTCTCTCATTCTCTCATACTCTTGCACACCTAGAGAATTCTTGGACCATTCTAGTATTCACTTCGATTTGAGAAAGAAAGCAAAGGAATTAAAGGAAGCACAAGAGAAGAATTGGATCAACAACTACAACAAGGATGTTTTTCAGGTAACAAATTGCATGTGTGATTTTCTTATTCATTTTTAGATGCATGGTATATGCATGTGGTTCCTTGTTTATGTGTTGTCATTGGCATAGATATTTTCCTAGATTGACAATGGTTTTAGCCTTTCCTTACAATTTCCTACATAGTCATGGTGTTGTTGGTTTTCCAGTTTTAATTTACTTATTGGTTCTTAGGTTCCCTATGGAAGCGGGTTGGAACAAACACTTTGGAATCCTTGGAAAATTTTGGGTTGAATTACTAGTTCCCGGAGCCATAAGTTGGGAAAATTATTTGGAGCCCTTGGTGAGTTGAGTTACTAGTTCCTAGAGTCACAGTTAGAACAAATTCTCTGGAGCCTTGGAAGGCTATTGGTCGAGTTACTAGTTCCTGGAGCCATGGAGAGCTTGGGCAAAGACTAATCTTGTTGATGTTAGTGATTTTTGGATTGTATAGGTGAGATCATTATGATTAAGGGTTGAGGTGGTTTGGACTATGGAAGTCCTCATTGGTTTTGTATTGGTTTATCTCATTAGATCCCACATTCATGCTTGGAATATGGAGCAGGACAGGGAAAATTTTAAGGATGGAAATTTATTTTAAAGTTTTGAAACCATGGCGAATATCGCTAGTACATGATATGCAATTTGTAAAATGTTTGGCAATGTTTTGTAATAGTATTCAAGTTTATAACAATTTAATATAGTATCTATTGAAAATTGTGGTGATTTTTAAGGAAAAACAATTTTATACTATAAAATTTGGGCGAATAAGATTTTAAAAAAATGTAAATTAACAATTTTTTTTTTTTTAGCATGAAAATTAGCCCACTTGCAAATATTAGCCCCTAAAATTTTCCCTGAGCGAGGGTGACTTGCTGAAAGAGAGACTTGGTTTAGCCCAATTACGGTTAGGTGGTATGTTGAAGTTGTTGACTTGGTTGGCTTTTGCATACGTTAATAAGAGTTATTTTACTTTTTTGATCTATGAGCACTTGTACTAGTTATCATGTTTATATTATGGTTGACATTCCATGGTTTCCATTCTGTTTATATGTTGGTTATATGCTAGTTATATGATGTATTCCATCTATGGCTCTTGACATGTTTTGATAACTTATTGAATGCTACATGATTGCATGGGATAACAAGTGTTGTTGCAACTAGCTTGAAAGTGCATTGAGCCTTCCTCATGATTCTTTGGTGAGCTTATTGAATTTCTGAATAGATATGTATTTATGACCTACACATACGATGTACTCAAAGTGTTTTTATAAATGAGTAATTTGGACCTCCAACTTACTCGGGTCATAACTTTGGCATATGATCTTCGTTTTACTATCATAATACCTCATTTCGAAGATCTCCATGACCAGGCCTAGAAAAATAATTTAGGATGCCGATTTTAGCATCTTTATGATGTCTCTTTTTTCCTTAAAAATGTCGTTCAGGCCCTCAAAATGATCTCAAAATTTTAGAACCCAAAAAACTGCTAAACACATAAAGTTGTGTTAAATTTAAGGAAACAAAACTAAAAAGGAGTAGTGTGGGGTCAAGTTAGGCTAAAAATGATGTGATCATGTTTTGTTGTGCATTTGGAGTCAATTTTGTACATGTGGACCACATTTTCCATAAGTGCATCTTGGAAATTGGGTCACGCATCGTAAATCTTGTCTCATGTTTAACCTGCCAAGCTTCTAAATTTTGGTAGATATGGGAGGAGGAATTACATGCAAGACCACTTTTTTGTGTGCTTTCAATATTGGTGTAAATTTAATTTCTCTCTAGAGAATTGCAAAATACATTTATGGGGAAGCTATGGTCTATTTAAATAAGGTGATTATTAGTAGGGATTTTCTAACCCAAATGGGAAATAAAGTCTCAAGGATATGAGGTAAGTGTGATGGACATTTTCTTTCATTTGTTTCCCCGCACCATGAAATAAATAATTATAGTATTAAATTGTAGGAAAATTCTATTGTAATCAAAGAATTAGAAATTTACGGAGTCTAAATAACGAATCCATATGATTATTCTATTGAACAATCAGAGGTAATTGACAACCTATGTTTGCAAGTGGAGTAGAAACTACATAGGTAATTGACAACCTATGTTTGCAAGTGGAGTAGAAACTACATAATACTGGTGCAATGAAGAATTGAAAAAAAATAGCGACCTAATGACTTTTGATGAAATAATGGCGGTGACGTGGGTGCATCTATGATTATCGTTATGATTATGATTAAAGTCTCATTATGATTGGAAATGAGAGGCTTTGGATATTTATCAACTTGCATATGAGATTTTATTTATGGATTATCTTAAGTTCCCAGTTTCACTTACTTCACATGACATTTTGAGCTTTATTTTGTAAACAAAGGGAGCTGTTGAAATTTATATCTAGAATAAAATGTGTGCACTGGGTAAGGTTCCCTATGGGATTTACATAATCATATTGACTATTTTCATCCTGGGAAGACAGTTTAGGGACGTGCAAGAATATTTTGAGTGCTTAGTTGTTATTTGAAATTAGAGAGGATTTATTTGAGCTTTGTCGAAGAAAGTAACTATAGGAATAAGTCACTTTTTGGAGATAAGGCCAAAAAGGCTATTGAATTTACCATATTTCCAAAAAAGAGCTATGGATCTTTTTATTAAAAGCAATGGATGTAACAATACACCTTCTAAAAAATCATATTTAAATCGCGATTTCACAAATTCTAATAATTGAAGGTACCCATGTAGTAGTTGATTTTACTAGGCTGCTACAAAATTATAGAAGAGTCATTTTCATTATTTAATGAGGAAAATCTCGAAACATCATCACAACAATGCTACTCTTGGGATTCATTATTAAAGACTTAATTTAAGGGTGAGCTAAAGTTATTCTATGGAAGTTTCTTTCTAAAGGGATGTAATCCTCTAAGCTTGTCACGTATGGGTAGTTCAGAATATTTTGAGAAAATCCAATTCTTATTATACAAAAACAAAGCAATAGGATTTTAAAAACCACTAGCATACAAATAAAATGAAAACAAATCAAAAGGTTATTGTAAGTCTTATGGGATGGTAAGCTGGTGCAAAGATGTATCAATGAGAAAATAAGTGCTACCACAACCTTGCTCCATAGAATGTATGGTTCAAAAGAAAATGTTGTGAATTTTCTAACAACAATTGAAATATTGTATGAATAAAATATATATGATTGTACTCCAAATATGTATGCTAAAGGAAAAATCAACTAGAGGATGCAAAGTATCACTATGTAGAAATTATTTCCAATTTTAGTACACCTACATATTTCAGAGATTCCTTGGACAACCTCTATGATGAGATAACTAGTTGAAAAAGGTTTTGAACTCCGAAACGCGTAGCACGCTCTAGATCAAGAATACAAAAGATTAAAATTAATAGTTGAAAAGATCAAATAATGATCATGGGTATCCCATCCTTGTCAATAAAGGAAGAAAGAATTACCTAATTGTATAGTCCATTATAGTATACTGAAAAAACTAATGTGGTAGTATAAGATCCCAACCTATCTAATAAAGGATTATTGTTAGCATCCTTGTAAATGTATATATGGAATATAAGGTTAAAAAGTTGTAACCAAGAGAATTTGTTGACAAGAGGATGTCGTAGGAAAATGTGGATAGTCACATATGTGAAGTACCTGATAAATGTATGACATATACATGGACGGGATAAAATATCATTGTAACTTGTGGACAAAGGAAAAATAAATCATGAAAATAACAACGTATGTAGAACAATTGGACACTCTCAAGTTGAAATTAGTATTATTAGTGGAATTTTTACTACCCAACAAAACTAGAAACACATGAAGGCACCGAGGGATAGTGCAATGCCAAAAAACAATGATGTAGAAACCATCAACCTTAGAAAAAAATCGATACGAGTAAAATTGATCAAGGCTAAAATCAAGAGTAAAAACCTATAATCCCTCAAGAATAATTATAATAAACACTAAAACAGGTAAGGAAATCCTTGATGTGGCATTAATCTTAAGCATTAAATTGTCTCAACATTTTATGTGATTAGAGATCAATATTGTTGTTTCATTAGAGACTTCATGGATTAGATTTTTATTCAACCAGAATGACTATAAAAGTGGTTGACTAAATGCTTGTTAACTAAAGGTGGATTGAATTTATTGGAGTAGCCTAAAGGAGTGGATGAGAAAAAATATATATATAAATAAAGTTTAGAACAACCCAATAGAAAGAGAAAAGGAAAATAATTGTTAAAGTGTGAAAAGGAGAATGAATGTTGTAGATCTAAAAAGTTACATTTTGTTGTTTTGACAAAGAAACTTGAGTACGTTAGGATATCCCTTAATTATCCATGTTGATATTGTGAATTCATTATTTTATGTTCTTCATACTTTTGTGGGCTTAGGGAATGATATGGGAACAAGTGGTAGAAAAATCAGGATGGACATGACAAAGTCCAATTTGCAACGAAATTGACAATAACATAACAACCATGAAAGTGGAAGAGATAGTAGTTTGTCCTACACTTAAGTTATGCATGACTAGTGCATATTTGATATGATGGTATCAAAATAAGATTGTAAAATAGAATGTTGCATATTGTGATAAGTCACTAGAGTGAAGCATTATAAGGAATGATGGAAGTAGTCCTTTAATTATTGCCTCTGTGTAAATAACATGAAAGCAAAATGACTTCCAAGTCACTTGAAATGGCCTTGGAATAAATGTACAAAAGGACTTATTGAATATTTTATGTTATAATGATGTTGCTGACACTGTTGGGTCAATGTTGATAGCTTTGTTGGGTGTAGTTTGATAATCCATTGTAGGACATATGAATAAAAATGTAAAGAACCTATTCAGAATGTATGGAAACACACTAAGAAATGAGTGTGACTTGGAGACAAGAGTAGTGTTACTCTAGAATTGAGCCATTGTCCAAAGAAAAGTTCAATAGAGGCACTTCAGCAATGCAAAATCTGTTATTTAAAAAAAAAATTCAGAGGATCCATTTTCTTTCAGTCTTTCCAGAAGATGGAATTGAGGAAACACCAAGGATGGTGTTTATTTTATGGGTGGGAAGATGTAACACCCCTATATATTTCTTTTTCACATATGGCTAGTTTTAGACCTTTAAATTATTATTGGGTTAAATGGTTAAAGAAGCCTGAATAAAAACTATGTGATGATGTAATATTTTATTTTTATTTGAGTTTAGATAAAAAATTTTAGAAATATTCAAGAAATATCACTAGAGCTTAGAAGACTTCCTGCTGACTTATGAAAATCTATTTTTGATTAAATTCCACATGGTTGACCTTCCCTAAAAGTCTCCTAAGAATCCATAGGAGAAAATAATTAAAAATATTAACATAATGGGAGAGAAAGATTATATTAATCACTTAGCTGGAGAGAAATACTAAGTGAGATGGAATAAAGCACAATGGGAGAGAAAGGTGTGCTTTAAAGAAAAAATAGAAGAAACTTTCTTGTGAAAAACTAAAACAAAAAGGCCTAGGCAAAGGCCTTGAAGACCTTAAAGTAGGACACCGCTAAAAATCTACTAGGAAGAAATCTATAAAATAAACCACATAGGAACCAAAGGAGGGATTTGATTCTGAGAGGAAGGAAATGTTTGAGATCATGGGGGAACTGTTAGAGATAGTTCATGGTTGGGTGGAACATGCTTCACTCCTGATATTCCACAAGAATTATCTACGCTAAGATGTTTTTTTTATATTATATTTGTCAATTTTGAAATTGTTTTAATGGTATGTAGTAATAGATTGGATTGAACGTTGCATGTCTAAAAGTTGTTGCATGTCTGTAAATGTTGGATATACTACAATTATTCATGTCTAATGTAATCATTGTAATAAAACAGCTTTGATAAAATATGCTACTACTATATATTTTGTATATGAGAAATGGAAGCATAAGCGAGGGGATTATTTGTATAAAAAATATTCCACGCATGCATAGAAAGAATAGATTTTAAAGTATTGTTACGATTGTACTGGAAATGACATAATATGAATTTGTAAGTATATCATATGATGAGATAAATTAATGCATCCATATTTAAATTGTTATGTATTAGATATACAAGGACTATGAGATTTTAATGTTAAAATATGCAGAGGAATGTAAATTAAAGGAATTTCGCTAGAGATAATACTATATATAAATAAAAGAATAAGAGATAATACTATATATAAATAAAAGAATATGAGTTGAATTCATATAATAAATTATAGTACACAATATTTAAACAAAATTAAGATTATTTATGAGAGGACCTAATTTTCCACTCTATAACTGGAAGTTTATAATAACATACATGAGGCGGTGTAGATGATATTTTCGAGTAATATTCCTATGCTTCACAAGGGTATATGCAATTTCTAAAACTATATTTAACATTGAAATAAAATGAAAATGCATTACATTCTTATATGTTTGGTTTTATTTAAACAACAACATCTGATTTAAGGATATAAAAAAAATTACACATAATGAAAAAGATAAAAACACATGGGGGCCTTCATGTATTCCATTGATTACATAATTATTTTATTCTTTCACGTGTTTAAAAAATGGCGAGTTATTATAGCAATTTTATTGTTACATTAATTAAACGAAAGATATTTTCCACATAAATTAAATGAAAGAAATCTTCTATTTTATTTTGTAAGACTAGTGTGAAATTAATACTTTGGAAATTGTGCAAAATTCAAAAAATGGAGAAAATGTTAAATGGACTAGCATTATGGGATTAGATATGTAAGTCACTCTAATTATAATGGAATATCATAATGAAAGGATTTAGGTTCAAGTCTTTGAAACTACAAGATGCAAAGTTAATATAATAATGCTATTGAATAAATTTGTAATAAGAAAAGGAGAGATTAAAAGGACACAACTATAATCACAGAAATTCCACTTACATTGATATAATAATCGTGACACCTAGTCATATAAAACTAGTTATATTAAATAGAAAAAGGAGAGACATTATATTTATGTATATGTTCTTTCTTATATTATATGTATAGCTGCAAGAATCCCTTGAAGGGATAATTTTATGAAAAAAATAATTTAGAATTATATAACGAAGGAATTGAAGTATAACCTGTTCACAACCAATGTTAACAACTAGTAGCTATAACTTATATAAAACCATCAAACTATGTAAGTTTGAATAAAAAAATTAATTATAATAACCATGTTAGGTTATTCCAATACATCCATTTCAAGATGGCGCACCGTGAAAAATTAGAACAAATAGAACTGAGTTGATGAGAGCGGATTTGTGTCCAATATAATAAATTGAAGTCAAAGTGGAGTAAGAATGTAGGACCATAAAATGTTTCGAACAAGTAATTCATCTCATGCAATGAATCTTGTTGTGACTAGCATACCTAAAGGGAAGAAAAGGTAGAAAAGGGGTTAGAACCAGGAGAAAATAATAAATATAGGAATTAACAACCTAAGTAGAGATGATCCCTAATGATTCAAGAATCAAGGAATATGTTTTTCACTCGCAAACTAAAATGACAACATTGCCTCTTCAAGCGTTGTAGATGAAAAAAATTAAGTTATGTATAAACTATGGTAAAATAAAAAACCAAACCTTATTCTAAAACTGAGAGTGATGTGATCAAAATACTGTCGGCGTCATAAGAGAGGAGCATTACAATTAACAGAGCAATAAAAGTAATGAAATAATGATAACGCTAGCAAAGCGCCGTGAATTGCAAAAGGGACCATGTAGCTTCTCTAGTCTACGTTATTCATAACAAAAAGGAGCATTGAAATTTGTATTAAAAAAAATGAAAAAGGGAAACCCAAAATTCCAAAAGGAATTGCAGGGGGATTTTGTTTCCCACGAGCAGGGAGAGCACAAACTATAAGAAGAAGTGGAAATAAAACTTACCATATGCTTTAAAAGTCCAATCATAGGATGAATTAATCGTTCCCAACTCTGTAGGGTACGTGAACGAGGAAATTTAAAGAGGACTTAAATATGTGGTATAAAATTTTAGGAAAACCACAAATTAATTAAGTAGAAGCCAAATGTAGCTCTGAAAGGACTTAGGGTTCAGAAAATCTCGGAGAAAACAAGATGTTGAAAAATCTATGTGGATGAGAAGCACCGAATGATTACCTAAAAGAAAGTGTACTAACAATTCACCCCATCGACCGAGGATACGTAAGATGAAAGACATCATTCTAATAAAATAAGAGAAATAATAACGATTATGGATTTACAATGACAAGAGATGTTGAATCACTAAAGACATCGACCAAGGATATGCAAGGTGAAATACATCATTATAATAAAATAAGAGAAATAATAGAGATTATGGATTTACGATGACAAGAGATGTTGAGTCACTAAAGAGGGAAATTGATTGACGTACCTGTGACAACAGTAGTTAGAAGGGAAGAAACCTATGCAAGTACGTCCATTAAAATATTGTGTTGTTGATAACTAAACCATAACCATAGAAATTTGATGTAAACATAAAAGAAACCAAAAATCTGTCTCAAAGAAATAAAACATAATGAGTCATAATTTCACATGTAGTAGTTGCAACTCTTATCCACATACTAGTGTCCCAGAAAATTGCAGGACCTGAAATAAATTAGGGGAGATGTGAGCGGCATGCCACAAAATAAAATAATACCTAACTTGTGGGATCGAAACAAAAAATATATGAAGAAATAAAAATAAAATAAAACTACCGAACATTTGTTGACGACTGAAACCAATTTTCAATTATTACTAATGATCGAAACAATTGCAACTACAAAATGGGAGGACAAACACGTGATGTTGCAGGGTTAAGTGATTCCTTGGCCACTATAAACATCAAAACCAAATTAAGCGAATGAGACAAAGAAAGATAGGGTTTACATCCTTTGATTGAAACTAAAAAAAAATTCACCATTAGATTTGAATATTAGTTCTAAACCGTTTAATGCGCGTATTTCAGGTGACCATGCAAAGTTCACATGGACAAGGTCATGTAGCACTTTTCAAGGATAACCATGTTTATGGGTGGGCCTACACACACTAGAAATTCCAGACATAAAATTCCAAATATAATACCCCTTTATTTCTATGTAAATAGCTATTTCTTTTTACACTGAACTATTTTTAGATGTGATGGCTAGAAAGCTATGAAAGATTTGTATTAAGGTGAAAAATAAAGTATGATAATGTAATAAATCAATTTTATTAATGCAAACAAAATCTAGAAATTACTTGGAATAGAAACACTAGAGTTAAAAGATCCTCACCAAGATCTGGAAACCAGTGTTAGTGGATGAGATAAAATAATATTCCCTTAAATAAATCCTAAAAAAATCCTTAAAAGTTGATCAACATAATTTAATATGATGGGAGAGAAAACCTATTAAATCACTAAGTGGCAGAAAAAAAATATAGTAAGGATGGAAGCAGTGATCAAATTTGAAGGGCAGGTCTTAATTTTATTTAGAAGGGCTCACATTTAGGTCGCCCTTCCATAATGAAAAGCATAAAAAAAAGAAGCAATTCAATTGACAGTAAATTATCTTCAAATTTCTTTTTTTAACACATGGTGAATCGGTAATAGTTTGGAACTAATGTTGAGTTCGAAGACAACATACTATTAGTTTATGATGCCTTTACAATGTTGCAAGCTACAAGATATTCCTCAGTTTATCAAGAACAATAACCCCTTCCAACACATCTGCATGTCTAATATTCATCGTACAATTCATACGCATTGTAACAAACAAGTGATAGGCCAACCGTGTTCATAACATTTATGTTCACCAAATGTTATGTTTTCTGTCTTTGAATTATTGTTATATTAAGCAAATATTGGTGTAAGAACATCCAAAAAAGAATTAGTTTGAGATGAAAGAAAAACTTTACATCTCAACATGCAGTTGAAGAAAACATGGGGCAGAAGAGCCTCAATAACATGATTTCACAGTACAAATTCCACTGTGCCAAGAGTCATTTGATGTGGTATGGGAAATTGCTATATTAAATTGATATGAGTAGTGAAGAACATATGTGTAAGAAATACAATGTTATCCAAATAGTAAAAGGAAATTCTTTCTATGTATGACCAAACTATGGTTAATGGGATTTGTAATTACAACCATGTTACATTGGACTGAAAGAGTGCTTTTGGTAGTTTTCGAATGACGAGTAGAATAGATGTGGCATTTGAATAAAGTATCTAAGGAGATGGAACTCCTTGTTGCTCTAAGGAATGGTTATATTTTACATCAATTCAACTTCCCCAATAGGACATGTTTGCCATTTGTGAGCCATTTTGCTCAGATAGACAAATTTCTTCAAGTTTCTCGAAGTAACTGGGCCATTTTGCTCATATAAACAAGTTTCCAATAGTTTCTGCGATTAATTGAGTATCTTTGGTGGAACAAATACCTTCACCCACACTCGGCGCCTTAGCCAAAGAGTTATTCCTTAAATGTTACCCAACTAAACTAAAATTTATGATAATACTCACAAAGTTAAAAAAAAAAAACATGCTTACCACATCAAAGCAATTTTTTTTCTTTGATAAAAGAAACTCTTCCCCCTTGCCTTACAACATCAAGAATGGCCCCTTTTTAACATGTTTGTTAAATTCTTTATTTTCTAGAGTTCATGCAAATGGCAGTTTTTCCCTTCTTTATCTGTTTCATTTCAACAACTTACAATTCCACTCTTGGGGGCCAGGAATTCCCTTACCACAACTACTTTCTATCATGCATATTTTGTAATGTTTTGTTGCCTTTTCTTTTGTGGTTTCACATTTATATTGTTGTATCATTACTTCCTGGTCTTTGTACTAATTCACCTAGAGAAGGAACTTGTACAAATCTATTTGGAGTAAGAATTGGTGTTTCCTCTCACTAGACTTCCCTTCCAACAAGAAAAGCTTGAAGACCTACTAATCTGCATTTACAATAGAGTATATAATTGTTGCATATGGTAATTAATCTAAACTCAAGGCATGCTTTTTGATCTTCTATAAATCTTCGATTGCCAACGTTTGAAAGACTTAAATTTTTTATATATTGAACTTTTCTTTTATACAACAGTTCCAAGTTCGAATGTAATAATTTTCTAATGCTTAGCATGTCGTTTCTTATATGTTGTTTGAGACTTTGGGAGATTAACAATTTTACTTAATGATAGAATCTTTATGGTACACTATTCAATTCAGTACCTCCATACATACATACATACATACATCTATATATATGTATATATATATGTGTGTATATATATATATATATATATATATATATATATATATACACACACACACACACACACACACACATGTGTATGTATGTGGTACAATGTTCAATACAGTACCTCCAATTCCAGCAATGTTGTATGGAAAATTTTCATTTTGGCTCGTAAGATGTTTATGATAGATTGCTTCTCCGGCGCATACCAAAGTTTCTTTTATAACTTCACTATATCAATATTTAGCACAATGTTTAATTCAATACCTCAGTTCTTCCAATTCCATACAACTAAAATCGTCAAAATCGAATCTGTTGTAACATCTCAAACTTACAACTATTGATTGTGAAGCGTTGGTGTAACTATTCTATGTTGTTAGGGTTTTTATGATATTTTCTATCAAATTTGTTTCCCAGAAATTTATTAGAATCATAGTTTGATTTTTCATTGAATCTATAATATATATATATATATATATATATATATATATATATATATATATATATATATATATATATATATATATATATATATATATATATATATATATATATATATATATAATATAATATAATATAATATAATATAATATTTAATTTATTTATATATTAATAAATTAAAAATATAGTCTAATAAAAATGATTTTTGCTAAATTCTAACTAAAATTTTCAAAGCATGATATAACAACATGGATCACTGAAATAACATAATCCAAAAAAAATTGTTTTACCAAATCTCACTAAAAACTCTAAAACATAGTATAACCACACCTTGTTATTGCTTAGCACATAGACTTATAAATGAAAGCTATTAAGCTGCGGTGATTTTTACCATTATCAAACAGAAAGTTGTTAAGCCTTAATGGTTCTTATAAGTAATAGATAAAAATAATAATGACAGAAATTGAAAAAAATGCAGCTTTCTCATGAGATAATTGCTCATTGAACGGACTGCACCAATGGGAGCAGAATCATGAAGAATAGGAGCGGAAGTCTAGAGAAAAGTCTAGACAAGTTGGGAAGGTACCTTAGAACGATATTGCTTTAGAGAAACAGTGCTCACCGGAACCTTTGTACAGGAAACTCTACACCCTACACACTCAACAAATTCGCTGAAAACAATAAATGAACAAACAAATCACGTTACCAATTTTGAAAATAATTAGATGAATTATGGTTCACAAAGAAATCAAATACACTATACAGTACCTTAAAAAAATATGACTCTGTTGTAGTATTCTTACTATTCACTAGGTGCTTTGCACCCAATGCTCTGACCTAGACGCTGGAATCAAGAAATTATAGTAGTATTGTTACTATTCACAAGGGGCTTTGCACCCAATGCTCTTCCCTCGATGCTCGAAGAAATTAAAAACAAATAGACAAAGAAATGTTAGTCCAGAAACACGTACAAATAACAAATGAATTACTGAAACAGAAACCAGAAAAATTAGAGATTCCAATCACTGTTCATATTAATATGAAGAAAGTTCAGATCTCTCTTACCTTATCCATCCATTCAACAGAGCAACGAGCTAAGTCATCCATCCATTTAACATAGGAACAAGCTAATGTGTTTCACTGAAATACCCTTGTTTCTGAAATGTTTTCCTCTTTGTTCTACACTGGCTAGCCCTAAGTGGTTAATATCAAAAATCTCGACCGTCACTAACTTTCTGAAAAAGCTAGCTTGGTGATGCAGGAGCATCTAGACCTAGCCAGCAATGTAATGAAATGGTCACATGTTGTGGCTAAAACATAGTGAAATTCACTGACTGTCAGTCAAAATTGATTTACTGAGGAGGTTGGATTCCTCAAATAGTTTGTTATTGTAATAAATGGGAGATTAGCTTATTTTAGATTTTGGGATAGAGCTGTTAGTCTAGGTGTGCTTGAAAAGCAACAGAATAGAAGAATTCTATTCTATCTTGAAAAAAAAGGAAATTTTGTTAGATAATTTAGGAGAATTATTTGAGTGGATAATAAATAGAGAAAATTTGTAATAAGCGAGGGAGGATTAATTTAGAGAGATTAGAGTGACTGATATGAGAAGAGGTTTTTGGGGTGGAGTGTAAGTTTAGAAGTGTGTGTGAGGACTGTGTTATGTAAAACAGAGATCATTCTTTGTGTAATTAGGCAAAGGGTCGAAACTCTGTTTGTGAATAAAATAAATGTTTCATGTTTCAATGCGGAAGAATTCATGAGGATAGATGTATTGCTTTCCTTTGTAATTGGATTGTAGTGGCTGCGATCTGTGTGTTTTTATGTTAAATTATAGAATTCCCATGTTTAATGTAATTCTGACGCGTCGACATTTGTGAATTGAATAAATTTTTAACACAGAGAAATGTCATAAATCACTTAGTGGAACCTTTTGAGTGGATTTGAAAACATATCAGTTATTTTGTATGGCATATCGGGTCCGATAAGACCATCACATCGGATCGGAAAGAAGTTTCCAAATCACATTGTATGACATTGGAATGTGCGATCTCCGATCGCTGATTGATTGCATCGGAACGGAGATGGATGCGATAAGATTATAAAGTTTTGTTGAATCGCGAATCGGGTCCAGGAAGCAACTCATTGCTTATGGGAAGCGATGTTTGCGATTCCGATTTCCGATTGAATCGGATCAGAACAGCGGAGTTTGTATTGGATCGGAGATGGAACAGTGGAGCTTGTATCGAATCGTAGATGGGTGGAGAGTGCATGCGATTGTCGATTGAAATCGCATCAGAGTAAAAATATGTATTAAATTGGGATGGTGGAATCGGTGATAGTTAAGTGCCACTCAATCCTAATGATTGAGACCGCCGATTGATATTATGTCAGTGCAGATCGAAGTTGGAGCGCATTGCAGTTGAGAAGGTGTAGTAATACCGTATCAAATCATGGTTAAACGCCCAATTCTTGTGGCATATCGTAATACAACAATTGGCAAATCGATTCGGCATCAAATAAATGAAATCTGGGTTGCTGCAATTTATGTATATATGAAATTGGTTTGAAAGCATTTAACGTTGTTTTAATGATAAAGAACCAAGATGTTATATTCCGATAATCACATATCGGACAGGAAGGACGGATGAAGACTCGTGGGGAAGCCAGTAGCCAATAATGATAAAAGTGGTTCTTATTGAATGTGCCAAGACTGTATCCAAGTGGAGAAAGGTATTATTTGTGCGATTTTCTTTTAGAAATGTTGTTGTTTTTCTGAATGTAGAAATCAGAGCAGAGGACAAGCACAACACTAATATAGAGGAAAGTCGGGTTCGAAATTAGAGAAGGTAAGTAAATGCTAGTTTCAATATCTGGGTTAAAAAGATGAAGGCGCACATATATGTTTGAAACCTTGGTTCAATTAATAATGGGAGCGAAATGGATCTATGTATCGAAGCATTATGAATAAGGTGGGAGAGAAATTGAATTGTGTGGCATTCATGTGGAGGAATTGAAATGTTGGGTTCTATAAAAGCACCATGCGTATTTATGGATTTCAAATCTTGAAATAGATGTTATTAGCTTTCGAGGGAATGGTATTGTGAACATAGATTAAAGAGCTTGCGTGTGGAAAAGATAGTGTATGAAATTGCTAGCAATCTGAACTTTATATGGACAGTTTTGATGTATTCGTTGATGGCATGAGTAGAATGTGATTCTGGTATCGTAGGGGTGTCTCTGCATCATTTTTGATATCAGAGCTTGGCTCTATTGAAATTGAATAAGTTTGTTTTTTCTGAATGAAGTTTAGTACCAGACTACAGCAGTGAAGAAATCCATTCAAAACACAGGTGACAGCATAAGAAAGAGTGAAGACTGCAGCAAGTAAATCAACATAAGGAAAGTCCTTAGAAGTGGCAGTGAACCTGTAGAATCCAACAAGAGATTGGACAGAGAGGACAATTGAAGTGTCTTCGAAAGAGAGAGTGTGAGATTACAGAAGCCTAGAGGGAGCAAAGGTGTTGCTCAAGAGAAGATTCCAGATAGGGGATCGTGCTTACCAAAAGACTGAGTGAGGAGAGCTTAGTGAGGTAAGATTGCAGTAAGGAGGACTTACTGTTGCAGAGGGTTGTTGCAGAGGTGCGAGGAGCTCATGGAAAGAGAGGAGCAGAAAATGACTACAGATGGTCATAGAAAAAGTTCACAAAGAAGCCACAGCAAAAGGGAATATGCCAAAGCAAATGGCATGAGGATGAGTCAAGAAGAGTTTGACCAAGAGAAAGCTGAGATAGATTTCCAGATTAGAATATTGATGAAGATGCTGCAGAAAAGTGTTTGGACCATGAGGAAAATAGTAAAATGGCAAAGACTACGGGAAAGGAGAAATCAGCAAATGAAGTTAGAGATAGTAGAAGAATTGAGAAAGATTGAGCAGATATTGAGTGCTCAAGAGGAATCAGAGAAACTCAGAGAAGCAGAGGAAGAATTGGAAGTTTCCATTTGTAGGCCTGAACAAGGTGAAATGTTAGGGGAAGAGGATAATGAGAAGTCAACTGAAGATCTTATGGACTACTGGCAGAGTTCAGAACAATTGGAGGATATGTTGACAAAGGAAGCAGATGAGGCAATGAAGCCTTGTGATTTTGATTCTTATAGTTTGTGTATGGTTGCAGGATATGCAGAGGATGATGGACAGCCGAATGAAATTGTCACAAACATGTATGAAGCTCTTGAGGTGAACTATGATGGTGAATCCCTTTTAGAGGAAGAAGGCGTTGATCTATTGCAACAGAAGGAGTTCATAGATGAAATCCTATTTGATGTGAAACAGTCAGATGAGGTTGATATAGACCAGCAGTCTAAAGACAATTCCATAGTGGGACTACAAAAAGGTAAACCAATGAATTTGTTTAATGGAATTGATGAAAGATGCTTGCAATATGATAATGTAGAAAACAGGTCAACTCAGGAGGATTGCCAGGAAAAGAATGAAGCTGAGAGTGGAAATTGTGATGAACTGCTGGAGAGATTTCATAAGGAATTAGAAATCTTGGAGAGATTACTCGAGGAACCTGATGGAGGAAAAGGTGTAGAAGATAGCATTAATAAATATGATGCTGAAGTCAGAGAAATTGAGGAAGGCATTAAATTGCAGAAGTATAGAAGCTGGCAGCGGAATGAAGAACCAGAAATTGATCTGGTAGTACAAAGAAAGATAAGTGAAGACCGAAATTACAGATGGAGACTGAGGAAAAGGGTGAAGTGGAAGCTATTGCAATGGAGGTTGAATGGCAAACTGATGAACGAGTTTAGGAAACTAGAACAAATTCATATTGATTTGAAGTCACCACAAGAAGGATCTGCTGAAATCCAAAAGATCTATGATGGAGGATTGGTGCTTGAAGCATCAAAAGGAAATGGAAGGTATTGTATTTTGAAAACTGAAGGTTGTTGTGTGTTTGCAGGTCACATTGACTTGAGGAAAGACAAACAGTTATTGAAGCTTGTTGAAAAAATGACTACTCATAGTCACATGCAGAACAAGGAGGATGGTAAAAGAATTTTTGAATCAAAGGATACGCTGAGTCATTGAAGATCCTTGATTTTGAAGAAAGCTAGAGCGAAGGAGTATTAAAGACAGATGTTGCAGACAATGCAGTTAGTAAAGATGGGGCTGAACTTTTGAAAGAACTTCCAGATGGGATGGTAGATTTGTGGTATAAGTTGAATCTTTTGATGAGGAAGCTAGGTAAAGAATTTGTGTTTATTGAGTTGATTAATTTTGATGAAGATTTACATGCAGGAAAAAGGCAACGTGGAATCAATCTGAAACAAGAAGTTAATTTGAAAGAATAGATCAGATTAATGGAGGGTGAGATCAGAAAGCCTCAGAATGAGGAAATGGTGGTGAATTTATGCTATGAAACTATTGAACTAAAGTTGAGTTTTCAAGAAATTTGTGGAGATGTAGGTATGCTGGAATTTGAAGTAAGGAATGATGAAGTCATGAATGAAAAACCAGAAGAAGGGCCTAGGAAAAGGCATTTGTACATTTCAGAAATGTATATGGAAGATTATGGGCACAGAGATTATGATGTTCTAATTCAAGAACACAATCAGTTGCAATAGAGTAGTATTCAACACATGGAAAGTGAAATGGACAAAGAATTGAATGAGTTCTGGAAACTCATACTACAGCATTCCAGTAAAACAAATACAGGACAAAATAAGAAAGGAAGATTGGCGGGAAGAAGTGGTACAGGTGAAGGGAATGGAAAACTGCGAATCAGAATGAAAAAAACAGCAGCGAAATATGTGAAAAGGACAGCAGCAGATAGTGAGGCATTACAGCATAGTGGACAAAGACTTGAAGGACAAACAACAACAGCAGTAATCGAGGACAAATTATCAAACCAAGTATGGGATCGAGGAGGTGATAGCTATAAAGCACATGATCAGGAGATCATGGTTAATTTAAACTTTGGGAGTCTGATGTAGGAGCATCTAGACCTAGCCAGCAATGTGATGAAATGGTCACATGTTGTGGCTAAAATAGAGTGAAATTCACTGACTGTCAGTCAAAATCGATTTACTGAGGAGGTTTGATTCCTCAAACAGTTTTTTATTGTAATAAATGGGAGATTAGCTTATTTTAGATTTTGGGATAGAGCTGTTAGTCTAGGTGTGCTCGAAAAGCAACGTAATAGAAGAATTTTGTTCTATCTTGAAAAAAATAGGAAATTCTGTTAGATAATTTAGGAGAATTATTCGAGTGGATAATAAATAGAGAAAAATTGTAATAAGCGAGGGAGGATTCATTTAGAGAGATTAGAGTGACTGACATGAGAAGAGGTTTTTGGGGTGGAGTGTAAGTTTAGAAGTGGGTGTGAGGACTGTGCTATGTAAAATAGAGATCATTTTTTGAGTAATTAGGGAAAGGGCCGAAACTCTATGTGTGAATAAAATAAATGTTTCATGTTTCAATGCGGAAGAATTCGTGAGGATAGATGTATTGCTTTCCTTTGTAATTTGATTGTAGTGGTTGCGATCTGTGTGTTTTTATGTTAAATTATAGAATTCCCATGTTTAATGTAATTCTGACGTATCGACATTTGTGAATTGAATAAATTTTTAACACAGAGAAATGTCGTAAATCACTTAGTGGAACCTTTTGAGCAGATTTGAAAACATATCAGTTATTTTGTATGGCATATCGGGTCCAATAAGACCATCGCATTGGATCAGAAAGAAGTTTCCAAATCACATTGTATGACATTGGAATGTGCGATCTCCGATCGTCGATTGATTGCATTGGAATGGAGACGGATGCGATAAGATTATAAAGTTTTGTTGAATCGCGAATCGGGTTCGGGAAGCATCTCATTGCTTATGGGAAGCGATGTCTGCAATTCTGATTTCCGATTGAATCGGATCAGAACAGCGGAGTTTGTATCGGATCAGAGATGGAACAGTGGAGCTTATATCGAATCGTACATGGGTGGAGAGTGCATGCGATTATCGATTGAAATTGCATCAGAGTACAGAGATGTATTAAATTGGAATGGTGGAATTGGTGATAGTTAAGTGGCACTCAATCCTAATGATTGAGATCGCCAATTGATATTATGTCAGTGCAGATCGAAGTTGGAGTGCATTGCAGTTGAGAAGGTGTAGTAATACCGTATCAAATCGTGGTTAAACACCCAAATTCTTGTGGCATATCATAATACAACAATTGGCAAATCGATTCGGCATCAAATAAATGAAATCTGGGTTGCTGCAATTTATGTATATGTGAAATTGGTTTGAAAGCGTTTAACGTTGTTTTAATGATAAAGAACCAAGATGTTATATTCCGATAATCACATATCGGACAGGAAGGACGGATGAAGACTCGTGGGGAAGCAGGTAGCCAATAATGATAAAAGGGGTTCTTATTGAATGTGCCAAGACTGTATCCAAGTGGAGAAAGGTATTATTTGCGTGATTTTCTTTTGGAAATGTTGTTGTTTTTCTGAATGTAGAAATCAGAGCAGAGGACGAGCACAACACTGATATAGAGGAAAGTCGGGTTCGAAATTAGAGAAGGTAAGTAAATGCCAGTTTCAATATCTGGGTTAAAAAGATAAAGGCACACATATATGTTTGAAACCTTGGTTCAATTAATAATGGGAGCGAAATGGATCTATGTATCGAAGCATTGTGAATAAGGTGGGAGAGAAATTGAATTGTGTGGCATTCATGTGGAGGAATTGAAATGTTGGGTTCTATAAAAGCACCATGTGTATTTATGGATTTCAAATCTTGAAATAGATGTTATTAGCTTTCGAGGGAATGGTATTGTGAACATAGATCAAAGAGCTTGTGCCTGGAAAAGATAGTGTATGAAATTGCCAACAATCTGAACTTTATATGGACAACTTTGATGTATTCGTTGATGGCATGAGTAGAGTGTGATTCTAGTATCGCAGGGGTGTCTCTGCATCACGTGGAAAGCTTTATTCCATTTGAATATAGTTTTATTTCATTTGAAGCTAGCATGGAAAGCTTTAGGCATAAATTAGAAAATGCAATTCAAAAGGAAAATGTTGTTTTTGAAATGGGAGCAACTCGGAAACTGTTTTTTTTTAAATGGGATTTAACATCAGTTGAGAAAGGAAATTTACAAGTTTAACTATTGTAATTTGTGATAGACTCAAAGTGAACTGACAGTTGGAAATTGAAATTCTCAAAGTCTGGATTTTAGAAAAATGAAATTAAAAAAAAAAAAATTAGACTGGTTAACAACTTAACAGCGCTTCTTAAAATTTTTTATAATATTATTCCAATTTCTTTTTAAAATGGCAAAATTTAAATTTTAAATTTTTTTTGACTAGTAAAATTTTTTCCTTACTTCTGTGACGTGCCAGAGGCCCTTTGAAGGGCTCTGATGTGTTCAAAATTGATCACTGGATGGAAGAACACACCATGAGAGAGAAACGAGGGCTTTAAAGAAAAAGGAAGACATGTTAGAATTTAATTTCAACTGCAACATAAACAGTTGGACAGAAATCTGATTTTCTGTAGATATTCCAGGCTATTGGATGACTCAAAGTCGTGCTTGATATTTTGCACATTAATATGCATTAAATTCTCAGCATTAAATTCCCCTGCAACAACCGACTTCATTTATTCAAAAGGCATCACCGCTTGCTGCATTCAATACGCAGATAAGATTTAGAACATATTTTTATTATCTTATTGTTTAAAGCCAAATATGTTTTAACATATAAATGTAATGAACAACAGTTCTGTTTGATGTTAGAAGAATGATCGAGAGTTCCTTTTTGTAACGCACAACAGTGCTGAAACTGTAATTTTCTAAGATAGTGAGAAATTGGTTTGTGGAACTGAAGCGTTCCTGTTGTAATCCCTCTGTCAAGAGGAAGATGCTCTTCAGCATAATCTTTTGTGAAAATCCCTCTATGTGAGGAAGACGAATTTGTATCAGTTGGTTTACTGTTTATAAATAGAAGTTTTATTTGCGCGTTGTTGTTACACAGTAACCAGAAAATAGTCTTGACGTCAAAACAGAGTGTTGCTGATACACGAGTTTCAGCATTGTTGAAACACTGTTGCTGATACACTGCAAACAACAACTGACAAAACTGTGTTGCTGAAACACCAGTTTCAGCGTTGCTGTTACACCGTATTCCGCAAACGATTTTTATTTCCGCTGTGTTAAAACAGAGTATTGTTCTGTTTTTCAGTTTTGTTTAGAATTATCAGAAATTCCAACATGGTATCAGAGCTGGTCTAGGCACTCAGTGAGTCAAAAACAGAGTTTGTTTTTTCACTATAGGAGTTGTAAGAAGCTTATTGAGCAGATTTTCTCCAGCATAGAAAGTTTTTTCTTGTTTTTATTTATACAGTCTATATCTCTTCTTTATTTATACAGGTTAAGATGGCAGATGCTGGAACAGGTTTGACAAATTCCCAACTGCCACAGTTTAATGAGAAAAATCACAGTTATTGGTCCATAACAATGAAAGCATTGTTTGCTTCTCAAGGAATATCGGAACTGGTTGAAACTGGCTATGCTGAACCTGTAGATGCAACAACGTTGGCTGCTTTGACAGTAGCAGAAAGAGACCAGTTGAAGAGCGACAAGAAGAAGGATGCCAAAGCTCTCGTTTTTCTCTTCCAATCAGTACATGAAAGTGTTTTTCCACGGATTGCAGCAGCAACAAAATCCAAGGAGGCATGGGATATTCTCAAAACTACCTATCAAGGCATGGAGAAGGTGAAGACTGCAAAGTTGCAGATGTTGATGAGAGACTTTGAAACACTAAACATGAAGGAATCTGATACAATAGATTCATTCTTCACTCGGGTTATTGGGTTGATAACCCAAATAAGATCTCATGGTGAGATTCTTGAAGAAAGAAGGATTGTAAAGAAGATCTTTAGAATTTTACCCTCAAGGTTTGAACCTATTGTGGTAGCAATAGAAGAAACAAAGGATCTCTCATAGTTCACAGCGGATGAACTGAGTGCTTCTCTTTTGTCTCATGAACATAGATTGAGTAGAGGAACAAATTCCTCTTTTGAGCAAGCATTCAAGACTCAGATGTCTTTTGGCCAAGGAAAAGGTTGAGGCAGAGAAAATAACAGAGGTCATGGAAGAAGCCAAAACAAAGGCAGAAATAATCCTGCAAGCACAAGTGGAAGGAGCTGCAATCAGAACCAAGATGAAGGTTCAAGCAAACAACAAGCTCATGGACAAAGGTATGACAAATCCCAAGTCCAATGTCATTATTGTAAGAAATATGGGCACTACGCCAATGAATGTAGGAAAAAACAAAATGACATGAATAGTAGGCAGAATGCTAATTTTGAAAATGAAGAAGATAAGAATCCAAAGATTGTGCTGTTAGCATGTAACATTGCACAAGACAAACAAGAAGATTTTTGGTTCTTAGACTCAGGTTGTAGTAATCACATGACTGGAAATATTGAAATGTTTGCCAATCTGGATGAAAATGTGAAATCTGAGGTAACAATAGGAACTGATAGTAAGATATCTATCAAGGGTAAGGGCAGAGTCAGTATCCGAGCAAGAAATGGAGAACAGATGATTGTGCCAGAGGTATACTATGTACCTGGTCTGAAATGTAATCTTTTGAGCATTGGACAGCTCATTAACAAAGGTTACAATGTGTTCTTCAAAGATGATATGTGTACAATCAGAGACATACCTCCAAGTAAGAAGATCATTGCACAGGTGTAGATGACCAGCAATAGAATGTTTCCTCTCAAACTCATGGCAGATTTGAAGGAAGGAAGAACTATTGCAGCTGTTACACAAGAAGTCTTTCAGGAACAAGTGAAAGATGAGAATTGGTTGTGGCACTTGAGATTTGGACATCTCAATTTCAGAGGCTTGAATCTGTTGCACAGAAAGGGAATGGTAAAGGGACTGCCATTGATCGAGAAACCGGACAGCCTTTGTGAAGGCTGCATTTTGGGCGAGCAACACAAAGAAAGCTTTCTAGCATGAAAGAGTATAAGGGCAAAAGCACCCTTGGAAATTGTTCACTCTGATGTGTGTGGACCGATGCAAATACCATCATTTGCCGGAAATAAATATTTTTTAACTTTCATTGATGATTACACCAGAAAGACATGGGTGTATATGCTAAAACAGAAGAGTGAAGTGTTTGAGAAATTCTGCCACTTCAAAACTCTTGTTGAGAAGTAGTGTGGGCATTATATTAAAGTTCTCAGAACAGATAGAGGAGGAGAGTACATCTCAAAAGACTTTCTATGTTTTTGCAAAGAGAATGACATACAAAATTAGTTCACCACGAGGTATACACCTCAGCAAAATGGTGTTGCCTAGAGGAACTTTAGGACCATTCTTGACATGGTCAGAGGTATGCTGAAGGTAAAACACTTGCTGCATGAGTATTGGGCAGAAGCTGTCATTTGCGCAGTTTACATCTTGAATAGATGCCCAACTAAAGCTGTCATGAACAAAATACCAGAAGAAGTATGGAGTGGTCAAAAGAAAACTATCACTCACATGAGAGTATTCGGTTGTGTAGCATATGCACATGTACCGGATCAGCTAAGGCAGAAGCTTGACAGTAAGGGGGACAAGTGTGCCTTTATTGGCTATTGTGACGAGTCAAAAGCATACAAACTCTATAATCCATCCACCAAGAAATTAATAGTAAGCAGAGATGTGCAGTTCATTGAAGATGAAGCTTGGGATGAAAGCTTAGAGAAGATAGTGAATGTGAAGACAATTGTGTCTCACGAAGAAAAAGAGGAAGGGACAGTAGCAAATAATCCTTCCTTGGTGGCTCCTCCTCCACCACAGCAAGTACAACAAACCACACAACAAGCTGGAATTCGAATAGCCTTGAGAAGCCAAGGAAGTGCTTCTCTAAGCACACCACAAGGATCAGAAATACCCTCAAGTTCAGATGGAACTCCAAGCACACCAAGAAGACCAAGATTCAGAAATCTGAATGAGATTTATGAACAACGAGAGGTAAGTAACAATACCGGTCTGAATTCATTATTCACTTTGTATTTTCATGTTGATGACCCGGTTCATTTTGAAGATGCTGTAAATGAAGATAAATGGATTGAAGCAATGAATGAAGAAATTGGTACAATTGAGAAGAGTAAAACATGGGAGTTAGTGGACCTCCCTGAAGGCAAAGATGCCATTGGAGTTAAGTGGGCCTATAAGACCAAAAGCAATGCTAAAGGCAGTATTGACAGGCACAAAGCAAGACTTGTTGTGAAAGGCTACAAGCAGCAACAAGGCAAAGACTATGATGAAACCTTTGCACCAGTAGCAAGGATGGAAACAGTCAGAACAATGTTGTCTATTGCAGCATAACACAAATGGAAGATTTATCAAATGGATGTTAAATCTGCATTCCTGAATGGAGTGTTAAAAGAAGAGGTTTAGGTTGAACAACCTCCAGGCTATGAAGTTGAAGGCCAAGAGCATAAAGTCTGCAAACTGAAGAAGGCTCTTTATGGGCTAAAGCAAGCTCCAAGAGCATGGTACAGCATAATAGATGCTTATCTGATTGAGAATGGGTTTGATAAGTGTGATGGTGAACCCACACTCTACATAAAGGAGAATGACGGTAAGATTCTTATTGTTGTTTTATATGTAGATGATTTGATTTTTACTAGCAATGATGCTTCTCTCATTGCTGATTTTAAAGCAGTCATGAAAAGTGAATTTGAAATGACTGACTTGGGCTTATTAAGGTATTTTCTTGGAATTGAGGTAGACCAAAGTGAAAATGGTGTTTTCATTTCTCAAGTTAAATATGTAGAAGCAGTGTTGAAGAGATTTAACATGCAGAACAGCAAGGCAGCTGTGACTCCAACTGTAATGCGGTTGAAATTGACCAAAGAAGACAACAGCAAGGATTTTGATCCAAAAGTATACAAGAGCATAGTTGGCAGCCTTATGTACTTGACTGCAACTAGGTCGGACATTATGCACGCTCTGAGTTTAATCTCCAGATTTATGGAAAGACCGAAAGAGACTCATTGGCAGGCAGCCAAGAGGATTCTAAGGTATGTGAATGGAACGAAGGGGTTTGGTATTTTATACTCCTATTTTTAAAGTTTCATGTTGACAGGTTACACTGACAGTGATTGGGCTGGAAGTGTTGATGATAGGAAAAGCACATCGGGATATGTGTTTCATATGGGATCGAGAGCCATCTCATGGGCTTCCAAGAAGCAACCAGTTGTGTTTTTGTCAACAGCAGAGGCAGAGTATGTGGCAGCAACAACAGCAGCATGCCAAGCAGTGTGGCTTAGAAGAGTTCTCAGAAATTTGTGTCATGAACAAGAAAAGAGCACAACCATTTACTGTGACAATAGCTCAGCAATAGCATTGTCTAAAAACTCTGTTTTTCATAAAAGGACAAAGCACATAGACACAAAATTTCACTTCATACCTGAATTGGTTAACAATGGTGAGATTGTTTTGCAGCGCTGCAGAACAGAGGATCAGTTCGCTGACATCTTGACAAAACCATTCGGAAAGAAAAGTTTTGATCATTTCAGGAAATGCCTGGGTATGCAGAAAAACTCAGCAGTTGAAATTAAGGGGGAGTGTTGGAATTTAATTCCAACTGCAACATAAACAGCTAGACAGAAATCTGATTTGCTGTAGATATTCCAGACTGTTGGATGCCTCAAAGTCGTGCTTGATATTTTGCACATTAATATGCATTAAATTCTCAGCATTAAATTCCCCTGCAACAGCTGACTTCATTTCTTCAAAAGGCATCACCGCTTGCTGCATTCAATATGCAGATAAGCTTTAGAAGATATTTTTATTATCTTATTGTTTAAAGCCAAATATGCTTTAACATATAAATGTAATGAACAGTAGTTCTGTTTGATGTTAGAAGAATGATAGAGAGTTCCTTTTTGTAACGCATAGCAGTGCTGAAACTGTAATTTTCTGAGATAGTGAGAAATTGGCTTGTAGAACTGAAGCGTTCCTGCTGTAATCCCTCTGTCAAGAGAAAGATGCTCTTCAGCATAATCTTTTGTGAAAATCCCTCTATGTGAGGAAGACGAATTTGTATCAATTGGTTTACTGTTTATAAATAGAAGTTTTATTTGTGTGTTGATGTTACACCGTAACCAGAAAATAGTCTTGACGTCAAAACAGAGTGTTTCTGATACACGAGTTTCAGCATTGCTGAAACACCGTTGCTGATACACTACAAACAGCAACTGACGAAATTGCGTTGCTGAAACACCAGTTTCAGCGTTGTTGTTACACCGTATTCCGCAAAGGATTTTTATTTCCGCTGTGTTAAAACAGAGTATTGTTCTGTTTTTCAGTTTTGTTTAGAATTATCAGAAATTCCAACAAGACATACCTTTTTTGAAAAAAAAAGAAAGTAAATCATTGGGTTGGAATGGGTTGGAAAACCCATAAAAAGTAGGACATTGTTAAGGAAAAATCAGCTAAGGAAGTAATATATAAAAATACATTATGTGGACTCATAAGAAGTTGATTTTTAGGGAAGAGCTTCTCAGCTCGGGGAACTGGAGGACTTAGTTCAATGTTGGGAGGATTGTGACTCACCCAAGTGCAATTCCAGTTTATAATCACTGTTAGAAGTTTTTAGCATATATTTAAAAGTCTAGTTATATGAAAATTCTGAATGTGTTGACTTTTCACTAAACATGAAATTATTACTAATTTTGCATGTTAGTTGTTAAAGTAACTTTATATTTTTATAATCTATGGACTGCCAGAATTATTGTGCATGTATTGGTAAAGTGGTTGGGTAGTTACAAGTACGTAAGTGAATAGTAAAATAACGAAGTTAAAATCTTTGGATACTAAATCGTTCATGAATAAATTATACTAAAATGCTTGTTTTAAGAAAATATTATATGCATGACAGTGTAAAATAAAATTCTACGGACGCTCGAAACAACTATACTATTTGTCACATGTTACTGTAATTTTTTGTTGAATACAGGGTTACCTGTGCGTGCATCGGTCATATTTGTTATAGTCCAGGGTGCATACATTCCCATCTGGACTGTTGAGAAACGGTAGGTACAAAAGCGAGTAGCTTAATCGTAGGAAAGGATGAGACTTAAATAGGAAATTCAAACTTTACAAAAATCTGTGAACTGTGGGCAAGGAAATCAGTATACTGTTGGATATGCAAAGTATCCGTGGGTGTGTTGTCCACACACTCGACTGCGGTAGTCACTGTTTATATTTCCTCAAGCTGACAAAAGGAAGAGAGTAGCTAAAGCAGAATAAAAATTCCAAGGATTGACACAAAGGTGCGCACAAGGTAGAGAAATTATTTCACTACAACAATTGCACTAGAACTATCCGTATTTATAGTTTATTGGAACATATATTCGGGAAAAAAAAAAAAAAAACAACAACAACAACTTTGCACAAATTTTTTGAAGAAACCTTGATATAGAACTCGTGTAGAAGGAAAAAATGCATAGTAGATACATAGTCATAAATCCTTCAAAATAAAATATTTATAATGAGTAGAACGAGAGCGTTCACATTTAAATACTAGATATAGACAAATCGGTCTATGATATTTACTGTACATTACGTGGATACACCTAACGGCAACAAAGGGTAAAGTAACCGCTTTCCAATCATATTATGAATAAAACCAGAGTGAATAATAAGAAGAGAGAAATAAAACCATTTTCATATTGAATTTGAAATATATAAGAGTTACACCCATAAGTCACCAACGTATACAATTCCTAGACATATTTGAAATATGGAAAAACTAGCATTCATATGAAAATATTGCACAGAAACAGATGCTATATAATCTTACATAACCACAGTGAGGAAAATCTGAGAATATATTCTTGTTGAAGAAAATAAATTGACATAAACTTCCCCTAGGGAAGACTTGTGTCAAGGCCTAGATGGAGGTGTAAACTGATCTTACGTATGCACATATATTTAACAATTAGAAACAAATTTGATGCCAACAAATGGTTCCATTTCCTAATTCAGTGTTGATACTGGAAAAAATAAAAGGAAACTAGTACCGGCCTTTAACAAGGGAAATTTTACACCGAGAAAGAAAAGGAAACCAATATCCCTTTATGCGTGAACTACTCCTTCAAGAAGTAGAAGTTATCCAGAGGAACTAACCTGGGTGAAAATAGGAGAGGTTAGCCCGTGGAAGACAAAAAACTAACCATGACTTGGACATTAAAGAAAAACCATGAGCGTGCAAGTACTGGAGTTACCTGTAACATCGTAACCAACTTAGCGCAAACCCTGTTAGTTAAAATAGACAAACATAATAGAACATAAAATAATTATAAATAACCATATTCGATTAAGGACCTATTGAGGACGAGTTTCTGTCAAAACACCCTATCTTTCGTGGAACGTTCAACGAAGAGAATTGTTATCTAGTGGCAACTGCCCTATAACTTCGGAGACTCCCAAGGACATACACATGGGAATAGATGATTAAACTTAATAAATTAAGAGTACCGGTATCCACGCTGAGAAAACATAAGGAAACATCCTCCAGAGGGATCAACCATTCTTCACGACAAAACGCTGGTTGGAAATATCAAAACATGAGTAGGCAACATATCAAAATTTATTCTTGCAACCGTAATAAATCATTGTAGGAGTCATTTCAAGCAGAGAAACGGTGAATAAGGGCCTTACCGTAATGAAAAAGGGAAAGAGTTTTAATCAAGCTCTAATTGAATGTATAATTGAGAATGACAACCCTCTTGGTTTCCTGTCGAGGCATAGACAAGGAAAAACCTCAGTGATTAACTCGGTGCAGAACAACCCAGTTCAATATAAGGAAATTGAAACCAACTATGACGCAACAACTTACTCGCACCACGGATAGGTGGAAGCGCACAGGCCCTCTGGTGGAGGCCACAATGACCTGAATGGAAACCCCAATTGTTAGTGTTCCTCTCCCTGTCACGGTGGCATTACAGGAGCTCGACACCACGGAGGCAAGGTTAGAATCTTCCGGAATATGGAAAGATGCAACCCCCATGGCTCGGGTAAGGGAGGAGGAGGCATGCTTATCGTTGGATGGAGTATGGCTTAAATCCGATCGTAAATGAGTCCACGTTACAACAGGCCATGTGAAAGTCACATGATCCTGGGATACGTTGCACAAAACCATTCTAGCATAAGAGAAAAAGTATGACCTATGAAGGTTGAATGAAATAAATCTCTAAGTGTCGAAAAAGGAGAGAGGGTTAGCTTATAAACCTTTATCATAACTCATGAACATTAAGCGAAAACTGCATTGAAACTTAACATAGGCTATGAACCACGCTCATTGTTAATTGCATTCGAATAACAAAGTTAAAGAAACATCATGGACCCAACAACATATAAGGACTTATATTAACTATGTATACCATGGACGAGTGAATAAACGCCATAAATTTTGGCATTCGTAAAAGGGATATTTTCTGACAACATCGTAAATGGAAGTGCCACGTCATATGAAATATACTTGTCCCTAATCCCATGCTTAGGAAGTCGAATAGTAAAAAATATGACAAAAGTTACCAATAACACAGTGGTATGTAGTTATCAAATTTTGACCACAATAAATTCATTTAAATAAGTGTTTTCATGTAGCCATGAGATGGAAACCAATAAGGAAAGAAGTGGTAATATTTGGGTACCATCTATAAAGGAATATGGGAACCTTGTCGGTAAAAAAAAAAAAAAAAAAGGTTGTGGATGGAGGAATGTTACACTAAATGAATAATAAGCGTGATAACACATCGAAAATCAATAATGTGCATAAGCCATAGTTTTTGAACGAATGTATAATAAAGTTGGAAGAATCATTATCTTACCATATATTGTAGTTTGTACCCTATGTTGATCATTGATCTTATGAGATTAAAGAAGAATATATACACATAGCAATGTCCAACCACATCTTTACCAAAACTATAGTAAAAAATCAATACAATGGAATTCATGGTTTTGAATGGCAACAAAGATTATAATCCATATTGGAGGTATCTATGATAACATAGTAAGTTCAACAACTTACTTTGGTAAATTGAATACATTATGATGCCGGGCCTTCCTATGGATCTCAATTCTAATTGTAAAAAAAGTTGAAATATGTTTACACAATAGACGAGTAATGTTTACAAAGGTGAAATATGTTTACACAATAGACAAGTAATGTTCATACGTGAGAAGAAACATCATCCTTATATAGATAGAGAAATTGCACTAATTTATGAGGAAATTAAGTATGGATATTTTATAGCCTGAAATATGTGTGTCTAAATAGAGATTGTGTGCAGGGACAATAAGAAGTGATCTTATGCATAAGATGAAAATAGAAAGGAACTTAGCTTATATTTATTGATTATAATAAGAAGTGATCTTATGCATAAGATGAAAATAGAAAGGAACTTAGCTTATATTTATTGATTATAAGAAGACAAGACAATATCATTGGTACCATCAATTTGGTGTACTTTTACGCTCAAGGGACTGCAAATAAATATAAAATAAATACAGATTTAGGGATGACTAGTACACTATTGAAAGTTCTTTAATGTAGGAAAATCAATCCTATAATATTTGAAAAGGGAAATAATACTAGAGAAATGCAGGTAAATTAATGTCTTGAGGTATCAACATTTTAAGGAATTAGAGAATGTAAGAAATATTTTCACAAATGTAGGCATCTTTCAGGTAGACATATTTACTTAGTTATAGAAGTTTATCACTCGACTGTGGCCTAAATCCTAAGGAATATTTTTCATAAGTTACATATAAATATATAGAATTATTTGAGTTTGTAAAATATGTGTGTAGATGTAAAAAAACAAGATGAAAAGAAGATTGTCCAATATTATTAAAAATATATTTAAGATCAAGTGAAAATGGTAATCCAAGGATAATATTGAGGAAGATTATACATAGATGGAGAGTTTGATATGAAAATAAAAGTTTACATTTTGTGTGTTTACTTCTTTCATGTTATAGTATATTTTGGATTATGAATATGAAATGGTTATTTTAGTATACTTTAAATTATCAATATGAAATGCTCATTTTAAAATAGTGCGTGATTTTTCAATTTTAGTTGTTGGGCTTCCAAATGGAGTTTGAGTTCTTTCTAACCATCTGGGAACAAATACTCTATGGAGAATAAATTATTATTATCTTTTCAACCATAGAAAACACCAAGAGAATTATATGTTTGGTTTATTACATTAAAGTGATAGAGTTTATATGTCAAAAGTTTCACTTGTGGAAAATTGTAGTTAAGTTATACATTTCAATGTGAGCAAAAGAGATCCATTATCCTAACCTCATTGTGTAAGGAAAGTGTGACTGAAGTGAAAATAAATTAAAATATTCAAACCATATTGTAGTGAAATAATGTTCCATAACATCGAATCCAGCCTTCCCCGATGGGGTGTCAGTACGGTTTCATTGAACTCATCAGAGGGGAGCACCAAATGAACATGGTTCATTCTGAGGAGCGAGTGGAAAAAGGAAGTTAATGTCGATACCTCAACTTATTTGGCTCAATGTGTATTAATTTGCATGGTTACGAAGATGGGAGGATGTGGTTTCAGGTTTGTTGAGCAAGGAGGAAAGGATAATTCCTCGGCCTCCTCTGATTGTTGCATATTGTTGTTTATAGAAGTTTGGGGATGGATTCTCCAGTGCACTTTGTGTATTCCGACATTTCAGAATTGGGATAACAAATTCCATGCTGAGTGGTTTTTTTGTCTGATGTTCCTTATGGTAGATGGTGTAAATACTTTTGTTTTTGAGTGATTCGCAAGGGAATTTGTGCATCTGAGGTGGTGTTGGTTGCTTCTTAATTCATTGGTACTCTTTTCGTTATACCATGAACATCATTGGGGTCTAGTAAGTTGTCTATTAACTCATACAAGCTCATGCAGGAATCCATGGTTTTTATTCTCTATTTTAGAGTTGTTTAGTCTGATTTTCCATTTAATTTCATGGCTTTTTAGGAAATTCCAAGTTTGTATTGTTTTATGTTGGCTTCTTGACTTATATTCTCACCAGGTCAGGTTAATTGACATTAGAGAAATTTTGAGATGTAAAATGGGCCTTAGAAACAAAATGTACAACAAAAAGAAACATTATACGAACCAATAGGATTGAAGATGATGATGTCAAACATGGGGGATGATTCACCATTTTTGGAGTAAATGAGTGAAAATATGAAAAAAATAAAAAAAATAAAACTACTTTTTCAACTCATATTTTCAGCTTATCTCCCTATTGTTTTACTTAAGTTTGTAGTGAGAGCAATCACTCATTGGACGCTCCTACACAAAAATTGATAAATATAAGAAAAGCATGATTTCAATCACATTCTTCATGTATTTCTCATTGTTTATTTAATAGGGTCAATCAAAAGTATGGAACATGGGTACTCATTGGATGAAGAATTTAATTCTGCATACAATGAGTGCTTCCACTTGAGATTTAAGTAATATGTTAGGAAGATAAGTTCAAAATACTAGTTGAAAAAGTAGGTTTTCCTTCTTCAACTATCATTTTATAATATTCGTTAGGAGGCCCACTTTAAACCTCCAAATATATCTAATGCTTAATGTGTGCTCTTTCATGTGTGCCTTTGGGCATCGTTCTATTGGAGAGATTTTAGTGATAAATTTTTTGGTAAATTCCTGAGTCAATTGTTAGTGGGCCTATTTCTTGGAGCTCATATTGTTTGGTTTTCTCTGGAAATTCCATCTTTTTCGATCTCCAAATTCTATTACAGTTGTTTTGAGATTAATTTGGCTGGTAATAAGGTTGTATGGTTTTCTTTTTGAGTTGTTAATCTGAATTGTATTGAGCTGGATAATCTCTTGGGTTTTGGGCCTCTTGTATACTCATTGGGTGTTTACCTTCTTGTATTCAAGTCTCGATATAAAGGGATCATATGTTGTTCTTCTTCTGATATAAAGGGATCATGTGTTGTTATTCTTCCAGTTTAATTAGTTGAGGTTCGTCTAGGTATTTTCCTTTGTGTCTATTTGAAACAATTCTCATGCATCAAAGACAAAGGACCAGTAGTCAAAGAAGAGGTGATGGTAACATTGGCAGAAAATGGTTCACCCTTTTACTTATGATATTATGGCTTTCTCTTTTGATTTTGTCCCTCTGGAAGTAAGAAGGAAGATATTAGTCATGGATAACACAAAAGAAAGGGACCATCCTTATTTCTTTGACATGGAATTGTTGGGTGTGGATGTTAAATGGTTGCCAACTTGTGGAAGATTCATGAGAAGGAGGTTGCAGTTCCTGAGTGTTTTGGTCGTCAATCAACAAATAACAACTCTGTTGCATCTCATTTTCAAATATAAACAGGTTGAAAATTACAATGTGCTTTCTTCTTTATAATATATTAAACTAATTCTTCGTAATATGAGATCTTGTCTAGATAATGTTGATTCTCATCTCAAAAAGGTGGAGGGATTGTTTGTTAGTGATTATGCCTCTGGAGATTATACTGATCCTCCATCCAATGAAAAATTTTAGGTTCCTGCTATGATTTCTTCAAACCATTATTAATATGGTGGTTTCAACTCTTTTTTAGAGTTCCACTTGGTTTTATAGCTTCTTTGCAACAACTTTGGAGTGTTAGTTTTGATTCCTTTTATCTCAGGCATGTTCTGGGAAACCCTATGAGGTGTTTGATTCAACGCATTTTCTCTCCAGCATGGTGGAATATTACTTGGATCTATAGTTGTTGGGCAATCGTTGGGGTGTTTGTTTTTGCATTTTTTTCTCTGACGTCGTGGGATGTTGGGATAATTCTATTTTTTCTAGCATATGATTCCAATGGATTGACGAGCACCTACGGTTTTGGTTATTTAATAGTTGAGATGATTTTATTCTCCTCTGTGTTGATGGGGAATCACATGCCTGGAAGTGGTGATCTTATGAGGTTTTGGTATTAAATTGCTTATCTTTGTATTACAATGGTTTTGTATGGGTAAGGGTTGTCATTTATTTTTAAACTTGTGATAGTATTTTTCTTTCTCCTGTGGTAAACTTGGGACAATTGAAATCAACCTGGAATCATGGTTTTGGTGCAAAGATTGAATTATTATGTTTTTGTTTTTTGGAGGTTTAGGTGATTAAAGTTTATATGGTTATCTCTAGGCCACTGTTTCTCATGTAATCTTTAGTTTTTTCTAAATGATACATAAAATATTTATATTAAAAATAAATAAATAAAACATGGAAGCCACCCTAAGGAGGAGAGCGATATCAAAGAAAAATGATACAAATGTGTAACAATACATTACATGGAATCATGGTTGATCATGTCACTATAAATTCTTATGTTATAGGTTCATGATACTCTATTTCGTTGTAATTTTATAAAGGTTTATTTGATAAATAAAATAACCACAATTTTTATTGCTAAATCAGTAAAAGCTCATGTGATTTAAGTTTTACAAAATACTACAAAATAAACTAATAATATATCCTCACACTATATGATAACCACCACAAGCCAATGTCCATAACAAACTCCTTTAAAATCCATAAAAATGAAAGAACAACAAAGAACCAAGGATGAATGTAATGGAAATAATAGATGATATCTATATATATATATATATATATATATATATATATATATATATATATATATATATTTTTGTTTTCCTTCTTATTCTCAATCTAGCACCTTAGAAGTTTCAATAGGAAATGCTTCTAATATCAAAATTCCCTTATTATTATTACAGGTTAAAATTATTGGACTTTATACTTAATACCTACTATCAAAATGGCCTTCAACAATTCCATTCCCATGGGAGAAGTGACTCTATTATGGACATGCCTTCTAACATCTATTGGATATGGTGTTTCATGAATTTTCACTTTCGGACAAATAGTAGTAACCATCAGCAAGGTTAGGTTGTGATTGTCTACTAGATATAGTGTTCATAAATTTTCAATTTTTGACAAATAGTAGTAACCATCAACAACTTTAGGTAGTGTCCAACCATCTTGGTTCATGTGCAAACCCATCAAATGGTCGTCGAATGCGAAGATGGGATTCAATTCCCATTGCTATCTTTTGTTCTTCTCACCTCACTAAATTGAAATTGAAGTCTTGAAATTAGAGAAAAGTCCAACCAAGAAGTTTTGCTTCTTCATGTCGTCACCTAGCCAGTTGATTGCACATGTATTCCATTGATTCATTGCACAACAATTCAACATAATAATATCAAAATAATTGAATTACTGAGGTAATTGGTACCATAGTCTCTAAGAATTTTATAATACTTTGATGCTCATCTCTACCTCAATGACACCCATAATGTTTAGAGTTTATAGTATAACCTTTTATAACAATTTCCTTAGAAGATGATAAGATTGTAGTTTGGCTTTCTTGGGGTAATAAGGTAAATATCTTTCATTTCCTTTAATTAGAGGCTTAAAAGTTATTTTTCTCAAGCCTTACACTATTATTCAAAGGACTAGAATAAATACAAATCTTTAGCTACTTCAAATTGCAAAAGATACATTATTAATTAGAGTTATTGAAACTATAGTTACTAATTAGATATCTAATTGAATTCTAACTCGATTCGATGCAAAAAAAGAACAACAGAGAGAATATATATTTTACAATTACCTACAGATAGAACTTACTATTCTCTGTCATATTTTAATATGGAATTTATTGATACATCAACTAAAAATTTATTATTCTCTACCATACCTGAATATAAATTTAAGTAATCACAATTTTCGAACATGTAATTAAAAATTTTGAATGTAGAATTTAGCACATATTGATTTTTATAATATATAATTTTTCATTAACTAGAATTCCATAATGAGTTTAAATTATTGAATTATTTCCCAAACAGAATCGAAATGGTGAATTTCCAAAAAAATGGCCGATACGATTTAACTTGGTAACTTGATACCATTTTAGATATAAAAATAAATAAACAAATAATCAAAGAGTTGGAAACATAGAAAATAAAAGACATTTAGACCAATTTATCTGAATTAGTTGCTTTAATTGGTATAGGCCCCTTAATGCTTCCTTAGCGAAAACCACCTAGTTTAGGGGAAATTCCCATGTGTTTATCAACATGATCTAGCCTTGAGTCCATTGATATCAGGTACCACCACATCCAATTCAGAGTAAAAAATATGTCCTCTTTATTATAGTTTATGTCAACCAAAACTCCACCAAGGAGAAACTTAGGTGTGAATGCATGCAATATAGAGTAAAACATATGTCCTCCTTAATATCGTTTATGTCAACCAAAACTCTACCTAGGAGAAACTTGAGGTGACAATAAATGCCCAACATGTAAATGTACTCTTTATAATGAGCCTATGAACTGTGCAGCTAACAGGACAAGGTAAACGAGCCGAACCCCGTCGCTGAGGAAGAGGTTGGTTTGGTGGTCTGAGGAAAGCGCCGCACATGCATGTGTGTGTCCCTGTCCTATCTCTAAAGAAAAGCACTCAACTCAAGGAGCATAGCATAGCGTAAGTGTATGATATTTTACCATATAGTATGTCAGTGCATATAGAACACAACTACTCATTTTAATATCCATGAGGGTGTGTCTATCATCACCAAGTTCCATCTCTACCTAAGTAAATTCATTTTAAATTAAAGAAGGAGTGATCTATCTTAACCTATCCACTGAGCCTTCATATCATACTCCAACTCGATTGCGTCCCCTTTTTTAATAGTAGGCATATACATAGTGCATTCAAACTTTCTTACGTGGGACGACACTGAGTGTTGGAATAATATTGGCCCAACATTTACTAGAGAACCACCTTGACCATAAATTGACCATAGAATGGATTCTTAATTACTGAATAGGACCATGGAAAATCAAGTTCCCTTCAACAAAATGGTGCCAAAGACCCTCTCTTTTATTAGAGTTTATGATTACATCATCATTGTGGCAAGGCTTGTTCATACAAAAGAAGTAATATGCCTCACAATTCCCTAGAAGGACAAAAACCATAATATATAAAACAATAAAACCTATACAACTTCTCACAAAGGAAAATGGTTGAGATCAAACATTTTTTGCCTACCACTCACATGACTAGTTAGTGGCTTTCCTAGGATGTCTAGGATTAACTATAAAGGTTATGCATGGAGAAGCAATTTTCCCTATGAGCCCATCCTAAACCCATGAAAAAATCTTGATAAACTAGAGTGAAACTAAATCACATAAGGGAAAGGGATATAGCATGAAATTTTCTGATATTTCTTTGGAGACACTTGGAAGATGAACTAGAATATTTGAAAACCCAATTTAGTAACATTTAGAGTATTGGAAGGGATTAAAGTTTATTCGTTGCATAATAATAAATAAGATACACTACACACATCAGAGCTAAAGGAGGCCCATCATAATGTTAAGGTACTATGAATGGTCTCTGTACCAAGAGAAATAATCATTATTCCTAGGATCAAAACTCAAATACTGGCACTCATCTCTTGATGCTAATTAAATGGAAAACTAGTATAAATGAGGCAAATTGCTACACTAACATGGAAAACCTAGTACCTACTTCAATGTAATTTTTAGATTTTTGTTTATCCTCTCTCATATTTCTCATCTTGAAAATGTGGAAGGATTTGATATATAGATCATCAGGTGGTGGATTAACAGTCTAAATTATATTATCTACATATATCATGCATAAACAAATAAAAGAGAGTGTTTCCATGTCCCATTCACATGTATGTAACTAAGACAATAACAACTTACTCTCCACCTCACATTTAGAGTAATCCATATGATAAAATAAAAAAATGTAATTAATAAAATATCTATTAACAATTAATTAAAATTGATATATTTTTTATAAGATAATTAATTAAAAATAATTACCTATTATATTATTTATCAAAATTATATATATAGATATAAATATAATTATAATTTTATTGTTCCTCTCAGTCAACTTGCGTTCTTAAAATATCCACAAGTTGGAATGCTTCCATGTCTTATGGTGACTGATTATCCACATCATGATATAACTTTCATGGTGCTCGCTAATCCAGTTTTAAGATCGGGAATAAAACCATTTTCCAATACCCATCCTCATCTAAGAAAAAGAAGATTTCAAATAATATTTAGTAGATATGTCATTTACAAGATAATATATTATTAAATATTTTTAGTTTTTACTAAATAACAACCATAAAGACAATTGCAATTCCTAGTATTTTCTTAATATTACATCACGTAGGGTCGATATATATATAATTCATAGATTTTTCTTAATATTACGTGCTTCTTGGTCGGAATTTATATAATTATGAAACATCAGAAATGATTTATTTTATAAATATTATTGTGATGAATTAAAATATATATCTATATATAGAGGATATTAAAATATTTCATTTATAATATTTTTTGTTTATTAATATTATTAGTAAAAGGGGTGGGCAGGGTTGCCACCTTCCCACTTGATCAATAATAATAAGTAAGGAAACGTCTCAACATGCGTTCGTAAATGTCATGACATGCAAACACTTTTGAATACACTAGATTTGTGCAATATGACATGACATAGGATTGATGAGGAGGGTGGCTACATGTATTTGAGATTATGAGACGTAGGTTTGATGTGGAGCTTCGCTACCCGCATGTGAGGAGGCTGGCATCAATGTCAAGCATGGATGAGTTAATGCATAAAGCATGTCGTAATCCACAAGACATTAGAGTTGAATTGCAATGTTTCTTATATAATAAGATATTTGTTTATTTAAAATGGGCATTCAAATATTTTATTTATAATATTATTTTGTAATATTGTTAGCTAGATATATTATACGTTTTTCTCAAATTAAGTTGTAAATAAGTTTTATGGAAAAAATTTTATCTATAATATTTTTTTTGTAATATTGTTAGCTAAATACATTACACATCTTCCTCAAATTAAGTTGTAAATAAGTTTTATGGAAAATTATTAGATTGAGAAGGCCATTCTATAGGTTGGTATGAAGCAGATGTGTTACTCCCTCAACTTAAATTTACACATACACCTTTTAAAATAAAATTAAAATATTATTTAAATTAAAAAATCAATGTCAATTATAATAGAAGGAACAAAAATACAATTTCATTACCTTTAATTAAGAGAATTATAGGAAAATATATCATTCATACATATTTTGGTTTTTCATATTAAAGTATAGTATGAAGGAGATATCCCAAAATTATTTTAATTTTAATTTCTTTTACAAATAAAATAATTTTATTTTCATATGAAATAACTAAATTTTATGTCTACCTTTAAAATATAAAGTATTTAAAAATATATAAAAAAAGGATATTACTTATATTTTTATATTTCCATAGAAAAAATAAATAAACTCTTGGAATATCCATTTTTGATAATTCACAAATTTAAAGAAAACATATATATAGATATAGAGATATATTATAATTAAAAACTAATTAAAAGTGTATATATATATATATATATATATATATATATATATATATATATATATATATATATAATAATAATAATAATAATAATAATAATAAGATGGAAATATATAATTCATTAAATTCTTAATATAAAATTAATATGTGATATTTAAAAAATATTAATATTAACTAAAAAACTTAATGTTTATCATAAATACAATATTTCAGTATGTAAAAATAAGTAATATTGAAGTGAAATTAAAAATACGTTAAGAAAATAAGGACTTTAATGTGGATAATGTAATTTATAGATAAAACAACGATATTAACTAGACATTTTTAATTCCAACCATTTATATAATATTATGGCAAAAAGAAAAATAAAAATTATGTATACATTGCATAAAGCAATTGTAAATTTAAATTTTTATGTTTATATAATGTTTTTTTTTTATCGTTGAAACTACACTAATTCTATTATTTACAGAAACAACAGCGAACAATTACATCCAGGATTACAAGTCGCCAGAGGCCTGGGGTGGCACTCTGGATCATAGAGCTTCATTAAGACAATTACCCGCGCAGGGGCCTTCTCCTTGTAACTAAGCACCCACGCAGGGGTTATATCATTGTGACCACTACTAAAACTGGAAGCCCATGCAGAGGCAGAGGAGCTTTGGAAACCAAACAAAGCAAAAATGTCTTTCCCACGCAGGGGCAAAAGAGAGAACTGTAAGAAATTCATCAGAGTCCCACGCAGGGGACGGGACACGCACTGAACAGCAGAATTGTCAAACCAAACAAAACGATTTACGCCATACATTAAGCATTGGCAATAGGGAGAACAGCATACAAAAAAACCTGAGCTCGAGCTGAGAACTGGAGCTTGGCTGAGCCAGCAACTATTCATCCGAGTCTTCCTCCGAATCTTCCGGATAGATCCAGTATTCGCCTTCTGGTGGGGGTCCCCAGTCATACTTGGCTTTACCCTTCGCGGATGCTGGTTGAGAGGCTGGTGGAACAGCTCCTGGCTCTGATTGTGCCCCTGCTTTTTCCTCAGCAGCCTTGGAACTCTCTGCAGGATGAGTTGGGGCACTGGGTTGCTCCCCTCCTGCATGATGAATTGGTGCACTGGGTTGCTCCCCCCCTTCTTCTTTCGCTTCTTCCATGAATAATACTGAAACATGAGCTTGAATGCTTGAATTACCTTGGGCATTGCTGAAAGAGAAAATCGCTGAGCCAAACGCCGGCAGCGGAGCAGCTCCTAGTTCCTGTGGCCTGGCATCCATGAATTGCTGCGTCTGGATGGGGTTGGCTTCCTCCACCCTGTGGCACATACAGCGGCAGCAATTTGAAGACGGGTTGAGAGGGGGGCGTGAAGTTCCGCCTCGTCCTGTGCCGCGACGACTGAAGGGCCTCTGTCTTGGTGGCATGATTTCCAAGCTACCTGCAATCCCTTTTGCTGCCCTTCCACCGTTTCCGAAAGCCAGAAGGTGTCTTCGTGCTCGCTCTCTGAGCCTTGACACACAGAGACCCACCTCCACAATTCGAACAGAGAAACATTCCCAATTCTCTCCAGTCTTATGCCGCAGTGGTTGGCATTGGTTCTGGTGAGCCATAACTCGCCTCTGCCACAGCGTAAGGTGCTCATCTGTATCCATAAATGGCCATCCCTTCTATCTATTGTTCTCACGCTTGCCAACCAGGGCGGCGAAGAGCATTTAAGTTTATGTTTGTGCTTGAGCCCGCCCATGTAGACCATGTGGCGTACTATCCTCCCCTTGCGTGGCACCCGCATCCGGGAGGGCTTTGTCATTTTGGATAAGCTTATCCAGCTCCTGGGCTTGAGCATTATCTGGGATCACTGTTGGGCCTCCTATGAGGAGTGTATGTTTGTGTTCTGCCCCTATGTTGGCAAGAAGGTCGGCTACTTTGTTGCCTTCTCTTTTTGTGTGAGAAAAAGAGATTGCCCTGTTACTGCGTAGGGCTTGTTCAATTGCTTCTAAACGTGCTGCCAGTCACCAACTGTTTGTGATTTTTTTCGCGTGAGAGCCATTCTGCAATCTCTTGGCCATGTTTATAAGAATCTGGGAGTCTCCTTCCACGATCAAGCGCTGCAATTAGAGGTTTTCAGCTAGGAGGAGCCCTTGCCATAGTCCTTCTATTTCCGCTGAATTGTTTGTATCCCAGCCCAGGGATCCCAAAAATATTTGCAATGGTGTGCCTTCATGATTTCTGAGGATGCCTCCAAAACCTGCTTTACCGGGATTGCCTTTGGAGGCTCCATCAAAATTGAGCTTGTAAGAGTATTTAGGTGGGGCACTCCAGGTATCTTTGCTTGAGTCACTGCTAGTGGAAGTACTATTCACGTGTTGGGATTGAGAGATGTTCAGTTTCCAATTGCTTAATATGCCTATCTCATTATCCAGCGAGGGAAAATCTTCCTTTGTCCAGGAGTGGAGGTTCAGCGTTTCATTTAGGTTCCCACATAGTTTGATCCAAACCTCCTCGATCCGTGTGCTCTGATTTTTGAAGATCCGCTTACTCCTTTCTTTCCAAATACTCCAGGATATGAGGCCCGAGAGAAGATTCCACAAGCCATTGAGGAGTTCACTCTTGTAAGGGTTCTGCGGCCAGTGCCTGAGAGATTTAGTGATGTCGTCTTATGTTCTGCACCTCTTTTGACATCTGAAGCCCGCCTTTTCCCATAGTTGATTAGCTAGAGGGCAGGTATCCAAAAGGTGTTGAAGCGTTTCCTCATTTTGGCCACAGTTGGGGCATCGCGAAGGTCCATGAAAATTCCTTCTTCTTAATTTATCCCAGGTAAGGATTCTTTTGTGACTGACAAGCCATAAGAAGTAGGAGATCTTGGGCCATGAACCGAAGCTCCATATTTTGGTCCAGATGGGGTCCGGGTGGATATTATTGTTGCAGAGTATCTTATAAGCTTCTGAAGTAGTGAAGTCCCCTTTTGGGCGATATCCCCATCTCAGGATGTCGGCCTCTTCATTATATCGGATTCTTCTTTTATCCAGCTCCCTCTCTAGAACCCCTGTATTCTGCAAATCTGTGGTAGTGGCCCATTGATTTCCATGTTTCCACTCCCTGAATCCGTGTTCCTTTACTGGCCCCCAGTAGTAGTGTATCTTTTCTTGCTGCTGCTCCTGTTTGACTTGTTCCAAAGGTAAATGGAGGGTGTGAATGAGCTTTGGCATCTGATTCCAAGCATCTGTCCAAAACCTTGCTGTTTGACCATTTCTCACTTCCCAAAAGTTGTGTTGCTGTATTAAGTGATAGTGCTGTTTGGCCGCATTCGAAACAAGCGAGCCTCTCTCCCAGGGGATGAACTGGATGAGCTCCTCCTGGGGTCTGTTGTTGGCATATTTAGCAATCCAGAGCCTGGCCCACGGCTTTTCCGGGTTAGTGATCCAGTGCCACCAAATTTTTGCACTCATGATGGCATTACTGTGCTCCGGATCCCTCAGCCCAATACCTCCTTTTTCTTTTGGCTGGCATACTGTTGGCCATTTGACCAGGGCCCATTTCCTATTAGTAGCCGTTCCTCCCCAGAGAAAGCTGCGTTGAAGCTGCCTAATTCTCTTCAGGGCCCATTTGGGCGCTGCAAGAATTGAAAATAGATATAGCGGCATGGCCTGAAGCACATATTTAATGAGCACAACTCTACTAGCTAGGTTGAGAGATCTATACGTCCATGAGTTGAGACGGGATTCCATTTTCTCTATAAGAGTGCGCCAAGCAGAGTGCTTAAGAGCTGAGGCTGTAAGAGGAGCTCCAAGGTACTTTGAGGGGAGAGAGGCGCTCGGGAATCCAAGGATGCGAATGATGGCAGATTTTACAAGGGGAGGCGTGTGGAAAAAGAAAATCTGCTATTTGGAACAATTTACATCCGTGCCTGAAGCTTTAGCAAAGTCAGTGAGTAAAGATTTGAGGCGGGCAGCTTCCTGGGCAGAAGGGTAGCCAAAAAGCATAGTATCGTCAACAAATTGCTGATGTGATGTGGCTGGGGTGTTGTGAACAGAGAGGCCCTTGAGATGGTGAGATTGGAGAGCTTGCTTGATGTGACGTCCTAGTCCTTCTGCCATGAGAACGAATAGGAAGGGAGATAGGGGGTCCCCTTGCCTGATTCCCCTTGAAGGCTTGAAAGGCTTTGAAGGGATGCCATTTACTAGGATGGAGAACTAAGACGAGTTTATTAGACTCATAACCCATCGAATCCACATAGCACTAAAACCAAAAGCTTTTAACATTTGCTGTATAAAGGTCCAGCTGAGTTTATCGAAGGCTTGTGAAAGATCTAGTTTAAGAAGCATACCTGCCTTTTTGGACTGCTTGAGGGAGTGGATGATTTCATGCGTGAGAAGGATGCCATCCAAAATTTGTCTGCCCTCCAAATAGCCTGATTGTTCCTGGGATATGAGCAACGGTAGCAGAGGCTTCAGCCGATTAGCTACTACTTTAGATACGACTTTGTATATAACATTACAAAGCGCAATCGGCCTATATTTGTCAGGCGTAATGGCTTCCTTCTCCTTGGGGATCAAGGCTATAAACGTTGTGTTGAGAGCTGGTAACATCCAGTGGAGGGCTCTCGATTCTTCCACCATTTGCCATTCCTCTCGTTTGATCAGCTCCAAGAAGGTGTGAAAGAACGTGGATGTGAAACCGTCAGGCCCTGGTGCCTTTCCTTCTTTGAGCTGGAACATAGCTTCATCTACCTCCTGAGGCGTTATTGGGTGAAGGAGGAGCTCATTGTGTTCTTCCTTGTCGATTCTGGGCACGTTGCTGGTGATTTTTCGATTGCTATTTTCCTGTCTCCTTCGGGCTCCTGTAGGATCTGATTGAAGTGATTACATAATTCGGCTTCGATTTCCTCATGCTTTTCCAGTTTTTCTCCTCCCTGCTTCTGGATGAAAGGGATATTATTTTGCATTCTTCTCTGTATTGTGGTTCTATGGAAGAATTTTGTGTTTCGTTCTCCTTCCTTCAACCATCTTATTCGGGATTTTTGCTTCCAGTATACCTCCTCCTGCTTCTGCCTGTCCTGAATCTGACTATGGATGCGCTGTTCCTGTTCTAGAGTCCCTTCAGTATGCCCTTCTATGATTATCTTCTGATGGAGGTCTGTTAGTTCCATGTTGAGAGACTGCTGAGCTTTGAAGATGTCTCCAAAGGTTTCTCTGTTCCATCTCTTTAGGTGGCCTTTGAGGTACCTGAGTTTCTGCTGAAATTGATACATCTTGGATCCCTCTCGAGGAGTGAAGGAGGTCCAAATGGATTTTACAAAGTCTTTGAACTCAGGGTGCGTGAGCCAAAAACCTTCAAAGCGGAAGGGTCTTCGCGTTTGATCCCCAGGTCGTTGCCATTGAAGAGCTATTGGCCAGTGGTCCGAGCCCGTGTGCTGAAGTATAGCTGCTGAAAAGTCGCCTCCCAAATGAATCGCATTATCTGAGATGAGGATGCGATCGAGTTTGGAGGTGATTTGGTGTTTTCCAGCTCTGCGGTTGCTCCAGGTGAACGTGCCATTGCAGAATGGCATATCTATGAGGGAGGCATTTTGTATGAAGTTCTTGAAGTGGGTGGTTTCTTGTTCCAGTTTGTTTCTCCCTCCTTTCTTTTCCTCTAGCTTCGTGATCATGTTGAAGTCGCCCCCGAGAATCCATAGAGGGTACCTTCTGTTGTTGTTCAGTGCCTCTATGGTATTGAGAAGTGCTATTTTGCTCCCTGTGTCCTGTGGGAAGTACACATTTGAGAGGTTGCCATGAACATTCGTACCCAGAATATGGAAAGCCGCCTGTATTAGATGGTGGGATGCATGGAAATCTGAGAGGTCTATTGCTTGTTCATTCCATACAATGGCTAACCCCCCTGATGCTCCTGATGCGTCTACTGCCACTGAGCGGCAGCCTGGCCATGCCTTCGTGAGGATACTACCTAAGGTATTACTGTTACATTTTGTTTCCTGGAGGAAGCATATTTGAGGCTTCTCCATTTTAATCATGTTTTTCAACATTCTTAGTTTCCCTGGGCTGTTGAGCCCTCTTAAATTCCAAGAGACTAACTTCATTGTTCACTATTTGCAGTGGGTTTGTAATACTTTGTCAATTTCGCATACCTTCCAGAGTCTAGCAGGAGCCTCCCGATCTCAATGGTTCTCTGCAGATCTGTTTTCCTTCCTCTTTTCTTAGATTCTTTTGGGGGTTGGCTTCCATCCCATTGGCTTCCGGGTTGAATCCCTAGTTGTTGCTGCTGATAAGCTCTTGAAATGACTACCTCCAGCTTATTGAGTTGGGATTCAGTGATGTTGTCATAGGCTTTTGTTTTGCATGCTAACTCCAGCTCTAGAATGTTCAAGCCATGCAAGTCGATGCTCTCAGGTTCTTCTTCCATAGGTTTCACCTGATTGCCGTCTTCCTCGTTTGGCAATGTGCTTGAAGGCGGATCCATCGTGCTCCCCATCTCCATTTCCTTGTCCGTCTCGGCCAGAACCTTCTTATCTCCCCGGGGAAGATCTGGGGTGGTATCCGGGGTCCTGTGAGAGGGGGAGGATGGTGTGGTGGTGGAGGGGGGGCAGAGGAAGATGGCTGGGAGGGGCGGGGCTCCGAGGTCGTGGGCAGATCCTCCGAGGAGTGAGCTAGGATTTCAAAGCTATTCTTAGAAGCTTGACCGCTAGTGCTATTCTGCTGGGCCTTATGCCCATTAGTGGTTTTCTTGTGCGCGCGCTTCCTCCTGGGGGCTTTAGTGAAACCGTCTTGAGTGGATGTGGCTGAGGGGTTCAGAGATGCTGCTGTGGCATTCAGAGGGCAGTCCCTAAATAAGTGACCAAGAGCATGGCATCTCCTGCAGCGGAAGGGCACATGCTCATAGTCCAGGGGTTGGATCCATTCTTCATCCCAGTGGGAGAGCGTTATCGATTCTGGTAGTTCTTCATTCAGCCTCATGAACACACATATGTGAGCGTATGAGATGAACCTGCGTGTTTTGGTTTCTTCTGCTGTTCTGATGTATTCTCCAACTCCATTTCCAATCTTCCTGAGCGTGTCCTCGTCCCAGTATTCGTCTGGAAGCCCATACATTCGGATCCAAACTGGTGCCCAGGTTAGGTCCTCCTTATCCGGGTTGAATCTGGGTATCCAATCTCGCATGTACAAACCTGCTGCATTGAAGAAATGAGGCCCTGTTCCCAGTACTCTGAGTTTATCTTCAACGCAGTAGAAAATAACTGTGAAGAAGCCCTTCGGTCCTAATTGCAACAGGACATCCCCTTTTGGTTTCCATTTGGCTGCAATCCATCCATATAGGGCTCTTTCCGTAGGCCAGAAACCTATGAACTTCCCTATAATGGCGTGTTCTTTCATGAACTCAATTCGAGCATTTATCAGGTGTCCCGGTAATTCTATTCTTGGCCTTTCAGCAGCTACTGGTTTGCAGGTAGCCGAAGTGACCTTTGGCGATTCCTCCTTGCTTTTCGCCTTGTCCTGAGTGCCGCTGGCTTGGCCATGCAGTCCTCCTGACTTCTTATTCTCTTGCTGTGGCGTATTTCCATTATTCAAAATCTCCCTGTTGATCGAGCCAAACAGGAGATCGTTGTCCGGATCATGCTGCATTGGGGAGGGCCCTCCATGGTGTCTGACTAGCGCTGTTTTGGTTCTCTTTTCGCCCAGGGGTACGATTTGGTGTGGGTGCAGGGCCTGCGCTTCACAGTCTGCGCCGTCACGGATTGCAGAAAACCCTAATCGCTTCCTGCAGAGCTCTATCCCTCACCCAATCGATAGATCATGTTTATATAATGTTAAGTATCTCTATTTTACATTTTTTTCTTTCTTAATGATTAATTTTGAATTGATTAAATATTTGTTGGAATTGGATGTTTAAGCTATGTAGTGCCCAAGGAAACCTTCAAGGTTTTCAATCATTTATACATTAAAAAAATACAATTATATTGTGATACCCCGTAAATTTATTTTTATGAATTCATATTAGATATGTGACTGAAAAGTCAAGTGGTGCAAGTAATTCATTTTTATCACTTCATAATAGACATGTGACTCAAAAGTGAGTAATGTGTTATGAAATTATAAATACTTATTTATTTTGAACAATAAAAGGAAAGGAAAAATTGTTTGTGTATTATTATTATTCTTGAAAATATATTTAAGGCTATCATGTGATATTAGACTCCTAAAAACAATTGGAATGTCCGAAGAAGGGGTGGCATCAAAAGAAAAGAATGCTTCTTTTTACTATACAGTTGAATTGTTGGAAAACACATACCAATAAATATTTCATGAATGGAGATAAATGTCATGGGTGGAAGTTGTGAAAAGAGAAATGCATGAGATAAATGAAGTTAGTTCTAGAGGAAAGGGCTAGTGGAAGAGAAAGGTTGGACCTGAACCTAGAAACTAGCAAAATACTACTAAGGAGTTAAGGAGGTAAAGTTGAAGAATAGATCCTAAGTTGTTTTCATGAGAGGGAGGAGTATAGCTGGAGAGGGGCACTCGGTGGACTACTAACAATCAAAGTTCATGGTTGTGAGGAACGTGGAGGCCTTTAATATATTTCACAGAAAACTTTAGATAAGTATATGAATGTATCAATAATTCGGTTGTTAATCAAGTTGTTATGGTTGTTCTAGAGTACAAAAGGCTTGAATACATTGTTATTATGATTTTAAATAATTTTGGGTATTGCATGACAATAAATGGAAAAAACTGTTAATGTTATGTGTGCATGTATTTTTTTGTTTCTATTACAAGTAAAGTAAAGGTTACATGTATAGATTAAGTACCTCTTCTATTGTGGAGTAGTGTGAAAGAAATCATGTCTAGGGACCAACCTTGGCATCAACTATGTAGGTGGATATGAACAATAAAACCAAGTAATGTTTTCTAAAGTAAGGAGGTACCCATCTAGGAAAGGAATAATTCTATGCACACAATTAGTAACTAAAAATTAACCCATTATTGGTATTAAAACTAAATTCCCATAACTATTGATCAAGATAACTATATGTATATAAAAACAAAATTATGGTAGGAATTTTTTTTATCATAAGGTAGTAAGCAATATAGCTAAAGTAGAAGTAGAAAGTTTATGTATAGGTTAACTGTTGCAAGCCACAACAAGGAATAAACCTTAATAATAGGGAAAAAGATAGGCAATCTTGGACAAAGGAATAATAGGGTCAGAGAAAAACTAAAGTGGTATCCCATGACAAGAGTCCACCAAGCCTCTCTGCTAGCTTATATCATATAAACTAATTTAAAATCATGTAGTTCACATAGATATGAAGTAATTAAGAATAAGTTATACACTAGCAATTGCCCCAAAAGGTGCAAACAGAGGCCGATAGAAATGTTAGATTGAAAGAATTGTATTTTGGTTTAAAATAATAAATGTTATAATAATTCAATCATTCAAACTAAACCTAATCAATAAATTTCCCAAAATAAAATAAATCTTTAATCAAAATTATACAAATTATTATTCTTCATTTCTCTCAATTATTTATATAATAAAATCCAATCAATCATTAAAAATAAATCAAATCAATAAATTTCCCAAATTAAATCCCAACTAATCAAAATTACTTGGAAATATATATGTATAACCCAATAAAAAAATTATATTTATATGTTACAAAAAAGAAAAGTAAAAAATTCTAATTGATTCAAATAAATCAGAAACCACTGAAATTAAAAATTACTATTTATGATTAAGTGGTGGAAATTTTAACATAATAGGAACACATTTTTTTCACCCAAATTAAAATTATTTTTTAATAATAAATCAAATATTGGAAATATCAACATGATAGAATTTCAGCGCAGGCAAAAGAATTTGCTAAACAGTGGAAGAATTTATTTATAATTTATAATATATGACTATTCAAATTGATATATCTTGATATATCAAAATAATTTTTTTATATTAATATTTATAATTAAATAAAATAAAATAAAATATTAATATTAATATTAATCATTTATATGTTTTTAAATTTAAATAATTTTTTTTAATAAACTATATAAAAATAAGAATCTAATTTTAGAGAAATGTTAAATAAAATTAAAAAATAAGCTAAAAAGAAATGCTACTTTTCCTAAACATCTTATTTAAAAAAAAAAAAAAAACCAGCAACACATCCAAATCAAATGAAAAATATAGAATTAATTAGCAGGCCATGCTTTATACATAAGATGTGTCATGGGAGATGTTAGTTGACAATATTGAGAAGCTTAAAGTCTAACATCCTCATTGGCATTTGCGAGGTGTTTAATGGAAAGTTTGGTTTAGTGGACATTAACCATCATCATCATCAATAAAATATGAACTCAAACATTCACGTTTCATTGTATGAATTTAAAATCTTTAATTTAAAATTGAAAATCATAAGTTGAAGTATCCATTTAAAAAATAAAATAAAATTAAATGTTGGAATATAATAAATGTTATTATATTTTTATAATATATTTTTAGATATTATTATTATGTTAGTATTATATATAATAATGTGTATTTCAAATTAATTTAAATATATTATATTTTTTAAGAAATTTAATTTTTTATATTGAATTATATGATATTTATTTTTATAATTATATATTAATCTATAATCTTATTTAAAAAATGTGTTGTTTCATCAAATATAATAAATTAAAACTTACATATAAAATTGTCAATTTTAATTGAAATTAATCCATTATAATTATAAGTTATAATTTTTTTTTGCATCAAATATAATAAATATGAAATAAATATAAAATTCTGAATTTTTATTTAAATTAATCCATTATATTATAATAATTGATTGTTTAAGGTACACGATGAACTAACAGATGTAACCAGAACAACAATGACTGACAGATGTAACCATCACAACATAACAATGACAATGACAGATGTAACCAACAACAAAAGGGTAGAGCAGCCTAACTAATTATTACTTGCAATTGCCCTTGCCCCCAAAAGTGCAAAACATACCGATAGGTTGTTTTTAAAATTGGACAAGGAACACATTTGTACATTGGTTTTGGTTTCCAAGTGTCAGTTGGTTTTGGTTTCCATGTGTGAGAGCTAAGTGCTTAATGGATGATTTTTAAATTAGAAAAATTCTAAAAGTTTTTTAAATTGGACAAGGATCACATGTGTACATTGGTTTCCAAAGGTGAGATCTTAATGGATATTTTGAAGCACACATCACATTTGTTTCCAAATGTGAGATCTTAATGGATATTCTTAAACACACATCTTTCAAGCAAACATCATTTATCATATCATTCGTTTCATTTTAAATTTCAAAATCAATACAATAAAACATCAATTGTTATATAAACAAATAATCTCCCAGAATGAAAAACATATGACAACCGGTCAGGACACAAAAAACATGAGAAAGTTAAAATTTCTCTTGGTATAAATATACTTGATAAAAATGCAAGTTTTCCTGTGTATCAAAATCTCATTCAAATTCGTGGGAAGTGCATGGTCCTCTCCAATTGGACTAATTTTTAATAATTAAGAAATGGGAATCAAACAACCAAAATCATAAATGCTCCGCAATTGGAGAATCTTTAATGATTAAAAAATGCTAATCAAATAAACAACATCAAAACAATAGTGAAGATTGATTTTGGTCAAATGATTTGCAGGTTCAAGGGGAAGGTTACCTAGTTCATTCATGCATTTATATTCATTTCTAGCAATCTTTTTCTTTCCCACACAAATTCCAATGTTCAACAATGAACGTCTGCAATAATATTTCCTTTTGGCTGAACAAAGACTTGGCTTTATATTGGCTTAGGGGATTATCAGTTGTTGTCTCCTCTACCTTTACAATGTAATTCCCCCACTACCCAACAGTGCTATCTACGAGGCATGAAGTTTCACAGAGGTTGATCAATCCAGCATCACAACTTACTTGCCCAGAAGTAATTAAAAGGAATAAGTTCTGCATTATGACTTAAAAACAGTGGTTCAGCTTTAGCTTTTAGGTGAGTCTGCAAAACATAGAAAAGAACAAGAAGACATTTTGAAAAGATAAAAATAATGTTTCTTTTTTACTTGGAAACGGAGTAGCTTAGCTTTAGCTTCATATAGAACAATGCACTTCTTGTACAGGTAATGAAAAGATAAAAATAATGTAGTTTTTGACTTGGAAATAGAGTAGCTCAGCTTTAGCTTCATATAGGACCATTGTTCTAGTAGTAAATGAAAGCAATTATTAGGTAAGTCTGTAGAACATAGAAAATAACAAGAAGACATTTTACAGGAAAGCATGACAATAAGAAAAGGGGTACCAATACCATATAAAACCTTTCATAGAGTATTGAGAACATCTCTTTGAAGGCAAAATCCAAAAAGTGTAACATATCTGGAAATGCCAATGCAAATCATGAGAGAAAAAGTTCTATAATTTTGGTTTCCAATAAATTGTAAACTTTTGGGGAAAGTATGTACCCCATAAAGAAATTTAGGTATAACTTAGAACAATCTAATTGTAAGATAAATGTATCTGGCTACTAACAGATGAAATCCAACATGAAATGATGATTCAAGCACTACAAAGTTAAATCCTAGTTTTCAAAATACATTCTGTATTAACTGCATGTGGGCATCAAACTGTTTCTGAATTTTGGCACTTTAATCAAGTCAATTTTGCAGATGAATTGGCTATTAATATCAAGGCAATTTCTGAAGATCAATTGGCTATTAATATCATGTCAATTTTTGTAGATCAATTGGCTATTAATATCAAGTCAATTTCTGCAGATCAAATAGCTATTCATATCACACTAGTTACAGTAGGTTCAAAACAAATATATATACCAAAACAACAGGGGAAGAATATGGTGCACTCCTAAATCCACATGTACTGATCCCAACACTCCTTTGAGCTAAACATTTCAGCCCACATCCTACAATAAATAAAATGCTTGACACAATCCCCACACAAAGAACTAACATTTTTTTGTGGATTTGTTAATAAGTGACTTGTGGATGTGAGTGATGACACCTCCACCTACTATGGTACCTTTGATCAAAGTATCAAGTTCTTCATCTCCTCTAATAGCGAGCTGCAAATGCCTTGGGGTGATACATTTAACCTTGAGATCTTTATTGGCATTTCCTGCAAGTTCTAAAACCTCTACAGTGAGATACTCCAGAATGGCTACAAAATAAATAGCTGAAGTTGCTCCAACCCTTCCATTTGTAGATACTCGAGACTTCAACAGACAGTGGATCTGTCCCACAGGAAACTGCAATAAGAACAAACAGTTCAGTCCACCTATTACAGGAATCTTATGGAGTTCTTGCTCACAGGAATTCTGAACTGTTCTAATGCTTCAATGAATATGTTTCTCTTGGGAAGAAAGAAGCTAGCATTACTTCAGTTGAATCAAGCTTTTGATAAGAAAATTTATATAAAATAAATAGATACAACTGTAAGTCAAACAACCAAAAATAGAGTCCCAGAGAGTTCAACATAAAACAGAGTCTCACAGAATTCAAGATATTATAGAAACCTTATGGAGTTCTTTCTCACAGGAGTATTTGAACTATTACAAAGCTTCATTGAAGATGTTTCTTCTAAGAAAACAGATTCCTAGAATTACTTCACTTGAATCTAGACTTTGACATGCAAATCTGAAGAAAATAAATAAATACAAATGCAAGTCAAACCACTGAAAATCCTGTTCCAAAGTGATTGAGGCCTATAATCTCCAATTCCAGGCATTCTTGACTTGGATTTGTATCAAGGGTTGCGAGAAAGATAGAGATGTTTTTCCAAGATAGCATGAATAGCTAGCCCGTGAAATTGCATATTATGGGATGGGGGCCATGAAAACTTATGGGGAAAAGCTACAAATTTAGTGCAAGAGAAGAATGGCTAGATTTATCAAACAGACTACTGGGAGATGGGGTAATGGGAACTCAAATCAAGTGTACAAGGTGGGGATGCATTCCATTATTCAGAATACATCAAAGGATGTATGTTAGCCAATATCACTTTGTAAAAAAAGATTTAATAACTAGGGAAAGAAGTAATTTTGTTTGGAGAATGGGGAGGAGAAGTGGAAGAAATTGTATAGGCCGTATACGTAGAAATGTTTATTCTCTAAATAAATGGAAGGAATACCTGTAATGACCCTGTACAAGACTTGTTTATATAAATAAAGCAAACCGCACTATTAAGGTTTCAAAAAGTAACGGTGAAGGCAATACAGAGTGTCAAATCAAAATAAACACAGCTGCAAATACTTGACTTAGACAGTAAATGAGAGCAAGTTCGTTGCCAAATTGAATAGAGCGGATACTATCCATTGACCTCAAACTTAGTCAAAAATGAAACTTCAGAGTATATACAGGGAATTAATGACAAGCAGTTAGTTCACTATCAAATGCTTTTGTTGGAATTTGAAGTAGCCTATAGAAGCATAAAATAAACTGACAATTACCTGTGCCACACTCTTGATAAGTTTTTTGTCTCCGATACAAAAAGCATTAGTTCAAATTGTCAATTTCCTCTATACAAAACTCCCATGAGTGTTGTCACTTGTCCACAAAATTAGCTTTTACATAATTCTTTTATATAAGTTTTAATTTCTTGGGCAAGGCATACAGTTTAACTGTTCCTAGGACTACAATTGTATCCAAACTGAAAACATTCAGAGTTATGTTCTGATGCTTTCTTTTGTAAGGTTAGCTGACACTTATTTTTAAAAGTAAATTTGTTTTCAAGTCGTACTAAAAAGGAATAAAAAACGGATATTGATAAGATATTTAGTGGTCTAATTTTCTATTTACAAACAATCTCTCCGATAAGTCATATCCTATAGTGACTCCATTGAAAACGAACTAGTGAGCACTACGATGCAAAAATCTTGTTGCAATGTAATTACTCAATCAAACCCACTCACATATTAACGGAAAACAATCTGCTAATAAATCCATGTACTCTTTCACTGGGTAGCAAATAAAAGCCCTGAATTTTGTCATGTTTCACTCAAGCTTTGCTCCTGATAGAACCTATAAGAGGAATTTGAGTAAGAAATGTACAAATTGAATGACCTTGTAAATAAAAACAACCTGCTAATAACTCCATGCACTCTTTCACTGGGTAGCAAATAGAAGCCCTAAATTTTGTCATGTTTCACTCAAGTTTTGCTCCTGATAAAACCTGTAAGAGGAATCTGAGTAAGAAATGTACAAATTGAATGACCTTGTAAATAAAAGCGCATCTCTTCACCACTCAGATTAAGATATAACAAAGCTTCAACTCGCAAAATAAAGATGTCTCTCAAGTTTCTCAAAACACAACATTTGGCCATGCAAGATTGCCTCCATTGATAAACTGGTGCAACAACTTCATGAAAAGAAATATGTGAACTCAACCATGTCAGCTAACTTGGGCATGTTGCCAAATGACCAGAATAATTACATAGAATAGTATGTTCTACAAACATTCTTATAATAAGATTATATCACATTCCAAGACAAGTTGAAAATGTAGGTGCTTAATAAGCATGGAATAATGTCTATGCCCTGTCTTCTGCGTCATGCTGACAACGTGGGTGCCTGATAAACATAAAAAACATACAGTTATGAACCCCTGGATTGCCTTAGTCATGATGAGAATGCGGGTTGGTCCCTGTCACCATTTTTGGGATTACATCAAAATATGGAAAGCATAATTATGAACCCCTTACTTCCCAATCCACTGTGACAATATTATTGACTTAAAAACATGGAAAAGCATAAAAGTTACATTTAAACCCTCAGCTTTTCCAGCTTTGAAAGTCGAGATAAAATTTCATAATTACTGATAAGTTACAACCCAGACCAAGGTAGATAAAGTCTTGGGATAGAGCATTGACATTTATGTCTACTCTTAGAAATATTTTGATGCAAGAAGATAATCTTAGAAATATTTTTCTGCAAGGAGATAATCTTTGTCTGGAAGGAGATATCTCTGTAAGATGGAAAATAAACAAGGAAATGGCCCTGCATACTACTCTCTAATGCATAAAATCTATAACATTGTTCCATGCAAAAAAATAAGGCTAAAATACAAATCTTCCATACAGAGAACATGCGCAAGAAAAAACTCTTGTATGCAGACTTATATTTCAAATACTGAATATTACACAATACTCTTCCATGCAGAAGGATATGTATATATTTAAGCATTATATATTGACACTCAAATAAAAATGATGGGCTAACCATACAATAAAACTGATCTTGTATATGAAAAATAGGGTCACCATTACCCATCAGATCTACAACACCCTGTAGAGGTCATGAGAAGTTTCCAGAACACGGAACTGTGTTGACAACATAGTTATAAAATAAACAAAAAATGTTCATTGTTCGTTTCGTCTCGTGGATTATTCTAATTAAAGAACAAGTAAGCATTACAAAAAATATATATTAAGAATGAATGAACAACTAAGCATTGTACAGAGGAAAGGAAACCACAGTCACATGGTTCTGCAACTGGAAATCAAACCCTATGAGCTCACCCACAAATTCATCTCTACAGGAGCTACCGAGATCCTTGCTTTGGAGCAAATTTGTCAATATCGGAAAGATTTTTGATAATTTAATACTAATCAGTGCTTTCCAAAATCCAGCCAAAAGCCAGGGAAGAAGAATAGTGCTTGCTAAAAGCCATGGAAGAAGAACAGCAAAAAGAACTAGCAGACCAAAGAAACGATTAACTCTAAGGCCAAGAGTGACATAAAAGAATGGGAAAATGTAGTAAAAATATCTTTTAGTGCCAGATGTCAAACAAAAAAGCATATAACAGATGTCAACCAGAAAATGAAAAGGTAGACGACTATGTTCATTCAAAGGAAGGCCTATCGACCTAATTATACATGCTTTGTTACAAAAACCAAATGAAAGTAACATAAATACCTTGAATGCATAGATATGTATACATAATAACATAAATATTTGATAACATACATATGCCGGGAGAAAAAATAAGAAAACAAAATATAGCAGGGCGTAAAAACCCTACTTGTAGTTATTAGCATGCTAGAGTTTAAAGAAAGAAAATATATAGTATTTTTCCTTCCATAAACAGAGAAGGAAATCTAAATTATGGCCATATAGGCTTCAGTCACAAATTATACAATAAATTTTAAGATAACCCCTAATTGGATATATATAGATATATATATATATATATATATATATATATATATATATATATATATATATATATATATATATATATATATATATAGATATACATTCAAAATAATCATAAGAGAACAAAATGGAGTTGTCATTTTTGAAATGAAAGGAATGCAATTTACATGATTTTCTATATCGGTATTGGCCATACATCAAAATTACAAAGTAAGAAATATGGAAATTAACATAAGTGGAAAAAGCTCAAAGAAAAAACATATAATTATTTTAGAATTTTTGTCTACAGTGATTATGCATTTACCCTAATTTTTTTTAATTGAACTTCCAGCCAAAGAAGCAACAAAAGAAAATGAAATTTTGGCCAATTAAGGTCTGCTCAGTGAAAACCCTAAACATAAGTAATTTTCATGTGAATCAAAGACAAACTGAAGCCTGATAATGGCATCAAAAACCTATAAAGGAAAAAGGAAAATGGGCACTTGTAGTATTTATGGTGAAAATAAGTGAAATTGCAAGTACCTAACTCTAGAAAATGTCCACAGTAAAACCTAAGTACAATTGAAACTAACCTCTGAGAAAAAAAATAATAATTCCTTATTCTAACCCTCAAATTTCATAGAAATTGTCATAAGGAAATGTAAAATGATTGTAATGATGATTTTCCCTTAGGGGGGTGACAGAATCAAAATAATGTGTGGTGAACACGTAGTGTACTAAGCCCGATTGGCTTCCATGTGCCCACTGAATGCTCCTTATTGACTATGGGAATCATTAATACCCATCATGCAGGTGTCCTTCACGCTAGCTATGTTGTTAAATAACCATCTCATCTTGTGAAGGCTTTCAATGTATTGTGTTGGGCGATGAGGTGGGGGCCTATAGAGAATTTGGGTTTCGAATTATGGCTTTCTTTGCAAAGGTCATTTCCCTAGTTAGGAAGTGGATGTGAGGTATGCATTAGTTATTAAAAACATGAGGTCTTGTCCTTGGGAGGCCCATGGGATCCTAGCATGCCGATGGTGGTTGCGAAATTGTGGCTCCATCGTGGTCTTCTGAGTCTGTTGTTTTTGCATCCAGTTCTACCCACAAAGGATGAATTATGCTCTAGGCTACATTATTGGGTCCTCAGTCTGTGCTTCAGCTCCAATTTGGTTTCAAGGTTGGAGCTTCTTAAATTCAGTTCCATTGGTATTGGAAGGGGCAGTTCTGTGATGACTATCTCTTGTTGTCCTACAAGCTTGGTGGGTTATGCAACTCTCAATGGGAGGGATGCAATTCATGCAAGCTAGAGTTGATGTGGCATGGAGGGTATCGGGAAGCTCAAGTGTCGAGCCTCCAATCCAGGGATGACATGTTCTTGTCGTAAAATGGATCTAGGTTCAGTCTTCATAATGACATGTAATTGTGACTTTTGTAAATGATGTAATGAAGAAAATAAAATTATTATTGTAAGCCTTGCTTCATGGGTTTCATAAGAAAGTTATTTTATTTAGATGGCTCCCATTGAGAGCCTTAGGATTTGTCAAAGAGTCAATGTCATGTCAAATTTAATCTAGTAAAATAGCCCTCCAATTACTAGCACATAATCCTCTTCCTATGTTGAATTCAAGATGAATAAAGGAATGCATGTCGGCTCACTCAAGAAGACACACATATTCACAGTATCATGTCATCTTATTAATATGCACCAAAAACTATAAATAGAAACCTCGACCCAGTCTAGAGAGTTATAATTTTGGTCATATCCCTCTGAAGTTTTCAGTTGTTAATAAAGTTTAGACTTCAAATATCTTGAGAATTTGCAAGAAAAGAAGTTCAGATTATCCTCTGCATTCGAGTGGGCAACCATAGTATGTAGTTAGGATGATAATGCAAAAGAAAGTTTGAGGAAGGTAGAACAAAAAATAAGTGAGGAGCTAATCCTAGATAATAGAATTTAGATATCTTCTTTGCATTTTTCGGTAATGATAAGTAGTTGACATAAGTCAGACACCTCTGTGATTCAAATGTGAGAACAAAACTTAGTCTAGGATACAAGGACAGAGTTTGGGTGACTAGGAAATTTGGATCCCTCAATAGTTCGTAGTATCCCACAGTCATACATATCGATGTTATGAAGGTCATGATAATGAGAAGAATATCTTGAAGGAAATGATGAGAAGGGATTCATAAGATAGTGATTTGAAGAATTTGTCTTCATGCAAAGAAAGGCGAAGCGAAAGAAGAATCAAGAAGAAGAAAGAAAATCAAGAGAATCAGTGTATTGGTCTTGGAGTGGCTAATAGGTCAAGGGTCTTTGTCTTGGTACTCGTCAATTGGAATCTCTATAAGAATAATTTGTGCGGGTTTTCCTCTCAAAGTGTGAGAGGTTTTGGCCCAGGCTCATAGCCTACATGCTTTGTCTCCTGTCTATTTATGTTCATGCACTGGTCACTTTTTTATGAGAAGAACATTAATAATCTAACATGAATAATATCCTAATCTAAACAAGTAAAAATCATTTAGAAACAGTCAATAATCAAAGAGAAATCACCCAATCCTATTGCCCTATATTTCTCAACATGTTATGAGAGCTAAGGTGTTGAAGTCAAAGGAAGGGAATATAATCAAATATACACTGAAGGATCGAGTTTCAATAGACACATCAAAGCAAGTCGAACGTTATCAATGAAAAATATCAATATCTACATTGAAGAGTCAAACCCTAGATCGAAGAGGCAGTCTATAACAATAAAAGTTTTGGATCCTATTATCATCATCGAAAGGCCACTAATATCCTAATCAAGTTATCTCAAAGCAAGGTAGCTTGAAGTACTTTAAAGTTGAAGATTACATCATCTTGGAGAGGACAATGATGAATTCAAACTATACAGAAGTGACAACGAGGGTTTTTTAGGCTAAAGTTCAGATCTCCATAGTGAAGGAAGTTTTCATATGTCTCTCTATAATTTCATCTAGATGATGTATAGAAGCCACGGTTTGGTAATGTGAAGGAAATTCCATTAAGAGAAGCATTATATTGTCTTGTTAATGCTACATAAATGATAATTTGGTGTCAATACAGTAATATAGTGCCATCTCAAGTGTGTCAACAATTTGTTTCTATCTTGTTATGCTCAGAAAGGAAATGATCTCAATGTGTAAGAAGAATTGAAAGGAGGAAGGAAAATATAATCAAGAAATTTGATCTAAATACATTGTCATTATAAAAGGACTAATCTCCTCTCACTGAAAAAGCGTTTTTCATTTGGAAGAAGATCATCCAAGAAGGAGTGCTAACACATCTTCTTCAACCATCCATAAAGTGATCAAGTTGAATATTTCATCTTCACTTGTCAAGTAAGTATCCTTCATTCTTTAATTAAATTTGGTAAAATGACTTTGTGTTTGTAAGGAGATATATAAGTTGGTTCGGTCATCAAAATTCCTTGCATGGAAAAGGAGGATATACATAGTCCTAAAAGAAAGTTAAGTCATTGAACACATCAATGAAAAGGGTCTCCTATGAATTCATGGAAAGTGATTCTTATGAAATTTCCCCTCATATAGTAGTATTGGAGACGTCAAAGAAATATATATGATAGGTTGGTAGAGATATTCTCTGAAGATGCGATAAAGAAGGTGACATCACTTAGATCTAATCTACACAAATTGAAGGTATCAAAGGATAAAGGGCTATCTTCATAATATCTCAACTGTGAGATCTAGCAGAGATGATAAGAAGATAATCATCATTGTTATAAATGTAGTAACTGATGAAAAAGGTAACAGATATCCATGGGGATAAGAAAGCTACCTCATTTGAAAACTTGTGGTTTCTATGCAAGATAGAAGAAAACGAGTTAAGGGAAAAAGTGTCCAACGTTAAAGGAATCAAACATTTGCAGGAAGGAAAGGGAAGTTTTAAAAATTTGTTCCTCATAAAAGAAAGAAGAGCATAGCTGAGATTCAATGCCATAAATATTTTCCTAAAGAGACAATAACAAAAGAGGAATATAAGAATCCCATATCACTGAATAAGTGGAGGAATCCAAAGAGAAGAAGTCCAAGAAAAGGCGAAGTAAGAGATCTCTACTATGCTAAGAGAGTCTCCCACACAAAATGTCTTGTCATAGCTCCTAAATATTTTGTTATAGGATATGTCTATAATAAATAATAAGATGCATCGTGGCATCATGGAAGCATTAGAAAAAAGAGCTCATGACATAACCATAAGGAATCATGAAGGACAGAGGAAACAAAATCCATGGCTGTCAAATATGAAGGATATAGCTCTCCGGAAGCTCATTGAAAGCAAAATCATCTAGGAAAAGGCTCATCATACATCAAGACAAAATTTAAACATATACCAAATAGGGATATACAAGATCCTGAAGATTCTCTGAGAGAATCCTCATCAGATGGTTCACCGATATACAAAGGAAGCAAGTGTTTAATTAGGCACTCCAACTTGTGGAGTTCATGGGATGATGGTACGATGACATAAGAGATGTAGCGGATAAAGGGTTTGAAGATATTTTCAATCCAGGAAGTGACTGAGAGAAGCCTATATGACCTAAGCATAAATGGGGTATGTATGCTTGTATTTAATATTATAATGTCATGTTGTATGGTTGCAAGCAACATGGACCACTACTTCTATCTTGAGAAGCATGATCAAGGAAAAACTATATCCTCCTTTGAAAGGATGCAGGAAGGCGTAAGTCACACTATATGAAATCAACATAATATTTCCTCATATGAAGTATGAGGTGCTTGACTACAATTAAGGAAATTTGATTGGAAGCTCTTGGGAATGAAATATGTGAATAAAGGAAGGAAGAGATTGTGAGATATGAAACCATCATAAAGGAAACCAACATCCAAAAGGCGAAGAAATATTTAACTAGGAAATCTCCCATAAATATATGAAGTCTCTGATGGAAGTTTGAAAAAGATGGAGACCATTGACAATGGATATCTTTGGGATATGTGGCAGCATGTAGGATGTTGATGCACACTGGAATATTTCATGATGAAATATAATAACAAAGGTAATTTTGATTTAAGTGTTCATTTCTTATTTTTGAACAAATATTTGGATGGGCTTATGCAGGACTGCCAAAGTGAAGAACTGTGGATGACTTCCAAGAGGACCATATAGAATCAGGTAAGATCCTTTCGAAAATATGGTGTGAAGAAAGCCCATGACATGAAGCAAGGCCATATGAGAATTTATGAATCACTTTCTGATGAATGGAATGATGACATGATTGAATCGTAGACGATAATGATGGATGGTTTGTTCCCTATGTAGAAGCCACAAAATATGAAGACTCCTAGAGGGAGTCTGAAGGCAAGTTTCTTACTTGGAAGAAACTTGGAAATTCCTAACCAAAGATGGATCTTAGGTACATTCCTTCATAGGAATGAGCACATTTTGTTGTTGGAATTGATATGTCCTCCATAATTGAGAGGGAGAGATAGACACATCATTCTGGGCTTCAGCTGGGAAGACAAAATGGAGGATTGGGTAATCATCTGTCATTCGATACTCTTTGAGGATGAGATAGGGCATCCAAGATAAGAGTAGATGTGGATTGATATTTTTTGAGGACTGGCTATCCAAGATAAGAATAGTCCAAAGAATGCCATACTCTGTGAACACCCAGGTGGAGTATGTAACTTGAGAGACAATGATTTTGGTGTCTACAAATCATTGGTCTCGACAGTGTTGTGCTCTGATCATGTGGATAGAGTTGTTAATTGAGGCCTTTCTATGTGACAATGTCTGTTAATATGATGCTAGACATATGGGTTACCAATATGATTCTTCTTATGAGAAATTCTTCAGATTGAGAATGAGCAAGTACCATTATGAATACCTTGCTAGTTAAGAGGGAGTCTTGTAAAATGTAACTAGGTTTGGTATTCATAATGACATGTAATTATGACCTCTCAAAATGATGTAATGAATAAAATAAAATTATTATTGTAAGCCTTGCTTCATGGGTTTCATAAGAAAGTGATTTGACTTTAGATGGCTCCCATTGACAGCCTTAGGATTTGTCAAAGAATCAATGCGATGTCAAATGTAATCTAGTAAAATATTCCTCCAATGACTAGCACATAGTCCTATTCCTTTGTCATCCTCAAGATGAATAAAGGAAATCATGTTGTCTCACTCAAGAAGACACACGTATTCAAAGTATCATTTCAGCTTATTAATATCCCCCAACAACTATAAATAGAAACCTCAGCCCACTCCACAGAGATATAATTTCGGTCATATCTATTTGAAGTTTTCAGTGGCAACAGAAGTTGAGACTTCGCATATCTATGATAATTTGGAAGAAAAGAAGTTTGGATTATCCTCTTCATTCAAATGAGCAACCACAGTATATATTTTGGATGATAGTGTAGAAGAAAGTTCAAGGAAGGTACAACAACGAAGAAGTGAAGAGTTGATCTTACACAATAGAATTCAAATATCTTTTTCGAGTTTTTTTGTGATGATAAATAGTGAAAAAAAGTCGGACACCTCCATGATTCATATGTGAGAACATAACATAGTCTAAGATACAAAGGCATAGTTTGGGTGACAAGGAAATTTGGATCCCTCTACAGTTCATAGTACACCAAATCCATACATCTCAGTGCTATGAAGGACATGACAAAGAGAAGAATATCTTGAAGAAAATGATGAGAAGGTCTTGATAAGATAGTGATGTGAAGACAATTTCTTTATGTAAAGAAGGTTGAAGCGAAGTAAGAATAAAGAAGAAGAAAAGAGAGTTAGGAGAATCATTGTCTTGCTATTGGAGTGGTAATAGGTGAAGGGTCTTGGTCTTGGTATTCATCAACTGGAATCTCTATAAGAAGAATTTGTGTGGGTTTTCCTATCAAAGAGTGAGAGGTTTTGGCCCTGGCTCATAGCCTACATGTTGTGTCTCTTGTCTATTTATGTTCATGCATTGGTTACTATTTGATGAAGAAGAACTTTAATAATCTAAAATGAATAATATCTTAATCTAAACAAGTAAAAATCATTTAGAAACAATCACTAATCGAAGAGAAATCACTTAATTCTATTGCCCTATATTTCTCGATAGGTCTGGTCATTGGTTATGTGTTTTTCTGTTCATTGCTCGTTTTGGTTTAATTTGGTTTTTTCTATCAAAAGGGAGGTTAAAATGAAGGACCCTTCGAAAGTGTTGCTCCAGTCGGTATGGGTTTGTCTGTATGTCATTCGTCATTTGAAATTACCCTTGTCTCATCTTAATACCATGCCATAGGAGTTGTCCATGCCAGGGGGAGATTCTCCTCCTCCAGAAGTGAATTAGCAACATAATGAGGGAAGCCACTCATCCTTTGGTAATTCCACTAGCCGGGACATAGAGGAGGATGTGGCCATTTCTCCTACTTTCTCTTTGGGGAAGGTTTTCACTCCAATCACCATGGATACGATTGTAGAACAGCTGCACCATGTCCATATGAATATAGATATTATGAGGAACCAATGCTACGAGAACTGGAATGAACTGGTGGCTTACTTCAATGATGTATATCATGTCTAGAATGAGATCCTGGACAATTTGGAAAGCCTTCGATGGCAACATTGGTGCAACAATGATCACCTTTGCACTTTGGAGGTGAGGATATAGCAAATTAACTTCCACATGGATGGTCATGCAACACTCTTTATTTCCCCTCCTGTCTCTCCATCTAATCCACCTCCTTGAGAGGTTGTTTCTTATTGTAGATGTGGCTCAATTTTGGTACTACGTGTGGATGTCTTCCTCTAGGCTCTATGCTCTCTAAATCTGGCTAGCATGAGAAGAAAGGGTCTTTGGAGATGAATTTTGTACCTAGCTTCCTTTTGATAATATAATCCAATATTTTTGACCGAAAAAAAATGTGATGACGATAAGAATTATCACCTTTGGTAATGAGCAATAAATTCTATTCAATAAAGTTATCGTTGATGACAATAATGACTGTAAAATCATTGAAGGTCTAACACTGTTGAAGACATTCAAACCTTGTTCAATATGAATGAAGCCATGAATACATAGATCAAGTCCTAAATATATATGCCAAATTCATTAGTTGAAGCCCTATCCCTAAGCCTATCTATGCATAAATGAAGTCCTAAATGTATATGCGAAATGCATGAATTGAAAACTTAGCAAGATTAAAAATATTAATATTACTGTCAATAAGAAATAATTTCTAAGAATATATTTGTATTAATTCATAAAGGGTCTCATACTCTCTTCAACAAATATTCACTCATCCTCTAACTGCTTTTTATTGAGGAGAATTTAATTTTTGAAAGCTAAAAATACACCATTTGTAAGCCTACTCAAGTCTACCTCCTACACACAGGTCAACTCTCCAATAGTCATGGCCATTCAAACCTAATGAATTAGTATAAATATATTTTATGGGAATTTTTTTAAGGAATCCAACTAGGTTCAGATAAGAAGAAGTGCATAGTAGAGTAAGGAAATTTGATCACAACTTGTGAACTAGAAGGGATAAGAAGGAAGCGTCTCATGAATACTTTTGGTTGGATTTTTGTTTGGTGTTTTGTGATAATTTTTGTTTGAAAACATGTTTGAGGAGTCTTCAGCACCCTTAGACCTCAAGAACAATAATAATATTGGACATGTCACACTAGCATAACTCATATTTGTGGAAGAAGCTCAATTCGAACCTGTGTATATAAGAATTATTTTGGACATGTTTGTAAATCTACCGCTACCCTTGGATCTATAGAGAATAAAGGAGATCAAACGTGTTTATAAAGTGGCTAAGATCTATGGGTAGAACCTCAAATTTTAGACCTAATATCCGTACAAATTCCACACATTACCTTCAGACTTGTGAATGACTAGTGTTTGTATTGATGTAGAACACTTTGACCCATGGAAATTTTTTTTGGTTATAGACCTTTGAGTATTGGGGACAATTTGATGTTTGGATATCAGCACATTTCAAACTTTTATGCATAACAAACATGACACTTTAGAGTAGTGAATGGTACAGAGATTCCAGTCTTCTCTTGTGAAAAAACCTGAGTTAAAGAACAATCTTGAAATAGTTTTATGGTGATACTCTTTGGAAGCCTATTTCATCAATTGCAATCTTGAAAATTTGAAGAAGTGTTCAACATAATTTTTAAAGGCATTTTGTGTCCTTGTTTGGAAAACATCTCATGAAGTATTTCTGACCTAAAGGTTACTTTAGAAGACTTATTTGGAGAGTACCTTGAATATTTGTTTAAAGAGTACCAACAATGTTTGAAGACATTTTTGGAGAGGATCTTGAAGTTATGTTTAAGAGGACCAGTTATGTCAAAACACCATCAAAGGCAATCTTGAAGCATCCATATTGAAGATAGTCTGAACATTGGTTAAGTCATGATACAAAAATCTTGGAGGCATTTACATAGAGATAGATTAAAGTCAAATTTTATGACATAATTAAGGATATGTTATATACAATTTGCAGCAATTATTGAGGACATATTGAATAGAATTTGGAGCTAATATTGAAGACATATTAAAGAATTATTTGAAGAAATCCTATAATATTTATTGTGGAGCATTGTTGGAGGAGAATTTTCAGGTCCTGTTGAAGTAACCTGTTATCACCTAGAACTGCAGTCACATGTACATAAATTTTGTCCAAAAATTTCATTGTCAAAAATGGGTGTCAAATGGTTGTTGTCCTATGTTTACTACTTAGGGGTCATGTTTCTAAAGGATATTGATGTGAATCATTTTCAAATACCGTTAGTCATCCTCCATCATGATTGTATAAGACTTGTCTTATCTTGTATACGTCACTGGTCCTTTCCGCATTTTCGCAGCGCAGTTTTATTGGTTGATTTTGCAGCGCAATGATGTTTTAGCCTTTTCGCAGCGCGTCAGTATCCAGCCATTTCGCAACGCATTTTGCTAATTTATAACTATCTGCGCTACAAAATCGAGGGATTCGGGGATTTTGCAGCGCAGATTCTTAAAGTGTCATGTCTGGGGATGAGTCATTGTGTCCATCCGGTTATTGTCAGTTGGCGTTCTTTCCAAGCAATTATGAGCCATCACTCCACCAATAGGTTCATAGCCACGCACATAAAAATCATTCAAACGGTTTTGTCATGCATGGTTGTGTTATGATGTTTGTTAATGATGCATAAACTGACCCGCTTGGATGATAAGACAATTGAATTGCAAATGAGCCCGAGTTTCTTCTTCAAGAGAGCCTGATTGCAAGCGAGCCTGCGTTCTAAAATTTGAATTTGCCATTTGAGTTGAGGCTGGTGGTGTTTCTCTGTGCGAAATATTTCAAAAGCGGAATGGAGAAGAAAGAGCATCGGTCTGGAAGATGTCAGAGGGCAGAGCCTGAAGGATTGGACCTTGCATTGAGAGATGAAGGTGTAAGAAAAGCTTTCAAAGATGCTGGTTGCTGGAGTTTCTGTGAAAAACTGAAGGGTGGCCACACTCAGGTAACAAAAGAGTTTGCCTTGAACTTTACAGGTTTAAATTCTAAAGTGTCTATGTTAGAATTCCAAGTATCTCCAGAGGCTATTGCTAATGTAACTGAGATTCCGAGAAGAGGGCAGGAGTGGTTTAAAAACTTCAAATTTGATATGAACCCCTGCAAAGAGTTCTTGAAAGAATCCTATGTGAATGAAGATCTAACCAAGGCTGTGCCTAGAAGTTATGTTAAGGAGCACTATGCCATGCTTCTTAACTGTATTCAAAAGTATTTAACCTGTGAGGGCAGATATAATAAGGTTTATTCCTATCATTTTAAGTTGTTGCTGCATTTTACGGGTAAAGCATCTATAGATATCCCATTTTACTTGTTTCGTAGCCTCAGCAAGATGTGTGACAAAGTCCAATTGAGGAAGGATGATTGTGAGACATCATTATTTCACCATGGTCTAGTCAAACTGTTAGTGCTGGATGGTCTTCAGAAAATTGGTAGGGATTGGAATTCTTTCATCTATATGGCTGGTTTTCAGAGTAAGACAGGCCTCACCCCACAGCCGGTTAGTAAAAGAGAAGAATCAGTGGAGGAACCTACAATAGCTGAGCTTAGAAAGGAGGCTAAGGATAAAAAGAAAACCAGGTCTCAGTTGAAAAAACCAGTAAAGCCCTTGGTTATTAAAGAGACATCTCAGCCATCATTAAAAGAAAGGGTTAAGCACAAGAAAGATGCACCTGGATCAAGTGGGTCTGAAAAGGTGTCAAGAGTAAACACCAGGAGTCAATTAAGCAAAGAGAAGGGCAAATCAGTAGCTGTTGAGGAAAGTCCAATATCAAAGGCCAGCTTAAGTGATTTGCTTGAGGCCATTGAGTTTGAGCAGGTAGAACCAGTGCATATTGAACCTATGCATATTGATTTGACTCAATCATCACCTGAGAGCACTAAGAAATCAAAAGCTTCGAAGAGACTAAGGTTTGATGAACCTAGTGAGGAGTTTATGTTCAAACCACGAAGGCCGGTTACAAGGAAACAAGTTAGAGAAGCTGAGAAAGTGCATAAAGGAGAGATAGCTGTAAAGATGCCCAGAACAGAGGTAATTGAAGTATTGACCAAAACAGTGGAGGCAGTCAAGCATAAAGACAAGAACAGAAAGGTTATTATTACCCAAGGAGGAAATGTTATAGCCATAAAGAACCAAGCGGGAGCAGCAAAAGATGAAGTTGCCCAGGTGAAGAATGTTACTAAGGAGCTTGCAGTTAGATATGCCAACTATCGAAGAGCTGTGTTAAAAGGTAGCAAAAACCTAGTGGGTCAGGTAGATTCAGTGGCTGATGTGTATACATGGACGGTCCCAGCCCTCAAGTAAGCTAAACTCATCAGAAAAATGAACATGAGCCTGAGAGCTGAAAACAAAGCCTTAAAGAAGGAGGTTGCAAATTTGAAGATACAGCTAGGTCAACTAGCTCACTGATTTGAAGAAAAAGGTGCCATTCTTAGTTTTGGTCAATTTTGTTTAAGCTCCATTATTTTGAAGTCATCTAATTCTCTGACACCTGTAGAAGAAGTCTTAAGAGTCATAAGTTCAAGCAAAAGACGCCTTAATGCAAATATACTCTGTTTTAGCAAAAACAGCAGTTTCGTAGCGCGCTACGAAACTGCTGTAGGTGCTGTTTTATGATGAAAACAAACAGTTTAATGATGAGATCAGCAAATTTTTGAAGGAAACGCCTAAGGAACATAAGGAAGACCACATGAGGCTATCCTAGCTATTCAGAGAATGACAAGTGTGCCTTTTTGAAAAGGTGAAATATTTTGTCTTTAGTGAAAGCTTTGATATAGGTACTTTATTACCGGTTGTTAGGGTTCTGATAGGAAATGCATACGGAGATTTTGGTTTATACACCTGTTCAATCAACAAGGCTTCCAGCACATTGAGGAATATGGCGATGCTCGTAGTTTTTGAGGAATTAAAGAGCTGGGAACATGTTACTTAATTTGTGAAGAATGATGGGAGACAAGGACCGGGAAAACAGGGTACTTATCTTGATGATTAATGAACCATCAACGCATCCAGTATCCAAAGCCAGTTTGTTCATTGCATTCTCCTCTAAGCTATCTCGGCCAAAACAGAAAGAAGACAGGTGTCAAGAATCAAGAAGGAATCATGCTACGAGGAGGACAGAATTTGAGTTTTGATTAAATTGGGACTCTTTGTAATTACAGTTCAGCACTTAATGTATTTAATGAATTAGTTAAACAGTAGATAGGAGTAGTTAATAGCAGTCTTCGAGCTCCCCTCATGCTAGAGGAGGAAGCTCAAGGTGGTTAAGAATGTATCCCTATATATAGATCAGACTTGGATGTAATAGGGGTTGGATGTTTTTGGAGAATACTGTTTTGGTTTATGTATAGCAGATTTCAGTAATGCAAATGACTGTTGTTTCTTCTCAGTATTCACAATAGATCTTATTGTTCAAATATATGATGGTTTATTCTCTTTAATGTTCTTTTACAGTTTGGTTAATGCATAATCACTCAGAACTCATGAATCATGCTCTGACTTCCTGTATGCCTAGGAAAACTGTGTTTCATGTAAGTTATGTTTGAACATTAGATGTAAAGTGCCCTGATTTCTATGAAAGGATAGTGTTATTGTTTGGTGAGATATTAGTGACTCCATAAGCCCAATGGGAAGCAATTCTGTCCAGCCAGTACATTTTTCATGTGTCTTGTAAGAGTTAGCCATCTTGTTCAATATCAATAACCTATGAGAGAGCCCTCTCAGACTAAGGAGGCTAAGCCTTAGTTAAAAGCCTGGTTTGAAACAGTTACACAGAGTCTTGCTGATTAGCAGCCTTCAGTACTTGATTTTGTGATAACATAACCCTTGGAAGGCTTGAAGTAACACTTGTATCCAATTTGAATAATTGAAGAAAATTAAGAGGGTTGGATCCTTGCACAAGGTTGGAGCCTCATGAAACACTAGGTTGGAGCCTCAATTGTTGAGAGGATTTGAATCCTCAAGAAGACCGATTTGGAGCTTGGTGTAGTAAAGGTTGGAACCTAGTTGATTTGAATATTGGAATCTCCATCTACGGTTGGAGACCTGAAGTATCATTCTATTTGATTTGTTGTAAATAGGATTAGAGTCCTCATCATTATCATGGATAAAATTATTCCTTTGTTTTACATTATGTGTTTTGGTTTATTAAGTGATCTTAATTGGTATAAAATGAAAATTGTAAAAATAAATAGTAATTCATCCATTCCCACATAGTTTTTCCAACAATTGGCATTAGAGCCAATTCCTTTGGTCTCAAACTAATAGCTGGAAGGTAGATCTTCATAACACAAATTTCAAAATCATGAAGGGATACATCCAAACCCTATGTAGATATGTCCCCTATTATCATCAAACCAAAATTAAATCATCTTGGCAAATACGCCATGTTCAATGGAACAAATTTTGAACTATGGAATATGAGAATGGATTTATTTTTTATGGGCCTTGCAAGTGAAGTATGAAAATTAGTTATTACCAAAATCACTAATGAAGATGAGTCAGAAGAATCCAATACAAGAGAAATTGAAGCAATCTTGAGTGGCCTACCAGATCCTATAGTAGTCAGAACGGAGAACTGTTCATCAACAAAATATATTTGAGAAAATATTCAAGATCTTCATTGAAAAGAAATTTTGGTCATAATCTCATATCTAGAAGATGATGGAAATGAGCACAAATATAATCTAGAACAAAATAAGATAATTGAAAACAAGGATGAATGCACCAATTTCATATAAGAGGATGATGATGAATAGAACCTTGAAGTAGTAGTGGAAGTAGACCTCAAGGAAAAGCTTTTGGTTTCCCTAAAAGAGATAAGGATTTGAAAAAGGAAAACGAGGAACTCAAGAAGTAGGTTCAATATGTTGATCATTACCTTGAAAAAATGAAGAAATAATTCATTATTCTAAAGCATCAAGTACAAGAAAAATATGAGGATCTCAACAAGCTTAAGGTATAATTGCTTCAAAATGAGAAAATATGTAATGAAGAAGTCATCTAAATGAGAACTCAATTAAAATAAAAAAAGAGAAGGGAAGAAATTTTTATAAGTCATCTCAACCAAATATTTGAGGGCTTGAGTAAATTTGAAGAAAACATTTGTCAATGTGAAGAAGAAGTTAACTCCCTAAATGTTTAGCTAGTAGAATAAAAAAGAGAAGACAAAGTAATAAATATCCAGCTAACAAAGAAAGAAGAATACTATGAAAGGCTTCAAAAAGAGATTGGTTGCTTGAAAAAGATGTTGATAAGCTATCAAATAATTTGAAAATTTCTCAAGTCTTTGATGACATCCTAAATCATCAAAGATCACCACTTAACAAATCTATTCTTGGATATGCAAGTGAGTCTTCTCGAAAAATTAATTCAATCCCTAAAGCCTCAAACAATAAGAATGTGGAGAAGCTTGAAAGTTGTGCTAATGTCACTAGCTCCAATAGAAGTAAGGAGAGGAGTCAAAATAACATTGGAAGAACCTTCGCTTTGAGAAGATATGATGCTGGAAAAATAAATATCCTCAAAGAAACTCAAGGAAAGGATTCAAAAAGACCATCCTCATCTTCTAGGTATCAAACTATATTTTATGGCTATTGTTTATCTTGTACAAATTTGGGACACATGGAAAACTATTGCAGAGTATGTAAGGATCCCTATCAAATTCCCATCAATAAAATTGCAGGAAGACATTATGATCACTCATTTATGTATAAAACTTAGTGGTTTACATGTCATAATATTAGACATATGCCTTTTGATTGTAACTTAAATTCGATTCCTAAACAATCTGAAGAATCACAAATAAAACACGGAAAAAGAGTAATAAAAGTTCAGAAAAGGAAGAATGTTGAACCATAAAAAGAACATTTTGAGTGTGCCTTGAATGACCAAGGCATTGATTGTTGTTGTTGATCAAATATAGGCATCATAGGCAAAAACCATGATGCAAGATTCTGCCTATTAGAGAGAGGAAGATGACGCATACTATTAGGAGGAACACAAGTCAAGGAGCAGTTAGGGAGTCTAAAAAATTATGCACACTAAGGCTTATACATAGGCTATGGAAGGAAACTTAACATGCTCATTGCATCTGTTTCTTCTTCCTGTTTTGTTTTGATGCTTGTGATAATAGTCATATCTCCATAAGTTTTGTAATTGGCGTCAATGTAATGGTTGGCCTTGGCATTGGTATTGCTCCAATAAAAATACCCTAGTATATTGCAGAAACCTCACCATATTGTTCGAGGAGAATTTATTATCATAAATCCTCTTATGGTTGCCACTTACCAGTTTGTCTCCTCTCTTGTAAATTATTGATTCACACAAGTTCCAAGAACATGGCTCAAGATGTTAGGAATGGTTGATATACCTAAAGTAGTTCAAGTCAAAATATTCACATGTTTACAAGAATCAGACTTATGTCTTATTATGAAGATAAAGTTTGAAGATGTTACTCCTACTGTTGAAAATAATTTGTCATCCAGAGGACTTGAAGACTAAATGCAAAAGACACTGAATCTGGTCCTCGTGGATCTATAAAGGATATAAGCATTGGACCTAGTCATTTTGATGATCATAATATGAAAACACTTTACTTCAACGTGAGTATGATGGGATAAAGTATGATTTGTGAATAAAATTAGAGAAGGAAAGGTATTTCCTATCAGTTATCAAATTCTATCGAAGGCTCTATGTATCTTCAAAGTTTTCCAAGGTTGTTATGAGCTAGTTAGAAGAAAAACTTGATATTTCATTAAAAACCATCATCATGTTTGAGAATGATGTTGTATTAAAGGATGAGTGATTTCCAAAGGATTCTTCATCAAATCCATTTGAGGCATCAAAAGCTCATATTTTCTTCTATCCAAAATAAGTTGTCTTTGGTGCCAATTGCAGAAATGAAATGGCTTCTACTTTCTTTTAGAGACTAGAATGGCATGACGTAGAAATATTGGTTTCAGAAAATTCAAAATCATGTTTTATTTGGTGTAAGCAAAGAAATTTTTAACTAACCTTAACTTTCACTTGTAAAGGGAACAAGGGCTAGAGAACCTTACAAGTTTGGTATGTATACTCCTCAAGCAGTTGTTGAAGTATCACTTCTAGAGCTTGTAAAGGAACTTTGTGAGGCATTTTCCCATGTATATCTCACTCTTTTGGACATATAAGATGTGTTATATGGAGGCAATGTGATTGTTACCTTGGAGCTTCGCAAAATGAGGATCATAGTGTGGTTTTTTCTAGTGAAGCACTTGTTGAGAATAATTTTGATGTGAATATTTTGAATGATAAAGTGTTATGGGACCCTAGTTCTAGGTTATTGGACATGACTGTTCACATTATTATCAGAGCAACCTACGAAAATGATGGTGAAATTTTTTTTAAGAGTAGTATCATTGTTATTGAAGGTGTGTCTGACCTCAATCTAAAAACCATGGGTCAACTTAAAACCATGGGTGAAAATAAAAATAAATAAATATATAGACTATAAAACGTTTTGTGGAAGTGACACTAAGGGGGAGTAGCATCATAAAAATGATAAAAGAGTAGCATGATAGGGTGAGCATGATGTTGCTAAAGAAGGAGTAGCAAAATTTAAGGGGAGTAATTCTTGGTAGAATATCATATGGAGAAGTTGTTGACAAGAGAGAGTAGCCTAAGCAAGCATCATGAAAAGAGAAGCAACTTAGTGGCAGGGGGAGCACCATATGAATAAGTTTTCATTGATGCCAGAGGGCAAGATAATGTTGAAAGTGGGAGAGTATTGCCATCAATAACAAAGGGCGATATTGTTGGATAAAGTTGGCATTCCTATAAATAGTGACCCTAGCAAAATTGAAGGCTTAACAATGTTGAAGATAATGAAGCATTTTTTAAGATGAATGAAGCCCTGAATACATAAATGAAGCCCTAAATATATATACCAAAAGCATTAATTGAATCCATAGCCCTAAGCCTATGTATTCATAAATGAAGTACTAAACATATAAGCCAAATGCATGAATCAAATCCCAAATAAGCATGAAAAAATTGATATTATTATATGTAAGAAATAATCTCTAAGAAAATCGTTGCATTATTTCATAAAGGTATTCATCCTCTCTCCAAAAAACATTCACTCATCCTGTAACTCCTCGTAATTGAGGAAACAATATTTTTTGAAATCTAAATATACACCATTTGTAAGCCTACTCTAGTAGACCTCCTACACACAGGTCGGCTCTCCATTATTCATGAACATTCATACCTAACGAATTAGTATAAATATATGATATGGGAAACCTTTTAAGGCATACAACTTGTTTTAGATAAGAAGAAGTGCAAAGTGCAGTGAGGAAATTGGTTCACAACTCACGAAATAGAAGGGCTAAGAAGGACACATCTTGTGAATAGTTATGGTTGGATTTTATATTTAGTTTTTGTAATAATTTTTGTTTCGTGATGTGGTTTGTGAGACTTCAGTACCCTCAAAACAGAAGAACCATACTAATCTTAGACCCTTGATGCTAGAATAACTCATATATATGGGAAGAAACTGAATTCAAACATGTGCATATAAGTCTTATATTTGAATAGGCGTTGGTAAAGACCTTTGTACCCTTGGATTTTTGTTGACAAAAAGAGTTCATACTTGTTTATAAAGTGGCTTAGATATGTGGTTAGAACTATAGTTACCAAGTTTGAATTCGAATTCAAATTCGAATACAATACGATACAGAACAAAATCAATTCACAAACTTTCAATTAAAAAAACAATTGCTAGTATAGTTCAAAAAATTCACTTATATGTTTCAAAATTTACCAAATTTTATTGTAATATGAGTGAGGATTCTTGTTTATTTGGCTTACCCCACTGCAATTTCCCTCTCTCTGGTGTATGAGGAATATAAGTCACAATCCATCAATATTCTTTTATGATTTAAACAAAGTAAAAACCAATTTTTGGTCCCCCCATCCTCTGGCTTGATGTCTTCTGCCTATATAATATCTTTATGGTAAAATGGATAGATTTTCTATAGACAATTCGGCCGTATCAAACGAATTTCCGAATATTTGGATTTTTTCAACCGATTCGGCCGAATTTATCAACTATGGTTAGAACTTCAAATTCCAGATCTAATATTCAGACGTTGCAAACATTACCTTTGGACCTGCGAATAACTAGAGTTTGGATCAGTGTAGAACACTTCGACTTATGGAAATTTGTTTTGGTTACATAGCTCGGACGATTGGAGACTTTGTGACATTTTGATGGGAGCAAATTTTGAACTTTTATGCAGAGCATACCTAACATTTTGGAGCAATGAATTTTATAGTGATTAAAGTATTCTCTTGTGAACATAACTAAGTTAAAGCACAATCTTGGAGTTATTTTATGGTGATACTATTTAGCAGCCTATTTCATTAGTTACAGTCTTGGAAATTTGAAGAAGCGTTGAACTTACCTTTTAAAGACATTTTGAGGGCTTCTTTGGAAAACATCACTTGAAGTTTTTTTGGACTTGAATGTTACGTTTTTGAAGACTCTTTTAGAGCGTACTTTGAAGACTCGTTCAAAGTGGACCAACCGCGTTCGAAGAATTACTCGGAGAGGATATTGAACGCGTGTTTGAGAAGACTAGTTGTGTTAAAACTACATCAAAGGCAATCTTGAAGCCAATCTGAAGATTGGTTAGCTGGCAATAAATAGTCTTGGAGACACTTTGATAGAGCTAGATTCAAGTCAAATTTGTAGACATCATTAAGGATAGATTGAAGATCCTTTATAAATATTATTGAGGACATATTGAAGGCCCTTTGGAGCTAATATTGAGGACCTATTGACGACATATTCGAAGACATCCGACCAGCCTTAATGTGGAGCATTATTGCAGGAGACTTTTCAGGCCTTATTGAAGAGACCCTTGGAAGACATGAAGAAACATTTATAGCCACCTTAAATAATTGAAGAATAATAAGAGTATTGGAAACCTAGGGGATTGGAGTCCTCACACAAGGTTGGATCTTTGTGAAAAAGTAGGTTATAGCCTAAGTTACCGAGAGGATTGGAGTCGTTGAGAAGACTAAAGTGGAGCTTGCTGTAGTACACATGGGAATCTGGTTGATTTGAAGATTAGATTCTTCATCTAGGATTGGTTCCCTGAATTATCATTGCATTTGATTTTTTGTAAAGGGTATTGGATTCATCTTCACTATTATTAATAAATTATTCTTTTATTGTGCATTCTATGTTTTCATTTAGTAAATGATCTTAGCCGGCTTAAAATAACAATTGTAAATGGAAATCCTAATTAAGCGCCCCACAGTATTTCCAACAAAGTATCCACATTAACGCCCTACTACAGAGGAAAGAATGTGCAAATATCTAAATTATAATTTAAAGAAAAATCCCTTTACAAATAATAAAGTTAGGTTTTCGAAAGTTAAAATTATACCTAGAAAATTACTATCGAGAAAGTCTTGAGTGAGGCGTAGCATGGTCAAATCTCTCTGGAAATGATTCATCGCGATTATATCTTCGAAGAAATAGCTAAGGTTTGAACTACAAACATATCAATCCAACCATTGTGAATGAAATCCATGAAAACATTGTCAACACGCACATATAAACATATACCCATTAAAAATTAGGCAGAATAGATCGTAGTGGGCAATCAAAATTATAAGAAGGACAATCAAAATTAACATGGTAACTCTCTCAAATGTAAGGAAAAAACCCTCATTCCTAGCAAAACCACCATGAGAATCCAAAGCTCAACTCTTAGGAAGACCACGCAACAAATGAGACCAAAGCGATGAAGCGATGGAGGATCAAGGGTAGGTAGGTACCCTAATGATATAATATCAATGGTCACCGTTAATCGGCCCTCTGTCAATCATCACCGTTGAGTAGAACAACTATGTAGGGTTCAATTTAGCTTCTTGAGCCACTCATAGTATAAAGATATAAAGTGAATTGAGTTACATGACATATCCATGGTGGATCATGGTGCCATGAAGGCCCATCTCTAGAACATTCATTGCACAACCTTACAAATGATGTCGACCTATAAATTTAATTTATAATACATGCATATATAAATAATATGTAAGACTTGGAAGCATAGGGTTGAACACCATTATGACCATATAATAATTAGATGGATAATAATTTGGAATGTTGGATTGATAAATGTATTTACATATAAAAGAAAAATAAGGATGATCGATATCCTTAAGATTTAAAGGTTAATGGTGCTCGAATAATAATAATATAGTATAACCATGACCATAAAGTTGTATATCAAGCTAATAAATAAGTTCAACATAATCAACCACCAAGTTTGTGTTTTATGCCCAAAACCTTTATAATGAAGAATGCAAAAATAATATAATGTTACTTGAGGCAAGAGGCAAGAGTTATATAAAGTAAGAGAAAATTCCACAAAGTGTTTTAGTTCTGCACAATAGAATTGTAAAAAGTTATCATGTACGTAGTAACTAATGCATGTACCATATATATACGTAGTAACTAATGCATGTACCATATATATAAGTTAATAAAGAAGAAACATTTACTATATAATTGCATAATAATATATAGTTGGTTTTTATAACCTTTAGGAAGATGTTACACAAAGTTTTGCACCTTTGAAAATCTTCTTTCCAGGTAAAAACAATTGATTCCATTCACATACACTAGGCGAGACAATTGCATCACATTTTGTAGAGGAAAAGTGTTTAAAACCAGAGGATACAAAAGGAAATTCTCAAACCAGAGGATACAAAAGGAAATTCTCAAATATAAGATTCATTATTTTCAAAGGCAAGGATGAGAAATAGAAATGCAAATAAAAGTGAACTAGAATGCTACTACAGTGGAAAAATGGGAATACTACATGGAATTATAGAAATTGGGTCAATGATCTACTAAAAGGGAAGTTAAAAGAATCAATAAACATATCCATAGATGAATATTCATTAAATTCAAATGATTATGAGTTCAATGAGGAAATTTAACCTCTCAAACACTTTTAGAACAACTATAATAAAATGAAAAGGCTCAACATGGATGCTTGTCTAGAGAGTATGATAGTTTTGGATCTAGGGAATGATCCCTCATTGTTGAAGTTGTGAGAGTGCTCTTCTAATGAGGTTATTCAAAGACTTGGGATGTTGTTTTGTAACTGAATTTAGGAGGTCCTTGATTCAGGAGTACAATATTCGAACTTGAAAATCCAATTTGTGGACTACAACTTTACTAGGGTTATGAGGCAACTCGGTTGATCCCATGCCAATCTCGAAGTTGTAAACTATTTAAATAATGATTGTGTATTTTTTTGTTTGAATGAGTTTATGTAATGTAAGTATAAAAGGGGTTTGTTGAATTAATGCTTCCTATATTTGACATTTTTGTTTGTGATGGTTGAGAAATTCTCTCAACCTCTCCTCCTAAACTAGGAATGAGTTAGATCTGAGAAACTCTATATATTAGAGTAATATCTGAATGTAAAACTATGTTTGTGTGTACACATACATAGCTTCCGAAATAATATAATGTGAATTTTAAATCATCCTTTCACCTGGGGAAATATTTTCATATAGCTTTACATTTAAAAACAATAACATAATATTACATTAATAAATTAAAAAATACTAATGACAAAAAAATGAAATGTTAGCCATAAATAAATAATTAAAAGGAAAATATTTAATTTTTACAAATAATACGTAACAATAACATTAGTGATATTACATGATGTGTAGTTCATTCTATGTTTAGCTGATATTTTACTATAAGTTATAAATAAGATATTTTCACATCTATATTAAACCAAGATAGATTCATCCTAATCACTAAATCAAATATCTTGAGGTAGGAACCTCTTTTCTAGTGAAAACTTGAAAAATGTTTACAACTTTAGAGATTCCATTCCTCTAGAGGTTTGTTAGATCCATCATTAAGATGGATCTATACTAGTGTTATACAGACATGAGAAATAAAAAAAATATAAAATAGTGAAACTACATTAAATGTTGTAACCATAAGAATTTATGTTATCTAATTTCTTTGATATATATATATATATATATATATATATATATATATATATATATATATATATATATATATATATATATAACATTGAATTATTTCATTTATAAAACACATTGTTTACATTTACATATTTTTTTAACACTAATATATTTTTAAATACACATCCAATAATACTTATCCTTATATGTTGAAGTATTTTATTTATGATCCACATTGAATATTTATTATAATTAATACTTTTGAAATACCATATATTAATTTTATATTATGAATTAAGTGAATTTTACATATGTCCCCTATTATGATTATTAGAAAATACTTAAAAAATAAATTATGTAATAATTTCTTAAATTTTTCTTGAGTTTCCATTCAATTCCAAGAGAAAAGGTCACCTCCTTAGATTGTTCTTATATATTATGTTGATATAGGAATAAAATATTTAATATGGATATTCAAATAATTTGTTTAATTAACGTGCATATTAAAATAATTTGTGTAATTTGGATATTGAAATACTTTTAAAAAGTATAAAAAATTGTCTATCTTCCTCATACTTTTAGAAGTTAATATATAAGATCTATTTTTATATTTAGTGAATTTATTTGATTTGGTTGTAGAAAGTAATTCATGTACATAAAGACCATTTGGAAAAATGTGTGTCTATAAATATAGAGAGAAAATCATATGGATATATGTTTACTTCTTCTCAATATGATAGGAAATGTACTAACATTTGAATGTCTAGAGTGTGAATCATAAATAAAATGTTTCAATGTCAACCTATGTATATATTATATAAAACAAGTCAAAATTAAAATAAAAACATATTATAGTTAAAATATTTTACTAGTATGTTTCTCAAAGCCAAAATATATCCATCTACTAAGGGCTAAGGGGAGTGAAATCTCTATAGGTGCAATCATTTTCTCAATTTTTGTAGTAAAAAAAAAAACATTTTAGGAGATATGATCCTTCATTATCCTTGGTAGATCCAGACTTAAGATGGATGAAAGATAATTTATTTATAAATTTTAAAATTATATATTGGAAAAATTGTAATGCTATAACTTTTTAGGAAATAGTACTCTATTATTGTTAAAAAAAATTATTGTCATTTCACAAAACATGAGTAATATTAAATATGCTATTATTTTTAAGTATAAAGAATTTCTTTTAGACCATGGGGCTAGTTCAATTGGGGATTACTGAAAATGAAGTCTTAGGTGTGATGAATTTATAGTTGGAGTGGTTGGAATTGACCTTGAGTCATATGAGTAAGAGACCAATCCAGTTGTCCATTTAACTAAATACAAAAAAGAAAAAAAAAAAAAATAAATATATATATATATATATATATATATATATATATAATTATATAATAACATTAAAAATAATCAAGCCTATATTAAAAACTTCTTATGTTTCCATTAAAATAAATTGGAAAAACCTAAACCTCTTAGACCTTCGGTAATCATTAAAACTATTATAATCTTTAAGCTTTTCTTTTGAGACAATTAAAATATAAAAATAAAATATTAATAAAAATAACTGATCTCTTACGGATCATAAATTAATTCTAATTTTAATTAATATTAAACAAATAATTATTATTATAATCTACGACATTTTTGATAAACATTGGTGTTTTAAAGAACTTTTTAATGTGAAATTACATTTCAATTCCTTACCATAATAAAGTAATATATAAACTTTTAATTATTAATTTATAAAATAATTTAATCTTAATGAAGAAATTTTAAAACAACTAATCCTAACCAATTTTATATCCTCGAGAAACGTATCATGATTACGTTACCAAAACTATAATGCAACATACCATTCAAAAGTGCTATTACTATAACTATTAGCCTACCTCCTGCACATTTAAATGGCTTCTTTTCTATCAGCCATAACTTTTATATTCTGAGATGAATAATCCATACATTTTAATATAATTTAACTAACTTATTTTTCAAATCGATATATCTGAAATCATTAAATTTATAATTTAAAAATTTAATATATAATCCAAACAAATTAGAAAATAAATATACAAATCATAAAGAGAAAAAGTATTACCATTTATCAAAATACAACAATTAAACACTTCCCTAGCTTTCTTTTTCGTAAAAAAATTCACTATACGTTCACTTCCAATTGGATATAAATAACCAAAGGAGGACGGTACACCGTCTGTTAGAAAACCTTGGAAGTTTTATATTATGCGATCTCCTCCACTAGTGACTGGCCGGACCCAGTCTGACTTAGTCGGCTCGGCTCCATGTGCAAACCTATGCACGCCTGAGTGCGATGTTTGCCAATATCGCTTTCCCGATGGACCTCACCACGAATTTCTAATAGGCGTTTCTGAGTCTTGAGGATTTGATTCGATTTGATTGCAATTTGCAGTGGTCACCGACTGCTTAACAAAGTTTATGGCTGACGTTACCACTAACACAGCCGCGGAGAAAAATAATTGCGTTGTCAGAATCGCCAAATTTATATCCCTCCCTAGTCATACAGATTTAGGCATGAGAATGTTGTTTGGCTGGATTTTGTTAATGACAAAGGTGTTACATCGCCATGACCCACAACTCACAAGGACCGTGGAGAATATTGTTCTTAGACAATTTCGCTTTCACGCGTCCTTCTGCTCTAAGGAAGAAGCCAGGCATACCCTAGGCTATGGGTACAATTATTACCTCAGTTTGGATTCTTCTTACGAGTTCGATTAAATGGAGACAAGGATGTCCTTGAACAACACGACCAAGCAAAGTTGCACTAAGGCACGTCTGTCTATGTAGACATTACAGAGAACAACAGTTAACAGTACAGTTATCAGAAGAAGACAGTAGCTAGCAATTCTACAACGAATCTCACGGAATGGCAAACAAATTCTTCATTTTGAAGCCAAAAGTCGATCCAGTTCATTATTTGAATCCTCTGTGCAATAGCAAATACCATGCCACGAAAACATATTTCGTAACTGAATTATGGGTATTGGCCAGCTCTCTATAAGTTTCAAAATATACAAAGAAAAGAATTCAAATATAAGACTTAGAGTTGATGGACATGAATAATTACTTTGATGGCTTTCTTTGAAATCATATGTTGGAAAGAAAAGTGATTTTATAGGTGAAAATTGATGTTTGAGGTGAAAGACATATATGGTGGTTGTGATGTCCATTTATGAAATCATACGTTGCAAATAAAGATCCTTGCAATTTAACACGAGTGTTTTGAATGAAATCATGCATTTCAAATAATAGTGGTGTCCAATTTCACACCACTTGAAAGTTTGCAATAGTGGTGTCCAATTTCACACCACTTGAAAGTTAAAGAAAAGTATAGAAGTATGAAGTCATATCCAAAATTTAAAAAAAAAAAAAATTTATATTTTATATAAACTAACATTTATTTTATTGAAATAGAATTATTAATTATAATTATGTATGAACTAGTATAATCACATTTACTAATGTGGTTGATATAGGTAATAAGCATATATGAAAGACATTTATAATCACATTAATAAATGTGATTGATATAGGCCAATAAACTTATATTAACCAGAAATAATTATTAAATATATCTTATAACTATTTCTCATTATCAATAACTATATAAATAATAAATAATAATAATTATATTATTTTATATTTATGTATAAGTAGTTATTGTATTATTATTATATTATATGTTAATATAATATTATTTTATTATATAATATTACATTGATATATTAATAGTTATATTCCAAATTACAATCTAATTAGCATATAATATAATAATAGCATTTAGATATTATTAATAATTATTATTTATCTATGACGGTTGTATTATTATTATTAATGATTATATATGTTAATATAATTGTCAATATTTTTAATATCATTATAATTGGATTATATTGATAATATTAACTATATATCAAAAAAATATTATATATATATATATATATATAACCAAAAAAATTAATATTGTAAGAGTAACATATTAATATTATAAATAGAAACACATTTATATTAAAAAACTTTCCAATAATGTTTGTCACACTACAATGTTGATAAATTTCCATACAATTCCAATGTCAAATTAGTAAGCCCTAATATTAAACCAATGATAATAAAACGTAATTGTTTAAACCCAACATTATAAACAATAATATTAATATTATAATCCTTAAGATTATAAAACCCAATATTAAACCTTAATATTAAAGAAATAGTTAATTAATAATTATTAACAAAGTTGATTTGGTTTTACATTAATAATTATTATTTGTAAAACCCAATGTTCTAAGCACAATATTAAACTCCATTATTAGAAGCCAATGACTATAAATGCTACTATTATAAACCCAAATTTATAAATCTTAATATTAAACTGAATAATATAAATCCTAATAGTAAACCAAATATTATCAACCTAGATATTAAACTTAATCCTAAATTAAAAATCTCAATATTATAAACTTAAAATTAAACTCAGATAGTAAACTCTTGTTTATTAACATATATTATTATTATTAATTATATTAATTAATTATGGATGTCAACTAATCATGTTAATTATGTTACAATATTAATATAATAACCCCATATATATATATCTATCTATATATATATATATATATATATATATATATATATATATATATATATAATGTGGTTGTTATTAATAATTAATCACAAATAGTTAATTAATAATTATTATTGAATTTCGCTTGGCTTCAAGATGTATAAGGGTATATTTAATATTAAATCCCTATCATACACTTAATAATTATAAAATGAGTATTTGTTAGTATCAATAGTTATACAATAACAACCCCACATACATATTGTGTTATTACATTAATATTATACCTCAAATATTATAAACCTTAATATTTAGTCTTATTTTATAAACCCTAATATTATAAACCACCATAATGTGGTATATTTATTGACCATTTACGACAATAATGGTTGACTATGGTTGATCTTGTTCCAACTAGGTTTTACCATCGTTGACTATTGTTCACAGTGGTTGATAATGGTTTACCATTGGTTAACCATGATTCATCACGCTTGACCATTATGGTCGACCATGAATGACCATTAGCATTGACCATGGTTGAGTTCTCATCATGGTTCGCTCATGGTTGACCATGGATAATCATGTGTGTGGCTAATGTTAACCATGGTTGTGATATCTTGATTGTGACCGACTGAGAATGACATTATATCACCTTAGTTGACCCAAGGGATTAATATTATAAACCCAATGGATTAATATTGAACCTAGGGATTAATATTATAAGCCCAAAGGATTATAAACCCTAGGATTAAATAAACTATAAGATGAAAATATCAAATATAAGATTAATAATATAAACACTAATATATTATTATACGTATTAGGGATTAATATTATAATCTCAAGATATTAATAAACCTAAGGTATTATTGATATTTTGCACTTAAATGATTAATAAACTGAAGGGATAAGAAATCCTAGGGTTAATATTATGAACACAATAGGTTGACCAATATGTTTGAGCATATTCATTTACCATTTATGGTCATAAGGTTTGACTATGATTAAGCATGTTCAACCATGTTTGACAATGATCGACTATGGTTCACAATGATTGATAATGATTGTAAATGGGTGGCCATGGTTGAAGCATGTTCAACCATGTTTGACCATGATTGACTATGGTTCACAATGATTGATAATCATATTCAAAATGGTTAGCCATGGTTGACCATAGTTACCATAATGGTTGAAGAGTTTCGATCACCATAATGGTTGACCATAGTTGATTATGGTTGTGGATAATGTTGATCATGGTTGTGATATATTTATGCACAACTCCAATATTGGATTATTATTATTATTGTATTTTATCAATATTAGTATTGTTATTATTAAACAATTTTAAATCTTGATTGTGACTGACAAAGGATGATGTTAGTTGAACTTATCTAACCTAAGGGAGTAATATTATACAACGAAGGGATAAATAAATTTGAGAGATTATTAGTATTATAAACCTGAGGTAGTAATATTATAAACCAAAGTGATTAATAAACCTAAAGGATTTATAAATCTAGGAGTTTGTTAATATTATAAACCCAATGGATTAATAAAACTAAACATTTATTAATATTATGAACCCAATGGATTAATAAACCCATGGTAATAATATTAAAGCCTAAGGATTAAGTTATAAACCTAAAGGACTATAATATCTAGAATCAATATTATGAACCCGAGGGATTAAAAAACTTAGGATTAATATCATAAACCTTACAATTACAAACCTTAATATTATAAATATTAAACCTAATACTATAAATAAGAATATTAAACGCTAATTTATTCAATATGAAAATAATACATCAAATAAATTCCAATGAAGTGTATCACTGTGACAATGATTTTCACAGATCTTGTTACTGTAACACCCCTCCATTGTATGTAACACTCTGCTAACCTAAGCTAATAAAAGCTAGGTCCAAGCTGAAACAATGAAAGTAAATACTTTATTGTTAATAAATAAAAATAATGTAAAATGCTTGGAAAAATGAGGCACCAAGAGATGAGTTTCTATCCAAATAAAATCCCATTGGTGAATGCAAATGGATAATTATTTCATGATAATACTTCTAGATAAAATTCTAGATAAGCTTAATGGATCTGGAGATAAATATCAATTATGTTTCTTAGTTGCTAAAAGATGCTAAATTTAACCTAAAAGGCTTGCAAGAGAGAAATGAAAGATTTTATGGGAAAAGTCTCATAGGAGAGAAAGGCAAGCAAGCTAAGATAAAATCCTTGCTAGAGAGAAAGGCAAGATTTTATGGGAAAAGCCTCATGAGAGAGAATGATGAGATTTTTCATGAAAAGCCTAGCTAAATGGATAAAAACATGCACCTAAAAGCGGAATGAGCCTAAAGGAAACCATATCATGAAAGAGGGTATTAAATACCCATTGAAGGGATCAAGAGAGGTAGTTGATCCATTGTAAGAACTCTTGGCTCGGGGGTGAACTAGAGGAAGTCAGATCTAGGTTGGGTGGTGGTGCTGGATTTTCCAAGTGTCTTTCTTCAGCTAAGCTAATTTACTTCAATTATTTGAGATGTACGCTGTGTGGCCCTTACTCTTCTTATTGTCACATCTTTAAACTTATGCGTACAATTTCATGGTGTTATCTTATGATTCATTACTCTTGATGTTGTCAAAGTTGTGAGTGTATGATGCATGAATAATCTTGGTTCTTGAGATGATGGAATAATGGTGAATATTTATGCATGAGACAACTATGTATGAGGAGTATTTATGTTTTAAGGTGTGAAATTGTATAGTCTATGGTTCAGGTTGTGTATGTTATGCATTACACTTCATGAGGTGAATTGCATCCACTAAGGCTCATTTAGATAATTATTCATATTGCATAAGATATATGCCAGTAATACTTTCATCTATACTAGTACGACTATGATGATGATTATGGCAATGCTCATTATAGTATATTCATGATAGCATTCCCTTAATTCTTGTGTTGAGTCCTCATAGAAATGAAGTATGGATTCTCAAATCTTATGTGTTGAATGCCATAATTTCTTCTATTCTCCAACTTATAATTTATGCTTAAGGGTTGATTTGGAATGCAAGTCTATTAATTAACTCTAAAAATCAACATTAATGATCCCATAGAGCATATAAGGAATTTCTACTATTGTGCCCACGGGGTATGTGACAAATGGTATCAGAGCTCTAAGTTCAAATATTGTGGCCTAAGGGCCAACCCACCTCGATATGGTATGAATGAGTTGTAGGTCCTTAACTAGGTCCTAAACGATTAAGATATGGAGTGCGTGAATGGTGACTAACGCATTGGAAACTAGGGTGTTATTATGTGGAAATTCTGTTATGCTAACAAAATCAGATGACAAATATTGTGTGGAATGTGGAGTATTTTAGTAATTGTAGTTGTTGAATGTGTGAATTGTTGAGGTAGCCCGATAGATGGTGTCTGAGTTAAGTTGTGTGCATGGAGCTACTGAGATTGATGATTAGAGTATATTGTTATGCATATGTATGGGTATCAATCAATTATATATTATTGGTATATTTGGATAAATTTAGGATACGAAACAACGACGTATCGTTCTTGTAAATAAAATTACATGTACAAGTACTCGCTACATGCTCAGTTGAATTGGTTGCAGGGATAATAATTTAGTAATGAAGAGGATTTCATGATAATAGTTGCACAGACTGATTATTGCATTCATTGTTGAATTTAGTCACTTTGAGGAATAAAATAGTTGAAGAATCACTGAAATCAATGAAATAGTCTCAGTTGAAGATAATCACTGTAAGAAGGGAAAGAAATGGTGACCCAGATATAGGGAAAGTATAAAATTTATTAAGGCTTACAATTAGGATTCTAATTGAAGGTAACATTGTCAATAAGAGAATTTTTATCTGGTAGACAAGTCTACAATTCCTTTAACTGGAAATTTGACTGCAACCAACAGTTCTTTTATATATATCTGTTTATATGGATATGTTTAATATATATATATATATATATATATTGCGAAAGGTCATCCTATGCTTGTAGAATAGGAAAGTAGCATAGCCGATGTGGCATCAACCTTAAACATGTGTAGATGTAATGAAGAACACAAAGGACACATATAATGTTGGATTGAGAATAAAATCTTAGTGTGTGTGGGACGCCAGATCTATAGCACACTTGGTGGGTGCAGTAGGACAAGCCTGATAACAACTCGAATACCAAGAAGCCATGATTTCAAACTGATTAGGGATTCCACAAACAAATGTGAACCAAAGGATTTGAAGGGTGAAGAGGCCACAATGAAAATCCCAAATCTGCTCAGGATGCACAATTAATGAATACAAAATGATGAGCACCGATAGAGATCACGCTAGAGAATCCCTCAAGCAAGTGGTTAGCACTGTAGCTGTTGGGGTGTGTAGTTGGTTGTTTAAGGCATGTTAAAACAAGTTTGGTAATCAAGCACCCATCGCTAGTCTCAACGCAGGCGCAGTAACCAAATATCGAGCTAAGCCCACAAGGGACGTCGTTTTACACTACACTTCTAAAAATGTTATGGGAGCTTGACTATGTAACCCACTATAGCCTTTCATAGTAAACCAAGGAAGTGTCCTCGTGAGTTTCCCCCTTCACTTGTCCCTTGCATTGTGGGTGTTGAGATAATCACTTTCCTTGACCATCGAAGGAATAAAGCATGGAGACACATTCTCAATTACTTTAGAACTAACAATAGGTTTGTAAAAAAAAAATCCAAGCCTTTGAGCTTTAAATCACACTCGGATATGGCAGTTTTAGAAGTGGGTTTTATGGGTAGAATTAAAGCAAACAACACCTTCTATTTTCCAAGGAAATTATCTCAAGGACGGTTGTTTCCTTTTCGATCTGCAGTATCGATTTTTTTTTCTTTATCCATTGATATGGAGAGGTACGAGTGCGCACCTAATGGGTTCTTACCCTTGCTGCAGAATCCTCTACTCTGCAAAAGCAGCCAGTGGATAAGGGTTATCCTTGCTTACACTTGGACAAGTCACAATGAGAAAAGCCCTTTAATCTCATCTTCTCCGTGCATGAAGGTTGAGTGTATTTGGTGTAGGTTTGATCACCTTGATCGAGTTATAAATTATCGATATAAACACACCTTATAGCCATTCTGGTAATTGTGTCGTTTCTCGTGTTGGGGGGTTCTTCTACTTTAAAATATGTTTCTTCCATGAATGGTTGTTATGCACCATGTCCTGTATAGTTCTTAGCATGCGCACGATTCATTCCCTTGAATACGGAAGGAGCGACTAGCTTCTCAAGAGATATTACAAGTGCCGACCTATAAATTTCCCTCATAATCAATGTTTTTGTCTTAAAATGAGGCAAAATTTCATTTCTAGTGGTTGGAATTTGTCTGTAGAGCTTTGTTTGATCGAAATTTGAAGCTTTGTGTTCATTTTAATGGTGAATTTCAGTTTTCAGTTTTCAATAATGATATTTTCAAGTTATTTGAGTGAGAATTGTGAAGCAATGGTTTTTTGGAACCTTAATGTGTTCGACAACATGCGTTCTTTGCATGATACAACCATCGAGTCATTTAAAGGGGAATTCTTTTTGTGTCTTTAGGAATGGAGTGTGTTGAACTTTAATATCATTTATTGGCTTCAAATATTGTTGTTTCTTATATTTCTTTAAGCTGAAACTGTGAATATATGTGCATTATGGTCTCATTGTGTATAATAATTTTTTCTTTTGTAGAGTATACCCTTCACGAGTTTTGCAAAGGTTGATGGAGTTTTAGAGTCGGTCATATGCTGTTAAATTGTCACTGGTGGAATCTGTTTTAGGATTTAGACTGTAGCCTACAACCATTTTTCTAATTTGCGGTGGTGAATTTGATTAACATATCATTTATTGACCATTGGATTGGTAAATTTAAATACGAGCAGAAGCGTTCACAAATTTTATTTGTTGTCACATTTAATTAGAATTATAGTTGAAAATTGATTAGCAGGAGGAGGTTTTCTACCATAAAGATGTTCTTAAAGGCTAGGTATCAGATTATTTTGTAGTAGGTTTGAATTGGACTAATGACCTAGGGCGGGAAAATTTAGAGAACTCTATTTTGCATGGTATCCTAGGGTTTTAAATACTGAACGTATTCAATATTTGTTCAATAATGGATGATGAGTCGGTTGGTATTGCATCCCTCTCCTGGAAGGTTGTAGCAACACATCTTGTTTCAGATAATTAAAATAAAATAAACAAATTTAACGCAGGAGGTGTTTCAAATTTACAGCAGTTCACTCTTGTATCGTTTTTTTTTTTTTTAAATAAAAGAAACATAAAAATCAACCATTTTTTTTGATAGAACTCAAAAATAGGAGTATGGTTGAGGTAGATCTATAATGTGGAAAACCATCTCTGGTTATGATTCATTTGTAGAAGAGGACCTAGGATGCAAAGTTTTCTAGAAGAAGAAGAAGAGTTGTATTAATTTGGAGATCTATAATATATTTGGAGATCCAAATTATATGGTGTATTTGAATCTTGATACATACAATAAGGTCCAATACTAAACTATAATTGTGTTATAATTCATTAATTACATTTTTAAAGTGCTATGGGACGCACTACCTAAGTAAGGGTAATGTGACACCGTATGTGGAACCATATATTGCAGCATTATATATATATATATATATATATATATATACATGCACGTTGATAAGTGAGAATTGCTAATGATTATTTGGTGTGCTATCGCAAATCCTTAAGCTATATAATACTTGGAAAAGGACCAACTATTATATTAAACAAGTTGGGGTAAATGAGAAAAGCTATATAAAATGAACAAGGTTGGATTTAATCCTTATACCTATATTAAATATTTCAAGTCTCTGGATAGCTATAGTAGCAATATGGAGAGGAGAAAACCGAAAAAGTTAGATGGGAATAAATAATTCTGCAATGTGGTTATATAACACAGCACCTTGCAGTGATGTGGTGGAATTGAGAGTAATTAGAAACTAACAAAAATTAACATATTGATAAATTTCAATAAGTAGAAATGGATAAATTGGTCACTATTTTATTTTTCCTACTTATTAGGTGTTGGAAATTATATGGAAATTAAATTTTTATTTCATTATATGTTCTCCAAAACTAGTTATTGTTGAATGCTCTTGAAGGCCACTAAGACTTTATACCATGATTCAAAAGTGGTTTAAAATACTTATGCATGATAGACCTTGTTTTAATGTTCATAGTCAAACTTGATGAATGAACAAATTATAAGGTATAATTATTGTATTAAACATTTGGATGAGGAATGTTGGTAATGTGGTCATCATGGTTTATAAATATAAATGTAATTGTTGAAAGGAGTAATGATGGATAAAGAAAGTTGAATACTATGTTTAATTGTAGGTCTCTTCTGCCATACCATCACCATATTACTTTACTCATATTAAAATTAAATTATGAGTTGCACAATTTCTATGCGTAGTATAATCCAGGACATAGCTTAATAGAATGAAGATTATACTTATAAGAGATCTTAAGGGAAGAAATTTTGAACTCCTATGAGGTAAATGGCAACTAGAAAAGATAAAATGACAAATGTCATCTCCATAAATCATGGTCAACACAAAGAAAGATTAAAATAAAAGTATATAAATGAAAACTATATAAATCATCAAATAAGAAGTCCATGACATACTATCAAAATTAACAAAAGTTCATGACTAATTAAGTGGGTTCTATCCTAGAAAAAATTCTAAGGGTTTTATTGAAGGATATTTAATCGTAATGGTTCCCATGAAAAATCGTTAAGCTCATGAAGGACAGGTTGTTGTATGAGACTATTTATTTGTAGAAAAATTGTCTTTCAACTTAAATAGTTGATTGGTGCATCTATATGTAATGATGCAATCCCTTTTGGAATGTAATTTTTCCATTGGAGAAAATTCTATTGAAGGGAACTTAACCTTACCAAGGTATTATATTCAATAACATATGCATATTTCATTGGACATGCATAGTTTGGACCTATAGGTGTCTTTGAGTAAAACAATATCTAAATAATTGTAACAAATATAAATATAAAGCACAAACTATATGTTCAAATCTAAACTACACTAGGGTCAGAGTTGTGAATAGTATGCACACATGCAACACAACTTACTGTATGCATGAAGACATCATCCATTGATAATTTTATGACCTTCATAAGTAGGTCAATGGGAGTGTCACCGAAAAGTACAAATACATAATGGAAGTATTAACGAAACTCCTAAGGCTCGCGAGTAATATTAGTAAGACAATATTAAATACAATTTCGAGGCCACAATCTTGAGTTTACTCAAACTCCAAGGTGTCAGCTCAAAGAATGAAATCACAAACTTCACAATATTGATGTGCATACCCATCTAGGTATAGATGGAGTTCTGATGATATCTTACAAATAGGAATCTTTCCAATCTGAATCAAGAAAAATATGCTTTCAGTAGAAGGATTAAAGATTTGGAAAAGGTACTTCATATGGGAAGTGATAAGATTAAAATAATATATTTGTATTTATAAACTTTATATGAAAAAAATATTGGATATGGTGGCATTGATGCACTTGAATTAAAAATAGAGGAATTCAAATCATGCTAATGACTGATAGGAATTATAAACTAATTCCGAACATGACTAGTCCAAGTTAATAAACCAATCTATTGTAAACTAAAAGGTTCACATTAATAAAGCTTATGTTAATCAAAGGATCTTAAGCTGGTACTAAAATAATGTATGCAAAATGTAAAATGGGTATATAAAATTTTCTAGATGAGGAAGAAAAAGGATAATAGATCATGCAACATTTTGTTGTTAAATTAAGAAGATGATGCCTAAGTGACACTGGAAATCATGATTTTTGTGCATATAGACATTGGTTATCTAGCAATCTTCAAATAAATGAAAAACTGTATAATATGAAATGCATATTTTTTACGACTAATTCCAATTAATTACTCTTTAAAAGGTTTGTCTATGAGATTGCATTGATAGTGTTGTCTAGATCTGATAAGACAACATAACAATTTTTGCATAAGCGACACGGGAATTCATGTTAATGAATTTGATAAATGATAAATTAGTTATGTTCTCTTGTTTTCCAAGGGTGATTTAATGTTAAAATGAGGTGTTAGCATGCAAATGACGTACGATCACGCCCTAGTACGTGTAGTGCATAAAAACTTAGAGGGTGATGAATGGAAATAATTTTGACTTTCATTTATAGCTCCTTGGAAGTGTATGTACTTACATAATAATTGTTCGATTGATTTTAAATATACACTGAAATATTCATGGCCAACAAGGGGTTGGAAGTAGTGTTAAAAAGAGCAACAATAAAGCATAGAACATGATTAGTTTATGTGTGGAGTACTTTTGAGTACCAAACAATTATGTTATTGGCTAAGGATGAGTTAAGATTGTTATTAGACTTAAAATATAACATTGAAGCCCAAACTAGACTAATTATCATAGTCAATAGTCTTCTTTATGAGTAAGTGGATGTCATATTTTACCGTTATCAAAATCTTATCTAGGGACATATTAAAACCCAAAACTTAAAGTTATTGGTATGATCAAGTTCTCTAATCGACAAACCGAACACGGTTTGGTTGAACTTGCCTAAAGGTAATATGAATAATTGAAAAAAAAATTGACATAACACTATCATGGTGGAAAACATGTGGATGAAGCATATGTCATGTAGATGACGCTATAGATAGTGATTTTGGGTACATGTCTACAGGTGGTATTGTGTACAAATGGTACATATGGTACTGGTATTGATGTCAGTATTGCATATATAGCTATCTATGTGCAATGCACACTATGTGAAGGTGCAAATAGTAGAAGAGAAGGCACTAGTTAATTTTCCGGTAAGGAAACCACTCTTGAGTGCATACAGAGGCAGGATAAAAGTGAAATATAATAATTGTTATTGGAAACTAAGGATAAGTATCTTTATTTTGCTTCAGGCTTAGTATACATATGACATATGGTTCTAATTTATGATGGTTACATATGAGTTATGGTTTTGATGGTTATGTTTGAGTTGACCTCACATTATATTTTATACATGTTGATTAGTCAAATGTGCTAATTTGAATTCTTGTGACTAATGCAGGGAAATTACATGAAGCAAGTGTTCAACAAGAACATAAAGGCATTGGAAGAATGCATTGGAAGGACACACATTTCCTTCATGGCGGGAAACATAAACCCTAGTTACTCAAATAATAGTACTGTATATCAAGATATGATATTAAATGTGGTAAACAAAGTTGGGCCTTCACATCTAAAATCTCTCACAAAATTTATTGAAACAAATGTTACAGGAAGCAATGGAAGAAGAATGGCTGGTAAAAATTCTTTGTAACCGATACACATCAAAAAATCTGATTCAGATGGCAAGGCCATGGGAGCGTGTAAAATTAGAAATATCTACCTATGAATGAGGAATAATATTGTAAGATGTAGTAATACACCAATGACAATGTAAATTTAAGGGGCGGAGTATGTAACACCCCTCCATTGTATGTAACACTCTTCTAACATAAGCTAAGAAAAGTTGGGTCCAAGGTGAAACAATGAAACTAAATACTTTACTGTTAAAAAATAAAAATAATGTAAAATGCTTGGAAAAATGAGACACCAATAGATGAGATTCTGGCCAAATAAAATCCCATTGGTGAATGGGAATGGATAATTCTTTCATCATAATACTTTTAGATAAAATTCTACATAAGATTAATGGATCGGTTGATAAATATCCATTAGGTTTATTAGTTTTAAAAAGATACTAAGTTTAACATAAAAGCCTTGGAAGAGAGAAAGGCAAGCTTTTATGGAAAATCCTCACAGGAGAGAAAGGCAAGATTCTACATGAAAAGCCTAGGAAAATGGATAAAAATATCCACCTAAAAGTGGGACGCCACTAAAGGAAACCATATCATGAAAGAGGGTATTAAATACCCATTGAAGGGATCAAGAGAGGCAATTTATCCATGGCAAGAACTCTCAAGTCGGGGGTGAACTGGAGGAAGTGAGTTTCAGGTTGGGTGTTAATGCTTGGTTTCCAAGTGACTTTCTTCAGCTAAGCTAGTTTACATCAATTGCTTGGGATGTACTATATGTGGCCCTTACTCTTTTTGTTGTCACATCTTTAAACTTATGAGTGAAATTGCATGGTGTTATATTATGATTCATTACTCTTGATATTAATGAAGTTGTGAGTGTATGATGCATGAATAATCATGGTTAATAAGATGATGGAATAATGTTGAATATTTATGCATGAGACAACTATGTATGAGGAGTATTTATGTTTTAAGGTGTGAAATTGTATATTATGTGGTTCAAGTTGTGTATGCTATGCATTATGCTTCATGAGGTGAATTGCATCCATTGAGGCTCATTTAGCTAATTATTCATATTGCATAAGATACATGTTAGTAATACTTTCATCTATGTTAGTAGGACTATGATCATGATTATGGCGATGATGGTTATAGTATCTTCATGATAACATTCCATTAATTCTTGTGTTGAGTTGTCATAGAAATGAAGTCTGGATGCTTAAATGTTATGGGTTGAATGCCACGATTAGTTTTGTTCTCCAAGTTGTAATTTATGCTTAAGCATTGATCTAGAATGTAAGACTATTAATTGACTCTAAAAGTCCACATCAAGGATCCCGTAGAGCATAGAAGGAATTTGTAATATTGTGCCCATGAGGTATGTGATAGTTGCATTGCAACAATTCTTGTCACACTATGAAATTGGATAGATTTTCATACCATTCCAATGTCATATTATTAAATATAAGGGATTATTGATTATTAATCCTAATATTAATAAACATAAAAGATTAATAAACCCAAGGGATCGATATTCTAAACCCAAATGATCATTAACCCATGGGAATAATACTAAACCCTAGAATTTGTTGAAAACGAATCAAGACAATCTAGTTTTGACTTTTCCTTTGTCAAACTGGATTAAAATTCGAATTTATATTTTAGTGGAATACTTAGAGGTAGTTAACTGAGGTGAAATAGCTCTTGTCACTCAGTTAACTTCGTATATTCAATTATGGGACACCTGAATTGAGTTCTACATGATTGATTTCTAATTTATAGCAATCTATTTTAGTGAATTTGAGTTATTGTTAGTTTAACTAGTTCTAGAAGTCAAAAGAACTAGTGGAGGTCAATTTATGGATGTTTAACTTCAACAAGACTTAGTGATCAACCATTTAACTGAGCAGTCAACCAAAAATAATTGTTTCATGCATAGATTCGAGTTAACCGTTTGAGATGGAGATCCCAAGGTAGTTTACTATCAATTGTAGCATATTCCTATGTGTACAAGTGGTGCATCAAGTGAGAGAATGACCTAAGTGTATTACAAAATTCCTTTGTGTCAAATTCATAAAAGAAAAGGAAAAATTTCCCAAGTGAACAATGCAAGAAAATAGGATCTTGGGAAGGCTTGAAATTAACTAAGTGTTAGGCCAGGTTCAGTCAGTCGAGAAAAGGGATAGACTATACAATTCTATGGTTTGCTCAGGCTTGAGCAAGGATTGTATTTCTTCTCTATTCTCTGATTAACGAAATACAAAAAGTAAGGGGTTTTGAGAAATTTCTTTGCCTTAGATAATCCTTGTGCATGTGTGATGTTCCCTTTTTCATTTCTATGATTCTTGTTTTAGATTTTGAATGAACTTCCATGGATCAATATATTAACTTCAAGACTTGTGATTTAGAAAATTTCATTTGCAGTATTTAATCTACACATTAATTTCTACATGGTATCAGTGTTGGAATCACTGTAGAGAATATATTTTGAAGTTTTCATTACATGTACCTCAAATTTGAAGATCAATGTTGCAAGCTTTCTTCAGGACTCAGAAGATGGATTTTAGTGGACCCAGGCTCAAGTATGCCTTGGAAGCCACCTCAAACATTGTTGCATGGAAGGACCACATGGAGGCAGTATTGGATGATAATGGGTTACTAGAATACGTCAAGACAAATGTAGCAAAACCCCATGAATCTGATGCCCAGAATACTGTTCAATGGAAGAAGGATGTGGCAAAAGTGAGGAAAATCATATTGGAGGGAGTTTGGGATCATAATGTATGAAATATCCATGGGAAGGAGGCTTTGTTTGTGATTTGGAAAGAGCTAGCATAATTGATCGAGAATAATAATGACCATAGGAAGGTAGCACTCAAGGACAAGGTTGAATTATCAAGATGCAAAAGAATGACACAATTTCATAGTACATGAGTAGGTTTACATAGTGTCATGATGAACTTAGCCGGGTTGATGTTAATGTACATCAAGAAGACTTTGTAGCTCTAGCCCTTTTGGGCCTTCCCAATAGTGGGCATAACTATCAAGATTTCGTAAATGGTATAGACAAACTACTGAGTTGGGAGAGGTTATCGTATGATCTAGAGCTATAATAAATAAGGTGTATCACCAGAGACAAGACCTCATCCAAGAGTGAGGGTGAGGAGAATTATTCCTTAGCTAGAAATGAAAAGAAAAGGAAAGGGAATAAATCCCAATCCAAAGCAGATTCGAGTCAAGGGGGAAAGAAGAAAGACTTGTCTAGAATCGATTCCTTCCACTATCATGAATTCGGGCACTATGCAACCAAGTGTCCACATAAGAAGGAAATCAAGAAAACTGCAAGAGGAGCAATGGGTGAAGCCTTGGATTCATAGTTTGAACTTGATTTTACCTTCATTGCATGCATGGAAAACACAATGATGGGTAGTGTGTGGTATCTAAATAGTGGTTCCTCATTCCACATAATGGGGAACAAATAATTTGTCAGTGACTTGGAGGAGAAGGATCTCCAGATGCACATTGATATTGGATATGATGAAATCTATAGAACAACCAATATTGGTGCAGTTACTTTTCAGAGGGAGTCTAGCTCCTCTCTCAGGCTTAAGTATGTCATGTTTGTACCAGGTTTGAAGAAGAATATAGTTTTCGTAGTGGTGTTGGAAGACTCTAGCTATGATGTGATATTCAACAAAGGGAAGGATTTGTTGAGACACATCACCATGGGACACATCAGCAAGATCAGGGTTCAAGTGAAGAACCTGTACAAATTAGATGTGGAAGATTGTGCAACATTGAGCACCAAAGCATAGAATGTGTAGAGACAAGATATCAGTGAATTATGGAATTTGAAATTTGCATCATGGCACATTGAAGATCATGCAACATAGTTCTATAGGCTTCCCGAGAGGAGAAATAGAGCAACAAAATACATGAAAAGGGTGTACGTTGGGGGAGTACAAAAAATACACCTTCAATGATCGAGATAATAGGGCACATGAAATCATTAAAAGGATACACTCTGATGTTTGTGGACCTTTCTTGACAACCTCCACTTCCAAGCAAAAGTATTATGTTATATTTATAAATTATTTCTCACAAAAGTGCTTGATCTACTTCATGCAAAAGAGAAACAAAGAATTCTCCAAATTTGTTGAATTTTAAGCACTTGTTGAGAAAGAATCTAGGAAGAGAGTGAAGGCTCTCAGGAGAAATAATAGAGGTAATTACGTGTTGAATGAGTTTAATTTTTTTATGCAAAGGAAGGCATTTGATGAGAGTTGACAACACCCAATATCCAAAACTAGAATTGGGTATCTCAGAGGAATAACATAAGCGTTGTGGGAGTAGTAATGGAAATGTTATATGAACAAAGCCTACCTCTACACGTGTGGGTTGAAGAATGTAACAAAACAATCTATTTGCAGAACATGAGTCCTCATAGGATTCCTGGCATGAGTACACCAGAGGTAGTTTTTTCAGGGAATAAACTAGATGTGTCACACTTCATGATATTCAGATCATCGATTTACTATCATGTTTCCAAGGAATCGAGGAAAACACTAGAGTCGACTGAAAATTTGGGCATATTTTTGGGGTACGTAGACATGCCTCACAACTATCATCTATACTTTCAATCTCTCAAGATTATAGTGATCATAATGGATGTGAAATTTGATGAGGAGAAGGGAATAAGGTTTTCTCTTGAGAGGGAGCTACATTTATAGCCTAATCAGGTGCTTTTGGCTCCAAATGAAGAACCTAAGGAAGTTGTGGAGTAACCACGAGTAGACGACTGGAGAGTGGAGACATCCACTCAAGAAGAGACATCTAGAGAAGTAAAGAAGTGAATGAGGGAACCTAAGATATTATTTCACGATGCGAGAGAGAATGTGCAAACACCCACATCACAATGTAGGCAAAGGAGGTCACCAGATCAATACACTAGCTACATGGCTCTGATGAGTGAGTTTGTAGAGACTAAGTCATCATCATTTGAGGAAGTTGTAGAGAAACCAATATGGTTTGATGTTATGGTAGAGGAATATGACTCCATTGTAAGAAATAGTGTTTGGAACGTGGTCCCAAGAATAGTAAACAAGTTAGTCATTGGTTCAATATGGATTTACAAGGAAAAGAATGTAGCAGATGGTATCATAGAGAAACACAAGGCCATATTTGTGTCCAAGGTGCTCTCTCAGGTTAAAGGAATTGAATATGAGGAGACCTTTGCTCCAGTAGAAAGGTACTCATCAATCATGTAATTCCTAGCATTGTCATCATAGATGGTGTGGAGGATCCACTAGATGGATGTGAATTGATCATTCCTTAATGGATTTATTAAGGAGAAGGTTTATATTTAGAATCCTATAACGAACCTTCTTAGCCTACCTGTGACTTTCACTCTTAGGCTCCATTCAATTAAATATTTCTTCATTTACAGTGGTGTTTTTAGTAGTCATCACAAGTGTATTACATATATAGTGATTATAGTACTCTTTATATCAGCCCTTAGTCATTAAAACCCATCTAGGATAAGGATTCATTTATAGAATACAATTATTAAAACTCTTTGATATCCCTATCTCATCATATTTGGAATAAATGTTTGAGTTTTGTTGTAGCTAAATAGGCTAGGAACAATGATTAAAGATTTGAATACTAGTATGAGACATGACATCATTAGTTCTTTAAGTAGCATGCAAGAATCATCGACAAATCTATCTGATACATTTCTACATAATTGTTCCACATGCATAATACTTTGCATATTACCGAGCATACTATCCCTCCTTATCAAATATAAATATGATCATAATATCCTTCACATGCATATGCATTCACATGTGTCACATGCATTTCTCTAACCATCATTTCCATAAGAGAGGAAATTAAGCAAGCGATAATGTTTTAACATCCTATCAAGTAAGGATTTAAACATGATTAGATACCATGCAAGTAAATCTCATCTAAATAGAGGGAACATAATTAAATCTATTAATATCCAAGAACAGGTAATTCCTTCAAATATTCTCAGAACTAAGAAATACTACTCATAAGGGAATTGGAACAGTAACAGAGAGAGAGAGAGAGAGAGAGAGAGAGAGTAAGAGTCAACATACAACCATTCCATGTAAATGACACCAACTAAATCTCACTTAGAGGGAGGAGCACCACCACCCAGCCAAGAATCACCTCTGGTTCCCCCCGAGTCGAAGATCTTGCCAAGGATCAACCGTCCTCAATTGATCGATGCACTGGGTATTTAATACCCTCTTTCATGATTTAGTTACCATTAGCGATGTCTCACTTTATGGATTTTTCCATTTGCCTAGGTCTTATTCAGAAAAGCTCGTCTTTATCTACCATGATTATTTTCCACATAAAATCTTGCCTTTATCTCCTGCAAAGCTTTTATGTCCGATGGATCCTTATCTCCCATCAATCCGATGGATGCTCAATCCATCCAAGCTTATCTAGAATCACATTTAGAAGCTTATCATGAAATATTCATCTCTATCCCATTCCTCATGGGATTTGGCAATCATCTCTTCTCTCTTGTTGCTCCACCCTCCAAGTGATTTATTTTATTAATTTATTTAAAAATACATTTTCTTTTCATATTACATATCACCTAGCTTTCCTCAGCTTAGGTTTTCAACATTTAACACACAAGGGAGGATATCACACCTAGCATTAACTTAGCTTAGGTTTACAATAATATAGTACGGAAGGGAGGGACGTTACAAATCTATAGGGTTTAAGACCTTCGAAAAAGAGTCACATTTGTGCAGACTCAAGTGAGAGTTATATGGACTCTAGCAAGCACCCCATGCTTGGTATACAAGGATTGGTAGTTATCACAAGTTTGGGCTTCAACAAAAGTTAACGATATGAAAACTTGTATAACATTGTGGTAGAAGATAAATTATTGATTATCGTGTTATATGTTGAGGACTTGATCCTTACTAGTGATGAGCAGCTGATGTGATCTTGTAAGGAGGACCTTAAAAGGAAGTACAAGATAAAGGACATGGGCCTCATGCACTACTTCCTTTGATTGGAGGTATGATAAGGTGATGGGGAACTGTTTGTCTCTGAGGGAAAGTATGTCAACAAGATACTCTATAGGTTCTGCATGGATAGGTGAAAACCCATGGAGACTTCTCTAATAGGAAACTCGAGGAAAGAGGATGCTACTTCAGGAGAAGTAGTGCAAGCTACCCTTTACAGGAAGTTTGTGGGTTCACTAGTGTATATGGTGAACACATGACCAACAAATTGTTATGAAGTTAACTAGCTTAGTCAACCAATGGTTAAGCCAATCGAACTGTACTAGGAGGAGGCAAAACATGTGTTGAAATACCTTAGAGGCACTCCTCAACTTTGTCTTTGGTACAAATGGACAAAGGGAGTGAATTTGCAAGTCTTCATAGATGCATATTAGGGGGGAGTCCATCACACAAAAAGAGCACATCAAGAGGAATTTTCAATGTTATATCAGTAATAGGTTCTTGGTACAACATGAAGCAGAGATGTATGATACTCAGCTCACCAAAAGAAGAGTACATGGCTGCAAGTCAACTAGCATGTGAGGCTATTTGGATGAGAAAGATTCTTCTTGTGTTATTTGGTTAGGAGATTGATGAAAACGAAGTCTAGGTGATCTTCATTTTCAGTATTTTTACAGGCTCGATCTTGGGACCTGTGGGTTATGGGCCCATGAAGCTATTCTGAGTGGCGTTCTCCTTAACTTCCCCCACAGCACAGTACGCTTTGGTAGGAATTCCTAGCTCCTTCAGTCTAACATCAATGGTGACGAGCACAGGATTGGCACATATTCGTGGAACAACTCACAATCATCCACGTCTTTTTCCCAAAGTTTCTGGACCGGCGCTATGCCGTCCCACCACGTGCCCCTTCGCATCAATCCGCTTGAGCATTTCAAATATCGATTCATGATAGTTGTGATCCAAAAACCCGATGCCTGGATCCTTGTCATCGTTCTTCAGCTTTATCAGCATCCCCAAAATCTTCACTACCATCATCCTCGTCCTCGCTCACGGTTTGTGATTTTTGTCGTAGCTTCCACAGTTACTTGTTGGGCGTCCAGAGTTTAAGAGCCCGATTACATTGCAGGCTGTCTAGTTCAGGGTTGTGAATGCTCTGCATCAGAGCCTTCGACGCATGGAAAAAAAAAACGAGACTGCGAGGAAGCAAACACAAGAAACCTCTGGATTTAGCCACGCAACAGTCATACACGTACTAACAATATAATTCTCAGCACGTTCCATAAACTACCAATTAATGCATAATTGTAAATTTGAAAAGTGAAACTACGGGGCAGGTAAACGGGAACAGTGATTCGCTGGGAGTCTAAAACACTAGCAAACAATTCAAATAAGAAATGCATAGACACAATTCACACAAAGGCGTTTCCATTAATTACTATGTCAAATTACAATTTAAGGCATCTCAACCTTAATCCAGAATTTCTCCAGCAACTACATATTTCCCTCTCTCTTACGCACAGGTTTTTTTTCTCCTCTCATTCTTCCCTTTTTCTTCCCTCAAGAATCTTGAAGTTCTTTATACATTCAGTCTTAACTGATTTTTTTTTAACTAAAATTAGTTTCTTGAACAGAATTCAGTTTTCGTTGGCCACCTGTCCTCTTTCTCCAATTTTCTTTCATTGAGGTGTCGGGATGCTCCTGCATCATACTCCCGAGGTACAAAAATTATGACCTCCTGGTCATATGCTCCCGAGGTACAAAATTATGACCTCCTGGTCATATGCATTTCCTTCGCAATTCTACCCACTGTTTCACTTCATCAGTGGAACTGCCTTCTGTGAGCTGCAACCAAACCTCTGCCATAGCAAGTCCTCCCTGCTATCAGATGCCCTACCAAGCTTCTCTGCTGAGCTTAGTCCTCTCGGCATCTCCGTGGTTCTCTCCTCTCGAACCCATTGAGCACTCCTGCTCTAGGTTTGCTGCAATTTTCTCACCTTCACAAAATAAATTAAAAAAAAATAAAAGCTTACAAATCTTCAACAAACTGTACCTCTTCTTTCTTCGTACCTCCTTTCTTCACATGCAAAAACTCCTCTCCGCAAGAAATCTTTTCCCGCTCTGATACCACTTGATGAAAACAAAGTCTGGGGTTTCTTCGTTTTCAAATTTTTTTACGCACTCGATCTTGGGACCTGTGGGTTATGGGCCCGCGAAGCCTTTCAACATCAATAACAGATCCTTCTGTATGCACTGGATCAGCCTCCAAATTGGAAACCAGAACTTCCGCAGGCTTCACAGCTTGAAAATTCCGCTTGTCTGCAATATTAGTAACAGTAAGCGGTATATTCTGACCACTCTCCACGAAGCATTTTTCTGCTCTCTGCAGGGAAATCTCTGCGTCACTTACACGCTGAGCAATCTCGACTTCCAAAACAACTGCCTCCTCTGCCAAAGCCATTACATTTGCAACATCTTCATCTGCTTGTGCCGCCTTCATTTCTGCCATTATTGCATTTCCATTCAGAAACTCTACCCTTGCTTGCACCTCCAGCTTTGACTCATGGATGCGTAGCAAATCTGCCTCGCAATTTGCAAGCATAGCTTCGCATTTCCTGTTAAATTTAAAACCGATGGCTTCATTGAGTTCGATGAGCTAACGTTTTCAGTCAATTCCATGCCGAAGACGTCTCCGGAAGAACTTTTGCCACGGCCTTCCCCAGATTTCTCTCCAGAACTTTCACAGCATTGGCCGACATCACAAAACGCCAACAATTCAAACAAAAATAAAATAAATAAACACAGAGTTAAATTCTCAAACACTCGTTCCACTATAAATTCACAAAAACACATTTTTATTATTTACAATCATTTAAGGCATTTCAGCCTTAATCCAGAATTTCTCAGGCAACTACATTTTGTCCTCTCTCTCACGCACAGGGTTTTCCTATTCTCGTCTTCTTTTTTTCTTGATTCACTCATGAATCCTTCCCTTCTTATTACAACACATTCAGTTTTAATTGATTTTTAACTAAAATTAGTTTATTAACCGAATCTTGTTCAAGATTGCCTTGGCTGTCCATGTGGTTGTCCACTTGTCCTCTTCCTCTAATTTTCTTTCATTGACGTGTCCGGATGCTCCTGCATCATACTCCTGAGGTACAAAAAATTATGACCTCCTGGTCATATGCTCCCGAGGTACAAAATTATGACCCCCTGGTCATATGCTTTTCCTGAGCAATTCTACCTATTGTTTCTCTTCTTCAGTGGAACTGCCTTCTATGAGCTGCAATCAAACCTCTGCAATAGCAAGTCCTCCCTGCTACCAGATGCCCTACCAAGCTTCTCCACTGAGCTTAGTCCTCTCGGCATCTCTGCGGTTCTCTCCTCTCGAACCAATTGAGCACTCCTGCTCTAGGTTTGCTGCAATCTTCTCACCTTCACAAACAAACTGTACCTCTTTTTTCTTCGTACCTCTTTTCTTCGCATGCAAAAAAAACTCCTCTCCACAGGAAATCTTTTCCCGCTCTGATACCACTTGATGAAAACGAAGTCTAGGTGATCTTCATTTTCAGTATTTTTACAGGCTCGATCTTGGGACCTGTGGGTTATGGGCCCATGAAGCTATTATGAGTGGCGTTCTCCTTAACTTCCCCCACAGCACAGTACGCTTTGGTAGGAATTCCTAGCTCCTTCGGTCTGACATCAATGGTGACGAGCACAGGATTGGCACATAGTCGTGGAACAACTCACAGGCATCCACGTCTTTTTCCCAAAGTTTCTGGACCGGCGCTACGCCGTCCCACCACGTGCCCCTTCGCATCAATCCGCTTGAGCATTTCAAATATCAATTCATGATAGTTGTGATCCAAAAACCCGATGCCTGGATCCTTGTCATCGTTCTTTAGCTTTATCAGCATCCCCAAAATCTTCACTACCATCATCCTCGCCCTCACTCACGGTTTGTGATTTCTGTCGTAGCTTCCACAGTTACTTGCTGGGTGTCCAGAGTTTAAGAGCCCGATTACATTGTAGGCTGTCTAGTTCAGGGTTGCGAATGCTCTGCGTCGGAGCCTTCGACGCATGGAAAAAAAAAACGAGACTGCGAGGAAGAAAACACAAGAAACCTCTGGATTTAGCCGCGCAACAGTCATACACGTACTAACAATATAATTCTCAGCACGTTCGATAAACTACCAATTAATGCGTAATTGTAAATTCAAAAGGTGAAACTACGGGGCAGGTAAACGGGAACAGTGATTCGCTGGGAGTCTAAAACACTAGCAAACAATTCAAATAAGAAATGCATAGACACAATTCACACAAAGGCGTTTCCATTAATTACTATCTCAAATTACAATTTAAGGCATCTCAGCCTTAATCCGGAATTTCTCCAGCAACTACATATTGCCCTCTCTCTTACGCACAGTTTTTTTTTCTCCTCTCATTCTTCCCTTTTTCTTCCCTCAAGAATCTTGAAGTTCTTTATACATTCAGTCTTAACTGATTTTTTTTAACTAAAATTAGTTTCTTGAACAGAATTCAGTTGTGGTTGGCCACCTGTCCTCTTTCTCCAATTTACTTTCATTGAGGTGTCGGGATGCTCCTGCATCAGAGATGGATCCTACTGTGATTTACTATGATAATAAGAGTTGTATGAAACTCTCTCAAATCCTATATTTCATGATCGATCCAATCATATCAACATCTACTATCACCATGTATGATATTGTGTGCAGACACAAACTATGTTGTTGCAGTACATTCAAACAGAGGAACACGATGTAGATATTTTGATAAAGTCTTTGTTCAGAGTAATATTCAAGTTTGATGGATTCATGATTGGGGTATCTGATAATACCTTTCTTTGTAAGAGGGAGTGTTCAAAAACACGGAAATATAGTTTTGATTTTTCCTTGGTCAAAATAGATTAAAATTCAAATTTCTATTTCAGCAGAATACTTCAAGGTATTTATCTGAGGTGATATGGATCTTGTCACTCAATTAAATTAGTAAATTTGAGTTAGAGATATTTTTTTCAGTTCTACATGATTGATTGCTAATTTGTAGCAATCTATTCCAGTTATTTTTTAGTTATTGTCACTTTAACTAGTTCAAACTATATGAAGAACTAGTGGATGTCAAGTTGTTGATGTGTAATTTAAACCAGACTTAGTGATCAATCATTTAATCGATCAATCAACCCAAAAAAAGAAATTCATCTAGAGAATTCGAGTTACCTGGTTGAGATGGAGATTACAAGGCAGTGTACTATCAGTTGTAACATATTCCCATGTGTACAGGTGGTGCATGAAGTTAGAGATTGACTTAAACTATTGTGCAATTCCTTGGTGTGAAATTCCTAAAAATAGGGGAAATTTCCCAAGGGAACAACACAAGGAAATAGGAGCTTAGGGACACTTGAAATTAGATAAGTGTTGGGTGAAGTTCAGTTAGTAAGGTCGAGGGACAAACTATACACTTGCAAAGTGTGCTCAAACCTGAGCAAGCATTGTATTTCTTCTTTATTTTGTGATTAATGCAATATAGATAGTAAGGGGTTTTCTACACTTTCTTTCCCCTAGAAAAATCTTTATGCATCTGTGATGTTTCCTTTTGCATGTCTATGATTCTTGTTTTAGAAGGTGACTTAACTTCCACAAATATGTAGAGTCACTTAAAGTCTTGTCATTTAGAAAATTTCATGAGCAGTATTGAATGTACACATTAATTTCTACAAGATTTATATTATAAACCCAATGGATTAAAACCCTAGGTATTTTATATATGAATATTACTATATTACGCCTAAGATTAATATTATAAACCCTAATATATTATTAAACATATTAGGCATTTATATCATAAACCAAAGGGTTTAATGTTACAAATCCAAGGGATAATAAACTCACGAGATAATAAACATAATGGAATAATATTATACCCTAAGATTTACAATATAAACCCAAGGGATTATAAGCCCCTGGATTAATATTTTAAACCCTATGATTATAAACCTTAATATTATAAAGCCTAAACCCAATATCATATGCCATACTAATAAATCTTAATTTACTCAATGCCACAATATAACATTGAATAAATTGCATGTAATGTATGGTTGGGACAATGATTGTGACATTCCTTTTTGCATTGCGACAATTCTTGTCACACTATGATGTTGGATAGATTTATGTACCATTTCAATCCCATAATATTAATCCCAAGGGATTATTGATTATTAGACCTAAGGGATTATTGATATTTTAAACTGAGGGATTAACAAACCCAGGGTAATAATAATATTATAAAATGAAGGGGAGATTTGTTCAACTGGACGAAACCCTAGCAGAAAGGAGGGAAAGTGGCGTTCGGCTCCAAGAATGAACCCTGGTTCTGCCGCCTTCATGCCCTCGGCCGCCGGCGGGGCTCGGATCGTTCTGACTGCGAACGGAATTGAGAGACTCAGGCAAGATACAAGAATTTGTATGTCCGCTGCAGCTTTGCAAGACAACCACGCCAGGAACGCAGGAGCCGCAGGCTCATACATGCATGCAAACTTCTTGGCCGAGAGATCTGGGTTAGCATGGCCCCGTTCTGACGAGCTAGGGTTCATTTCTTTAAATGACAGGGTCGAAGATCAAGCATGGCGGGGGATTTTGAGCCTGGAACCTCGATGTCTTGAGATTCCTTTGGCCTCGGCTGCGTAGATCTGGGCTTTGTTCACCCTGTCGCAGCGTTTTAATAGAGGATTCACTGATCCCTTTACAACAGATTCGCGTGGGATCAATAAGCCTTTGTTGCCCATGAGGCGAATCTAGGAACCGCGAATCAAACATTGCATATGCCGGCCCTCTCCACAGATTTGAAGAGGAAGGACGCGTTTGGAACCCTCTTCATCATTCCAGATACAAATCAAGATCTTGACAGGCAAATCTATGTTGCTATGGGTAAGCCAGACGGATCTAGTGCAGCATCTCAAGCAGACATTGTACATCAAGCTGGGGATCCCCTCTGCAGCACAACGGCTTCTCCACGAAGGTAAACAACTTGAGGATCTGTTCCCTATTTCTTTTTATGGAATTAAGAAAGACGCATCTATTATTTTAACCCTTCGTTTGAGAGGAGGAGCTGCTGGAGAGCCATCCACAGCTAAATCATTTTCATATAAAGATGCAGTCCATGCCAAGAAGCCTGACAAGACAGCTCCACCAGTTCAGGCTGTTCCCAAGCCTTTTTTGGTAGACAAAGTGGAGGAGGTTCCCTCTATTGAGATCTCCTACCCTAACCTAGCAGACGACACCCAAAAATTTGCAGAAAGAGCCATCATATGCAGATTCAATGGGCTCTGGCCACGCTCAAAAGATCTTTCGGACTGGATCTATGACAACTGGACACACAGTTGCAAGATCTACTTCTGTGCAAAGGGATATTTTATAGTGCTGTTCAACAGTCTCCAGCACTACGAAAAGGCCTTAGAGGAAGGCCCTTGGTTCATGGGTACAGCAGGCCTCTTCCTAACTCCATGGTTCCCAGACTTTGACCCAGCTTCTGCAGTTATCACAAAAGCCCCTGTATGGATCAGGCTTCCAAATCTCCCTTTACATCTGTGGACAACAGAAGTATACAGGCAGATAGGCAACGCTTTGGGCTGTTTTCTAATGGGAGATTACTAGAGGGAAATGAAAGGCCTCTACACTTACGCCAGAATCTGTGTAGAGGTAGATTTAAGCAAGGGTCTACCAGAGGAAATCAATCTCAAGATCAGGGACACAGTGTGGACCCAGTTTTTAGATTATGAAAATACTGCCTTCCGATGCCGCCATTGTCACCTAACAGGGCATCTACAGGCCTCTTGCCCATCACTATCAGCAAGAGCGAAAAAGGGAATCTTCGCAAAATCCAAACCCAAGCGTTGGGCTCCCTGTACTCCACAGCCAGCTCGAAGCCCCAGCTCCCCAAGTTCAGAGAACGGGGAAAGCGATTTAGAACCGGACCAGGCGCCTCAACCAATGGATTCACCCATGAATACCATGGGGCACACCCCTGGCTCAGCTATAGCCCAGAAACGCATCCATGAGACCTCCTCGGAATCAGAAAAGGAATTCCCGATGAATGAGAATTCCAGTCTTCAAGTTGCCTTGGCTCATTCCCCTCAGGGTGGATGGACAAAAGTCAACAAAAAGAAAGGGAAAAAACAATGTGTTGCAGGTTCTGCCCCTAAGGGGGATTTAGGCAGTCTGTGATTTCTAGTCATCTGATGTAGCAATGAGTTTGAATATTTCTTCCGGAACCGAGGTTGATGGATCCATCATTTCCGGTTTGCCGGTTTTTGCTTATCCTGATTGTACTATATTACTCTTAATAGAATTAGTCTTTAACGAGAAAAAAAAAATATTATAAAATGAAGGGATTAATAAACCTAAGGGATTAATACTATAAACCCAAGGGGACACATATTCCAAGTTGAATGGTGAGGAAACATCCCACTCGGTGTTCATCTTAGCTACTATGGCTAGGAGAATTGACAAAGGCAATGGAAAAGGATTTGTAAAGGAAAAGTGGCATTAATTGACATTTTATTTATAAAAATAAGGGAAATTAAGAGAAAAGGAAGTTGAAAAGTCACAGGTGGCATGTGAGGAGGAAATGAAGGAAAATAATGGAAAATGAAGAAAAAAGAGGCCTCATTCATAAAAAAGCTTCTAAGGATCTGTTGGTAAGATTTTCTCTCAAGATTTTGTTGAGTTTTTGAGCTCTCTCATTATTCTCTCTCTCTCTCACTCTTGGACACTTCAATTTTTCGTGGAGCACTTTGGCAATTGGATCCAGAAAGTCAAAGAAGGTAAGAGGAAGGAAGAAGCAAGAAAGGAAGAGAGGGATGAAGAAGCCACATCAGTATTCTTTGCAAGTATCGATTTGCATGTGTTTTTTGTTGTTATGGCATGGATTTTTGTAGGTGTCACAGTGTGTTGAGCCTAGCCTTTCCATTTCCAGATAGCCATGGTGTGATGTTATCATGTTTTGGTTGAGCTGGAATGTTGGATATATTCAAAGCTAAGTGAGGTGGATATATCAATAAAAGAAGACATGGCTTAGTGATCCCTGAACTAGACGATGGATCGCGGTAAAGCCACTGGCTGAGTGACCCATAAAGTAAACTGTGGGGTGCAGTAAAGACAAGTATTGTGTGCCTCGATGGGATAAGGAATCCTAGACTGGTTAATGGCGAGATATATGGTAAAGCCTAGAGGTGGTTTCCCTTTATTAGGCCTAGGAATCCTTGCTAGTGAACGACAGGATATACGGTAAATCTTAGAGGGTGGAGTCTTGGTTTAGGGCCTAGGGATTCTTGGATCAGACTGTGGATTGAGGTAAAGCCTGAGAGATAGGGAGACATGAAAATTACTCATGGTGTAGGTGGAGAAATATGGTGGCACCCATGCTTATTTTGGTCTAATGCTTTGGTTGAGAGCATGGTAAATAATTTTATTACATTGTAAATACAATTTTCTTCCATCCATAGTCATGGGATTTCCCTCTTTTGCATTTATATATTTTGTTATTATCCTAGACTCTATTAGTATAGTATAGTTATTTGATTAAATATCAATTCTTAAATATCAATGCAAAAGACAGAAATTCCATGACTATAGTTATGAGCATGGTAAATCATGTTATTACATTGTAAACTCTAAGTGTCCAGTAAACAATATGATTGCCATATCTTCAATAGTGATCATTGTAAATACTGCAATGAGCTATGTTATAAAGGTCCACGGGAATTATGTTTTATTTTCATCGATATTGATGGTTATAGGTGTCATTGAACACCAAAGATGGTGTTCCCCCAAGGGGGAGGATTCTGCAACAACCCTAGTTAAAAATACTTGTAAACAAATATAGGACCATGGTCATGGGACACATATTCCAAGCCGAACGATGGGAAAATCATCTTAGCTGGTGTTTATTTAAGCTATTATGGCTAAAAAATTACCATAGACAATGGAAAAGGATTTGGAAAGGCAAAGTGGGATTAATTGGCATTTTATTTATGAAAATAATGGAAATTAGGAGAAAAGGAAGGTGAAAGATCACAGGTTGCATGTAGTGAAGAAAATGAATAAAATAGAGGACTCATTAATAAAAAATCTTATGAGGATAATGTGGTAACCTTTTTCTCAAGATTTTGCTCAATTTTGGAGTTCTCTCATTATTCTTTCTCTCTCATTCTTGGACACTTAGAGTTTTTTTGGAGAACTTTTGCATTACATAAAGAAAGGAAAAGAAGGAAAGAGGAAGGAAGGGCCAAGCAAGGAAGAGTAGGTTCAAGCAATAATAATAAGATTCTTTGCATCTAACAGTTTTCATGTGTGTTTTCCTTACTCGATTTGGCATGCATGTTGTTGCATGTGGTTCTTTGTTGTTATGGCATGGGTTTTCCATGTGTGATAGTGTTTTTAGCCTAGCCTTTCCATTTACGGATAGCCATGGTATGATGTGGTTCTCATGTTTTGGTTGAGATTGATTTCCAGATGGATTTGAACATTAGTGAGGTGGATATTCGAATAAAAAAAAGCATGGCCTAGTGATCCCTCAACTAGATTGTGGATTGTAGTAAAGCCATTGACCTAGTGCCCCCTGAACCGGATTGTGGGTTGCAGTAAATCTAGGTATTGTGTGCCTCGGTGGGCCTCAAAATCCTCGACTACTTAATGGCGGTATATACGGTAAAGCCTAAAGGTTTTTTCCCTTGATTACAACCAGGAACCCTTCTTGGTGAATTGTAGGATATATTGTAAATACTAAAGTGTGGAGTATTGGTTTAGGGCCTATTGATCCCTGGATAAGACTTTTGATTATCGTAAAGTCCAAGAGACTACGAGACAAGAAAAATCCTCATGGTGTAGGTGGAGAAATCTAGTTGCATCCATGCTTGTTTTTTCCTAGTGTTATGGTGGAGATCATGGCAAAACCTATTATAACATGTTTATTATTTTTGCCTAGTGATCCAGTGTGGATTGTGTTAAAGCCTAGCCTCTATTGATGGGGGTTAGGGGTTTAGCCTTAGGATGCCCTAGATGGTTCTTTTGGCTTGAGTGGCATATTCATGCTTGGAATATGGAATGGGGGTGATTGGCTGAAGGGAGATTTGGCTAAGCCAATCTATGGTTGAGTGGAATGTGGTAGTCTCATACCGCGTTGGATTTTGCATTCATTAATAAGAGGTTCTTTCCTTGGTATCTTATGTGTAAATGTACTAATTTATATGTGGATTAAATGGCTGATGTATCCTTCATATTTATGTTGTTACTATGTTGGTTATAAGCATTTATTTTAGAGTGATGATGAATGTTTGTCCTCATATTTTGATTTGTAGATGAATGAAAAATGTATCTATGACCTAATAGATGATAATGTAGCTAATGATATAAGGGAGCAATGCTTCTTAGCAATTCTCATATAAGTATGAGATCTCGATGCTGAGATCTGTTGTTTAAAGCTATAGATTACATATTTTTGAGATGTTTGACGAACTTAATGTCGTGGCTATTGCAGGTCCAGTCAAGTCCCTGTTCAAGTAATTGCATTTGTATCATTATTCAACTGTTATTTTTCAGTTCTAAAAGTGTCTTTCAGTTTTGGGCAGTGACCTTGGATTTGGGCCTCAAAAAGTGGAACAAATCTTATAGATGCAGGCACAGGTATGAGAAGAAAATTCCCCAGACAAATGCATACCCATGTTGTGGGAGTGTCCAGAGCCTCCTAGATGCATGCATGTCCATATCAAGGGAGTGTCCAGGGGTTTAATGGTCTACAACTTCAGTTGGTCTGAGGGGTTGGTTACCTGACTAATTGGGATGGTGCCTAGGAGTTTTGTTGTTGATGTGGAAGGTGGGTGTGGTGTGTTTTCATTGGTTCCACTTCCTTAAGGTCACCTAGGAGGTTGAATCCAATTATAGTGGCCTATCGTCGAATATTTACCCTAGTTGTGTGGATACTTTGGTAGAGGTGTGTTGAGGGTGTTACATTTATGTAGCATAATTTTTCTCTGATTGAGAACGTGTAAAGGTTCAGCCAGGATTACTTCGTATGGTTTGATTGACATTCACAATCATTATGGTCATTAGTTTCCATCAATAATCCTTTAAGAATGTATGTATATTGTTTCAGTCTTTGCTCCAAACACTTTCAAATATTATTTGTATACCCAACAAAGGTCATCAACATGCATCACAACCCAACAAGGATAAGTAACCTGCACTCAATAAGATTTCATAGCATTATTGTAAGCTCATCATTGTAAATTCTTTTACTTACCCAATTGTTATGCCAATTGACAAAGACCCCGCCATGTGGTTCCACTATAAGTTTCTAGCCACAGAAGTACCAGTTACATTTGCACTATTTTCTTAATAATAATGATATGCACAAAAATTTTACTATTCAACTTTTATGAGAGATTCTACTAAATAGCACTACTATACATTTATCTTAATTTGAATGTTACATATGGATTGTTCATGCATGAGTAGAGTTTAGGATAACATCCTTTTCTTGCCATATTCAAGGCGGCTATATGGTTGTCTTATTTGTCCAAGTACCTTAATTATGTCCATCATGGATTTCTTTGATATTTTCTTCCAATGCAACACCAGAAGTTAACCTTGCAGCATTCTCTCAATTTTGGCATGTTTTTCATGTTGCATTATAGGAGGTTAATAAAATTTGCACACAATTTGCTTCCATCCATAGTCATGGAATTTCCCTCTTTTGCACTTATATGTTTTGTTATTATCCTGCACTCTATTAATATAGTATAGTTATTTTCTTAAATATCAATTCTTACCATGTCATTCACCTCATTCAATCAATAGGCTACTTTAATACATTTAGCCTTTTAATATTTGTGGATTGTTAAAAGGAAAGAGAAATCTTAACTCAATATGGGAATAACTATTCATTTCACAGTTATCATACTTATTATAATTAATGTTTTATATTTTTATTTTCATGGGAGATTCCCTTATCTTTTTCCCATGATGGATTGCAACTAAATATTTTTTCTTTAGAAAGCATCATAATTCCAAAATATCAAATATGTGACAACAAAACATTACCATGGTTTTAGGACAATTGATTCACTGACCATTTTCATGGTTAGTAGTACCTTTGTTCTTTATGAGTACCACTGAGACTTAAAAGCATAACATAATATTAACAAAGTCACTATGATGACCTAAAGGACAACTTGGAATAGTATGGCATACAAATATGAAAAAAATAATGTCACTAAATCTTGCAACAATGTTTTTCCAACTTTCCTCATTCATGAGTTCCTCTTAAATCTCTTGATGGTGTTTACATCCTTTCTGTTTTGCAATTATTGATTAAGGTTTCTGGGAAATCATTTCCCCCACCATTTTTTTAATTATGTGCCTCTCAACTTTCTCACCACATTATCTTAGTGTGATTATCTTGACATGGTAATTTTGTAAGCAAAAGTTCATTCTAGTCAACAATTTGACCAAACTTCACTTTTGTCTATAGAATTCATATTTGAGGTACTTATCTAGTTTAATATTAACAGATAGAATGATACCCTTTTCGATGTCAATAGTCATAGGTTACACTCTTTCTAATGTGCTCTCAAAAATCTCTTTTCTCAAATTTAAATTTTCCTAAACTTAGATGCCATTTTTCTTAGTTATCTTACTCAACTATCTGCTCATTTCTCATCATTGTTTTTACCCAACTATTCAATAAATCCTTCAAGTCTCACAAGGATAATACAAACCTCTAAGTATTTAATATACACATATATCGTCCTGTGCATCTTATCATGCATACATATTTTACTATACTATCATTTCTCTATCTTATATTACTTTTCAAAACATGAAGAAAAACAATCAGACCAACAAAGGCCAAGGCCAAGTTAAAAAAAAATCCCTTGTACTTAGAAGTTATATCATTTAACCTTATATATTAATATTCATTATTTTATTTTATTTTTTTCTTTATTTCACAATTCTTATAGATTGCTCATAGTGTATAACTTGCATTTATTCTTGTTTATATTGTTGTTCCACCTTAGATCGAATGGTTAGATACCAAGTTTGCAATTAACAATAATTTAAATAAATCAAAATTCTTTCATCATCTTATTTTCAAACAAACTCAACCATCTAATGGTGAGGTGGTTATAAATTACACCAATTGACGAATCATTCCGTTATTCGATATTATGAGTCTATAACGCACAAAAATCATGAGTCCCCCCTACGTCCATCAGATACAGGAGATTCAAAACATATCAACATTCGTTTTCTATATTTTAGGGGTCATGAAAATTTCTTTATTCTTGGAATAGATCCTTATCTTGCACTCAATACTTACTAAATTTGATGTAAAGTTGATATCCTTCTTGTTATCAACAACACTATTTTGATGTTATTTTATGCTTATTTTGATGTTATTTTATTCTTATTTGATGTCTTGTACTAACCAAGATACTATTATCATATCGGTTTCAACTTAAAAGTTTCATATATGCGACTCACTTCACCATTTCTGAGACTAGTTTTCTTTCCATCTCAAATTATTATGACAACTTATGACAACTTACTTCTATTTCACTAGTTTTTAAAGAAGTATTTTATCTCGTGATTTTATTGGAATTATGGATCACTTGAATTTTTCAATCCTTCACAGCGTGATTTATCCCAATTACTCTACTGTTGTAACCCACATGTTTTTGGACTAATTTTTTCATGAGGAGGCTTTTCAATGATGAAGTTAATTAATTTTTTTATCAGTTTCTTTTATCACTCATAAAATCTATACCAACTAGTTATTATTACTTTCGACTCATTTCTATCTGAGTTATAATATTGACATATAGGTTTTTATATTTTACTCTCATCACCATTGATGTTTTTCACATTGTTCGTGAATGCTTAATTGGATGGAAAGGATGCCAACTATTCTCACCAATCAACCAAAATTTCTCAAAATAATTCATATTCATACAAGTATTTTGTAATTGTAAGTGTTCTATATACCATCCCATCTGTGAGAATGGTTATCATTTAGTATGGTTACTTGACTTCCACAGTACACCAATACACCATATATTTTGGCTTATGCATTACAGATCTTTTAGCTCCATCCATTCCTATAGACGCTTTATTCTGTGTATACCATCTTTTTTTTTAACATATAATGTACATATTATTGGGAGTGTTTCACAATGTTACTATAGATTCCTTCATTATCAAAATATTACTTCTTCTGTTAATATTAAAAAGTATTTTAACTACTAAGTATTTATTTCATTCACCTTCTCCACTAGGTTCTTGGTCCAGTATATGTACTAAGAGGTAGTTAATACAAATCAAGTAATTACTTTCCAATAGTAAGTGATATATTTACCTCTTTTATACATGTCTCTTCTCCAAAAATCCATGTTAGAGGTTTAATTTAAGACATTATGTATCAAAACATAATAAACATTTTTTTTTAATTACAAAAAGGGCTTGCAACTAGAAATAAAAATTTGTCATACAGATAACTCTAAACTGTTTAGGGTGATTTCATATACAACTCCCCCCTCTCATTTAAAATACCCATCTAATATTTTATAATTCTTTAACATTATGAGATTTAATACTTCATTTACACATATATATCTCCTAATTTGTCTATCCGTGCACTTCCCTATTGCTATAATCATAAAATTCTCTCTATCAATTATCCCATGAACATGGGATATGCCTTACTAATCATGTGCTAATACTTCAGTCCTCCAACCACCCCATAATATTAGTTCTTGTAGCTAATATTATCCCAACAACCACCAATTGATATTTGATATCTTAACATACGTAACAAAATTATTTTCAGTGATGCTTTCGTTGTATTACACCAAATGAAATATTTAATTTCTATGGTCATTGCCAACACTAAATTAATTTCCAATTCCTTGTCACTATGGAACTCTCATAGTTTTGTTCCTATTTTCCGTTAAGTAGACAACGATTCTGAATGCTTTAGCTCTAACAAAAGTTGTAACACCTCCTAGCAATTTTTTTTAATTATTGTGATTTCTCTAATTTATAAGTATTATACTTAACCTTGGTTCTATTTGATTGGTGGTGCATTTTATATTCCTTTGGGTTATGTTTGGATTACTATATGTACATGGATATGTTAATTAGCAATTTCGTCGTAGGATTTTGGTGGCAATAACTGAATGGAGACAAAATCATTCAATTATCTCTGAGTCATATTCATAATATGATGTTTATGTTGAATCTTAGCTCGGTGTAAGATATTTCTTGGCGTTGTCTCATCCTCCAACCGTCGTAAGAGTGTGGGTTGGGAAATAGATTGATAGGGTTTAGGTGTCTCACCTCCCAATATCTATTTCGGTGCCTTAATATAACAAGTCATATCTTGCACAGACTAGTGAGGGTAACCACATCCAAACCTTCACTGGTCAATTTGGTCATTTTCTCCTCGACGTTTGGCGGAAAGAGCTCTACAACCCTCTGAAGACCCTAAGTTCTTTGATTACCCAGATTCCATACAACTAATCTTCATACTCAGGCATGGTAGATATTGGCATTATGAGCTCGTTCGATAGTTTTCTTTCTTTTGTCTCGGAATTTACAAATATATTCTTTTTTTCCTTATATCTAATTTTAACCCGGTGTTACGTGTCACAGTTGTCTATCCAAGTGTCACAATCTGTTTTAATTTATTTCAGTTATATTGAATTGAATTCATTTTTCACTGCAGTAAATTAGTAAATTATGCTAGAATTTTTTTCCATTCTTTAACATGTTATTAGAGAGTAAGCTTTGTAAGACTCTTTGAAAGTAGCAAAGAGAAGAAGAAAGGTTGCAGAAGAATCCCTGAGAGAGTAACAATGTGAGCGAAGTGAGAGCTAAAGAGAAGTCGACTCTGGAAATCACAGATCGTGGAGGAGAACTAAGAAACCAGTTACAATGAAGCACCTTCTGCAATAAATCTAGTTGTTATGTAACCAATGAAGGATGGTCGAGATGCCAGACAAATTATCACAGAGAGAAAAAATCACAAGTTAAAAAATTTGTGCAGTGACACAACCTAGTAGCAACGGTAAATGCATTACAGTGTTAAAATCGTAAAGCAACATGAGCCACGAAAAGTTTAGCAGCTAATAAAAGGGTCTTCAACGAAAAGTCCATGAAGTTTTGGTTTCAAAGTCTAAGATGAAGGGTAAAAGGTTTAAACGAAAAGTTTAAATGATTTTAATCTCTTATGCACATGTTAAAAAAAACCGCTTATGTGATTTTTGAATGAGAAGTGCGTTCTATCATTTTGAAAAGGACTTATGAAATCAAAAAAGGATGATGTAATTTTCTTGAAAAGGGGCATCGCTGATTGGTTTTTCTTTTTCAAGGAGAAAAACGATGTGGGTCTATTAGAAAAAACTCGTAAGTGTTTATTCAAGGAGGTTATGTGAATTCTTCAAAGGGGTTTGTTTGAATTTTGAAAAGTTTTATTAAAAGAAATGTCATTGCTTATGTTCGAAGGTTTTTATCAAAAAGTCAGTGATTTCAATTTTTTTTTTTTTTTTTGGTCTAACAAGGTCTATTAGGGTTTCTTCATATTAGTTGTGGGCGTTGTAATATTTTTTTGAAAAGGTATTTCTAAAAGCTTTTGTGAAAGTGTCATTTTTGTGAAAATTTGTCTGCAAGAATGTTTTCTTGTTAAGCGACAGTGAACCAATGCTCAAAAAATGGGAAAAGCAGGAGGTTAAGAAAATCGAATCAATAGTAAGAGATGTTTTATTTTATTTTATTTTTTGAAAAAATTAGGAAATGAATAAGAGTTTCGGTGTAATGGGAAGTAATTCGGTTGAAGATAAAGATTTTGGTGAATCCAATAAGAAAACTTGTTGTTGATGAAAATTTGGTGAATCCAACAAGAGAGCTTGTTGATTAGAATTTGGTGAATCCAACAATAAAGCTTGTTGATGACAATTTGGTGAATCTAGCCAAACTACTTGTTGATGGAAATGAAGTTGTCATTGGAGCAACTAATGTTATGGTGAATCTAGCAATTCAATTTGCTGATGTTAAATTTGATGAACACTAGTTTGCTAGTGATGAATGGTTGCAAATAATGCAATATAAACATCATATTGACATGATTCCATTTGGTAAGTGCACTTGAGTCTGAAAACCAAGTGGAAGACAACCTGTCTCCATCAGCACAAGTTAGTAAAGAAATTTAAGAAACACAGACAGAGAAGGAAATCAACATGAGAAAGCTCTCATTGTAGAGCAAAATGAACAAAACCAATGTAGTTTTCTAAATGTTTTTAAACTTACCATTGATTTCCAACATGAAGGATGATTACGAAGAAGAGATAAATTTTTTTGAAGCATGGATTACAACACCATATCTTGATGAGGTTTGTGTAGAGTTTGCAACAATGAACCTTGAAGACAACTTGGATGATTAAAACATCAATGAAATTTTTTAGGTATTGGAGTCCCTGAGAGATGAATTTTAGTTATAAACTTATGTTGTAACATATTGATGATGAAAAGCATAGTAAAAAAGTTCACTTGAGGCAAAATTCCACATAAAAGCCATCCTTTGAAGAATTAGAGACATTCTTAGACAACCTCCAATAATGGAAGACCTACACTAGCAAATTATTAAATTGAGGTTTGAAGTATACAACAAAAAGAAAAATTTGAAACAATTTAGAGGCTACAGGATGTGGAAGAAAAGAAAAAGAAAAGGAAAATATTTTTTTTTTAAATTGTAGACGTAGATCAATAGGCTTCATAGTTTAGTTCTTTTCTGATTTAAATTAAGGGGGAGTGCTGGAGAATCTAACTCCAACAACCTACTAGGTGTCTTAATTTTCCATCCAAGTGTCACTGTCTTTTATAGTTTAGTTTAGTTAAATTGAGTTCAATTCAGCATAATTGTAGTAATTTATTACTGATGTGTCCAATGCAATCTTATTTAACTAATTCATAATATTAAGGAGATAAATCCTCCTCTCCATCTCCATTCTTTATCAGTTTTATAATGAAATAGAAATTGTATCTTTGTGGGCGGTGAGGGAAAACGCTCCATAACAAGGCATAGACCTTCCCTAGCATAATTTGGGAAATGTTCCTATCTATCGATTACTGCCGCTAACAGTTCATACATGAACCAAGGTGGAGTTCATTAGCACTATAAAAGAATAGGGTTCGAAAGGTAATTTTATTCTTATCAAACCTTTCCTAGTTCATTTCCCTTTTATGAATTTTTCAGTACCAATTCTTTAACCAGGTCCCAGTCATTTTGTGTACAGGTGAGGAATTCACAGGCTTGTCGAGTTTTAACTTAAAACTTTTGTTATGTTTCACATCCTTCTAGGTTTTAAATTCATTAACTTCTTCCTACATGTCCTCAGGTCGATCCATTCTCCATTTTCCATGGCTAGTTGTGAGGCTAAGATGGGCATGTGTAGCTCTATGTCATTCTTTTTATGGAAGGGTTCTCTTAGAAATTTGTCCATGAGACTAAATTAGTTAAAACTAAGTGTATACTATGAGATTGGACTTGGGGTTTTGTCCTTACCCTTGTGATTTCCGTATACATTTTTGCATACTAATGAATTGACATGAATTTATCACAATACCAGAATTGTTAGTGTACAACTCCTCTCCTGAGGTATTTTGATTTAAGACACCCTACCATGGTTTTAAATCTAGTATTCTTATTTGAAAGTCTAATGGAATATGCTTGGTTCTTTATATAATGATGATTTTCTATTCGGGATTATGTCATCTTGGTTATATCAATTTTTGTGAAAATAAAATTGTATCTATGTTTTCTTTATCTTTTTTACTCAACTCTTAGCCCAGATATACAAATACCTCGTTGCAAAGTTTGCGCTAAATTCATGACTTAGTTAACTCGTTAATGTATGGGGGTAAAGAGTGGCCTACAAAGGTCCATATTTATATATATTATTTTTTATTCAGTTCCTGGCTCTCGAATTGTTCTGGGCTACTAGGCTCACTGACTAGCCCAGAACTAAACCGGTCATAAACAGTTTCAAGTGATTGTTTGAGTTCTTACAAATTTATGCACAATCACTTGAAAGGGTTTTTTTTTTTTTTTTATACTACTCCTAAGTTGAAAACTCATACTGTTATAAGACAATTACCTCCTCAGTGATGATATCATTTTTTTTAAATATCGGTGTGTTCATTTAATCTTATCCTTATTCCTTTAGTAGGAAGAACTTGCAGTTAGTGCTGAAAATTGTTTAATTATTTATATTACTATTCGGTTAGAAGTTTTTCTTTCATATATATAACTTTCAGTGTCGAATAGAAATTGATTTTTTATCCTAGGACCAGTCTTGGCCCACTGGGCTTATTTACAAGTATTATTTAGAGAAAGGAATGTCCCTTTATGAACTTCAATTAGTAAGTTTGGAACAAACATGGTTTTCAATTTATTATTGCTACTATTATGACTCTTATCTCAACTACTCGTACATTTCCCATTTTTTGCTCGTACATTTCCCATTTTTTGCTTCCAAGATTACTTTTTACTTACCCAAATCTTTATTAAACTCAAGTTTGAATACCCTTTGGACAAGTAATATTAGATTTTCAATGAGTAGTTTGAAAGTACAGAAACCAATTTCGTTTCTGTTGGAAAATTCCACATATTTACAAGTATTTGTTGTATAGAATTTCAATTCCTTAGTTTATATCTACATCATAGAGTTATGTACCAAGTCTTACCAGGAAAAAATATTTCATACTCGTAAATTTTTTAATTGTCTATCTCTCTATATTTTGACAAATCTGTCTGAAAAGGAGAATTCTTAGTTCATAATAGTCATATAAATCATAGTGACTACAAAAACAACAGAGAATGAAATTACACTTATTTGTTCACTTAATAGTCAGGGAATTTGATTTAGGTGAAGACCTCTCCTCCCAATCAATGAGTGGAAATTACTTCTAGTTTTTCTTTTGAGCCTTTTCAATTTCAAAATTTTAGAATAGCAGATAGACAATGACTTTTCAAAATTTGTTCTCAAGCATCAAGACCACTCATTCAAATCTAGAACTCACAAACTCACAAGTTTATCTTAGAGTTTCTAATGGCTCTTAGTCTAGCTCAAAAATACTTTATAGGAAGTGGCTTTCTACACCTTCACGTCTTGTTAAGGTTTTGAACTCCTATCTTTTCTCTAAGATTCCTTCACCCATTTTGAACTCCTATCCTTTTTTCAAGATTCCATCACCCTTCTCCCTGAACTCCTATCTTTTCTCCAAGATGCCTCCACCTTTCTCCCCTTGTCATCCTTCGCTTCTTTTCCCAGTGAAATGTTTTATCTATAGTGAAAGAGAGAATGTAAATGAGAGGATGTAAATGTCGTTTTATCTCTAGAAAGAGAAAAGATAACTGTCTAGTAATTGAAACATTTTTAAATATTATTTATAATATTCGTGAAATACTTTTCCAATATAATAAGCAACTCAGTATAATGAAAATTTTAACAATATACGTTTGATATAGATTCATATCGTAGTAATCATATATCATACTTAAAGAATTTATAACAATTTAGGACGATAAAAAAAAATATATAATCAAGAATTACTATGAAAAAATTCACAATATACGTATCATATAGATTCATAGGATAATAATGATATATCATACCTAAAGAATTTATAACAATTTAGGATTATAACAAAATTATAATCAAGGATGGGTATTCATCTTGTTATGAGGAAAAATAGAGATGGGTGAAAGATATTTTTTTTGAATTAACATATTTTTATTTAATTAAAGAAAATTAAGATAAATTTAGGTGGTTAAGTTTTAATGAAATTAAATAATTTATTAAAATATGGTAGGTATATAAATATAAAATATTTTTATTCATTTTTATTAGTTTTTATTATGTAAACATGTCTTTTTTGGATATAATATTTTTATAATTTTAATTTAATTAGTAATAATTATTGTGTGGATGGTAGAAATTTAATGTTTATCTAATATTCTAAAATTTCATAATAATAAACAAAAATTAAAAATTGAGATTTATTTAAAAGATAATTATCTCTGTAATGAGTGCTAAGTGGACTATTAAAAAATTACAAGAAATTAGTCAGCTACCACTACCTCTCATGGAAATCTTCATAGATGAATGACTTACCTAAAGTAGTTGAATCCCAAAAATGATATCTAAAATAATTTTCTCATTTTTTCCATTTTAATAAAATTAATTAATTAAAAAAATATGTAATATGAATAAGTGTCATATCAAATGTGTTATGAATTTTTGGGCAAGTATTATTGATAAACGTGGTATTGGCTTGTGATACTCTAATAAATTCTATATATAAATTAATAATCTTCATAGTAAAATGAGAATAAATCTTAATAGATATGAATCTTGTTATGTATGTTCAAGTTATATATTAATAATTTGCATTACTTTATAGTAATAATAATATAAAATAAAGTTATAATTTAGCTATTTTTTTTTTTTTTTTAATTTATCTTAATATTTATTATAAATTGATGTTAACCAAAATCAACACTATTATTAATTTAATTTATACAATTAACGTAGCATGCATGTTTCTTTCACAAATATAGCCTAAGTTATATATATCTATTTTTATTTGGGCACTTATTTTTTTGGTGTCCTATATTTCATAATCAAAGAAAAATTTAGCTAGATGGGTAGGAAAGCCAAATACGTTGTACTTAAATACTGTTTCATTTTGGGCCAAACTTAGGAATTTTGTTTGCTGCATAATCACCTCTAAGGGAACAAAAAAAGAATCCCTGACAAGATGATTATGGAAGTTAAATATATCTTTCAATTGGTAAAGCATTGGAAAGCTTGTAAGCGAAGCATTTCGAAAGCTTGTAAACATCTTTGGAGGGACAATGAAAAGGACAAACAAGCGAAAGACATGAGAATAATTTTATATCATGGAAAAAATTATAATGGGTGAATCCTATACTGGAATGCAACAAAACACAACATGATCAAAGAATTTTCTGGTATATACAAAATTTGCATAATTTGCATATTTTTGGTTTTGATTTTTGTTTTGTTTTTTTTTTTTTCTTTTCATAGGAAAATTTGTAATTTTATTAAAGATAACAAAATTACATTTTGTAGATGTTGAAGTGCATATCCAGAAAGCAATTCAGAGACTGTTGGACAAAAGACACAAAAAAACAGAAAGAAGATAATGTACAAATGGGGAGAAATTAAACTTTTCTCCCCTTTTTCTTCTCGACTTTTTGCCACTCCCCTTGAGTCGGCAAGGACGAAACAAGTGCAAGAGAAGTGTCCTCCACAGGGTGGGGGTTATCCTTATCTGAATCCGAGTGATCTGAGGTATGATGTCTTTTGGTATCGTTGGTATCGATTGTATCTGGGATCTTCCCCGGTAAAGTGTACATCAGATCTTGTAGTACTGTTTCCTCTATTTCTGGTTCCTTGAATGTCAGATTGTTCTCTTTTGGAATGGGGTGTTCCTTTTCCTCTTCTTCCTCCTCATTAGGGACCTTAGGGTCTGGTGGAGGGAATTGCCATCCCTTGGGCTATTTCCCTACCTTCTTCTTCCTACGCAGATCTTTTTTAGTTTCTGGGTAGGTATTTTGTAGATGTCTTGTTTGCCAACAAAGTCTACACCTCAATGCAATATTTTTGTAATCTAGTATCCGAGTCTATTATAGCTCTGATACCACTTGTTATAGATCTGATCCAGAAATATATGATAATAGAAATAAACCCAAGAAATGATAAGATCTGAATATATAAATGCTTCTTTATTTATCAAAACCCTTAAGGTAGGGTAACAGCATATAGTCACTCCTTAAGGAAGGAGAATACTCCATAAGCCATATGCCTATTCATACAATATTCCTTAACATCTCTCAATGTGGAGTCTCTAGCCTCTATAAGGCTCATACATACAATACCATGGATCATTACCATGGTTCCCTCAATACCATCTATCTAATACCATGGGTCCATTACATTATTACTAACTACTTGTGGTCCCTTACATGATACGGGTTAACCACCTTATTTATTACTATGGCCCATCCCATTAATACATTATTCCCTTAGGTAGCTCCCTTTGTACCCGATATTCTCCCCCCCAGGTATACTACATTACACCCCACTTAACATGTTTCATCCTCGAAACATGGGAAGAACACAAATAATAAGATCTACTCAAAATAGTAGTCCACTGGTACCATGCACGTGCATCGAACCATCCAAGAGAAAGGTGAACCCTTCATCTCGTTGGTGCCTCGCTTGCCTGAGATGGAAGTTGATACTCGTAGCTCTTCTGTGTTGATGTGCAGTAGGTGGATTGTCTCCCCTGTCTATATGCCATGCCGGGGTTGTTGTTCTTGTAGCTAGTTTGTTGCCATGTTGTTGGTTGTTTTCTCACTGGGTGATGTGGGTGGTGATATGCTGAAATTTTAACCAACAGTGTATATTTCTTTAATTTACCACCTAATGGAGCCTGATTGTTATCTGCTACATGTTGTGGTGCCTACTGTGGTTTTTTATCTTCCAATATTACTTCAACCACTAAGTCCTCATCTGATGTTTCAGTACCTGTAACCTTTTCTGCTTTAGCCTCTGTTTGTGTTTAATGTCGACCATCAAAGGCTCATCATCTCATGTGTAAGTGTCATTAGAGATTTGTGTTTCTACCTCCATTTTCTCTGCTCGGGTCTTAATGGAAATATCTTGCAATGTAATTTTCTTCTTTTTATACCAGATCTTCAGGAATTTCTTCTGCACATTAATATTGATGGTACCCGTAGATTCCATCCAAGGATATCCCAAAACAACATCCATGTTATCCATATCTCATGTATGAAAGTCACAATGCAACACATACTTATCCATAGAAAGCTTCAAATCTTTATAAACATGAACATCCTTATTTTCAACTTGTATGTTTTCAATGTGTTTTGCTGGAACTTTCAAATTTTTTGCCAAATTAACATTGATAAAATTATTCTTGCAACTAGGATTTATAGACACAGCGGTCTTCTCCTTCTAAATCAACCGATGAACCTGCAATAATGATATACCAGTGGAAAATAACCCCTTGTCTCATTCTTTTGTTTTATAGCATGAGACCACTTGTCTGAAAGGACTATTTCAAATTCCTCATCTAATAGTTGGGTCCCCTGCTTGTTGTCAAATGAGCGCAACCATTTGGATGCCTCATCTTGGAAATTAAACGGTACCATAGCCCTCCAAAAACTCCAATATTTGAATTTTTGTCTCCGTATGAATCCTTCAATAGTAGGGATATCATCTTTTCCTGTAAAATATAGCATCTCCATGAAGAGGGTTTTGGAAAAACTCACTTACTTGGGGAAAATTTTAAATCACCACAATTCCATCAATATTGCTTAGAATCCCTATTATGACCTATTTTTAGAAATGAAACAACCATTATGCACCTTCCCTTGTGGCAGAAATCCCAATCTAGGCACCGAAATTTCAGATTCGCACTGCAATTGTCCCGCTGTCACAAAAAAAATTCTGGAAAAAAGAGCTGATTTTAAATCAGCGATATCTCCCTCATTCGGACTCCGATTTAACTAGTTTTTTTTTGAACTTGTGTATTTTTTCACAAACAATCCAGATATGTAATTATATTCTACATAATTTGCACCAGAATGTAAAGATATTCTATAGAAGCTTTCCGCCCTGAAAAATGTTTGCAACAACACTAATTTTTAAATCAGCAATATCTCCTTCCTCCGGACTCCGATTTGGCCGATTTTTTTTGAACTTGGGTATTCTTTCACAAAAAATCTATATATGAAATTAGATTTTGTATATTTTGTACCAAATTGTAGATATCTAATCTGGAAACTCACCGCCCCAAAAAATGTTTGCAATAGCACTGATTTTTAAATTAGCAGATCTCCTTCATCTGGACTATAATTCGACCTTTATTTTTTTAAATTGTGTATTTTTGCATCAACAACTTAGATCTGCAATTAGATTCTGCAGATTTTGCCCTAGATCGTATAAATCTAATCTGCAAACTCGCCGCCCTGAAAAATGTTTGCAACATCATTGATTTTTAAATCAGGAATATCTCCTTCATCTAGACTCTGATTCGGCTATTTTTTAAAAAAAATGGGTATTTTTTGCAAGGAAACCATATATGTAATTATGTTCTAAAAAATTCTCACTAGAAAATACAAATCTGATCTGCAAACTAGCCACCCCAAAATGTTCCTACAAAAATAAAAAATAAAAATTCTATGCTTTGCCCAAGAAAGTGCTCTGATACCACTTGTTATAGATCTGACCTGGAAATATATAATAATAGAAATAAACCCATACATGATATGGTCTTTGTACTCGATACGAGTTAACCACCTTATTTATTACTATGGCCCATCCCATTATTACATTATTCCCTTGGGTACCTCCCTTTGTACCCCATATTATCCCCACTCGGTATACTTCAGAGTCCAACACCCCTGTTTATATTTGAGCTGAATTTGGCTTAGCAATCCATAACTGAGGTCTACTTACACACAAATGCATGCAAATGTGTATATTTTTTCATCCGTTCTTTCTGTGTCCATTTTAATGAAACACCCAATGGTGTTTCCTATGCCAACCAGAACTCGATGGCTCCAAAAATGTAGTGGTAGGTTGTGAAGGCGAACCCAAACCGGCATCCGGGATAAAATAATTGTATTTGGATCAAAATCTGGAAACCATGGAGTAATGAAGAGACTTGTGGATCCCATGAACCATGGTCCTTCCCTCATGATGATGTCCCTTTCCTCTAATATACGAAATTTAACAATGAAGAAACCTTTGGCACAAAGAAAAATGTCACATGTATTAGTCCAGGTTCTGAAGACCCAATGGAAAAGGTCCATAGATTTGGGCCAAAAACAGTTGAATCTACATATTATCGCTTGTTTTTCCATTATAGAATAGTACTCATCTATTTTTGGAGTATTCGTACTTAATTTCAGGGTGTAACTCAGTTGATCCACAATGTATGGAGCAAGTTTTGTGCTAGCTTTCTTTGTTGATGTTGTTGTTGTTTTCTTTCCATCTAGAATGTTCTTGAAGGATAAATCTTCACTTTTTTTCTGTTGGTGTGTTACTCGGGTTTTTGTTGTGCTGCATCCTATGCCACTACCTGGAGGATTTGTTTTGCGGTGGTGTTCCGCACCTCCCCTCAGTCTTAGATTGAGAGTAATAGTAAACTCAGGTAAAATTTTGTAGACCATAAGAGGTTTGTGGTCTTGTAGTACCCTGCCTCCAAGGATCAAAACCTGTGATCTAGTAGGGTAACCAGTATGCTGGAATATACTGTGCTTCAGGTTCTGTACAGTTTTGGTAACCTGTACCCAAGCCAGATGTGTCCTCCCAGATGGGGTTTTAATGAAAACTTGAAAGGGAAAAGGGTTTACCAGTGATTCAGGTTTTGTTTCTGACTGAGTGAAAATTTGCCCGCTCCCCTCAGATTTTTTGCATAGCTTTGTATTCCCAGTGCTTTCCTTTAGGGACTGAAGATGCCAAGAATGGGCGAGATCTGGTTCTAGCTGAGTTGCATCGGTTGCTTTGTTGGGTAGATACTAGAAAGGAGGTTGAGGAGAACCCATGGACACCCCATTCGCCACTTTATCCAACCATCCCTCTTGTCCTTTGTCCCTGGGCCTGTTTAGCTCTGTCAAATCGATGTCGGTATTGTCATCCTCTATGCCCTCTCCTGCTATTGCTAAAGGCAAAGCCCTAACTCTCGCAAATATCCTCTCGTGCCCCGGTTCGTTCATTCCATGATTGGCAATGGGAGGCTGCATTGCAGTTATGGAATCCCACTGTGATCTAGACAGACCTAATCACGGGGCTGAGCTAAGCTTTGCATCATGGAAGAAATGCAGAGGCACAGGGCAACTGACAGTAAATGGGATGTCAGATTTGGAAACTTCAATGCGTTTTATGTTTTTGGGCCTGATCTTAGTCGTCGCGCCCTCTTCCACTTGTACTATAGCTAAACCCTACCACCCGCATAGGCCCTCTTCCACTTGTACTATAGCTGAAACCCTAGCACCCGCATAGGCCCTCTATGCATATATGTGTTTAACACTATCTGACACGGGGGGGGTGAATCAGTGTTTATTATGTTTTGTTCTAATGATTGTCAAAAGCATATATATATATATATATGTATATGTATACACAGAACACAAAAATCGACAGTTGGAATAAATGCTTTTATTAAGCCTCAATACAGTGTAACGAAATAAATACAATATAGGTATATCTGACTATGAATGGTTGCCAAGTGCCAACATGGACTTCAGTGAGGCTCCAACCTCTAGAGCACCAACTCTGTTTTTCCAAGACACCAATCTTGGAATTTAGGACCACCAACTCCCAAGGACTTCAATCATGTTCAGTTCTGAGGCTCCAACCTCTTGGGCTCCAACCCAACCTTGGTATAAATTGCTTCTGTTGCTTCTACCTCTATAGTCTCTGCTGCTTCTGTTGCCTCTGTACCCTCCCCTGGTTCAGTTGCCTATGCACCCTCCGCTGGTTCTGTTGCCTCTTCTCTGGTTTTTTCACCACAACAACAACAACCCAGTCCTCTGTGTTTTCTGTTTTTATACATTCCATGCCTCTGTCCATTCGTTTCCTCTTACACGCTGGCTCTTTGGCTTCTTCCTCAATGGCTATCATTTCCTCTAAGTCGCTTGGTCTTCTATGCTCGCTTGACACTTCAGCTTCCAACTCCATGGCTTCCTTTGTCTATCCGGGTGTTTCAATATTCACAAGACACGTTCAAGGGAAAGAGAGGCCGCATACACACATTGGCATGGCTTAACGAACAGCCACATCCCAATCGCAATCATTATCGCCATGAGTTAGTTTCCTGAGCTATCGCGATCCTTATCGAATGCATTTTTGCGTCAGAGGTGCGCACAGGCCAAATATCAAATTACACAGGAAATATATGAAAAAATAGTCGACAGTGCTAAAGGGCGGACTTCAAGGGTCATAGCACTCGTATCTATAATATATTAGGTCCGTAGCATTCATCGCAATCGGCGATCGCAAAGGGCCGATGGCCAATGGGCCGATCCTCTTTATGGACGCGATATTGTATTGAACCATATTTTATGTGCCCGTCGGGTCCGCTCCCTTATCGCAATCGGCAGTCGCCAATGGCTGATACACCACTGCTCTGATGAACCAGATGCAACATGAAATTAAGCCATAATTTATATGCCCGTCGGGTCCGCATATATTGTCGCAATCGGAGGCAGGGCCTTTACCACTCCCGATACCCGCTCCGAAATGCCGGATGCGATATATTATAGACTAGTTTTAATTCCTCCCTCGGGTCCACAACCGTATATCGCAATCGGGGTTTCGGAAGTGACAGCCCTTTGAGATCAGCGACATAGGCGGATGCGATATGGTATTACACAATGGTTTATATTCTGCATCGAGTCCACATTATTATCGCAATAAGAGGTTTCAGTGGTGGCACATAGTTGAACCACCGATCAGCGATGTCGCCGATATCCATATATATGCCTTTGTATATAAACTTCTCCGTCGATAGTGTGTTTGTAATATGTGCCTGCCGATAGTGTTAAGGCATATGTATAGGGGTTTTCTCCTCCGATAGTTGTGAATGCATATATATAACCAAGTCTTAGCCTCCGTTTTCCCTCCGATAGTGTAAAACACATATATGCATAGTTTTGCTCCCTATAGTTGTGAATGTATATATATATGGTTTTTAACCGCCGATAATGTTAAAGCATGCATACATGGGTTTTACAAGCCCAATGACATATCTATATGAGTTTTGCTCCTGATGGCTCCCGCTAGGCTCCCGATAGCTGTGTATGCTCCCAATATCTGTTATCTATGGCATATATGGCTCTGTTTGCTGCATTTGCTCCTCCGATGGCTCCTCTTGCTCCGATATGCTCCGATAGCTCCTCTTCTTTGGTATATACATGGCATATAATGTTGCTCCTCTGGCTTGGTCTGCTCCTCTTGGCTCCATTTGCTCCTCTTTGCTCTGTCTCCTCCTCTTTGAATATTGCCATATTGACATCAATGACAATCTGTGTCCAACAATATCCCCCTTTGTTATTGATGGCAATATTCTTCTGCTCTCTCCCCCTTTGACATCAATGGCAAAGGAATGCATACGAACTCACCCTGTCAAACTGCTCCCCCTATCCTGCTGCATCTTTATGAATGAACTTGAATGATGATAACGAAATAACCCCCATCTTTTGACGCAGATGTTCGAATGCTTCCCGAGGAAGAGGTTTTGTGAAAATATCAGCTATCTTCTCCTTAGTACTGATATATTCTAGAGCGATGTTTTGTTCAGCTACTTTCTCACGAAGGAAATGATACTTGATTGGTATGTGTTTGTTTCTCGAGTGCATCACTGGATTTTTGCGGAGACTAATCGCGTTGGTGTTGTCACAATAAACGATAATCAGTTGATCTGTACATATGTCGAGATCTTTTAGAGCTTCCTTCATCCATAGTATCTGAGAACAACAGTCTGTTGCAGCAATATACTCAGCTTCGGCTGTGGATAATGATATGGATGACTATTTTTTGTTGAGCCAAGATACTAAACAGTCTCCTAAGAAGAATGCATTTCCACTAGTACTCTTCTGATCATCTATACTTCCAGCCCAATCAGCATTGGTGTATGCAGTTACCGTCAGTGTTGAGTCCTTTGGGTACCACAGACCAAAATCAGAAGTTCCCTTCAAATATCTAAGAATTCTTTTTACAGCTAATAAATGAGATTGTTTGGGAGCAAATTGAAATCTTCCCACCATTCCTACTGCTTGCATTATGTCTGGTCGTGTAGTTGTTAAGTATAGAAGGGCTCCAGTCATTGACCTGTAATGAGTTGCATCTACTAGAGGGGAGTCATCATCTTTACTCAATTTGCAGTTTGTGATCATAGGTGTACTCACGGGTGCACAGTCCTCCATTCCATATTTTTTGAGCATGTCTTTTAGATATTTGGCTTGAGATATACATGATCCTGCTCTGGTTTGAGATACTTGAAGTCCAAGGAAGTGGGATAGCTCTCCCATCATTGACATCTCAAACTCTTTTTCCATGCTTTGAGAAAATTCATGGCTCATTTCATCATTATTACTAGCAAAAATTAGATCATCGACATAAAGAAGAGCAACTAGTAACTTACCTTGATCTGTCTTTATGTATAGATTGCTTCCAGCCACTCCCTTTTTGAAGCCTTGTTGTTGGAGATAGTTATCCAGTTTTGCATACCAAGCTCTAGGAGCTTGTTTCAACCCATAAAAATCCTTTTTCAACTTACAGACTAAGTCCTTTCCTGCTGTCAGATCAAAACCTTTTGGCTGCTCCATGTAGACTTCCTCTTTGAGTTCCCCATTTAGGAATGCTAATTTCACGTCCATTTGATAGATTTTGAATCCTTTTGAGCACGCAAATGCTAAGAACATCTTGATAGCTTCCATACGGGCCACAGGTGCAAATGTCTCTTCAAAGTCAACTCCTTCAATTTGTGTATAGCCTTTGCAGACAAGTCTTGCCTTGTTCCTAATAACCTATCCTTCCTCATTCATTTTGTTTTTGAACACCCATTTGGTTCCTATTATGTTTTTGTCCTTTGGATGAGGTACCAGTTCCCATGTCTTGTTCTTCTCAATTTGGGACATTTCTTCTTCCATTGCTTTTACCCAGTGAGGATCCTTACTTACTTCTCCAAATGTTTCTGGTTCTATCATAGATAGGAGGGCAATGACTTTTCTCTTGGGTGTATTTGATATCCTTCTTTGGGTCTGCACACCTTCATCTTTATCGCCAATGATCTACTCTTCTAGATGATATCTTTCAATATACTTCATCTTTGAAGGGGTATGAGGTGGTTCTCTTTTCTCTTCTTCTTCTTCATCATCTATCTTTTCTTCTTTAGGTTCTTCTTCTTCAAGGAGAAAGTCATCTTCATGTTCTTCAATTTCCTTTTCTGGAAGATCTTCATCAACCTTTACACCAATGCTTTCCACTATTTTCTTCAGTCGATAATTGTAGCACTTGTAAGCCTTGCTCCGTGGATAGTATCCAAGAAATATCCCTTCATCAACGCGAGAATCAAACTTTCCAGGTGAGCCATCATTTATTTTTATGAAGCACTTGCTTCCAAATATCTTGAAGTATTTCACCAAAACAGGTCTTCCTTTCCATAGCTCATATGGAGTTTTATCACAATTGGGTCTTAATTGAGTCTGATTCAGTGTATAGACAATTGCCCCTACTGCTTCTCTCCAAAATTTAGGCTGTAGGTCTGCTGCTAATAGCATGGTTCTTGCCATCTCTTGGACTGTTTGGTTTCGTCTTTCAACTACCCCATTTTTCTGAGGTGTTCTAGCAGCCGAGAATTCCCTTTTAATTCCATGAATATTACAGAACTCACTAAACTCGTTTGATGTGAATTCTCCTCCTCTGCCTGTTCTGAGGCACTTAATTTTTGAATCTTTTTCATTTTCTACAAGGCTTTTAGATTCTTAAAACACTCAAAGGTTTCAGATTTATACTTTATGAAATATATCCACATCATTCTAGTATAATCATCAACAAATAACACAAAGTACCTTTCTCCTTGGAGTGCTTGATTTCTAGTTGGCCCACACACATCAGCATGGATGATCTCCAAGGGCTTTGATGTACAGTGTTCCTTTGTCTTGTGGCTAGTTCTGGTCTGCTTTCCATGTTGACATGGACCACACACTGCTTGATTTGGTTTGAACAACCTTGGGATGTCTTGTACATCTTTGATCTTGCTGATATTGATTAGATTTTCGAAGCTGGTATGTCCAAGTCACTTGTGCCACAGCCAACTCTCATCTGTCTAACTCAAGTAGCATTTATTTTCCTAAATCTTGTTCAGAACGGAAATATTGTCTGGTGTTCTCACCCCTTTTGCCACAAGTTTCCCTGAGGCAGAGTTCCTTATTTCATAGTCTTTGGTGCTGAAAACAACCTTATGTCCTTGATCACAGATTTGGCTGACACTCAGAAGGTTGTGTTTGAGTCCGTCAACCAGCAGAGCATCTTGAGCTTCTCCTTTTCCATTGATCAGAGTAACTGTTCCTCTTCCTGCAATTTTGCCAGTTCTGCTTCCAAAGGACACATTCCCTTCCTTTTTGCTCAGTGAGATAAACTTCCTTCTTTCTCCTGTCATGTTTCTGGAGCACCCACTATCCACAAACCACTGGTTTCGCTTATTTTGCGCAAATAGAGCCAGGCCGCATTTGTCCATGCCAGAGTTCTTGCTACTCGTCTTTCTTCCATTGAGTGGGTAGTCTTGTTCATAGTGTCCATTATTGTAGCAAAAAGAGCAAGTCAGATCAAATTTGGTCAAGGGATCAAATGAATTGAAGGTTTTGATTTGTCCCTGCTTTTTGGTGGCATATGAGTTGATTACTCGGTCCTTTTGCATTGTCTTTTCACTTCTACGAGCCATACAGTGTCTAGCTTGGTGATCGAAGTTTTTATAGTGAAAGCAGTGTCCAAGAAAGATGGTTTTGAAGCAACCACAGTTTGAGTCAATTTCCTTCCTGGGAATTACTCCTCCCTCGTTCTTTGAATTTTGGATGGGCCCTTAGTGGAGTACAGGTTTGAATTTGTTGTAGTGTCCATGATTCGACTCCACATTCTTCTTTGGAGTAATTCTTTCTTCATTCTTGGAATCTGGGATGCACTTTTGATAACATACTTTTTCATCTTTTGGATTGCAGGAAAGTGCATCGGCATAGCTTTTCGCACTATTATTAGTGCTTGAGGATTCTCCCTTGAAACCTATAATAGACTTATCATGTTGAGGTTTTTGATTTTTCAGAATAGTCTCAAGTATTTGAGAGCTTTTACAACCCTTTTTAATTTGATCCAACTCCTTTTTTAGAGATACTACTTCGGCTTCGCGTTCTTCACAAGTCTCTTCTTTTTCTTTAAGCTTTGCTTCCAAAAGATCTTCTCTCCTTCTTATTTCCTCGTTTTCTTCAATGGCACTTATTAATAATTCATCTACATTCCCTTCTAGGCCTGAGTCATCATCATCTGTGAGTGCCATGAATAATGCTTCTTGGCTTTCATCATGATCACTTTCCTCATCTGATTTCCTTTTGATGACCATAAACTCATCCTCATCAGACTCATCTTGCTTGGAGAAGAAGTTTTTCTTATTGAACCCTTTCTTTTTATGTACCATTCTTTTAGAATTTCCTTCATCATCACTGTCATGTTTATGAGGACATTTTGTTGCATAATGACCTATTTTACCACATTTAAAATAGATAAGAGGATACTTTCCTTTAAGCTTAGATCCTCTCTTCAGCTTTTGTACATATTGAGCCAATTCGGATTCCACATCTGACTCATCACTACAGTCATTCCTTTCTTTCCCTTCCTTTGACTTTGAGGCCTTGAATGCTGCATCTTTGGAGCTAGGACCACCTTTCCTCATTTCATAGGCAGTGAGAATTCCATGGAGTTCATCCATTTTGAGGGTGTCAAGATCCTTTGATTCTTCTATAGCACTTATTTTGGAGTCAAACCTGTCTGGAAGAGACCTTAATACTTTTTGAACAATGGTACTTTCTTCAACTTTTTCGTCCAATCCTTTCAGGGAATTTACCACTTCAGCTACTCGGAGGAGGTATGCTGCAATGTCTTCTTCATCTTCCATCTTCAAACATTCAAGTTGTCTTCTGTGAGTTTGAAGCTTTTCCCTTTTTACTTTTGAGTCTCCATCGTACAAGCCAACTAGCTTCTCCCACATTTCTTTGGTAGAGTTATAGTGCAAGATTTTTGTAAACTCGAAATCAGTGATTCCACTAGTGATAGAGTTCATGGCCTTTGCATTTGCAATGTAGGCTTTCCTCTCGTCTTCGTCTGTTGGAAGAGTGGAAGTCGCTTGGTATTCAGTTTGACAAAAATTCCAGACTTCAGGTCCAAGGGACATTAAGTAGTAAGTCATTCTTTTCTTCCAAAACCCAAAGTTAGTGCCATCGAACAGAGGAGGTTTTCCTGATGCTTCATGATTTCTCATCATGTCTGCTGATCCTTCTTCAAGCTGTTAGGCTAGTATGAAGAAGCCTGCTCTGATACCAATTGTTGGAAATATTGAGAGGGGGGGTGAATCAATATTTATTATTTTTTGTTCTAATGATTGTCAAAAGCATATATAGATATGTATATGTATACATAGAACACAAAAATCAACAGCTAGAATAAATTCTCTTATTAAGACTCAATACAGTGTAATGAAATAAATACAATATAAGTATATGTGACTATGAATGGTTGCCAAGCTCCAACTTGGACTTCAGTGAGGCTCCAACCTCCAGAGCACCAACTCTGTTTTGCCAAGACACCAATCTTGGATTTTAGGACCACCAACTCCCAAGGACTCAATCCTCTTCAGTTCTGAGGCTCCAACCTCTTGGGCTCCAACTCAACCTTGGTATAAATTGGTTTTGCTGCTTATGCCTCTACAGTCTCTTCTGTTTCTATTGCCTCTGTACCCTCCCCTGGTTCAGTTGCCTATGCACCCTCCGCTGGTTCTGTTGCCTCTTCTCTGGTTTTTTCACCAAAACAACAACAACCCAGTCCTCTGTGTTTTATACATTCCATGCCTCTGTCCATTCGTTTCCTCTCACACGGTGGCTCTTTGGCTTCTTCCTCAGTGGCTATAGTTTCCTCTGACTCACTTGGTCTTCTATGCTCACTTGACACTTCACCTTCCAACTCCATGGCTTCCTCTGTCTATCCGAGGGTTTCAATATTCACAAGACACGTTCAAGGGAAAGAGAGGCCACATACACACATTGGCATGGCTTAACAAACAACCACATCCCAATCGCAATCATTATTTCCATGAGTTAGTCTCCTCAGCTATTGCGATCCTTATCGAATGCATTTTTGCCTGAGAGGCGCGCGCAGGCCAAATATCAAATTACACAGGAAATATATGAAAAAACAATTGACAGTGCTAAAGGGCGGACTTCAAGGGTCATAGCACCTGTATCTATAATATATCGGGTCCACAGCATTCATCGCAATCGGCGATCGCAAAGGGCCGATGGCCGATGGGCCGATCCTTTTTATGGACGCGATATTGCATTGAACCATATTTTATGTGCTCGTCGGGTCCGCTCCCTTATCGCGATCGGCAGTTGCCAATGGCCGATACACCACTGCTCCGATGAACCAGATGCGACATGATATTAATCCATAATTTATATGCCCGTCGGGTCCGCATATATTGTCACAATCGGAGGCAGGGCCTTTACCACTCCTAATACCTGCTTCGAAATGCCGGATGCGATATATTATAGACTGGTTTTAATTCCTCCGTCGGGTCCACAACCGTATGTCGCAATCGTGGGTTTCAGAAGTGACAGCCCTTTGAGATCAGCGACATAGGCAGATGCGATATGGTATTACACTATAGTTTATATTTTGCATCGGGTCCGCATTATTATCGCAATCGGAGGTTTCAGTGGTGGCACATAACTGAACCGCCGATATCCATATATATGCCTTTATATATAAACTTCTCCGCTGATAGTGTGTTTGTAATATGTGCCCGCCGATAGTGTTAAGGCATATGTATAGGGGTTTTCTCCTCCGATAGTTGTGAATGCATATATATAACCAAGTCTTAGCCTCTATTTGCCCTCCGATAGTGTTAAACACATATATGCATAGTTTTTCTCCCAATAGTTGTGAATGCATATATATATGGTTTTTAACCGCCGATAATGTTAAAGCATGCATACATGGGTTTTGCAAGCCCGATGACATATCTATATGAGTTCTGCTCCCAATGGCTCCCGATAGGCTCTCGATAGCTGTGTATGCTCTCGATATCTGTTATCTATGGTATATATGGCTCTGTTTGCTGCATTTCTTCCTCCGATGGCTCCTCTTGCTCTGATATGCTCCGATAGCTCCTCTTCTTTGGCATATACATGGCATATAACGTTGCTCCTCTGGCTTGGTCTGCTCCTCTTGGCTCCATTTTCTCCTCTTTTCTCTGTCTCCTCCTTTTTGAATATTGCCATATTGATATCAATGACAATCTGTGTCCAACACTCAAACCCCTGTTCATTCAATTCATTTTTTGCATTGGATGGCAGCGTTGTGGTCTTATATTCCTGATGTGGTCTGGCCAAAACTTCACACTGGGCCGAGCAGATCTTGGCACCATGGGAGAAAGGCAAAGACACAGGGTAGCCGTGAACATCGATGCAAGCAACAACATATACAGTGGATGCCATTCTCTCAACTCCGTATCCGACTTCCTTTGTAATCTGCATATTTTTGTTATTATAATATGAGTAATGTATTTTCCATGTCTATTTATAATTATTATTTTTATTTTGGTAAAAAAAATATTTTGTTTTACATTTGTTACAAAACCGAGATAGAGAGCAATGTCACACACAAGTTGTATTTTATTTAAAACAATAATTATATGCGATATTTTATTTTATATTTTATTGAAAACAATAGGTATATATATATATATATATATATATATATATATATATATATATTTTCTTTTATTTAGAAAAATTTAGAAAAATAATTTATAACTAGTACATGACACAACTCCAGCTTCTAAATTAACACATTGGAAACTCATAATGACAACATCTAAATAACATAGAAATATTACTTCCAACCATAACAAAAAAATAAATAAATAAATTCCTTATGACTTCATCCTTTCTCTTTTTAAACTTAAATGTACAGTGTTAAATTGAACACTATTATTATTGGAGTTGTCTTTAGTGTTATTTTTTGGATTTTCGGGTGTTCGGGAAAAAAATGAAGTGAAATCTTGATTTATATTACTTACATTGGTTTTTTGACTATAAATATGGATTCAGCACCCTAAAAAACCCCTAGTTACTTAGATTATGCATGAGGTACCCATTAAGCTTATGATTTCAATAAATTCCTAGGGACCAAAAAAAAGCCACCTAAAGAACTTACAAAAAAATTGCACAAAAAACTGGATTATTATTTGCCTTGTTGTGAAGATATAATGTTATAGATGAAATTTGATGTGTTGAGCGACAACATGTCTACATAGATAGATATCCTTCAGCACAACTTTGCTAGGTTGGTTTCATTGTTTGCTTGTATTTAATCGAACTCTTACTAAGAATCCGAACTGAGGTAATAATTGTATCGATAGCCTAGGGCATGCCTGGCTTCTTCTTTAGATGACAAGGGTGCATGAAATCGAAATTTTCTCTGAAAGAACAACAATATTCTCCACGGTCCATGTAAGTTGTGCTCACGGCAATGTAACGTTTTGTCATTAACAAAATCGTCCTTTCCAATTAAAAATCCAGCCAAACAACATTCTCATGCCTCCTAAATCCGCATGACAAGGGAGGGATATAATATGGTGATTCCGACCAAACTCAATTATTTTTCTCCACGGCTGTCTTAGTTGCAACGTCAGCCATAAACTTTGTCAAGCCATCGGTGGCCACTGCCAATGGCAATCAAATCAAATCCTCAAGACTCAAAAACACCTATTTTAAATTCCTACTGAGGTCCATTGGGAAAGCGATATTGGAAAACATCGCACTCAGGCGTGCATAGGTTTGCACATGGAGCCGAGCTGACTAAGTCAGACAGAAGTGGAGGAGGTCACATAATATTGTCTTCCTTCGCTCATTTTTTTGAAATTACAATTAAAGGCTTGCATGCCAATGGCAGTTAGGGCTTATCTCTAAAAAAAAATGATCCCCATGCCTTTTTGGATAAAACCATACCCTTTGCACGTTTTGATTTTGGGTAATTCCTATTCGCTACTAATGTCGTGGTCCATATGATCGGAGGGGATGACGTTGTAATGCTATGGCTTTATTTCCTGTTTTTACATCTTTCCTACGCATCAACAGTTTACATAGATTCTGTATGATACTTGTAAATGTTTAATTATCCAAATTTTAAAACAACTAAAAGCTAACATCTAGTGTTAATTCTATCTGTGGCTGGGGCTTTAAAGGGATGATTCAATGGTGCTGCTTTTATCCGGGTTTCATGATTACTATTACAACCATCCAGATCAAAGTCAAGCACACGAAGAACTTTTGGAGGAGGTCGAAATTTGCAGGTTGAAGTTCCAGAATTTCTAAGTTTCTCAATAACATAGTACTAGGAGAGATTATACGCCATCAGAATCATACCAACCTTTTCATAAATGAAAAATAAACTTTATTTAATCAGAGCGAGTTAGGGTTCCGCAAATCATTTTATTATTGACCGATTGGTAGAACGTATTCTAGATTTAGCCACCGAATCAGTTACTTTACTTAAAAAGGTCAAAACCTTAGCATCATCCCTTTAATGGATCAGGACTGCTCCTCTATATCCATACAATCCACCGATCCTTATGTGATCATAATATTTTATATAGAGCAGATAACATGTGTTTTCACATTTCCCATTTTAATATTTCAACTCATCCTTAACGAACCTCATTTTATATGGACCATATTCATAAAAACCCTTATTAGTTTTAAATGCTTTAAAATACTAACGTGTAATATATTTTGATAATAACCATGTTAATATTTGAGTTCCTACTCCATGTAATGTCAAGGAAACATAATCTACTTTTCAAACTTCACCCTTTTAAAAATGTTGGGTTAATTCTCTTATTTAGTTCTCATACTTACTCTTATTTTGAAGAGACTGATTGGCCCATAGGCTGAAAGGTTTTGATCTTGAAGCTCTGATACTATTTTTAATGAATTTCCCGAATTTCCCGAGCCTGTGCCGATAATTTTTTCATTTTTCGTTTACTAATATTGTGTAAACACTAATACAAGGCACTAATGGCCTTGTCAATTTAATAGCATCGAAGTGGTCCTGCAACGTGGACTTTTAGGTTCATCATTTAACTCAATCTACGAATTGCGTGAAAAAGATTTCTCATGGCATGTACTCCATAAAATTCATTGGTTATTCCGTGTAAGCATCAATGGGCATTAAGTCTACTGTAGCTAACTTGATCATTGTATTTTCATGTAAATTCATACCAGTTAGTGGTATCACTGTTAAATAAAACATAACTACACACGCATCATGCATGGCATAGAACTCATTCCATCATAAAATATACAGTTAAACGTTATATCATAATTAATTCCCATGCATAAGCATTTATCACTTAACACTAAGGCATGCTATGTTCCTATAGTAAATACCCATTTATCCCATGTCAGTCCACATCACTTACTATCAGTGAGAAGCAAAACAATGTGATACGTTGTACTATCTGGTGAGTCATCCCAAGTTTAATGACATAATACTTGAGCATTATTCTTACCGTGAGGAGAAAGTGACATTAAACATATGCTATCAGTTTTAATGGGCACATAATGGTGGTACAAACGTCTCTCCTCCCATATATTTCGTAACTATCCAAGATAAGTGGTTACAATTTACTCGGCATGTGACCTCGAATATACGGTTGGTGCCAACCCAACATAGTTCAATGTTTGTAATTTAACAATCAAGAATTTCGATGAAACCTTGTATTTCACCATCAGCCTGATCCATTTATTCTCAGTTTTTTAAAAATAACCAAATGGCTTGATTTGATCCATTCAATTATAGAAAAATGTATATAAACAACATACGATTGACCCCGATGCTGAGAGTGTTAAAGAACATTGGAAACCTCATGCCAAAGTAATGAATTAACTTTAGAGTATGAATGGTAGTAAACAATTATGCTACTATTAATCCGAGATTGGAAAACACCGTCTAGAGCAAAACATCCTTCAAAAATTTGAGGGCCAGAGTAATAACTTATTTAACTCATCATAATCAATAAACTTTTACCTAGAAACTTTGAAAAATATTTACAAATCTGCAATTTGAAAAAGCATGGGAAGATCTGAAATATCAAGAGATACCAAAGATATTCACAACAAGTGTAGGTTCCACTCTAAAACTACAAGATATGGTACTGAACATGATTTTTGGTTGACTATAGGCAATCCTACAAAACAATATTGCAACAATCTGAGAGAGAACAAGGCCCTCAGCTAACATGTATGATAAATATGGAAGGAGCACAAATAGGCAACACTCCAAGTTCTGAATATTGTTAACACCAAGTCTTGCATACTTGAACAGTAAAGAAGAACTCAATCCATAACAGCACCTGTGGACATGGAACCAAAGAAAGTTTCAATAAACCTCCACACTATAGTTAACAAGCTCTAGTTGGTTGTTGCATCCTGACGGACTGATAGCATCATCTTGTACAGAGATATCACCGCCATTTAGAACTGATTCTCCAAAGACCAAAGCATAAAGGTTAGTATCACAACCTAATTCCTAAAATATGGCTAATATTGTCACTAGGTCCGTAGCTAAGATAAGAACACAAAACATCATGCTTTCTTGAAATAGTATCCTAAACATCAGAAGGAATATCCCTCCTAGATAAACTAAAATTCTCGTCATCACTGAAGAGATGAATGTCCCCAAAATAGCAAATGTGATTATTGCACCAAAGTTCGAAAATAATGGCTTAGGTTGTAATCTAAAACTTGACTGAAAGATTATTTGTGGCAGTAGAAGAAACAAGAAAAACCCCTCCTGGAAGTTGAACCATTTCCTAATGTTGTCTTCTGTATTTGAAATGTTTTCCAACCCACCAACAATCAGACCAATCAAAAGAGAGGTGCTGGCCTTGTGCACATAGTACAATTTGTGTTTGTTCAAGACATGGCTGAGCACAATTGCAAGCACAAGAATAATGATCTAGAGGAGGATTCTTACATCTGCAGCCTGCATTCAACGGTCGCCTTCCTTGGAGAATTTGAAGGAGAAAGCCATAGTTCGGCCATCGCCGCCAATTTCTTCAAAAATTCCCCACCCCGCCACCCTGCCCCGTCCCCCCAATCCAAATGCAAAAGATAAAGATTGAATTGAATTGATAAATATTGGGCAGCAACGCCGCAACAAAATCCTCAGCAATGCCAAGGGTTTTCGAATACTATTGCTATTATTGTGTTGGATTAGGATGACGGAAACTTTAGCTTCTCTCTATGGAACACTTCCTCTAGTATTCTCTCTGCATAATACTTCCTCCACCATTAGCATAGAGGCATAGAATGAGAAACGAATGCGTATTTGACCTTTCCATAAAAATAATTGATTTTATTGGAAACACACCAAACAAAATACAAGTGACAAGTAGAGGTGAAGAGAACTTATGAATCTCATATTCTCACCATATCGCTGGGTTCAAGAGCAATTTCTCCTACTAAATAGAGTCGACTTCTTCTTCATAATAGAAAGAAGTTCAACTAATCGTGACTTCGAAACCAGAGTCAAGCAAGCCTACCCAGGAACCTTTGACACAACACAATTGTACACAATAATTTGGGAGGCCGGAGTTATGGAGTGCCAACCAGTGGCACGTTCACTCCTACGACATGCATACAGTGATGATGATTCACTGATCATGGTTTCTTAGCTAGAGTGGTTGTATGGAAGGGAACAAACATTGAATTTTTGGAAACATCGATCTAGAGTTTTTTAAAGTGTGGCAATGTCTTTAAAGAAACCCGTAATACCGAGCTTCTTCTAAAAAGGGATCTTTTACACTAGCGTTTTCATTAAAATTAAGAACAAATACAACACAAAGACACCCAACTTCATTAATTCAATTGCTTAATTACATCACACTTATATAAGAAAACTTATGCAACCAATTCCTAACCACTCACAACTAATTCTTGTTCAACTGCTCATAACTAATTCTGTTCAACTGCTTCATAACTAAATCTATTTCTGCATTATTTTCACATCCTCCCTTAATGGAGAAATGGATTCTCTACAATACCTAACTGACTTCTAAAAACTTCAAATTTGATTTTACCAAGGGGCTTAGTAAATATATCAGCCACATTATCCTTGGTGTTACAAAATATCAATCCAATTTCATTTGACTCAATTTTCTCACGGACAAAGTGGTACTGTAACTCAACGTGTTTTGTTCTAGCATGGTAAACTGGATTATGTGCTAATTTGATAGCACTTTGATTATCACAATTGATACATGTTGCACCACTTTGCGCTTCTTCAAGATCTGCAAGAATTCTTCGCAACCAAATGGCTTCACAGGTGGCATTGGTCAAAGCTTTGTACTCTGATTCTGTTGATGATAAAGAAACAGTTGGCTGTTTCTTACTGCTCCAAGATATGACCCCTGATTCAATATGAAATGCATAGCCAGAGGTAGATCGTCTGTCATCTGGATTTCCTGCCCAATCTGAATCAGAAAAACCTGTCAGTGCAACATCAGATACATCAGTATACATAATACCAAGATTCACTGTTCCCTTTAAGTATCGGAGAACTTTCTTTGCAGCATTCCAGTGATTTCCTGAAGGCTTAGCCATGAATTGACTAAGGATACTGACTGAGTATGCAATGTCTGGCCTGGTAGTGGTGAGATAGTTCAAACTTCCCACTAACTGACGATATAATGTTCCATCTGCCTCTTTCGAACCATCTTCTTTGTACAACTTTGCATTCTGTTCTAAGGGAGTTGACATAGCTTTACAATCTGTCATATTGAACTTTTTAAGAATCTCCTTTGTATATTTGCTTTGAGTGATCAATGTTTTACCAGTTTCTCTCCATACCTCAATGCCTAAACAGTAATGCATTTCACCCAAATCTTTCATTTCAAAAACCTGTGACAACTGAACTTTAATTTCTTCAATTAACTTGTGAGCACTGCCTGTTATAATGAGATCATCCACATATAAAGATATTAAAGCAACATGTCCTTTTTCATCTTTCTTAACATACAAGTTAGGATCATTTTTGCTTTTCACAAACCCATTCTGAAGAAAGAAAGTATCAATCTTTACATACCATGATCTTGGTGCCTGTTTCAAACCATACAATGCCTTTCTTAACCTGCAAACCAGATGCTCCTGTCCCTGTTTGACAAACCCTTCAGGTTGAACCAAATAAACTTCTTCCTGTAAATCACCATTTAGAAAAGCAGATTTGACATCCATTTGATGTATATTCCAATTATGTTTTGTGGCTAAGGCAATCAGTAATCTAATTGTATTCAACTTAGCTACTGGTGCAAAAGTGTCTTCATAATCAATGCCCTCCTGTTGAGCATATCCTTTTGCTACTAATCTTGCCTTAAATTTATCAATTGTACCATCTGCTTTAAATTTTGTTTTATACAACCATTTGCTTCCAATTGGAACTTTATTTTCAGGAAGTTCCACTAATTCCCATGTTTGATTTTTCATAATAGAAGCATACTCATCATTCATAGCATTAATCCATGGTTCATGTTGTTTAGCCTGCTCATAATCAATTGGTTCTTCAACATTCATTATATTAGACATTAAGGCATAGTCTCTATACCTTGCAGGAGGCCGAGTCTGTCGGGACGACCTTCTTGGTGTGGGTGTTTCATCCATGATTCGACGGCTTTGAGGTGTATCACCCCCTTGTGATGACTCACTGCTGCTAGATGTGCTCGTACTGCTGCTGTCATCCTGATCCTGTACCTGTACCTGGACCTGTTCCTGTTCCTGCTTAATCAAAGTATCAAGCTTGATATGCGCATCATTAGAAATATGCCATGTATCATTCTTTGTATTATTTTTATCAATCTGCTCATGAAACAATACATCACGACTTGCAAATAATTTATGGGAACTTGGATCAAACAATTTATAGGCTTTCTGATCCGTACAATATCCAATGAAAATACACTTGATGGACTTGGCATCAAGTTTCCCTCTGTTAGCTTCAGGAATATGAGCAAAAGCAGTACATCCAAAGACTTTGAAATGACTCACATCAGGTTTATAACCATAAAGAACCTCAAAAGGAGTTTGAAAAACTAATTTCTTAGTGGGACATCGATTCTTCAGATAAACAGTAGTGTTAATGGCTTCTGCCCAGAAACCATTAGAGATGTTCTTACCTTGCAGCATACTACGAGCAGATTCCACCAAGGTTCTATTCCATCGCTCAGTAACACCATTTTGCTGAGGGGTATGTGGCACTGTGAACTGTTGTTGAATTCCATTAGATTTACAATAGGTGTTAAATGCTTTTGATTTATATTCACCCCCTTGATCAGATCTGAGTATTTTAATGCACTTTCCTGTTTGTTTTTCAACCATATTTCTAAACTCTTTAAAATACTCAAATATATCACTTTTCCTTCTAATGAAATAGACCCAGGTATATCTAGATCTATCATCAATAAAAATAACAAAGTATGAAGCACCACCAAGAGACCTAGTTTGCATAGGTCCGCATACATCAGTGTGAATTAATTCAAGAATATCATACTTCCGTTTCTCAGTATGAACAGGAAACTCTTCTCTATGCTGCTTACCAAGTGCACAAGCTTCACATGGTAAATGTTCACACTTCATAACAGGAAGACCTTCAACCATTGATTTCCTTTGTAACAACGATAAATCATTGTAATTTAAGTGCCCATACCTGTGATGCCACAATTCTGCTGTCAATGTCTCTTGGGATGTCAATGCAACATGGCGCTTGACTGTCACATTCAATCTGTATAATCCTCCAACCCTGGTACCTGTAGAAACAACCTTGTAGTGGTCCTGAACATCTTTCACTATACACCCCAATTTACCAAATTCTACTTTTAAATGATTATCAGTGATAGCGGAAACAGATAGCAAATTCTTTTTAAGAGCAGGTACATACATCACATTATGAATCTGTCGCATTTGTCCATTAGGTAAGTACACATTTATTATGCCATAGCCTTGAACTTTAAGTGACCTATCATCTCCTAGGTAAATGTGTGTACCATCAGATTTCTCATAATATTTATCATACCATTCTTTATTACAAGTCATGTGGGCCGAGGCACCAGAATCTATAAACCAAGCATTCTCATCATCAGTTTCAGCAGACAATGCAGCATCAGAAAGAAATAACTTAAGATTTTTAAATCCATCATTCACTGAGGTGTCTCTGTTTATGTAATTTCCATTATGCCTGCGATGTCTTTGATTTGATTCATTATTCTTTCTCCTATAGCAATCTTTTGCCAGATGTCTAGGTTTTCCACAATAATGACATTCAATGTTCCTTTTAACATAAGAATCAGGAGGTGCCATACCTTTCTGCTTTGCTTGAAAACGGCCTCTGTTTCTGTCCCATGGTCTCCCTCGGAATGGTTTTTGGCCTCTTGCAGTCAAAGCCAAATCAGAACCATTTGACTCCAGTTCAAAAGTTTTCATGCGCTCTTCTTCTTGAAGAAGAATTCCAGCCAATTCTTCAAATGTAGGGGGTGTCGGTCTAGCTGAGAGAGCTGAAATAAAGACTTTATAGTCTGGGACTAACCCCTTTAACGTAACAGTTACCAAGTCTGTACTAGAAACCTTTTCACCAATATCACCAAGCTTATCACTAAAGTCTTTAATTCGGGAAACAAAGTTGCTAATACTTTCATTGGCATCCATTTTGATAGATAGCAGCTTTGTTTTTAAAAATAAAATACGGTTTGCATTAGAAGTTTCATACAAACCTTTGAGAGTGTCCCATGTTGCCTTTGAAGTTTCACAGTCCCGAATGTGTGGAATAATATTGTCCTTCACTGACATGCGTAGCAGCACCCTTTCTTTCATTTCACGCTTCTCCCAATCTTGAGTATTAGTAGGAGGTTGAGGCTTGGTCTCGTCACCTTTGACAATCGTCCAGAGATTGTATGCCTCCAGTACTGTTGTGATCTTAAATTTCCAATTGACATAATTTTCTCCATCAAGTCTTGAAGACTCATTTAAATATGAATCTGCAAGGGGATTAGCCATCTCTCCACCAATGACCAAATTCAAACAAAAAAAAATCGCAAGCTTCTTAAGCAATAATACCGCAGGCCTCACTGCCTGAGAAATTTAATAAATAAAACTCTGCTATCTGAAAGGCAAGAAACACCATAAAAGGTTTATCTACGATAAAAAAAAACAGAAGTCTAGTGCTGCTTTCGACACTCAAAAACCCTCAGTTGAAGGGCCAAACCCGATATCTGCAAACTGTGGAAACATACTTCAAAATGCATGCAAGCTGTAGAAGGTAATGACAGTGATGGTTACTTCATTACAGAACTGTAGTTGAGAAAAGATAATCAACCACGCAGGAGGCGAGGCTGAATGAGGTAGGGTTTTGCAAAGCTATAATGCCCAAATTTCCACCAAAAAAAATGACCCACAGAGGCAGGGGTAGCACAAAACAGTTACCCGTAAGCCTATCACGTTCGCTGCTGACAGAAGTGAATCAATCACGTTCGCTGCTGACTGGGACTGCGTTCTCTCTGCAAGAAACACTGCCGCCACTTTAATGGTTGCCTCGGCTGCCTATACCCACCCCGAGCAACGCACGCCCAACGGGAACTCAAGCTGCCAAGCACGAATCTACTGACAGGATTTCCCAGAAAATTCCCACGACTTGGGCTTCATTACCTGTGCTGGCGCTGAGAAGATTTCCACTGATTCAGACCGACAAACTTAAAACAGAGAAAAAAAAAAAAAAACTCACTGCGCACACTCTAATGGCAGAGTCATTCACTGCCCACGAAGAGAAGAGAGGCGCAAACAAAAGAGCTCTGTGCTCTGATACCAAATTAAGAACAAATACAACACAAAGACACCCAACTTCATTAATTCAATTGCTTAATTACATCACACTTATATAAGAAAACTTATGCAACCAATTCCTAACCACTCACAACTAATTCTTGTTCAACTGCTCATAACTAATTCTGTTCAACTGCTTCATAACTAAATCTATTTCTGCATTATTTTCACAAAGTCGTCGTCCTCAAATGCCAGGCTTACATACCAATGGCAATTAGGGCTTATCTCTAAGAAAACTATGCCAATTCCTTTTTGGTTAAAACCATACCCTTTACACGTTTTCTTTTTGGGTAGTTTCTATCCCCAACTAATGCAGTGATCCATATGATTAGAGGGAATGACATTGTAATGCTATGGCTTTATTCTCTGTTTTTACATCTTTCCTACGCATCAATAGTTTACACAGATTCTGTTTGATACTTGTAAATGTTTAGTTATCCAAATTTTAAAACAATTAAAAGCCAACGTCTAGTGCTCATTCTATCTATGGTCGGGGCTTTAAAGGCATGATTCAGTGGTGTTTCTTTTATCCGCCTTTGATGATTACTGTTATAGCCATCCAGATCAAAGTTGAGGGCATGAAGAACTTTTGGAGGAGATCGAAATTTGGATGTTGAAGTAACAAAATTTCTAAGTTTCCCAATAACATACTATGAGGAAGGAATATATGCCATCAGAATCATACTAACCTTTTCATACATGAAAAATAAACGTTATTTAATCAGAGCGGGTTAGGGTTCTACTAATCCTTTTATTATTGACCGATTGGTAGAATGTATTCCATATTTAGCCCCTGAATCAATTACTTTACTTAAAAAGAAGGCCAGACCCTTAGCATAATTCCTTTTATTGGATCAAGACCGCTCCTCTATATCCATAAATCCAACGATCACTATGTGATTATAATATTTTATATAGAGTGGATAACATGTGCTTTCACATTCCCTAATTTAATATTTCAACTCATCCTTAAAAGACCTTATTTTATAGGGTACGTATGCATAAAAACCCTTATTAGTTTTAAATGCTTTAAAATACTAGCATGTTATATATTTTGATAATAACCATGTTAATATTTGAATTCCTACTCCCTGTAATGTCAAGGAAACATAATTTACTTTTCAAACTTCACTCTTTGGTAAATGTTGGGTTAATTATCCTATCTGTTCTAATACTTATTCATATTCTATAGAGACAGATTGGCCTATAGGCTGAAATGTTTCGAACTTGAAGCTCTGATACTATTTGTAACGAACCTCTTGAACCTACCCTAAAATTTAGAAATTACACTCCTTGTGCTGGGAAATTTTTCATTTTTCGTTTACTATTATTGTGTAAACACTAATACTTATACAAGGCACTAATGGACTTGTCAATTTAATAGCACTGAAGTGGTTTTGCAATGTGGAATTTCAGGTTCATCATTTAACTCAATATATGAATTGCAGAAAAAAGATTACTCATGGCATGTACTCCATAAAATTCATTGGTTATTCCTTGTAAGAATCAAAGGGAATTATGTTTAGTATAGCTAACATGATCATGGTTTTTTCATGTAAAGTCATACGGGTTACTGATATCACTGTTAAATAAAACATAACTACATAAGTGTCATGCATGGAATTGAACTCATTGAATCATAAACTATACAGTTAAACATTATATCATAACTCATTCGCATGCATAAGCATTTATCACTTTACATTAAGGCATGTTATGCTCGTGAAATAAATTAAAATGATGACCATGTTTAGATTCAACAGCGATGTCAATTATTCATGAACATACCATAAACAAGTTAGTGCAAGTAGATCTATTCAAAATGATGGCCCCATGCGAAACCTATTAGCATTAAGATACTTTCATGCCCAAAGTGATAGTAAAAACGTAATAGGCCTCCACCACTAACTCTAGTTTTGGAGGCAATAACGTAACATACATATGAATGAAAACCTTGCATGAATTTAGGTAACACCACCAATCCTATAACCTATGAATAAAGAACTAATACCTCATGGTTATTCATTATCAAGATGGATCATAAGTTAAGAGTAGCACATATTCATTTTCACATCCAATTCACATGATATACTCCTCTGCTAATTTTACCTTGGACTTCACTCATATGTTATAATTTTTATATGCATGCATAAAATTATGTCATAAAATCTAGTAACCCAGATAATCTCGTACAACTCCTTCATTATATCTACTAATGATCAAGTTAAGATTCAACAACTATTTTTACCTTAACATGTGACTCCACCACTATCATGAATTAAGAGTCACATGTATAAGATTGAGATTATTTTGATATACATCACATAACATCTATACAATTGAACCAAATGGTTTACTGACATAAAGGGTAAGGGAACAACATACACAACATCCACGCATGTGATACCAACTAAAACCTCACTTGGATAGCGGAGCACCACCACCCAACCATGAATCCTTTGATTCCCCTGAGTTGAGGTTCTTTCCATGGATTAATTGCCTCCAATTGATTGATGCAATGGATATTTAATACCCTATTTCCTGATTTAGTTTTCATTAACGGCGTCCCACTTTAATGGATTTTTCACTTTTCCTAGGTATTTTTTTGAAAAAGCTCATCTTTATCTCCCATGAGGCTTTTCCTCATAAAATCTTGCCTTTATCTCCCGTAAATCATTTATGTTTTTTCTTTGATGTATATTTATCTCCAATTCATCCTACGAATATTTATTTTCAATTCATCCAAGCTTATGCAGAATCACATCTAGAAGCTTTATCATGAAATATTTATCCCTGTCCCATTTCTCAATGGGATTTGGCAAGAATCTCATGTCTTGGTGTCTCTTTCTTCCAAGTGATCCATTTATTAATTTATTTAATAATATTTTTTCTTTCCATATTACATATCACACCTACCTTTCCTCAGCTTAGGTTTACAATAGTTAACACACAAAGGAGGGATGTTACACATATGGGGTAGATCTCACGTAAAAACATAAACATGTAAATGTAAATGTAATGTAATGTGAAAAATTTAATCTAATTAATCTAATGTCAGCGTCTCTCCTTATCTAATGGTGACTCTCCATAACTATATAAATTTAAAACAAAAACAAAGTGTCAAATTCTGTTTGTGAGGAAAGAGTTCGGTGACAGTGTGAAGTGTGAAATAATATTTGAGAGAAAGGATTTCAGGAGTTGTGCTAAGTAGGAAATAATATTTGTGGGAAATGATATTCGTGTTAGAAAGAACTGTGATTGATTCTAGGTTTGATTTCGATTACTCTTCCTTCGTTCATTTTATGTTTTTTCTATATTTTTGTTTTTACATTTTCATGTCTCTCAAAACTACGGTTTTTTCTTTCTCATATTGAGTTAAGTTGGTAACCCAATATTATAAATTACCAAATAATGCAAGAGATAGAAAAAATTGTTTTTTCTATGTTAAAGGGAATTCATTACTAGTGAGTTTTCTAGAATAATAGTAAAAATAGGAATTCATTACAAATATTTTTTTCATAAAAAAACTAGTTTTTCTAATTTGATAGACCTAATTAAAAAATTAATATTAATCTAGATGGATGTAAATATTTAAAAGGAAGAAGAAAATTTCACTAGATTATTTTTCAAATAGCTAAAAAAGATTTAGATGAGTTTCTCTACTAGCCTTAAAAACATTAAGGGTTACAATTTATAATAAATTGAAACCCTTAATGTTTTTAAGTAATGGAGGTAGATTTTATCAAGTATTAATTGAGAAGTTGTAATTGACTTAATTAAGCATTTAAGATTAATTAAACAATGGATTATGTTATAATCTTAATGAGTTGCAAGCTAGAGTTGTTAATATAACATAATCTATAAGATTTTATGAAGTATTAATCTTAGCATCGGGCTTTATTAACCATTGGTGCACGAATTAATTATGGATCCATAAAATCCCCTATTACCATTATTTTATAATATGTTAATTTTAATATATTTTGTAATATATTTGTAATATGAGTTTATTTTAGTGTCTTATTTGTAATATATTATAGTTTTGTAATATGCTAATTTTAATATATATGGTAATATATTTTTTAATAGTTTTGTAATATATTTGTAATATATATGGGAGGGAAGAACAAATCTATAGAGTGATAGAGGTGGAGAGATAGGGGGAGTGAGAAGGGAGAGATTTAGATAAATTGAAGAAGAGGGGAGATGATGAATTAAGAAAGAGAGAAGGAGAGAAGTGATAGAGGTAGGGAAGGGTAAGAGAAGGAGAGGGAGACACAAATATGGAGGTGGGAGAGGGAGAAGGAGAGAGGGAGGGAGATAGCGAGAGGATTGGATGGGGGAGGGAGAGAGAGAGAGAGAGAGAGAGAGAGAGATGGTGGAAGAGAGAGGAAGGTAGGGGAGAAAGGGAGAGAGAGGACTTGTGAGGGAGGAGGATAGATGGCTTGATAGAGATATGGAGTTGGAGGGGGAGAAAGGGAGGGAATAAGAAATAGATAGAGAGTGAGAAGTGGAGAGAGAGAGGGAGTGACAAGGGAGTTATGGAGAGAGAGAGTGTGTATGTTTAAGGGTGAGATAAATACATAAAGAAGGAGAGATAGAGATAAGGGGGCAGAAAGGGAGAGAAGGAGAGTGGGAGGGATATAGTAACCATAGTTAGAGAGAGAGAGAGAGAGAGAGAGAGAGAGAGAGAGATCGATGGGAGAAGAGAGATGGAGGTAGGAGATAAAGGGGGAGAGAAGAAAAAAGAGATACGTGACTTGAGAAAGAGGATGAGAGTGATGGGGTAAGAGAGAGGATTGGTGAGGGAGAGAGAGTGAGAGAGAGAGAGAGAGAGTGATGGGGTAAGAGAGAGGGAGCTAGGCGAGAAAGGAAGATAGAGGAAGTATGAGAGAGCCTACTTGAGAGAGAGGAGGAGAGAGGGATGGAAACGGGAGGAGAGAGGTAGCGGTAGGGAAATGGAGTTGAAGGGGGAGGAAGGGAAGAAGGAATACGTAGAGAATGATAAGTGGAGAGAGAGAGAGAGAGAGAGAGAGAGAGAGAGAGAGAGGATAGGTGGATAGAGTGTGTGTATGTTTAGGGGTGATATACAAAGGCAAAGAATGAGAGATGGAGAGAATGTGGGGGAGAAGGAGAGAGGAGAGAGGGAGGGATATAGTAACAAAGTTGGAGGGTGAAGGGAGAGAGAGAGAGAGAGAGAGAGAGAGAGAGGTGGAAGAGAAAAGGAGAGAGAGGAAGGAAGACAGAGAGGATGTGAGAGAGTGAAGAGAGGGAGGAAGGGAGAGATGGAGTTGGAGAGGGAGGGAGAGGGAGGTAAGAATAAAGAATAGAGAGAGAAAGGTGGAGAGACAGAGAGAGAGTGATAAAGAAGATGTAGAGAGATGGAGAGAGGATAACAAGAGGGAAGAGAGATAAAAGTGAGTGAGAGTGGGAGAGAGAGAGAGAGAGGGAGAGGAGGATGGACCAATAAATAGATAGATTGGAGAAAGACAATGTATGTTTTAGGGGTGATATAGAGAGACAAAGGGAGATAGATATATAGATGGAAAGTGAAGAGAAGGCAGAAGAGATAGATCAAGAGAGGGAGGTAGGGAGAATGATATTGATAGATATGGAGTAAGAGAGCATGTGTGTTTGGAGGGTTGAGATAGAGAAACAAAGAAGGAGAGATGGAGGTAGATATAGATATAGATGGAGATGGGAGAGAGGGAACACTATTCCTTACACTAGATGCATTGATTTCAGTGTGGATGGTGATTTATAATCCTATTCGATTGCCTGCACTAGATGCATTGATTTTAGTGTAGAGGTTGATTCCTAGCTATATTTCATTGGTTGCACTATAGTCATTGATTTCAACTTAGATGATTTCTATTCCTATTTGATTGTTTGCACTAAATGCAATGATTTCAATGTATATGTTGATCTCTACTAATATTTGATTGCTTTCACTAGATGCATTGATTTCAATGTAGATGATTTCTGATCCTGTTTGATTGCTTGCACTAAATGCATTGATTTTGGTGTAGATGGTCATTTCTATTCCTTTTTTATTTCTTTTATTAGATGCATTGATTTCAGTGTACATTTTGGTTTATAATCCTATTTGCTTACTTTTGCTAGATGCATTTCTTTCAGTGTAGATGTTGTTTTATAATCATATTTTCTTACTTGCACTAGACGCATTAATTGAGTGTAAATGTTGATTTCTAATCTTATTTGTTTGCTTCCATTAGATGCATTGATTTCAACGTAAATGTTGTTTTCTAATCTCATTTGAATTCTTGCATTAGATGCATTGATTTTAGTGTAGATGTTGATTTCCGATTTGTTGTAATTGGATGTATGATGGTACATTAATTTTAAAGTGATTGGATCAACATTATGCATTGATTTCAATGTAAGCACAAAAAGTTATTTACAATGTACATTGATTTTTTTGTTATAATAATTCAACCTATTAATATTGGAGAGAAAGAGAGACAAGGTATGGTGTTTACTACAATAGCTCGAGCTAAAAAATTAAATGATTTACAATTTAACCATTGATTTACAATTTAACCATTCATTTTCATATAATTGATATGAAAAGATGACAAAAGTAACAAAGGTGACAATAAAAATAGTAGAAGAAAATAGTTTGATATTAATCCTAATGAAGACTATTTGTAATTGACTTTATTCTTATTTTTCATATTTTCCATCATTCAACACTATTACATTGTATGTTTCCATTCAAAAAATTTATTTCATCATTTTTTATCATTAAAGTTATTAACAATATTTATCATCTCAACAAACTAATGTAACTAGGCATATTCTAAAATTTAAAAAGACAGATTAATATTTAGCATATTTAAAAGCATATTTAAAATGATACTATTAATATTAGATGAATTTACATATTATTGACAAAACTAATCATATGTTCGTTAGATTTTATTTGGCTGCACATGACTGGAACCAACGTAGATCCATCTTAACTCCGAACCTATCAAGCACGAAAGGGATCAAATCTCTAGAGGTGCAAATCTTTCCTTAAGTTTTTCACTCAAAAAAGAGGTTTGCACCTTGAGAGATTTGATCCCTCTTGGGGCTTGATAGATCCAGAGTTAAGAAGGATCTAGTCTGGTCTTTAATATTTTGACTCTATAAAAATAAAATAAAATAAATAAAATACAAAACATAATATTAAAAGTGTATCTATGACCTCAATATCTATCAGTCTAGATCCATCTTTATTTTGGATCTACAAATGCTAACATGGATCAAATATCTTGAAATGCAAACCTCTTTAAAAATGAAAAAAAAAATGATCTCTCCTAACACTTAGTAGATCCAACCCTTAATAGATATAGAATTAAAATGAATATAATTTGATTTATATAAAAAATTAAATTAAATCATATATATATATATATATATATATATATATATATATATATATTAAAAACATTTAATTAAAATAAGTAATAAAATACTGTATAAGAATTTTAATTGGTTTCCATAATCTTCTTAAAAGTTGCTTGTACTATCAATATTGGATATCAGAGTAACTATATGATCTCTTCGTGCAACAGAAAAGAGATAACCACCGCTTATTTTTAACGTGAACAAATTTTGATGAACATTAATCTTGTTGACAGTTGCAGGGATAAAAAGATTCAATGAAAATGTGATGCATGGAATCCTTAAACTCTAAATATGGTATATATTTAAGTAGTGCTAGATTAATACATTTTAATGAAATATTTTAAGGTTATATATATACCTGTAATTTATATATATTTTTTATTTGATTTTATTGTAAATAGAAAATTGGATTTTACCATTTGAATAGCGTTTATTTTCCATAAGACTATATTTCATAATTGAAATAGAACTTGCTCAGATTGGAAGGTAGCCCCGATATGTAGTACTTAAAAGACTATTTTCTCTTTTATCCAAATTTAGAAGATTTTATTCGGCTTTGTTTACACGAAAATTTGACTTTGGGTTAATTGACCTTTTTAAGGAAAACCAAACCGGAAACGCAGAGACGATGATTATGGATGATGTAGAAGATATCTTTCACTTTCGACGGCATTCAAAAGGAATGTGAGCAAGTTCCAGGACAGAATGGAAAGGATTATATAGAAAATGTTTGGAACAAAGATTTATTGCAGAAATCTTGAAGTCGTTAAGTCTTATAATGGAAACAAACTAAGAAGTATTTATTCTTGCTGTGAAACAGATTCTACGTCTTTATTGCCACAAAATTCGGTGGAAAATAAAATATAATTTTGTATTATAGGAACGAAATTGATTTAAATTGATATTTTGTAAAATATAATTAATATAAAATATATTTTTGACATAATATTCCCCTACTACGATAATTGATTGTATTTATTAATTAATATTTCTATTTTATTAATAAAATGTTACTTGTATATAAAATATATAATGTTGTGAAGATATGTGTCTATTCGAATAGACTTTTATTAATTAAAACTTCAATACAGGTGGTGTGAGAGTCAGCACCGCATCATCTCTATTTATAGTTTGTAATTCCATATAAAGGCAGTATAAGTTATTTGTGTCTTTCAAACAGTTTTTTTTAAAGTTTTGGTCAGATTACATTATTATCTGGTTTAATATGTCACGGTGCTGGGAATTGAATTACAGATTTGATATTAAAGAATGTGTCTTAACAGAATAACCAATCACCATAGTTGCAATACCATGTAAATTCATCTAATACATTTTTATTTGCAATACACAATTTCAATAAATTTCATCACACCAATATAAATCTTATATTTGAATTGTTTTTATCTTCATATTTTGAAGCTGCCTAGGGAGCTCGACGTTCCCATACTTCTGTTCCGAAATAAGATTTTCTGACATGGTGCCATCGTATAAATGATCTCAATAATCAACTGGATGTAAATTTCACATTAGAAAGGATACATTTCACCCACCTTTGATATTTGTTGCACAATTTTTGGCTGGTGTTTTATTTCTTACCAGCATCACCAATAATGATCCATTATACTGTTCACCATTGTTGGTTGAAGTTCTTCCCGTTTACTCGTGTGAAATGGTGTCAAGATGTCAGATAATAGTTCAACTTGCAATCATAATTGCACCAGGAAATATTCTCTACTATTGTATTTGATGCTCATGGCAATGTTATGCTTCACCATTGAGAAAATCTGATGCAGGAGCATCTGGTCGACAGGGCACAGACCGAGAAGTGGCAGAACAGGTTTCCGAAGAAGATTGGGGAAAGTGATTAATTCTACAGAAGGACAGCAAGACTGTCTTAGTTTTTTCATTATTATCATTTTTTGCTCTTTAAGGATTAGACTACAGCATTTAGTGATTAGCTTAAATGACTTGTTAACTTGTTCCTGTTACAATTGTAATAACCGGTCCTAACTATAAATGTTAAGGGCTTGTAGTATAGATTTTGAATTAATATTATTAGACTAATTAGGCAAAAGACCATAAATTACTGTAGGCATCAAACTATTGCGAGACAGCAAGCACAGGTAAACCAAAAATAGCCAAACCATGTAACTGGAGTAACTGCCAGGTAACTGTAATCTGGAACTAACTAACAGTTACCTAACCACTGAGTTACGGTATAAGAAGAGAGGGAAAATACATGTAAAAGGCTCTGGAGTACGATATTGAAATAAGAGAGAAACAACAGAATATTATTTTTCCTTCATATATATTATTCAGTGCATCCTAACCAATTTACAGATTGTGATTCTATGTCCTCAAAACATATTTTGCATCTACAGAAATTCTTGTCAACGCATCTATTCTGAATGTGAACCGTGACAGCATTCCACACAGCATCCACGCACAAAACATTCTATTTCCAATTACTGTTTATATCCATCCATTGCAAAGTAACTTTGTAACCAAATTTCATTAAGTCGAGAGGCCAATGCATGCATACATACAGTTCTGTTCATTATAATAATTTGCAGGTCAAACAGTGACAGGGTAACTCCAAATACAAACGTCCCATAACCAGCAGAAGCGAAGTCAAGCGAAGAACAAAAGGAGTCGAGCAGTCGAGCCAGAAAGAGCCATGGTCTCAAACCACAGGTAAGCAACCACGTCGAAACCCAAAAAAAGAATTATTACATTTGCTGTGTAAACAAAAGTTTTATCCAGACATAACATTGCCAACGGCCGAGGGAGCGAGAGCTCACAAGGCTAACCAAGCACGACTGTGGAAAGAACTATAGACGAAGAGCAAAGGACTGAAACAGTTATCTACAAATACCACAGAAACCCTCTGAAGATTACAGAGTGGGTCGAGCCCCTTAAATACTTGACTCATTAACAGAATACAGACACCCATGGCAAACAAATCTCGTGCAGACCAAAAGACACAGAGAAAGGTGAAATAGAAACAGAGCTACCCGAAAAGATAAGCGGTCGAATCCCCTGCAAGGCCACGGAGCCGGTTACCTGCAACCACCGTGACAAACAGTGTTAGGTCGCGGACATAAACAAGCTTATGCAAAGGTGAATAAGCCACGAGAGCCGAATAGACAGAACAGAAGAAAGAAATAGGACCTTACCAGTTGTAACCAGGTCCATAAACCGCTGAGTGCTCAGTGACAACCTAACCACAGAGGAGCTGTGAAGGGTTAGGCGAGCGTTCAAGTTGGAAACATAAATATATAGCATGCAACAATTTCTTACCTGAATCGACGGAGTTGGGCGATGGTTTGGAGCCAGAGACGAAGCTGCAACTGTGAGTTCCCCACCGAGACGGAGCCGAAGTGTTGAACAGAACCCATAAGCAGAACCGAACACCATAACAGAGCCACAGAGGGCGGAGTGTTGCAGAGAGTGACAGAATTCATAGGCAGAACCAAACACCAGAACAGAGCCACAGAGGGCGGAGTGTTGCAGAGAAAACCAAGCTCATGCACAGAGCCGAACACCAGCATAACCACAGAGCCCAACAAACAGTGAAAATGACCGAATGACCGCGAACAATCCGGAGTAAAGGCAAGTGAGATTAGGGTTTTGTCAAATCCCAAGGCGGACAGGTGGAGCGTGGAGAGGCGGAGAGGTACATGCGGGTTGATTAAATATCAACTAACCATTAATTACACAATCACAAAATATCCCATTGCAATACAATCACACAAGGTCCACGTAAGGAGCGGAGGAGAAGGCCACGTGGGCTGGGTCCCCATCAAAATCGACCTCTCCAACGGGAATTTCACTCAAATGATATTCCCATGACGTGGAAACTATCGTAACTAGGGAAGGATGTAAATATGCCGAGTCGTAGTACTAGCTAGAGTGAATGTGAAATTGTATGGGTTAGAGGAGCAATCATTTTTCTGAGCGACCGTTCTACGGTAAGCGAAATTGTATCCGTTAAAACTGAAAACAATTATTTTTCTCTGCCGCTGTTGACTTCGGTTTGACGTTAGCCATAAAATTTGCCGTCGTTAAAACTTTAAACAAATATTTTTCTGTGCGGCTGTTGACTGCCCATTAAAATCAAATCAACAACTCATGCTTCTGAAGCACCTGTATTATATGCAGGCTAAGGTCAGTCGAGAAAACGATCTTTGCACATGTAGCACTTACGCTTCTGAAGTTTGCAAATGCAGCGCAGTTGAGTAAGCAATAGGGAAGCGCCTGGTGTTCGCCCGGCAGTGGTCCCGTCACAAGTGAGGAACGTGTTAGAAAACTAATAAACTTAAACACCTATTCTGCATGCGGAAAGAACTGAAAAGAATCACTGAAACTTAATACCCAGGGATACGAGTTACCTCGCACAGGTCATAATACACATAATACACAGGTCATGTATACGACCCACGGTTTGTTCAAAAGGAAATAAATTATGGAACAAAACGGTGGATCGAAATTTGTTTCTTGGCCAACACACAGCAAGGCAGAGGTAAATGGGCTCTGATACCAACTGTTAGAAAACTAATAAACTTAAACAGCGATTCTGCATGCGGAAAGAACTGAAAATAATCACTGAAACTTAATACCCAGGGATGTCCACTTGCCTGCTACTTCTTCTGCACTCCAGCTTCAATCCAAGCAAAAGAAAAAGAACACAAGAATTCTGAAGGCACTTCCAAGCTCTGCTATCTCAGCTAGATGGTGTAAAACTGAAGGGGGTTGAGATAGGAGCTTGGGGACCAAACAGATGAACATATAGCTAAGCTTCCATCAAGCTTCTAAAAGCTATGTGTTAGAAAAACCACAAATCAAGGTAGATATCAGATCAAAGTGATGGACCACTTTAGTAGCTCCCAATTATAAATTTAGTAATTGCAGTTGATTTTCTTAACTTAAGGAAACTACTGCAATTGGTTTCCATAAGTTAAGAAAAGCTGCAATTCCATAAATCAAGGTAGCTTTTGTGTAAAATCAATGGAGCTTAACATTCTCCCACTTGGTCCATACTTCCAAACTTAATGTCTCAACTTAAAAACCATTGATAATCTGTATTAAGTAATAGATACATGAATCATGGCGATAAGTCCTCTAATGACGAGTATTATCTTCCATGTATTACTATGCATTTATTCTTATTATAATTTATGTGGCAACAATATCTTAATGAATAAACCTTATGTTTATTCTTGGTCCTTCTTAAATGAATTTTCTCAAATCAACTTAAAGTGCACATAAATATGAGAAAAAACATCACAATAATTAAGAATTTAATTAAAATATCATTGTCCATAAAATGAAAAACTTCATAATGGAACCAAGTCCCATATTCAATACATGATCCTTGAATTTAAACGGTGGCATGCCCTTAGTCAAAGGATCAGCGATCATTAACTCAGTGCTGACGTGCTTAATGACCACTTTATTTTCTTTAACACGTTCCCTTATAGCTAAATACTTAGTGTCGATGTGTTTATTTCGACTCCCACTTGTTTAGCCATAAAACCAGCAGCTAAATTATCACAATATATTCTCAATGGCGTAGATATAGAATCCATAATTCTAAGCCCGGAAATGAAATTCTTAAGCCATACACCATGTAAAGCAGCCTCAAACAGGATATACATAAGCATGTAGTCTTTGGTCCCTTGAAGGTACCTCATTACTTTCTTTGCAGCTCTCCAGTGGTCTAAACCTGGATCATTCTGATATCGTCCCAACATTCCCACAACAAAAGCAATGTCAGGTCTTGTAGATACACAACATAATCATTAGGAATTGCTGATCTCTTAGGTCTAGTAGATCTTCTTAATGTTGTACCATCATCTTCCTGAGAAGTATGTGGTTCAACTTGTTGTTCAAAAGTTCTTGGCAACTCTTGAACTCCTTGATCTACTGGAATATCGTCAGCAGCTTGTGGAACTTCAACAATTGGTTGAGGTTGAGATTCTGAATGATCTTTCTCAGAAACTACGTTTCTGATTTGATCGCTCCCACTGATCAAGTCATTTTCAAGAAACTTTGCATTTCTTGATTCCATAATCCTAGTGCTGTGAGATGGACAATAAAATCTGTAAGTATGTATGATTTCTAATATGTATGAACTCCTATTGGCACCTTTCTTTGACTTGTTGGTCTGCTTTCCCTTTATGCTACAAGTCTCAAAATCAGTAAAATCTAGAGTATTAAGTATTCCTTCATTTACCAATCTTTTAATTCTATCTATGGAGATATGACCTAGTCTCAGGTGCCATAATTTAGAGGAATCTTCATTAATAACACATCTTTTAGTGCCAGTGTGAACATGCATTGAATCATATGTGACTTTGTTTTGTAAATTAATGCAGTAAAGACCATTAGACAAAATACCATTCCCAACATAATCAGATTTATAGAATAGACTGAAAGATTTTTCTGAAAAGTTTAAGGAATATCCAAAAGGTACAAGCCTTGAAACTGAAATCAAGTTTCTAGAAAAACTTGGAACATAAAAGGTCTTTTCTAACTCCAAAACAAAACCACTACTTAAAGTTAAATAACATGTTCATATAGCTTCCACATGCGAGCCCATCTTGTTTCCTGATAAGATGCTTTGTTCACTTCCCACTGGCTTCCTTAGGTTTCACAAACCTTTGCAAGGAATTTGAAATGTGAATTGTCGATCCAGAATCAATCCACCATGTGTTAATATTAACATTAACCATATTAGATTCATAACAAACAAACGAGATTACTTCCTTAAGTTCGGGAATGTCAGAACAAATTTCAAAGAAATTTGCAGGTTGTACTACTGCATTAAAATAAAGAATCACATGCTTATGTTGAGGCTTAATAAACTTTCATGTTTTACCAATGTAAAACATGCTAAAAAGAATTGAATCAAAAGACATGAAAATTGCCTGTGGGCTAAATTTTCAATTCAAACAGATTCAATAAAACTTTATGAACTTTCATGTTTTACCAATGTAAAACATGCTAAAAAGAATTGAATCAAATGACATAAAAATTGCCTGTGGGCTAAATTTTTAATTCAAACAGATTCAATAAAACTTTATGATAAAACTTATTAATTCATAACTCCTGTGGGTAGGTTATGAAATTTTATCCTAATTAATTACATAAATATAATAAAAATTCCTGTGGGATAAAATTTATTATATTCAGTGTAATTAATTACAATTTAATGTCTAGATAATCTTCATGTGATCTAACCAATCAATATATAATTTTATTTAATTAAAGATGCTGTGGCTATTCTCTAATTAATTAAAATTATATGGATCACTTAGACATTAGTTCTGTTGCATAAACAAAACTTAACCAGAGAGAAAAATAATGTTTACTGAAGGGAGTAAGTCAAAATGACATTTTAATAAACTCCATATAACTGTAATATTTTTCCAGCAAAATCAAAATTAAGGTTAAAGCAGTCAACATTACCGAAAATGACTACAAATTGATTGTTCAATTTATAAACTTAACCTGAAGATTGACTGAAGCAGCGTTGATCTACTTTGCACTTGCATAGCAAATGCAGTTCGAAGGCTAGCTGGCTTGACTTCAGGCTCCGTCCTTAAGTTTATAAAACAACAAAATAGACCAGCAAACAAGCTATTTTTCTCACAAGATCTCTGAACCATGATTTATATCAACAACAACCTTTATTCACATGTATCCCAACACACAAAATATTGTTCCTTCAATCCATAAAAAGGAAACATATTTACTGATTTGTTGTGATATTATTTAAATGAAAATAATATAAATGAATAAATTATTTTCAATGATCAATTAATGAATTTGCTTGAAAATGAATATAATGTGGTTTAACTTTCCGATTCTAAAATGGATAATGTCCCATTTCATTTTCAAGAATCTAATCCAATCTGATCATTCAATTCATTCATATGGGTTGCATATAATCAAGCATATAACGCAACTGGTGGGAATTTATATAGTTTCCGAGTTTCTTGATTGGCATTTTGGAATCGAAGCGAATATAATGCAATCACTCAATCAAGGATTCCCTTTCCAAAATAGCAGAGATCACGCCTAGAAATTCACCTTATCCTTCTCCAATGAAGTTTCGATATATATATATATATATATATATCAAATATCATCGGTTTATGAAATATCCCTTCGAAAACCAACACACGACATAGGCCGCAACTTCCAACTTACTTTAAAGATAACTACCTATGTCCGCCCATACGCTGTTTAAGGATGTTGACTACCAGTCTAGAGACATTCTTAATGCGCTGTTCGAGACAGAGACTTGAAGGAAATTCAAATTGACCAAAGAAGGGAAAAGTATCCATTGGTGGTAGCTTAAATTGACTGGAAAAAAAGACTGGCAACAGTCCACGAGATTAACATATATTCGGCCCACGAGCTCAGTCCAACGTGATGAATACTAAATGCTGTTAAAAAGACTAAGGTGATTGAACTTTAACCCTCCCATAAAATTTACAAGTGTATTTAACAGCAGATGATAAAAGAAGATGGGCATCGACAATACAAGGATTCGGCGATTAACTCCCGTAATCTCCAAGGGGAAAAATGACTCAGAATCATTCACATAATCGCCCAGAAGAAACCAGAAAATGGACCATGGCCATAACATGCAAGTTATGCAACAAAATAAAAAATAAAAAATGCCCATATTCTAAATGCCATTGAAATAAAGGATTCAGATGAACTTTGCATTATAGAATCGAAATAAAATTTACGACATCGAAATCATTTATGCAAAGTAAAAAAAAAAAAAAAATGCGAATTTTCAAAGGAAACAATCCATGGTTATCTTATATTATCTTATAAAACCACGGGAAAATAATCACGCCAAATTTCTTTGGTGAAACAAAGCAACAAGAACACGGTAATGTCTATGAAATGAACACGGTAATAGTCAAAACATTCGCGCATCTGCACGCAGCTCTATTGACAAAGGGCATACATCTCAAGCAGTCATTTTAAAAAATTGTGAAATATATCCTTTAAATCAATTAAATCATCTTAGCACGTAACCCAGCATGCCCATCGCAATTAAATGATTTAAATGATTTCAATGCAACATATCTATCTATATCACTGTTACTGGGAATTCAATGTAACTGCTAGAACTTAGAATCCCATAACCAGCCAGCTGATCTATATGTCGGCGTGATAGACTGATGTTCTGCCTTGGATTCATCTTTACTTAACAGAAACATATCACAAAATACATAAAATCGACTGGGCTGGATCCCTTAATATGTATCAAAAGCAGCAAAGACACAATACAAAGAATAGCATTATACTGAAATCAAAAACAGAACTTTATGTACACAAAAGAAAGGGAATAACAGTCACAAATCTGTTAGCCTAGAAATGAAGAGTCGCGATTCTCAAGATAAAAAATGAAAAGTATGCAATCCAACCTTAAAATTCATAATTATTGTGGCTGAAACGGTCAATATAAATCCAAAATTTACAGCGGAAAAAGACCGCAATCACCAGCAAAACGACTCTACTGCAAACTGTGGGAATAAATTCAAGAGAAATTTCTGTGTCGTTCGGAGAGGACGAGGATCGGCTTTCAAGTTTAATCGCTCGATGACCCAAATTTAAAACTTAAAATGCATAAAAGAAATGTAAAGTGCGCACTTAAAGAATGTGGAGTTCGGCGCACTTAAAGACCCAATAAATTTGGCCAACACACAGCAAGGCAGAGGTAAAAGGGCTCTGATACCAACTGTTAGAAAACTAATAAACTTAAATAGCGATTATGCATGCGGAAAGAACTGAAAAGAATCACTGAAACTTAATACCCAGGGATACGAGTTACCTCCAGCCATTGGTGATGTTTTGATGAAGGCCACAGTCCACTTGCCTGCTACTTCTTCTGCACTCCAGCTTCAATCCAAGCAAAAGAAAAAGAACACAAGAATTCTGAAGGCACTTCCAAGCTCTGCTATCTCAGCTAGATGGTGTAAAACTGAAGGGGGTTGAGATAGGAGCTTGGGGACCAAACAGATGAACATATAGCTAAGCTTCCATCAAGCTTCTAAAAGCTATGTGTTAGAAAAACCACAAATCAAGGTAGAGATCAGATCAAAGTGATGGACCACTTTAGTAGCTCCCAATTATAAATTTAGTAATTGCAGTTGATTTTCTTAACTTAAGGAAACTACTGCAGTTGGTTTCCATAAGTTAAGAAAAGCTGCAATTCCATAAATCAAGGTAGCTTTTGTGTAAAATCAATGGAGCTTAACAGAACGAACCCCTTGGAGCAAGTCTTAATGAAATTGAAAATATTAATACACATAATTTAGGCAATTAGATATGGTACTTTTAGCCATTTAAATTGATTGCCCTATAATGTGAAAACTCGTCGAGGGAAAGAAATCATAATACTATCATTGAGAGGCACAAAATAGGGAAACCAATCATGATGCTATTTTTGTAAGGGGATATATCACCGAAAGAGGCACAAAATAGCGAAAGCAATCATGATACTATTTTTGTAGGGGCCTATATCACGGAAAGAAATCATGATGAAAGGTATTTTTGCAGTGGCTAGGGGAGGGTCGCCAATACATGTGCGCCCTCCCCACCACGTCACTTTACCACGCGTTAGGACACATGGAGCTGGTACGACACCTATCCACCGTGGAGCTCCATGTGTGGGCTATCACCTCGCTGCATAAAAATCCGACTTCGTGCCATTTCAACGGTTGGTCTAGGCTCATTTCTGCGATGTTCCATTTTCCCTTTGTCTTTCTGCTCGGGGTCGGTTGTTGGGCGAAGCCCCCCGCCGAAGATGGCGCGGGACGGCCCTATAACCTGCGCGCATGGTGGTTTATTCGTGTGCTGGGGGAATGCTTTGTTCGGTTGACAGGGTTTGTGTACCTGCGCGCAGAGTCGTTTATTCGTGTGCTGGTGCGAAGGTTTGATGGAGTTTCTGGGTTTCTGGTTGGGACAACGGTTCTGCTTTTCTTGTGCTTTTCCGCCTGGATTTCTTGGTCGTTCTGGAATGCAAGTTGTTTAGCATGGAATGCCGGTTGTTTATCATTTCTCTGGTGGTGGTCTTATTCGGCGATTTTGTTGTTTAGGGAGGAGTCGGTCGCAGTTTTACTGAGCTCGAGGTAAAATAGGATTTTGCTGTTTTGCGCTGTTGTTTTTGGTGGTTTTCTAATCTCTAATGGCTTTTTTCTTCTTGTTGCAGGTGTGGAAAAGGACGTTGCAGGTGTGGAGAAGGTCTGGCGAGATCTGGGGAAGGTGGGGGAGGTCGGCGACCATCCATGGCCTGTAACCGGTAGGATTTTAATCCTACCAGCAATTTCTCTGTGTTTTTCAACACAAGCAACTCTAACAGGATATTTTGTAAACTTTCTATGGCATTTTATGGCATTTTTTTGAGCATTTTTTTGAGGGTTTAGGGTTTTAGGCAATCTATGGCATTCTATGGCATTTTTGTTGTTTTAGCCTGTAATTTTTTTTAGCATTTTTTTGAGGGTTTAGGGTTTTAGGCATTCTATGGCATTCTATGTTATTTTTTCTGTTTTAGCCTGTAATTTTTTGGAGCATTTTTTTCAGCGTTTAGGGTTTTAGGCATTCTATGGCATTCTATGTTATTTTAGCTGTTTTACCCTGTAATTTTTGTTGCCCCGTGCCCTCGGCCATCCCGTGCCCTCGGCCGTCCCGTGCCATTCTTGACATTCTATGGCATTCTATGCTATTTTTGTTGTTTTAGCCTATAATTTTTGCTGCCCCGTGCCCTCGGCCATCCCGTGCCCTCGGTCGTCCCGTGCCCTCGGCCGTCCCGTGCCATTCTCGGCGGAGGGCTTCACCCCACAGCCGGCCCCGAGCAGAAAGACAAAGGGAAAATGGAACATCGCAGAAATGAGCCCAGACCAACCCTCAAAACTCTCTGTAGCTGCTCTCAATTGACTTGCATAGCCGGCCCCGAGCAGAAAGACAAAGGGAAAATGGAACATCGCAGAAATGAGCCCAGACCAACCCTCGAAACTCTCTGTAGCTGCTCTCAATTTACTTGCATAACTTGTAAATTCATGTAAATTTCGAGTGGACTTGGCTTGGCACTTTGACATGCTTGTCAGAGTATCCCCTTGTTACTGTGTTTGCTTTATAGATAAAAACGCTGCATTTTTATTGTCCCTGCTATAGTATCTTTTTCATTGAATTCGGGATTTCATTCCATGTAGATATGACTACTTTTGTTCATTTTAGCAAGTTTAGTTTTTTAACTATTTCTCTGGTTTGGTTGGCTCTAGCATCATAACCTGACCAGGAAATTTTTGCTAACATAACCTGAGTTATTCTTGCATGTTAACGTTTGTGTTTTTATGGTTTGTACATTTGAAGCGAGCAGGAGGTGTTTCTAATTGCGAGTGTAGACCTCTATTCAGTGTTAAGTGATTGTGGACTTGCCCAGCACTGTCATCACATGATAACTGTTTTTGTTTCTAATAAAATTTATATGCTAAATATGTTCAATCTAACCCCTTATTGTTATGACTCTCGCCTCTGCTTACTTGGTGTGACTCTCACCATTGTTGTGACTTATAGCACATGGTTATTGCTACAACTTGCTCAATACTGTTGTTGCAACTCTAAGAAGGCTGTTGTAACTTTTCGTCAATTATAAAAATTCATTAGTTAACCAAACAATTGTCATATGTGAATCACTCATATAGTCAAATAATTGATCTACTCATGAAGGAAAATGAAAAAGGTGAATAGGTGCTTAGAAAAGAATTAATGACTAAGCCACAATTCGTCATATAGCTGATTAGGTTACTGTGCACCCAAATTTATCTATCTTTTGGAAAGTTGATGTAACAAGATGGAACAATATGATTCTCATAGTTGTTCATCAACTGATTTGATTAATTTAGATACTTCCATCATTTTTACTGACACATATAAAAACACATGCTCTCTATAAGTTGGGCAGTAGTAAAAAAATAGGCTAGCTAGGTGATTGATAAAAATCATAACTATGTTCTTTATTGTATTTCTAGTTTCCAGCAATGTAAAGTTCTTATTCATTCTAATTCAATCAATAACATGCTAAGTATAGAGTTCCTTACTACTAATGCCTCGTATAACGAGGTAGGACCCCTTCCTTAGCAAGGTATTGTTTGTACTTTATAGAGTAGTTGTAGTATCATACTTTATTTCCAGCAATTCTTCTCGCACTTAACTGCAACTGTTATATTTCCTTTACTGCAACTTTCAAGATCAATTGTTCTAACTCTAATAGTTTTTGAACTGTTTCTCTGGTTTGGTTGGCTCTAGCATCATAACCTGACCAGGAAACTTTTGCTAACATAACCTGAGTTATTGTTGCATGTTAACGTTTGTCTTTTTATGGTTTGTACATTTGAAGCGAGCAGGAGGTGTTTCTAATTGCGAGTGTAGACCTCTATTCAGTGTTAAGTGATTGTGGACTTGCCCAGCACTGTCATCACATGATAACTGTTTTTGTTTCTAATAAAATTTATATGCTAAATATGTTCGATCTAACCCCTTATTGTTATGACTCTCGCCTCTGCTTACTTGGTGTGACTCTCACCATTGTTGTGACTTATAGCACGTGGTTATTGCTACAACTTGCTCAATACTGTTGTTGCAACTCTAAGAAGGCTGTTGTAACTTTGTGTCAATTATAACAATTCATTAGTTAACCAAACAATTGTCATATGTGAATCACTCATATAGTCAAACAATTGATCTACTCATGAAGGAAAATGAAAAAGGTGAATAGGTGCTTAGAAAAGAATTAATGACTAAGCCACAATTCGTCATATAGCTGATTAGGTTACTGTGCACCCAAATTTCTCTATCTTTTGGAAAGTTGATGTAACAAGATGGAACAATATGATTCGCATAGTTGTTCATCAACTGATTTGATTAATTTAGATACTTCCATCATTTTTACTGACACATATAAAAACACATGCTCTCTATAAGTTGGGAAGTAGTAAAAAAATAGGCTAGCTAGGTGATTGATAAAAATCATAACTATGTTCTTTATTGTATTTCTAGTTTCCAACAATGTAAAGTTCTTATTCATTCTAATTCAATCAATAACATGCTAAGTATAGAGTTCCTTACTACTAGTGCCTCGTACATTAGAAGCGAGCAGGAGGTGTTTCTAATTGTGAGTGTAGACTTCTATTCAGTGTTAAGTGATTGTAAACTTGCCCAGCACTGTCATCACATTATAACTGTTTTTGTTTCTAATAAAATTTATATGGTAAATATGTTCGATCTAAATCAGGACAGTATAGTGGTATAGTGAATGCAGACCCATTAGAAGAGATTTAAAATGGCACTTATTTTTTATAAGTTGTATGGTGTTCCTTTAGATAACGGTCCACTTATTGGAGCCATAAGTGAGTTTAGAGCTTTGTACAGTGCACACAGAATAACTTATAGAAATAGTTTTATCATAATTAATATTTTACAGAAAGACATATTCCATTGAAAATTTCTTATCAACACACAGTTAGGTTGCCACAAGAAATCACTGCTAGGTTGTAATCCAAAATGTTTCTGTGCCAAGAAAAAGATACAATCCATCCAAAATCCACATCATAATGTGGTTAGAACCGAAAACATATGACACCCCTATTCTTTATGGCCCTGAGAATCTTGAGTGCCAAAACTCCCCGAGTTACCTTCTTGAGCTAGGTAGGTTGGCCTACCAGTCAAGGGCTGATTAGGAAATGGTTGATTGATGCCATATGATTGATTCCAATTTGCAGCTTCCAACCATGGAGGTATTGAGTACCCATACCTCACATTTGCACTACTCACCCCTGCATTAAGTGGAGGTGTGTAATGAGCATACAGAGAATTGACACCAGCTCTGGTAGGAACAAGGCAAGTGGGTAAACCCTCGGTTTGATAGTGGGGCACTTGAATGTTTATGAGATCTTGGAACAATGGTGTATTATCTGCAATGGAGTCCAATGAGTTTGAAATAATCCTGGTTTCATCAGCTATTCTTGTATCGTTGATCATCCCTTGTTCCTTTTCAAGCATTTGTTGTGCCTTTCGTTTTTCCTTTTCCTGTCTTGCCATTTGCTTTTGTTGGTCCTTAACTTGCCTTGCTTTATCTCTTTCAATCCTTTCTTCTGCTCACTGTTGTGCTACAACAATCCTTGCTGCCTTCTTCTCCTTGACCATATCCTTCTTTTTCTGTTTTAATTCTTGCATTTCAAATTTCTTTTTTTCTGACTCAACTAACAGGTTTATATAGTCCTCTGAGGTGAGTAACTGTGAGCTTCGGCCCAGACGAAGACTACCCGGTGCACCTTGCTTTTTTCTCATTGATACTCTCTCTACTAGTAGCTTTAGGAACCGTCCAAGTGTCTTCTCCACCCCTCCCACCTGCATGTCATTGCTTGGTACTTCCATTTCAGTATCTGTTGGAACTGATTAAACCATATCATTATCTTCATTTGATGCCTCATTATGTCCTTCATCTTCTTCCATTGATCTATTGTCCACAAAAAAATGAACAATTTCATTGTTCAATTCTGCTGGTTGTGAGGGCATGTTCATGCTTTCTTCATTGGTTGCTGAGACACTATGTGCATTCATATTGATCATTGCTTCTGCTAGCCATGAAGGTGGGGTTACTTGGCTTGGCAATGTCAATTGGTCATTGTCAACTGCATGTTCAACAATATCATTAGCAATATCAGCAACAGGAATTTGATGTTCTTGAGTTGGTGGAACAATCTCCATGTTACTAGGAATTTGTTCATTGTTATATTGTGTTTCACATACAGTTTCATGATCTTCAGCATATAACTATCCTTGAGACAGGGAAATCATATTACCAGCTGCAACAACATCATCTTGGTCATCTACTTCTTGCACTTCAACACATGTTTGGACATTCCCTTCTTCCTGACCATCCACATGAAACGCTTGGCTACAACCAGTATCATGCATAAGAGCATCATAGTTCAGTGGCCAGATTCCTGTCCTCCTAAAGCCAGCCTTGATATTTGGTGGTGTCAAAACCCTTTTAAAAGCTTTACTTGCAAGCTCTGCTAGCTCAAACCTTTTCACCTCAACCCCTGGATTCTTTGCCATCCATGCAGCACGCTTCGACCTGAAATAGTTCTTGAAAGGGCCAAACACACTAACATCAAGGGGTTGCAGCCTATGAGTGGTATGAGCGGGCAATGTCAACAGGTCGATGCCTAAATTGTTTGCTTCCTCAATTGTTTGTACAGCCATGTGGCTCCCATGGCCATCTAATATCAAAAGGTGTCTGTTATTAGGCGAGACGCCACCTGGTACCGATGCAGCAAAGTTAAAAAGCCAACTTAGAAATAGTTCTTTAGTCATCCATGCATGGGGATGTGCAGCCATGCATGCACCTGGTTCACAGTTCTGTATATAGTTTTTCAGTTGATTTTTACCTTTGAATAGATAAAATCCTGGGATTGAAGTACCAATTGCATTAACACAACATAAAATAGTTATCCACTCCCTGCTCTTGGGCAAAATCTTTGGCACATTTCGGCTCCCTCTCTTGGCAATTACCCGCATGCCACAATTCCTCCCTGCCTGTAAACCTGTTTCATCACAGTTCCATATATGGTCTGCTCCATAAGAATGTTTATCATAAGCACTAGAAAGTGTGTCATAGAATTTTTGCACAACTGCAGGGCGCAAATTTAATGCTCTGTCTCTGTCAAGGCCCTCAGCAGTACGTAATACAAGTTCTGGATGACTTTTTTTAAACCCAAACCACCATGATTTACCAGGAAACCCATCTTTGAATGGGTTTGGCCTCCCTTGACAGATTTGAGCAACTGTTGATTTGAGTTGTATCAACTCTAGCCCATGTCCCAGTTGGGCCATCTCTTTACACCACTCAACCACCTCGGCCTCCTCATCCTCAGTCATAACTGTAAGAGGCCCTCTACGTTTTGTATGAGTCAGTCTATTTATCCAATAATGTATTGATGAGGGAGGAATACCATGTTTTTTTGCAGATGCCCGAACTGAGTATCCATTAAACTCTATGTCGTCAATTGCAACTAACATTTGTTATTTTGTCCATCCTCTTATAGCACTGATCTTTTTAGTTGAGCTTGCCCCTTGGACTGTTGTTGATGGTGGTTCTGTGGCGGATGGTGTGTTAACATCAGAGGCTATCACATGGTCATCTTCAACAATGTTCCCTGGTGCATTGCTGGCATCGACATCAGCTGGCCTGTCATCATCAAACGATGTGCATCGCAGCTGTGCACCCCTTGTCACTCTCCTGCCACTTCTCCTTGTACGAGCAGAGTAACTTCCTTTTGCCATAGATGCAACAACCTGTAAAATTATTGCATGCATTTAGACATTAGAATATATGTTAAATTATGCTTTATTACTTCTGCAAAAATTACTTTTCCTCTATTACAGGAAATTATCAACATGTATGTTGCATTTAGACATTAGAATATATGTCAAATTATGCGTTTTTAATTCTGCAAAAATACTTTTCCTCTATTACAGGAAATTGTCAACATGTATGTCACTGTTTTCATAATGAGAGCAAATGTTTCACTTTCATAGGGCAGTGTCAGGATATGCGTATACATTAGGATACAGAGCTTGTTACATTAGGATATGTGTATACAGTGATTACAGTCTATCCATATGTATTACATTAGGATATGCGTGTAGAGTGATTACAGTCTATCCATATGTATTGATTATGTATTACATTAGGATATGCGTATACAGTGATTACAGTCTATTCATATGTATTGATTATGTATTACATTAGGATATGCGTATACAGAGATTACAGTCTATCCATATGTATTGATTATGGAGAGAACGGTAGTCTATATACCAATAAGAAAAAAGGTATTTATATAATAGGAATGACTAAGAGTGAGAACCCCGGAATATCATGTTGTATATTGATTAACTTGTCACCTTTGTATCTTATCTAAGCTTATGACAAGCTATGCAATTAGAACATAGTAGTTACACATGACTCTTTCTAACCATGCTTGTTTACCTAATCACTTGCTTGTCTCATTCTCATTACACTCGGCATAAGTAATAGCACAGATATTTTACAAGTAACATCATCTAAAGGTTGAACTATCAGTGCTAACCTAAGAAATACATGTATAGATATGATAAAGTACCTGTATCATAGGTTGGTTATCTCCCTAATAGACTGGATTCAGCTTTAATATACATATAACATATGTAATTATACAGAACTTTGTTCTAGCTCACTCATAGATAAGGGTGAACTAAAACCATGCTCAGATACTAATACGAGCTTTTTAGTGTATAGAGCTTACTAGTGATAAGATGAATGAGATGTATTCAATAGGTTCAATACCTGTAAGCTAAGGTTCAATTCCTGTAAGCTAAACAAGCTATGACTACAGTACTAACATGACATACGTAACCTCTGTGATATGTAAGCTGTAATCACTATCACATTTGATTCTATGGTCTCCTAGGTGTCACAGACAATTGGTTTTACTTCAGTTTAATTGAGTTTCATTGCAGTCATTTATTTTTTATATTTTTCATATAATTTATTTAGTTATTTTGAATATTGTGAAGAACAATCTCTGCTCCAAGATTTCTCTCCATTATCTGTGACTTAATTTACAGTGCTGAATTATGTAAATCCCCATTCCTTTGGTCCAACTTTTACAACTCCGTATGGCTCGGGCTCTCCATACCCTAAGGTCTCGAGCTCAACGAGGTGAAAAGATATGAAGGCCAATAAGACTGTCATCTGCTATGTTACTTATAATTGTGTTTTCTCATTATCTAAAATCTTACAGTCATCTAATCCAATAAAGAGAAATGGACATCCGCTCGGGCTTCCATTCTAAGAAACCATTCCTCAGTTCTATGGTCCATTCATCAGTAGTATAAATTCACTTATTTGCATTCTTTCGACTCAATATCAAAATTTTTGCTTTCTCAATAGCTTCATGCTTCTGAAAATACATGTCTTTCGATTATGTTTCAATGTGATGTCTCAATGATGATTGTCAAGGTCTGAAAATATGTGAAAAATTACTAAGTTTATCAGAGTCATTAAAGTTACAATTCGTTTTTGTTCTATGTTTTAACTCATTCTGCATAGAACCCAAGCCATAATAATCGCTCAATTCCTGTAAGCTAAGGTTCAAGGTTCAATTCCTGTTAGCTAAACAAGCTATGACTACAGTACTAACACGACATACGTAACCTCTGTGATATGTAAGCTATAATCACTATCACATTTGATTCTATGGTCTCCTAGGTGTCATAGACAATTGGTTTTACTTCAGTTTAATCGAGTTTCATTGCAGTCATTTATTTTTTATATTTTTCATATAATTTATTTAGTTATTTTGAATATTGTGAAGAACAATCTCTGCTCCAAGATTTCTCTCCATTTTCTGTGACTTAATTTACAGTGCTGAGTTATGTAAATCCCCATTCCTTTGGTCCAACTTTTACAACTCCGTATGGCTCGGGCTCTCCATACCATAAGGTCTCGAGCTCAACGAGGTGAAAAGATATGAAGGCCAATAAGACGGTCATCTGCTATGTTACTTATAATTGTGTTTTCTCATTATCTAAAATCTTACAGTCATCTAATCCAATAAAGAGAAATGGTCATCCGCTCAGGCTTCCATTCTAAGAAACCATTCCTCAGTTCTATGGTCCATTCACGAGTAGTAGAAATTCACTTATTTGCACTCTTTTGACTCAATATCAAAATTTTTGCTTTCTCAATAGCTTCATGCTTCTGAAAATACATGTCTTTCGATTATGTTTCAATGTGATGTCTCAATGATGATTGTCAAGGTCTGAAAATATGTGAAAAATTACTAAGTTTATCAGAGTCATTAAAGTTACAATTCGTTTTTGTTCTATGTTTTAACTCATTCTGCATAGAACCCAAGCCATAATAATCGCTCAATTCCTGTAAGCTAAGGTTCAAGGTTCAATTCCTGTTAGGTAAACAAGCTATGACTACAGTACTAGCACGACATACGTAACATTTGGACATACGTAACATTTGTGATATGTAAGTTGTAATCCCTATGAAGATGATGATCGAATAATTCCTGTAAGCTAGCCTTCAATTCCTGTAAGGTAAGCAACCTGTGACGTTGATTAGATGGATACAACTGTATTCAATAGGTTAACTGTATAAGCTAGAACACATACATAAACTCTGTATAAAAAAGGTTAACTGTAACTGTATAGGTTAGCTGTCACCACCCTATGGACAGAACTGTAATGTAAGAAATCTGATAAATGAATGGACAGAACTGTAATGTAAGAAATCTGATAAATGAAAACAATGAAAACAGAACTGTAAGAAGAATGAGTTGTAATTCATATAACTAACTTGAATATATTGGCCACTGTTTTGTGATGTTGTCTTCAAGTTTGCTGAATAGTTTGAAAGCATAAGATGCAACTTCAATAGTGGGTGGACTTCTTTTATAGTTTTGGGGACTTGATTTTAATTGGTGGACATGGATGCACATGGATTGCAATGGCTTCATTTTGAATGTGTGGTATGGATTTAATTTGCTGTGATCTAATGGTTGGGAATTGTTTATTTGTTGATCCATGTGCTTTGATGTGTTTTAATGAGAAATAGAGTGAGTTGGGTGTCATTTATTGCAGTTATTGGGTCTGGGTGTCATTTATTGAACAAAGTGGATTTAATTGTTATTGGGTTGGGTGTCATTTATTGAACAAATTGGATTTAATTGTTATTGGGTTGGGTGTCATTTATTGAACATAGGGTGTTTAGTTGTTGAACAACACAGCAGTTATGGCTGACATACATTCCTTTTGTTATGTGCAGGTAGGCATATTTATTTGGGATGCAAAGTTGCAGTTCTGATGAGTTGGGGTTGAAGTGACTGCTGTTTTGTACTTCTGGAATAGACCAGTTTGGAAGCCTTTATGGCTCTAGCTATTTTCTACTTAGGTCAATATGTTTTGCAATATTAAGTAGTAAAGTACTATTTATGGACAGTTGTGGGCCCAGTCAATGTATGGGTGATTTTTGGACATAATTTAAAACTTATTTATACATAATGTTATTTATTTCTGTTTAAATTTTGGTTTCAAAAGTCTTAATCACTGGTGGTTTGGTGGGACCAGTATTATATCAACTACTGGTCCCTGCACAATATTAGAATCTCTCCCCTAGAAGGTTAATTATTTTTAAATGGTGACACTAGGTGATATTCAAAATAATAAATAATATAATTTTCTTAAAAATTATATAGTTTAGATATTTTAAAAATAATAAAATTAATATAAAAATATATAACTTATATAAAGCTAAATTTATAATGGAATAGTATTTTTAGGAATTTTTAATATTGATAATGATTAGGGTTATTATTAAAGTTTTGTCCAATTTATATGATTTATCAGAATTTAATAATGTACTAGATTAACTAGAATTTTTAACATTTTTTTTTCTATGTTAAAGAAAAAAGCTATGAATAACCATAACTTTGATAAATTAAAAAGTCAAAAAAAAATCGCTGGACAAATATTTTAATAATATAATATTATTAAAATATTTTAATAATATAATATTATTAAAATATTAAAATATTATAATTTTTATTTAATTTATTTAGGATAATTAAAATGCTATAAATTAATTAATTATATTTTATGTTTTATTTTGCAAAACAATATTTATAGGAAAAAGCTTCCTTGATAAATAAATAAGTAATTTGTTAAATTAACCTATATCATTTAAATATGGAAACGATAAAATAAAAAAACTCTACGCTTTAAATATAAGAAGCTATTGAATAGAAAATACTTCTTAGTATCTTTTTTCCAGGTTTTTTAACTCTAATTTTTCTTTCTACAATTTAATTCTTATTCACTTATTCACTCTACAATGTTAAGATGAATTTATGTTATATACATATTTTTTTGTTATTGAAACAAATAATCTATATATATTATTATTATTATTGAAAATATTAATTTAATATAACAAATATTATATTAAGCTAAGTTTTTTAGTAGAAATTAGATAAGAGAAATTTTTGGCCGATGCATTTCGAACCAACAACTCTGGTTTATCATCAACTCTGGTTTATCATCTGGACGAGATGAAGAGATGGCACAGGGTTAAATAGAGAGCAATAGAGAGATATAATTTCAAGTAACGACTATATTTGAACAATAATATTTAAATTATGATAATAATTTATTAATATATTAAAAACAAATATTATTAAGTGAATGAGTAATTTTTAAAAACTGATATTTAAATTAATTTGTTAAAGCAAAATATTACTAGTTTTTGAAAAATAATATTTAAATAATGATATTAGTTTATTAATTTATTATGAAATATTAATAAGTAATGGCTATATTAAACGGCTAGTTTTTGAAAAATAATATCTAAATTATGATATTAGTTTATTAATTTATTAAAAACAAATATTAATAAGTAACCGCGCTATATTAAACAGCTAGTTTTTGAGAAATAATATTTAAATTAATTTATTAAGAAAAAAAATCAAGGTCAAACTCTAAACAAGGAGGAGAGTAAAAAATTATAAAAATGAATCAAGACCCCAATTGAGAAAAGATCATTGGATAAATAAAATAATTAATGGAAAAATCAATAAAATATATACACAATTCAAAAGAAATATAAATAAATAAATAAATAAAAATAAATAAATATATGTATGTCAACTTTACTATTAAATTGAAATATTTATAAATTTTTTATTTTATATATAAAGTGTAACACCTACTAGCAATTTCTTTTTTAATATTATGATTGAATACCAATTATCCACTTTTACCATAACTTTACACTAGCAAGCATTGTGTAGTATGAAATTTCTTTAATTTATAAGTATTGTATTTAACCTTGGTTATATTTGACTAGGGGCACATTTTATAATTTTTGGGTTATTCTTGGATGACTGTATGTACATGGATATGTTAATTATCGGTTTCGCCATAGGGTTTTAGTGAAAATAAATAAACGGGTCAAAATCATTTAATTATCTCTAAGTTATATTCATAATATAATGTTTATATTGAATCCTGGTTTTGTGTAAGATGTTTCTCGAAGTTGTTTCACCCTCCAATTGTCATAAGAGTGAGGGTTTAGAGATAGATTGACAGGCTTTAGGTGTCTCACATCCCACCATTGATCTGGATGTCTTAATCTGATGGTTAATATTTTGCACAGACTAGTTAGTGTAACCACCTCCACATCCTCACTACTCATTTCAGTTATTTCTCGTGGATGGTTTGACAAGAGAGGTTTGCAACCCTCTAAGAAACATAAGTGCTTTGTTTATCGATATTCCATATGAGTAAGTTTCCTACTCACATATGGTAATTGTTGCCATTATGATCTCATTGAGTAGTTTTCTTTCTGCTATTCGAGTGTTTACAAATATATTTTTTTTTGTTTTCCTCCTGACGACACTCTCATACACAAGCGTTTCCCAGTGGAATGCAATCTTGTATGTTTGTGATGGTCAGGGAGAACCCTTAAGAAAAATGTACAAACTTTTCCTAGTGTAATTCCATAAGTGTTCCTATTTATCGATTGCTCCCATTGATAGTTGGTACTTGAACCAAGGTGGAATTCACCAACGTTACAGCAGAACAAGGTTCAAAATGTACTTTTATTTTTAGCAAGCCTTTCTGAGTTCATTTCCCTTGTATGAAGTTTTCGATTCCAATTCTTTAACCTGGGTCCCAATCCTTTTGTCCACATGTGAGGAATTTAGGGTAATTGTCGAATTTGAAGTTATGATTTGGCTATGTTTCACATCCTTCGAGGTTTTAAATTCATTACCTTCTTCCATCGATTCTCATGTAAAACTATTCTCTATGGTTGAACATGAGGCTAAGATGGGCATGCATAACTTTATGTCGTTAATTGTTATGGAAGGGTTGTCTAAAAAAATTGTCCATGAGAATGAATTAGTCGCAACTAACTTTATATTGTGAGATTGGACTAAGGGTTCCATCCCTACCCTTGTGATTTCCCTATACAAATTTGCATATTTATGAAATGCGGAGAATTTATCACAATACCAGAGTTGTTACTATGCGACTCCTTTTTTGAGGTCTTTTGATTATAGACACCCTACCTGTTAGGTCCCTATACTACTAATGTAACCCCTTCTTGTTATTAGTGCAACCCCCTTATTATATTGTTGTGCCCATGTAGTCACCATATTATTATTATTGTACCCCATATAAGCCCACTATTGTTATTGTTGTACCCTTACATTATTATTGTTATGTCGGCTCTGATTATATTATGACCCCTTAGACTCCTATATATAGAAAGGAGGTCTTGTCATTTGTATCATCAAAGAATTGTTCATTTGTGTAATGTAAAGGATGTTTCCTCCTCGAAGAGGCTGAATTTTAAGTCGTTGATCTATCTTTTCTATCTTTTTGTGATCTCATTGCATAATATTTGGTATCAGAGCTTTCGATTCTAGGATTTTGGTACTCCAAATAGGTCATTGTGGCATTTTCGATATAACTTTTTTTCTATGAAGTTTCAAAAGCTAAAAAAAAACCCATTTGCGCCGAAATCATTTTGAACCTTGGGTCCGAATTTTAGATCTTGTCTCACTATATTTTCGGATATATGATCTAAGGAAGTTAGGGTTTTTGGAAGCTCCATAATTCCATGTGAAACAGGTCATCATGGAATTTTCACTATAATTTTTTCTCCACGAAGGTCCAGACTATGAATTAAAACCCATTTGAGCCGAAATATTGCGGAAGGTTGGGTCTGAATTTTAGATATTTGCTCACTATATTTTCGTAGATATGACCTAAGGAATATAAGGTTTTTGTAGGCTCTCAAATTAGATCCCAAACAGGTGACCTTGGGAAAATCGTCATAACTTTCTTTCTGAGCATCTGATTGAAATTTCGTAAGAAGTTACAGAAATAGGACGACCTGTAGTTTCTTTTGTAACATTTTCAGGTCTGAATATTGAAACATTTACATGTGACACTTAATACAAGTTCACTCTACTGAGCCATTCTATAATCAGGTCATCGTAGGAGATTTGGCATAACTCTTTCTTGAAGAATCTAATATTGAACAGACTGATGGGGCTAGAAAGAGGCCTCTGAGAGCTACCATAGGACGAAATTTCAGAAATTGGAGATCTAAAATTATAGAGTTACAGTCATTTCAAGATCGAGCTCCTAAAATCAAGAAAAAACATATGAGGAACTTTGATGGCAAGGATCTGGTAAATTGGATACTACAGATGGAGAAATATTTTGATCTACATGGTGTACAATTGTTACAAAAGGTACATATTGTATCTTCATATTTAGAACCGAATCATTTTTTATGATATAAAGGGATTTGTTCTCGTAAACCACTTGTCACTTGATCAATTTTCATGGAGGAAATGATAGCACATTATGAGGATACAAAGAGAAACACATGAAATCACTCATCGCAAAATTTCCTCGACATAGTGTTCAAGGAAAGCTTTCTGTAGACCAAAATTGGGCGCGCGCCTTAAGAGAAATTAATGATTGTACGCCAAAGTACCCAAGAAGGATTGTGTTGTGTTTTTCGAAGAGTCAAGTCATTATGAGTGTCATGATTATGCATTCATTAGAACTTAAAGCTTTCATGTCAATATTTTCATCATTACTCTTTTCCTTTGCGTAAACTGTAAGGCAGCAACTAATATAAATCAATGTGAAGGAAACATCTAAGGAAAAGGGGAAAGCGTCAATACTCGGAGAACAGAGAAGAGATGCCTTCACAAACGGATGTCGCATGCAGCAGGACCGCGGATTCCAAAGTATCACTCAACAGATACTGATGGAAATAGACTATCCAAGACTCAGAGTCAAAGGCGCAGAAAAGCAGCATGTTTACAAAAGATCCTGAAGCTCAGACTGGGTAAAGCAAAAAAGAAAGACGCTAAAGAGGGAAGACGCTCCAGAAAAGCCTGGAACAAAGAACGGAAGCAATTTTCAATACAGAAAATTGTTCAGAGAACAAAGTCCCTAACTTATTCAGTCATTCGTACGGCCGGAAACCGAAATAGCAACAGCACAATCAGTTTGAAAGAAATTTGGGTTATACTAAGTATACACACAGTGAATACACCAAGCCAGAGGAAAATTTTCGAAAATATCTTCTAGTTTGTCAGAAAACGGTGCCAGCTCTTGTTATTTCTATTTTCATAGCTCAAACGAAAGGAGAAGACAACCAGCCGACTCTTCCCAGGCGAATGTTGCATTGCTTACAACACTAAGGAGCAAATACAGAAACGGTTAGAAATTAGATTCAATTTTTAGAAATAAATTTGCTTTAGTAGAAGGGCGGTCATTTGAAACTGTGTCCTAAATTTATGTAATTAAGATTAATTAGTTAGTAGTATTTAAACCCTCCTCAGGCATTTGGAGAAAGGTCCGGAAATTTGTCAAAAAACTTGTCCTCAGAACATGCACTTTTGCACCCTTGGAGGGGGTTTTTGATGAATGGATGGATTGAGATTTATCAATGTTTGCATTTAATGTCTGCTACTCATGTTGCACTTTTGTACTCTTAGTAGATATTAGAACAAGTAGAGATAAATCATTATTGCTTGAAGCTTATGAGTGGAACCAGTCATAAATGGTACTTTTATCTCTTGACCAATTTCTACTTATATTCTTAAAGTGATATGCAGTTTTCAGTTGTTTATATGTTAATGCATGAATGTGTGGGTTACCATTTGGCACTTCTGTACGGTGGAGTCATTTATTTGTGCTTGATATATGAATAACTTATTATGCGGTATGTTGTTCACAACTGTTTTGCTTAACTTTTTATGCAAAGTGGTTTATCTTAATTGATTTCTATTCTTATGATAGCTGAATGATCTTTATTACCAGTTATTGTTCGAAATCTCTTTAGATCGCATAATAGAAGAAATACACCCCGGGTTAGCGTAGATTAGATGTGTTGCTTCTTATTAGATTGCAATAGCATAGAATTAGTTTAGAAGTTTGAATTAAATTAGCTTAAAATACTCCTAGATCAGCATCATCCAACTCTACACACACACACACCCCTTAGATTTGGAAACTGGTCCCATTATCCCCAGTCGGACCCGCTATACCAAACGGATAAGGAGCTGCCAACCAAGGTTCGGACCGGGTGGGTATCCCCCTTGTTGTCGACCCGATTTTCGGGGCTTGAACATATTTGGCGCTAGAAGGAGGGCACGAACTATGAATGGCACCTAAATCAAAATCTAAATACCATTCTGAGAGTAAATCACCCTCATCAACTACCCCAACTTCCCCAGTATGTTTAAATCCAGAGTCAGAAGTCGCTCGAGTATCAACCGCTGCTACATACCCTAATATTTCAGACCAATTTATCATTGAACCCCCTGAAATTCGAACTCTGATTCGTAAACTCCAGGGATTCTCTATTTTTACTCAGAGGTCTGATAAATCTCAAAGCAGTGTGACTTCGCAGTACAATCCTGCTCATCCCCTGACCAGATTAAAGAGCGAAAAATTTGGCATTCACCCAACTGAATTCCCTCTCCCCACCAGGAAAAGAGCAAGGAAAACACCACCAGAGTCTGACAGTGAGACTCTTTCATCCACGTCGTCCATTTCAACTCCCTCACCGCGAAGTCAACCACCCACGTCTTCATTCCAAACCACTCATCCATCTTCCACAGCCCCTCCTCTTCAATCATCAAAGATCATAATATCTTCATCTTCCCAGCATCAGGGATCATCCCCTGCACTTCCATTCACTAGCAGCTCAACGATTGCCCAGTCTCCATGGAACAATCCTGGGGCGGTTTTAATGCCTCCACCCCTAAGCCCAATACCAGCCCATCCTGAGAAATGGCTACCCAAATTCAATCCAGAAACAGGCATGCTAGCTGAAGAGCATATCAATAATTTCATGCTTTCTGTTAATCTCAACGGAGTTACCAACGAGGATGCTGTCGTCCAGCTTTTTCCCTACACAATGCAAGGGACAGTCGGGTCATGGTACTTTTCATTACCTTCCGGGTCTATCACAAGTTGGGACATTTTTCAAAGTCAATTCCTTACCAAGTTTGGGGATGACAGATCAATGGCGACGTTGACCAATGACCTATCCAATCTTAAAGCCGAGGCTAGAGAACCCATCAAGGATTTTAATTTACGGTTCAATAAAATCCTCAACAAAATTCCCGCTGCTTCCCATCCCAGCGAAGAAGTGAGATGTGAACCATCAAACTTGGCAATCTTTGTCGATAGGGAAAATAAGACAACCTTAGTTGAAAACTTGACAGAGGCGATAGCAGTAGAGAAACGCGTAGTAGCCCTGGAAAAAAGATCTGTGATAGAGGAACGCAAATCTAAGAAAGTCTCCTACAAGGAAGACCCCAAGAAGAAACAAACGAAAGATCCTTTCGATTTGGAAGGATTACAAAAAGTGTTAAAAACCATGTCCAATGAGATGATTGACATAAAAAAGCAAGTAGCAGAAACTTCTTCAAAAAAGCCCTACAGAGCTTTTAAAAGAAATCCTTCAATGGATGTGAAACCACCCAACGCTATCTCAAACGTCGAATCCGAAGAAGAGGAAGAAGAAGAGAATACCACTGAAGGGCAGACCGATGACGAAGAAGTTGTGGAACTACAAGGAATGTGGGATTTCATCCTCCCACAAGAAGAAGATCAAGAAGCATTTCCAGTTAGCACACGAAGCAAAAACCAACTTGATCCTCCCCAAACTACCCCTAAGCAGAAGGGCGCAAGCCCTGCAGCAAAAGATAAAGTCGCAACAAAGAAAACAACCGCTAAAGCGACTCAATATAGCCCAGTCCAATTAGATCAAACACCTCCATCAAGAACACTCATTGTGTCAGATGAAATGGAGTACAACGTTATCGATGACATGAAAAAGACTAGGGCTAATATCACTCTTTACGAGTTGAGCAAATTGAAACATCAACAGAAGATAATGATGAAAGAATTACATGTCGTGCCTACTATACCTTTACCTACAGCTGTAGCTTCCCACAACATGGGAAGACCTCCAACCAACACGATCAATAAGATTGACCCAAATGACATCGCCTTGATTGGAGGAAGATCAAGGTCTCACACTCCCCCTTTTCTTCTCACTTATGAAATTTTCAATAAAAATGTGCACAATTGTTTGGTAGATTCTGGTGCTTCAACGAATATTTTACCCAGATCAATATGTGCCAAGTTGAATGTTCAACCACAAAAATCCGCGGTGCGCATAGTTCAGATTGATCGATCTCAAGTCGAGGTGATTGGTGAACTTAATCAAGTGACCATAAGATTGTCATCTAACCCGAAGGTATGTCAGGTTATTGACATTCTAGTAGCTGATATCCCTGAATTCTATGGTTTAATTCTTAGCAGGGATTGGTCCGAAAAACTCCATGGATACTTCTCAACCGACTGGTCGCACATGTGGTTACCCTACAATGGTAAACCGGATCAAATAAAGGTTGAACGAGAGTTACACCAGAAGTACATAGTGACGGAATTGGAGGGAGAAAATGAAGCAATAGCATACAACAACAGTATCATAGGCAATTACTCGGTAGATTCTTTCCTCGGCAATTTCAATGCTCATATCTCACCTTACTTAGAAAATTCAGTTTTGTCCCAAGTCGAAATTTTTTCCCAAACTGATAATTCAAAGTGTGTTAATTTTTTAGATAACCCTGTAAATACATCTTTGTTTTGGAAATTATATTTTGATGGCTCTAAATCTAACGAGGGAGCAGGAGCAGGATGCGTTCTGATTAGCCCAGACGGAAATAAGACCATGCTTATGTGCAGACTTGAATTCGATTGCACAAACAATACAGCGGAATACGAGGCCTTGGTGCAAGGCCTATACAAAGCAATCGGGTTGAACGTTAAGTACCTTCAAGTCTTCGGAGACTCTGAGATCGTCGTCAAACAGGGACGTAACACCATACATTTCCTATCAGGTCATTTGAAACACTATCAATCTTTAGTATAAGATCTGACTGCACATTTCATAGCATTCAATATTTCGTCAATCCCAAGACTTCAAAATGCGAGCGTAGACCTGTTAGCTAACGTAGCCTCTAGACTTATTCCCTTCGAAGATTTTAGTCCAGATAGATTCTCAATAGAATTAATCTTTAGACCATCCATCCCTGACAACATTACAAACTGGAGAGTATTCAATGACGATCGTGACATTGTAAATTTCCTCACTTCTGAAGGATCCTACTCAAATCAAATAATTGACGAAGACCATCATGATCACCAAATACAACAAAATAGCACTAATAATGCTATACCTAAATCGGTGGTTAAGTTAGAAGACTTATATGATTTGAAAAGTCGGTTTAAAAGGTCTACCAATTCTAAACTCTACAGTTCGACTCTGAACTACGAATTAGTAAACCTAGGAACCGATGAGAAACCACAAAACGTTAATCTAGGCCACAGCCTAGCCCCTGAAGAAAAATTAGCGTATATCCGTCTTTTGAGGCAAATCAAAAATGTTTTTGCCTGGAATTACGATGAGCTGAAGACATACGACACTTCTATCATTCAACACACTATCCCTATGATTGACAATGAAAAACCTGTCCAGTAGAAACTCAGAAAAATCCACCCCAATTTAGAAAATCAGATAAAAACTGAGCTAAATAAGTTGTTGAGAGCCAGAATAATTTTCCGCGTCATACATTCCAAATGGGTATCCAATATGGTACCCGTTAGAAAGAAAAACGAAGATATTAGAATCTGTATCGATTTCTGGAATCTCAACAAAGCCTGTCAAAAAGACAACTTTCCCCTCCCACCTATGGAGCAGATATTACAGGCAGTAGCAGGCTCAGAATTAATGTCTTTTTGGATGGATTTTCAGGATACAATCAAGTGCTGGTACATCCCGATGATCAGTTAAAAACCACATTCCGAACTAAATGGGGCACATATGCATATCGGAAGATGCCATTTGGTCTGATCAATGCCGGCGCTACCTTTCATAGAGCCATGGACATTACATTTAAAGGTTTGGTCAATAAATCTGTAGTGATTTACCTGGATGATATAACAGTGTACTCCAAGAAGTGAAGCGACCATCTCAAAGACTTGAAACAAATCTTTCAACGATGTTTAAGGTATGGGATTTCACTTAACCCAAACAAATCTTTTTTCGCATTAAGTGAAGGAAAACTGCTAGGATTCATAGTGTCAAAATCTGGTATTCACATTGAACCTGACAGAATCAAAGAAATTTCCGAAATATCCATGCCTCATAACAAAAAAGCCATGCAATCTTTCCTTGGTCAAATCAATTTTGTGAAGAGATTTGTCCCAGACTTCTCAAGTATTGTTTCTCCTTTGCAAAATATGATTAAAAAGAATTCGAATTTTAAATGGGGTCAGGATGAGCATAAAGCATTCAACTTGATCAAAAAAGCTATCATTAACGCTCCATCTTTAGCGACCCCGAATTTTTCAGAATCTTTTATCTTATACACATTTGCCTCAGAGAAATCTTATGCCGCGATTCTAACTCAAGCAAATCAAGAGAAGGCAGAAGCTCCAATCGCATTTTTTAGCTCGAACTTACAAGGTGCTGAACTCAACTATTCAGACATGGAGAAACAGGCATATGTTGTTTTCAAAGCGATCAAGTATTTTAGACCTTTCTTACTTAAAGCCCATACCAAAGTCATAGTACCATTTCCAGCGGTAAGAAACCTTCTGATACAGAAGGATGTGGGCGAAAAGAGAGCAAATTGGATCACCGCTTTACAAGAATACGATCTTGAGATCAAACCAGCAAACATTGTAAGAGGTCAAGGCTTCTGCAAGATGTTGGCTGGAGCATCGCAAATTCCTGAGAACTCATCTGAAGAGGTACATAGATATGAGGTAAGCCTAAACGATGTAGAATCATTATATGCTGACACCATTTATTATCTTAAGAATGGGTATGCTCCATCACACCTGGATCACACCAAGAAAAGAGCTCTGAGATTGAAAGCTAAACAATACCAGCTCATAAATGATGTTCTGTTTAAAAGGAATTATGATTCTGTGCTTCTTAGGTGTCTTGAGAAAACTGAAGCCGAAAAGGTTTTGCAGGAACTCCACGATGGACCAGCAGGCAGACACTATGCTGGAGACGCTACCGCACATAAAATCTTACGTGCAGGATATTATTGGCCCACGCTGTTCAAAGACTCACACAGTTACGTGAGGAAATGCCAAGTCTGCCAGACTGCTGCAGGGAAACAAAATAAATCGTCCATGCCACTACAGCCGGTTAACATCGAGCAACCTTTCAGTCAGTGGGGCTTGGACATAATAGGTGAGATCGTTCCTCACTCTCATAAGCACCATAGGTACATCCTCATGGCAACAGATTATTTTACTAAATGGGTAGAAGCAGTTCCTCTCAAGACAGCTAATTCTAAAAACATTATTGAATTCATAGATCAATTTATAATCACTAGGTTTGGATTGCCAACGGCCTTAATGTTTGATAATGCTTCATACTTTTCTGGAAATACAATGACTGAGTTTGCACTTAAAAGAGGGTTCAAACTGAAATATTCGGCCAACTACTATCCGCAAGGTAATGGATTGGCTAAATCAACAAACAAAAACCTGATCAGGATTATTAAAAGAACAGTCGACCAAAACCAAAAGAATTGGCACAAAGCGTTGGTAAATGCTTTATGGGTAGATAGAATAACGAAGAAAGCTTCAATCGGTACTTCTCCCTTTAATTTAGTTTATGGGAAAGAAGTGGTTCTTCCAACTCACTTAGTCATTCCCTCTTTGTCTTTAGTACAACACATCGATGAGGTATCTACCTCCTCCATACAACTAAGACAAATGGAAATAATAAAATTAGAAGAACAACGAGAACAAGCTAAAAAAACCCATGCCCATCATCAAGCGTTGATAAAATCCTCTTTTGACTCAAGCATAATGACCAGAAAAAACTTTCAGATGGGAGATTTAGTTTTGAAATGGGATAAGGCTCATGAAGAAAAGGGAAAACATACAAAATTTCAGAAGCTGTGGCTTGGTCCTTTTCAGATTGTAGAAGTCATAGGCCCATCGACGTTTATGTTGCAGGATTTGGCAGGTAGAAGAGATTCTTTGCCTGTTAATGGACAGATTCTTAAAATGTATTTTCCATAGAAGATCACTCTTCTATTTTTGTAGGATAGTTTTAGTTTTTATTTGTTTTTCTCTTTCTTATAAATAAAACTAGTTGTAGATGGTCACTAAAAGGGTTCATGAAAAAGACACCAATTCTCTATCGGATTTTGAGCTTTTCGCTTGTACAAGTAGCAAAATTTTTCGAAAAATCTGATTTTTATTATTGACAGGTAGAGTTAACTTTAGCCTAGACATGATGCTAGTTTCAACTTCAAAAACTTTGATGAAAGCAACCTTTGGTAAGAAATTGTTTTATATCAGCACAATGAAAGGTATCAATAATAAAATAAATATTCTCTGTAAAGCTGCTGTTTTCAAACTCTATTATTGTCGTCCAGAGCTTTCTTAAGGAAAAAGAGTGACTTCCTCCCTGCTAAAGGAAATCACAGCATTCAGAGGAACAATCCGAGAAAACATTATATCTCAAAGAATAAGAGGTCTCATCACGAGCTGACTTATCATGATCACAGATATTATAACTTGCTGACCTTGCCAATACTGTCTACCAAAACAGGGCAATGACTCAAGATTGTTGCAATCAAAAGACAAGGGGTCTCATCATGAGCCAGCTTGTTCAGCAAAAGTGTAAATAGAGTGAATGACTGTGTCATAATTTGGCCACCAAACCAAGACATTGTTCTTTAGAGAATAAAAAAGGAAAAAGTGTCAAAAAGGGTTTTTCTCTGAAATGTTGTAAATAACCTCAAGCAGGATAAAGGATCATTGCTAGATAACAGGTAACCCTGTCGAGGCTATGGACGCTTGCGGGCAGCAGAGGCTCTACCTACGACAAATGAGCATATTTTAAAAACCAGCATGCAGAGAAGACCTTATTTTATCTTTGAAAAAGACCGAGTAATGTCTGGTGTGAATACAAGAACTAAGCTTGAGGAAACAAACGATTGGAATATGAAAAGGTTGAGACAAAGTATCATTGATAGGATAAGGAGTAATGTACTCTATCTGTCCATAACAAAATTTAGACATATGAAAATTTTTCTGCTTCGGAAGTAGAAATTCAATAGAAAAGCAGAGATAACTGGTTCTTCACAGTGAATCGCCATTGTTGTGGTCACCAACAACCCCCCTCTTTGTTTGGTATTAGCAATAACACCAAGCAAATGGGGAGCCTTAACAAAAAATCCAAAAAACATTTTATCAAAATTTTTGTATCTTAACTCCCTAAAGCTGTATCGCATCGCGAAGAGAGAGTGAAGCGTTTTCCTATGCACATAAATAAGCTGCGAGGAAGCGACGCGAAATTCATCACATCGCATTGAGAAGCGCTCTTAAATGAAAAATTAAGGAATCGCCGACGGCCAATATGAGACATCGCATATCGCAACATCGCATAAGCAGCACACAGTGATTGGATGATTAAGCGCGATTTGCGATTCGCGATCTGCGATCTTGCGATCTGCGATTTGCGATCTGCGATGAATGCGACCATCAATTCCTGCGATGACACATCTTGACATCGCAATCCTCGATACTGCGATGCGAATCGCAGAAATCACTCATCGCAAAATTTCCTCGACATAGTCTTCAAGGAAAGCTGTCTATAGACCAAAATTGGCCGCGCGCCTTAAGAGAAATTAATGATTGTACGCCAAAGTATCCAAGAAGGATTGTGTTGTGTTTTTCGAAGAGTCAAGTCATTATGAGTGTCATGATTATGCATTCATTAGAACTTAAAGCTTTCATGTCAATCTTTTCGTCATTACTCTTTTCCTTTGCGTAAACTGTAAGGCAGCAACTAATATAAATCAATGTGCAGGAAACATCTAAGGAAAAGGGGAAAGCGTCAATACTCGGAGAACAGAGAAGAGATGCCTTCGCAAACAGATGCCGTATGCAGCAGGACCGCAGATTCCAGAGTATCACTCAACAGATACTGATGGAAATAGACTATCCAAGACTCGGAGTCAAAGGCGCACAAAAGCAGCATGTTTACAAAAGATCCTGAAGCTCAGACTGGGTAAAGCAAAAAGAAAAATACTAAAGAGGGAAGACGCTCCAGAAAAGCCTGGAACAAAGAACGGAAGCAATTTTCAATACAGAAAATTGTTCAGAGAACAAAGTCCCTAACTTATTCAGTCATTCGCATAGCCGGAAACCGAAATAGCAACAACACAATCAGTTTGAAAGAAATTTGGGTTATACCAAGTATACACACAGTGAATACACCAAGCCAGAGGAAGATTTTCGAAAATATCTTCTAGTTTGTCAGAAAACGGTGCCAACTGTTGTTATTTCTATTTTCATAGCTCAAACGAAAGGAGAAGACAACCAACCGACTCTTCCCAGGCGAATGTTGCATTTCTTACAACACTAAGGAGAAAATACAGAAACGATTAGAAATTAGATTCAATTTTTAGAAATAAATTTGCTTTAGTAGAAGGGCGGTCATTTGAAACCGTGTCCTAAATTTATGTAATTAAGATTAATTAGTTAGTATTATTTAAACCCTCCTCAGGCATTTGGAGAAAGGTCCGGAAATTTGTCAAAAAACTTGTCCTCAGAACATGCACTTTTGCACCCTCGGAGGGGGTTTTTGATGAATGGATGGATCGAGATTTATCAATGTTTGCATTTAATGTCTGCTACTGATGTTGCACTTTTGTACTCTTAGTAGATGTTAGAACAAGTAGAGATAAATTGTTACTGCTTGAAGCTTATGAGTGGAACCAGTCATAAATGGTACTTTTATCTCTTGACCAATTTCTACTTATATTCTTAAAGTGATATGTAGTTTTCAGTTGTTTATATGTTAATGCATGAATGTGTGGGTTACCATTTGGCACTTCTATACGGTGGAGTCATTTATTTGTGGTTGATATATGAATAACTTATTATGCAGTATCCTGTTCACAACTGTTTTGCTTAACTTTTTATGCAAAGTGGTTTATCTTAATTGATTTCTATTCTTATGATAGTTGAATGATCTTTATTACCAGTTATTGTTTGAAATCTCTTTAGATCGCATAATAGAAGAAATACACCCCGGGTTAGCGTAGATTAGATGTGTTGCTTCTTATTAGATTACAATAGCATAGAATTAGTTTAGAAGTTTGAATTAAATTAGCTTAAAATACTCCTAGATCAGCATCATCCAACTCTACACGCACACACACACACCTTAGATTGGGAAACTGGTCCCATTATCCCCAGTCGGACCCGCTATACCAAACGGATAAGGAGCTGCCAACCAAGGTCCGGACCGGGTGGGTATCCCCCTTGTTGTTGACTCGATTTTCGGGGCTTCAACAAAGTCCTACAAGGACTTGACTCAATTTGAGTGTGCTGATCTGAACATTGGTCTAGGATAGATTTCATTAATATAATATGACTGTAGGTTACCAACCTTATAAACACTCCCTAGGAATAGTTTCAATCACAATGTTGTCATCATCATGTTGCCACTGAAATACTATGTTGATCCTTCAAGTATCGATATGTTGTTAGGGCTTCTTCCCATCATCAGATTCAGGTCTCTCATTGTTGTAGCTTAGGACCTCATCATAACCGTGAAGCCTTCCTTTATAGTGGTTTATAGTTCCTCTAGCTAGCGTAGTAGAGCCCTCCTTAACTGCTGGTTGGAACCTCTTTTGATAGTGTACAGGTCCTCCTCATAAGACAGTTGTAGAGACTTCTCCCTTCAACGCGGCTAGGCTTCAAGACTGTGGCTAAGATGTGATAGGTCTCCTTACTTGAACAACATCTAAAACACATCATTTAGTATTGTGTGTTGAGTCTCTTTATTATTGTGGATTACAGGTTCATTTAGGCTCCCTTTGACTGCGTCTAATCTATGAATAGAAGATTGCAGCTAGGGCTCTTTTGGAGCTTCCTTTGATAGCGTATGGAAGTCTCCTTGCTGTGATGAAGAGCCTTCTTTTGGGACAGCGAAGGAGCCTCTCTTCACTATGAATTAATTCCTTTAGCACAACATATATGGCTTATGTCTATGGCATGTTTTACATTAGCTAGGGATCCTCCAAGGCTGCAACTATGACTCTTCCTTTGAGACTGCATTTAGGGCAGCATTAGCCCTCCCTTGATAGTGGATTAGTGCACAACTGAACAAAAACTTCAACTCCTAGTTTGGACTGTGGTTAGGGTATCATATCTCTATTAGGACAATGTATAGAATACTTCTTGACTACAGCCAGACTATCTCATTTCCTCCTGCATCTAGGGCTTCATCATCTAGATCTCTCTTGCCACCAAAACCCAAAACAAGTGGAGAGAGATCAAGAGTGAAGTGTGTGTACAAAATGACTTGAAAACCTCTTCTATTTATAATAAAATGTTGAGGATAGATGGGGTAATTTGGTTGCTGTCCGACCTTGATGAATTGTCACATAACACAAATAAATTCATATCTCCATGAATACACGTTGGAATCAAATGATATTTAGATCATTCCTACACCTCTTGATGAGACTGCCCTGTTGTGTCGTTGCTGCACTATGTCATGGTTGTTCCGTTGTGCCACTGCTGCACTATGTCATGGCTGGCCCATTGTGCCACTTCTACACAATGTCATGGCTTTCCCACTATGCTTTGTTATACCATAACAACACCATGAATTTCATGCACTAAATACTAGTTGTCCCATGTTGTACCATTGTACCATTGTTGTCCCATTGTGCACTATATGCCATTGACCATTGTTGTCCCATTGCTATACCATATGCTGCACCATACTACACCAAGTTGCCTTTGTTGTCTTATTGTTGTATCATTGCAACACCATGTAGCATTGTTGTCCCATTGCTGCACCATACATCTTGCTATCCCTACTACTGCACCATTGTTGCACCATACATCTTGTTGTCCATACATCTTTCTATCCATACTATTGCACCATTGTTGCACCATACATCTTGTTGTTATATACTATGTTGTCTATAATGTTACAACGTTCATCATAAGACTTGGATCTATCATTCATGATTGTTATGCAATACAAACAATAGATATAACATCCTTGTTTAGAACAATGTTAGGGATAGTTGAAGGTGTGGCTTCTTTATCTCAGCGTTTACGTGTGAGAGCATTCCTTCCATGACAAAAATGGTATTCCTTTCTCAACTAGGGAGCACTCCATCCACTGATCATATGTCTGACTATACTATCTCTGCCATCAATGCCCTTCAATCCTCTGCTCTACTCTGCTTTGCTAAGATCTACTCTACTCTGCTCTGCTAAGCTTGCTCTACTCTGCTGAGCTCTGCTCTGCTCTACTCTGCTGAGCTCTGCTCTGCTCTATTGAGCTCTATCAGCTCTACGTTGCTGAACCATAAAGAATAAGAATTGATTGAGAATGTCTCATCCCATTCTCTACTGACTTGAAGACATCTTCATTTTAAGAGAGTGTGTCATATCACTCTTACTGACCTAAAATCAGTTTTATTGATCCCAGATCAATATCACAAGAGAGTCTCTCAAACCACTCATACTGATCCGAGACTAGTTGGAGGTCATCCTAGCATAGGGAGTATGGTAGATGCAATGATGCATCCATCGATAGTACTACTATGGTCCCTAACCCCATTTCCATTCTCATTGATCAGATGAGAGGTACTTCTCATGAGTCCCAGCCTGCATGGGGAGGATGCCTTGACAAGAGAACTAATCATCCTATCCCACGGGAGAACTAATCATCCTATCTCACAGGAGAATGAATCATCCTATCCCAAATTCACCTCGGGGTTTCACCGGGGAAGGCTAAGCTATTCACCCTATACACAACACACAATTAGGGGAGGGTGAGTCGCCCTATGGTCACGTGTTGCTCCACTAGGTACACCAAGCCCCCCAGATCTCTCAGATCTCAATGCATGCAACATGCAAGACCCTTATACAAAGGTCTCTCAACGACTACAAGTTTTTTGGGAAAGTCACAGATTTGACCTATCCCACGGGCTTTGAAAAATGTCTACGACCTGTACATCAGTCTCAATGTGATGGAGCCTCCCCGCTTATCGACTTACCATATCCTAGATAAGGTAGTATCTAATGTCTATCTGCTAGAACAATCATCAAATACAGGATTCCTCAACAATGGAATCCCCCCGGTTGTCACAGAGGATCATAATGGTATTCAACATGTGTACAAACAACTCACTGAAGAGTTTCCATAACCAGGCAGCTTCACTCGAGATCATACTCGTAGCTATGTATTCCGTTTCGGCAATGCTTATAGCAACCAACTTCTGCTTCTTTCTCATGCATGATATCGAAGTAGAATCCAAAGAGAACCAACACTGAGAAGTGCTCCAGTGATCCTCCACAATGCTTTCCAAGTCAACATTCGAATAATCATGCATATTCATATTTCTGGCAATGTATCTCAATCCATGAGAGATTATGCCCTGAATTTATCTTAGAAGATTCTTGGCACCAATCCAGTGAGGCTCAACCAAATATGAGCTCACCATGCTAATTGAAAAACATATATACAGACATAAGTTCACCAAGAACATCAATGCAAATGAGTTTATGAAACTCAGAGGCATTCCCCAAACCTGGTCCGGCATCATCACCATATAACTTTTGAAAGTTAGGATCCTCGACGTAGTCATGAGCTTGTAGTTTGCCATTCCACATTCGGAATCCAACTCCCTCTTACTTCAGTGAGTGAATCTCAGTTTCAGCTGACAACTATCAATCCTCTCATATCAAACCCAAGGTGATTTGTTTCAAGCCATAGATGTCTTTCTTCCACCTACATACATGAGATTCCCGATGAATCTCAAAACCCCTCAGGTTGTTCCAAGCCTGTGAACCTACTACATGAGGGGAGTTGTCCCTTTGTAATACTTTCCTTCGGTACATCTCAAACATGTACCTTCATGCTCCTTTTGAATTCAGGCATCCGAATCACCATCCGACTCACATTAGGTAGGAACCCACAATAAGTAGACCTCTATTGCTATAGATGATATTTGTCAACTGTCATGGTCCCCAATGGACCATCCTGCAACTTGGTACAAATTTCCAACCCTAAACCCATGAGTAAAATCATATTTGAAAATTCTATTTTCAAAAATGTACCCTTCCATTGATGAATTCCACCCTGAAACCTTTGACTTCCATTGCCAAAATGGACACCAGGTTCTTCTTGTGATCAGGTACATAAAAGAGATTTTGTAAATGAATCGAGTTACCATCATTCAATTGAGGGGTAACATTTCATTCACCCTTTCTAGGATAGGTGGCATCAGCTCCAAGTATAATCCCACGATTGTTTCTTACCAAATTCGAGAGAGCACACTTCTATCCGATGAAGTGCCTTGAAGCACTATAATCAATAAGCCATATTCCCACAAAATCTTAAGGAGAGGGCCAATACAAGATACCACTTCTTTATCTTATCAAAAACAACATTTGTTTCTTCATACCTGGGGTTCATTCCTTTCCTTGAAGAGTCGGTCATTTCCTTGATGACCTGCATTATCTGTCATTCCTTCGATCATTGAAGATGTCATTGGAATGATTGTTATCTTCATCAACAGATGTGTCCCTTCCATTTGGACTATCATTTGCATAACGGCTAAACTTATTGTAAGCAAGGCATCTGCCCTTCCTTTCACCCTGAGATCCAGACTTCCAATTAAAGTGATCTGTAGGTAGGCCATCAGAAGCTTCTGTTGTGCCATTCTGATGATATACTCTTCTTCGAATTTACCCTTGGTGAATTTGAAGAGGGATGAGGAATCCATTGATCCTTTTGTCCTTTCCCAACTGTCTTCATTGATTTCTCTTTGATTCTTGTTTGGGCATTTTCTTCACCTCAGCTCTGATACCATGTTAAGTTTAGGTATGTTCTATGCTTAGAGAAATTTATTTCAATATTCATAGTTAGCTCAATACCTTTTTCAGATTAGCAATCACATTAGCGTTAAAGTAAACTACATATAGAACATAAACATAAATAGCAGAAGACAAGCTAAGACAAGAGGGCACAAGATATGGTGCTAGCCAGGGACAAACCCCAATGTGGGGAAACCCTTGATCAACTCTTTTTATATGTTCTTCAATAGTTCAACAGAGATAGAGAGAGAGAGAGAGATATAGTACATTTACAATAGAGGTAAACACTTTGACTTATCTAGATAAGAGCATAGATCATCTCTAACAAGATGATGCATGAGATCAAAAGACATGCTGCTTCAACTAATTCTCCAAGGTGACTCCTTCACCTATCATTGTGTTGCATCTCATCATCATGCTGCACCTCATCGTGTTGCATGATGCTGCACATTCTTGTTGTCCCATTGCGCCACTGATGCACAATGTCATGGTTGTCTCATTGTGCCACTGATGCACAATGTCATGGTTGTCTCATTGTGCCACTGCTGCACTTATGTCATAACTATCCCATTGTGCCACTGCTACACCATGTCATCGCTGTCACATTGTGCCACTGCTGCACAATGTCATGGCTGTCCCATTGTGCTTTGCCATACCATAACAACACCATGAATTTGCTGCACTAAATACTAGTTGTCCCATGTTGTACCATTGTACCATTTCTATCCCATTGTGCACTATATGCCATTGACCATTGTTGTCCAATTATTCTATCATATGTTGCACCATATTGCACCAAGATTCCTTTGTTGTCCCATTTTTGTATCATTACAACACCATTTAGCATTGTTTTCCCACTGCTACACCATACATCTTGTTGTCCATACTGTTGCACCATACATCTTGTTGTCCATACATCTTGTTGTCCATACTACTGCACCATTGTTGCACCATACATCTTGCTGGCATATACTATGTTGTCTATAATGTTACAACATTCATCGTAAGACATGGATTTATCATTCATGACTGTGATTCAATCCAAACAACAGATGGAACATCCTTATTTACAGCAACGTTAACGATAGTTGAAGGTGTGGCTTCTTTATATTAGCGTTTACGTGTGAGAGCATTCCTTCCATGACAACAATGGTATTCCTTTCTCAACTAGGGTGAACTCCATCTGCTGATCCATATGTCTGACTACATATCTCTGCCATGAGTGCCCTATGTTGATCTGCTCTACTCTACGTTACTGAGCTTTGCTCTACTCTACTGAGCTCTATCAACTCTACTCTACTAAACCATAAAGAAGAAGAATTGATCGATAATGTCTCATACCATTCTCCACTGACGTGAAGTCAGTTTCATCTGAAGAGAGTGTGTCATATCACTCTTACTGACCCGAAATCAGTTTTATTGATCGCAGATCAATATCACAAGAGAGTGTCTCAAACCACTCATACTGATCCCAGATCAGTTTGAGGTCATCCTAACATAGGGAGTATGGTAGATGCAATGATGCATCCATCGATAGTGCTACTATGGTCCCTAACCGCATTTCCCTACTCATTGATCAGACAAGAGGTACTTCTCATGAGTCCCAGACCGCATGGGTGGGATACCTCGACAAGAGAACTAATCATCCTGTCCCACAAGAGAACTAATCATCTTGTCTCACAGGAGAATGAATCATCATATCCCAAAGTCGCCTTGGAGTATTATAGGGGAAGCCTGAGCTATTCACCTTGCACACAACGCACCATTAGGGGAGCGTGAGTCGCCCTATGGTCGTGTGTTGCTCTAGTAAGTACACCAAGGCCCCCAGATCTCCCACATCTCAATGCATGTAACGTGCAAGACCCTTATACGAAGTTCTCTCAACGACTCCAAGTCATTTAGGAAAGTCACATATTTGACCTTTCCCTGGGGCTTTCATAAAATGTCTGGCACCTGTACATCAATCTCAATGTGATGGAGCCTCCTCGCTCATCAACTTACCATATCCCAGATAAGGTAGTATCTGATGTCTATCTGCTAGAGCAATCATCAAATATGGGATTTCTCAACAATTGAATCCCCCTCGGTTGTCACAAAGGATCACAATGGTATTCATCATGTATACAAACAACTCACTGAAGAGCTTCCACAACTAGGTAGCTTCACACGAGATCATACTCGTAGCTGTGTATTCGGTCTCGGCAATGCTTATAGCAATTGACTTCTTCTTCTTGGTCATCCATGATATCGAAGCAGAATCCAAAGAGAACCAACACTGAGAAGTGCTCTAGTTATCCTCCACATTGCCTACCAAGTCAACATTTTAATAATCATGCAACTTCATATATCTGACAGTGTATCTCAATCCATGAGAGATTGTGTTGCGAAGATATCTTAGAAGATTCTTGTCACCAATCTAGTGAGGCTCAACCAAATATGAGCTCACCATGCTAACTGCAAAACATATATACATATAGAAGTTCACCAAGAACATCAATGAAAATGAGTTTATGAAACTCAGAGGCATTTCCCAAATCTGGTCTAGCATCATCACCATATAACTTTTGAAAGTTAAGATCCTCGAGGTAGTTATGGGCTTGCAGTTTACCATTCCACATTCAGAATCCAACTCCCTCTTACTTCCGCAAGGGAGAGGGTTTACACCTATCAGAAATAGGTCGTTCTTAGAGGGTGCCGGTATGAGAGTTCTATCATCCAAAATCTTCAAACAATGGTTTGGATCGACCTCACTCTCAGTGAATCTCAACTTCATCTGACAACTATTAATCCTCTCATACCAAACCTGAGGTGATTTGTTTCAAGCCGTAGATGGCTTTCTTCCACCTGCATACCTGAGATTCCCGATGAATTTAAAACCCCTTGGGTTGTTCCAAGCCTATGAACCTGCAACATGAGGGGAATGGTCCCTTTTTAAGATTTTCCTTCGGTACATCTCAAACATGTACCATCATGCTCCTTTTGAATTCAGACATCCCAGTCACCATCTGACTCACATCGGGTAGGGCCCCACAATAAGTAGACCTCCAGTGCTATAGATGAGATGTGTCAACTCACATTGTCCCCATTGGACCATCCTACAACTTGGTACAAATTTCCAACCCTAAACCCATGAGTAAAAGCATATTTGAAAATTCTATTTTCAAACACGTACCTTTCCATCGATGAATGCCACCCCGAAACCTTTGACTTCCATTGCTGAAATGGACACTAGGTTCTTCTTGTGATCAAGTACATAAAAGAGATTCTGTAAATGAATCTAGTTACCCTCATTCAATTGAGGGGTAACATTTCCTTCACCCTTTCTGGGATAGGTGGAATCGGCTCCAAGTATAATCCCATGATTGTTTCTTACTAAATTCGAGAGAGCACACTTCTATCCGATGAAGTGCCTTGAAGCACTATAAACAATAAGCCAGATTCCCACAGAATTTGAAGGAGAGGGCCAATACAAGATAATGCTTCTTTATCTTATCAGAAACAACATTTGATTCTTCATACTGGGGTTCCTTCCTTTCCTTTAAGAGTCAGGCGTTTCCTTGATGACCTGCATTATCTGTCATTCCATTGATCATTGAAGATGTCATTGGAATGATTGTTATCTTCATCAATAGATGTGTCCTTTCCATTTGGACACTCCTTCACATAATGGTTGAACTTATTGTAATCAAGGCATCTGCCTTTCCTTTCACCTGAGATCCAGACTTCCCATTGAAGTGATCTGTAGGTAGGCCATCAGAAGCTTCCGCTACGCCATTCTGATGATATACTTTGCTTCAAATTTACCCTTGGTGAATTTGAAGAGGGATGAGGAATCCATTGATCCTTTTGTCCTTTCCCAACTATCTTTAGTTATTATACTATGTTGTCTATAACATTACAACATTCATCATAAGACTTGTATCTATCATTCATGATTATGATTCAATCCAAACAGTAGATAGAGCATCCTTATTTAGAATAGCGTAAAGGATAGCTGAAGTTGTGGCTTCTTTATTTCAATGTTTACGCATGAGAGAATTCCTTCCATGACAACAATGGTATTCCTTTCATGAGTACATATAGGATAAGGGCTTTTCCTTTCATGATAGCAAGGGCATTCCACGTGTAGAGCACTTCTTCTAGGATAGCGTTTAGGTGCCAGCTCCATTAGGTAGTGTAGCAACTAGGTTTAGGGCATCTATTCTCCCTAGACCTGTGGATATGGTTTCTACGTTCATTTCTATGGCTGCATATTACTGCTTCTTCATAGGGCAGTGTTTAGGGCTTCTCCATGGGGCAGCATTTAGGGCTTCTCCACAGGACAACATTTAGGGCTTCTCCATAGGGCAGCGTTTAGGGCTTCTCCATATGGCACCATTTAGGGTTTCTCCATAGGGAAACATTATGGCTTCCTTCACCATGGTAGATCTCCCTTTCCTCCTACATCTAGGTCTTCTTCATTAGGGCATTGCATAGCCTAGGGCACTCCCTCTAGACTAGTGTTATACCTGGTCACTTTTGATGATGGTGATCCTCTTGAGTGTTCATCCTCCACACTAGCATATGCATATATTGGATTAGGTATAAAGGAGGATGATAACGAACGAATCAACAATGGTAATGCAAAAATTCTGATGATTATGGCATCGACGGGGACTACTGATGGTCATCGGCTATGAGATTCTTCCATCTATGGTTCTAGTATCCATGCTATTTTATATTTTCCATTGGCATTCCAATCTATAGTAGCATTAAATCAATATCTATGTAGTATGTTTTCTACATTCTGATAGTTATAACTTAATGAGAAGACCGTAATTTATGGTTGTAACTTCTTTTGTTTGCCATTTTATCATCATTGATGTAGTATCCAGTAAGTACTAGTTGTATGATTGAATTTGTATCATGTAAATGTTCTAGTTTCTAAATTCTAAAATAATTGAAATCCTTATTGTCATGCTTTTAGAGTCGATGTGTCTTGTCTCACATATGAGAGATGAAACACTTGGTATTACCTTATATTGGCTATTTATTTGGTATTTTCCACTGTAAATGGGTTGTTGTTATTTGGTTATTTCATGTGGTTCATGTGTTGTAGGTGTAGATTTTCTTTGCTAACAAAATTCAGAGTTGATTTGCCTCCCAAACAAATTATTGTTTGTGTGTGGATTTTTTGATTTGTTGATCTTATATGTCTTGCCATAATATTACAAGTGTCCACAATTAATTAAACTCTGTGATTTCTTGTTGTGGTTTCACATTCTGTAAGCATGGTCCTATTTGGATCACAGGAAAATCAAGGTTATGGTCTTCAATACCAACATGATTGAGACAATAACAATATGGCATCTCATTTTCAGCTTTAAAGGTTTTAATTAAGTTTTTGATTTCTCCATTTATCTTGGCTTACAATTTTTTGGACCAAGAACCAATAATGTATGTCTAACAATAGACCTTAGGCATCAGAAAGGACACCCCTTTATCACACTTAGAGAAACAATGGCTTTACGTGTCTTTGCAAATTTTGAAATAATTGTAAGGTGGACAAAATTGTATAATTTTACAAGCCCTTAGTGTGGGGGATGAGAGGCTTCTTCACATGCTATCTCATGGCTTGGCTGCTATCACTAGTCATATTGAGGATCTTCCATTCCAAACTCCAAACCCATAAGTGACATCAAATGTTGAATGGGTGGGCATTAACTAAAACAGTGCCAAATATTGAGTTTGTGATCACCAATCAAAGTGGGAGACTCACTTTTTAAGCCCCAAATTCAACAAGTTTTGAACCCACTATATTTTGAGCTTGGATTTCACCAAAGGTTGAGAATATATCTATTTTCCCTTCAGCCTTAAATATAAGTCAGTTGAGTAATGTGGCACATTAGTGAGTAATGTTGAAAACATAGTTAAATCATAGTGAGTGGAGGGTTGGGCCTTCTCTTTTAATCTTGATGCACTACCAGGAATTTTGAACTGTTTTAGAGGGTTGAAATGTTACAGATGGAGTATAACCATTGACTACTTTAGAGTCTAGAATTTATGACATATGGAGAACCACCTGCAAATGAGCTCAATAATTAAAAGAATAAAATAAGCTATAAGAAAGATACAAAGTACAAAATCTCATGAATCAAGCTTCCTAGATTTGAATTAGGGTTGTTAACAACTTCGTTTGTGAACAAGGATACTGCATAACACTGTCTCGGTCAAACGAGTTGTAACATAGCTATCATCACTGGTTCAGGATTTTAACTACATATATTTGACAAGCATCCAAACTTATCTATACATAATTACAAGTGTGGTGAGACTATATGCAATGCTAACTAATTAGAGAGTAAACCTAATAGTGATGACACCTTCAACAAGGTGTCTGAGTTGCCATACCATCGTGATAACTGATTCATTGAGATGCTAATGTGCTGAAGTACGGATATCAATACTTTAGTTTGGGATTACAATGATGCCACCGCCCTGAATAGAAAGCCAAACCAACATATACAGTGACAAAAATATTTAGAAGAAAGTAGACAGTGGATATGGAGAATCCATACATCAAATAATGTCAAATGCAGGGATGACAAATCATAGTATCGAAATCACTATTGTAAAGTAGAGAATACCCAAAATGCATGGCAGAGATACATTGCAATTATAGATCCTAGGGGTAAGCAAAATAAGTAATAGATGGTAGTCTGGTCCATAGAGCTTTCGTCTATAATCTGAAATGAGAATGATTCCAACGAATCTCTTCGAACTCAATAGAATATCCAATGGGATTTTTGTTGATCCAGAAGACCAATAATACCCACAAAAAGTCATTTCTCATTCAAAAACTAAACACACAGTGAAGGAAATTAGAAAGATGGAACCTAATTGTTTTATAGTGGTCCACTATAAGTAACATATTAGAGTATGTTTATGAAATATAATGTGCAAAATTTAATACACAGACACAACACAACACTTCATAACAGTGTTTGTATCACCATCAAACCCTAAACCCCATAAGTTGAGTGGTTAGAGCAGCGAGATCTTGTTTATGGCTACGTCGAGAAAATGTCCTCTTACTAGTTTCAAGATCATTTTGACCCTCATCGATAATTATAGAGTGCACCTTTTCCAAACCCCAAAATTGTCCCTCAGCATTGACTTCATGTGGATTTCTTAGAGGATTGTTGTCTACATTTCCTTTTAAAAATCTAGTGCATGAATGATTGTCCACATGATCATGGAGAAGAGAACATATTTGCATTTGATGTGTTCCAAAGAGATTTTTTTTTGGTCAAGCCTATATTCTTCATCAATGATTTTCTTGACATCGTTTTCATTCTCAGCACTGTAGTTGTATATGTCATCGGGGGTTTCATTACAGGTTTAATCAATCTTCTTGGGCTACCCAACTTTGTTATTGTCAACAATAGAGCTATCTATAGGTGGAAATGGATTTTTATGACTGAAAGCTTCAATAATTATGTGTTTATAAAATACCCTTTGTTTGTATACCAAGGAATATCCATCACAGATGTCTATAATTTTGTCTTCCAGATGCGTATTGACAGTAAAAGGAAGAGACTTCCCTATCCCATCTGGCTTGAGGAAGAAATTCAGATCGTAGCCATAAAAAATAGCAGGACTATCGGATTCCGTGATATGGGATCTTTTAGGGTTGAACTATAAAATTCATTTTTTCTTCACTCGTATAACCATAATGGTCACATTATTGATTTTTTGGCTTTGAAAAAGTTTATTGACCTAAAACTCTAGGAAACCATGATTACTTCCATTTATTTCTTAAACGATCATGATAAACATCAAAGTGCAACATGGGGGTTACATTACTCCTACTCAAACTCACAATGAAATGTTGAGGTGTCAAGTGTATTACCATGAAAGTCCACAGCTTCCTTACTTTCAATGTCTATGAAAATAGGATTAGTTTATTGAACTGTATTTCTGTGACCTCAAAAGTGTATTCAAGATTTAAATTATTAGCAAGGAAAGCATGATCTTCATCATACTTTTCATATGGTTTATCTTTTAGGGTAGAAACATGGTTTCTACCTGCCTAGAACTGCATATGGGTTGTATCAATGGTGGAAATATTGAAAAAATCTTCATTTCCTCTGTTTATCACTTTTTCATGTAGGAAAATAGAGTACAGGAATATGGGCTATTCTGCGTCGTAACTCTATAGGTGCTGTGTCTCAATTGTGATTATGTGATCTTGGAAGGTTTTGAGAGTATATAAACTCTTCTCAATGTATCTCCTTTCCTTGCAAGACTTGGAGAGGGAGTTATAGAGTCTTATTATTGGAATGCAGAGGTCGTTTGACTTTGTATAGTTGCTTATTATTTAATCATATGAAGAAAAAATAGAGTTACAAGAATACAAGTTTAAATGCCTCACAAATGTAAAGTTGTTGAGGCTTAGCTACAACTCTGAGAACGTGGAATATTTTGTGTGGAGTATATAGACTCTTCTCAATCAATGGCCTTGCATTGCAAGACCTTGATAGGGGTATACATATTTTATCAATAGGACACGTATGGCATGAGAGTCATGTGGTATTATCCTCTAACCATCTTAGTCACTTTTATGTGAAGTGAATGGGAGTATTAGGACTCCTCCATTCATTATTTAAATCATGGAAATGATACTAGTAGATTTGAGTGAGCTTCTAGTTGAGGTTCGGTAAATTAGACTTGCTTATCCAGCTAACTGTGCTATTATTTATTCTCAAGCACCTGAGGATGTGATTCCTAATGGATGGAAATAATACCTTGTGAATTTTATTAAAATCAGTCTCCCAAAAAGGCCTTCTTCTACTTATGTTTTGGAGAACACATATCACTCGGTCATTCTAAACATCAATACCCAATAGCCAAACTCATTCATATACCTCTTTAATATCTCTCCTTTCCAAGTAGGCTGAATGATCCTAAATTCAGAGGCAAAGTACCAACCTTCTCTTCATGCAATCTCAAAACAACTCTGAGGGCCAACCCACCTTCATTGGATGAATGGAAGGTATTAGCACATATTTTTAGGGTGCATCTTTATTTGCATTTGTGGCTTCTTCAACACAAGCGTACACCACAGTGATGATTCAGTTTTGTGCTTGTACCGAGGTGAGAAATGGAATTTTATGAACAATGTTGCTCAGTGTTCCTTGAACATAGTTTAGATTGTTATAATTCTTGTTGGCATGTGAAGGTTTGTCAGAACTTGTATATTCTCATGACATAGATGTATTGATTAAGTTAGTGAAACTGGAAGCTCCCCGTTGACATATTTTCATTACCAAATTTCCAAATTCTATAAAAAAAAGGTTGAGCAGGGTTGCAGTGAGTGAACTCCAGTGTTTTTACTGAGGCAGAAGTCATGCTTATTTCAAGTCAAATTTCTAGTGCTACATTTCTCAGGGTACTTCAGGACATGTGCTCTCTTTCTTCCTCATTTAATGATGGAAAAGATTATTAGGTACCAGCTTATATATATATCATGATGAAAGTGTTATTATAATCACGAGCATAAATTTATCTATTGAACTTCTCTCGCAACAACTGGGTCTCTGCATCAGTGTGAGATTTGAGTGAGATTCTCAGTGAGGTTCTGTAAATTAGACCTGCTTATCCATTTGACTATGCTATTATTTATTCTCAAGCAACTGAGATGTGATTCCTAATATATAGAAATAATACCTTGTGAACTTATCAAAATCAATCTTTGAGACAGGCCTTCTTCTACTTATGTTTTATAGAACACATATCATATGATTGTTCTAAACATCAAAAACCAATAGCCAAACTCATTCCTATACCTATTCAATATTTATCCTTTCCAAATAGGCTTTGTGATCCTAAATTCAGAGGCAAAGTACCAGCCTTCTCTTCATGCAATGTCAAAATAACTTTGAGGGCCAACCCACCTTCATTGGATGAACAAAAGGTATTAGCAATCTATTTAGGGTGCATCTTTATGTGCATTTGTGGCTTCTTCAGCACAAGCGTACACCACATTGATGATTCGATTTTGTGCTTGTTCTTATATTGTCATAATCCTTGTTGGCATGTGAAGGTTTGTTAGACCTTGTATATTCTCATGATATAGATGTATTGATTAAGTTAGTCAAACTGGCACCTCCCTGTTGAAATATTTTCATTACCAAATTTCCAAATGCTATAAAAAAAGGTTGAGAAAGGTTGTAGTGAGTGAACTCCAATGTTTTTTCTGATGCAGAATCCATGCTTCATTCAAGTCAAAATTCTAGTGCTACATTTCTTAGGGTACTTCAGGACTTGTGCTCTCCTTCTTCATCACTTAACGAGGGAAAGGATGATTACGTACAAACTTATATATATCATTATGAAAGTGTTATTATAATCACGAGTCTAAATTTAGCTGTTGAACTTATATGACAACAACTAGGTCTCTATATCAGTAAGATAGAAAAACTGGTCATCTTCATTGTCTATTGTACCTTGTGTGAGATTTGAGTGAGATTCTCAGTGAGGTTCTGTAAATTAGACCTGCTTATCCATCTGACCATGCTATTATCTATTCTCAAGCACCTGAGGATGTGATTCCTAATATATAGAAATAATACCTTGTGAACTTATCAAAATCAGTCTCCCAGACATGCCTTATTCTACTTATTTTTTGGAGAACGCATATCACTTGATCGTTCTAAACAACAAAACCCAATAGCCAAACTCATTCCTATACCTCTTTAATTTTTATCCTTTCCAAATAGGTTGAATGATCCTAAATTCAGAGGAAAAGTACTAGCCTTCTCTTTATGAAATCTCAAAACAACTCTGAGGGCCAACCCACCTTCATTGAATGAACGAAAGGTATTAGCACATCTATTTAGGGTGCATCTTTATGTGCATTTGTGGATTCTTCAGAACAAGCATACACCATAGAGATGATTCGGTTTTGTGCTTGTGCTAAGGTGAGAAATGACATTTTATGAATAATGCTGCTCAGTGTTCCTTAAACAGAGGTTATATTGTTATAATCCTTGTTGGCATGTGAAGGGTTGTCAAACCTTGTATATTCTCATCATGTATATGTATTGTTTAAGTTATTGAAACTGGAAACTCCCTGTTGATATATTTTCATAACCAAAATTCCAAATGCTATAAAAAAAGGTTGAGCAAGGTTGCAGCGAGTGAACTCCAGTGTTTTTGCTGAGGCAGAAGCCATGCTTCTTTCAAGTAAAATTTCTAGTGCTACATTTCTCAGGGTACTTCGGGACTTGTGCTCTCTTTCTTCCTCACCCAGCGAGGGAAAGGATGATTAGGTACCAACTTATAGATATCATGATTAAAGTGTTATTATAATCATGAGTCTAAAGTTAGTTGTTGAACTTCTATGGCAACAATTGGGTCTCTGCATCAGTAAGATAGAAAAACTGGTCATATTCATTGTCTATTGTACCTTGTGTCTTCTGATGCTAATGGATTTTTACTCCCTCTACCACCAGGCACACTGAAGATCTTTCCATATATTAACGTATTTTTGTAATATGTGAAAATTTCCAACCTCATTAAAAGACACTTAAATAACTAGAATACACCAGTGCTACCTCTAGAGAGATAAAATCAACTGCAAGTTCATCTGATTCCTCAGTGCTCAAGTTACTGGCCCATTATAAGAGAAACCTCAATGAGTTAAAACTCAATCCCTGGACCATTGAGGAGTTAGATCCAGCATTCAGTATTGTAATGAGAATATATGAAATACACCAATCTTATCTATGAATTCATAAGCAACATCTGACAAACACATTTGGCAACTAGCCTTTAGTTTTTACTAGAGATGCATGATAATATATGAAATACACCAATATTATCTATGCATTCATAAGCAACATCTGACAAACACATTTGGCATCTACCCTTTAGCTTTTACTAGAGATGCATGAAGCATTATATAAACACAATGCATTCTTTTGGGAAGTCCATTGAAATGTGGAACATTATTATGGAAGCCAAGTGAAGCATTGATTTTAGACCTTGCATGCACATTTCATGGTTGTTGTTGTAGTACATAAAAATGGACTAGATCAGTTATATCATATATGTCAAAGATAGTTTAAATCGAAGAATGAAACTGCAATTTAAGCTATAAACCTGACTAAATGCTCCAAACTTGAAACTGTGACCCTTCCTTGCAAATTGCATGTGCTACCAATTAATCATAGTTAAATGGTTTTTGATTCAATACGAGAGTAATCTTATGGAGGAGCTATTGAGTTTGGAAGGTCACCACAGAACAAAGGCTAGTGGGTTAATCTCCTAAAAAAAGGTGTTAACATAGTATGTCGAGAGGTACATTTTGCATCAGGATATCCCCTAGACTGATATCTTTTTATGAGGAAGAAAAACATGGAAAATGTTTGGTTAGGTAGGAATATAGCTTGTCAATTTGGTCTGCCTTGAGTGATTAAAAGAGAAGGTTTTTAGGCTCTCCACCATTTCATGGATTGATATAGAGATGAGACAAAAGAGGTTCTCTCTTGAGACTTGACTAGGTCATTCATAACAGTTGTGGCGTTGGTGCCTTAACATAGCCAGAAAATGCCAAAACTCTATTGATGCACAAAATTTATTACTAAATCTACCTCAGAGTATGCCATAGTCACTGAATATGACATGCATGGTTTTACCAAAGAGGCCCTAAACTTTTGAACAATGAAACTTTACATTGGTATGGTCTACATACATAGGGAGAAACAAAACTTTTTTTAATAAGATGCTAGAAAAACCTAGACACTGCTGTGTGGGATTATTGCTTGGTACCTGCAGATTGTAAAATGACGTCTGTTGGTTGAGCCAACATGAATTGATTTCTTTCGGTGGATCTTCCTGGTAAAAATATTCCTCTCCTTGTAAGATCTTGATAGGGTTATATAGATTCTTGTCAATAGAATGCATATTTGTCTATATAGTTGTTTATTATGTAATCATCTAAAGAAAAACTAATTACATGAATATGGGTTAGGCTACCTCATAACTGTATAGTTGCTTAGGCTCAATTGTGATTACATGATCTTGGAAGATTTTGAGAGTATATAAACTCTTTATGTATTATGATTTCTCAGCCAATGTTCTCAAGGCAATTGTTCCAAAAATAATAAAAAGATATATTTTTTCATTAGTAGATATTGTTTTCCTTTAGAAACAGAGAGAGATTGTCTTTACAATACCTTCTTTTGTTTGTGGCATGTAAGGAGATCTTGAGAGTAATCTAGAATAGGAAAACTAGTTGGTCAGCTTGTGATATAGGTGAGTAACTGCTTGGGCAATAAATTTTAAGCTTGCCACATTCTTCTAAGAACATTGGATCCAGAAAAGTCGCAGGCTTCAACTACATTGATTATGTCATAGGAGTTGGAAGAACCAGAGATGTCATGGATGTGTAACTGTTAACATTATGAAGATGATAGCACATGTGTCTTTCAAGGTACATTACCAATCATAGTGCAAACAAAATATAGTTCATCGGGCATGGATATCGATCAGGCCTAGTTAGCCTTACTTTCTTGGTAAGGAGACAAGGCTTCACAGTTTCCACCCTGTTTTCCCCAAAGAGATTTATTCTAGCAGGAAAAAGTATTCATTACTTTCCCCTTTTACAAGCAAACACTTGGCAAAAAGAGGATTTCAAACTTGGGATTTTTTTGTAGGATAAAGGGAAAGGTGAGTGGGTATCCAGGCAGTAGCTACATTAATATTATTAGCATTACACCGCTTATCATATGGGTCTTCACAACAAAGAATCATCATTACACTTTGTTGTTTTTTTTTAAATAAACATGACACACAATAGATTTCTTTTGTCATGCACTGTTTTTGTTGGTAGTATGATTGTATTTGTGCCACATGTAAAGCTAACATGCATTATATTTCTTTCACCTTGCAATATTTTTATTGGAAATGTGCTTGTGTTTGGGCTAGAAACTATGCTAGATCTCTTTTTCTTTGCAATATTGTTGTTTTCAATTTGGTTGTTTATGATAAAAGGAAATCTAGCAAGTGTTAGATTTCCATCACCTTGGCATTGTTATTGGAAATGTTGTGCTTGTTTTTGGGCTAGAAGTTGTGCTAGATTTATTTTGCTATGCAATATTGTTGTTTTCAATTTGGTTGTTTATTATAGAAGGAAATCTAACACGTGTTAGATCTCCTTCACCTTGGTAATGTGCTTTTGTTTGTGTTAGAAGGAAATATAGCATGCACTAGATTTCTTCTGGCATGAAATGTTGTTTTTGGTAGTATGCTTGTATTTATGCTACATTTAAAGCTAGCATGCATTAAATTTATTTTACTTTGCAACGTTGTTATTGGAAATGTGATTGTGTTTGTGATGGAATTTGTTGGATTTTGTTTTCCCTACAATGTTATTGTTGGCAATGTGCTTTTGTTTGTGCTAGAAGTAAATCAAATGTATGCTAGATACCTTCCACACTGCAATGTTTTTTTTGGCAATGTGATTGTGTTTGTGCTACAATAAACTCTAGAATGTGGAAGATTTGTTTTACTTTGAAATGTTTTTGTGAGTAATATGCTTCTATTTATGTTAGAAGGAAATTTAGCATGTGGTGGATTTACTTCGCCTTAGAATATTATTATTGGCAATGTGTTTTTGTTTGTGCTAGAAGGAAATCTGGCATGTGCTAGATTTATTTCGACCACGTAATGTTCCTTCTAGCAATATGCTTATGTTTGTAGTAGAACAAATGATATTGATCGTTAGCTTTCATTTGAGGAAACAATGTTTCATTACATACAATATGAGTACCATACTATTTTAATTTTTGCATCTATATTACTTTTTCGTAAGTTGTGTGTTTTTGGGAAAATATAAAGTCACACCTTACATGGTTCATCCTTTTAATTACAAGTTACGGGTTAATTGTTGTTACAGAATTGATACATGCCACAATGCAAAATATAATTTTGGCAAAAGGGTACTATGTTGATCTCCTTATTAATGATCAAGTCATTGGGCTAGGAAGGTTCAAATCTGCAGAGTCTGGAGCTTATTATGTTGGAGAAAGGGTTAATGCTGGTTATGTTGCAATTTTGATAATTGATGTCACTCATCCACATTTGACTGATGACGATGTTAATGAAGATGACATACATCCATGTAAGATTGTGGATTTGGGACACAACATAGGTAAATAAAAATATTGAAGCATGTGTTATATATTATTGATAGTATAATAAATCATGAGAAATGAGTGCTAAGTGAACTATTCAAAAATCATGAGAAATTAGTCAGTTATGACTACCTCTCATGGAAATGGTCATACGTGAATGATCTTACTTAACGCAGTTGAATCCCAAAATGATATCTAATATAATGCACTGCGTAAAACCCCCATACTTAAAGTATAATAAATGTTTTTTTTTAGTAAATACTAACATTATTTACATTTGTTTATAGGTACAAATGTTTCTTCTACATTTTCTATTGGAGACAAGGTAGTTCTTCTGCAACATGGAGTGAAGGTGGGCAAGGGATCCATATTCAATATAGAGCTTGGGCATAAAGTGCATGGAAAGATGGTAAAGAAAGGATGCATAGTGGTTAAAATTGAGAAGGTGTTAAAACATAATGCTCCTCTACCACATCCAATAGGATTTGAGCATACACTTGAGGGTGCATTATAATCTTATGAAATTTGGCCAGAATCAGATTTGGAGCCTCATTGTCATGATCATGCCATAAATATTCCCCAAGATAGGGTTAGATTCATATGTGCAAAGGTTTCTCTTACACACGAATGCATGGGAACACGCATGTGCATTGCCAAAGGAATGCTAGTTAATGTCCATGAGGATGACATTGTTGAGGGTGAAAGACTAGATGAAATAGATTTTTGTGTTTTTCTAGAAGAGATAGATGGAAATTGTGAGATATGAAGAATTGGGGATAAGTATGTACACTATTTGGTTAGATGGCCAATAAATAAGTTGGTGGACAACAAAGGTGTGATATTAAGGGTCAAGGAAAAGTTCAAGGAACCACCCAAACAAATGGTGATATGAGCTGTTATAGAGGACACAAATCCCTTAAACATATGGGATGTGTACCTTTGTAATGAAAAAGACATAAAATCAATTGATATGAATGTAACAAGGCCATATAAAAGGATTAAACAAGTTATGGCTACAAAAAAAATTGCAAAATGTGAAAAAAAATAGATGAAGAGAAAGAAATTCAACTTTTGGCAGAAAATGTAGGTTGTAGAAAAGATTGTCTTCAACATGTGGATAGGAAGGCCATTGTAGGTGTTAGAAGGGGTATGAGACAAATAAATACAAATGGTATTAGAGAATTTGTCTTGAATTCACTCATGTAAAACACAATCATGTCAAAGGGCCATGGCCATGGCCTACCACCAATTGCTAGAAATGTAAGGGACATGAGATTTAATGAGAATATTATTTGTAAGAAAGCATGGTATAAGATACATAAAATTCCTCAAAGCAAATTATATAACTACTAGTATTATTTTCAACATGGACAGATCAAATCTATTCATGGTAACACCAACACATGCAAAGCACGAGCTCACAGAGTGGCAATCATAGAGATATTGCACAAAATTGTAATGGATAATTCAGATTTTTCACGAAACCAAACATGTCAAGTTGAAGAATATGGAACATCTGCTCCTTTAAAATTGCTTCCTTTGACTTACACACAAATTTCTTTGTTAAAAGAGATCAATGAGGCTCTTCAAAAGCTCAATTACCCATCAATATCACATAAAATAATGAGAAAGATCTAGAATACTAAGTTTCTAGATGTGGAATTTTCAAAGGACACCAACTTCAGTAAATGCAATGAATGTATTGTGTTGAAAGCACAAATGAAGTCAGCAACTACAAAAGAGTTGGAAGGAAAGGCACGAGGTAGGTTGAAGAAACAGAACAAGATTGTTATGTGTGGAAGATTTTGCTACTATGCCCATAGGATTATGTCAGAGCGGTTTCCAGAGTATTTGAGCATTATCCATGATAAAATGCACAAAACAAAGACTTCAATCCCAAGGCTACGTGTCAAATCAAAATCTATTGTAAGCAGAAATTTAGTTTTTGTCATTTACAGGTATGCTTACACATGGGCATAAGGTGGGAGGTTTTGGTCATTTCTTCCTACCATTTGTCCATATGGGATCACAATTTACTATTACATCCCTTACAAAGTTCTTAAGGGACCGTGAAGACCCACAAATGGATATGTATGGTGATCTACTTTATGAAAGTGGAATTTCAAGAAACTCACTTACGAATGCATTACTTGACATCTCTATTTACTCAAAATGTCAAGGGTACAAGGATGATTTTATATCTCATGCATGTTGAAAAAGTCAAAATGTTGATTTTAAACCTCTTCCTCCACATTTGATGTTACAGTTGGACAATACAGCAAGTGATAATAAGAATCTTTATCTTTTTACATTTCTATCACTTTTAATTGCACTTGGTGTCTTCATCACTGTTGAGGTTGTATTCTTGCCTGTGGGGCACACCCATGAAGACATAGATGGAACCTATGGAAGAATATCTTCCAACCTCAAAATTAAAGATATTTATTCTTTACCTAAAATGATGGATACATATCGCATAATTGAAGAAAATCGAGTGTTTCCACCTACACTTATTGACAAGGTCCATGACTTCAAAAGTTTCCTTAATGGATACATCAAGGAGGGAAAAAATGCACTAGTTGGACATCTTAATGTCCAATACTTCCAATTTCTTGTACTCAATGATGTTCTAGTACTAAGGTACAAAGAATCAATTAGAGATATTGAGTGGTTAGAACCACTTGAGTTATGGAATATAGATGATGAAGGTTAACCCATAATTCCCATAGGGAAGCCATCTTTCTTAGCTTCCAAACAAAATGATGTCTATTTAAAAGAACTAATGGAAGGGATAACATCATACATAAAAATGTGGAAAGATACTATTGGGAATGAGGATTAACCAATTGTTACAGAGGAATGGAAAAATAAAGTAATTTATTGGGAAAAAGTTCTTGATACATTAGCTGGAATCTATAATGATCATAGAATAATAGATGGAATTCATTCATCTTCTGAGGATTTCTAGCCCAAGACAAGGCACATTGTTGATGTTGATCATAATGAACTCCAAGTAATCTCAAGTATTATCAATGGAGATTTTCATAATGCGAGAGATGAACCAATCTATGTTGGACCCAAATGAAACAAGCCAAAGCCAACATTCAATCTGATGATTGATGTTGAGAAAGGAAAGATGTTGCTAGTTAGATCAGGAAATGAGGATGCAGGAGAGATGATTTGGATGGCAAAATCCATCTCAGATATCTTTAGGGATAATGAAAGTGAGAATCTTCATGTGAAGGTTGACTAGCGGAAGCCTATGTTAGGGAAATACAATGGAAATTTTTTAGAGCAATATTGGGTAGCCAATCCTGATGACACAAAACATGTCTCTATTCCAATTAATACCATATTGTGGGCATGGATACCAAAGAAAGAACATTACAGGAAGACCAAGATAAATAAATATGGTGTAGAAGCCATTCTTGATCTACTTGAGTAAATATCTTAAGAGTAGGTTTATATGATTCATGAATGTAATTTTTTTTTTGAAGGATCTATTAATATACATTCAGACACAATTTTCCATATTTTTTTTATATCAAATATTCTCTTCATATTCTTTTCGAAGGAGTTTTATATTATTTAATATTTCAATGTAATCATGTGTTATACAAATTACATGACAATGCCACAAAATATTTAAGTTTTCAAATATTTATTTGACCAACATGACTTCTCACCATATCAAATATGCATAATCAGATTCAATAATGCACTTAAAAACATCTTCTAAACTTTGTCTATTAAAACAACGGTGGAGTACCTAATTAGTATGCTATTTAATATAAACCATTTAAACACTTAATGAATAAATTCTAGACACTTGATATAATGTTTGAGGTGAGTTTTCCTTAATTTTCCTTATTATAATTGATATAAATCAAATTCGCTATTTTGTTTCACTCTAATTTATAAAAAAATTATTTTGATCATTGAACAACACAACTAGAATTATAAAATATCTCCTCTTATAGAATTTGAAGTGGTGCCAACATTGTACTAGTATAATTGATTTGTACTCAAAGTAGGAAAAGTAGTTAGTGCCAATTTAAAATGGTCAATAATAGTAAGAAAAACAATATTAGTATATTGTTAGATAACTTTATAGATAGGATCTTTTTTACAAAATCTATTATTCAGTAGTGAAATTTAATACATAAATATAAATGTTAATGATAATAGAAATAATGTAAGGAATCTAAGTTCTAGATGAATGTTAATATGTTATTTTCAATATAATATCCTTAAACATTACAAGAATAAAAACTAAACATTTGTAATAAATATCTTAGTCATTTTTCTCTCTTTCTTGTTGTATTTGAAAATAATCAAATTGTACTACTTTGTTACTATTCTAATTCATGATTGATTTTGATCATGAAAATTATTAGTAATTGAGACGAGAGGCTCATTTTAGAGCCCAATATGGGGGCGGGTGTTTAAGTTTGTATGTCCATTTCTGCCCATTTAAAATAAAAATTATGTTGTAAATAGAAAAATATAAAAATGAATATTTTGTAAGGTAATTAGAAGTAAAAAAATGTGTGAATTAGATGTTTAAATCTTATTTTTTCAAAAATATTTCAGCTAGAGATACAGAGAAACTATTTGAATATTTATGTTAACTAATTTATGTCAATATCAACTTCATATATATCTATATATTAAAAAAAAAGTTTTTTATGGTTAAAATTTTTATTTGGTCGTATATATACTCTATTTAGCATTCAAAAATACAGTTTCAACAATTAAAAATAACACATTGTATCTTTCACTCTAAAAATGTTTGCACGTGAAGAAATTTGATCCCTACATCTGCAATTAAAATGGATCTATGATGGTATATATTGGACACGTTACTATGATCATTTGTCATTAAATAACTTTATACTTAATATATAGCTTACATATTAATCTGTTATTCATTAAGTAGGCCTCAACCAACTTCGTTTTTAACATAAAAGTACAAATAATAAATAAAAATAAATTATGCTAATACTCGCATTCAACATTTAATTTCATCCTAAAAAATATTTTCCCCTTAACTCTAAAATAGTGCAAACTTCCTACAATAGTATGTAATCATGATGGTGATAATGATGATTATCATCCACTAAGACCAAATATGGTAAATAAGATTTGCTTTTGCTAGTTAGATCAGGAAATGAGGATGCGGGACTAGTTCGAATTTGCAGGACTAATTCGAAATAACAATAACAATAAATGATTTGCTTTTGCATGTTTATATAAATTTGTTTTATAAATTTTATCATGATAGTTTTTATACAAAAAATGGTGAATATCTACATTAAAATTAGTGAACTAAGTGACTTTCTAATTCCTCATTTTGAAAAAAACTTAATCTAGTTAAAGTTCTAAATAATGGTATATATTGGACACATTACTAAGATCATTTGTCATTAAATAACTGTATACTTAATATATATCTTGCATATTAATCTATATAAAGCAAGCCTCAATCAACTTCTTTATTAACATAAAAGTACAAATAATAAATAATAAATAAATTATGTTACTACTCACATTCAACATTTAATTTGATCCTAAAAATATTTCTCCTCAACTCTAAAATGGTGCAAAATTCCTACAATAGTACGTAATTATATTGTTGATAATGATGATTATCATCGACTAAGAATTATTCTCATTTATTCCAAATTATTAAAAAAATATGAGTTATGTCAATTCCAGGTAAAAGCTATAAACCATATAAAAAATAAATGCAACGAGCATCTTTTATAACCACATCAAAATAACAGCATGCTAATATTTGGGAAGAACATAGGAGATGGGAGGTTCATCTATGAGTAGTTTCATCAAGTACCATTATCCATAAAGTTGGTCAATGGTTATCCATAAGTTTGATCACAGAGTTAGACAACCAGCTGGCAGACACCCAAAGTTTTCATTGCCAGACTAGTGATGGCATGTCATTACTGATTTAGCGCAGAATGACACCATCAGTCTCTCTTGAGTCCTATATAAGGACTTGAACAGATTCTCATAGCGAATTTTCAGTGATGCACTTATTTCTGCATTAATGGATCCATAGGGGTTTGAGGTTGGATCTGCAGATCCACATTTGGAATATGTCTCCATGTAAAACTGCCTCGTAAACAGATTCTTCAAGCCTGGAAATGGATCTCATGCCACCTAAAACAGCATTAAAATAAGTGTTTCAAGATCATCATAATTTTGTTTAGTTCAATAATCAAGAAGGTTGGTAGCATCACAAATATTTTGAAATTTAATTCCAATAAGAGTATAAACTAGATGATCTATGAGAGTTTTTTAATCTTCAACCATATTAGTAGTGTTGCAATGTTAGGTCCCTATAATACTAGTGATTACCCCATTACTATTGTAGTTGTATCCCTTATTAATATTTTTTTGCCCCTATTTCCCCATATTGTTATTACTGTGGCCCATAGAATCCCTCTATTGTTATTTTTGTGCCTTTATATTATTATTGTTAGGTCGGTTGGGTTATATTGTGACTCCTTAGACTCCTATATATAGAAAGGAGGTTTTTTCATTTGAATCATCAAAGAATCATTCATTTGTGTAATGTAAAGGAGGTTACCCTCTCGAAGAGACTGAATTCTAAAGCATTGATCTATCTTTTCTATCTTTTCGTGAGCTGGTTTCATAACATTTGGTATCAGAGCTTTGGATTCTACGGTTTCGCTGCTCCAAATAGGTCATCGTGGAATTTTCTCTATAACTTGCTTTTTGTGACATTTTAGAAGCGAAAAAAAAACCCATTTGAGAGGAAATCGCACTAAACCTTGGATTCAAATTTCAGAGTTTTTTGCGCTATATTTGCAAAGATATGATCTGAGGAAGTTGGTCTTTTTGCAGACTCCTGAATTGCATTCCAAACAGGTGACCTGGGGAAAATAATCATAACTATCTCTTTGAGCATTGGATTGAAATTTTGTAAGAAGGTACAGAAAGAGAACGGACTGTAGTTTCTTGTATATATTTCCAGAGCCAAAGGTCAAAACAGGGACACGTGGCATGTCGTACAAGTTTGCTCTACTGAACTAGTCTATAATCAGGTCACTGTTGGAGATTTGACATAACTCTTCCTTGGAGAATCCAATTTGGATCAGACTGGTGACATTGGAAAGAGGACACAAAGGGCTACTGTAGGTTGAAATTTCAGAATTGGATGATCCGAAATTACAGGGATACATCAAAGGAAATATCGAGCTCCTATAAAGTGAGAAAAGGTGTGTAGATTTTTTTTAATTTTTGCTTAAGCTTGGTTTGAAAAATTGTTTTGAAGGAATTCAAAGGGCATAGTAGAGCATTATTATCGGTAACTGATACCCCGAGGAAAGAAAATGAAAACACCTAGTAAGCAACCTGAAAGCTCTAGCATGACTCATGAAGAAGAGGAAGAAATGCTACATGATATATCAAAATTACAAGACCGAGTGCGACAAATGTCACTCTCATAAAAGCTAACAGAAGCTAAGATAAATGGCGTGGAATCTAAGATAAAGGGTGTGGAAGCTAAGATGAATGGTGTGGAAGCTAAGATGGATGATTTGAAGATAGATTTGAAGACAGATTTGAAGACAGGCATGGAAAATTTGAAGACAGATTTGACAAATTTTCTACACGAAATACTTACTAATGGTGAAAGGGTAGTAAAGGAAACTCATGATGCGAACAAAAGAAATGTTAATCATGATTTCCTAGACTCTAATGTTGGATCGAAGACCCACCATATTCCAAAAATCGATATGAGGAAGTTTGATGGAAAGGATCCCACAACATGGATATTACAGATGGAGCAATTTTTCGATCTCAATCATGTGCAAAACACACAAAAGGTACGTATTGCAACTTTATATTTCGAACGAAATCAGTTTTTATGGTATCAATGGCTTTTCTCTCATAAACAAATTATCATTTGGGAAATTTTTATGGAAGAATTGACAACACATTATGAGGATACAAAAAGCAACACTTTTTTTAGCCAATTGATAAGTCTCAAACAAAAGGGTTCAATAATGGAGCACATTGAGGAGTTCCAAAAAATGAACATAAGGGTAAGAAATATTCCAGAGGAGCATAGGATTGATTTGTTCATAGGGACTTTAAAGGATAATATCCAACATGATGTTCACCTTTGGGAACCTAATTCATTAGAGAAGGTATTCAGGCTAGCAAGAAAAATGGAAAGAAAAATTATGGCAACCAGGAAGCATACCACTCACAACTATAAAGATGGAAGTGTTGTTGCCCCTAGTCTTCCACAACCTATAAGGTTGACACCACAACAATTGGAAGAAAAAAGAGAAAAAGGGCTTTGTTACAGTTGTGATAGAAAATACACTAAAGGTCATAAGTGTGCTGAGAAGAAATTATTCTACATAGATTGTGAAGAGGAAGAAGAAAAGGAGCAAGAAAGGTCAAAAGAAGAGGATATACTCCAGGAACAAAGCCTAGATAAAAAAGAAGTGAATCTGACCATATCTTGTAATGCATTGGTTGGAATTACCACTCGTCAAACCATCAAGATAGAAGGACAAATCAAGAAGAAAAAAGTAATAGTGTTGATTGATTTAGGAAGTACCCACAATTTTATTCATTGTAAGGTAGCAAAAGAATTGAATTGCTTCCTATATCTAGCACCAGATTATCAAGTGATGGTTTCAAATGGAGGAACAATAAATTTCTCGGGAAAGTACCATAATATCAAGCTATCCATGGGAGAATATGTATTGACTAGCCCAATGCTTTCCATTCCAATGGGAGGTGCTGATGTTGTACTAGGAGTCCAAATGGCTACAATCCTTGGTTACAATAGCTTTTAATTTTCAAGAACTTTTCATGAAATTTTCTGCGGAAGGAAAGGAAGTTGAATTAAGGGGTATTGCAAGGAAACCGGGAAAGATAATCAGCTCTAACGGTATGACAAATCTTCTAAAAAAGGAACAAATAGGTGTAATTTCACAATTATGTTTTCTAGATGTTTCCACATTGAAATCATTTATTTCTCCAGATCTCCAAAAATTCTTGGACAATCATTCCAAGATTTCGAGACTCCCAAAGGTCTCCCACCTATTCGTGATCATGATCATCCTATTCATCTGATTCCAGGAAGTGTTCCTCCAAACATCAAGCCGTACAGATATCCCTATTCCCAAAAGAGTGAAATTGAACATATGGTTGCAGAAATGATAGAGGCTGGTATAATTCAACCTAGTCAAAGTTCTTTCTCTGCTCTAGTAGTATTGGTGTACAAGAAGGATGGATCATGGTGCATGTGTCCAGATTATAGGGAGCTCAACAAGCTCACTATTAAAGATAAGTTTCCCATTCCTATCATTGATGAATTACTGGATGAATTGCATGGATCAATTTACTTCACCAAGTTGGATCTTCATTTAGGATATCATCAAATGACAATGAAGACTAAAGACATTCCGAAAACAGCATTTAGAACTCATGAGGGTCATTATGAATTTTTTGTCATGCCTTTTGGCCTTACCAATGCACCTTCTACATTTCAAGGTTTGATGAATTCCATTTTCAAACCCTTCCTTAGAAAATTTGTGTTAATATTTTTTGATGATATACTAATCTACAGCAAGTCTTGGAAGGATCATGTTGAACATGTTGACAGGGTGCTACAACTATTGGAGGAGAAACAATTATATGCAAAAAGATCCAAATGTTTCTTTGGAGTACAAGAGGTGGAATATCTGGGTCATATTGTATCTCATGAAGGAGATAAGGTAGACCTAGCAAAATTAAAGACATTAAGGAATGGAAAATCCCCACATCCATAAGGCATCTATGAGGATTTCTCGGGTTGACAGGGTATTATCACAAGTTTGTTAAGAATTATGGGAGAATAACAGCACCTCTAACAACATTATTGAAGAAAGATGCATTTTCATGGACTCTAGAGGCAAAAAAGGTCTTCAAACATATTAAAGAGGCAATGTGCCAAGCACCAGTCTTAGCTACACCGGACTTCACAAAAACCTTTATTGTGGAATGTGATGCTTCGAGAAATGGAATTGGTGTTGTTTTAATGCAAGATGAAAGACCCGTTGCTTTCGAAAGTCGTCTAATTAAGGGAAAGTTTCTACACAAAGCTATTTATGAGATGGAAATGTTGGAAATACTACATGCACTTAAGAAATGGTGACCCTAACTAATGGGAAGATACTTCAAGGTAAAAACGGATCATGATAGCCTTAAATACTTTTTAGAACAAAGACTATCCCCTGAAGAGCAACAAAAGTGGTTCACAAAGATGTTGGGTTATGACTTTGAAATAATCTACAAAAAAGGGAAGCAAAATGTGGTGGAAGATGCTCTCTCAAGAATGGACGAGGATGTGGAAGCATTGTTGTGTGCCATTTCTATTATCCAACAAGATTGGATAAACGAAGCAAGGGAGGAATGGAAGAATGATGAAGCAGTGTGGGAACTTATTCGAAATTTAGAACAAGATTCCAGTACATCTGATACATTTAGCTAGAAAAATGATTCATTATGGTACAATGATCTCTTATACCTCTGTAAGAATTCCCAACTCGAACAAAAGATTCTTATGGAATTGCACACTTCTCCCTTAGGAGGGCACTCAGGATTTTTAAAAACTTACCACAGGGTTAAGAAGGAATTTTTTTGGGATGGCCTTAAATCGGATATTCAAAACTTCGTGGCAGAATGTTTGGTTTGCCAACAAAATAAATTTGAAACAATTAAGACCCCGGGTCTATTACAACCTTTATCCATTCCAAGCCAACGTTGGGAGGAGGTTTCAATGGATTTTATCACAGGTTTACCCAAGTCTAAGGGAAAGAGTGTCATCATGGTGGTAGTTGACAGACTTACCAAGTATGCACACTTTTGTGCATTATCACATCCATTTAAAGCTAGTATGATTTCTACTGTATTTATGGAAATGATTCAAAAGCTACATGGAAACCCAATGATTAATGTAAGTGACAGAGATCCCATTTTCACTGGAAATTTTTGGACAGAATTATTTTCTTGTCTCGGTACTCAGTTAGCTCATAAATCATCTGATCATCCTCAATCTGATGGGCAAACTGAGATAGTGAACAAATTTTTGGAAGGATATCTTTGTTGATTTTTATGTGATAAACAGACACAATGGGTCAAATGGTTGCCTCTGGCTGAAAGGTCGTATAACACTTCCTTCCATACAGCAATAAAAATGACCTCATTTATGGCACTTTATGGATATCAGCCACCATCCTCCGCATCATATTTAAGAGAAAATTCTAAGGTTCAAGTAGTGGAACATCACATCGAGCATCAACAACACGTCCTCCAACTCTTTAAGGATAACCTCGTGTTGGTGCAGAATAGAATGAAACAACAGGCAGATCAACATCGCAACGAAAGAAGTTTTGATGTAGGTGATTGGGTATTCCTACGACTACAACCATATAAACAAATGTCCCTTAAGCAAGCTAAGAAAGATAATAAATTATCACCAAAGTATTATGGTCCATACAAGGTGTTGCAAAAGATTGGTACCATGGCATACAAATTGGAACTTCCTGCAGATTCTCGAGTGCATCTAGTTTTCCATGTTTCATGTTTAAAGAAGGTTATAGGCGACAAGCTCCCAGTTCAAACAATATTGCCAGAACATAACGAGGAAGGAAAAATTATATTGGAACCAGAAGTAGTCACAAAAAAAGAACTCGACAGCTACGAAATCGATCAATTTCGGAGTATCTCATCAAGTGGAAGAACTTATTCACTGAAGATTCCACATGGGAGGATGAGAATTTTATACAGAAGCATCCAGAACTACTCAAGTGTTGAGGTCAACACTTTTTTGAAGGAGAGGGGCATGTTAGGTCCCTATAATACTAGTGATTAACCCATTACTATTGTAGTTGTATCCCTTATTAATATTGTTGTGCCCCTATTATCCCCATATTGTTATTACTATGGCCCATAGAATCCCTCTATTGTTATTTTTGTGCCTTTATATTATTATTGTTAGGTCCGCTGGGTTATATTGTGACTCCATAGACTCCTATATATAGAAAGGAGGTTTTGTCATTTGAATCATCAAAGAATCATTCGTTTGTGTAATGTAAAGGAGGTTTCCCCCTTGAAGAGGCTGAATTCTAAAGCGTTGATCTATATTTTCTATCTTTTTGTGAGATAGTTTCACAACATGCAAAGGTGATAGACTTTTAAATAATGCCAATGCTATCTTAGTAATAATCGTAACTTAACACATACATGATATCTATTATATCAGATAATAATTAAATGGGTTAATAATAGTAACATACACATCATTATTTTCATAAAATAACCTTAACAAACTTATATTTTAATATAAACCATAAAAAATGTTAAAACAGATAATGTAAGGAATCGAGATTAAGATGTGAAAGATTTGCTTTTGCAAGTTTATATAAATTTGTTTTATAAATTTTATCATGATAATTTTTACACAAAAAATGGTGAATATCTACATTAAAATTAGTGAACTAAGTGACTTTCTAATTCCTCATTTTTAAAAAGCTTAATATGGTTAAAGTTCTAAATAATGGTATATATTGGACACATTACTAAGATCATTTGTCATTAAATAACTTTATACTTAATATATATCTTGCATATTAATCTATTATTCATAAAGCGAGCCTCAATCAACTTCTTTATTAACATAAAAGTACAAATAATAAATAATAAATAAATTATGCTACTACTCACATTCAACATTTAATTTGATCCTAAATTTATTTTTCTCCTCAACTCTAAAATGGTGCAAACTTCCTACAATAGTATGTAATTATGATGGTGATAATGATGATTATCATCCACTAAGACCAAATATGGTAAATAAGAAGGTAAAAAGATATTACTAAAAGTTATTTCAAATTTTATTGTTATGCTAAAAAAGCATTAAAAGAAGTCTTTCAAGATCATCATAATTTTGTTTACTTAAACAATCAAGAAGGTTGGTAATGTCACAAATATTTTGAAATTTAATTCCAATATGAGTATAATCTAGATGATCTATGAGAGTTTTTTAATCTTCAACCATATTACTAGTGTTGCAAAGGTGATAGACTTTTAAATTGTGCTAACATTGTCTTAGTAATAATCGTAACTTAATACATACATGATATTTACTATATCAAATTATAATTAAATGGGTTAATATTAGTAACATACACATTATTATTGTCATAAAATAACCTTAACAAACTTATCTTCTAATATAAACCATATAAAATATTAAAATAGATAATGTAAGGAATCCAAGATTGAGATGTGACAGATTTTCTTTAGCAAGTTTATATAAATTTGTTTTATAAATTTTATCATGGTAATTTTTACACAAAAAAAGGTTAATATCTACATTAAAATTAGTGAACTAAGTGACTTTCTAATTCCTCATTTTGGAAAGTCTTAATCTAGTTAAAGTTCTAAATTCTAGATACACGGAATACTTCCAAATTTAATGAAATATGTGTTAAAAGCTCAATTCAATCAGAACTAATTCCAGAAATATCATTTAGAATAATCAATTAACAAATCTTAAAAATAACATCCTAGTATAGATAATAACATCATCTCGACATCGATTCTAGAGTTTGACATTAATTTAGATAAAAATAATATAATCACCTTAACGACATAAACAACTTCTAGCACATACAATGCACTTGTATTTCATCAGTTTACCTACCTTGGTCCTTACAATTTAAGAACATTAAATTGACTAAACATTTATTTGTTGTTTCGGGGGAAGTACAAATAGAAGTTAAAAAAAAAATCATCAAATGAAAACATGATATGTGAAGGGAAAGGGACTCTAGAGGTAGATTTGTAGGAAGAGGAAGAAGCTTAATTCCCACAAATCTGCTCACTCCACCACGACTTTGAAGTTCCACACCAACCACTCAAACTTGAATTCCATTCGTAGGTCAATAAAGACTTCATGAAATCTTAAGATATGAAATCCAAGAATTTCACATACTTCATCTACTAAAGCTATAATCAAAGAAGATCCTACATCCCTAAATACATGAGTAGTTTTTTTATCTTTCACTGGTGAACAAATTCTAGGAGAAGAATTAGAAATTCCTGGTGAAGAAGAGGAACAAGAAACTTATCTTGATTATCCATTGATAGAGGAACCAGAAGAAGTAGAAGATGCTTACATTAGTTCTGAAGAATCTATCATGGTTGAAGAAGGAGGAGGAGAAGTACACAATGTCAATGGTGAAAAAAATAGGATTAGAGGAGGTAGAGGTAGAGGATGAGGTGGAGATATAGGGAGAGGAGGAGATAGAGGTCCAGGAGATGAAGACCCTTTTCGTTTTCCTATATTTGATGAAGATACAACCTTCACAATGAAAAATATTTCAACTTCTATTCTTCCTAATTTATTTGGAAAAAGAAGTGAAGAACCAGAGACATTTCTCTTTGAATTTGAAGTATTATTCAGATCATATGGTTATCTACAAGATGCTCATAAATTAAAATTGTTCCCCGCTAAATTAAAGGATTCAACACTGAAATGGTTCATGAGTATAGGAACTAATTCTATAAGGACATGGGCACAAATGAAAGAATCATTATTAGTGAAATATAGGAACTATTGTATGCCTCAGAACATTAGCGACAAAGTCTTCAAAATGACACAGAAAGAATATGAGAATATTGAAGTCTTAGTTGAGATATTTGTTTATAATCTTAAAAGGGAAAAAATGGATAGCCTGGATGAGGAAACTTGGAAAGCCCTCCTACTCAAATCTATCAGAGTTGAGTGGATTGATCTCCTTAACATGAGAAGAAAAGGAGATATTTCTCAACTACCATTTGTAGATATCTGTGATTTATGTGTACATATCTCAAGGGGTAAAGCACGAGTTGGAAAAAGTCTTAGGGACCCTCTCTTATCAAGAATCAATAAATATGATACTTTTAAGAAATATATTTTAGGGAGTATGAGTGAACAAATTGGCACCATTAAAATAAAAAACAAGAAAAAATCTAAAAATGTTGCATTATCCATCTTTTGTCCTAGGTGTGGCATGCTCTAAGAGAATGTCCTATAGATCTAAAAATTGTAGAAACTTGTGTCATATGTGCAAAAAACCATGACACTAAATAATTTCCTTCTCTACCAAGTCTTAAGGTTGTATTTAATGATGAAGGGATATTAGAACAAGTAGACCCTATTATTTTATTGTTAAAAGACCATGGCAGAACTCTCAGGCAAATGAACCACAAGGATTTAAGTCACAACAATTCGTTCAGTCTTCACAAAATAAGTTGAATCCATATTGCGATCCTTGGGCTTAGCCACAATCACAATATTGGAATCAAGGATAGCAAAATCCTTATGGGGCTTATGCTCAATATCAACAATATTCACCATCCTATCCTAATTTTCCACCACAATTCTTACCCCAATCTAGTCATATTCTTCAATATAATCAAATTCCTAAATCTAATCAATTACCTCAATTCCAAATCCAAAATTAAAATCCACATCTCTGCCTATCATTTGTACAAAAACCAGATCAATTACTCGCTCAAACACTTTTGGATCCAAATAATAAATTGTCACACCTTGTTTATAATATGGAAGGGAAAAATACTTAGACCTATGTAATAACTCCATTAGATCTAAATAATGTTCAATTAAGGTCTGGTAGAGTATTGCAAAGAAAAACCCCTGTTGTTATTCAGGAAGCAAGGACAAATCTTCAAAAAGATAAAAATCAATATGAAGAAGGAGAAATCTCTCTTTCTCAAAAAGAAAATAATCAAACAAAAAATGTTCCTTTAAATTATGATAATACTCCTATTATAGAACAACCCTCAATATCCATTAGACCACCCCTTCCTAAACAGTTGAAAATTGATTAAGGAGTAGAAAAAAATCACATTGCCTCATTAAAATATGTTGGATGAATTAAGAAATGTTTGTAGAAAAAATCCTTTATTGCAATCTATAAAAGAAATACCATTTTTTGCAAAAACAATCAAGGAATTGAGTACTCAAATATTAGGAAGAAAAAGAAAATACATAGAAAGAATTCAATTAGTTGGGAAAATTGTAGACATCATGATGGGTAAAGCAACAATACAAAAATATCTAGATCCAGGGAGCCCCATTGTGAAAATTCACATCAATGGAATTGAAATACAAAACACACTGATTGATCTAGAGCAACCATAAACATAATGAGTAAACAAATCAGGGATTCACTAAGGCTTCCTAATCTTCAATACACACCAACATTGTTGTAATTAGCAGATAGGTCTATAATTAAACCTGATGATGTGTTAGAAGATGTTTTTGTATCCTTAGATTATTGGGAATATGTTGTCGACTTCATGGTTTTAACAGTCAAGAATACTCTAGGAGGACATCCATTAATCCTAGGAATACCTTAGTTAGCTATGGTTGGTGCTTTCATTGGTTGTAGATCAAGTGATATGTTTATCTCAGATGGAAGTTATACAAAGAAAGTTACATTGTATCCACCTGCAAAAAAAAAAAAAAAAATAGAGAGTGAGGAATGGATAGATGATGATGATGATATACAACCTATTTTCACTATTGAACTAGTAAGAGAGGAGGACGAAATTTTAAATTTAATGAAAAATAATGATTCCTCCTCACATTATGACCATAGTCGAATTGAATATCTATCATCTAGCCAAGTGTCTCTACACTCTGTGGAAAAATTTCGACACTCTTTAAGAGAATTTTTTCCAGGAAAAACTTTGAACATTAATGAAAACCTGGAAGAATTATAGAAAAACCAATTGTTATAATTTAATAAAAACACTCTTCTACTTATGCATAGGAATACACTGACATGAGAGGAATTAATCCTAAAACTTGCATGCATCATATCTACATTGAATAGAGTGTGAGACCAGTTAGACAACCACAAAGAAGAATGAATCCAAATCTTAAGGAAATTGTTAGGGAGGAATTCCAAAAACTAGTCAATGTAAACTTCATATATCCAATATCAGATAGTCAGTGGGTTTCACCGCTAGTAATTGCTCCTAAGAAAACTGGGAAATGGAGAGTATGTATCAATTATAGGGAATTGAATAAAGCAACATTAAAAGACCACTTTCCAATTCCTTTCCTAGATCAAGCCTTAGACACATTAGAAAAGAAAAATTATTTCTCATTTTTGGAGGCTTTTAGTGGATATAATCAAATCTAGGTAGCACCTGAGGATGAACATAAAACACATTTACCTGTTCATGGAGAATTTATGCTTACCGATTACTTCCTTTTGGATTATGCAATGCTTTAACAACATTCCAAAGAGCAGTCCTCAGAATTTTCTCTAATTTTGTTCATGATTGTGTCGAAGCATATATGGATGATTTCACAGTTTATGGAAATTCGTTTGAAGAAGCACTTGAAAAGTTAGAAAAAGTTCTAATAAGATGTAAAGGAACAAATCTTTTGTTGAGTCATGCGAAAGGTTTTATGATTTTCAACAAAGGAATTGTTTTAGGTCACCATATTTCAAGATATAGTATTAAGGTAGACTCGTCTAAAGTAGAGGTCATTTCTAAATTATGAGTGCCAAATTGTAAACAAGATGTTAGAAGTTTTCTTGGTTTTACTCGATACTATAGAAAATTCATAGAAAATTTCACAAAAAATGCATCTTCACTCTTCAAACTACTTACCAGATATTGTGAATTCAGTTGGGATCCTCATTGTCAAAATGCCTTTGAAAATTTAAAAAAGAAAATCTCTGAAGCACCTATTTTAAAAGGACCTAATTGGAAATTTCCTTTCCATATATCAACCAATGCTTCAAACACAGCCTTGGGAGTTGTGTTAGGACAAAAAGACCTTAATCCTTATGAAATATATTATACAAGTAAAAATTTAACTCCAACAAAGCTAAATTATACTATAATTGAGAAGGAGATTTTAGTTGTATTTCATGCCATTAATAAATTCAGAAATTATATAACTAGCTATGAAACTTTCATTCACACAGACCATTCTTCCATTAGATATCTAATGAATAAACCAATCACTAATGGCAGAATAAGTAGATGGCTCTTATTGTTGCAATAATTCAACATCACCATTCCAGATCGACCTGGAAAAAAAAAAAAATTTGTTGACTTTTTATCTAGAATTCAGAATGATAACAATGATAAACCTTTCGAGGATAAATTTCCTGATGAATATCGTTTTTCAGTATCTACTAAATCACCTTGGTATGTAGATATTACTAATTATTTAGCTACAGGGAAATTACCATTTCATTCGTCTCCTAGAGAAAAGAGGAGGGCAATTCACAACATCACATCTTACTCATGGATAAATGAAGAATTGTACAAAACAGGACCAGATCTCATCATCAGAAGATGTGTTCGGGAAGATGAGATACTTGAGATACTTAAAGCATGCCATGATGAACCATGTGGAGGGAATTTTTATGACAGAAGAACTACTTATAAGATCCTTCTCTTAGGATATTATTGTCTTCCATTTTCAAGGATACCAAGGAGTATGTTAAGAGATGTGGCAGTTGTCAAAGGATGGGGAAACCTACTCTTTCAAATGAAATGCCATTACAACTCAGGTACTCATTCAAAATTTTGAGAAATGGGCACTAGATTTTGTTAGTCCAATTAATCCACCTTCAAAACAAAAAAGGTATATTCTATTATGTATTGATTATGTCACTAAATGGAAAGCTAAAGCACTTCCTTTTGCTACTGAAAATGTTGTAGTTTCATTTATTTTTGAGAATATTTTCACTCGTTTTGGTTTCCCAAGATAAATTGTAATAGACCAAGTAACACAGTTTACATCCGGATTGGTGCAGAAGCTCGTGGAACAACACAAAATCAAGCATCAGAAATCTACTCCATACCATTGGAAATGGACAAGTTGAGTCTACAAACAAGGTGATTGAATCAATTCTCACCAATATTGTACACTTACATAGGAAGGACTAGGTAGAAAATATTCCAGAAGCTTTTTGGGCTTATAGAACTACATGGAGAAGCACTACAGGACATGCTCCCCATGAACCTGTTTATGGGAAGAAGGTATTACTTCCAATAGATTTCCATATCCAAACCTATAAAGTAGTAGTCGATTTGGATCTTAACTTATTAGAAGCACGAAAGAAAAGGACAGGTCAACTCAATGAGCTTGATGAAATAAGACAAGATGCCTTCTAGAAGACCAGCATAGTTCAGCAATAGAGATCCAGATGGCATGACAAATATATCAAAGAAAGAAAATTTCATCTAGGAGATTGGGCATTAATTTTTTATTCAAAGTTCAAAAACTTCCAAGGAAAATTCCAAACTCACTGGCTTGGACCTTATGAAGCTGAAAATGTCTTTGACAATGGTGCAATCAGAATCAGGACTATTGATGAAGAGAAGATTCCTCTTTTAGTGAATGGAAATCGGCTTAGAATTTATTAGAATCCATTGACAAAAGAAGAATTTGTAAAAATTTTCCAAGACAATTCAGAATTGAAGATGGTTGAGAAAAATTATTCTTCTTTTCCACCTTAGAAATTTTTTCTCTGTTTTCATAAAAAAAAAAATTAATAATAATAAAAATAATAATAAATATAAAAATATAATAATGTATAAACATGAAAACCAACAAGTTGTTGGCATGCTTATGCAAAAAATTTAAAGTGAAAACCAACTCTTGTTGGCACCTTAAATTTTCTCTTAATCATTTAAAAAAAAATCCCTTTTTCTAAACATCCCTTTCTTGAAAATCTTTTAGCTACAAAATTAGTGACTTTCTGCAGCTCAAGCAAGTTTCTACAGCTCTGACAAAGTTTCTGCAACCAATCTAACAGGGACACTTGGTGGCTCAAATTGAAGAAATGATTGACTCCTTTCAAAGTGAAAAGTACCTACAAATGACATCAAAGGACAAATAAAGGTTAGCAAATAAATCTAAGGTATGTAACACTTTAATTTTACAATAGGGGTTAACATATTGCATATATGAACTACTTGGACATAACATTACCAAAAAAAAAACCAAAATCATTGCAATTCATGGCTGGTAGTCCCTTGTCAAATACATTGTAGTCTGCCACCATTTTAACTCCTATCCCATACTCATTTCAGATCCATCAATTTGATCACCGAATCATTGAATTAAATGCATCCAAATGACTAACTCATCTCTGCGAACCTTCATTATACTTGCATGTTCTCTAATTCTTCCAAATTCATACAATCTCTCCATTCTAAAAATGAAACCCTACTAAAACCATTTTCCCTGTCAAGTAAAATAGTTCTTGAGATGAAACATCTCTAACCATGGGCGTTATTGTTCAGACATAAGAAACAAGAAGGAAAGTTTTGGAAGGATACCCCGAGACTAGAGAATTATTACAAAAAGTTTAGTGGTTAGATTTCATAGAAAATTTTGATGGTTTCCACAGGGAGGTGACAAAAAGCTTTGCACAATATTTTGATGGAACAGAAGTTGAAATAGGTGATGTCAAGTTCACAGTAATAGATTCCCTAATTGCAGAAGCCACCAAACTGCCTAGAGCTGGAGAAAAATGGTTCAAGAACAAAGAAATTGAAGGGGAAGACTGGAAATTTTTCTTGAAAAACCCAAGCATGGATACTATTTTCTTAAAAAAAGTTATTCCTAGTTCTACCCTCAAAAGTAAATGGAGAAATTTGCTCCATGTTCTTCAGAAATTTATTACTTGTGAAGACCGATTTGGGTGTATTTTTTTCTATCAGATTAGGCTATTGATGAATTTCCTTGAAGAGCATCAAATGAATCTTCCATACTTTCTATTGCATAGCCTTAAGAAAATGTTAGTAAATGTTCAGAAGAAAATCCAGCTTATAGACAACACAATGTACCATCATCGGTTAATAAAAATCTTGATTGAGTTTCATATTCAAAGCATAGGTGATAATTGGGAAGATTTTGTAGTAAGAAATCACTTTGAAGAGAAAACCCCAAAACAACCAAGTGGTAGAAAAACCCTAAGGGGAAGAAAGAGAAAAATTGAGACAGTAATAGAACGAGAACCACAACATCAACAAGAATTATCAAAGGATGATCTACCAATTGTAGAAATTTTGCAGAAAACAAATAGAGAAAGTCTTAGAAGAAATAAAGCCAGCAAGGAAATAGAGGTTTTACCCCAAACAAAAATCCTTCCTCAGAAAGAAAATCCAAAAGTTAAAGAAAAGAAAATTCAAGAGTTGCCAACCACAGGTTTGAGAAGAAGCAACATATTGAACACAGTGAACGAAGCAACCTCAGAAAGTTGCAGAACATATTGATCTTGAGTCAAAAGATCAATCTGAAAATGTTGAGAACTCTCTAAGAGAATCACGGAGACTATCACCAAGGGCATCACCACCACCCTTCAGTTCACCTCCAAGGAGTCCAGTACAAAGCCCAGGTATTGATCATGTTCAACAAGAAATCTATGATTACATAGAATCATTAGAGAGAAAGGAAGAAACAACCAAAGGATCAATTCAGAGCCCAGAAGAAGGAAACAACCATTTTAGTGAGCCACAAGAACCTCCAGCATCTAATGTCTTGAAACAAGAAATCTTTGAGGTGGAGACATTAAACAAGTACCTCAAAAGTGAAAATCAAACCTTGAAGGTACAAAATGGAATTCAAATTCCCAAAAGTGATAACCTCATTCTTCACTTAATTCTATGGTATAAAAAGAACAAGAAATTGAAAAAAGAAAACGAGACCATGAAAAGAGAAATCATTAACCTGAATTATAAGACCCTTATGAGGAAACCAAGGATGCCAGTGACTGGCAAGAAAAAGAATAAGAAAGTGAAATTTGGATGTGCTGGAAAAGGTATACAGGAAAACAAAAATTATGTTTTGTATGAGGACATACTAAACCTTGAGTGTGGGGCAATGTAGAGTCCAATAACTGCTTTATCTTGACATCCCTTTTGTCCATACTTACCTCATCTTTCCTATTCCTATCATCCAAATAAATGCAATAAACATAAGGTTTTCATAAGGTAAACATTCATATGTCCTCCTTTTCATATTTTTCCAATATGCCTTATTGTTTTCTTAAATTTAGATGCATCTACAAAATTGACCTAATTCTGCAGCTAATCCATAAATCTGGAGCTACTTCCATTGTTGACAGGGTTCAAGTGTGTTAGCTCAACAAAGAAGTATATGGGTAGATAGGGAATGATCCTCTCATGGACTTATTCATGTTTACTCCAGCTAATTCATCATGATATCCGCACTACAACATGGTCAACCATGACAATCAACCGCAAGACAGTGCACTGGAACAAAGTCCAAGTTTCAAGAGATTTCATCGATTTTCTTTTTCAATAGAAAATTGATAAACAAGCGATATGATTTAGTTTTGATAAGGATTGTAACGAAGTTTTTTAGGCTTGAATTTCTCATATTGTTAATTAGAACTCTATAAAAACAATGGCAGCTCTATGTAATGGGTGCGCCGTTGTATGTAATTTTGAGCATCTTGTAGAACTATTTTTCATTTAATGCAAAGGTCTTGGTTCATACATTTTATGTGTTGTTGATTTAAGGCGACTGACTGCCTCATCAAGGGCCACTACGCACAGATCAGGTCTTTTATTCACTACAATTAGATTTTCTTTTGTTTCATAGATTTAATTCATGGATGCGCTGTTTTCATATTTTTAAGATGTAGATCAATGAAGTTCGCAACTAACTTCACTTGATTGATCTCCTTATCGTTAATTTCGTTCACTTAATATCTAGCATAAACTCAGTCATTTCATTTGCTTCATACCTAGTATAAGTTAGTAATTTCATTTCATTCATAGCTTAGTAATTTCATAGCTTCGTAATCTTGTTTTTGTTTTACTTTTTGCATTGAAATAAAGTTGCAGTAGATAAGAGTGACAATCTTTCTCAGCATCTGAATTCAGGCACAATTCATTTCCAATTTGATAAATTAGGATTTTCTTTATGTCATTTCATGCTTTATTAATTAGCTTTGTTTATCTGCAACATAAAAATCCAAAAAGAATTTAGATAACAATAATATAATCACCTTAATGACATAAAAAACTTCTGGCACATACAGTGCACTTGTACATCATCAGTTTACATGCCCTCGTTGATAATTTATTCTTACAATTTAAGAACATTAAATTGACTAAACAAGGATAAATAAAGAAATGTACAATAAAAGACCTGACTTAATCATTCCAAGATGTGTTAGAGAGGATGAAGTACCAGAGATATTAAAAGTTTGTCATTATGAGCCATGCGGTGGACATTTCACTAATAAAAGAACTGCCTATAAAGTCCTTCTCTTAGCATACTGTTCACCTTCTATTTCTAAGGATGCCAAAGAATGTGTTAAGAGATGTGACAGTTGTCAAAGAATGGGAAAGCATGTTGCTTTAGATGAAATTCCTCTACAACCTTAGGCACTTATTAACCTTTTGAGATATGGGTTTTAGATTTTGTTGGTCCTATCAATCCACCATCAAGACAAAAAAGTTATATTGTCGTTTGTACAAATTATGTCACAAAATGGGTAGAAGCTAAAGCACTTCCTTTTTCTACTAAAAATGTTGTAGTTTCATTTCTTTCTGAGGATATTTCCACTCATTTTGGTGTCCCAAGGGAAATTGTGACAGATCAAGGTACTCAATTTACATCCAAGCTGGTAGAGAAGATAATGGAGGAGTACAAAATCAAACATCAAAAGTATACTCCATATCATCCACGAGCAAACGGACAATTTGAATCTACAAATAAAGTAATTGAAGCAATTCTTACCAAGACTGTCCATCTACATAGAAGGGATTGGACAGAAAATCTTCCAAAAGATTTATGGGCATATCGTACCACATGGAAAAACACAACAACACACACTCCTTATGAACTTGTTTATGGAAAGCAAGTCCTATCTCCTCTTGAGTTCCAGATAAAGACTTTTAAAACAGTAGCCAAATTGGGTCTTGATCTATCAGAAACCAAAAGACAAAGAATGGAGTAATTAAATGAACTTGATGTGATATGAAAAGATGTTCTTTATAGAACCAATATAGTCCAACAACAAAGATCCAGGTGGCATGATAAGTTTATCAAAGAAAGAAAATTATAGCTTGGTAATTGGGCATTGTTTTTTGATTCAAAGTTTAAAGATTTTCAAGGAAAATTTCAAACTCATTGGCTTGGTCCTTGTGAGATTGACATTGTCTTTGATAATGGAGCAGTCAAAATTAGAACCATTGATGAAGAAAAAATAATCTTCCTTGTAAATGGTCATAGATTACAAATATATCATAAACCATTAACAAAGGAAGAGTTCATAAGAAATATGCAAGATAATATGAATTTCAATTTGGTCAAGGAAGATTCTTCTTCCTCTCCAACTTAGTTGTCTACTTTCTTTTTCAAAAAAACTAAATCTATATATATATATATATGAAAAAAAAATTGTATAAACATGAAAACCAACATTGTTGGCATGTTTATACACAAAATCTAGGTTGAAAATCAAGAATTATTGGAAGCATAGATTTTATTTTTAGTTCCCTATTCTTGTCCCATTTATTTTTATTCCTTTTCTGAAAAAAATACTACAGCTACATGATTGTCAGTAATCTGTAGCTCTCATGGAATTTTGTAGCTGACTTGATAGATTGCAACCAAGGAAACTGAAGATCATGGAAAAAACATATTGAATGAAGATCACAGCTGAAGCAACCTGAGTATAATCCATAAAAGGAAAAATCCAAAGTCAGTAAGGCAAGATAGAAGGTATGTAAATATTAGTTAGATAATAAAGGGAAAAACATTGAATTATGAAATTAAATAGATGAATGACTGTTGCTACTGCCATTTTGTATAATGATTACCTTCATTACGACATGACTTTAGCTCTAACGAAAATATCTTCTCAAAAGGATATGAACCCGATATGAAACCTTGTTATCCTTCAAATTTACTCCCTTCCTTCCGTATATCATCCCACTTTGTTCGCATACCATCAGAGTTCCTTGCATCATATATATTCCACTCAGCCATGTTCCATTGCCGAAAACACCTCATCCATTACCCAAATTCCATCTCTTTGACCTACTCCATAACCAAACTCCTTCCATAACCCTGTCAAAAAGTGAAATTAGGGGCTAAGACTTCTTCAGCATGGGAGCCATTGTACACTCAAATAGGGCTGTATTTCTTAAAGGATACCCATGGGTGAAAAAATAGTTGCAGCAAGCTCATTGGTTAGGATTTGTTGAAAACATTGATGGCCATGAGAAAGAAGTTATGAAATCTTTTTCTCAGGCATATGACGGTATAGAAGTAGAGATTGGAGACATTAAATTGTTCTAACAGAGTCATTTGTAGTAGAAGCTACTAGATTACCAAGAAACAGGGAAAGTTGGGTCATAAACCGGAAGATTAAGGAGAGAGAATGGGAAGTCTTTCTTTAAAATATAGGTATAGATATCTCTGTCTTTAAGAAGGGAATTCCAATCACAACCTTAAAGAATAAATGGAGAAATTTTCTATTTATTATTCAAAAATTCATAACTTTTGAAGGTAGGTTTGGAAACATGTTATTTTACCATGCTCGCCTAATAATGATTTTTCTTGATGGTAATGAAATCAACCTACCATACTTCTTGCTTCGTAGTTTGAGAATAATGGTTGGAAACATTCAAAGGAAAATAAAGTCCAAAGATAATGCCTTGTACCATCATGGGTTAGTGAAAATTTTAATTCAAGCCCATCTAAAAATAAAAAGGAGATAACTGGAAGATTTTCATATTAGAAATCATTTCAAAGAAGTTAAATAAGAAGAGCCTAGTAATAAAACAAGAAAGAGTAGAAGAAAGTTTCCCTAAAACCCTAAGGAAAATTCACCTGCACAACAAAGACAATAAGATCTGTATCATAGTGATGAAACCCCTCTTGTAAGTGTGTTGGAAACTCTTAAGCAGAAAAATGTTAAAAGAAAGGTAGCCGACAATAAAAGGGAAAGTACATCAAAAGGAGAAACAGAACAATAAAAGGTTAAAAAGCATCCTCGTACTACTGAAAAATCACCATCAACTATAAGAACAAGTGCAAGACTTAACAAACCAATACATGAACAGTCTCAGCAATCTCTAGAATTCATCAATTTAGAAGAAGAATACAAACTCACAGTTCCATCACTAGTTGCAAGTCCAACTAGGAGAACTCCAAAAATTGATCTTGTCTAGCAAGAAATATATGACCACATAGAATCTATGGGAAAAAGAGCTACAGGAAAAATTATTGAATCATTTGAAAACCGAGAAGAAATTTTCAGTGAAGGAATTCATTTTAATCTTCTAGAAGAATCCCAAATTGTAAACACTCTTATGCAGGAAATCTATCAATTGAAGGTGTTAAAGAGACATTTGAAGTAGGAACATGAAACACTAAAGGTACAAAATTAAATCCATAGAACTCAAAATGATAACATCTTATTACATCTTGGTTTATGGTATGAGAAAAATAAGAAATTGAAAGATAAAAATAATTTTCTTAAGAAAAAGGTCACAACTTTGCAAAACATGATCTTGATGAAGAAACCAAAGATAACAACAGTAAATATGAGGAAAACAAGAAGAACTAACTAGATGTTCTTTCTTAGGCCTCTAAATAATCTACGTAACAAAGAAGGATTACAAAATTTTGGAATTTTGTGCATGACGACATGCAATGTCTTCTATGTGGGGGAATGTTGAAGCCCAAAATTGTCTCTTTTTGACAACCTTCTTACACTCCATCCTCCTTTTTTATTCTAATAACTCTAATTGAGCACCAGTTTACAAGGTTCATGGAAATAACAGGTACTTAGACATATTTTATTTCATAGGCTTCATAGTTCTTTATTATTTAACTCAATATTTGCATAAGCTATTGAATTGCACCAATTCTACAACTAATGATTGATTATGCAGCATAGTTGAAGGTTCAATGGGTTTCAAAACTCTAGCCGAGGAACGAGACATATGGGAAGGTGGCTAATAGTTGGCATAGTGATATTTACCTATTTTCATGACCTAGATCGATAATGAGAACACCACATAAGCCTAGTCAACATGGAAGTCAGCCAGGGAAGAAGAAGCCAGAGGTGAACTAGGCGAGCGAGAAAATTAATGGAAGCATATATTTAGCCTCATGATTTGCTTCTCTAATAGAAAATCATGAGGAAATCATGATATATTATCTTCTTATGTTATGTTTAGTCTCTGTCGTGTAGGATAGGCTCATAAATCTCTAAAACAGTTATTGGTAGAGGTTATAAATCTACCTCTCGGCATGATAAACATAGACCTAAATATTATTGTGTTTCGAAACATTGTTTGCATTTATAAAGGTGGGTTTGATCATTCTGTTGAGTAATTGTCTTGATGTGTATTTAGTTTCTAAGTAATCATGCGTAACTACAACTTACAGGAGGGCCCCTTGGAGCTGTAAGGTCTTATTTGTTTTTAGACAACAATTCAGTTTCGCATTTTAAATCACCTTGAATTATTTTATCTAACCTTGCAGTCTTGATTGTTAATGACTACTTTTGACAATGATAACAGAGTTCATAACAGAGTATGTTTCGTTTAAGGATCAATGAGTGAAGTCGAGATCTCTTATGCACATGAAAAATAGTATGACATAGTGTGGATTGAGAGACATTACATTTGAGTGAAGAGGATTTCAAGTTCTAATTAGTGTGATTATAGAGTTAATTTCTCTTTTTCTGTTAGAGTGATTTAGATTTAGCTTCATTATTTAGTTAAGAAAGTGTGATATCTATTTTAAGCAAAGTGTGACCTTTCCTTTGAGCAAGTGATAATTCTAGTTTTATATTTCTTTCAAACAAGTGTGATAATTCTAGTTTTATATTTCTTTTAAGCAAGTGTGATAAACTAAGTTTAATTTTTGTTAAGTGTGACATATTTACTTTCATGTAAGAGTGATATTTGTTAGAGAAAACATGTGCATCTGGATATCTCAATTTAATCTAGGAATTGCTTGAATAATAAGGACTTCTAGTACATAAAGTGCACATAGATTTCATGAGTATCATAGCCCTGGTTGATAATTTATGTAGTAATTGAACATTAATTAAATTACCAAACAAGGGGTACATAAAGGAAATGGCAAAGGTGAAGCGGATGATTTTTGATGGAGTATGAGATCATATAGTATCCCATATTTCTAGCAAGAATACTGCCATGGAAATGTTGGTACCTCTCTCCATGTTATATCGGAGTTCTTTCGAACAGTGGAAGATGTTTCTCAAGGAGAATATGAGAACCATCAGGATGCAGAATGGTGAAGGCATCAATCCCTTCCTCACTCATATTTAGGAGGTATGAGATCAGCTAGCACCAATTGGGGAGGCACCCCAACTCCTAGAGATTGTACGACTAGAACTAAACAATGTCTTAGAGGATTGGAAAGTGTTTTCCCAAAGAATATTAGGCATATACACTTTTACTGTTTGGGACATGATGTGGGCCAATATGCATCAGGAGGAATTGAGGTGAGCTCTAGTAAAGAGTACCATTACTGGAAGCAACAACAAGGGACTAACGGGAGAAGAGGATAATGTGGCCCTAACATCTAAGTGTTGTAGTTAGGGATAGGGGGAACAGAATAATAAGAAGAAGAAGAAGGACTTGTCAAAATTTAAGTGATTCAAGTGTGGTGACTTTGGTCACTACAACATGCAATGTCCTCTCAGGAAGAAAGACAAGCGGGAGAAGAAATATGAGCAGGAAACATGCATAGAAATAGAAAAAAAATTCTCTAGGTCAGAGGAAGATATTTCTATGTTAGCAGATATACCTCTATCCTGGAGTGAGGTGGAATGATTTGGTGTTGTAGCCGTAGAGAGCTATAGAGATTGGGAAGGGCCCAGTAAGGATTCCACCTCATAGGATAATTACCTAGCTACAGGGGCCCACAGTATTCAGTAGTAGGATGGATCCATCTTAGAGATGCAGCCAAATTCCAGGGTGACAGTTGCAGACTAGTAGTAGTCAGGTGCTAAGGAGCGCAGTGCGGTGTTGGTAGCATTATAAAGTGGCAGAATTCATAGTTAGCAATATTGCAGATTCTTCAATGAAAGTGTTGAGACTAGTAGTAGTCAGGACTTGGGAGACAAATGCATCACACTGAACATAGTTGATTCAGTATTTTCGATACTTCTCAGTTGTAGTAGTTGTAGTTTCAACAACAATAGATAAGAGGGAGTGGAAGTGCAGATGCAGGGTTGGTAGCAGCATAGCAGTGCTAGCAGCAGGACAAATGTAACATCAGAGTTACATAGTGGTTGGTTAGTAGCAGTAGCTAGACATGAGTAGCGTGACAAGAGATAGTATAGAGATAGGGTGTTGTGGCAGTGTGTGCAACACTAGAACGCAATCCTCACTAAGGGGGAGTTTTCTCTTTTGTAGCATCAGATGTTTTCTAGTCACGAAACTTGGTGGATGGGATAGAATACATTAGTTCTCCATAACCCATAAATCATTTCTGGAAATTCCACCTCTAAATGGCTTAACTAAATTACTATCCCATTTATAATTAGTTCCTCATTTTAAATTTATGGAAAGGGGTCAATTAATAATAATTAATTAATTAAAGGTGAGAATTCTCTAGAAACTCGTATGGATCTATAGGGAATTAATATGGGCCCTTGATTAAGTTTTAATCTTGATCGTTGGAGTACCAAAAGAGGATTATCAGAAGAATTAAATCGGTAGATGCATGATACACTTTGGAGAACACTCGAAGGTGGGGAGCACTTGAGAGTGTGAGCAATTGCAAATACTCTATGATCTAGGTAGATTGATCCTCCAATGTAGGTCAACAAGTTTGATCAAGTCAAAGATCGAGTAGCAAAGTGTTAGAGGGGCAGAGATAGTGATCCAGGGGAATATTTCTAGATCCGAAGAGGAAAATGGTGAGTGACTAAAGTATTCCACATGGTAGCTAGCCTAGACCAGTCGCAAGGGTAACACTGATTTTTTTGATGTAGTAGAATAGGGCAATGAAGGCTTTCCCAACAAATTCATCTGGATCGTTAGAAGCAAATTGAGCATGCGCAGAGGTTGATGACCAGATTTCAGAGGTCATGGATTTTCTTGTCGAGGAGAGAATTATTCTCTCTAAGTATTTTCTGTTAGATCTTTTTTTTTGGACAACCTGTTGGGCTTACAAAGATTGTACTGATAATTCATTGTTGCATAATAAATTAAGCCCTCAAATATTACATTGGTTTTCCCAAGTTGGGTTTTCGCGCGTACTTTTGTCCAAAATTGACTATGTTTATTTTTCGTGTGCGTGTGTTAAAGGTTCTTAGTTCCTATTTTTCTTCCGCGGTATTTAATTTTAGTGAAGAATTACAATATGATTAATTCAATATTAATCTGAAAATTAGTAAAATGTTAATAAGTTAGGAGAATTAATCCCAGTTGTTGTGTTTCAAGGAATTTTCACAGATGATACTATGGGCCTCCTTAATATTATAACAAAGTGTTTTTTCCTCCCTTGTTGTAGATGACACCTAGCAAAATTTAGAGAGATCACATACAAAAATATGTCAAAACTAGCATTTCATAGAAAGATAACGATGAATAAGTATCATAAGTCATTTTGAAACATAAAATACCAAAATGATATACATGTTATTAAACATTCAAATTCCCAATAAGATCTTGTGGAAGTAACAAAAATCATATGCACAACGTTTAGTACTAGAAAACCATTAAAAAATTAATTTATGTCTTAAGGGTTGCATTAATAATATACATAATCATTGTTACTTTAAACATAAGCAACATATATTGTAGCTACAAGATCAACAGTGTCATGATTGGGCTTAGCCAACAAGTCATTTGTGATGGGCCATCGTTCTTCGACAACTAGTTGCTTCCATTTAATATTTTCCTATTGATGTAGGTTTTCAACCTCTAATATGGATAGAGGGATGCATAACTCCATCTCACCCAATTGTGGTTGAGGATCCTCATCATCCTAACTATGTATCATTCTTTAGTGTCTTTCACATGTTAAAATTTAAGTACATAAGCAAAACTATTAGCCCCCAAAAGCTAAATATCCTTATAAAATATTAAAATTATGGTTGGATGATATCTTCAAACACATATGCTAACCTAGGAATAAACAAGGCACTGTAAGAGGGAGATTAATGAAATTTGAGATGTAAGAGTTGTTGAAAGAGAGCTTCTAGATAAGGGGAGGTCGATACTCACAAATTTGGCTAGAACATAAAATGGAGGGCTTGAAAACTAGAAAAACATCATCAAATTTTCATTTGATGAGGAGAGGGGATTTGAAATCCGAAGCCTAATCACAACTATTCTTAATACCTCTGTCATTTTAACTCTAAATGCTAGAGTTAAAAGTATCATGCATTATTACTTTATCTCATTTTTATATAACAAGTTCTGATACCAAATGAGACATCGACATACAAAAATGATATAACATAAAAAGTAAAATATACTTTCTTTAATACAGAATTTAATGCAAACGGCCAAACCTCAACCCTTGTTGTATCAATGTGCAAGTAAATGCAGTGTGGAAGTAGATGCATAGGAATAATCTCTAATAAATTAGTAATAATTACTTATAAAGATAAATATTAAGAAATGATAGGCTTCAAAAGGTTCTTAAGATTGCAAGGATGAAATAACTAACTGAAAGAAGGTTGCTAAAGTTGATTGATTGGAGGGTATCTAACATTGATAAAATTGCAATCTATAAATCTTATTAGAATAGTTACAGTCAACAACACAAATAGAATTTACGAAATATTTTGTCCATTTCGACATTAATTGTGAAGCATTATTATCCATTTCGAGATTAATTTGAATCAACATTAGTTTATTTCAAAAATGTGCAAGATCATGTAAGTTAAGAGTTGCAATATCAACATCTACATAGTAAAAATTAGATGTAAAATTTTATAAATTGATGAAGTGCGATAGTTAGGGAAAAAAATCCAAATCACCACAACTCAAAGTGCCAAGAATTTAGTTTAACCATTTAAAAAGCATATAGAATTTTGTCTCATTGTGTATATTTAAATGCAGTAGTGTATATTTCAATAAAAATAATTACAAATAGATAAATTATTACATACTTAGCTATCACGTACTGGTGAAAAGGGTTGACCTTATGGAATCCATCTACAACTACAATTAGCATATGAGTATTCATATGTCACTGAGCGTCCTTTTCTGTATCAAAGCTATGGTTGAATGAAGTTACGTAATATGTAATAATAACCTTATTTCTCTACAACTGAAATAATATTCAACCAAAGTTTGGCCTAATGGAAAAGATCATGCCCTAATGCTTGTGGTACCACCATTAGCTGTGGAGAATAAATTCATTGAACATTCTTCAACAAATGTTCCTGGCATTTTCAACTAAGGTACTATATCAGTAGGATTGACATAACTGGGGGCACTTCTGTAGGAAACCATAGGATTTTATAAAACCTGTAAAGGCAATAGTTGTTGAAACTTCTTTAATTAGATCTCACTACTTATTCCACATATGGAGTTCAGAAAATTCAATACCATATGATTGACATGAATATGCATTCTACTTGCTGCTCGAGATAGGTAACTAGTATTATTTTAGGAAAAAACACAAAGAGGAGTAATGGAAGTGAGTCTCATTGGAAGAATCTATAGAAAAACCTTTCTAGATGTTAATATAATAGAAGTACAAACATTGATATTTTATTAATCTACTAATAAGTACGCATAGTGGGTACTCGTTGGATGTGTAATTTAATTCGACATCCAACAGGTGTCTACACTTGACATTTAAGTAAACAAGGAGATAAGTTAAAAAATACAATAAAAAAATTAGTTTGATTTTGTTTTCTTTAAAAATTCATAACTCTTTATTATTTTAAATGTTATTATATTATATTCTTTAGGGGGGCCATTATATATCTAAAAATTACCTTAATGCATTAGCACATGCAAAAGTCAAGGAATTCAATAATAATTTATAGTGTCATATACTCCTGAACAAAATGGTGTCACAAAAAGGAAAAGCAAAGCATTGGTTGAACGTGTTTGAAGCATGATAAAAGGTAAAAAAAATTAATGATTTTTTGGTTAAAGCAATTAGCATTGTTGTATATTTGAAAAATAGAAGTATTACAAAAGGTATAGAGCACAAAACACCTTATGAAGCTTTTCCTGGCTATAAACCAATAGTGTCTCATTTGAGAATCTTAAAAAGCATAACTTTTTCTCTTTTTCTTGAAGAAGATAGGAGAAATCTTGATGCCAACGAAATCAAGTGAATTTTTAGTGGTTATTGTTCTGAATTCAAATCTTATAAAATGCATGATCCAAAGACTCACAATTTTTTTCAAGAAGAGAGGTCATATTTCACCAATGTATAGACAGGATTTGAAAATAGGAAGAGCACAATGTCTTGAAACTACTTAAACATAGTAAAGAAAAAGAAGGTGAAGAACAAGAGGTTGATGAAGAATAGGGTAGCATTGAAGCTAGTAGCACACAAACAAGAACTAGAGCAAATCCAAAATGAAATGAGCCTTCAGGAAGATTAGTAAGGAAAATTCATGCACCAATTAGGAATAAATATAATGCATTAATGAGCTTATCATAATACAATGCAATACCAAGATGAAAGGATCAAAGGTTTTGATCTGATATATCGAAATCCATCACATTACTATTTTTAATTGACGTTCAGAGTCAATAAGTGAGGCTCGTCATCTTGATGATGAGCCACACTTGGTAGCTTGAAACGTCAACTAAAAATGGTAACATGATCAATCCAATATTATCATATCAAAATTGATATTCTCACATAAGCAGCTACTCTAAAGATCAAAGGTTGTTTGTCATAGGAATTTGAAATGAAGGATCATGGAGAGATGAATTATTGTTTATGCCTTGAAGTTTGGGGAGAGAATGGTAGAACCTTGGTCACACAAAGTAAATATACACATGAATTAATCAAGGGATTCAACATGAATGGATGTGAAACAATGTCTACACCATTGTAGTATAATGTTAAACTCAACAATGATAATGAAACAGAAGAAGTGAATGGTACATTGTATAGAAAAATGGTGGGAAGTCTTAGTTATTTAACTATAATCAGGCTGGATATTGCATATTTAGTTAACACACTTAGTCAATTCATTGCTAAGCCACATGAAAGTCACTAGAAAGCAGCCAAGAGAGTCCTTTGGTATTTGAAGGATACTGAAAATTTTGTTATTGAGTACAATAATGATTTGAATGTTGAGTGGACAGGTTATTGAGATTCTCATTGGACAAGGATCGAAATGTTAATAAGTCCACGTCTAGATATACATTTACTATTGGATCTAATATTGTGCCATGGAGTAGCCAGAAACAATCAATTATTTCTTTGTATTCCACTAAAGCTAACTATAAGGCCTTATGTAGTGCAACCTGTGAAGCAATTTGGCTAAGAAGAATTCTTGAAGATGTGAGAAAAAATAAAGAATGACCAAGAGTCATCAAATGTGACAACCAAAGCTCTATCAAATGGGTGAACAACCTAGTCTATCATGCAATATCAAAACATATTGAAATATTAAGTCGTCTTGTATGAGGAAAATGTAATCAAAGGAAATTAATTTGATTTGTTGTTATGCAAATGGTAATGTGACGAACATATTTACTAATCCTCTAGAAAAATATAAGTTCACATTATCTAGAGACAAGTTAGGTGTGGTAAATAATTCATTTTCTCCATTAAGAGGGAGCGTTAGAGATAATAGAGAAATGAATGTTCTAGGTTATGTGAGTTTCAAGGCGATGTTTTAGAATTTGTTGTTTTTCAATGTAAGTGAATTGTAGCTAAGTAGGAGCCTTTATCCTCCAAGTTGTTATGTTTATTGAATCTATCAACCCCATTGCTATATAATGAGACACAATCATATACTTAGTACATACAAACTTACCCCAAGTTTTTTTGACAAGTTTGATTCATTCGTCAAACTTACCCGAGGTTTTTTGACAAGTTTGACCCATTCACTATACTTGCCAAAGTTAACAATGGAAATTTTAGTCTTCACACACTGTTAGCTTTTGATTATTTTTCTTTTTCTTCAATATGAAATATATTATGAGACATGTAGAAGTCTCAAACTTTGTCTTTTTCTTGGTTGGTATATATTTGGTTTGACAAGTTGGATCTTTCAATATACTTGGGAATGCTAATCTTAGCATTGATATTTTACTCTCCTCATGTTATAAGAGAGGTGGAAGTCATAAACTTCATTTGTATATATTTTAAAAAGGTTGAGAAGAACATACTTCATGAACATAGCACATTGAGGACAAACTGAAACATGTATTTGACTTTATAAAGAGGTAATATATTATAATATATAAAATAAAAAACCATATGCATATGCAATAAGAAGCCCATACAATTTAAATAATTATTTTGGAAATAATTTATCTTTTAATCATGAATTATAATAATAATGTGATCTAAGTATGTGTAAATAATAAGATTGCATAGCAATTTAAAATCTTTTTTATATATAAAAATGATTAGTAAATTAAGTTATATTAGGCATATTTTAGCTAATTGTAGGTAGTTTTCTATGGAGCTTTATTCTCTAGCCAATGTTAAATTACAAAGATGAAATTTTGAATTCACCTAAAATGGGGTCAAAACCTAGATAATTTTCACTACAAATATTTTTTTAAAGATAGAGAAACTCTAGACATCGGCATTACCTACCCCACACAACTTAAGGTAATGTTATTTCTCTATATTTGAAATGTATCCTTCCTCTTTTTTAACTATGGGAATCAGTAATTCCAATGGTATCCAAAAATTATTGAAAATTTTCATGGTTTCTTACAATTTTTAAGAGGTGCATATGTTCATGTTCATTGTTTGTCTTCATATTCATGGATGGTATATTCTAAAATAGAATGGCCCATATTTATTGTTGGTCTAATCTAAAATGGAATGGCACTTTTTAATTATTGTTCCTTTCTATAGGACTTCATTTTCTTGTTTTTGTTTGAGCTTTTACTTTCTCATTCAGATTTCCATGTGTCAACATAACTAAGAGAGGCCCCCCACCACTACTTATGGTTCCAAGAATGTAGGGGAGGGACCTTGCTAAATTGTACCAGTAATGGATGAACTCTAACAAATGATATATTTTCCAATACTCATGGCTTAAGTAAGGTGAAGATGATAAGATAAGCCAAGTAGAAAAAAAAATAAGATTGTTTTTTATTAACATGAAAAAAATTGTTATCAACACTCATGGATCATAACCCTTATAGATGTCCATGGTCTCTAGATCTTGATCGTGATTTTTTTACTAACTACAAAAGTAAAAACACATATAATATTCATATAATATTCACAAGAGCATGTATTTTTCCTCATGGTAATAGCCATAAAAAAATTTAACAAATTTAATCACAAATATTCCCAAGGACAAATAATTTTTGGGTATTACAAATTGACTTTAGAAGCATTATTAAATACCAAAAAGTGTTGGTTGTGCCAATGTATAATCATAGAAATGGTAAATGGTATTCAATTAGAATATGCCCCTTGCAAATTGATAACAATTTTACATTGATTTAGTTATACTCACCCTTGAGGACAACACTACTTTTGAAGGGAGAGAACATGTAAAGATATTATGCCAATCCCCTTAATTAAAATACTTTATTCATTTATGAAGCCACCTTTCTTGAATAAGACTCATTAGATAATTAATTAATAGTTATTCAATGTAAAAAGTATATATTTTTATTAATAAATCTTAAATTAGGCTCTACTTATATCTTATAACCACTCATAGTCAAAGTTCTCTTGCGATAGCTATATATTGTGATAGCTATATATTAAATAGAAATTTATGTAATATTATGTCAAAATTTATTATTGTATTTGGAAATTTGTTTTGAAACATCCCATCATTAAAATAGAAATAAAAAGATAACTGAACTTTTTATTTTTAAATATAAAAAATTTATTTATTTTCCTTTATAATTAGTTCACATTTTTAAAAAATCACATCACACTTCTCCTCTTCAATTATATATATAATAGCGTTGCTATATTGTGATTCTTTAAATTTAAATCCTCTTCAACGACTTTCGAAGATATTGTACCTCTGGTTTTAGTTTCCATCACTTGATCGACCATAATAGTACACTCAATAATTGGTTAAATTTCCATAGGATTCCCCATGAGTAGATGGTCCTTCTCGGAATATTGCATATCATTGCTTTCTCCATAGGGCGTGACTTCATATCTAGGATTTTTCTAATAATTGGTTAAATTTCCATAAGATTCCCTATGAGTAGATGGTCCTTCTCGGAATATTGCATATCATTGCTTTCTCCATAGGGTGTGACTTCATATCTAAGATTTTTATAATTTTGGCTGGCCACACTCCACTACATTCCCATCTATCACTGGATGATCCTCCTCGGAATATTGCTTTCTCCAGAGGACGTGGCTTCATATTTGCTGTACTTGAAGCTTCCTAGCGGTCTTTTTCTGCAACCCCGTTTCTTTTGTTTTGCTAGTTCCCTTGATGCTACCTGTTTGAACGAGGGAGCTCCAGTCAAAATCCCACTGCACTCACAGACAAACACTAACACAACTGATGCTAATACCTTCATCAATTTAACTATAAACGCTCCAATTAGAAGAAAATTTATTATTACTTAATTTCATTTTTTATATAAAAGTTGTTCTCCGAGCAAATAGTACATTGAAATAAAAAATGATATAATATAAGAAGGTAAAAGAGACTTCCATTAATATGGAAGTTACTGTGAGGGACCGAACGTCAAACCCTTCTTGTGTCAGTGTGGAAGTTAATGCAGTATGAAAATCGATGCAAAGGAGCTCTCTTTAATAATAACTATAGAGATTGAATGTAACTAAAACTAGCAAGATAAATGATTAAGGAAGGATAAGCTTTAGAAGGTTCTTCCTGAAGAAAGTTCCTAAATGATTAAGGAAGGATAAGCTTCAGAAGCTTCTTCTTGAAGAAAGTTCTTAAATTTGATTGATGTTGGAAAGATAAGGGAGCTAAAATACAAATTTCACATAAAAATTTTATTACATGAAAATTTATTCAATTTTATTATAATTCATCTGGTGAAGGGTATTTAAACGGTTTTAGAAGGTTTTTTTGAAAAAAGTCCTTAAATTTGATTAATATTAGGAAGATAAAAGAGCTAAAATACAAATTTCGCATAAAAACTTTATTACATAAAAATTTGATTCTAACTTTATTATAATTAATCTGATGAAGAGTATTTTGATTCAACTTTATTATAATTAATCTGATGAAGAGTATTTAAAAGTATTTAAACCTTTTAGAACAAGATTCAGACTACAACTTAACATACACTTACTAAAATCAACCTTTCCAAATATAAGATTAACTCACACCACTAATAATAGAACTCGCACTGACTACACTCCATGCCTGAGTAATTGTTATTTCCAACAATTGATTAGACGGTATCTAAGAACAAAGCAATGTTTAAATCTTATCAAAAAAATTACAGTAAACAAAAGGAACAGAATTTGTGAAACATCGCGTCCATTTCGATATTAATTGCGCAGCACTCTTAGATCATTCCAAATATGTGCTTAAGAATGGTAATATTGACATCCAGATGGTGAAAATTAAACATTCAGTTTTAAAAATTAATGAAGTGCCATAGTTGGGGAGGAAATTCTAAATCGCCACAACTCAGAGGGCCAAGAACTTAGTTTTGCTGTGTAGGTTTAAATGCAATAGCGCATATTACAGTAAAAACAATCACTAATATATAGAGAAATACAGACTTTAACAATCACGTACTGATCAAGAGGACCGATCTTATTTATCCCATCTACCACTTCAGTTAGCATATGAATATCTCAATATCTCACTCAGCCTCTTTTTATGTATCAAAGATATGGTTGAATGAAGTTACTTAATATGTGATAATAAAATTATTGTCCGAGCTTAAATACTATTCAGATACATGTAGCTTGGAAAACCCAACCAGTGTTTAGTCCAGTGAAGGAGACCATGCCCTGACGCTCGTGGTACCACCATTAGCAGTGCAGAATAACCTCGTCGAACATTCTTCAAGAAATGTTCCTGGTGTCTGGAACTGCGTCACTGTATCAGCAGGATCGACGTAACTGGTGGCAGTTCCGTATGCAACAATAGGATCTGGGAACGCCTGTAATGGCAGCAGCTGCTGAAAGTTCACTAATCAGGTTTCACTAATTATTCTACATATGGAGTTTAGAAATTCAATACCACATGATTGCCCTTAATAAGCACTCTACTTACCACTCGAGACAGGTCACTAGTATTTTGTTGGTCAAAAGAACAAAGAGGAGTAACGCAGGCGAGCTTCATTGAAAGAATCTGCAGAAAATACCTTTCCAGCTATTAATATAATCAAAGCGAAGAAATGAAATCTAAGTACAAATTTAGGTATTTTTTGGTGCGCCATTTTAACCGAAGTAATTCTTACCTTCACCTGGCTCTGCAAGGACTGCACATAGTTGATGATTTCCTCTAACACAAGTGCCTTGCTGGTAAGCTAATATCTCACACACACCACAATTTAATAATTTCCATTTCAATGACCGGACAATATTAAGCATTAATTCAACAGTAACCCAAAAAATATCGAATAAAAACTCACAACCGTATTAATCCATCACTAATTCAGCAACTGAGTGTAAGCCAACAATTCGGTAAACAAGGAAAAAGAGAAAAAAATTGTTTACAGTCTCACGATATTTTGTAGGATTTATGAGAAAATGTAAGAAAATTAAATTTTCCACAAAACTGTGGCATGGCAGGAAAAGTGTTGTTTCCCTTGAAGTTCCTCCTGCATTTTCTATATATGTCTTAGGGTGATAATTTAGCTTTTAATGTTGTGAAAGAAACTTCTTAATGGTGAGAAAGAAATTAAGTAAAAGGAGCAGCAATATTATACCTTCGAGCAACCAGGAATAAGGTTTTGTAGAACATTCATGCGATCGCTGATTTTCTGCCTTCTGACCTGCATTTGATAGAAATTTAATGAAGACAAGCTACTATTTGTCGAACTAATAAATCATTAGTGTTATATAAGTATATATACCCTTTCTGCCAAGCTATGACTGTCAGTAGCCTGTCCTCTTCTTGCTCTCACGTGGATATAATCCTTGTGAGACTCGGTCTTTGGTTCGTTCTTCACAATATTGAACAGCGATTGAGGAGGGTCACGCCCTGTAATATCTAATTTAGGGTTCGAATTCTCCCCCTCATTATTGGAAGCACTTGAATTTTGGGGAGATTTGCATGTCTCCCTTTTGGATTTCTGAAACCACATGCCAAATAAATCTAGAGTTAAATCATGAAATGGAATGGAAAAGGTAAAGTAAAGGAGTTTAAAGTTCGTGGAGGTGGAACTTTTGGTCTCCACATGTTGTGGTCTAATAGTAAGCTGAATTATATATAACTATATTAACTGAAAGCTGCTTTAGACATGATTTCTTTACTTGAAAAAATAGTAAAACATAGTAAAAAAAATTCAAATGGTATGAATATATACTAATCTGTAACCTAATCTAATAAGGAAATTTTATCCATCAGTGGCCATCAGATTAATCTGTGATACAATAAGTTTTCCCTTTAAGATGGAACCATGGTGGTTTTTGACTGATCGACCTTGAAAATGACAGGCACATTTGTCTCAGGAACACTCCTGCTAACACATGGATCGGTTTTTCTTTTCTTCATCCTCCAACGAGCAGTTTTATTTTTAGCAAGGGGCACTTCAATGCAAGAACCTGGACACGAATGAAAATTTAGAGCTTTAGAAGGTTTAGTCCTACACTTTCAATAACTATCAAGACACTACCTTTGATTTCAGCCAATTCTCACCGTCTCCTGGAATGTCAAAAGTTAGGTGAGTGGCATCACAACCCTTTCCTTCTTGTCTTCCCGTGCTTTTAGGCGTTGGATACACCACCCGATCACCATGATCGACACAGACAGATGGCCCATAGATTGCTTTAGCTGCTACGTGATCCTCGTTGATTATGCTGTGATTAATAATCTCCTGCTGTCCTAATGAATCTATTGCTGACTCATAAGAATAAAGTGGGGCCTTCTGAGCAGCATGAGAACTGGAAACGGGCCGTAGATCAATATCCTGCGTTGTGATTGCTTCACAGGAATCAGAGCTCGTCAGCCCATCCAGTGGAGCAAACTCCATACATTGCCGATGAGCAAGATGATTCGTAACATTGTACTGCGATTTTCTATCCAGAGAATCAGAGATCAGGCCGCTCATCCCTACGGATTCCTGAAAAACCTGGTAGTAATCCGAAAATGCTGTCATTGCTCTTCAATTTTATAATCAAAAGACGAAATGCGGTATCTACTTTAACTGCTCATCCTGCAAAGGAAAAAATAGAAATCTGTTTCAGAATGCAGAATTCTGAGTGCTGGACAAGGTTGAGCTCGAGCAGATAGCTCTTTCTGGCAAGTTCTATATAAAACAAGAGTCTGACTGGGCTTGCACAACTTGCAGTGTTGTACGACGAATTGTTTCCATCACTGTACGTTCGAACTTATCAAGAAACTGCAGTATTATTTATGATGGGCTGTACTGCTCCCCCATAATATTATCTCAGTAGCTCTCAGTACGGGCGATGTTCATTAAAGTTTCTCAGAAATTGGAGCACGGAAGCACCGCAAAGTAATTTATCTCTTCTCACTCTGCCCACGTAGAAAGCAGGCAATTGTGTTTTCTTTTTAAAATTTTTGTTTTTTTGTGTTATCAAAATTTGTGAGATACACAAAATTATATTTTTTGTTTTTTAAGTGAAAAATAGATTTAACACCATTAAAATTTGTGATATATTTAAAATATTAAGACAAAGAAAATTTAAGTTTTCAAAAATTTAAACTAAATTTTATCATAATCTTATCAAAATTTCTATTATTTTCTAAACTAATTTGTGAATTTTTTCCTGACACTTTTTCATATTTATAAATACCAATTAAATACCAAACGAAACATTTAAACAAAAAATAGTAATCAATATCTTTAGTTGCACTTATAGAACAAGATTCTTGGCCTGCATCCAGCCAGGGAGTTCTTAAAAACATTAAAAGCAAAATCACCGAATTGTAGCCACATTACCCGTGAAGTCAGACTTTACAGAGTATCGGTTGTATGTTAAAGAAATCTCAATGGACGGGAAGGGCAATTAGCTAACTCGATCGTCCGGCCATAGATTTAGAATTTAATAAGCCTGTAACATGTACTAATAGTGATCGTTATCTCTATGATTAAATAATTATGTCAGTATTCACAGTTTCTATCAGAACCACTCATGAACTGGCTTATACTTTAAAAAGAAATAGCATGTAAGATATCCTCATCCCATTTAGATTTCTAATCATAACTCAGATTTAATTAATTACGTCATACACATGATTATAATCCTGATATATGATTAATTAAGGTAGGAGATTAAGATTGGTTTGAAAGATAATTATAACATTTTAACTTTTCAATTTAATTAATTTTAAATTATTATATTCACAATTACTATTAATGTTTGATTACTCATTATTAATTAGAATTTTAAAAAAATATTCTGTCTACTACTATTATTTTAGCATTCATTAATATAATTTATAATATTTAGTTTTAAAAAATAAAAAACTATTTTTTTAATATTATTAAAAACTATTTTTCAAATATTTCATTGGACTAATTTTAGATACAATATTTACTATCTGGTTTCATGGCTTCATTCTGGCATAGCTCACGTCTCTGCTTGTGGGTCGATCGATTATTTCCAATTTGGACCAAGATTTGAAGGTTTAAGGGGAGAGTTAGAAGTTCAGAGTTTTAATTGTGTCCAATCCTCCGGATACTGGTATATTTGGTGTTTGCTGTGCTTTCGCGCCCATAATCTGGTTCGCCACCCTGCAATGGCTCCCCGACAGCGCAAAATTCCCCGCAGAGGTAGCAATTATGGTGGTCGTGGGGTTAACAGGGGCAGAGGAGAGCCCGTTCCTCCCTGTATAGTCCCGCTCGCCTCCAAATCTCCGTCATCCTCGTCCTCTGAACATTCTTGTCCTTCTCTGCATAGTTCCCTTCACTCCTGTCGGTTCAAATTCAAAAGCAAATTGCACAAACCCACCATTTCTGCCCTGCTCACTGTTATTTTTTCCGAGGAAGAAGAGGACTCCTCAAGCTCAGAGGAATACATCAGGGACAGTCCTCTCTCCCACAGCCCCAGTAATTCTCATGAAAATGAAGCTGGTGACATTCTCAATGCCCCAGACCCGCTTCGGACTGAAGAGCAGCGCGAGGATTCGCCCCTGCATTCAATCTCTGCTAATGATGATATCATTCCTTGCGCTCCAGCTTCCTCCTCAGGCAATAGGCTACACATGATGTCTCTGCCGGAGCGCGCAGAACAGGTTCCAGAGGAGAACATGGGGGTCGAATGGGTCAGTTCCACCGGCCGCGACATGGACGCGGATGAAGACATGCCACCTCAGGCTTGAGCAGTCTCAGATTGAAGTTTTTGTTTGAACTTGCGTACAGTGGTTTTCGGTTTTCTCCAGTCTTCTCACTACGGTTCACTACTATCTTCCAGCTTATAGGAGCTTTTTTCTAATCTTTTGTAAAAGTCTCAGAACTGTTGTATGGCAGGAAAAGCAGGATGTTCTATTTTGGGGTTATTGTCTTTTGAAAACTGCATTATGGATTGTAATCAGATATTTCAGTGCTGTATGCAGCAGATTTTGTGATAGAGGGCGGGATGTAGTCCCCTCAGAGGTCTATACCTCTCTATAAATATTTTTTACCTTTTTTTATATAATAGATAGACTTTACTTAGAAAAATATATATATATATTTATAATTAGTTACCTCATATCATAATTTAAGTAGGTCTTTGCATAAAAAATGGATAGAAATAAGATGTAATTAAATATACTTCCCAAAAATTACTTCAGGCTATTATTTATGTTTTTCTAACCATTTAAGTAGGACTAAAATTGTAACGTGTAGACTTACTACTAGTTACTACCCACCAAAATTTATGGAAGTCCTCGTGACCAAACAATTAATTAATCCATTTCACATCCCATCTTATTATTTCTTACCAAAGAGAAATTATATTATTAAATTTGTTCACAAGTTACTACCCATCAAAATTTATGGAACTCCTTGTGATCAAACACCTAATTAATCTATTACACATCCCAATTTATTATTTCTTACCCAAACAAAATTATATTATTAAAATTTTATATTAACCACCATTAATTATAGGATTTTATATAATTTTTTTCACAAAATAATTTTTATGTTAAATACTAAACACTAACTTCCCTTACCATACTTAATTATTATTATTATTTTATTATATTTTTATATTTTTAAATATATCATAAATATTTTCATAGTGCTTATGCCTTCGTACTTATTAAACCTACCTAATAATATGCCCAAAGAGCATTATTCATAACTTCGATTTCAATCATGAATTTGTTTCAAAGTATAACATTTTTCAATATAATTAACTGATTTAACTGTATTTTAAATTTGTTTAGAGAGATTAATCCCAACTTTATAACAATACAAAATAATCTGTACATCATTATTTTACAAACCTATTGAATTTAATGAATTTTTAACTTCCGAGCATAACTTAAATCTCACGTTATTGCAAATAAGCTCAATTACAAATTATATATGAGCATTAATCATGGCTTTGAATTTACATAAAGATAGGTAAGCTCATCAAAATATTGCATTTTATTTTAAATTGGTGTATATTCATTTTAATTTTATGTTTATAATTTATTTTGTCATCGAGCATTCAGGACACAATCGCAATACAATCTGTAAGTGGAAGCTTGGAATTTGGTACCGGGTTTTGTTCTATGAATCCTTTGGAGGGAGCACAACTACCATATGTTCCATAACTCTTAAGAATATGACTTAATTCTTTGCAAGACCCTGCTCCTTAAGTGCTCCACACTATCAAAGAAATTGTATTTTAATTTTCAAATGGGCTACTTCAAATTGCGAACTGAAGCATTCAAAAGCCCAAATTTTTATATACCTTCAGCTCTTTGTTGCTGCGTGAACATACTCTCCTTTGAAGACCATTCTTCTCCCTTCCCATTAGTCACGCCCACCTTCAAGTTTTATCAAACTTGATTTTGATGGAGCCTCTAAATGTTATCATAGTCTAGTTGGTTTTTGCTGTGTAATCTGTTCTGATAGGGAGTCATCCTTCATTTTTTTTCATGATATTTGAATTACAATAATAATAATGTAGAAAAGTTAATTTTTCTACGGTTTGGTTTTGGATAGTTATTTCATTATGCTATTCCAAACTTATTTGCATGATCATCAAACTCATAAATGGTCTATCCTCATTACAAATAGCTTGAGATTTAAAGGTTTTCTCTCTTGCATTGACAACCTTCTCACCTGTATCCAAACCATCATTCCCCCCATATAAGATGATAGAGAAATAAGCTAGCATACATGCTTGCTCAGGAAGATTGCAACACTCACTTGTTGTTATGTAAATCATAATGGATATCCCTCCCTTCGTCCAAGTTAAAGGAGGATTGCAAGGACATGGCCACCTAGGATATCGTTACCTCGATGACGTTGTTAATGTATAAATAATGAGAGCTTGGGTTCATAGGACTAGGCCTCCTACAACCCCTCCCCTATGCATGGCACAACATGAGATAGAATTTATTGTGCCTCGTGTACCAAGGAAGGTGGTAGAGGGAATTGGAAAAGTCTTAATTACAACACCATCAATGATGTCAAGACCTTTCGCAATGTTATTTTGGATCGACAGCCTATTAGCTCTGCTTACGATCCTCTGTTATGTCTTCATGTTATTCCCAATGCTAGTCATGTCTTTCAATTGAAGATTTGTTCCTTAGGCATTGGATTCGTACCTCACTTCAGTGGATTTCCCCCAATCTTTGGAGTATTATATAGAAGCGAGGGGCTCCTTCAATCTTATGTGGATGTGTTACCCCTAGAAATATTATCTAGCTACCTTCTTTTATCAACATCTCCTCCATCTCTCAACTCCACACCAACTGAGCATCAATTGTCCCTCACTACCTCCCGCCACTATGATACATCAACATGGATGATCTCGTAGAGGAGGGGGCCACGTGGAACAACGATTGGCCTCAACGTGCTTCTTTGAGATAATTCATTGGCTTATGGATTTCAATAATACGCTCCTCCTCACATTCAAGAATAAAATTTGTTGGGTGAGGAGGAAATTCACTAGGAGAGACAGGAGCTCTTGGAATCAAACGCTATAGTAGGAGTAGCTCCATGGGTATCAGATATATGAATTTTCATGGGTGGAAAAATCATTACCATCATACAATGGACCTCTAATAGCATTTCAAGTTTTTTCTTGGCAAGGTTATGGTAGATCGACACCAAACTCAAGTCAATTTCAAGCATAGGTTGGACAAGTTGAAGAATTTGATGCTAGAAATCAAATGTTGATTGGCACGATTAAAGATGGAAGCACCACCTAGTTCCCCAATTACACCATGATGTAAGGTTTAGGAGCATTATTTTGACCTTGTAACTTCTTTGTCATCTTGAGGGACAGGTTCTCAGATTATGTTGTTTAATTTATTGATTATTATGTTTGTTCTCATGGGGTGTCTCCACCCCAAATTTGTTGATATTCTTAGTTTCTGTACACATTTATCTCAGACTTCGTAGACTCTTAATTTTTCTTTTTCATTGAATTTCATTGTTGGTTGACTCACTGACCATGGGCCATCAATCCTGCCTTCAACTCTCTAAGAAATTACTAATATTGTCAATTTAATTTTTCTATTTTGAAATCCATATTCTTTTTTCTCTAGTCTGTCTTCCCCAGTGGAAAGCCAAAGATATTGAGTCTCCCAAATATGATGTAAATATTTCCATTCTGATGCAAGGATAATCTTACAAAAAAAAAAAAATCTGAACTTTTGATTTATGAAGCACTAAGAATGATCAAACCTCTTTAGTTGTAAACCTCTTTTTGAGTCCAAAACATGAAGCAATATTTACCACCTCAACAAATTTCATTCATTTAGGAACTTGATAGATCTAGGGTTAAGGTTGATCTAAATGAATTCTTTGCATACACACACATCATTAACTCCATGCTAAGCATGGAAGGAATTACACATCTCCTTCATTTTGACTATCAAACCAATAAAATGTTTTAAACATAAGATTTTTTTTATTTTCAATTGTTTTATATAGTATATATATAAGTTCACACTGAAATATTTTACCTAACATGGGAATTGGAATATTGTATTTATGGTGCACATTATCAATATTAAAATATTTCTTTGTTATCAATAAAATTTTAAATGCATGTCTTTTTTCTAATAGAATGTATTTCTAAATATATTTGATATCACTCTATTTATGGTTGACACTAAAGTATTTTACTTAATTATTTATAAGGACATTGAAATATTTTTAAAATATCACTTATCAATTTCAAATTAAATATTAAATGAATTATATATCTCTTTTAACTTTGAATCACTTATTCTCTATACATATTATGTTGTTCTAAAATTATTTTATTTAAAATGAGCATTGAGATATATTATTTATGGTCAACATTTAAATATTTTTTTTCCTATTTTCTCTTTCTATAAAATTATTTATGAAAATTTTCAAACATGTAAAAATATACATCAAAATTGATATTGATGTTAGACTAAACAAAGCACAACTGAAATAATAGAAACATACACAGTACAAACAAAAAACTCATAAAACCATAACACAGAGATTTAACGTGGTTCACCCAACCAATCTGGGCTACATCCACCAGAACAGAGGCATCAGCAATCTTATTATTCAAAGGAGATTACAACAAATCTAATAATTCACACATGCTCTCAGCTCTCCACTATTTTCCTATTTTCTCTACACACTCTTACAATCCTTTACGGATTACATTTCTACATAGTTGGAGCATAAAGCTGAATCATAAATTCCCTCACAACAAATATAGGATGCATTAACTCCTCCTCAAAAAATATTGGAGCTAATATAGCAACTAATCCTATTGTTGTCACATACATGAGATTTCTGCCCAATTTAATAAAACCAAAAATCTCAACAATCTCCACCTTGACAACAATTAGCCTGATGCCTTGTTCATTTATTATTTTTTCTGCAAGCCAAGAGAAGCCAAACACCAACGCAACTTCTCTAACAAAACTGGTTTCATGAACATGTCTGCACAGTTTTCCTTCGTATGCACCTTTTCAAGAGAAACGCCCCTTTTAGTGATACTTGTCTTACAAAATGGTACTTGATTGGTATACGCTTTGATTTACTATGATAGGCTGGATTCTTAGCCAAATGAATTGCACTTTGACTATCACAAAATAATTTGATGTTGTCCTGCAACCTACCAAACTCACCAATCAAACCTTTCAACCAAACCGCTTCTTTGCAAGCATGCGAAGCAGCTATGTATTATGCTTCAGTAGTGGATAAAGCAACAATATTCTATAGCTTTGACATCCAACTAATAGCTCCACCTGCAAGAGTAAAGACGTACCCTGAAGTTGACTTTCTCTTATCCAAATCACCTGCAAAATCGGATACAATATATCCACAAAAAAATTCACTACTTTTATTATAAGTGATACAATAATCACTTGTGCCTCTCAAATACCGAAGCACCCATTTCACTGCTGACCAGTGTTCTTTACCTGGATTTGACATATACCTGCTGACAAGCCCAACTGCATGTGAAATATCTAGTCGAGTACAAACCATCGCATACATCAAACATCCTACTACATTGGCATACGGAATTCGAGACATATAATCCTTTTCTTCATCTGTATTAGGACATAAATGGGAAGAAAGCTTAAAATCGGAAGCTAAAGGGACTAAAACAGGCTTCAGATTGTTCATACCAAACCTCAAGAGTATTTTCTCAACATACTTCTGTTGTGATAGCCAAAGCTTACCATTGCTCTTGTCTCTGAAAATCTCCATGCCCAAAATCTGTCTTTCTGCTCCCAGATCTTTCATATCAAACGTCCTTGCCATCTGAGCCTTTAACTTGTTGATCTCCACTATGCTTTTGCTTGCTAAAGGCATATCGACAACATATAACACTAAGATAATGAACATGCCATGATTTAATTGCTTAAAATAAACACAATGATCATATTCACTTCTTATATATTTCTGACTCAACATGAAAGAATCAAACTTCTTGTACCATTGTCGAGGCGACTGCTTCAGACCATACAATGATTTTTTGAGCCTGCAGACAAATTTCTTATTGCGATGCTGAACAAACCCTTCCAGTTGTTCCATATAAATTTCCTCATCTAAGTCTCCATGTAAAAATGCAGTATTAACATCTAGTTGCTACAATTCTAAATCAAGCAAAGTGACTAATGCTAACACAATTCTAATTGAAACTATTTTAACAACTGGTGAAAAAATCTCATGAAATTCAATGCCTGCTTTATGAGAAAAACCTTTTGCGACTAGCCTTGCTTTGTACATGTCCTCAGTATCATTCACACCCCGTTTCAACTTGAAAACCCATTTACATCCCACGGTTTTCCTGTCTTTCGGAAGTTCAACCAGATCCCATGTGCCATTCTTGTGTAATGCCATCATTTCTTCCTTCATAGCTTCTTTCCACTTTTCACTTTTAGAACCTTATACAGCTTCCTGATAACACAAAGGTTCATCATCGTTAGCGGTTAAAGCAACTGAAGTAACATAATCATCATACCTTCTAGGAGGGCGTTTGATTCTTGTAGACCTCCTTAAGGATGTTTCTGGTGCTTCCACAATTGGCTGACTACCATCTGTAGGAACTTCTTCATGATCAGCATCTGAGACCTGTTCATGATCTACATCTGAACCTTGTTCATGATCTAATTCTGAAACCTGTTCATGACTAGTATCTGAACTATGGTCATCATGACTATCATTAGAAGTGCTTTCAAACTGAATGTGTTGAAAATCAGATACATCATCCTGTTTCAATCTATTATCTACATCTAACTGTACAAGAGAGGATTCATTAAACTTTACATCTCTGTTGATGATGATCTTGTGGGTAGTAGGATCTCACAATCTATATCCCTTTGTTCAATCACCATATCCAACAAAGATATACCTTTTTGACTTTGGATCTAATTTATTTCGCTGATGTTTAGGCACTAGAGAATATGCATCACAACCAAACACTCTGAGTTTAGAATAATCACAAGGGTGACCTTTCCATACCTCTTGAGGAATCTTGCAACCTATCGCCGTGGATGGTGATCGATTTATCCCATAACAAGTTGTAGCCACCGCTTCTATCCACAATTCCTTCTGCAAACCGGCGTTACTTAGCATACTCCTTGCTCTCTCTAAAAGAGTCATATTCATGCATTCCGCAACTCCATTTTGCTGAGGAGTATAAACAGTGGTCTTATGTCTCTCGATCCCTGCATCCTTGCAATAGTTTTCAAACTCCTTGGAAGTAAACTCACCACCATTGTCAGTTCTTAAACATTTTATAGTTCTACCAGTGATGTTTTCTACCAATGCTCTAAACTGTTTGAAAACTGTAAAAACATCAGACTCCCTTTTCAACATGTAGACCCACACTTTCCTAGAGAAATCATCAATAAACGATACAAAATATGACGAGCCACCATATGAAGTTGTAGGGGCTGGACCCCAAACATCTGAATGGATATAATCAAGTATTCCTTTACTAGTATTTTTTCCTGTTTTAAACTTTTGCTTACTTTGTTTTCCAAACAGACAATGTTTACAGAAATCTAATTTTCTAGACTTTAGATTAGGAAGTAACTTGCGACCAGCCAAAATTTTTAACCCTCTTTCGCTCATATGGCCCAACCTTTGATGCCATAAGCGAATGGAACTACTGTCATATTCAGACACTGTAGACACATGATTTGACCCTGTTCTTCCTTCTAACTGAAATAGATTTCCTACCTTCTTGGCTTTCATTACTAGTAAAATACCTTTGTAAATTTTCATTACTCCACCTTGAATTACAGTTTTATATCGATTTGTGTCAAGTGCTCCTAGTGAAATTAGATTTTTCCTTAAATCTAGTACATGTCTTACATCAGTTAACATTTTGGTTGTCCCATCAAACATTTGCAGCTGTATACTCCCTATTCCCACAATATTACATGTGACATCATTACCCATGTACACGACTCCATCATTAATTGATCTATACGTCTTAAACCATTCTCTATGAATACACATGTGGTTTGATGCACCAGAATCTAACAGCCAATGTTGATCATGATTTGACAAATTAACTGATAACACTTCATCACTCATACCTGAACCAGATGCCGAACCTGTATCTGTCGTGTTTGCTTCTTGCTTCGCTGTCGAAGAGTCTTCTTTGGATGCTTGCTGTCTCTTCCAACAGTCCTTCTTCAAATGTCCCGATTTGCCACAAAACCAGCACTTTACCTTACTCTTCTTCCCTTTCGATTTTAATCGTGAGTCACTCTGCTTACCTGAGCGTATTTCTCTAGAATGACCTCTAGCCATCATTGCTTCTGATGTAGAGGATTCTGCATTTGACCTCTCCTTGTCTCTTCGGACAACAAAGCTCCAACAACATCATCAAATTCAATTGTTTCTGATCAACTAAGACTTATAGAAGTAACAAAATGATCCCATGACTCGGGCAACGAGCACAATAAAGTTATAGCTTTATCTTCTGATTCAAATGTTACTTCTATACTTTCTAATTGCACCAGGAGAGTATTAAAGACATTTAAATGATCAGCAATAGTTGTACCTTCCTTCATACACAGACTGTACAATTGTCGCTTCAGAAGAATCCTATTGGTCAAGGATTTTGTCATGTACAGCTTCTCCAGCTTTGTCCACAAACCAATAGCAGTTTTCTCTGACACGATGTTAAACAAAACATCATCCGCCAGACACAGTCGAATACCGCTCAGAGCTCTTCCATCTATTTCATTCCATTCATCATCTGTCATGGGGTAAGGTTGTTTGGCTCTTCCCAACAGCGCCTTCGCCACACCTTGTTGCACAAGCAGATCGTGCATCTTCACTTTCCAGATCTCGAAGTTATTTTTGCCATTAAACTTCTCGATCTCAAAACGAGCACTTTGAGTTTTTGCCATGTTGTATCAAACAAACAATCTCCAATTCTGAATTAAAAAACACCTTTGTCGTACTGTGTAATCACAATTTTAAAAGAAAAACCAAAAAATTGCAAATTTACTAGAGGGAAAATCTGTTGGGTGCTCCTGGACAGCGAAAAAACCGCGCCTAAAGCACATCCACTACTTGGCGCTCCGCTGATAGCCGATCAACCGCGCCAGAGAAAAATCCATTTAAGTGTCGCAAAATTGGCGCGCTTAATCCATTCGATTCCACGCCAATCTGAACGTTGGATCTCTGGCGCGAGTATCAGACTCTGATCCATGCCAATTTGCGCGATTGTTCAAAAATAAAACGCGCCAACCAGCTCACTGCTAAAATTGGCGCGACTGTCTCTGCTAAAACCGCGCCAATCGCTGAAACTCCACCTTCAGCCGATCTCTCACGCGCACCACCTCCACAACCAGCGACTTGTAGATTATGGGCCCTCCACGCTCTGTTGCGTCGCTCTGATACCACTTGTTAGGCTAAAAAAAGCGCAGCTGAAATAATAGAAACATACACAGTACAAACAAAAAACTCATAAAACCATAACACAAAGATTTAACATGGTTCACCCAACCAATCTGGGATACATCCACCAGAACAGAGGCATCGGCAATCTTATTATGCAAAGGAGATTACAACAAATCTAATAATTCACACATGCTCTCAGCTCTCCACTATTTTCCCTATTTTCTCTACACACTCTTACAATCCTTTACGGATTACATTTCTATATAGCTGGAGCATAAAACTGAATCATAAATTCCCTCACAACAAATATAGGATGCATTAACTCCTCCTCAAAAAATACTGGAGCTAATATAGCAACTAATCCTATTGTTGTCACATACATGACATTTCTGCCCAATTTAATAAAACCGAAAATCTCAACAATTGAAATGTATTAATTAACATAGATATTCACATATATTTTTTAAATCTAGTAAAATAATTTTGAAAGATAAAATTAAAAATATAAGATTTATATTTTTTGAATTACAATTTTCTTTCTGCTTTATGATGATGATGATGATAATTAACTTCCACTAAGACCAACATGGTCTATAAGACCTTCAGAAGGTAAAATATTAATTGGGATTCCTTAACCTTTTATTTCTATGCTTGAAAAGAATTGAGAGAAACATTTCTAGATCATCATAGTTATGTTGAATTAACAAGTCAAGAAGGTTGTATTATGACAAATATTCTGAAATTTAGAATGAATGTGAATAAAAGTTGGAAAATCCAAGAGAAAGTGTTTTTCGTGTTCAACCCTCTTAGTATTGCATATGTGACAAACTCTTTCATCCCATGGGCTTTTGCAAATTGACTAATGCCCATTTTCACTTTGAATCTCATGAGAATTAGTTCTTATCTTAGCAATGTTCATTGGGATTGATCACCTCCCTATAATATCTTAGTTTCATTTTCCCCTCTAACACTTTATTTCCCATGACTTATCCTTAAATTTCGAAGTATAATATTTTTATTACTATCCTTCTTCTTCAAGATGATCTCCTCATTTATCCCCTAATGGTTTAGCTAAGATTGGGCATCCTTATGCCATCCTCACATAAAGTTGATGTAAAATTATGTTTCTTAATATAGGCTTTGAAATATTTTGTTTATATTTGAGAGTGAAATACCTTTTTTATTATTAATAATTTCCTTTAATGAGATTGTCAACTCTATGTTATTGAAAAATAAATTACACATCCTCTTCGTAATTAGTTGCAATATTGATAATTAGTTAATTAAAACTAATCAATATGTATATTTACATATCTTTAGTATCACCGACATTGTTTTTTATTTATTTAATAATTTATTTATTAAATTATAAAATATGTAATATCTTTAAATTTACTTAATTTTATTTCAATTTTGGTATTAAAAAAATTGGGTTGATTAAGGTCTTCTATTAAATGATAAATAGTGACATACAAAGTTCATTGCTTTTGCTACTTGTCCTGGACTACCATACAGGAAACCAAACCAATGGTAGTGAGGCTTACTAGTTTTCTATCTATCAAAATGCTCAAAAAAATAGATTCAATGTTAGTTATCCTACTCAAAAATATAGATCCAATGTTAGTTATCCTGCATTTAGACAATTGTCGAGAAGGCTTGTCAAAATTATTACATACCTTTTATTAGGGGTGGTTGGCCATCCATCTAACTACGAAAATAAAAGAAATTTTATGAATCCAAAACATGGGATAAGAAACATGAGGGAGTAACATTTATCAAAGGATGTTACCAAGGTTGGGTCCTACACCCTTGAGCCTACTGAAGGTCGGTGACTACATTGAAGATGTCACTTGATATGTGTCAAATGAAAATTGAGGATACTCGAACAAGAGCATTGGTGATGTTGGACCCTTTCAATTTCATTGAGGCATGCAATTATCTCATTGCAATCCTCATATTCTTGCTTCAAAATTTGATTTAGAAGCATCTTCATTTGCTAGTAAGGGGTGATGGATTTAAAGTATGACTTCATCATACCATGGTGTGGCCAAGGTGAGGGATCCAACTAGCAACTTCAATTTGTATTTCAAACTCTGAATATCCTAAACAATCATTGGTAGTTAAAGCTTCTAATTCTTGAATTTCCACTTAAATTTTAGGCGGGTAGTAGAATACAAAATCGTTGCCACATACTAAGCTTGAGCCTGGGTTTAGGGTCTACTAGAAGAGCTTTGAACTATAGACCCCTAGTAAGAACATATCCTCTATTGTGCCATTGCTTCGAAGAACATATAAGAAACATTGTTGATAAACACCTAGGTGTGGTAAGGACCCATAGGCTAAGAACAATAGACTCGGAACATGGATTTGTGGAGAATGGGAAACTACACCTAGCCTATATAAGGGGTGTGGTCATAACACAATAGTTGAGGGTGCAACTCAAGGGGGTATATTTGGGCGTGAGAGTAAACCATAACAAGCCATAACACATAAAGAATTTTGAACACCATCAAAACACCATGTTTACAAAAATCGAATTCCAACATGTAGAGAGAACCAGAAGGTGGTCATAAATTATTTTACCACATTACTTGTGGCCATTCGGGCTTTGTTTTGTTGTGACTACAACTCTACTTGTTGTTGGATGATTCACTTTCCTGGATTGTCCTCCCTCAAAATTGCTCTAGTGACACAAGTTCTAGACCTTGTTTAAGGATAGATGATGTGGTGGTACATGCTAGGGGGTTCTTGGCCTTCACTCATCAAATTACCAAACAATATAGCATGGTGACCAAACTTCCAATTGAACAACAATTGAACAAGAAATCACCAATTGAACAAAAAAACTGCGATGGAACAATAGTCAATTTAAACAACACTTCGGATTGAACAACAATCCGTAATTGAACAGTAGTTTGGATTGAATAGCAGTCGGATTGAACAACAATTCGTAACTGAACAACAGTCCGTAATTGAACACCAGTTGAGATTGAATAGTAGTCGTATTGAACAGCAATCCATCACTGAACAACAGTCCATAATTGAATAGCACAACCCCCATGTTCACTTCCTGGCTTGACTTTCCCTTTAGAAGACAAGCGCTTCAATCCGGGCAATTGATTTCCTCTCTTCAGGTCTAACAGCCAGAATTAGTCGTCATCCCATTCTACGGCTTACGACTCTTCAACTAACACGTGAGTTAAAGACAATTTAAATCCCGCAGTTGATCACAACCAAAGGTTTGAGTTTAAGATCTATGGCTGGTAATAAGTACGGAACTTTCACAGATCAAGAAATTTTGAGCTTTTCTACCCCCGCTATTAACATTAATAACCATGATTAAAAAAAAACACTGAGATTAACAATTAAGTGCGGAAAACAAAGAAAATACCCAGATGTACTTCCAAACGCAAATACACAGTGGTAACGAGAGTATTCACCAGAATCGACACATAGTCGCACACTGAAATAATTTCTTCAAATAAATAATAGTTACTTAGTCTCGGCCTCTTGGCTCGATTACAACAAATTACAAACCTCTATTTCAATCTCAAAAGCTAACTCTCTCACTCAAACGTCAATCATCCCAGCTTATTCTTTTTCCATTACAATTTCTTCTATTTATAAGTCAAATTCTATTCTAACAACTCGATCTCAATCTAACAATCAAATCACTATTTTTTAGCTCTGTCACACACCTACGCTAACAACTTATCTTTTAATATAAAATAAGATAGTTTCCTAACTATTACAATAAATGAATTACAGATCATCTTCGAGAGATCCAACCCTCTCGACTAAACATAATTTTGACCACTCAGGTCAATAAATTGCGACTCGTTTAGTCACAACATGTGAACAAACCTTCACATTGCTGGCTAAGTCTAGATGCTCCTGCATCAGTCTCCTGGGGAAGAAAAGAATCATCCCTCAAACTGTCAGTGTTTACTGCATACGTCTACAACTCTGTTGTTGTCAACCAACTAGCATCGTCCACTGGCTATCCTTTCCATTTGACTAGATATTGAAAATAAATCTGTCCTTTGGTTCTCTTGGATACTCTTTTCTCTAAAACAACTTCCACCTCTTTCTTAATTGTCTTTGGCATTTGTTCTTCCCAGTTCATAGTTTGAACTTCTTCTTCTATAGTTTCCTCCTGTAGCTTTGTCTCTATCTCTTTTTATGGATACAAATCTACAACATTGAAGATAGGTGATATCCAAATCCCTTCTGCAAATTCAACTTCATATGAATTTGCTGAAAATTTCCTCACTATTCTACATTGTCCTATTTTATTCATTTTCAGTTTGTTGTAGGTTCCAATAGGAAATCTTTCCTTCCTTAGATATACCATGACCAATTCATCCACTTGGTACTCCTTTTCTCTTCTTTTTAGGTCTGCTCTTTGCTTATACTTACTGTTGCTTTGCTACAATCTACCTTTCACCTCTTCTTGTAGTTTCTACATTTGTTCAGCAAACTCTTCAACCTTTTCACTTCTCATCTCTTGTATCCCCAAATTTCTCAGCTCATATACACCTCTATGATTCATCCCAAATACAATTTGAAATGGACTCATACCAGTACTCTGATTAGGAGTGCCATTATAAGAAAACTCTGTTTGCGCTAGTGCCATATCCCACTGTTTGGGATTGTTGTACACCGAGCTTCTCAATATGTTTCCCAAGCTTCTGTTTACTACTTCAGTTTGCCCATCTATTTGGAGATGGTATGTTCAACTGAAACTAAGGTTTGCTCCTAGTTTCTTCCAAAGAGTTCTCCAGAAAATCCCTACAAACTTTGTATCCCTATCAGACACAATACTTACAGGTAATCCATGTAATCTTACATTTTCTGAAAAAAATAAATTCGCAATGTGAGTTGCGTCATTAGTTTTCCTGCAAGCAATGAAGTGAGCCATTTTTTAAAATCTATCTACAACGACATAGATAGAATCATGCCCTCTATAAGTTTTTGGTAAACCCAAAACAAAATCGATGCTAACCGCATCCCAAGGCCTGGTTGGTATGGGTAATTGCTAGTACAATCCTATATTCTAGATTCTTCCTTTAGCATGTTGACATATCTTTCACTTCTCAAAAAATCTCTTAACATCAGTCTGCATCTTGGGCCAATAACAAAAAATTTTACCTGAGCAAAAGTTTTGTCTTGTCCAAAGTGTCGAGATAATCCTCAACTATGTTTCTCTTTTATTATGTTTTCTCTCATAGAACATTTTGGAATGTACATCTTGTTGCCCTTAAACAATAAACCTCCTTGGACAAGACAATCCAACCACTGACTTTTGTTATGAGCTATTGGGTTTTGTAGTGTGGTATAAATATCTTTGAAATCTGCATCATCTTTATACATATTAACCATTTCATCAAGTCCTACAACACCAACTTTTAATTCTTGCATAATCAAACTTACCCTGCTAAAAGCATCAACAACCTTGTTCATCTTACCGCTAGTATGCTTTATTACAAAAGTGAAACCTTGCAAGAACTCTACCTGTTTCACATGTTTCTGACTCAACTTCAGTTGGTTGTTAATAAACTACATTGCATGATTGTCTGTATACAATATAAACTCTTTGGGTAACAGATAATGTCTCCATTTCCTTAAGGCCAGTACAATGGCATAGAATTCCTTATCATAAGATGAATAATTCTTTTTAGCACCATTCATCTTCTCACTAAAATATGCTATTGGTCTCTATTCTTGGCTCAAGACCGCTCCAATTGCTACTCCACTAGCATATGTCTCAACTTGGAAAACTTTACTAAAGTCTAGCAAAGCTAGAACTAGCTTTTTTGTAATTTTCTTTTTCAGTAATTTAAAATTTCGGTCTGCTGCCTCTAACCACTTGAATGGCTGATTAGTCCCTTTTATTATTTCAGTAATAGGTGCGCAAATCTGAGTAAAACTTCTAATAAATTTTCTATACAGACTAGCCAGACCATGAAAACTCCTTACCTCAAACACATTTCTGGGTTTTTCCCAATCCACAATCACTTGGATTTTCTCAGGATCCATTATTAATCCTTCTTTCAAAACTACAAATCTTAAGTAGAATAATTCCTCTTTCATAAAACTATACTTCTTCAAATTTATCAATAGTTTCTCCTTCTGTAATGTTTTAAGAACCAATTTATTGTGCTCGAAATGTTCTTCTTTGCTTTTACTAAAAATTAAAATATCATCAATATAGACAATAACGAAAATGCCTGCATATTCCTTCAGCACTTCATTCATCAGCCTCATGAAGGTACTGAGTGAATTAGTGAGCCCAAAATGCATCACTAACCACTCATATAAGCCATTGTTTGTCTTGAATGTTATTTTCCACTGATCTCCTTCCCTGATTCTTATCTGATGGTAACCACTTTTTAGATCGAAACTAGTAAAATACTATGACCCACTTAGGCAGTCCATCAGGTCATCCATACGCGGCAAAGGAAACCAATACCTGATAGTAATTTTGTTGATGGCTCTAGAGTCTGTACACATTCGCCATTCACTACCTTTCTTTGGGCTTAACACTGTTAGCACTGCACATGGGCTAAGGCTTTCCCGAATTATCTCTTTATCCATCAGCTCCTGCACTTGCCTTCTGATTTATGCATTCTCCTGAGGTGTCAACCTATAAGCGGCTTTGTTTGGTAAATTCGCTCCTGGTATCAAGTTAATGTGATGACTGATACTCCAAATAGGTGGCAACGCATTCGGCAACTCATCCATAATGATGTCAGTAAAATCATCTAACAGAATTTTAACTTCTTCAGGAAAATCTTCCAAATTTGTGGAAGTTAAAATTACCTTTGGTTTGCCCACAATAGAAAAATGCATTTCTTCACCTTTTCCAACCTCTTGCAACAACTCCTTTCCACTCATCAGCATAACACTGTTTCCAGGTGCTCCTTTGTCAGTGTCTTCCTTCAATGGTAGCAGTGTATGTCTATTTCCCTCCTTCTCCAGAGCATAAGTATTTTTTCTCCCATCATGAATAGCTTTCCGATCAAACTGCCACGATCTTCCCAAAAATACATGGCATACATCCATTGGCATTACATCACACAATATCACATCTTTATACATACCAATCTGTATCTCTACCTTGCATTGTTTTGTTACAATAATCTGATGTCCTTTCTGCAACCATGACACTTTATAAGGAGTAGGATGTACTATCATCACTAATCCTAGCTTGTCTACCATCTATGTAGAAACAAGGTCATCAGTATTTCCACTGTCAATTATCACTTTACAACACTTACCTTTGGAATTGCATGTAGTTCTAAATAAATTCTTCCTCTGCGCTGGTTCTCCAATCTCTCTCTCTGCCTTAAGCAATACCCTTTTCAACAGCAGGCATTCTCCGACTTTAGGGGATTCTTCCTTTTTTGTAATCTGTGGTGTTTCCTGCTTTTCTTTAGCCACATTTGCATTCCTCTGACTTGCTATTTTATTACGAGGACAGTCCCACGATCCATGTCCCCATTCTCCACACGTGTAACACTGAATATCTCTTCCTCGTCCTCTTCCTCTGGGAGCAAATCTTCCTCTACCAGAGTCTCCTCTTTGCGGTGGTTTGTTACTTGAACTCCCTGCTTCATTTTGCTGATGTTGAAACCTTCATCTATTGGTTCCTCTACCTCTTACGAAACTTTTCCCTCTATTCCTATGATTTTGTTTTCTCAGCATCTTCTCTTTTGCCTTCAAACCTGCTTGATAGGCATCTTCAATGGTCTTCAGACTTACCAAGCTGAACTCATCCTATATGTCATATCTTAATCCATTGATATATCTGGCTACCTTCTCCATGTCATCCTCTGCATGTCCTGCTTTAATACTCAATCTATAAAACTCTTATGTGTATTCTTTAATAGACATTCCTTTTTTCCTTAAATTCTGTAATTGTTTAAAAATATTTAACTGGTAATCTTTTCGCATAAATTTAGCTTTCATTTTAATCACCATGTTGTCCCATTGCTTGATCTTGGACATCCCTTTTCTCGTTCTGGATGTTTGTAGTTCATCCCACCAAATAGCTGCATGACCCTTCAATCTGGTAATTGCAAATTTTACCTTCTTTTTTTCATCAACCTTTTCATTGTCAAAATATTTCCAGTGAACTAATCCAATCCATTAGCTCCTCTGCATTAAGCCTCCCTTCATACGTAGGAATTTCCACCTTTGGTTTTCCACCGACTTTAGCCAACATTTTGATAACTTTAGTAGTTTCATTTTCTTCTTCTTCTTCTTCCTCAGAAGATTCTTTTGCAGCACTGTCAACTCCTTCATCAGGTGCCCTCCTCTGAGCAGTCTCCATAGTGTCCATCCTTATACGCAGACTTTGGATCTACTCCAACAGACTTGCATTTGCTTCAGGTCTTCCTTGACCTATGCCAACTCCTCTCCTTGGTGGCATGTTTACTGCAGTCAAACTCAATCTTTGTGCTATGATACCAAAAATGACGCAAACTGCCAATTGAATAGCAATTGAACAACAAATCATCAATTGAACAGGAAATCTACGATGGAACAATAGTCAGTTTGAACAGGACTTCGGATTGAACAACAATCCGTAACTGAACAATAGTTTGGATTGAATAATAGTTGGATTGAACAGCAATCCGTAACTGAACAAGAGTCTGTAATTGAGTAGCAGTTCGGATTGAAGAGTAGTCAGATTGAACAACAATCTGTAATTGAACAAGAGTCCGTAATTGAACAGCACGACCCCCATGTTGACTTCCTCCATTGACTTTCCCTTTAGAAGACAAGCACTTCAATCTGAGCCGTTGATTTCCTCTCTTCAAGTCTAATGGTCAGAATCAGTCATCATCCCATTCTACGGCTTACGGCTCTTCAACTAACACGCGAGTTAAAGACAATCTAAATTCTGTAGTTGACTGTGACCAAAGGTTTGAGTTTAAGATCTACAGCTGGTAATGAGTATGGAACTTCGACCAATCAAGAAATTCTAAGCTTTTCTACCCTCGCTATTAACGTTAAGAACCATGATTAACAAAAAAACACTGAGATTAACAATTAAGTGCAAAAAACAGAGAAAATACCCAGATGTACTTCCGAACGCAAATACACAGTTGTAACGAGAGTATTCACTAGAATCGACACATAATCGCACACTGAAATAATTTCTTCAAATAAATAATAGTTACAGAGTCTCGGCCTCTTGGCTCGATTATAGCAAATTACAGACCTCTGTTTCAATCTCAAAAACCCACTCTATCACTCAAACCTCAATCATCCCAGCTAACTCTTTTTCCATTACAATTTCTTCTATTTATAAGTAAAATTCTATTCTAACAACTCGATCTCAATATAACAATCAAATCGCTATTTTTTAGCTCTGTCACACACCTATGCTAATAGCTTGTCTTTTAATAAAAAATAAGACAATTTCCTAACTATTACAATAAATGAATTATAGATCATTTTCGAGAGATCCAACCCTCTTGACTAAACAGAATTTTGACCACTCAGGTCAATAAATTTCAACTCGTTTAGCCACAACATGTGAACAAACCTTCAAATTTCTAGCTAAGTCCAGATGCTCCTGCATCACATGGATATGGAAATATACCACTTGCAAATGGGAATGAATGCAAGTGTAGCAAAAATTCTTGGAGTGATAGTCGGTTAGGTGAGAAAAACACCAAAGATGTGGAGTATACCATCTTACTGTGCTTAGAGATCAATATTTGTGAATTGTGTGAGTACATGGAGAAAATGGCTACACCATACCCTTTTAATGTTGAGAGAGGCAATTGGTAGTCTAACTATCTTTGAATTGAAAGTAGATATCCTAGCATGATGTTAAAGAAAATATATATGAAAAATCTAGGAGGGATGATTGAGAGGAAGAAGAACCTGAACGAGGATCGAAGTTGACGCTAGGGTTTTGTATTAGGGTTCCATTGTGGGAGCGCAGGGGGGAGCGCCGCTCCCTCCTACAGTCAGGTAGTCACAGAAGGGGGCAAGGAAGCAGTAGGGAGGCATTTCAAAAAACCGACAAAAAAGAGTTTAGAAGCAAGAGGCAAGGAGACAGTTGGAAGAAACGAATCCCAGGGTTAGGAAGGGAATCAACAGGAAACACGTAAAGAAAAGGAGAAGGAAGGCAGCTCAGAAAAAAAACTTCCGCAAGAACCGAGGGAGTCTGCAAACCCAAATCTAGCATCATACCCCCTGTCATATTGAGTGATCCAGTGATTCAAGCACACGGGGACCATATGAAAGAGCATGCAATCATCTGCAAGTTCATGGGGCTATGCCCAATGGATAGAGCCTTACATATCTGGATTAGAAGCCACTGGAATCCAAAGGGAGAAATACATTTACATCTGGGCTCTGAGGGCTTCTTCACAGTGGTATTCGCGAACCCAGAGGACAGCGACAGAGTGTTTGAAGGGGGACCTTATTTCTATACTGTGGAAGGACTCTACATGCAGCCATGGATGATGAACTTTGTCCTGGAATGGGAAATATTTACATATGTACCAGTTTGGATCAGATTATACTCACTACCTTGGATTACTGGCTACCATAATCATTGAAAACCATAGGCAACAAGCTGGGGCATTTTCTGAAGATATCAGAGGCAACTCTCAAAGGTAAATACACCTCCTTTGCCCGAATATGTGTGGAAATGGATCTATCAGGAGCCCTTCCAAAAGCAATCATTTTAGAGGTTTATGATGAGGATTGGGTGCAAATGGTGGACTATGACCACATACCTTTTAGATGCCACAAATGTCATGAACATGGACATCTATTTAGAGACTGCCCAACAAATAGTATGGAAGCCAATGGGGAAACCTCTTTGGATAAAGATCACAAGGGTTTTACCAAGGTTGGAGCCAAAGGGAAAGGGGGTAAATGACCACACAAGAAAAGCTCTGAAGACAAAAATACTAGACACAATAGTTTTAAAACCCTAAAGGAAGTGGAGGAGAATGTGGAGGTAATTTAGGACAGGGAGAAAGAATCTAAGGAGAAGGAAACAAAAGTTGAAATGGAGGATATCACAATAAACAACCAGCGGAAGGAGGATCTACCAAGTGGCATGGAGATAAGCAAAGACTATGAGATGACTCCAAGTGAGGTAGGAATAGAGGACCATGAACTACAAGAGATTCTAGACAGGGAAAATTTGGATCTAGAACTATTTCTGGAACAAGGTAGGAACAAAGGAGTGGACTCATTGCCAAAAGAAGAATACGCTAGAGTTCAAAAACTCTTTCTATGGAGGGATAAAAAAAAGGGAACTAGTGCCAAGAGAAAACACGAAAGCCAGGAGTAGAGTGGGGTCGAAAGGATGGAGAAATTACAGGTACAATCTCCAAAGAACTCAAGAAGGAAACGAGGAAGGAAAGGACAGAATGAACTACTAAACAAATGTGGACAACTACTGATTAACTCAGGTAAGATGAAAGATATTACCAGCTATTCCTTCACTAACCTTTCTTAATGAAGCTTACAAGATGGAAAATTAGAGGTTTAGGTAGTAGAAGGAAACAAAGGAATCTGAGTAACAGAATAAAAGAGGAAAAACTAGATATGGTCTTTATTCAAGAGACTAAATGTTCAATGGAAAAAATAAGAGAAATTCATAATAAATGGTTAATCAAGTATGATTATTTAAAGGTTAAGGAAAATAACTCGGCAAGAGGGATTCTAACGCTGTGGGATCCACAAAAATTTGGAATCCTAGAGGCTGAAGCATCCAGGAGCTATCTGTCTTTGGTGTGTAGTCCTGTGGGTGATAAGGAGACTTACATGATAATAAATGTTTATGGACCTCAAAAGCAAGCGGATAAACTAAAGCTTCTTACCTCTCTGGAAGATCTAAGAGAAAGACATCCTAATATGCCCTGGATATCCGCAGGTGATTTTAACATGATAAGATCTCTTTTGGAAAAAAAGAGGTACTAGATAGCTAGGCAGAGACTCTGAAGCCTTTCAATATTTCATTAGCAAGATGGGACTAGTGGATACTGAAACTATAAATGGAACCTTCACTTCGAACAATAAATGGGGAGGGGCTTCTCAATTGGCTACCAAACTTGACAGAGTTCTTATTTTTTAGGATCTCCTCCTCACTAAACCAGCAATCACCGCTTCCATTCTACCATTTGGTGGTTTGGATCACTGGCTAGTTTAGCTAGAAGCTACCTTTATGGGCACTCCGAGATACAGGCCCTTCAGATTCGAAAATGCCTAGCACTCTCACCCCAAATTCATCAGTAACATTGACAAATGGTGGAGAGAGGAGTTAAATATACAGGGGACCAAAATGTTCATCCTCCAGTAGAGACTCAAACATATCAAATCCAAACTCAAAGCTTGGAATAGAGAGGAATTTGGGGATATCCTCAAGGCCCGAATAGAAACTGAGCAGAAATTACAGGAAATCAATCAAATCAATATCACAGAGGGCTTCAATGAAGAGAGGTAAAAACTAACTCACTATCTGTAAGAAGAATGGGAGGATTGTTGTCTGCAAGAGGAAATTTTCTGGAGACAGAAATCTAGAATTCAATGGATCAAAGAGGGAGAAAGAAACACAAAGTTCTTTCACAAATCCACTATGGTACACAGGGCACACAACAGAATCATAAAGATTAAGGGTTCTCAAGGTATTGAGCTTCTATCTCATAGTGACATGGAATCAAGTCTAGTTCAACACTTTTCCAATATCACAAAGGAGCCTTTAGAGGATAGATCCAGATACATTGATCAATTCACCTAGTATATTCCCAAGCTGGTCACTAGAGAGGACAACCACAATTTCAATAGACTGGTCTCGGAAGAGGAGGTCAGTGAGGTGATTAAGGAAATACAAAGTGTAAAAGCACCAGGCCCGGATGGATTCAATGTAGACTTCTTCAAAGCCTGTTGGGATACAGTCAAGCAGGACATCCTTGAGATTGTGGAAGACTCGAGAAAATCCAAAAGGGTTCTGAAAGCACTGAACGCCACCTTCATAGCCTTAATCCCCAAAAAGGAAAATGCTATGACTCTGGATGGATTTCAACCCATAGCGTTATGCAATGTGGTGTATAAAATCATCTTCAAAGTGATAGCTAATAGACTCAAGCCCCTGCTACCTTCCCTCATCTTAGAAGAACAAACAGGCTATGTGGAAGGAAGACAAATTCTCAACAACATCATCCAAGCACATGAGGTAATACACTCTCTTAATTGCAACAAGAAAGCAAGCATGATCATTCAGTTGGACCTTGCAAAAGCCTATGACAAACTTAGCTGGTCTTATATTAGAGCTATTCTAAAAGCCTATGGCTTTGACCATAACTGGATAAGATGGATTATGGCACTAGTCACCTCAACCAGCTTCTCCATTCTGCTTAATGAAGCGCCTTCAAGTACCTTCTCACCTTCCAGAGGGCTTAGACAAGGAGATCCGCTCTCACCTTTCCTCTTTGTCCTCATGATGGAAGGGCTAGGTAGGGCAATCAAAATGGCAAATGTTGCTGGTCGAATTCAGGGTATTAAGCTCACCCTGGATGGAGAGGCTAACACTCATCAACAATTTTTGGATGATACTATGTTGCAAGGCATCCCCACAGTTAAGCAAGCAAGAGAAATCAAAAACATTCTAGATGACTTTGCTATGGCAGCAGGAACAGAGGTAAGCCTCAACAAGTCAAAAGTTTTTTCTTTAATACCAATATTGCTATACAAAGAAACATTACTAGGATTCTTGGTTTTCAAAGGGAACAGTTACCGTCCAAATATCTCAGCATTCCCCTTACTGACAAACCTCTAAGCAAGAAAATATGGGAATCAACTTTAAATAAGCTTCAGGATAAGATCAAGAAATGCACTTACAGATCCCTAAACCTAGCAGGGCGACTTGTGCTCACATAGGCGGTCCTACAGGCCATTCTAATTTTCATGCCTACAGCTCTCCTTGCACCTCAAGGTATTAAGCAACAAATAAGGACCATACAAAGGGACTTTCTATGGGGCAAAGAGGAGGAGAAGAAGAAGTGGGCTTTAGTGGCCTGGGACAAGCTTTGCAGGCCCAAAAGCCACGGCGGCTTAGGGCTGCAAGACCTGGAAACTCTTAGCAAAGTTTCAGGAGCCAAGCTCCAGTGGAGATGGATCAAGGAGCCGAATGCCCCCTGGGCCAAAATTTGGAAACAAAAGTATGCCGAGGATTGGCAGGAAAAGGATCATATCAAGATGTCATGACAGATTAGAGGCTCGCACATTTGGAAACTTGCTTGGGAGAATAAAAGCATAATTCAATAGCATTGTTTCTGGGAAATCCGAGGAGGGGATAGGACTCGATTTTGGGAGGACAGTTGGCAACAGGAACCCATCCTGAAAAAGATTGACTTAGCAGCCCTCAAAATAGACATAGAGAATAAAGGTCTGCTATTGGTAAAATATTTCTGGGACCAGGGAAGTAATAATGTTAAATGGAGAAATTGGAAGGACCTAGCTTACAGTGAGGAGAATCCATTGAAGGCCAAAGCAAATGCTCTTACCTAGAATTTAGAGCATAGGTGGAATCTGCATTCCTCCTTACCTGACCAACTAAGATGGGGGAAGAACAATGAAGGCAACTTTAACCTCAAAGAAGCAAAATAGGCAGTAACAGGTTTTAACTTTGTAAATACAGAACAAGCCTGGAAGAAGCTTTGGCAAACTCCTCACTGGATGAAAATAAAGTTATTCATTTGGGTGGTGCATCAAAGAAAGATCCTTACTTGGGAAAACCTTCTAAAGAAAGGCTTCATTGGCCCTTCCAAATGTCACCTCTGTGGCTCACATGAGGAAACAATTGAACACCTTCTCAACCTCTGCCCTTTCTCTACTATGGTATGGAACTGGGTGGCCTCAAGCTTCAGACAAACCGACAAGGACAGTCTCAGCATATCCAACACTTTGAAAAACTGGAGGAAGAACTTCTCAGAGAATGAGATCATCAACAAAGCTTGGATGCTAGTTCCAGGCTTTGTCATTTGGAATGTATGGAAAGAACACAACAGGAGGATCTTAAAAAATAAAGCTAGCGAGCCCTAGCACATAATCAATCAAATTCAAAAACAACTTAAAGAAACAGTTAAAAGCCTTTTGAGGTCAAGTCGTAAGGATCCTCCTCTGCCTCACGAGGAGAATATTATTCTTAATTTAGGACTACAATCCATCAGTCCTCAAGGTACAAGAAAGGAAGTGAGATCAATAAATACAGGGGCCAGTAGTTGGCAGCCCCCTCCACAGGGCTTCTTCAAAGTAAACATCGATGGAGCTTCTAAGGGAAATCCAGGGATAGCTGGCTTTAGGGGTGCGATAAGAGATCATCAGGGGCACACAAAATACATCTTCCATGGCCACTTGGGAAAGGGTACCAACAATATGGCTATACCTCTGGCATTAGAACAATGCTTGGAGATCCTGGTGGAGGAAAATCTACAGAATGTTATCATTGAAGCAGATTCGGAATTGATCATTAGAGCACCCAAGAAGATTCACAATGGAACTTTGCCAGATAAAGTGTCGAAGCATTGGAGGCTACTGCAGATTTTTTACCCCATCCACTCTCACTTGCAAACCATTAGAACGATAAGATTTGTAAATGTTAGAAGGAAGGAAAATATGCTAGCGGATCGGTTGGCCAACGAAGGAGTGGCCAATAAGGATAGGGATTCTTGGAGTGCTTGGGAGTCATTACCAGATGGAAAACTATGAGAGGGTTGTTTTTTCCTGGCTACCAAAGATTTGGAACTATGGATGAACAGTACTGAGAAAAGGGAGTCAGGAGACAGGCGTGAGGATGGCATCACCTAAGTCATCTTCATTTGTTGGTTTTGGCTGCTCTCCACTTCTCTGTTCGCTTTTGAATGAAGGATGAAGGTTACGATTCGGGCAGTGCCAAAGATCGGTGGCCTGTGTGCTTTTGGCTCAGAGGGTTTTTGATGGAGACTCCAGGCGGAAGGCTCAGAATTATCGATCGGAATGGTCAGAAGGTCTTTACCTAGTGACAAAGCGTTTTGGTTTTTCCGCGAAACCACGGACTCAAATCCACAATTGGTATATCATGCGGGACACATATGGTATCTAGTTTTTTGCAAGTTGCCTCCGATTCCACTCAGTGTGTGATAAGTGGCTACGAGAGGTGAGAGAAAACCGCCCTCATTGGGCAGTTAACCTCCGTGCTTTTCGTCGGCGCGATATCAATGATGGTTGCTCGATCGGGGTTGTGTATTCAACGGTGGGGATTGGTTCGTGCCTGTTGATGGAGGGTTCCGGACCCGAACTTGTTTAGTGGACCCATTCTATTGTTGCCGCCAGGTCCATTTTGTTGGCTGTAGTAGGGTACAAAACCACAAATAGTATATCGCGCGGGACATAGATGGTATCTGGTTTTTTGGAAGTTGCCTCTAATTCCATTCAGTGTGTGACAAGTGACCACGAGAGGTGAGAGGAAATCGCCCTCATCGGGTAGTTAACCACTGCACTTTTTGTCTACGCGATATCATTGATGGCCATTGGATCAGGGTTGTGTATTCAACGACAGGGATCGGTTCGTGCTTGTTGCTGAAGGGTTCCGGACCCGAAATTATTTAGTGGACCCATTCTTTAGTTGTCGTCGGGTCCTTTTTGTTGGGTGCCATTTGGTACACCGTGGGTCCCCCTGTGGACCTCTGGTGGGATGCTTGTAAGGCTTTGTGGGCCTCGATCCCTGGTTTTCTGCAGTCCCTGCTAACTGGGACACTTGTAAACTATGTAATTTGGTTTAGATTAATAAAAAGTTTGTCTCTTGCTTATCCAAAAAAAAATGTTGAGAGAGGCAACTAGGTAATGGGTTTCCCTTCCCCTTTCCATAATGTCCCTTTTTCTACACCCCATGAGGAAAATTCAGTAAAAAAATCTTGTTTTAAATTTTGTAAATAAATTTGATATATTATTTAATTTCTAAAAAAATAAAATATTATTATGCTTTATTATAAAATTGTAATAAATATTAAAATAAGTTTGAAAACTAATTTCTTTATAACTATTATTTATGAGAAATTATATTATTTAAAATATATTATTTTTAATTAATATAATTTTATTAAAATAACATAAAATAAAATATTAATTTATTTTCTTATATCTAAAATTTCATAATAAATACTAAATAATACGTGTAAATATATCCGAACTTTATATTAGCGTTGTTAAGACTATTTTCCTTTCTCTTATTGGAAATCAATTTTATCTTTAAAATTAAATAGTAACAAAAATATATATATATAAACTATGTAACTCCACTACCGACGCCTTTCGAGAGTATCCCTTTTCCACACTCCATTGAGGAAAATTTAGTAAAAAAATTATTGTTTTAAATTTTGTAACTAAAATTGACATATTATTAAATTGCTAAGAAAAATATAATGGATTATTATGCTTTACTATAAAATTTTAATAAAAAATAAAATAAATTTTAAGAAAATATTTTTTAAATCAAATATTTTATAACTGTTATTTATGGGAAATTATATTATTTAAAATATATTATTTTTAATTAATAATTTTTTATTTAAAAAATAAATAAACTATTTGGATATATTTAAGAATTTCATTAAAAATTGTAAATAATACCTGTAAAAATATCCAAACTCTGACTTAACGTTGGTACGACTACTTTCCTTTCTGTTATTGGAGCTTAATCTTATATATATATATATATATATATTATTTTTTTTATAATTATAAAATTATAAATTTTTTATATTTTTTTTAAGTCTTTCTAATAAGAAATATGTAATTATTATGATTTTTTTTGGCTTTTTAAAATTTTTTTGGCCAAATTGTTTGAGTCTTGTTTAATTTTTGGCTTCAAAAATGATGATCCAGGGACATTTAAGCTATCAAAATCAGGTCGAGCTTAATATGACTCAATTTTTTCCACAAAGTTTCAAACCAGTAATCTTCACATCACAAAGTACCTTAAAAATACCCCTGTCACCATCTATTCTACACCTCATTACTTTTATTTATTTATTTAAATTTCAACTTTTACCTTTTAATAAACATTTTAAATAAGTTTAATCTTGTAATAAACCATTTAAATAAATTATAGAAATCTTACCATAAATTAGGTCACACCAGCTTAACATGACTCAATTTTTTCCCATAAAGTTTCAAACCAGTAATCTTCACATCACAAAGTACATTAACAATATCTACATTAACAATACCCTTGTCACCATCTATTCTAAACCCCATATGTTTTATTTATTTATTTAAATTTCAACTTTTTCCTTTTAATAAACATTTTAAATAAATTTATAGAAATCTTATAATAAACCATTTAAATAAAATTATAGAAATCTTACCATAAAATTCTAATTCAAATGGGATGTCCAACTGTTTGTAATAAAAAATCTTTAAGTATTATGACCATGTTAAAGTACGTTGTTTCTAAGTGTTTATTATTATAATATTGATTTTAGTAATATTAAAAATAAATGTGGACAATGCGATCCTAGATAGAAAATGGTCGAACCTCCCTTCGTAGTAACTTCGAAGCCAATGCCCAATGTAAGGAGTTGATAAAATAGGATTGACCTCCTAATGGCTGGTGGAAATGCAATGCGACAAGGAGGGATGAGAGGTAGATATCATTCAAATGGAGAGGACATGGTTTTAGGTGGGTTTCTTTTTACGCAAATGATCATGTTGTTGATATCTAATCCTTGGGATTATAGTTTAGGTTAGTGTGTTATGATAATTAGCTATTAGAGTTCAAGAAACTTAGGAAATTGAATCAGTGATTTACCTATTGTATTTAAATGTATTATGTACATCATTCTTTATAGCATTCTTAACAATACACAATAGAATTAGTTTCTAATTTCTGTTTCTAACAGTGATATCAGAGCACAGTTAATCTGCTTTGTTGAAATAGTCTGAGTGACTAGCTTCATGACCTTCTATAGTTGAGCCACTAGTTTTGTTGCCTTCCAGAGCATATATGTCTGGGTGTTTTTCTTTGTTGAGTTTATTTTTGTTGAGGAGACATTGTTTGAAGTTATTGGACGTGCTTGAGAAGACATTTTATATAGAGTAGAGCCATTTATGTTTCAACGCAGAGTTGTTTTCATTGTCAGGGCCTATCTTTGACTCCTCATTGTGCATGTTAGTGACAAAGAAAACCATTTGCAGTATCATTGACTCTAACAAAGCTTCCACAACGAATGCATGTTTGTTGATGACTTTCCCATTTTAAGTTCTTTATAAGCCTAGAGTTATTTCTTTCCTCTATGTGCCCTCTGCATGTTCTTGACTGTAAAAGTTCTAAAGGTTATCTCCATTTGGGTTATTGAATTTTTTTATCATTCTAACAGTTCACAATAACATTTTTTAGTTATCAAATAATCTTTGCATTGGTTATATAAATCATATTAATCAACTGAGCCTCTCCATAAATAACTAAAACTCTCCTGCCATGTGAATTGCACATGATACTTCTATAACTTGATGGATTAGTGAAGGAGAAACTTATTAGGCCTCAAGGAACTTTTATGTTCTGCCTCCATTGGCTCTACATTTGTTAGGTTTTCAATGTCATTTGTTTAGAAAATTGGCACCTTGAATTTGTTGTCAAAACATGGAAGGGTTTTACACTCTCATTGACTGAAAGAAAAAATATTTATTTTGGCATATTGTTACACAACAACAAGCTTGAGTTTGTGTGACATACACTATTGACGCACTTGTTATTCTCCCTGGTTGGGATCAGTGGAATATCATATGAATATGCTATCCTTATTCAGGGATGAAGGTATTTATTATGAAACGCTGACAACAAAGGCATCATGCCAATTAGATCAATCTATTGGCAGGAAAAGGGAGTGTAGAGGTGATGTGGCTTAAGTTTCCATGTGTCAATTATAATTTGATGGAATATCATCCATGTATGAAGCTTTTAAGTTGTGAATGCATTATTGAAGTTACTCAAGGGGCTTGCACATTTTTAACATAAAATTAGCATTCTAATTTTGTTTTATTGTACCCTCTGCACTATTTATTCTTAACGGTGTTGATGTAGGGATGGAAGATTATGAACAAATAACGATTTTGTTCCTTGAAATGTCACGATTGTCGAATTAATGCTTGGCATGGATGATGTCGTTTTTTCTTCCATTAGAGAAAGAAAAAACAAAAAATATGAAAAGTGAGAAATGTTTTGTTTGAACATGATGTTGTTGAGGAGTGATGTTGGACCTCGTCTTCCAACAACAAAGGCTATAAGAATGACTTTTGCTCAAGATTCGTGACAGAAGCCGTTAAACAAAGTATGAAGAGCGGTGTCACTCATAAAGAAACCAAAGAGCAAAGGTGTCATATCATCGTCTGTGTCCACATTTGCATCCATAATTTTGGTTGCAATCAGTCCTCTCCATATTTTTTTCCTAATTAAGGCACAAAACTTATTTTTTTGCACTATTCCTCTATAAAGACAAAGGCTTTAGTTTTAATTCCTTCAATTTCTAGTCATAGAATCACTAAAAATTTGCAATTCAAAGGTGGTAGACGAAGGGGGGCATTGCTTCATCGCATTGCACAAGAAGTTGACATCGGTTTTGACTTTTGTTAAGATTTGATTTTGATTTGGTTAAATTTAAACTATAGAATTTATGGGTATAAAATCATGAAAATAAATGACATTATGGTCAGAAAAGATAATATAGTTATATCTGGTATATTAAAGGTCACAAGTTTAAATCCTTGTGCTTGGTAATTTATTTATTTTTACAAGAGGAAGGTAATTTTGGAGGTTGTGATACTCACAACACTTGTTGGGAAGCAAGAAGATAACATCATATGGTTTTTTCGTTCAATTAGTATTCAACATCAGATTGGATTTTTGTTACATGACTTTGGTTTTCTTGGGTCAACAGTATCAAGAAAATCAATACGTTGCAATAAGAATTATTAGTTGATTTGCATAGTTGTTAATTGTTGATTGTAAAATGGGTGCATTTTCGGTTGAAGTTGAAACCCTTAGTTTGACCAATATTGATAAAGTATTCAAGTTTTTGAATACCCTGGTACAATCTAATGTTGATAACATAGTAAACATAAAAAAAAAAATACTCTTGTTGATATCAAATATGATGTACATGATGTACATAACACATTTAAATTTCTCTAAATAAAGTCACAGCTTTAAAAGGATGAACTATGAGAACTAAAAATGAGTTGTAATTATGAACTTGTTTTTGTTTAGAACAACCTTTTTGAGGATGACTCAAAGATTTATCAACCACCAGAGGTTGATCTACAGATATAAAATGATAATCACGAAATTTAGTGCACAACAAAGTAATTGTATTCAATGGTTATTTTCATACATATATGTAACCTGTCATTCCCAAAATATTTATAATACCTTGAGAATAAATTGTGCATAACAAAAGTAGAAATAGTGTTGGATATAATAAGGATGTTTCTTTTCATGTTCATGATTTTTCAAAGCCTATACAGTTTTGTAGTGGTGGATTTCTGGATAATGGTGTCCCACGACAAATTGTTAGATGCCAATATTGTGACATAGTTGGATATGAGAAATATCAATTCATCCTTTTGAACATTGTGGAAAGAATAATCATGATTCAAATAGATGTTTCAAGAATAAGAATATTGCAGGAGAGAAAATTAATTTTGTTCTAAGACAACCAAGAAGAGTTACAAGTCATACCAAAGGATATGCTAGAGAATATTGACCAGTATTGCAGTGATGATTACTTCTCTTCTCGCCCTATAAATGACAAGGGAGAAATTGATGTAATTGATGGTCTGCCACAGGTTAAAATATTTATCAAGAAAGTTCTGAGTTAGAGATAATCAGAGTTTACTGCTACAACCTACAATATGAGTTCATAAATCAGATTCAGAGTTGTAAACAAAGTTTTTGTTTTGAAGATTTATCAAGCGAGTCTCAGTCAGAGATAATTAGAGATTACTGCTACAACCTAGAGTCCGAGTTCAAAACTCAGATTCAGAGTTGTAGAAATATTTCTTTTTCTCCATGACCATTATACTCTATGAACATGATTGCATACTTTTTGCATGATGAGATTTGTGAAGGAGCACTTCCACTAGCAGAAGATGCTAAAATAGGAATTATTCTAGGAACTGCTTTAATGGTTCTAAAGTTGGTTTGTTTGAGGAATTGCTATGATAGTTCAAGAGTTGGTGGTCATGCTTGAATCATAAATGGTTGATACTTTGAGTTCTACCACATTTTTGTATCATTTGTGGTTTTCTATTAAAAACCACCATCCTTGGTTTGTGGTCGTCCTTGAAAAACATTCCTGAGACACATTCAACTCTTGTTTGACATGAATTTTTACATTTTCAGCTCTCATTCCTTGAATTTGAAATATCCCTTTTGATTAAGGGGGGAATTTTGACACCTAATCCTTGGGATTATAGTTTGAGTTAGTGAGTGTTACAATAATTAGTTATTAGCATTTAATCAACCTAGGAAATGGAATCAACGGTTTAACTCTTCTATTTATATGTACTATGTACATCATTATTTATACCATTCTTAATAATATACAATTGAATTGGTTTCCAAATTGTGTTTCCAACGCCTGTGGGTTTAGCATTGCATCATTTCAAATGGGTTTTCCCTAATAGTTTTTATGACGGCTAGTGGTGAATAGATATGAAAAAGAAAACCCCTAAATTTAGTGATTGTAACATCCATCATATTCATGTATGACATGGTTTTTGCTAGAACATGGGTTAGAAGATGGGTCTATATATGGAAAAATCATGGCAGAAAAAGTGCAAGGCAGTTAAATTCACGTAATTGAGTTCTTGATAAACTATCCTGGTCTTTCTCCTTTCAGTTTCCATGGTATCTTGCACTGATTCGACTTAGGAGACTAATTTGTAATTGTCTTATTCAATTAGTGTTCTAAACTTCACAACAATTATACATCAATTAATTTGGAATAAAGAAAGCATGCTTTGTTCTGTAAGCTAGAACCCAAGTCTTGAAAGTTAATTTCTCATACCTCATCTTTGTTTTGGATGCTATTTTTGGTTAAGTTCATCTCTGAAAAATTTGACCTGATCTTGTAAGTCAATTTTTCATAGTTGATCTTCGTTTTGGGTGTTATTTTTAGTTAATTTCATCCCTAAAAATTTGACCTGGAACTACTCATTAGTCATAAGGGGGCCTAATTCCCTGAATGTCATTTATTTAGGTCTTTCTAGAACTTTCCATGGCTAATTTTCTAGTCTGAATAAACTTATTAATACATGTTCATTTCTTTTGTTCCTTTGTACCCCCTCCCTCTTCCCTCACTTCTTTGGATATTCCTCCCCCTGGTATTGAGGTTCTTCCTCCAATCCACTAGAAGGTATTTTTTTTTTTTTTTTTTTATGGTGGACTGCTTATTTTTTTATTTCTAAGGTATTGGTATCCCTTTCTCTTTTATTGGAACTATTTTCCTCAACCTCGTGTGACTAGCAACACCATCCTCTTCTTGGTGGAACATTGGTGAGCACCTTTTTCCTCGGACAATAGTTTTTTATTGATATTTTTATTCAATCTCGAATTCTTTATTTTTAGATGTTTATGTGATTCCACTACCTTATCCATGGCCTCATAACGAAATCCATCCTTACCTTCTCTCAAAACCTCATCCTTGTTAGAGTATAGAAATTGATATCCAATTTGAAGGCAATACAAGGAAATTTTATCACAAGGCAATTTTCTATGTTGTATTTAATAGTGAGAAAGACACCTAGAAGGTGAGTGAGGAAAAATAATTGATGCTAATAGAACTCAATGGTGTTTCCAACAACAATTACAAAATGCCTCAAGTAATATAACATAGGGGGGAGGAAAGGAAAGAGAAACTCCTCGGTAGTTACCACTTCAAGAACTTAGCACATGAACACCCCATCACAAATTAGACACGAAATCGTAGAAGTTGAGGAGGCTTGAAAAGGAAGAAGGTTTATACTCGACATTGATTTAATAAAATAAGTTGGATGCTTGGTTTCATAAACTAGTTATAGAAAATCTTATAAGACAATATATCTTCAAGTGGTGGACATCTACTAGCAGATTAAAAAAATCATGGGGAGAGTCCTCGAAATTTCAGAAGAAAAACAAGAAATACCTTATAGCTAAATCAAGAAAAGATACAAATCAGTAAGAAAGATAGGAAGATCAATATCATGGCTAAACACCTGGTAGACATTGAATTTATAGGCATAGAAGAAGAAAATGATGTATGTGTAACTATTCAAATACACACCCCATAGCCTAGTACATGCTTCTTTTGAATTTATGTTGTGTTTTCTACTTTTTTTAATTTATGTTGTGTTTTCTATTTTTTTATATATTCATAGCTAGTGAAAAGATTTAGGAAAGTCTACGTTAGGTACTATCAAAGAAACTATTTTTAGATATATCTTTCAGGTTAATAGTTCTCTTATATAGGGGATTTATTTTAATACTTCTAATTAATTGAAATTGTCTAAGTTGTCTAATTTTCCTAATGACTTGCTAAGAATAAGTAAATACTCGCAGAATGTACTTCTATGAAATCTAAATTATAATATCAAAATAATAAAAATATATATATTATTTATAAATTATCATTATTATTGTAATTTTTTTTAATTTATAATTGAAAAAGGATAAATACAAAAACATATGTATAAAAAATTAGTTGTAATTAAAATTCATTAAATTAAATTAAATATTTCAAATCGTTTTAATTAATATATTTAATCTTAAAACATATTATTATATTTAGAAGTGTTATATAATTCATTATGAGAAACTTTGTAGTGGTTTTCAATGACTCTAAATATTTGATGCCTATTCAATATAAGAAAGATGTTATAATATCAAGTATTATATTATTATAATAATAACAACAATAATAATAATAATATTTACTCAACTAAAAATATTAAAAATAATAAGTTGATCCAATTCAATTTATTATATTTTTATTTTATTTTTATTTTATTTTTATTAATTAAATTACAAACAATTTTTTCTATTTAAAATTTATAATAATGATGATGGTGGTTAACATCCATAAAGATGAGTATGGTGTATCTAACATTAAGAAAGTAAGTGATTAATTGGGACTCTTTAATAGTTGGTTTCTATGATAAAAAAGAAGAGTTCTGAGATTATTGTAGTTTTGTTAACTTAACAAGTCAAGAAGGTTGGTAGTGTAACAAATATTTTGAAAAGGAGAATGAATGTAAGAGTCGGGAAATTGAAGAGAAAGTGCATTTTTCAACTCTCTTAGTATCATAAAGGGGGAAAATTCATTCATCCAAAGGTGTTTTTGAAATAGACCAATACCCAATCTACCTCGGAAGCTCATGAGAATTAGTTCTTATCTTTGAAATGCCCATTTTCTTCTTAGCACTGATTAAGATCGAAAAATAATTTTGGTTAGCAAGAGTGGGGTTTGATCACCTCCTTATAATATCTTAGCTTCCTTTTTCCCTCTAAATACTTATCATCCCATAACATATCCTTGAATTTGGAAATAATAATGTTTTTTATATTATCGTTATTCTCGAAGATATCTCCTCCTTTATCCCCCAATGGTCAAACTAGGAGTGGGAATCCTAATTTCTTGAGTGGGTGGTGGGGGTTATGATTAGAGTTAGAAGAAATTTTAGGGATACCCTTGGCTTCCATAATGTACAACTTCTTCTTGTGCATCACATACATAAACATAGCAATGATTTCGATGGGGGTGAGGCTATATTCAATCAAGAGAATAGGGTAGGGAGTATTTTTATAAATTGCTTTTGGATGATCTCAATATTTCTCCATGACTCTCTCTCTCTCTCTCTCTCTCTCTCTCTCTCTCTCTCTCTCTATATATATATATATATATATATATATATATTGTAGCCCCAATCCTCACATCCATATAAAATAATAGGGTGATGACAATCTTGAAGAGGAATTTATTTTTACTCTAAACACAAACATCAATTGACTTAAAATTGTTTCCAAGCTCACAGTAAGAATTCTAGCCTCTTGTAATCCTTTTCTCAAATTTATAGCCCCATTTTTCAATGTTATATCACAATAAAATAAATTTCAATAATGAAAATTCATATTTATAATTATAATTATGATAATTCAAAACACATAATTATTAAACATATAAAACTTAGTAAATTTGATTAATAAATGCATGGTATTTTTAAATATCAAAATGCTAAATACATATATAATATAAGTAGGAGCTATAAATTAAGATTCATTTGAGCATATAATTTAAAATAACAATTCATATTTATAATCATTGTATTTCAAAATTTCATATTTAAATTTAATTAATAAACAAATAAAAAAATTAATATTTACACTAAAGCTTTATATATATATATATATATATCTATATATATATATATATATATATATATATATATATATATATATATATATATAATCAATGCCATACACATCACATTAAAAAATTATAAAACATGTGAAATTATTTTGCTAAAATTAAAAATGAGAATATTTCTATATACAAAAATGTGAAACTTATAAAAATATAAAAAAAAATGTTATGAATAATTAGTATAAATCTATATTAAATCGAATTGACTTAGCTCACATCTTAAAAAATTTGATCCCTCTCATTTATGATGATTAATTATTAATAGTTGAAAATTAATCATGACATTTAACATTTATTTCTTTCACTCGCCTCTAGGTCTTGGGTCATTAACCTCTTTCCTTAGTCCATATGAAGACGAGCTCTTAGCCAAAAGGAAACAATTTGAGGGCATACTCCAGCCAAATTAAAATATAATATAGTTAAAATAGCTTTTATAATTTTAATTTTTGTTATAATATTTTATTTCACTTTGATATTAAAATTATGACAGAATAATAAAAATTGATATATTATTTTTATTATTATTATTATACAAATAATAATAATATAATAGGTAAATAATAACAATAACAATAATGTCCTCTAAATTTCATATATATAATATGTTTCCATCTATAACTATGTTGGAGGTTGCTAAAATGTCTCTATCACTATATTATTTTTATTATTAATTATTTTTAAATTTCATATATATAATATGTTTCCATCTATAGCTATGTTGAGGTTGCTAAAATGTCTCTATGACTTTATTATTTTTATTATTAATTATTTTTATCCTATGTATGTGTCATTTTCCAAGTTGTAATTTTTTAATTCATGTTGTTACTTGTCTTTTCTATTTTTGATATATATATATATATATATATATATATATATATATATATATATATATATATATATATATATATGTTCATAAGATTCTTTTGGAAAAAAGAAGTTGCATATTTGATGTTAATAATTAAATAAAAAATAATAAAATACAATATAAAATATCTTATTTCATGTAAACTATGGGCTAATACCATACATTACCAATACCATGTGTTCAAAAACATGATTCATTTGATTCTTGTAATATTCCAAAATAGTTTGAAGAATTAAAGAAAATATTATATTTATCTATTTGATTGGATTTGGTTTCACATATAACAATATCTCACTTAAAAACAAAAAGAAGCTTGAGTTAATATTTTTCTATTATTTCTATCTCTTTGCTATTAATCCTTTCTCAATATTTAATTCATTATGCATAAGTCCAATAGGAAAATCTTGGTTATTATATTATCTGAAGTTTCTAACTGTAAATTAATGAATCCAAGGCCATCTCACATCAATTTGCTTTTTCTTTGAATGATTTGCTAATTTTTTTTTGCTAAATCATTCGTAGTTTGACTATCGCAATGCAACACATATTTTCCTTGTTTTATTCCTAACTCTCCTAAAGATATCTACGCCTGCAACATCTCTTTGTAGGATTTTTCGTATCTATTTATTATTCCTTTTCCATGGAGATGTCTACCACTTTCCACGGTATGGACACCATTTAAACTCCAAAAGTATATAAATTACTAGTGGTGGAACTTCTACTATCCACATATCTAGCCATATCTAAATCTATATAACCTTGAAACATAACATTATTATTACCAAAACATAAGCAATAATGACTAGTATCCTTGAGATATTGTAAAATCCACTTTACATATTAACAATGTTTCTTTTATAGATTCGTACGGAATATGTTGACTACTATTGAATCTGAAATATCTAATTTGGTACATACCATGGAAAACATTAAACTACAAGCTATTGAATTATAATGTATTTTTCTCAACTCCTCCTTCTTGTCATCACAGAGGCATAAAGAAACACTGAGTTTGAAGTGGGATGCTAGGGGTGTATCGACTTGCTTGGAATCCTTTATATTAAACCTATCTAACACCTTCTTAAGAATTTTTTCTTGTTAGAACCACAACACTTTGTACTTTTTGTCACATATTATCCTCATGTCTAATATTTGTTGTGCTAGATCAAAACTACTTCATTGTAAATTCACTGCCAAAAGCCTTTGTAAACCTATTGATCATGTTTTTTCATGTCTAAAAATGAGTTTTTTATCCACATATAATAATAGTATAACATACATTTTTTGGTCATACTTCTTAATGTAGACACAATGATCAACCTCTTTCCTTTTAAAACCATGCTTTAACATAAATAAATCAATTATTTTGTACCATCAGTGGGGTGCGTATTTCATCACATAGAGACTCTTCTTCAATTTACAAACTAGGTTCTCTTTACCTTTTAATTTGAATCCTTCTAGTTTGTCCACATAAATCTTCTCCTTTAATTCTCTATGAAGGAAGGGTGTCTTTAAATCTAACTATTCACATTACATATCTAAAATGGCAATATCTTTGAACGATAACACTTATGGATGATTTCTTCCTTTTCAAATATATACTAACACCTAGGTTTTGTTTTCCATCAAGGAGTTGCTCTCCTCCATTGATTTCTTCCACTCTTTGCTAGTATCCACTTTACAAGACCCCTAAAAGCAATCAATTTCACTTTTATTAGTTAAAAAAATATAATTTTAGGGTGAAATATTTCAGAGGGATTACGAGATCTAATGACCTTTGAAAAAACTATGGTAGAATGCCTTCCTTTTGGATGTCATGTAGAGGATGCTATGAGGTTTCTTCTTCGTGATCCCATCATGTTCCACTTGTTGTCGATTATCTTATTGAATTGATTTCCTAGTTTCTTACGAATGTAGAATATTTTCTTGTTGTTTTGCAAACTTGTCAATAATTTTCTCGACCTACATATCACCTATCGATCATCTAAACATATTTAACTTATTAAATGTGACATCCTTTCTTTTAAAAACTTTATGCTTAACTGGATGCCACATATTAGATATCAGTTTCAAAATATTTGTTATAAAATCAACATTACTAATCTTTTAACACCACAAAATTATGATGATGATGAATTCTAAAAATTCAAAATAATCTATTAAGTGCATAAAGTAAAATAATGCAATTTAGTCTAAATGAATATTAATTATCATGGTAATATTAATTATCATAGCGAAATATTAAATATAAAAATTCATATATATATATATGAATGACAAATATATTATTTTAAACTTATTTATAAATAACTATTAGCAATGTAATTTTTTTCCCTATTATTCATTAAATTAATTTTATAAACAATAATATTTTTTTAGTAATTTAAAAGAACATAGTTACCAATAAATCCCTGAGGGCCTATAGAAAACTGCCTTACAAGGTGATTTGAACATTGGATAACTTAGATAGCATGGATTCATATTACTTAGATCACCAATTGAACTACCCACCAATATAGATCCATCTTAAATAGGGATAAGCATTTCTTTTATTATAGATCCATCTTAAATAGAAATAAGCCTTTCTTTTATTTGAGTGAATACCATTTTAATAAGAAGAAACCAACTCATTTTAATTGAATTCCTATTTAGATTAAAAATATCGAAGTAAAATTTTACAGATTCGGTGGAATTGCATCCAAATTAAGTTTTAGTTACACTAATTTATATTAAAAAGGCATGGACTCATTCTGATATTGTGAATGTATGTAACTTATTTGTATAATTCGTCAAATGGTCTTCAACCCTCCATCCCTATCGATTTAGCCATGTGGACTTTTGAAATACGAGTCTCAACATACATTTTAACACTCGAAATCTCTCACTAAATAATGCACAAAACTATTCTCAGATTTTCGGACACAGTTATTGAACCTCCCGGGCTCTTCTTGTAAGCAAGAGCGTTGAATTATGAAGACAAAGTTATTCAATCAATCCTTTACGGATTTCGTGTATGGTGAGCTGCTCTGTGCAGTGAGTGGTGCCTTTCAATATTATTTGCATATCTTTTCCTCTAGGCCACAACTGCTCCTCAGATTCTCATATATTGAGTTGTCGCAATCATTTTAATTACCGTAGTAATCGCTGCAATGGTTAAAATGAGGTTTCGTTTCCTGTTAGACGCCGAATGGTCTTCACGCAGCAGATTAAATTGAAAACAACACAGAAGAAAAAGCGCACAGGGGTGGCCCGGGTAAGTACATCGTCTGTCAGAAGCATTATATTATCCATAGGCAGCGCCTACTACACCTGTGACACACCCAGCGCGTGGCGAACACAGGGTCCGTATTTTTAATATAGAATTTATGATCCATGCTTCAACTTGGATTCTTAAACCTCTCTTTCCCGACTGGTCCCTTCATGGATACAAGATTGGACAAAGGATAAGCACGCTGTTTATAAATTTGTTTAAAATAGGTAGAGATTGGTTGGAATCGTTATAAAGGTGAATCCAGTAGGTGGTTTATAAATTTGTTTAAAATATGCTAGAGATTGGTTTTAATCATAAGTTTGAAAAGTTAATCCAGCGTATTGTTTGAGACTACACTATTTATATAATAGTTATCAAATTTTAAATTTGTTTAAAATATGGTAGAGATGGGTTGTAATCATAAGGTTGAAAAGTTAATCCAGCTTATTGTTTGAGACTAATTTATTTATATCATAGTTATCAAATTAGATCGAATTGATAAAAAAAAAAAAAAAATGAATATGTTAAAAAACAATTCATAAAAGTGAGAGACATTGAACATAAGGAGATTTAAACTAATTTAATTAATGATTTTCCTGGTCAGACTCTAAAAACACATTAATGGATTGCCCCTAGTATTTTCTCACATCCCAATAGAAGAAGCAGTGAGCAGGGTAAGCCAAAAAAAAATACACCCTTACTCAAATTACAAATAAATTTAAAAAATTTTAAACAAAAAACACCTTTATTCACATTACAAATAAATTTAGAAAATTTTAAAGTATATAAATAATTTTTTTTAAATATACAATTTTTTTTCAGAATTGAAATTTTTTGAAGCAAACTATTTCCATGTATTGTATAGTATTTGAATCTGAATTCAAATTCCACCTTCATAATAGGTAGAGATTGGTCACAATGGTTACAAAGGTGAATCTAGTGGGTTGTTAATAAATTTGTTTAAAATAGTGTAGAGATGGGTTGTAATCATAAATTTGAGTTATAAAAGTTAATCCAGTATATTGTTTGAGACTAATTTATTTAAACCATAATTATTAAATTAAGTTAATTTAATAAATTTGTTTAAAATAGTGTAGAGATGGGTTGTAATCATAAATTTGAGTTATAAAAGTTAATCCAGTATATTGTTTGAGACTAATTTATTTAAACCATAATTATTAAATTAAGTTAATTTGATAAAAATAAATTGAATACTTATCAATTTTTTCATTTACCCAATTATATATCAAAAAAATTCATAAGGATGAGAGACATTAAAACTGAAGATAAAGAAATTTAAACTGATTTAATCGGTATTTTTCCTTGCCAGACTCTAAAAACACATTAATGAATTGGAGCTGGCATTTCTCGCATCCCACATAGAAGAAGCAGTGAGCAGGGCAAGCCAAAAACAACAAACACCCAAAAACAACAAACACTCTTATTCAAATTACAAGTAAATTTAGAAAATTTTAAAATATATAGATAAATTTTTTTTAATATACATTTTTTTTCATAACTGAAAATTTGAATTGAATCAAATTATTTCAGTATGTATTGTATCGTATTCGAATCTGAATTCAAATTCCAACTTCATAATATTCGAATCTGAATTCAAATTCCAACTTCATAATAGGTAGAGATTGGTTGGAATCAAGTTTAAGTTATAAAAGTTGATCCAGTATATTGTTTGAGATTAATTCATTTATATCATAATTACTAAATTAAGTCGATTTGATAAAAAAAAATCTGAATATTCGTCAATTTTTTTATTTGTCCAATTATACGTCAAATCACAATTAAAACAGGAAGATAGGGAGTTTTAAACTGATTTAGTTAGCGATTTTCCTTGCCAGACTGTAAAAACACATTAATGGATTGCAATTGGTATTTCTCACAAGCCACATAGAAAAAGCAGTGAGCAGGGCAAGCCAAAAACAACAAACACCCTTATTCAAATTAAAAGTAAATTTAGGAAATTTTTTAAATATATAAATAAAAAATTTTAAATATACAATTTTTTTTTTCAGAACTAAAAAAATTTGAATCAAATTATTTTAGTATGCATTGTATCCTATTTGAATCTGAATTCAAATTCCAACTTCATAACTATAATTTATACTGTTGAATTAAGGCTTCTGTGATCCATGTCAAGTTTTTGAGGAGAGCCTTCGGCAGAAATCACATAATAATGCATTTGTCCACACGTTTAAAACCAACAAGTGTGGTTCATCCTCAAGACAACTAGTTACAAAAACAACTCATTTTAAATACAAAAAAATTACATTGTCATTAAAAAAATTGGTTGTAAAAAATATGCCAAAACCTTAAATAATTAGACAAAGTCTTCGAACTGTGACGTCATGTTATGAAAAGTTGAAATTGCCATTTTGCATTTTCCAAAAATTCATTTCACACTATTTCCGGAAGTCTATCGGACTGAATTTAAAGACGGCATGTTACTGGAGGAAAACAGCTTAGGGATTTGAAGATTGCAAAATCATATCAATCAATGTTTTCTGGCCGGCTGTAAGTTGGATTCGGGACCACATAATGACCTCCATACATGCAGAATGAAAGGCATTGGAGTCACAGTGTTTGTCTTTTGATGTAAAATAGGTGCTTTTGTTGGGCAAGCCCCATCCAACTTTAGCAAATCTTTTTCCATAACATAGAAGTGATATATTTCTATTCAAAATTTTAGAAATGTTCAAAATTCTGTTTTTAGAACAGGTCCTTTATATCTTAATAGTATTTATTTATGGTGTATAAGGCAAAGCTTAGGATTCTTGATTAAAAAAACCTGACACGTAAACATTTAATGCAAAACCCTACCATTTCAATAGTTATAGTACCAAAGGTTTATATTAAAAAAGCCTCATAATGTTGCTATCCAACGATACATGAAGACATTTAATGCAAAACCCTACTATTTCAATAGTTATAGTACCAAAGGTTTATATTAAAAAAGCCTCATAATGTTGCTATCCAACGATACATGAAGGTCCCATTTCTGTAACCAAGGCCGTAGATTAGGTGTTTCTGTACGTTCTGTCAGGAGGATTTGATTTGATTGGATTTGTTCAAGGCCAAGAACAGCTTTGAGAAAGTTTATTCATTACGCCCCATGACGTCATAGTTGCAGGGAAATTTACTGTTTCAATGTACACATTTCACTTTCAATGACGACTGAATATAATATGTCGCCGCAAGAGATCCTTCCCTCGTCCTTTCTCCTCGCAGGCAAAAGCCATACTATAGATTCTTTTCACCGTACTCCTACACAAAGTAATCCTCGCAGGCAAAAGGAATTCAATAGATTCCTTTACTGCAAGTTGCGTAACGTGTTTTCAATGGTTTCGATTTAGTCAGAGATATGGACAATACAATAAATAACAAAAAAAGCCCCCTAACTATTATTAACCTTCAAAGCAGGTGACGATCATAATGGATTTCGATAGTCGCATTCATGCTAAATCGCGACCACAAAGGACTTCATCTCATTTGAAAATAGGAGCACCAATCTTCCATGGAGGCATCGTAATGCATTTTAATAACTGCAATAATGGCAATAATGCGAGTTGTTGAGAGGCCCTTCTCATGGTGAGACTTATTAACATAGATTTAATTATCTAAATATTGCATATTTTTGTTACTGTATGAGTGATTGTTTTTGTTAGTTTACGGGTGACTAGACTTCAGTTATATCAACTCTCAGTGTGATCAGATTTTTTTGTACCTATAAAGTTTCCAACTAACAACCTTCACACCAGGAGTGCTTTAGGATATCACTCCCAACTAGTATATCACTCCCAACTAGTATGTAAAGAAAAAAAATGAATAATGAAAGAATTTATTATAAGGTATGGAATTATTGTTTTGAAGTTAATTTTTTTAAATAAAATTTATTATAATAAATATTAATTAAATTATGTCAATGATGATAATGATAATGATGGTTAGCTTCTATTGACACCAAATTTGGTTTGTGGGAGCTTCTCTTTTAATAGAGGCATCGCTACATCACCATAGTGTTTATGAGGCAAAATGTTAGGCAAGTGTTGAAGCCTCAACATTAAAATTTTCGAACACCAATTTTTTTATGGTACCACTTCATTAATCTTTCCTTCTTTTTAAAATTCCTTTGGTTGAGTTACAATTGGTCATTTTAGATGCTTGTCCTTTTCCCCTTGATTTCCTTTCATCCCAATTTCTTTCAACTAAGGTTCAATTTTCAGTTTTGCAATCATGAATATAAGCCATTGATCACTTTTTAGGACAAATGACGTAGCCCTCAGGCCTCTACTAAGATATTTACTAATGCTTAGAGGAGACTTCACCTAGATGACATGACACTAAAATTTGTTCCAATTTTGTGCTAGCCATCTAGATGTAGGGAGTAGGCTTATGCTATTGGGTTTATGTAATAAGTTGCTTTTACTTTTGCTTTAATATCTCATCTATGACTTACCACTATTACAACATGTCCCCAACATATGCCATGACGATAGTTGGGTCCTCCCTCATCAAACTTATTATGTCGATCTTTATCTTCACTAACCTCTTTGCCCAAACCTCCTAACACCTTAACTCTTTAACCACATGGCACATATTCTATAGATGTGGCACATTGTTGATCTCTCATTATTGGTCTTTCCTTATCAAATAGTTACTTAAGCCTTGTTGTCTCAGTTCAATAACCCAACAATACGTTTCTATGCCAGTTGTCCATGTGTAGGGCAAGTGACCATTTGTGATAGAGCATTTCTGCATATGGTTATCCTCCACTCTTCGCTAATATTTGACCCCATAACCTTTTGACATAGGTCCTAGCCACGTGGCGCATGTATGTCATCCCTCATCTCCCCATGACTCTTCATTTTCTCACCATCTCATCTCATCGAGCATGCACCTGTATCTCCTCCATGATCCATATATCATCATCATGTTGCATGTCATGGGCATGCAATATACTTGCATTCCTCACCATATATACCAATGAGGTCAACATCACACCATGAACAACTAACAAGGCATGTAGTACAATGATGTTAAAAAAAATTCTCCCCTCCTTGGCTTTAATGATCCCATGAGTTTTCTAATGCATCGAATAATGCACTTGTCATTTGAAAGGGTAAGGAAATGATGATGGGCATTGACTTTCATGAAGGATAATGGATATGCACATCTATTGTGTTATGAGAAGATAACATCACAATAAGAAGATACATGGGAAAATAAATTATTCCCATTTGAGTAACCAAGTAGAGAAATAGTATTGGTTGATGACACATTTGACACCACTTATGCCTCAAAGATGTACCCTTAATTACAAATCATGCCTTAGTCCTCGTGATTATCTATATAGTGAGTAATTAAACAAGAGAGGTATACCTTTTGCATCTTTTATCTCTAGCTCACTAAATAATAGGATGAAAACACTAAGCTTGTCTAAACAAGCAATTTTAGATGGGACATGCATAGAGATGGAATACAAAAGCAATATGAGGTGGTGGTGGTGGCACTTTTGAAAGATTGGAAAACCAAATGGAAAAGAAAAATCCAAATATTCTCTTAGATTTGGAAATGGAGAAAAGAATATGACACTAGGAGACAAGAAAAATTGTTTTCCCTCGTAATCACAAATAATGGCTATGAGGAAATCCATGTTCTATGTTAAAGATGAACCACTATATATAAGGAGAGATTTTTTGGTTTTGGTTCAATGCCTCCTCGCTAGGACAAAATATCTGAATTGGGGCAAGAAGCATCTCATTAATGAGAGACACTATGCTCCAGATATCACCTAGTTATAACCATAGATGGAGGAATGTAGGGAACACCGCTTTCAACATGAGGAAGGATATATCTAAAATAAATAACAAATTTTGCAGTTCCCCTTCAAATGGTCAACTTATATGTCTAAAACTCTCCCCTAACCACATTATAATGATTTCTGATCATACTTATTGCTACATAGTGAGTGATGTATACCTCCCCATGACAGATGAGATCGATGATATTCTTACATTATGTTGATTAGGAAAACTGAGTCCCCATTATCATGATGCATGTCTACTCCATGTGGCACACTATGGGTTTTAAATCTTGGGCTCCTTTTGTTAGTGTCCCTAGGGAAATTAATTCATATTTTAGTTTGATATCCGGCCACTCCAGTAATCTATTAGTCATCCAAGTGACACTCTTGTGAAACCTTTCATGATGGGAGCCCACTTAGTACTTCATAGCATATCATCCCAATTTCATTATTTTTCGATCACATGAGAAGTGTCATTATTAGCTTAAATACTTATCCATTATCCTATGCCCATTATCATTGTTAGGTGATTTTCTTGAGGCTTGCACCAATAGGAAATTTAAATATTTCCATTAATGTTGCGTTCCTCCATTTGGATCTTTCCTACATGGCACTCAACACTAACTCATGTGCCATTATTATGGTAGGACAATGTATTTACACATAGAATTGCCCTCCCCCAATTTTGGTATTAAATCCTTAATTGGGCATCATTTAAAAACAATTCTCTTTGCAGAACATTAAACAATCCCTAAATGGTTTAAATAATAGAGACATAAATTTTGTGAAAGTTGAGGAATGAAAAAACTTTATTCGCTTCAATAAGCTGTATTTATCTTTGATCACTTAGATTAAGTTCATTTGTTTATAGCCTAGTGCTTAAAACTTCTTAGGTATATGGTAAAGGATCTGTCTTGATTAATTATGGTTCATATTGTCTATAGGAAGGAAGGTGTCATGCTTAGACTAGTCCCCATGGAAAGGAAGAGCTCTAGAGGTGGACCATCTCAAATCCTAGTGATGGTGACAAGTAATTACCCCAACACATGAATTATTTTGGATATAACTCCAATAATTGGAGACACCAATCTCATAGATTTCTTTGTAGTTTATTAGGCACTTTGAAATGTTGAACTCCCTAAGATAAAAAAAGGAAATTAATTTTATCAACCCAGAAGGAGAATATGCAGAAGAGATTCATCAAGATGATGATATTAATGGTGTTTCCTACAAAAATATCACTAAGTATGGCTTCCATTTTATGGCTATGAGGTTTTTGTAGTCTACCAGATAGTGTGCATTGCTTACTAGTAGAAAGAACACAAGAACTCATATAAACATATGCAACAAAAGAATAAAGGAAGAGACACAAAGTAGCATAGAACTAATAAAGTAGTATCTTATATTATATTCTTAAGAATCCAATTAGAACAAGTACATTGATACATCCATTGTCATATATATACTTAGTCAAGACAGTTACAGTAGTTTAACTCTCAAAACTAACTTAGCCTATCCTACTTAGACTCTAAACTTGACTACAGATTCTATCAACTTTGTAATGTAGATTCTCGACTCAACTAGGCTAGTCAATTAAGTTGACTAGTCCCTCCAACATATCCCTCACCCTCAATGACTTGTTCATCCTAGAGAAGGGGGAGATTTGGAGTCTTACAAAATTTTGTACAAAATTTGATACATCATATACGAGAGAAGAAATACTAAGAAATAAATTAAGGTTCTTTTTGATGGGCAGTGGACTGATACTCTAGTGTATTTGTGTTATCAAAAGTGCTTCATTGAATAATTTTGTCAAATCTATAATGTGTATTCCTCTTTTTTTCCTCTCGCAAAGTGACCAATTAACACCTTCGACTTCAATTTCCTAGCTGTGCAACAATTTTTTTGAGGCCCGACTACATCCTAAAAAACTTGCCTCGAAGAAATGGAATTTGGGCCATGGTGGAGATAATAGAGAAGATTGTCCTACCGCAGGTTCTAGTGTTGGAGTTTCAGGGAGTCCTGTTTGATAAATGATAGGTGTAAGCACTTAAAGGTGTTTATAAAACATAGTACATTCTCATAAAACTATCCTTGCTTAAGCATCTAATGCTTTTAGCTCTATAAAATACTATACCTTGTCAATTATGGATGTATATTCTGATAGTCACTGATAAACTAGTCATTTGTGTTATAGCTGGTGCAATTGATTGAGGATTCCCTGCAAATATTCAATGACATTAGAGGCTTCTATCCTTGATTTTTTCTTTCTCTAAATCATTATTTTTCTTCTTGCAAAAAAAGGGCATCATTTTTTTCTCTTCTGTGACCTGATTGTCATGGGCTGAATTTGCTTGAGGTTGGGTTACTTACCGTGAGCACAATTAGCATATTAGCTCCTCTTGATTTTTTATATGATTGCATGTTTATGCTAGGTATTTTGTCCAATTACGGAGGACTATGTTGTGTGTAGCCCCATGATCTAATGTTAAACCTATCTCTTGATTTTCTTGAATGACTTGCGGATGAGCATTCTGAATTACAATAGATAATTATTGGCTTCCTTCGGTTGTTACCCTATTCTGTAATTCACTTACTTGACCAGTCAATTTCTCATTGGAACCAACTAACATACTAATTGTTGAATGGCAAAAAGTGGATCATCAACTTCAGAAGTAGTGTCAATATGTAATTTTTCTATTTCCAAACTCTTGCATTCCTCCTAGGTCTCCCATTCTTGTTGTTGTATCTCTTAAAGATTATTGCTATCTGAATTTATTATTTTTAGTCTTTTCTTGGTCACTCTTACAAAAATTTCCACGAATTTAAAGATATGCTTGTCAGATGCATAACTTAGGTTGGTTATTGTGTCTGTTGACTCTTGCTTTATCTCAAGGATGGAAGTACCAGACGTTGTTGGCTAAGTTAGTGGATCTTGTTGATTAATTGTGGTTGAAGTTGAAGTGCCCTTAATTCCTTATTATCTTTCTCTAGTGATTACTTTATTATGTCATCTGATATTCTGTGTTCTAATGAGACCTCATGTGTGTCATCCTGGTTGGTCGAATTGTTGTCTTACTTCTCTATTTCTTCCATGATTATTGTTGGAGATGAAAGATATGATTCTATGGTTAAGTTGATGTCAGAAATATGATATGTTTTTCTTGTTGGTTTCAGTCAACTGACTTGGGTCCTACTTTTGTACTAAGATTCCATTCACAGTTATTTGGATGGAGTTGACTGTTGAAACTCATGTGTTTATTGTTTTTCCATCATGTTCTACTTGATAGTTTCAATAAATATTTCTTTGGCCTGTACAAGGGACTAAAAAATATCTAGTGGCATGGATGAAGCTAGGAATTATTGTGACTTCCTACGATTTTTTTCTCATAGACCCTTTGCTTGTGAGCTCTCGAGGACTTCTCGGGAATGGAGTCTAGCTTCTACTGCTATTGCGGGTCTTCCAATCATATACCTGTTAGAATACCTTGCCAAATAATGGAAGAGGTTGATGTCCCAGTCAGTGTGGAACTTTGTGATTCTTTGAGTGGGGTCTTCTTAGAAGACTCTATACCCAATGTTGATAGATCAACTTTAAATGGCCTCATGTATAGTTCTGCTTCCCTTTCATATTCTTTCTAAAAGTATGAAAGGTGTAAAAGTATATCTGGTGTTTCTTCCCAAGCCCAAGGTGGAATTTCAAAAATTGTATTAGCCTATCAACTCAATTCTGTCAATATTTAGTCGATTTTGGGTTGATACGACAACTCTTCGAGGTCTAATATGAAGATTTGGCATACCAAACTTTGGTATTGTTAAGGCACAATTTGATGTGCAATGAAGGAGGTATTATTCTTCAGATGCGTATAGGTTCCCTCTATCTATTAGATACTATTTTTGAATTTTGTTGTGGAAAATTACACAGTCACTAGGATTTATTGCTCTATAGTCTTGGACTAGACAAGACTACCAGACAAGAGAGGAGTATATGGAAAGAAGTGAACAAACTAAGTAGATCCAAAACCCAATCAATAAAACTAGTAATTCATGCATAGATGCTATATCTATGGTATGAGTTGAGCACCTAAAACCCTCATAGATTGGTGGCAGATGTTGGGTATGATGCAGAGATTCTCGACCTCACCGGGAGATCCCATCCTCCAAAATAAATTTAGAAGCTACACACAATCACCACCAAACAAGGAGAATAAATGGACTTCTGCATAGGACCATTAGCATAAACAAACAAACAAAAACATGAACAATTGATTATAAATTCAGATTGACAGTAAGGGAACACTCACTTTTATTAATCAAAAAATGAAATGATACAACAAGTATACCTTCACGCATAGGAACTCCTCTATAGAATCTAGTAGAGCCTCCCCCTATTTGAGCAATATGACCTCAGGACAAGATAGCTCACAATATCTAAATTATAATCAACATACTATGACTCTATAATCCTCTCTAGCTCTCTCTCTATCTCTAGTATGATTCTCAAGGATGGACTAGCATGTAAAGAGACAGAAATATCCCAAGGAGGATGAATGTAGAAACATAGGGTCAACATAAGTTAGGAAGCTTCTCCAATAATTCATCCAAGCATAGTTGAATAGATGATATAAGGTATGGTTTCAAATTTTTCTCATAGGGAATGTAAGTCCCTAGAACATAAGCCAGGGATGCAAGGACAGAACTGAGAAATTGTAGCTTTGGCTGCTACAAAAAAGGCTTCTCCCAATGAATGAAGGCTTTAAGCCACTCTGTCAGGCACTAGGTCCCAACAGATATGTCCTAAACTAGGTCAAAAAAGGGAGTCAAGGCCGAGAAAAAGTCATCAAATAGAAGCACTCATTGGTATTGACTTTACATAGTAAAATAGGCTAATAACATATGCACCTTAATGCGTGAGGTTAGAAGAGTATCTAATGGCCAAAATGAATTACAATAAATCTCAGATGTCAATATGGGAGGAATGAAACAAAGCCAAGAAACTAGATCAGAGGAATTGAAATGGTGAAGTCTCATCTATGCTGATAACAACCCCGAGGAAAACATACCCATGCTCTGTCATAAAGAGATATTGAACATGGTCACAAAAACATACATTGCAGATCCATGACATGAAATGATAAGATATGGCCATGAACGATACATTGTGGATCCATGCAACTCATCAAGCATATCATAGCCACCGACAAATACATTATGGATGTATTTTGATCAATAGTAGCATGGACACATAATAGATAGGTGGTGTCCTAGAGTAGTCCTCGAAGTACATAGATGATACATAACTCAAATGCAGCCTGGGAAGGGTGCCATATAAGAGTGAGATGTCCCTAACCCAGGATCCTAGAGATAAACCTGATGGTACAAATATATGACATGTGAATAGATGTATTGAGGTCGAGCATAATAGAAAATTTATAATTATTGGTGAGTGATGTCTATCTTTAATAGACACAAGGGGACCCACCAATGACAAAAATGGACCCTAAGGTTCCTAGTACACTACATTAAGTGTGAAGGGATAAGCTAACATCAAACACTCGTGGACTCGACCAATCAAGAGTAAATGATGTAAACCCGTTATCAATTCCATGAAAACCTACCACTTAGGTTTACAAGCTCTAAGTTACTATTGATTATTATAGTAAGTTCCTGGATAATGAGATGAAGTCGATTGGAGAAGATTCATCAAAGGAGGGCCTTGATGTATCCCCCATCAATTGACATGGAACAAACCAAGATGATTAGTGAATGGATGAAGTCATGAAGCATTGAACTTCAACTAACATGGGGATGGATGAATCGAAAAGGTCAACAAGAAACTATAGATGGTCGGCACAAGATGAAACTTCCCTTGAACATGTAACAACATGACTTAAGCATGGCTTAGTATAACAAATAATGAGAAATAGGTATTATCATGAAACAACAAAGGAGGCATTGAAGCACATTCCATATGACTCGAAGAGTAACCATCATGAGGAATAGATAGACTCATATGTATGGTATGACCCCTAGGCAAGCTAAAACGCAAATATAAGGTAATGATGCAGATAGGTGCCATGTTCAAGGGAAACATGATTGACGCTACCATTTTGACAAATAACAAAAATAATTATTCTCTTCCCATTTCCTCTATTTATTTTCCTTAATCATTTAATGAGCACAAAAGAGAAGACAAGTATGCTCAATAGGTTCCTTTTTCATAAATTTAGACACCCGAGCCCGATAAAGAGATAAACCAGTAAAAGGGAGAGCCTTCTAGATATAAAGGACTAGAGTATTCGCTTTTTGTAACTAGTCTACTCAATCTAGAAAAGGGCTAGACTTATACTGAAAATACATCCCTTCAGGTACTTTCATGAGAGCGAAGGGGACAAGTTCACTCGGTAAGGTTTTCTAATTTAAGTTTTCTAAAAAGAAATTAAAGGAAACTCCTTGTGGAGGAATGGGTTGTATGAAAGGTAGCAACGAGTTTCAGTCATGGTGGAACTGCTCAAAACATGTAAAGATCAAGAGGCTCGATATGAGACCACTCATCACAGTGGTTCCTCCAAGTGAGAGTGAATAATAGGCCAAGCAGATGGTGATGATAGAATGAGAAAACCAACCAAGGTTCATATCACATAAAGATGCTAACAAAATGTGGCAATCACAAGGGATAGAGTGTGGAATTGTTACAAGGTAAGGCCATAAATATGAAAAAGAGGATGGCATGAGGCTTAGATTCTAGGTCATAGCAGTTCACAAGGAGTGATTCTGAAAGAGAATAAAAATGACTGCATGGATACGAAATTGACAAAAAAGTGCTAAAATATGGCATCCATGTACAAGCATGATCTACCGCCAAGCTAGGATGTGCATAAAAGAGAGGGGCTAATATATCAACTTGGTGGGTTGGACCTAAGGGACAATGATGGCACTAATGGTCAATAATCCATGTACAGGCAGGCTCTACCACCAATCTAGGATGTGCATAAGAGAGAGGGGCTAATATCGAAACTTGGTGGGTTGGACCTAAGGGACAATGATGGCACTAATGGTCAATAATGCATCAGTGAGGGTGATATATCACCTATCCCTATATCCGAGGTTCAAGAGAAACACACGTAATTTCCAACAAATGTCGTAGTAAGAAAATCACCCTATCTTGAAAAGATTGTCCACAAAGAATGGAGGCATGGTTAAATCAGATAATGAAAGAAACAAAACATGTATCAAGAAAAAATAGGACCATGTATTTTTTATTTTTTAAATTATATTATTTTTTTATATATTTTAGTACATTTTAGATACTAAAAAATTTCTCACACCAAACCAAAATGGAACTCGGAACTCGGTCTAATAGGCCACTTCAAGGTGTGCCCACTACCAGGTACAGGATAATGATTTCTATATATGAACTCAATGAGGGATGGAGGTACCAAATGGAAGACCATGATGGGCCGTAACATAGAAATTTGAACTGCATGATTCCTAAAGTTTGATGATATTAGGGAATACTTATAACCATAACATTATTGGGAATGACCTAAGGACATAAGTGAGTGGGATTATGAGAAGGTGTAGCTCCTTGACTAGGATGATCAAGACATAATGGGAGTATAAGACACTCATTGACAGGTGGAGATATGATGACAAATTCATTGGCAAGTCCAAGATTAGAAACCCAAGACATGACTCCATCCATGGGTGGCACTTCCAAGGAGGGTTGAGGAGATTCCCCCTGGATTGATTTAAGATTTTGTTTTCCAATCTCCACTTTTCCTATTTAAGAAGACTAGAGGTGTGAAGAGGCATAATATCCCTAGGATGATCAATAGGTTTATCCATGACCTCCAGGATGATCTATTGAGAAGAAGGCTTTTCATCAGAGGAGTTAAGTGAAAGAGGTGGAGTGATGTCCAATGTAGGAAAGGGATCCTCATCATATTCCATATTGTGATGGAGCTTCTTACCAATGTCAGGAGGTGTTGAATGTACTACCAAGGAGACAATCTCTTCCACTAAGGGTAGGGTATGCTCACCATATTCATACATCTATAGAAGAAGGCACATCCTAATGGTCAAGAGACTGATGGGGTCGATAGCTGATAAAAGAGACCATATTCATAGGAGAAATAGTAGATGAAGGAATTTCTGGTGTGGTTAAAGAAAAGACTCACATAAGAGATTATAGTTTCAATAAAACCGCACCAACACTCTCATAATGGGCAGGGTTATCTCCAACAAGTGGGACAAAATCCCCTATAGTGGTAAGTTGGGTCAATGACACACAATAATATAGTTGAATAATTGTGATGATCTTACCTTCACGAGGAAAGAAAAGAACACAAAATACCGAAGACACAATAACACATATAGAATAAAATCAACTATAACCAAGAAGCAAGTTGTAACCCAAAGCAACGTAAATAACTTCCACATCAACATAGGTAGTTTTTCCCCTAGCTCGATGGAAAATTTGGGAAGAACCCCTTGAGGTACAAAATGGTTTCCATCAAATTCTGAAAGAGTGGTATTAGATTTAGCGAGTGCTGGAGAATTGACAGCTTTCAAGCAAGATGATGCCATAACACATGTAGAAGATCCTACGCCCACCAAAGTGCAATGAATATTCTTATGGAAGATCCACACATTGATCTGAAAGGTGATCTACTGGGAAAGTCTATAGTGGGGAGCATCAACATTAAAGGTAATGAGAGAAGATTCTAAGGGGTCCACCCCTCTGATCGTAGTCAACAAGACTTTGCATAACCTCTAAGGCAGACATGACATCAGGAGCCTAGGATAAATCCTTAACAAATTTATAGTGTTGGGTAACCCATGCAAACAGATTATGTGTTGACTTGCAAAAGACACCCTTAGGTGGGTGGTAAACTAGCTCCACATACATATCTAGTGTGATAGGTCCAGTGGAAGCAACTAGGGTGGTAAGGTCCTTACAGGAAGAAATTGACTTAGGAGTATCACAATATTCGGCTCACATAGTCACATTGAATTGCTCTTGGCACATAAGGATGGATTTATTACTGGTAGGATGAAAATATAGCCCCTCATGACCCCCTTGTAGAGGTTGAGTAGCCTAGGAAACCATTTGTTGTTGAGGCCATCTAGGAAATGGATGAGTCGAGACAACTGGATATTGAGTAGTAGGTGGTGGTGTAAGAAGCTAGTGGACTTCATCCATTTGAATTCATTCATGAGTCAAATGATCACCTTGACAAATATCCCAAGAGAATTTTAACTTGCAACTTCATTAAGTTGTTCTCCCTCCATAATTATAAGGATTTAGTTGAGTCTCATGAGAAGGTTGATTCTTTTGTTTATTCTTTTTATTATTTTTACTATCAAATTACAGATTATTCTTGGGTGTTGTGTAATTCAACATGAGAACATCACTAGGTTGGTCAGAAGAGGGTGCCTTTTTAGAGCCATACACACTTTCTAGGGCTTTTGATGTAACCATCAATTTCCCAACTTGTGAAGTGAGATGGATCATAGAATCATATATGGAACCAATCACACCATTAGAGTGTGGTCCAAGGGTAGGTTTGGGTGGGTTGATTGGAGGGTGTGGAGCATTAGGAATTACTTCATAAAGCATTTTTGACTGAGAGTAAATTAGATCCAGTTGTTGGGTAACTAATATAGCTTGTTCCTCGGTAATAACCCTGAACATAGACACATCTTTTGTTGTAGGAGGTGACAAGGATTGAATGAACCATTTCCAAAAAAATGTTTTCAGGAAGCTTGGTTTGAACTAACCTCTTACATCACCGCCACTCATGAATATGATCACAGATGAGAGTGGACTTATCTTGTTTCAAATTGGACAACAAGTCATAATTGATGTCATATGTTGTAGGTAACTGAAAAATGAGTAATGAATGTTTGGGCCAAGGAATAAAGGTCACTTTAATATGCCATATCCAATTCAATATACCATTTAGCAATATATATAGTCAACATACGTTGTAATAGATGTAGTTTAATCAAATCATCCACTAAAACATTCGATGAGCACCAAAGATGGTAAGAAGTGATATGTATCGAGGTATTTTATTCACGCTTCCCTTCAAACATGGGGATATTAGTTGCTTATTTGGTAGGCATGGCTGGCCATCAAATATCATGAATGATGGGGGTCATTCGTTAGCTTAGCTAAATGTGGAAAATCAAGAGAGTATATGAAAGGATTATAGAGCTTATTGAATGGGTCATAGGAAGTAGAGTTCCCTGATCAACCGTAAGGTCACTCCGTACCCTAGTTCTGAGTAATAATGTGTGTAACATTGTCTTAGCTCATCCCAACATATAGAGGATGGGGGCTAGTGAGACTAGTGTAAGGAGTTTTCCCCCTAGGGTAAGTTCCCACAGAGAATAAAGGACCCCTAAGAGAATGATCACTAGTATGGTTGTACCCGATAGGAAAAGAAGGGATGCCTTACGCAACAATATCAACATAATGGAGATAACTCATAAGGATCATGGTACTAATGGAAAATTTTACCCCATGTAAACTAGCCCCAACAAGAAAAGTAGTAGAGGACAAATTCCTTCCAAACAATGAACTATACCTGGCTTGATAAATATTAAAAGAAAGGTTGCCATGAGGCTTGTTAGGAACAACAGATGATCCTCAACACATATTTACTGAGGTTACCATACCCATATTGAGAACAGGGACAAAAGGTTGTACAAAACTAGGTGTGAATATTTCCAATCCTATAGGAAGGATAGGGTTTAATCCCATCGATGGAATGGAGTAAGGAATGGGCACAGAGGCACTGGGGAAATTTGTGGGAGTCGTAGAAAAGACAAGTGGTATGACCCAAGTGGAGGAGAATTTTGTCGGAGGATGTGTGTATCCTATCAAAATCAGTGTTCGAAATTATGTCATAGTAACAGAAACTACAGATGCAAAGCGTAAAGGAGAATTAACCGCCTCCATAGGTAATGCTAAAAAATAAGTATAGATGTAGCCAGGTGTAGAACCTTTTGGATTCAACCATAATAGCTATAGTGCTCATAGGTCAGTTAAAGGTGGGTTGATAGGAGAAACAAAATTGTCTTTAATTGTCTCTATAGCTATCAAGTCACTACTAGGAGGATGAGGAATAAAATCTACAACTAGAGGTTACTCCGGTTCTCGAGAACCGGTAGGCACTCTACAAGAAAGAGTCAACAATGCACCTCTGTGAGGAGGTAGACCTAAGATTCAACATGACTGGCAATGACTGGGTTTGCTTAGGTAAATAAATATGTTTTAGACAAATAAAGTTAGTACATACACCCCTAATTCCAAACTACTGACTCGGACCAAACAACACACACTAGAAAATCCCTAAATGGTAGTCACACGAAAACCAAAAATGAAGAAGTTGGCAGTGGGACAATTATACTAGTGACTTGTTTCCCAACCCTTTTAGCTACAAAACCCAGACCAAATACTCTTACTAGCCGTGGGGTACCCCCCAAGAGGACTGAGAGATTATCACTAATATATACGTTAAGTATATATAATATGAGCCCTTCTCCATCAATTGTGTATGAGCCCTAAAATAATGGCCACTAAGGTCGCCACTCACAATAACACATCCTGGTGGGGTAGTCATCAGCCAAGTTCATAAGACAGGGTAGGAAAACAAATTTTAAAACCCCCTTGAGATATCCCTCAAATCAAGGTTTACTCCTCCCAAGTGGCCCCCCAAAGCTATAGAAAAATTCCAATAACCTCATTTTTTATATGTGCAAAATCCACAATATATGCACATGAAACTATGCAAAATGGAGAATGTCACCTCGCCTAGCCTAAGTGTGACCTCATGATTAAACCTAGTGTTCGAAGGGCTTCCCAGATAATACTATTGAGGGTGAATTTTCACTCCTTACCATAAGCTGCTAAGTTGGTTTTATGGTCTTTGAGCAATTTTATCACAGCCCTAGCTCCAAAACCCTATCCTAAGCTAGTGTTGGTGTACTACCAGTAAATATAAAATATAAGTCTGGCAAATTTTAATAAAGCATTTATTTTAGTGGTTTTTATTTATTCAAGTGGGTACCGGTGTGAAATGAGATGGTGTCAAAGACTCTTGTTAGTTAAAACCCTAGATGCAACAATATGGATATGTAAATTTTTGTTTTTCCTTTTTTCGGTGAAATCTATCTAAAGAAGGGAAACAATTTTTTGTGTCTTGAGGAAAATAAAAACTACCTAATAAATACACCTCTCAATGGCCATTTAATTAAATCCCTAAATTTATAAAAATTTACATCCAAAAGACAAACGAAGAAAAAAATCCAAAAGAGGCCAAAAAAGTCCCCAATATAGAATGCAAAGCACTAAAAAGTAATCAAAACTTGGAATCAAAGCCAAACAAACACTCTCAGGCAATCAAGATGAAAGCCAAAAGTGAAAAAAATTAAGGAAATGCAAAAATGCTAGGGTTGTAGCACAATGCTTCAATGTGAGACAATATCCTACATGGTCAAGCCCAAAACATAGAAACAAGAAGGACTAGAAGAGATCATATGGGAGTGACAAAAGTGAATCGGGAATAATAACTAGTCAAGACACTTTCAAGTAAACTTTCCAATTTTGATCTTGCATAACCAAAACAAATTGAAAACAAAATACCACCTCTTGTGAATAAAAATAGGCACACATGACCAAATACAATCAGTCAAGCAAAAGTTACAAAGGAAAAAGAAGCCAAAAAATGGTTGCAATATTGTAATGAAGAACAAAACTTGGCTGCGACTAAAACAATTAAAGGGATATGAACAATTGGACATAATGCAAGGATAATAGGCTCAACTAGCAACACCTCACATCTCCAAAAAAAAACCTTAGAGTGATAGGAAAAGAAGCATCCAATACAAAGCAAGTAGGGTAGATTCATATATAACATATTTAATAGTTAATAACACCAGTAACAATGGATCCAAGAGACCAAAGGAAATTGAGAGAGAATAGGATGAACTAAAGCCCAACTAGCAAGACAAGAATTCCTCACAAGATAGAAATAGACAAATCTAAGCCAAGGGATGGGAATGGATCAGACATGTAACATATCTGGGCTTGGGATATAGGCTGAAGAATAGGGCATATAGTATCACTTAGAGTTTTTTGGACTTACAAGCCTAGGCACAAGGATAAATGATTTTTTAAAGTGGCTCCAGCTGTAGGGAGATAATTGGAAATATGACTGCTATAAGGCTTCAACTTCTTTGTATCTCGCACCGTGGCTATGAATGAGGGAAAAACTAGGTTTTTTCAAAGATGTGTGAGCAACAAGATGAAAAGGAAGGTCGAATTTCCAAACCTACAACCCATAATAACTCACAATTTCTCAGCGAAAAGTTGGAAGACACCAAGAATCAGATCCAATACAAAAGAGAAGAGACCTAAAGGAAACTAAGGAAACTCCCCAGCAGATTCACCAGTTTTTCTATGGAAAATTACACATAGCCACTAGGAGCTATTGATTCATAGACTTGGCCATGACAAGACTACTAGAAAATAAATGAGTATATGGAAGAAGTGAAAAAACAAAGTAGATCCTGAACTAATAAATCAAATTGATCGTTCATGCATAGATGCTCTATTTAGTTTTGAGATGAGCATCTGAAATCCTCGTAGAATGGTGGTAGATATCGGGTCTGATATAGAGATGTTATGCAACCAGCTCACAAAATAGAAGAAAATATAGATCAATGACTTCAAAATAAGCCTCTTCAAGGTGGAAACCTCCTTTACATTACACAAATGAACATTTCGTGGATGATTCAAATGGCAAAACCTCCTTTCTATATATAGGATTCTACGGGGTCACAATATATTCAGATCTGACATAACAATAATAATATAAGGGCACAACAATCAAAATAGTGGGTCTCTATGGGGAAAAATAATAACAATATGGGGAAAATAGGGGCACAACAATAAAAATAAGGGGCTACAATGACAATAGTAATGGGGGAATCACTAGTATTATAGGGACCAAACATGCCCCTCCCCATTAAAACATTGTTGTCCTCAACACTTGAGTAGTTCTGCATGCTTATGTATAAAATTCTCATCCTCCCATGTAGAATCTTCAGCGGGTAAGTTCTTCCACTTGATGAGATATTGTGAAATTGATCGATTTCATAGATACTGAGTTCTTGCTTCTATGACTGCTTTAGGTTCCAATATGATATTTTCTTCCTCATCAAGTTCTAGCAATATTGTTTGAATTGGGAGCTTGTCACCTATAACTGCCTTTAAGTATGAAACATGGCAAACTGGGTGCACACGGGAAGATGTAGGAAGCTCCAATTTGTATGCCATAGTACCAATCTTTTGCAATGCCTTGTATGGACAATAATAGTTTGGAAATAATTTATTATCCTTATCATCTTTCTTCAAGGACATTTGTTTGTATGGTTATAGTCGTAGAAATACCTAGTCACCTACATCAAAACTTCTTTTGTGGTGATGTTGATCTAGATGTTGTTTCATTCTATTCTGTGCCAAAGTGAGGTTATCCTTTAAGAGTTGGAGAACATCTTGTTGATGCTCGATGTGATCTTCCACCGCTTGAACCTTATAATTTTCTCTCAAAGATGTTGTGATATGTTGGATGATATCCATAAAGTGCCATAAATGGGGTCACTTTTGCTACAGTATGGAAGTGTTATACCACCATTCAACCAGAGGCAAGCACTTGAACCATTGTGTTTGTTTATCAGATACAAAGCAACAAAGATATCCTTCCAAAAATTTGTTCACTATCTTAGTTTTCCCATCATATTGACGATAACAAGATGAGCTCTGAGCTAACTGATTACCCAGAAAAGAAAATAATTCGGTCCAAAAATTTCCGGTGAAAATGGGATATTTGTTGCTTACAATAATCTTTGGGCTTCCATGTAGCTTTTGAATTGTTTCCATAAATGTAGTAACAACTATACTAGATTTAAATGAATTAGATAATGCAAAAAAGTGTGCATACTTGGTAATTCAATCAACTATCACCATGATGAAACTCTTTCCTTCAGACTTGGGTAAACCTGTGATAAAATCCATTGAAACCTCCTTCCAACGTTCACTTGGAATGGATAAAGGTTGTAACGGATCCGAGATCTTAATTTTTCAAATTTATTTTGTTGGAAAACCAAACATTCTGCAACAAAATTTTGAATATCAGATTTAAGGCCATCCCAAAAAAATCCTTCTCAACCCAATAGTAAGTTTTTAAAAATACTGAGTGCCCTCCTAAGGGATAGGTGTCAAATTGAAGAAGAATATTTTGTTTGGGTTGGGAATTCTTACAGAGTTGTAAGCAATCTTTGTACCATAACAAATCATTTTTCTAGCTAAATGTATCATATGTATTGGGATCTTGCTACATATTTGGAATGAGTGCTCTCACTTCTTCATCATTCTTCCATTCATCCTTGCTTCATTTATCCAAACTAGTTGTATGATAGATATGGCACAAAGCAATGCTTTCACATCCTCATCCTTTCTTGAGAGTGCATTTGCAACAACATTTTGCTTCCCTTTTGTAGATGATTTCAAAGTCATAACCCAACATCTTTGTGACCCATTTTTTCTTGTCTTATTAATATAATCATTTTTCAAAAAAGTATTTAATACTATCATGATCCGTTTTTATCTTGAAGTGTCTTCCCATTAGGTAAGGTCACAATTTCTTAAGTTCATGTAGTATTGCTGACATTTCCTTCTCATAAATAGCTTTGTGTAAATAATTTCCTTTAATTGGAAGACTTTCAAAAGTAATTGGTCTTCCTTCTTGCATTAAAACAACACCAATTCCATTTCATGAGGCATCACATTTCACAATAAAGGTTTTTGTGAAGTCTGGCATAGCTAAGATCGGTGCTTGGCACATTGCCTCTTTAAGATGTTCTTCTTATGGATTCAAAGAAAATTCATCTTTCTTCACTAATGTTGTTAGAGGTGCTGCTATTTTCCCATAATTCTTAACAAACTTTTGATAATGCCCTATCAACCCAAGAAATCCTCATAGATACCTTATGGATGTGGGGATTTTCGATTCCATAATGGCTTTAATTTTGCTACGGTTTAACTTCACACCTTCAGGAGATAAAATATGACCCAAACATTCCACCTCTTGTACTCCAAAGAAACATTTGGAGGTTTTTTCATGTAATTGTTTCTCCTCCAATAGTTTGAGTGCCCTGTCAACATGTTGAACATGATCTTTCCAAGACTTGTTGTAGATTAGTATATCATCAAAAAATACTAACAAAAATTTTCTATGGAAGGGTTTGAAAATGGAATTCATCAAACCTTGAAATGTGGAAGGTGCATTGGTAAGGCAAAAAGGCATGACCAGAAATTCATAATGACCCTCATGAGTTCTAAATGTTGTTTTTAGAGTGTCTTCAGTCTTCATTATGATTTGATGATATCCTGAATGAAGATCCAACTTGGTGAAGTAAATTAATCCATGTAATTCATCCAATAATTCATTAATGATGGGAATGGAAAATTTATCTTTAATAATGATCTTGTTGAGATCCTTATAATCCGCACACATGTGCCATGATCCATCCTTCTTGTGCAACAATACTACTAGAGAAGAAAAAGAACTTTGACTAGGTTGAATTATACCAGCCTCTAACATTTCTGCAAGCATACGTTCAATTTCACTCTTTTAGGCATAGGGATATCTGTAAGGAATAATGTTTGGAGTAACACTTCTTGGAATCAAATGAATAGCATGATCAGGATCATGAATAGGTTGGAGTCCTTTGGGAGTCTCAAACACCTTGGAATTATCATCCAAGGCCTTTTGGAGATCTGGAGAAATAGATGATTTCAATGTGGAAACTTCTAGTGAACATAATTGTGCAATTATGCCCCACTTTTCTTTCTTTAGAATCTTTGTCATGTCATTAGAGCTGATTATCTTTCCTAGTTTCCTTGTGATACCCCTTAATTCAACTTCCTTTCCTTCCCAAAAAAAATTCAAGAAAAGTTCTTGAAAATTAAAATCTATCATAACCAAATATTGTAGCCATTAGAATCCTAGTGCAACATCAACATAGGACTATTCAATACATATTCGCCCATGGATAGCTTGATATTATGGTACTTTCTAGAGAAATTTAGGGTTCCTCCATTTGCAGCCATCATTTTACACTCTAGTTCTAGATATAGGAAGAAATTCAATTCCTTGGCTATCTTACAATGAATAAAATTATGGGTACTACCCAAATCAATAAACACTATTACCATTTTATGCTTGTTATATATTCCTATATTGAGAGTTTTAGGAGTGGTAATTCCTACAATGCATTACAAGATATGGTTTGATTCATTTTTTCTTTCTCTAGGGTTGATTCCTGGTGCATATCCTCTTATTTTGACGTCTCTTGTTCATTTTCTTCCTCCTCTTCATAATCTGTGTAAAATAATTTATTCTCAACACACTTATGGCCTTTAGGGTATTTGCTATCACAACTATAACAAACCCCTTTTTCTCTTTTTTCTTCCAATTGTTGTGCTATCAACCTTGTAGGTTGTGGAAGGTAAGGAGCAGCAACACTTCCTTCTTTATAGTTGTGAGTGGTAGGCTTCCTTGTTTCCATAATTTTGTTTTCAATTTTTCTTACCAACCTGAATGCCTTCTCTAATGAATTAGGTTCCCAAAGGCGAACCTCATGTTGGATGTTATCCTTTAAAGTCCCAATGAACACATCAATCATTTGCTCCTCTCGAATATCATTTACCCTTGTATTAAATTTTTGGAAGTCCTCAATGTGCTCCACCATTGAACCTTTTTGTTTGAGATTTATCAATTGGCTAAAGAAGGAGTTGCACTTTGTATCCTCATAACATGCTATCATTTCCTCCATAAAAATTTACTGAGTGACAATTTGTTTACGAGAGTGTTGGCTTAAGGGGGCCTAATCCAGGTTCATAGTTATTCGCTCCAGCCAACAAAGCCCTAATTGCTAACCCTTTCGGCAAGAACCTATGTAGTGCAGACTGCAGTCTCACCCAAAGCAGTATTTTGGGATGCTAGAACTAGGTTTCGGCATCCAGAGGCTTATGTGATGGTCTTCCCAAGGTTTTTATAGCTTACATCCACCTTTTCACAAACCTATTCCTTCCGACTATCCACTACTACAATTCTATCGAACAGACCTTCAACTATTCGTAAAGGTTTTTAGTTGTACTTAACAGGTATAAAAGAGACAGGTTTACTACATTTGCACAATACAATAGGTATTCTACAGCCCTTATGATATAGATTTATTGTCACGCAGATCTACCCTTTTGAAACAGTTAACCACAACAGATATATCCTACATCTTACCTATCTCCACGAAGGGGGGTTAATTATACTTATTATGCATAAACATTACAAATATATCCTTTTCACGCAGAAATAAAGCATTAAATCACATAAAACAGATCAAAAAGGGGAAGATACATAAACTTAACACAAGTAATATACAAGGCACAAATACACAGATTTGGCTCGAAATAGTCATTATTAAGATATAACGTTCAGATATAGACTTCTTTATCATTGTGCACTCAACTACGAACTTGCCAAGGTTTTTGTGCACTTAGCTGCGGGAGCCTTCCCCGTTCACCTAAGTACATGAAACAGACTTTTCCTACCTTAACACCTTTCCCTTACAATGATTATTTATCAACATTTAACCCACAAGATTCACTAAGACTCAACTATATATAGGCTTTCCATTACAATATCATGGCTCGCGGACCATGCGTTAGTCTCAAAACTGACCTATCACCTATCCATAGAAGGGACTAATTCCCCTTTGAATCTTATTTAGCTTCGCGCTCTGCTTCCTCATTTTTTTGACACTTTATATTCTATCACAAAACTATTACAAAACTTGACTTTACTAACAAAATTTGACCCTAGGGATCCCATCCCAAGAGGCCCCCAACAAAAATATGGTGACTGGACCTTGATTCATTGAATTGGCTTCTCCACTTTGTGGCAGAGTTTGATAAACTCTATCTTCAAGACTTCAAGGTCCACTATGCTCTGTATGGTGTCCTGCTGCACTTCTTTGACCAGTTGTTCTGTAGTTGACCGCTCCATCGCTAGGTGCATGGTCCTCTGTGCCTGCTGGAAAGTCTTTAGCTTCCCTTGGATAGCCAAGGTAACCTGGCTCGCTTCGTTTGTCCATGGTTGAATCATAGCCTTGAACAATTTTTCTTTGCGATGATGCTACTCAACTTGTGTCTACAACACCTTGATTTCTTGTAAGCACGTGAATCGCTAGACTAGCACCAAAGTGCGCACAACCGCCCTAATCTCATCAAATTTCTATTGGGCCTCTCGGATCTCGGTACCTAGTCATTGCAGGTATAATTCCTCCTACAAAGTGGTCCATAGCTCCATTACATTTTAAAAAAGATCATTGCAGCCTGATATTGCATTCTCCAAAGTAGACATGCGTTCTTTGATGGCTGCGCCATGTTGCTCCCTCACCTCTGGTAGACGAGTCGGCTGTAGTTTCAATTATAGTTCTTAGATACTCATATTAAAATCAAAAGTGATTCGGCCTACCTCCTCCTTAGACTGTGACACTACAGCGGCTAGTTTCTGAACCTTTTCTGATGCTGCTGCATCCTCTAGAATGTGTAGCTCCAGTACTGAATTACACACTTGTTTAATTGTTGCTTCTAGGCTCTGGCTTCATGCTGCAAGCTTTTCCTTTTCCTTAAGATACTGAACCTTCTTGGTGAAGATATTCTCATTGTTCATTTTAATTTTCCTTATCAACAAGAGTGTGTGCTTCTCTCTAATCCAAAGCTCATCCAAGACCCCTTGATGAAGCGCGTGGACAGTCTAAAGTGGCAGCACAACTAAATTCATACCCACTCCTTTGACCTTTCCAAGATAAGTGTTATATTTCTCCAACTCTACGCGTAATGTTCCTTCTAGCAAAGGAAATGACTCTGAGGTCTAGAGTCCATTCTAGTTCCATGATTCTCATGTTTGCTTGATGCAAGCTCGCTTGAACCCCACTTGCTTATCCCACGCTTGCCTGAATTCTCCATATTTGAATCTGCAACTCGCGCAGATCCTTCTAGACACTCCCAGCATCTCCATGCACTATTGTTCGACCTGTTTACACAATTATGTTGTTGTATCTTGGACCTTGTCCCCAATCTCATCCAAGTCCCCTTCAGTGAGGACCATTGGATCTGTGTTCTCATGTTTGTCTGATTTTTGCTTCTTCCTAGGTCTACAAGTTGTCTCCTTTTGGCGCTTTGACAACTTGAAGGGAGTGCTCAGCGTGTCACCCCTTCCTCTTTCCTGTTGGTACTGTTCCTACTCTTTAGTATGCTAGGAAGCTGATTCTTTGATTTCTACTGTGGCCTCTTTTGCAGCGCCAACTTTATTGGCAGCAACCATAGCAGCAACTGATTTAATAGCATCTTCTTTCTTCCTTTGCTCAGTCAATTCTCGTGCCACTGTCTGTGATGCTTATTTCGATTTCTACACAACTATCATCTGCGTGGAAGATATTTCTTCACCTTCACTAGTACCTGTGGCAACATTAGTTGGTCTTCTCCTCTCCATTGGCTAGCTCCCCACATTCTCCTGTACATCTGTCCTCGAAACTTGATATGGAAACTTGTTCTAGATCTTCTTAGGGTCTCGCCATGCATGGATGGATACATTATGAAATTCGGCCTTAAATTCTGTGAAGGCCCACAACTTCTCAAACAAGGTTGGAGACAACCCTGGCCTCTTACTAATCATTGTGCGGAGGTCCATCTCGACCAGTATCCAGACCACATTTGACTCCATGATCCTCTTCAGATCCTTCGTCACCCATAACGAAGTGAACTTCATTGCCTCTAGTAAATCCTCATCCTGTGGAGGGAATTTACTATCCTCCAATAGTCACCATGCAACTAGTACAATCAGTAGCAAGAGCTAGGCATAGTGAAATGGCTTGCTTTCGTCCTGTGCTTCACAGGCAGTTTGCTAAGAATTCCTTGCAAAGTTATTGCACCTAGTTGTACTCCATTCCCTTTGCGCACTATGTAGCCAACAAAATTATTGGCGCTGGAACATCATCCACGTGACATTTTCTCATGATCTTGCTGTACAAAATCTGAGCAGAAAATGGTACCACTTGATCTGTGATAGAGTGGATGGAGCATCCGTGCAACTTGTTGATCATCCCAAACTCAGTTTTCATTTTATCTGCAAGTTCCTTCTCCTTTTTTTTGCTCCTAAATTCCTTAACTGGATCCACCCGTTTATAGGGAAAATCGTAAATATACGGATCAAGATCTTTGTTATGGGGATGGGTTCACCTAACGACAAACACCCGCCAACCACTAACGCAAGCAATTGGTGCACATAGAAAGTATTGATAATTGACCTGTGAAAGGGTGGCACACATAGCATATGGAGCAATCTGGCTTGCTCAACATCTTTTACCCATTTCATCAGTTCTAGCCTTTTGACCCCAGTCTCTTCATAGTAAATCTTGTTCATGTATTTATTGGTGGCCAAATGAGGGAATTTCTCATGATCAGTGAGATCCCAATCATCTAGTTTAATAGAAGGATACATGCTAAGAGTATGCCTTCAAATACCACTCCTTTTGGCAGTAGCAGCATAGAGACCATGAATTTTTCTGAACTAGGTCCTTGGTTACCTTCGCTTTCCATATTCATAGAGGGATATACGTTAGGAGCCTAGTGATAGGCTCGCCCTCATCAACATCCAATTCCTCAACTCCATCATGGAGTTCTTCTACATCCAAATCCATGGGTTCCTTCAACTACTTTTCCTTATCCTTCCTTTCTTTTTGTCAGCCCTCCATGAGGTTCTTCCTCAGTGACCCCCTCACTGATATAGGTTGTGGTTTCTTTTGCTTCTCCTTAGTAGCTGATTGCTTTGGACTATGTGACCTTGGTGCTGTAGGCACACATGCGTAGCTTCCATTGACACAACTTCAAGAGCATCTTCTTGAGGGATAGCAGCTTCAAAACTTATTGGTGCAGACATTTGTTCAAGGATAAGCTTCTGGCTATACTCAGGTAGTTTTGCAAGCGACGGGTTTACAATGAAATCCTCCCAAGTTTTTCGATTCATCGAGTGAAAACAAGAGGTCTTATACCAATCTTTCAGAAAGGAAAGTGTTCTTCGACAAACCAACATGCCAAATTTATAGGTGATTTCGAATTCAAATCCGATAGATCCCTCCATTTTTTGATCATAAATGCATCTTTGGCGGCAGATATCCAAAGGTTTTTGCCATAAATTTCACCTACCTGGTCCTCCTAACAGGATTTTCGCTATCCAATCATGAACAGTGACTTCAATAGCTACTTTTGGACCCAGCTACATGGCACTGACCCCCATGGTGCAACTCATCCATTGCAGCTTCACTTGCTGCAGATTCTTCTGTCACAGCTTCTTCTGTTGTAACTTTTGCAACTATCGCACAACATGCATATTGTAGTTTCCTTTTCTTCGGGAAATGTAGTTTATAGTCCTACTCCCCCTTGTAGTTGCTTGGAGCACTAAGACTATCTTGCTACCATATGGTAATTACGTAGGGGCAGGGTCCCCAGCATACAACTTCAGTCAACTTCCATTCACCCTCCCAGGGAACAATTCACCATTCAGCTTCGCGAGCTGAACTGCGCCACCTTCCATGATTTCCTTAACTACATAGGGTCCCAACCATTGCATTTGAAATTTACCCGGAAACTTGGTGAACTTACTATCATAGAGCAAAACTAAAATGTTTACCTTGAAAGTGCACAACTTAATATGCCTATCATGCCAGGCCTTCTCACATTCCTTTTTCACTTGCTGGTGAAATCCTGCAAGAAATCAATCTTCTTCAAGTTCCATCAACAGTGCAAGGTGATCCTCCAAGGTCTCATGATCCATCATCTTTGTCAAATCTGCAATGTGTAGGCTTGGCACAATATATTCCATGGGCATCACCACCTCAATCTCATAGAACAACCTAAATGGAGTTAGGTGTGTCAAATTCATAGACGTCATCCGATATGCCCATAGGACTGTTGGTATGCATACATCCCAATATTTTCTCTTTGCATTACAAACCTTTGTCAACACATTCTCCAAAATGTTATTAAATGCCTCTACTATACCGTTGGATTTGGGATGATAGGGCGTACTCTTTTGATGGTAAACCTGGAATTCTTCGAGCATCGCATTGATTGTTTCATTTAGGAAATGCATGCCCCTATCACTCATTAATACCTTAGGGAACCCAAACCATGTTAAGACATATTCAAATAGGAACTTAGTAGTGGTAGGAGAAATACAATCTTTCACGACTGCGCTTCGACCCATCTAGTTTAGTACTCCATCGCAGTAATAATGTACAATGCTTATCTTCCTTCCTAGTGGTTGTATCAGACCTACAAAGTCAATTGCCCATTTGTCAAATACTTGTAATGAAACTTGAGGGTTTAAGGGCAGTTAATCTCTTCGCAAAGGCTTTCCTGTCCTTTGACAAGCATTGCATGCTTTAAAAAATGCCTTAGAATCTTTATGCACTGTTGGCCACCATAACCCTGAGCACAGAATCTTCTACGCAGTCGCTCTACCTGCATAGTGTCCACCCACCACTCCCTCATGGGCCTCGGTGAGGATGCTACCACGCTAAAACTCCATAACATAGTGGCACAATATTTCATTGGTTCCCATCTTATACAAGTGTCCTATTGTCATAGAAAAATTAGCATTGTGAACCACCAGTTCTTTCTTCTGTTGAGTACAATATCCTTCCGAGGCTATTCTAGTAGTCAGAAATTGAATTATATCTATGAAATGATCATCCACAATGTGCACAACAAAGAGTTGTGCATCTGGAAATCCGTCTTCCAAATTGGTTGGTTCTTCATCTGTCTCAATCCTGGATAGATGATCTGGTCCCGCATTCAGCCATTCCGGCTTCACAATCACTTCAAAATCATATTCCTGAAACAACAATAACCACCTACAGATCTCCCCCCCCAACATAGGCTTTTTAACCAGGTACCTAAAAGTGGAGTGATCTGTGTACATTTTGAAATGTACACCCAACAAATAATGTCAAAAATTTTGTAGTGCATAGACCATCGCCAACCCTTCATGATTTTTAGTGGAATAGTTATTTTCAGCTTTTGATAATTTCCTACTTGCAAAGGCTATTGGATGATCAATATCAAGCTCACAAGGTTTGGTCAATACCACACCTAGCGTAATAGTAGAGGCATCTACATACATATGGAACTCTTTCTTCCAATCTAGAAACACTAATATGGGTGCAATCACCATCCTTCCTTTTAACACATCAAGACTCTGTTGACACTACTCATCCCACCAAAAAGTCGCATCCTTTTTTAATAGTTTCTCCATCAGTGCAGTTATCTGGGCATAATACTTGATAAACTTCCTATAGCAACCTATATGGCCTAGCGTTGCGTGGAACATCTTAACATTCTTGGGAGCTTCTAAGTTCACAATCATTGTTATCTTCACAGGGTCCACCATCAATGTCTGATTGCATACTACATGGCCTAGAAAAATTCCAAAAGGTACACAGAATATACATTTCTTCAAGTTTAACATGATTTGGTATCTGTGACATGTATCCAGCATGAGGCATAGACTTGCAACATGGCGCTTTACCAATCTGAACAAAGTCTAGTCATCAAAATATACCTCCAAGAATTTATGAATAAACTCATTGAACGCTGTGATTACTATGCTGGAGAAGATTGCGGCAGATTCTTCAGCTCGAATGGCATTATTGTACACAAAAAGCAACCCCACTCTATCACGAAAGTTTTCTTGCCGTGATCCTCTGGTGTGATCTTAATATGATGGTATCTTGAGAACCCATCAGTGAATGAATAAGCCTCCTATACCCCAACATTCTCTAACACTTCTTCTGTAAATGGTTATGGAAATGGATCATGCATGCATGCATCATTCAACTTTCTCAGATCTACGCATATCCTAATTTCACCTTGCTATTTCTTTTCCTGCACAGCCATTGGGCTCACCCAATCAAATTCTTCTATTCGTTCAATAATTCGGGCCTCCAGCACCTTATCAAGCTCTTTGTGCACCTTTTCTTTATACCTTGGATTGAGCCGATAAGGTCTTTGCTTGACGAGCTTCGCACTAGGTTTCAAAGTAATTTTCATTACTCCCAAATCTCCTACAATACCCTTCAAATACGATAACTTTTTGGGAATAGATCCTGGTATTCAAGCAATAGTTTAGCCACCTTATCGACAGTATCTTCATTCCAATAGTCTCCTATCTTCACAAACTTAGGCTATGCATCAAATCCAATATTTACTTTCCGATTTTTTAGGGGTTCTGTTACATCACGGTTCTCTATCTTATGTCCTTCAACCTCACGTTGTCCCTCAGTTTCTGGAATGTTTATTTTTCTTGGATCATCTTCTTCTTCTTCAGTGGTCACGTTGTAATATTACAGCACGTGGTGCAACTGTGTACTCCAGTCTGGTTGAATCCATTCTACCATTTCTTTAGGAGTCCTAAAGATAGTGGCCTTAATCTCTTGTAGCGCTTCATCAATGCATTCAAACCCATCCTCAAAGCTAAAGGTTAGTACGAAGCTCTCCCTCAAAATATCCCATTTAGCCATTCTATGGTGCAACTCTGCTTCAGGGTACCAATTCATATGGATAGTGTCTATGGTATGGCAAAAAACATGTACCTACTCTGGTTGATGTTCTTCACCCCAAGCTTTAGTCCATCACCGTAGATGTTCGCGCAAGTCATCCTTCCCGCTATACTTCTTAGTCATTTGGGTGTTAGCATACCCAAACTGAAGCTTCATCATCTGCTTATACTCCTTCCAATCAGCGAAACTTTCCTTATGCGTACCCCACCATTGGGAGGGCATAGTGCAGAGTGCCAATTCAAGTGCCTGGAATCCATGTTCCTCCAGCACCTCCCTTTCAAATTCATCCAAAAAGAGATTAACATAATTTAAACCATCATAGTGTGAAATATTTCTTGCCTTTGTGGATATGCACTGCAGTGATTTGGTCATCCTATTGCAGCGCAACGTATAGACCTCATGCAATTGGTTCTGTCAGTGTTCGAGCTCTTCATCTGAATATGGGGTAAAAGAGTTATCTCTATCCCATGCGATTCGTCCATCTGTAGTGGGATTGATCCAATATTTGTCTCGCATCATGATCTTGTATATCTGATCTAGATCATAATCATCTTCCAGAAAGTCACAAATAGCATCAGTATAGCGCCCCCCTTTAGCAGAGTCTAGTGGCATAATATCGCTTAGAGCCTTCCTCTCAAATTTCATCTTCCGCCACTTCAGATTAATAAAAAAATTGATAACAAAGGCCCAATCAATTCACAGTAGTGTATGATACAGATTACTATCATCTACTGTTTCTATTACTTGAAAATCATCCAGCACGCTTGTGCCATCAATGTCTATTGTCACACCATATAAGTGCCCCATTGGAATAATATTTTGTTGATTAGCCATGAACAGTTGTATAGGAGACCATTGCAGTGTAGGTCTCCCCATCCTTTCCCATGTCTTCTTAGGCAGAATGTTCGCATCAAAACCCGAATCCAAGATGACTTGGTCCATTTCATATTTGCCTATCTGTGTTGTCAGCCTCATCTTGTGACCTGTCCTCTTCTTATGCTTAACAAGTTTCATCACAATGTGCTGTTTTGAAGGAACCTTAACCTTTCCTGTATAATTTTCTATCAATTCTTGGAGCCCTTCTACTGCCTTCTTATCGCGTAGAAACTTCATGCAGGTCTTTACGAAAGTGGCTAGCAGTGACAGATCCATACTTGTACTTCACTGTTCCCAACTGATTTCTCTTGACTCCTGGATGTAGAAGCTTCAACGAAATTCTTTTTATACTCCATAAAAGTTTCTTATCTTCACTTGTGGCCATGCCACTGTGCATTACGATATTAACATTATGAACTTCTTCGCGAGGCTCCACCCTCATCATCTAGATATTCTGCGTAGGCTTCTAGGTTGGTGTCTCCTTTTCTTGCATTTTTTCTATAACGATCGAGAAACCTTCTATCACATGATCGAATTGCCTACAATATTTACTAAGATGGATGCGTTGTGTTCTAATAGTCACACGTAAAATGTCCAGCTTCACCACAGTTATAACCGATCACTTATCCATGACCTATGACATCCCCTCCTCCTGGTCATCATCCATGACCTTGGAATCCTCCACGTGCTGCACCCACACCCTAATCTTGAGGCTGAGTTTCTGCCTGCATTCGGTAGGCAGGGGTCTTATCGATCATTAATTCGTAGTTTTGACAATATCACTCATCATGACCTGTAGAGTTGCAAAAATTACAAAACAACTGCTGGGGGGTCTGGAAAATTTTTTGTAGCAGGTGACAATTGTTTGTTACATGTTGTCCTGTAACCTAACAAATAACACAGCATGGTGCTGCTCCTATGCTCGGCCCAGTGGTACTTTCCGGATTCATGGGAATAGGTCCTCCCCTAATAAGATAATTCTGATAAATTGGGGAATGGTCCTTACCATGCCCAAGGCCCTTGCATTTCAAGCACCACACTTCAGTGTGCACCACAGGATGGGCTTCCTTTCCCTTCGTCAGGTTTTGCAACTGTAGGTGCAAACTTGCCAGCTGTGAGTTAATATGTTGTACTCCAATATTTGTATGTTGTATTGGCGAGGCTTCTAACCTCATCAATATCTCCATAGCTTCCTCTTGTGTTTCTATCTTCTGCTACAACAATGGTAATCTTAAGTGAGGCAACAATGAAGCAATGTAACAATCCTTGTGTTGTTCATCTGTGATATTCATATTAGCCTGTTAGATCAGGCATTTTAGCCTTTGATCGAAATCGCACAAGGATTCATTCACCACTTGCTTTATCTCCTTAAACTTTGTAACAGATTGTGCCTAAGATTTAGGCTTCTTAAACTCGTGGTTTAATGCTTGCTGCGTATTTGTCGACATTGCAATAGGGTGATCTTAACAGTACTTGAAATACTACGTCAGTGCTCTATCCTACAACGTTGTGACCAGCTGTGCTTTCTTTAAATTATCATCAGTGATCTGCTATGTGGTGCACATAACATCTGGAATGAACCACAATAGTTCGAGGTCTTCATTGCCTACTGCTTTGAATATTGACATCTTCATTATGTTCACCATGTTGAATGGTGGGGGTGGAGGCAGAGGTGGAGGTGAAGGTGTATGTGTATGTGGTGCAGGTGGAGGTGGAAGCGGAGTGGATGGATGAGGTATGCATGGGATACCTTGACTTACCAATTGTAGAGCAACTCACGATGTGTTTAGGATCATTCCTTCGTCATCGCTTGAAGAGGATCCCAATAGTGAACTATATTCAGAGCCCGATTCTTTATTCCTTCTGAAGGGTTTTCTACTTCGCGTACTCCCAAACATCAAGGTAATGGAATAACTTGTTTTTCACACAACAACATTGTTACACAGTATCTTTTTACACCTCCTGCACTTCCCTGTGACATACCCTGAAGTGCTCGAAACATGACCATTATACACTATACTCATCCATGTATATAGTTCAAATCCCTCCTTTAACTTTACTTGAAAAGTCTAGAGCTTTCCTTGAAGAAATAGCTCTTAAAAACCCTAAATGAGGGTCATCGCTCTTATGAAGCTCAAAACCGTGATGGTTGCCTATTGCACCATGTTTGGATAGCGATGGCATTTATATGTTCCCTTACATACCCACGATGGTCTCAAAAAGGAAATTTTCCCAAAGAGGATAAGAAGCTTTGTGATCTAGAAGCTTCCAGAGTGGCGAGCTAGAGGTGGTTTTGCATAGATGAGGTTGAATCCTCCTAATTTGACCTCTTGGTCTCATCCCTATGAGCTACCTCCTTAAGATGTGGGCCTAATACTATCTTTTGAGAATTCCTAACTCCTTCTCCCTGCCCATAAATTCCTCTTCTCCCATTCCCAAATGGCTGATCTAAGTCCATTTGCACCCCTATGCTGAGCTTCTGCTTAGAGGCTATTCATTAGATTTGGAGAAGGAGTGTTTCTTCAGTTGGAGTTGGATTACCACTCAAGGAGATGCTTTCAACATCAAGGCTATGGTTAAAGCTTCCCCTTATTCATTAAATAATATACAACTGTTGGTTCATCTTCCAAAAATATATATGTTCGTGTATGTGTTAGATTGGAATTCCTTGATCAACTAAGTAGGTTATTATTGGATTTTCTATTGGTTTTTGCATGCTTTGTTATCTCTTGACCACTTGTGTAGGTACATAAGCACTGAGAGAAGCAATAAAAAGTTTGTGACATAAGTAGTTCAAGGCTCTCAACAAAGGAAATCAGAATAACATCATAACGAGGTAGGTTAGTTCTCTCGTTCTACTTTTCAATTATAATCTAGGAAGATGTATAGTTGATTGTCACTTCAGTTGCTAGACCCACTCATTGGGATAGAAGGATCGTCTCTGTCCAAGTAGAGGATTAACCTTGTCAACAAAATGGTGGCTACACTGGGGAGCATATGACCCTTTCCTTCCCTTTCTTCAACTTTCCTTTTGACGAGTTTGATCAACCATTCATTTTAAGACTTCATTGTTTATCTGTGATCAATTTCATTGTCTGGTAGATGTCTAAAGGTTGTTGATTTGAGATGTTCTTGAAGATTTTGAGTTTTTTTTTTGTTTTTCTTGACCATCATGGGTTTGAACCTGACAGTCATGATGACATCACGATTATGTTGATTACAATAGCGATGATCGCTACTTTACTCCTGACAAGTGTGATGATTACAGAAAATTAAGAAAATTAAGGTGTCTTTTCTTATTTTTAGCTCTATTTTCCTTCTCCCAATGATTTACCAGTTTGATCTTGAATGAATTTCTTGTTGTCTAATAGCAATCACCTTTTAACTTGGTTTGGGAGTAAATGAATTTTGATTATACTTTTAGGGTTTCTATGTCTTCTAGGTCAACCTTCGTCCACTCGTTGGTCTTTTCATTAGTTATAAGAGATTAATTACCTGTGTTGAAGAGTCTTTGCGTGTTCAGACATCCTTTGAAGATCACTTTTGGTTCCTGTGCCTTAATTTGTTTTCACTAGTAGATATTGTGGAAGTTTCTTGATTTATCTTTGACAAATGATAGATTACAAATCGATTGTCTGATTGGAATCAAAAGGAAGTGTTTGCTTTGCATTTTGTATTTCAAAAAGTGAAAGTGAAAGTGTTATTCTTTTCATAGTTTTCGAAGAATTTTTATTTGCATTCAAATCATTGATGTGAAATAGGTTTTCATATTTGTTGGCTTGCTTGCATTCTCTTTTACTTTTGCACTAGATGACGATAGTTGCATTTTGAAAAAGAGAAAAAAATCATCATTGTATCTTAAGGAAATTTTTCTTTAAGGTTTGTTTTGGCATTAAATATTCTTATAATATGAAAGATTAGATTTCATATTTGGCATATATCATTTCAAGATTGTTATGGATGCACTTTTGCATTTGGTTTGATGCATGATTTGAGCGATATTCTTCCCTACATAGATAGCTTTCATTGAATTAAAAGATTTCATTTCATTGTCTAGTTTGTAACATCGTTAAGGCCTTGAAATTGAAACATAATTCAAAGATTAAATTTAAAATCTATCAATTAATCTAAGGATCATTTGAAACGTTAACGTTCATATTTAGTGGTATAGGCTAGAGACGTGGTCCGGCATCTCCAAAATTTAGCAGTTGTCATTCGCTTCAGCATTAGACAACGCTAGCACGGACTCATGCTCCCTGTACCATCACGTATATAAAGGGAGACCCCGATAGGTTGCAAACATTTATCCATAGGGAGTCGAGTCTGCCGCCATGTAAATGTGATACGCCAAATACAACATTCGGGGAGATTGTTTGCACGTACATCAAGTCCCTGGTAAATTTATTTGGTGAGGTGTATATTGTAGTTCGTGGTTGCTTGGTACTCCCTTTACCTAGATTTACTTGAGCAATCATTTAAATCTTTTCCCGCTCTTTAAATTTGAAAATATCATTGAGCAACTTGTCCTTTCAAGATCGCTAAACCATCAAAAGCTACTAGAGTCACCTTTTATCCCTTTTCGCGACTCTTAAAAGATGAAAAGGAAATGTTTTTGTTTCTAAAAAATAACTTCCCATGATCAACATCTTGAACCCAAGCAATTGCTTCTTGGCCCAATATTGAGTAATTCCCTGTTAGTTTCAAGATTGTTAAAATCCCTAAGTGAATCTCCTTTCCTTTTTTTTATTGAGAGGAAGTGATCATGGTTGAACCGTTGAGTTCATCTCATAGTTCCCCTTCACTGTATGATACTGAAGGGTCCTCCCAAGGAGTTTATCCGGAACTTCCTCAGTAGCTTGAGGATCAAGGTTTTGAACTTGGAATTATTCTGAGCATCCAACCTTTGTCTTATCATCTACCTCCATTAGATTCCTGGTCACCTCAAGAATCTGATCCAAATTCCTATGATAATATTATTTAGACCCCTGAGAGTCCACAGAGGCTTGTTGCCTATTTGTTAAATGCATTTTTTGATCCTGTTGTGGTATCTCCTCAGTGTCCTTATAGTCCGTATGATCAACATGGTATTCCTTTGGAGTTATCTCCTTATACATCCTAGGTTCCTTGTCGCTAATTGTTTCCATCTATGGAGTCAGCGGGTGAAATCCTAGTCTTCTCTCTGGGTCATTTGGAAGTTTCGGCTACCCATACTCACATTGATGATGAGAAAGGATATTAATTTCCTCTAGAAGGTTTTCCTTATACAGGGAGAGTCTAGTCTCTCACCTATCCTGAAACTAGTGGACCCATGTTTCCACATGGCTATACCACTCTAGATTAGTTAGTTTCGGGTACTCCTAGCATTGTGTCACTGTATCAAAACCTCATTTGGTCTTCCAATGCTATGCCTACATCAGGTCCGTTCATTCCAAACATGACCTCTCAAACTATTGTACAAACTGTAGCTAAGTTCCTGCTCAACCTACCATTCCGTCACAGCCTGTCTCATAATTTCAACCGACTCTTCTAGCTCAACCAACTATCTCAGGTCAAGTCTCGATATGTTCTTCTACCCCTCCATCAAGTCGACAGAATGTGCCACCAAATTGGGGGAAAGATCTGAATATTCCTCTTGTGTTAGGTGAAACCAATGTGAATGGATTACAAAATCACATGGTTGGAGCTAATCAACCTTATTATGGTGTTGTTCCTAACCCTGCTGGTCCATCCAGGTCAGGTAATGTCCAATATCAACATCCATATATGGCTCAAGTTTCATTCCAACAAGCTTATGTCCCATATGGTTCACAAGCCTTAGTTAATCCTCCTTACATTCTTCAAGCTAGAGCTTATGTCCAAGCTGGTCAATCTGCTATTCTTGGTGGATATGGCCAGATTCAATCCGGGGACTATCAATACCCTCAGGCTATCACCCCAGGAACTGTTAAACTACCCTTGCAACAATAAGTACAACCTTTGTAGTAGCAAGGGAAACCTTTGCAGCAGCAAGGGAAATCTTTGTAGTAGACAGGGAAAGCATTACAGAAACAATGGAAATTGTTAAAGCAGAAGGGGCAACCTTTGCTGCAGTCGTAACAGCCTTTGAAGCTGTAAACTCAGTTTGTTCAGCAGTCGTCCCAACCTTTGTCCTTGCAAGGCCAATCGTTGCTGCAACAAGGTCAACCTTTACAACAACAAAGTTAGCCTTTGCAGCAACAAGGTCAGCCTTGGAAGCAACAAGCTTTGTATTTGTATCATCAAGGTCAACCTTTGCAAGGCCAAGGTCAACCCCTACAGAATCAGGGTCAATATCCATACGTCTAGGGTCAACAGGTTCAACAATTTTATAATCCATATGCTACTTACCATGCTTATCAATGGCCTTTGGTAGGACAATATCAAACCTACCATAGACATAATCCACCTTATGGTCAAGGTAATTTTGATAACCCTCAGTGGGGACAAAATTGGGTCCCATATGGACAAACTCCTCCACTGCAGGGAAACATCCTTACCAGCAAGGCTGGAATCCTCAGTTTGGGTCTCCTCAAACACCCTATATTCCGTTTAACATGCAATTACCTTTCTTGACTACGTTGGTGCTACTCAATGTCTTGAGGCTCACGAATGATCTCATTCTTCATTCGCCTTACTAGCCTCTAGTTCCAATGAAAATTCCGAGTGATTGCCCAAAATTTGAGGGAAAAGATAAGGAGGATCCGCAAGCGCACGTGATGACATATCACCTCTGGTGCTCCTCTAATTCATATGTCGATGATTCTATTCACTTCGACTCTTTCAAAGAACTCTCATAGGTTCTGCTGCTAAATGGTACATTGAATTTCCTCGAGGTACCTACGGTGACTTCAACTCTCTCGCTATGGCTTTCCTCACTCATTTCCAATTTCTAGTTCGATATGAAACCGACACTCATTTTCTTACGTCACATAAGCAAGACACTTGACCCACATTTCCGATCATATCCATGAATGGAGATGTAGGCATGGCCTCATCAAGTTTGAAATTGCTGATGATTTGTTGATATAATGGTTCACAAAATCATTCGTTAGCAAAATTGCTAAGGACAGAGCTATGGATGGATTTGTTACTGAACAACAATCTATTTCCTATGCCTAGTTTTTAGACTTGGTCTATTCACAATATGGAACATGTTATGAGATTTTACCTAATGCTCTGAGACCATCATCAGATCTGATAGCATCAAAGTCTCTGGATAGACCACCTGTTAATGGTGTGATTGTTTCTGTGTCTCAGACTTCCGTGAAATCTTCTTTGAAGAAGAGATCTATCTCGAACACTAGTTCCAATAATCCCTCCGAAAATTCATCTAGTCCTGGTAAAACCTCTGAGGTGCATGTTGTCCATTATATTGCAGAAGATAAGGCCTCTAAAGGTAAAAATAAGTGTAAAGGTAAGGCCAAAGCCGATGCCCCAAAACAAGACCATCCTAAATCATCTACTGATGATGCTTCTCTAAGAAAGCTGAAGTATCCTTGACTCATTTGTGAGGAGGATCATTACACTGAGGATTATCTCAGAGAATTTGAAGTTAGTCGGTTCCTAAAAGGGACTCTGGCTGTCTTAAATAAACCTTTCCATCACAGCAGAGGCAGTTGGTAGACCAACTTCAATCGTTTGCTTCCTCAGGTTCTCAAGTGTTCATGATGTAAGGTTCATCACCTATCTCAATCGCTACTCGAACTGAGGACTATCAAACCACATCTAAGAAGACAATGGAGAAATAAGTTACTAATGCTTCTTCTACTTCTACTCCATCCAGTTCTGGTCCACTTCATATCGAACACCCTAACAGTAAGTTCATCATTCAACCACCTCCTAAAGATGTTCTTCGAAATTCATCTTTTAATATGAATGCTAAAGCTCCGCAACATTACAATATTGTTGACGATTTAGCTCAGGCCCCTTCGGCCATGTCTACTTTGGAGGTTACGCAATCTTTCCCAACATAGCATAAATCATTGTTTTCTGCCATAGGTGCTATTGATCCTTCTGATTTGATTCTGATCACTTTCGATCTAGGGAACCACATGCCTCATCTTCCTCATCATATTGGCTTTCTTATACAGGTTCTTATCAAAGGAAAGGTAATTCATCGAATGGTTATTGATGAAGGTTCCTCTACCTACATCATGTCAGTTTTGTGTTGTAAATCCGTTGCGTCTCCTTCCCTTAACCAGTCTCCGAACACCATGGAAGCCTTTAATGGCAGAGGTTCATGTCCAAATGTTATTGTCATGAACTTACTGGTTACGTTAGAAGGAAAGACTTTTGAACTAGAAGTAGAAGTTGTAGATGCAAATCTCAACTACAACCTTCTTCTCAAGTGAAGCTAGACCTGTGCCATGTTTTGTGTGGTGTCTTCCTTTTTCCGTGTACTTCATTTTCCTCATGAAGGAAAAATTGTCACGATTGATCAACTATCATTTTTTTCTGCTAGTTCGTCCAATGGTAATGTTCCTTACGTGGGAAATACTAAGATTCCTTGTGAGAGTGTGGGGGTAGGTTCCTTCAAAGACTCTTCTTTAATGGGTAATTTTTATCTCCCACCTTCGAATGTTCATTCAGTTAATATGATCTCAGTCTCTATGGATCCTTGGATCATCCCTACCACAGATAAAATTGATTCCTTTGGCGATGGTATGCCTTCAAGTCCATTGTAGCTGAATTATCAAGAAAATGTATTGGCTTCAATGACCACTTCATATAGTCACTTTATTTTCAGTATGAATCTGGACACTTACATGCCATCTCCCTAGCTTGGTTCTTTGGATTCTTTTGATCCTTTGAATGAGACATTCCCCACCGATGAGAGTATCATTGAGGTCATGTATCTGGATGAAACTATATGGAATGGTCTATATTAGCATCTTCTTTCCTTCCTAGCCCCGATGAGATGCCTTCCTCTCTTGAAGCATTTGTTTCTAATTATCCTACACCTCCACTTTAGACACCTATCTTAGTGCATGAAGTATTGTCAAAGGGTAATATAGGGAACATCATTGCTACTATGCCTCTCGAAATTTCTATTAAACTGAGAATTGTCAAGAAGATTCATATTGGGGTTTCCTGTACTCCAGATGGGATTAAGATGTATACTCAAATTTTTAAAGAATTCTGAGACATTTTTGCATGGTCATATGAGGAAATTCCTATGGTGTTAGTTTAGGATGATGGTGATGGAAACAAGCATGTGTTTTATTATTTGAGCCGAAATCCTCTTGATACTGAATCTCGATATGCTCATGTCGAGAATCTTGCATTGGCGGCAGTTCATGCCATACAAAGATTTTGACACTATATCCTTTTACGAAAAACCACAGTGATTTCTGATTGAAACCCCATGACCTATATACTGACTCGTTAGTTACTAGGGGAAATACTCCAAATGGATCGTTATCTTGCAAGAGTTTGATTTGGAATTCACTGCTACCAAATTGAGCAAATCACTCATGTTTTCTGAGTTGATATGTGCTCTTTCATCTGCAATCCCTTCAACTAATTTTCTTGAGCAGATTCGCAATGAAAAATTTGTTTCTGATCAGCACTCTTTACCCATGGTATGGAGATATTATTGTTTATCTTCAAACACAAACCTTCCAATCTGAGTTGTCCCGATCTGACTGACGCCACATTAGTCATCAGTACCCACCTTATCAGATCCTCGGTGATACATTATATTGGGTCAGTGTGGAGTCTATCATTCGTAGGGGTCTCACCCTAGAAGAGGCTGAGCGGGTCTTAAATGATTTTAGTCTGGTGCCTATGGTGGTCATATGTCTAGATTTTCCATTGTTCAAAAAATCCTCCGCGTCGATTATTTCTGACCTTCTATCTTCAAATATTGCATTCTAGCTATCCAAAAATTCCATGAATGCCAGATTTTCAACCATAAGCAGTGTGCCCCACATGCACCCCTACACCCAGTAATTACCATTGGCCCATTTTCCAAATGGGGCATTGATTTCATGACCTGTAACCCTCGATCGGTTGGGGGGAACTATAACATTATCATCGCAGTTGACTATTTTACTAAATGGGCCAAGGCGATGCCTACTTATAATGCTGATGATATTACTACTCCTTAGATCCTTTTTAACCATTTCATACCATGTTTTGGTGTTCCTCAAGCTATTATGACTGACCATGGATCGTATTTTCGTCAGCACATGATGGCATCACTAACTGTTCAGTTGGGCCTTCGACATGATAACTCAACTCTTTATTATCCACAGGCCAATGGGAAACTTGAGGTAGTTAATAAATTTTTGATTACTATGCTTTAGCGTACCATTGGGAAGCACAAAAAGGATTGTAATTTAATGATATTCTCATCTCTCTGGGCTTACAGAACTTCTGCTAAGACGACCACTCGATTTACTTCTGTCTATCGAGTGTATGGTTTAGAAGAAACTCTTCCAATCGAATGTGAAATCCCTTCACTTAAGATAGCTATCAAACCTCTTCCAAATACCTCACCTAAAGAGGAACAACTACCGTATCTTAAAATGATTGACGAGACTCATCGCATTACTGTGATGGTCATCAAATCTCAAAAGAAACGAGTTAAAGCTCATTTTGACCAAAATGTTTCTCCTCGCACTTTAGCTAAAGGTGACTTGGTCCTTCTTTATGATCAAGCCAATCATAAATTGGGATTAGGAAAGTTTGAACCCATGTGGCATGGGCCCTACATCGTTAAACATGTTTTATAAAAAGGTGGTTATGAGCTATGTGATTACCACGGAAATGGATTGTCACAGTGCCATAATGGGTTGTATATCAAGAAGTATTATGCGTGAAATTTGTGTAATGACTTTTGTACATTAGTGTGTGTTTTGATTTTTGGTGTGTCTGTTTTCTTTGCAGACATGCGGTTTTTTACTTACCCTATGTTCCACTCAGTTTGCAGATGTCGTCAAGGCATTATGTTGGTCTTGCTGATGGTGCTTGTTGTAGCACATGAAACCTCTCTTCTGCAAAATGGGTGTTAACGGGAAAAGTGTCTACTCAGAACGCCCCTATCCCACTAAGGTGTGATAGTACCTTAGAACCAAACAGAGAAAACTACTTTCATATTCTTCTTTATGAACTATAAACGAAGAGGAATAGGATGAACCAACCTGTGTCTTGCGCTAGTCCTTTGATCCAATCTCTCTCCTCTTTGACACCTTCCAGCTACCTGCTCCCTTACTTGCCCAGCTTCACCAAGTTCCTGCAAGATCACAGAAGAGGAAAACTACACAAAGACATGGATTTATATTCATAAATAGCTTAGGATCAGATTTAAGCTAAACATGAAAATATAATAAAACATCATTGATACACAAGCATGTAGGAGAAACTCAAATAGTTTTATAGATATAACAATAAGGTCCAGGAGGAGTTACAACCAATGATTCCTGATCCAGCATCAACCCCCCAGCAAACGAATCCCCTCTTCACCTCCAACAAAGCATAAATCACCCAATACTCTGATCTCTATCTCAAAACCAACAGCAATTCTCTGCAATGTACAAAATTCCAGCCTCTGGATCTCTTGGTGAGGGATCCATATATAGATTTATACAAAGAGGATGAGTCAGCTCATGAATTGATTAGTGGCCTCTCTCTGTCAGTTCTTGCTTCCACTTGGAGACTGAGAGCCTCTTACTCATCACTAGTCGAATTCAGTGAGGCAAGTGTCATTGGAGAAGATTCTGGAAGCTTCCATTGTCTCTCCACCTCGTGGAATGACTCTACCACTTGTCATTTACCGCTCAACGCATCTTGGTAGTGCATTCAAGTGCGTTGCAACGCACCTAGCCAGTGTATTTGGGTGCTTTGCAACACAGCTAGCTAGTGGAGCAGCTGAAATGATCCTGATTTGACTAGTTCTGAGCAGTTTCTGGTGGAGAACTTCTGGGAGAAGTTGTAATTTGTTGACCTTGTTTCTTTAGGAGCTGGAAAAACACTTTTAAGGACTTAGGATCCCTTAGTTTATGGACATTTCATGCTTAGAGCTGTAAGGCACAAAAATGTCTATAACAGTTGCCCCCTAAAGTATGAGGCCGTTTATCGGGTGAAATGCTTTATTAGGAGGATCCGAATTGCTTTCAATGCTGGGAGGAGACCTGTAATAAGATACAATACAATACATTATCTTCATACTGTTTTCATGATCTAGCTGAGGCGGGCATTCCCATGCTCAACTTTATAAATTCATTTTCATGTACATAGGACAGACAATCGTCTGATGGTAGACTGATGATTCTGATGAAGTCATCATCCTTTTGGTAGGATGATTATCTATGCTGCAATGCTGTACATTTCAATGTCTTTATTTTTCCTGAATATATATCGCAGCCCGGATGGATGAAACTAGATCCGGGGTCTTCAATCTCGTCCGATCTTCACTCGAAGTACAAGTCGATCCATGTGAGAAATGTTTTGAAGTCGAACATGGAAAGACATCGCTTGATTACCAGTCAATGATGTAAACTATTAACAAGCACGAGAGGAATCACCGATAATGATAATGACCCTCAAGGTACTGCAGTACAATTCACGTGGTGTGAATAAAGGACTTGGCGTCGAACACCACGCAAAATCTTTCGGTCGAAGGTCATTGATGTATACCTGTCGCTAGAAGTGAGAAACTTGCCATTGAGGCATGCAAGCTTCAAAGTACTGAATGGGGTGTTCCTAGATCAACTTCTTGGATAATGAGCTAATGTCATCAAGAAGCGATCCGTCAAAGGAGGGCCTTGATGAATCCCACATAAATGACACGGAACGGAGCAAATGATTTTGATGGAGGTGAAAATGATCTGATGATATATGGTTCAGGGTGGTCATGAAAGAATGAAGTATAATGTATGGTAGTGGATGGGACACGGATGACTTCTCTCGATGACTTCTCTTGAACATGTCGGCGACACTTATGTGATGGATTGGTAGCATTTACCCCAAATGTGGATGGTATGGCGTAACCATGGTGATGTGACCGGTGAATGAAACAACCCAACCTGACTCAGGCACGGAGTGGAAGTGTCATGTTCAAGAGCGACTTGCTACCAATAAAGATTCTTTGAGTTTCTTCCCAATTTTTCCCCAGTCATTGCTGACCAGTACCTCTTTATTTTTGTCAAGCTTGAGGAGGATAACATATGCTTGTTCTATAATTTTCCCTTCGGGCAAACCTATCGCTATGTTTTAACGAGCCTAGCGATAGTGAAACTTGTTCTCGTCTAAAGACAAGTTTGTCGCTATTAATCTTTTTAACGAGTTTAACGACAAAGATAACTCGGTCCTTTTCATTTTTAGAGAGTCTGAAAAGGTACGTAAAGGTAAATCCGAAATTCCTTTTTCGTCATCTAATCCCTTAAGTCCGAAAAAGTATAAAACAATACAGAAGGGATGAATTTTCGATAGTTTTAACGAGCCGAACAAAACAAGCGCTCGATCTTTTTGTGCAATAATCCCTCAGGTCCAAAAGGATTAAAATCTAGAGGAGGGATAGCACTTCCGGTCACTTTAACGAGCTGGAAGGCCAAAACTCCGCAATCTTTTCATATTTTACGAGTCAGTTGAAAAGAGCTTAAAGAAGACTCGTCTTTTGAGGAACGAGTGATCAAATGGGTAGTAGCTGATTCCAGGTAAGGGTTGGAATTTTCCAATCACGACAGTGTCACAAGGATGGCTAGTGAAATCACTCTTCACAGCTGTTCCTCAAAATGGGTAAACAATCAAATGGATGTGAATGATCAACCAATGAAAAGTGGAGGTGACGGTGCAAACACGACCAAGGCTTTAATGGCTGAAATGCTTCATTCACAGTGGTTATTTACTGGGGAAGAGTTCATTTTTTAACGAGCTTAAACAAGGGTGGAAACATTTGCTCATGTCTTATGTTTATTTTTTAACGAGCTTGAACTATGTGCTAAAACTGCTTGATTAGATGGTCTTGTTTTGATTTTTACCATAAATAGCTTCGTCTTTCCAAAGATAGTACTGTATCTTCAACTGCTTCATCAAAATAGTTAGAAATGAACAATATTTGCTTGAAAATGAGATTAAAACACTAATATTTTACTTTGAACTACGTAAAAGCAATCAAAAAGTGTTTTTTACCTCTCATTTTACCATTTCATTTGAACTTGGTTTGTTGGAGCTTTGGAGGTGCCTTTTCCCCCTCGATTTTCATCATTTGATTTCGGGAGATTCTGTGGATGATTCTCGGCACCGTCTGGACCAGGTAGGAGCTAAACCCGAGCTCTTTCATTTCATGGTTTCCTTTTTGCATTCTGTGCCTCACTCCCTGCTTTTTTAAGCCCTTGGGGTTTGAGGGGTTCATTCTGCCATCAACGCACCCTTAGTACATCGAAACCTGCACTGAATGTTGGCCTGTATGAAGGTAGTTTGACATTCAACACAGCTGGAACACTTCTGCAGGTGCGTTGGGCGCAGAAAGGGAATTTGTTGCACAGTTTTTGATGAAATTTTTCCCTGTTTCTCATCAAAATCAGGATCTAACTCCTCTCTTGTTTGTTTTTCAGAGATCTCGGAGCAAGATGACCCTTACATGGCGAGAACGAGAACATGAAGAAGAGGACATGATTGCCCTACATGATCCAGTTACAGTGAACGCACTGCGGAATTGTGGCTTGCTGAAGTTCTTCCGCATCTCTAGCATGAGACAGCAGATCAACTTACTACAGTATTTGCTCGATGCTTGGGATCCTATCAATCAATTTTTCCAGATTAGGGGCAAATCTATCCCCTTGACTGCAGTAGACATCTACTTCTTGACTGGCTTGTCGAGGTGGGGTGCCCCCATCTCCTTGTCAGGTTCGGCCCGAGGAGGTGACTCTGTGAGAGATTATGTCTGCCAGTATTGCAGGGAAGGATCTCAGCCGAGTAAAGATGGCAAGATCATTATTCGTGATCTCACTGACAGGTCCCTTAGGACTATCTTGTTTACTTTTGGTAGGATGGCTGGTAGTGCGTCTCTTCATGTAGCCAACAGATCCTATATGCAGCATGCCTTGGAATGCCTCCAACCGAAGGTGTTCAACTGGTGCGACGCAGTACTTCTTGTGATGAAAGTCCAGTTGACCAAGATAAAGAACAGGAGGTTGAAGAACTTTGGGTTCGGTTCTATTTTTACCGCCTTTGCCTTGGATAAGATACCACTGATGTAGCCGCAGTACATTGCACTCGACTTACCTTCTCCTACTGAACCACGTATGCAGAGATGGGTTGACCATATGTCTAGGCATGCTGGCCAGTCTCAGATTTCGTTTTCCGATACCTTCTTCAGGTGGTTCAATCGTCAGGAGATGGTTTATGCCGAGTATCCATATGCTAGCATGGACTTTCAGGGTGATCCAGATTTAATACTACCGGATGGCGAGCAGTGGGGTGCTATTGGTAAAATCTTTGACCATATCGTTATTTACTGTTTTTATTTGTAATGTCCTTGTGCTTTATTCTATCAAGACTTTAATCAAACTCATGTGTACATGCAGATGTCGGTCTTGTTCGTCCAGTAGTTTGCCTGAGAGTACCAGTTGTTGCCCCGGCAGGAGAGGCCACCGGGAGAGTTATTCTTCGTGATCTCAATGTGGCCGAGACTCTCACAGCTGTGCAGGAGCAGGTTGAGATCCTTACTCTCGGTATTCCAGATGTGAGGATCGACGAGCTACCTTTGCAGTTACAGCGGCATACTACTGGTGTGCCTAGACGATGGACTCGTCTCTTACGCATGATCGCACAGGCTGTGACTTGCTATCACGAGCATCATTAGAATAGGGTGCCCCCTAGCATTTTGAGTTTTTGGGTCATGTGACCAATTTTGTCTTGGTTACAGAACATTATATGTAAACCATAAATAGCTATATATATTTTGATTTTCGGGGTTTTATTTTGGTTGAGCTATATGATCCACATGTAAAACATTGATGATGTGTTTCTTTTTATAAATGTTGCAAATGTCTATCTAACACATAGTTTGCTAATGAGTTGGTTAATGTGTTTAAGTTTCTGGAAATATGTTGGTATTGAATAAGATCAAATTTTCTTTCCAAAATATTAACCCTTAGGAACATGCGATAAATAGCTGGGTTTCGGATGGAATATATACCATTGATTTGTAGTATTACGAGTTGTGAGTCTAGCCTGAAAATTAGTCGGCGTAAACCATGAGTGATGGCATCAGAGAGAAGTTCTATCAACGCGCTATATTCAGCGATATTGTTCGTTGATCGACCAATACATACACCTCTGAAACTTACTAACTCACCGCTTGGATCAAAAATGGCCGAGGCTGTGGAGGACAGGTTCCACGAACTATGACTCGCTCCATTGGCATATCCAACACATGGCTCCAATAGGTTTGACATCTGCAAGAAAAAAGTGGATTACTCGACCAAAACAAATACTCTAGCGAAAACAAAAATATAACAAAAGCATATTGGTTACTACTAGGCATAGTAACACTTGAGGTACAACCCATTACGAGGTTGCGCCAGTAGAATTCCATCGTAATCCATCAACTCGTAGGCTCCTTTTGCTAACACTCGTGTAACAATATAGGGGCCCATCCATAAAGACTTAAATTTACCTGCTCCCAACTTATCGGATTCTTGGTCGTAAAGCAGGACCAGGTCACCTTCCGAGAAGACACAAGGTTTGACATTTTTGTCGAACTGCGCTTTGACTCGTTTCTTATGGGCTTCTTTAGCCAACGCGGCGTCACGACGGGTTTCATCCAATTGGATTAATTCCAAGAAACGAGCTTCTTCTTCTGAAGTTCCGGGGAGGAGATCAATTGCGAGTTTGAGAGACGAGATTTCACACCGGACTGGTAAGACTGCTTCCAGGCCATATACCAGTTGGAAGGGTGTGAACCCAGTTGCATTCCTTACCGATGTTCGGTAAGCCCACAAGGCTGAGTACAGGATTAGGTGCCACCTTCTTTTGTGAACTCCGATCATCCTTTGCAACATGCGCTTCAGGACCTTGTTGATCGCTCCAACTTGTCCATTGCCTTGCGGATAATACGGAGTAGAGCTGTCGTGAGACAATCCTAGTTTGGCAGCTAATTCGAGCATCATGTGATTGTGAAAATGTGATCCATGATCTGTGACTATAGCCTGTGGTACGCCGAATCTGGCGACTACATGATTGAAAAAGAAAAGGGCAGCTGTTTCACCAGTATTATCTAATGTAGGCATCGCCTCGGCCCATTTGGTAAAATAGTCAACTGCGACTATGATATACCCATGCCCCCCAGTCGAGGTGGGGTTACATGTCATGAAATCGATGCCCCATTTGGCAAACGGCCCAATAACAACTATTGGTTGTAGAGGCGCCGGTGGTATTCTGGTTTTCCTATCAAAAATTTGACAAGCATGGCAACTTTTGACTGCGGTTATGCAATCTTTGAACATTGTTGGCCAGAAGTATCCTTCTCGTAAGATTTTTTGTGCTGTAGCATATCCAGATTGATGCCCCCTACAGGCTCCTAAATGACACTCATTCAGGGCTTTTTCGGCCTCCTGATGGGTGAGGCACCTTCTCAGAACTGTATCGATACCACGACGATAAAGTGTATCACCGACGATCATGTAGTCTTTTGCTTGGTATCGAATACGTTTTTGTTTAGAGTGTGAGGTGTTTGGCATAAACTTTTGTGTTTGGAGATAAATTATTATATCTCCATACCACTCATTGCTTGTAGATATCAGAAATAAATTCTCATCCACGATTGATTCTTCGGATGTTTCATCGTTGGACAACGATGGGAGATCGCATAATAGTTATGCAAAAACTAGAGCTTTCTTTGATTTGGATTTTACAAATTCCAGATCAAACTCTTGAAGGATCGCTATCCATTTTGAATATTTGCCCCCCAGCAACTGTCGCGACAATATATAAGTCATGGGGTTGCATTCAGACAGAATGGTAGTTTTCCGAAAGAGGACATAGTGTCGAAATCTTTGTATCGCTTGAACAGCCGCAAGCTCTAGTTTTTCAACGTAAGAATATTTTCTTTCCGTATCATTTAAGTTCTTACTTAAATAATATATAGGATGTTCAATTCCATTGACTTCTTGAACTAAAACCATTGCAATGGTTGTATCTGCTGCAGCCAGATACAGGTTAAAATCTCTTTGATAATCGGGGGCGTACATTAAATATGCTTTCATTAGGGAATCTTTTAAAGCATCAAAGGAAGCTTGCGCGACCTGATCCCAGGGTACCTCCTTTTTCAAAAGACGTGTATAACCTTTAGCAAGTTCGGCGTAATTTGGAATGAACCTCCTCAGAAAGTTTGCTTTCCCTTGGAGTTCCTGAATCTGAAGCAAATTCGAAGGTGGAGGCAAATTTATGATTGCCTGGACCTTGCACAGGTCGAGACGAATCCCATCCTTGGAGACTACAAAGCCAAGTAAACGACCAGAACTGACGCAAAATACACATTTGTGTGGATTGAGTCGTATCTTGTAGTGTCGGCAACGTAGAAATATCGCTCTTAAATGTTGCGGATGATCAGTCCGCTTCACGAATGAGCTTGAAGGTCGTCGAGGTATGGTTGAACGATGTTTTTGATGTCATGGAAGGCATAATTCATTGCCCTCTGAAACGTCACCACTGCGTTAAAGGGTAATTTTTGATACGCGAATGTGCCCCATGGACAAATGAATGCAGTGTTTGACTGGTCCTGTGGGCGGATATTTATTTGATTATACCCGGAAAATCCATCCATGAATGAAAAGATTTTGCATCCGGCGCATTCATCAATTATCTGGTCGATGAAGGGTGTAGGGTAGTTGTCTCTCGGACAAGCTTGATTTACATCCCTATAATCGACACACACTCTAATCGTCCCCTGTTTCTTCATAACAGGGACAATATTCGATACCCAATCGGTTAGAGGAACCAGGTAGATGAAGCCAACATGGAGAAGTTTTTCAACTTCTGCCTTAATGGCAACGACTTTCTTGGGGTGCACCTGCCTTAGCCGTTGTCGTACTGGTTTAACATCTGGATACATCTTAATTTCGTGTTCAACGATACTCAAGTCGATGACTGGCATTTCACTGTATGACCAAGCAAAGACATCTCTGAATTCACGAAAAAGAGCGTTATATATTTCCAGTTCTGAAGGAGAACAACATTTGCCGACATAAATATTCTCTACAACATCTGTTTTAGTTGAGATATTTATGGCTATAGTCTCTTCAATGTTGGATAAGTTTCGCTCGGAATCCACCGTATTTACAATATTTGAAAGAAACTCAAATACTGAGGGATGATAAAGGTCATGTTGAGTCTCTTCTTCACAATCCGGAAGATGGGAACGATGGTGGGAATCATTCCATGGTGCTCCTTCAATTACCATAGCTTGGAGAATTCCTTCGTCGGTGACATGCACTTGCGACCAAGGATCTGAAGGAGTACCATATTCTCTAGACCTATCTATCCAAACCCTTGATGAGCGTTGATTTGGGTTTGCCTCCCATGCTAGAAACATTGATTGCTATAATATTTCTATTGGGATTGGGGGCAAAACCATTGCATGATCCATATTGATATCGTTTTCTGAGATCTTTGTAGAAGATATCATATTGCAGGTTCCTATCGACGCTACTTCTGCCAGATTGATTGGAGGTGGAAGAGCGAAAGTTCCCATTAGTATAGGATCTTTTAGTAGGCCTACTCCGATATTCCGAAGCGAATGGGGGCTTCCATGGATCATGGGAATGCTTCCTGTAGCTTGAGAACCATTGGGGAGGAAGTTTTGTTGATCGACGATTGTAATCCCTCCTTGAAAGGGAAATGCAATCTTTCTAAAATAGGTCGACACAACAGCAGCCATGGCATATATCCATGGTCTTCTTAGTAGGATGTTGTAATCAAGATTCCCATCGCTGACTTCAACATCTATTTCTACCGTTTTTCCCCCTAGTTCAAATTTCAAGTTATTTAGGATACCATATGGGGTATATGTACTTCCGTCGAATGCTTTTAATGTCGTCGCAGATCGCGACAAGGTTGGAGATCCTAAAGTTTTCCAGCAACTCATCGACATAATACATGTAGATGCCCCCTCATCAATAATTGTTCGATGAACAGTTTTGTTGAGGGCTTTCACTTGAACAAGGAAAGCTAATTGAGCTGGTAACTGAGGATCGTACCCCTTGTGGTCGAAGGATACAAGATTGGAATCCTTTGGATCAATCCCACCAATGGCTGATAACAACGCCTGCCTTTGGGATGGGCAATTTTGTAGTACTTCAAGAATCGACATAGCGGATGGCGATTGGGCCAAATCTTCCACTATGTTATAATGCTGCGCCGCTCTAGCGCGGGGATTAAATGTCGACTTGTGTACTACTCCCTTCGGTGGTTTTATTGTTAATTCAGGAATGGTAGGTGGTACAACTTCTGTCGAAGTTGTTGTCGAACTACTTGGTTGATCTTTATCCTTGTCGTTCGACAGCTGCGGATTCCCGTAATCTTTGTTCCTTGTCGAAATGAAAGCATCATTCTTTTGTTTCGAAATTGACAACATTAGCACTTGAGACGGGGAAGCATTTCCACTTTCAACTAGATTTTCTCCTGGATTTGGAAACGGATCAGTTAACACAGCTGAGGTTTTCGAACTTTTAAAGAATCTCTTAAGCTGAGCTTTGTATGGACATTATTTTGTCAAATGATCCTCATCACATATGTGACACCCTGCAGGGGGTTTCCTATTTCCAGGAGGGTTTGAAGAAGATTTTTCAGGTGATGATTCATCCTATTTCTTCTTCTTCCCTTTGCCTTTCTTCTTGCTTCCTGGTTGTTTGGTTTCTTTGCCCTTATCTGTCAATACGGCATTTACTTCTGAAGCAAGAAGTTCGTCTTTTGCATTTTGATCTGAAATCTTACGGGCCTTCTTGGATGTAGCCTTTGTCGATTTCGTGTTTGTTGTGCCAATCACGCCATCGCCGGCGTGAGAGTCATTGTTCGATTTAGGAGGAGGAGGAATTGAGAATTCCGGTCTAGGGGCGTCAGGTATTTTGTCGTAGAGCATGCCGGACTGAGTATAAATCAAGTCTAGATATTGTGCACGAGCGATAACTTGCTCTTCCGTTACGACTCCCACCTTTGCCACATCTTCCATGATGGAAGGTAATAATGACTTGATAAACCATTCAGCTAATAGCTGATCGGGAACGTACGTTTTTACCATCCTACGATGATGTCGCCACTCATGTATATGATCAGATATGTGAGTGGTCGTTGTCTGTTTGAAGTTGGTAAGGAGTTCTGTTCCCGTTTCATACCTTATTGGTAATTGAAAATGGGTTAAAAAGGTTGTGGCTAAGGTGCTGAAGTTGTCGAATGAAGCTCTAGGCAATTCAATGTACCATTTTGCCGCTGGACCCATTAACGTCCTCTGAAAAAGGCGAAGCCTTATCGAATCATCATTTAGGGTGTTTGATGAACACCATAGATGAAATGTCATCACGTGATTCGATGTATCTTCACCCAGATTCCCATTAAATTTAGGAATATCTGATGGAAGTTTATGTGGAATCGCTAGCCACCAAGGGGCGTAAGCAATTGGATCGTTTGTTAACCGGTTTAAATCAGGTAACTCTAAAGTTGCCACGAATGGTAACTGTTGATTCAGATTAGGTGAAGCATACCCAGGGTAAGTGGGATTTCCTGAGAAGTTGGTCTTTGCATGCCAGCATAATGCATTTGATGCTGATATGACTGATAAGGTTGGTGGACATGACCATTGTAAAATGGTTGATTTTGACCGTTTTGAATGTACGGCTGTCCACCGTTGACAAAGATTTGCTGCTCAGAACCTTGGTATACTTGTTGAAATTTTGGTTGTTGGTATTGCACCAGCCATGGTTGAGAAGCCATGTGTTGTTGCGCTATACTAACCGTTGGACCAAGGTGTGGGGTAATTGTACCCGTCTGGACCTGTGTCGCCCCACCAGTTGGCGATTGTGGTTGAGTCACAAGGTCAAGGGGCTGTTGCATTACAACCTGAGAAATCTGAGGTTGACATACAACAGGCAGCGTTTGAACTTGTGACACCGTAACAATAGCTGGTGTAGTCGGGATATTCGACATACGTACACATTGTTGCATCGAATACACAACCCTTGGTTGTTGGGGTAGTATAGGTACCCAACCACTTGAGGTAATTCCATTATAACCTGAATATTGCTGTGAACTCTCGTATGGATATCCTCCCGGAGGGGATAATGAAAGGATATACTGCCCCCCATACGGTGGTAATCCAGAACTCAAGGGGATTGTTTGCCCTTGGGGACCAGACTACCCAAATTGACCTCCAAATGGATCAATTTGTTGAGACTCAACACAAGAGTTTCCAGATATTATTCCGGATGAACAAACAGGAACAGACCAGACTGTCGAAATAGCACCTGAGTGGGCTCCTTCTAGCGGTTGAGAGCTAGTTGGGACAGATGGTATGCCGGCGAATATTGTCGGAGTGACGGCAGGGAGTTCTGTTGTCGCTGTGTCAGACGACACAGTCCTAGATGTTGACGGTTGCTCAGACATTTGGAGTCTATCCAAAAGATTACCTAGCGATTCTACAGGAACTTCCACTGGTGGTACACTAACCTCTAATGAAGAAGGATATAGAGTGATCCCGACTCCAAAGTGCGTTGGAGTACTTGTTTGAGGATCTTCTACAATTTCTTCAATTGCAATCAGAGCAGGTGGAAGGGGAAGACCGTTAGGTCCGTAAAATATTTCTGGTGCCGAAGAAGGGGTGGAATCGACAGCGACAGATTTTTGAAGGGCAAGACTCTCCGAACCGGTTGTAGATGGAACTGGTTCGGTAACACAAGTGTTTACTCTCAGACTAGGAGCAGTATCACTGTCCTTTTGTGGCTGTTGAACTTCTTCTGTAGAGGCAGGGTTTCCAGAAATGTTTGGAGTAACGGGAATCTCGGATGTCGTTGGAACACTTGTTCTAACTTTAATAGGAGATTTTGAACCAGTTAAACGAGTTCGCTTTGTCCGTACTAGTTTCTATTCCGGAGACAAGGACGGTTGACTCGTAAGCCTCCGTGAACGACGGGGTTTCAATTGACTTTCTTCCACGATTGCGGATTACTCGATCAACTAAAATAAAAAGGGGAAGTATGTTTCCGAATTAAATGAATTTTAGACGCTTTTGACACAACTTTTTTTTTCAATTTTAAAGAGTCGAGAAAAAACAAAAGATGACTCTAGTCTCCTTCGATTTTTAATGAGCCTGAAGTGACAAGTGCTCAGATGGACATTTTCCGTTAAGGAGTCTGAAAAGGAACGAAAGGGACTGCTCTGGAGATCTAGGTAGAGGGAGTACCAAACTAATCGCAAAACTGCAGAATACTTTTTACGGTACGGCAGTCAATCTTCCCGAATGCTATGTTCGGTGCATTGCGATCAGTAGGGCGGCCGACACGACTTCCTATGGATAAAAGGTTTTAAGCCTATAGGGGTCTCCCGATATATACTCGATGGTACGTGGGAGCACAAGTCCGTATTGGCACTTATCGTCTCAAAGTGGAGGAATCACCCAACCATCAGTGAGGACAACAGTTACCAGGCTTTACGACGCCGGGATACGTCTCTAGCCTAAACCTCTAAATGTTGTGCGTTAAGTTCCAATGCGTTGTTAGATTCATTCAATTTATTTTAAGTTGATATTTCTTAGAAGTTTGCCTTTTGGGATCACCACGAGATGTAGATGTAATTCCTAAAAGGAAATCTAAAGATGATAAGCAAACTTTTATCTCTTTTCAGCAATGAAAATCCTAGCTACAAGGGGAAAAGAAAGACACAATCTTTTCTCAAAGAGAAAAGAGCACACTGTAGATGCACTTTTCCTAAATCAATCCAAACAGACTATCAATATGCAAATACACATATGCATGTATTTGTTTTCACTTTCTTAATATTGATGCCTAAAAAGAAAGTTGATGTACAAATCTGAATTTGCTTTCAAGTGACAAACACAAACAAGCTTCTTTTCGAAATCAAAAGGTAGAGATGATTACGACACTTTATGATTTTGAAATAAACACTCGTTTCGACACTAGAAAGTCTCAAATTCAAACCAAAGGCAAAAGTAAAAGCATAATCGACTATCAACGGCAAATAAACTTTCTCCTAAGATCAAAATCGACACTTACGACAGATCTAAATCCAGGGACGACAGTATGACTATTCTACTCTTTCAATGGAAAACTGTAAATGATGTAAAAAACACACAAAGAACATCTACAGTTTTTTTGTACAAAGGAGGCGGAATTAAGGCAAAGAAAAGGGGTTTTTAAATAGACACACACTGATCACAGGCTGCAAAAAATCAGAGACAAAACTGAAAAAATGAAGCGAAGAACCTCAGCTGCACAGGGCTGGGCTGATCAGCGCACCTGTTACACAGAGAAACTGGATTGCAGCGCAGGTATCCCTCTCTGGAACTGCGTTGAAATGCAAAATCTCTTCACAGTGCCTGCGCTGGGGCAGAAATGAGAATTCTATCCAGGTTCTGGGTCACGGTTTGCAGTTTAATCTATGGTTTTTGGCCGAGTAAAAGTAATCAGTAATGCACAATCAGAGGGTGGATTTAAAGGATGTCTAAGAGCTATCACAAAGGGTAATCAGATCATTTGTGAATCAACTGTTCAAATCATAAACAAATCCAGTGAATGGATTGAAGTAGCAGGTATCTACTTTGCATTTGATAATGGAAAATGCAGTTCGATTGCTACTTCTGTGTTTATGAAACAAACAACAAGAGAAACACAAACAAACTAACTAGACATGATCCCCAGTGGAGTCGCCATTTTGTTAACGGGAAAAGTGTCTACTCAGAACGCCCCTATCCCACTAAGGTGTGACAGTACCTTAGAAACAAACAAAGAAAACTACTTTCGTATTCTTCTTTATGAACTATAAACGAAGAGGAATAGGATGAACCAACCTGTGTCTTGCACTAGTCCTTTGATCCAATCTCTCTCCTCTTTGGCAGCTTCCAGCTACCTGCTCCCTTACTTGCCCAGCTTCACCAAGTTCCTGCAAGATCACAGAAGAGGAAAACTACACAAAGACATGGATTTATATTCATAAATAGCTTAGGATCAAATTTAAGCTAAACATGCAAATATAAAAAAACATCATTGATACACAAGCATGTACGAGAAACTCAAATAGTTTTAGAGATATAACAAGAAGGTCCAGGAGGAGTTACAACCGATGATTCCTGATCCAGCATCAACCCCCCAGCAAAGGAATCCCCTCTTCACCTCCAACAAAGCATAAATCACCCAATACACTGATCTCTATCTCAAAACCAACAGTAATTCTCTGCAATGTACAAAATTCCAGCCTCCGGATCTCTTGGTGAAGGATCCATATATAGATGTATGCAAAGAAGATGAGTTAGCTCATGAATTGATTAGTGGCCTCTCTTTGTCAGTTCTTGCTTCCACTTGGAGACTGAGAGCTTCTTACTCATCACTGGTCGAAGTCAGTGAGGCAAGTGTCATTGGAGAAGATTCTGGAAGCTTCCATTGTCTCTCCACCTCGTGGAATGACTTTGCCACTTGTCATTTCCTGCGCAACGCACCTTGGTAGTGCATTCAAGTGCGTTGCAACGCACCTAGCCAGTGTATTTGGGTGCTTTGTAATGCAGCTAGCTAGTGGAGCAGCTGAAATGATCCTGATTTGACTAGTTCTGAGCAGTTTCTGGTGGAGAACTTCTGGGAGAAGCTGTGATTTGTTGACCTTGTTTCTTTAGGAGTCGGAACAACACTTTTAGGGACTTAGGATCCCTTGGTTTATGGAAATTTCATGCTTAGAGCTGTAAGGCACAAAAATGTCTATAACAATGGGTACTCTATGACCCTAATCGCGAGTTGATTAACTTACAAGGTATCTACCTTGGTCGAGAAACAAATAATATTGTTGAATATATTGCAGTTATTGAACTCTTGTGAGAAGTAGTTCCTCTTGGCAATAGGGATTTAGTTGTCAAGTTGGATTCGCAGCTCATTGTGTTACAATTAAAAATCATTACTTAGTGAGAAATCCACAAGTATTACGTATGTATCTACCTATTAGATTGCTGGAAAGAAACTTTGAGTACGTTACATATCAACATATTCCACATAATTTAAATACACTAATAGATGCATTAGCAAATTTTGTTCTTGATATGCATTTGCATCATTTATAAAACTGATCATGTTATGGACACATAAGTAGAAATAGAACATGCATATATATATATATATATATATATATATATATATATATATATATATATATATATATATATATATATATATATATATATATATATATCACGTCTTTCAGAGTGTTTACATCAAAATATAAAAAAATAGAGTGTTCTGAGACACTTGGTTTTCAAAGGCTACAAAATGTGTAAAAGACCTAGATAAACTATCAGCCTGCATGGTGCTCATGATAGAATGAGACTGCCCTAATCACTCGCCCTAACAATCAACGCAATATCATAGAGAATCCCAGTATGTGTCTCTACCAACATAGTGTAACATCATCAATAGTGGCATACTCTGGGACTCCACGAGTTATTACCTCTAGATTACGTTGCATGTTAGCTAAGGGGTCTGCCCCTTCCTCGTAGTCTGCACCCACTACCTGATGTGAAACTCCCCGAGATGTTGGCGACATTTTTGGTTGTCTCTCTAGTCCCACATATGCACATTTATCACAAGTTGAGTGTGAGTTTACACTTTTACAAAAAATCATAAAACTTGAGAAAAATTCAAAAAACAAGTTTTTACCTCCATCAGTCCACTGTTTTCCTAGTGGCATAGGTAGATTTGGTTCCCACCTGAAATCCATTTCGGAATAAGCGTATTCATGTACCATAAGTAGTTGGCATTCTAGCCAAGTGAAGAACTACGTTGGATAGTGCATATGTTGACCTGTGTCTCCTCGAGGCATGAGCTGGCTCGATCTCACAAGTCTCGGATCTCGGGGGGTAGGATGTGGAACCTCTACCCACTAATACTAGAAGAGAGGCACTCACTCCAAAAGGAAGGTCACCAATATTGAACCGAACCCGAATTGCTTCAGGCGTCCATGCTTTCCCTTGGCTAGTTTTCGTTTCATGTTTGCCCGAGTTGAAGACGGTGGGGATCAAACATGCAATAACATGTTGGAACTAGGATTTTGATCAAACATGCAATAACAAAATCATTCTCGGGACAAGGTTGTTGGTGATTGTCACTATCTTCACCTTCCCTGCATTAGTCATTTCGGCACCCGGACAATGCCTCTGGATGACAGTCCTTGTGCTTTCACCTCCTTGGCAAGATCTAAAAAGTTCGATTTCTTCCCCTCATCGGGACAATCCCATGATGAAGTAAATATCCATATCCTATAGTTCTAATTCCTATCCCTTTATGATGAAGATATCTCGATCTACATCCCAGAGACTGATCATATAGGGTAACAATTCCATCTGAGCCCTTAACCTTGTGGTCCTGAAAAACTTTAGCATCGTGCAGTCTGTTCAAGCATTTATGCATTCAGGATTCTGAGATGCTTGATGGTCTTCAACCTCATGGCCTCATTCTTTCCACTCCAAGACCATATTGTCTTGCAAAACAACATTTGACACTTGTTAATGCCTTTTTCATAGGTCAAAATCATCAGATTTTCCTTAAAAGAGAGTTTTATTTCTCAAAAAATTTCCCTAAGCACCATCGCGCCTTGTTTTACAAATAGTGAGATGGCATCACGCGAGACTTTAGGCTCAAGTGCAACCATCGAGGGTCCATTGACCATACCCGTGATGGTCACCGACACCCTAAATTTTTGAAATACTTCTTTCTAGCATCAAAATTACCATTTAAAATGCATAAAAAAGTGATAAAATGCAAGGACGCCGATGAGGCTCTTACCTATCGCAGATGGTTCGTGAAAAAAAACTTTGAATCTCCCGCAATAACCACTGGAAAATCAAGAGAATTACGACACAAAATGAACTTTCAGAGCTCATTTTGGTAAAATGGTAAAAAATGAAATTGCTTTTGCCTATTTATAAGTTTTAAAAGTCATTTTGTCAACATTTTCATAATATTTTAATATTTTCTATCGATATCAGTGATGGGTGTGTTTCTTGTGCAGTTATAGGTTCCTTCAATATGAACAGTGATCATTATTGACCGATTATGGTGAGTTTTATTTTATCTCTTTTTTGGACTCATTAAATAAATGAAAAATGAATCCCCCTACTGTCATCTTTCAGCCCTTTTCTGACTCTCGAAAATTAAAAATATTACGGAGTACTTGTCATTTTGAACTCTATAAAGTAAATGAATTGACGTCATCTTAGTATACATTTACCCCTCTTTCGTGCTAAGCTTGACTACTTACGAAAAAGGTACACCTTGGTCGATATGGCCAAGAGGTTCCTTCGAATATCTTTTTCTACCTTTTCGGGTTTGCAGGACAAATTAAGAAAAGGGACATGATAGAGTTTTATTTTCAGTTTCTTTTTCAAACTCTCTAAATGTGAAAACAATACCGAGTTATTCTTACATCGAACTTGTTAAAAATTTACGATAAAAGACTCATCACCATGATGAGACCCAACATCTTCTTCCTAGGGCTCGTAAAACTTACTAGGATGGATTCATTTGAAGAATGAACTTACACGACAATCATATGATATCCCCTTCAAACGTGTGATAAAAATAATTGGGGTACTCGCTAGAAATAGCAGGGGAAAAATGAAGATGAGATATCCTTTGTATAGGCAGCATGTCACTCTTGAACATGACATTCTTCTTCTCTCCTGTTGGGTTTGGGTTATCCTCTCTCAGTGACTTGTCCTCCCAGGTTTGGGTGATCCATTTTGCCTCTCATTTGACTATTCCATTTTATCATCGTGACCTTTGGTCCTATGCCGAGTCAAATTCTACCACACTCCGGAGTCATATCGCCAATATGTTCAAGAGAAGTCCAATTTGCAGTTATTTACCTATACATTATTTGAGTTATTGCTATAGTCTTGAATATTATTCCACTTTATTCCATGTTTCATGTCGATGATGAGGGATTCATCATTTCCCTCCTTCGATGGGTCACTTCCTGTCGACTTTAGCTCATTATCCAGGATGATGACTTAGAAAATCCTTTTCAGTACCTTAGAGATGGCATGCCCTAATGGCCAGTCCTTCGCATCTAATGACAGGTCTTCATTATTAGCTTTTGATCGGGTGATTCCATGAGTGTTCAACCTCAGATTCATTATCAAATTCATGGATTGTACTATTGTACGTTGAGAGCCATTGTCATTATTGGTGGTTTCTCTCGTACCTGTTAATAGTCCACATCATTGATCGGTATTCAGGTGGTTTTGTAGCATGTTCAACTTCAAAAAATTTACTCGCATGTTAGTATTCGTACATCGATTGCATTGGGATGGAACACAAGACCCTGAGTCTTATCTATTATGACTTAGGCTACATGGAGTTCTATCTCATTCATGATTGTACACATGTTTCTACTATACGGATGGTTGTAACAATATCGTGAGACTTTATATTTATGATGACGGTCGTTATCTAGATGGCTGTGCCCATACCATGGATCTTTTCATATAGTTTCCATCGTCCGAATAGCTACGCCCATTCCTTGGATTCATTTTTTTATCTTAGATAAGTATATGAATATGCTTCCTTGATTTTCAGGTCTCCTGACAGTGCGTGTCCTCGTCCTTCCAAGATCTCATAGAGCATCTCAACCATCACTCCTTGTTCTGCCTTCATGCTTTAGTGGGAATATGTTACATAGTATTTTGTCACACCTCCTGCACTTCCCTATGACATACCCCAAAGTGCCCGAAACATGACCATTATACAATATACTCATCCATGTATACAGTTCAGATCCCTCCTTTAACTTCTCTTGTAAAAAGTCTAGATCTTTCCCTGTAGAAATAGCTCTTAAAACCCTAAATGAGGATTATCACTCTTATGAATCTCAAAACCACTATGGTCACCTATTTCACTATGTTTGGCTAGCGATGGCATCACTCTATTCCTTTATATACTTGCGATGCTCTCAAAAAGAAATTTTTCCCAAAGAGGATGAGAAGCTTCTAGATCTAGAAGCTTCTAGGTGTAGATGAGGTCGAATCCTCCTAATTTGACCTCTTGGTCTCATCCCTATGAGATACCTCCTTGATATGTGGGCCTAATCCTATATTTGGAGAAGTCCTAACTCCCTCTGCATGCCTATAAATTCCTCTTCTCCCATTCCCAAATGGTTAGTCTATGTCCATTTGCACCCCTATGCTGAGCTTATGCTTAGAGGCTATTCATTAGACTTGGAGAAGGATAGTTTGGAAAGTTTCTTGGCTTGGACTTGGATTACCACTCAAGGAGAGACTTTTAACATCCAGGTTATGGTTGTAATATTCCCTTTATTCATTAAATAATATACAACTGCTGGTTCATCTTCCCAAAATATATATGTTCATGTGTGTGTTAGCTTGGCATTCCTTGATCAACTAAGTAGGTCATTATTGGATTTGATATTGGTTTTGGCATGCATTTTTATCTCTTGATCACTTGTGTAGGTACATAAGCACTGGGAAAAGAAGGAACAAGTTCGTGACACATGTAGTTCGAGGCTCTCAACAAAGGAAATTAGAATAACATCAGAACGAGGTAGGCTATATCTCTTGTTCTACTTTTTAATTATAATCTAGGAAGATGTCTAGTTGACTGTCACTTTAGTTGCTAGACCCACTAATTGGGCTAGAGAGATCATCTTTGTCTGCCGAGAGGATTAACCTTGTCAAGAAACATCTTAATCCAAGTTTTCAGAGATCGTAAGTACTTAACTCGTGTTCCCTTGAAGAACCTGTGCTCTGCTTCACTATCACTAATAGTTGTATTGATCACGAAACTAGTCACAAATGCTCCAAGTGTTTGATCAATCCAGTGATCAACGACCTGCATGATGCTATTCTCTAAATCTTCCAAGCACCTCACCAGCTCTAGAGTCCACACTATAGGGCTATCAAGTCTCCACGTACCATGAATGTCCTCCAATCTAGACACCCACTCGTGTAATTCACAGGGGAAGAAACATAAAAAGTTTTCAGTCTCATCTGAGTAGAAGTATCTAATCAACCACTATTCCTTGGATAACCACAAATTTTTGTTTTCCTGAGCTAAAAACGTGTGTTACTTTTGATTGAGCCACTTATCAATTTCTTTCTTGGTAGGTGTTGTAGCAGCTACAACCACCCTCCAAAATTTTGCCTTAGCTTTGTTTTGGAGCCTCCCTACCAACCATCCTCAGAAGCATGTCTTTCACTGTCAAGTACATGAGCTTCAGTGGTTTTCTAGCAACACGATAGCCTGTGCATGATATCTTGTTGCATTACCCTCATAGGTTGCTTCCCCGAACATGGTCCAACTGCTGGCTGGGCAACTCCCTCAAGAAATTGTGCAATTATAGAGGGGAACTAGCCTTCCCTCTAGAAATTACGTAATCTTGTCTGGTATCCTGCTCAGCTCAGAAATTGCACATTCCTTCCAGTTAGCCTTCCTAGAGAAAATTGCGCAATCTGACCTAGCAGGAATGCTTAACTCAGAAATTGCGCAATTATGGGCAGCAGTCAACTGCTTAGCCTAGAAATTGTGCAATTCGTCTGGGCAGCTAGCCCATCTCCCTCCTAAAAATCCAAAAATTTCTCCCTCAGGCAAGCAGGTTGTTTCGTGTACCATTGGGTTGACGAGTTCCACCCGGGACCGAGAAAAACTTGACTTGCATGCATGGGCTTCTTTTTCCCAAAATAGCAAAAAGAAAAATCCAAAAAGAATCCCTAGATTCTGGGGAGCTACTTTTAGCAGCTGGAGGTTACATACAATGATCATTTTAGAAACATTCTTCCAAGTGTTGCTCTTTCCTAGATTTGTGGCATGCGCATCATGAGCAGCAAAATTATTTATTCAACGATTCAAAGCTCATTCCTTCACATTGATCTTGGAACTTTGACATCCCATAACACATCCAGGAGTCTTCAACACATTTGGCTCAGCTATTTCCAGGTAAGTCGGCTTAACTTGTCTTTGGCAACATTTCTATCGCTTTTTGTGTTTTGGCTTGTGTGAGTGCTTTCTGCTTGATTTCTGTGAATGCTTGTTGTTGTTTGCATGCATATTATATTGTACTAGCATTGTTTCAGTTTTCATTAGCATCTCATTGTTGTCACATGAATGACTTTGTTTTGCATGAAAGGTCGTCAATTCTGTGACTTGCTTCATACATATGCATGTTGTTCCATTTTCTGTATATTGCATTCATTTTTTGCATGCACGATCATTCACTCCTTCTTACACTCAGTATCACCATGCATTCACATCCACATTTGGATTCAGTTTCCCATCGGCAGGTCTTGGCAACCTTGTCCCAGACTCTAGTTCACTAAGACAACATTGTGTTATCCGGAGACGGAAGGCTCTGCCTTCCTCTCAGAAAATGTGCATTTCTTCCCAGTGACTGTCCTCCAGTCTTGCATTGTGAAATTCTGAGAGCATGGTAAATTTTAGGGGTGAATTTTAGCCCAAGGGAGAAATTTTTATAAAACACACATTTCATATATTTAGCCCAAAGTTTATTTAATTTTTTTTTTTTTTTCATTTTAGTCGGAAAAATGGCGGATAAACTATGAAAAGGATCATTTGACCCAATTCACCTCAGGTAGGTTATATTCCATTACAATAGCCCAATTTTCTGCTTTGTAATGTTAAATTCCTTTGCAATCGCCCATTTCTGGGTTTGGGAGGTGGTTTGGGAAGTTGTATTTAGTCCCAATAAATAAAAATATAAATAAAGTGGAGGTATGGTAAATAAATAAAACCTCTTTATATACTTACTCCAAAGGTATGGTAAATAAATATAAATATAAATAAACTAGAGGTGTGGTAAATAAATAAAACCTCTTTTCATACTTACTCCAAAGGTATGATAAATAAATAAAAATATAAATAAACTAGAGGTATGGTAAATAAATAAAACATCTTTTTATATTTAGTCCATCACATTCTTTCTATTTAAGAAGGCTCAAAAAAGATTTTTATTTAAGTGAATCCTATGGGCCAAATACCATATTTATGAAAGAGGTATAGTAAATTAATAAAAATATAAATAAATGAAAGGTTTGGTAAATAAATAAAACAATTTTTTATATTTACTCCATAAGTCACCATATATTTATGAACACTAAAAAAATGTGTTATATTTAGGTGAAGCCTATGGGCCAAATACCATGGGCCAAATTATTATCAATACCATGCAAAAAAACATCATTAAACCTAATATTAGTATTAATAAAAATAAAGATGGCACATGGTATTGACCCATGGTATTCATGTGGAATGTAGGTTATTTAAAGGGGGGAATTAAATCAACGTAGATCCATCTTTACTCTGGATCTACTAAGCGTCGAGAGGGATGAAATATCGTTCATGATGTGAAAACTAGCATAGAGTGGAAAAATATTTGATCCCTCTCAGGGCTCGGTAGATCAAGAGTAAAAATGGATCTTGTAATTTAATGTCACTTAAACATTTTAAGTTGGTCAAAATAAAAAAATAAGATAAAAATCAATTATTAATTTTACAAATTTTTATAAATTACTAATATTAGTTTTTAAGCTCTAGGTTTATGATAACCCATGGTATTGAACCATGGTAATACCATGGTATTCATGTGAGCATAGACTATTTGAAGGGGAAATTCTATCAGCTTAGATCCATCTTAATTCCGGGTCTACCAAGTACTGAGAGGGATAAATAGATTTCATCCCTCTAAGAGTGGTAGATGTGGAGTTAATATGGAAATAGGTTGGTTTTTACGATAATGAAGATATTAAATAGACTTATGAAATTATATTGTAAACAAAATCTTAAGGTGAATGGTTAAAACTACATTTAGTCACTTCACAAAATTTAGTAAAAAATACCGATATCTCCATTAATATTGGTTTTTCTGATTTAACAAAAAAAAAAGAGTCAAAAAAGTGAAACCTTATCACTCTTTCCGCATCACCCTCGAAGAAGAGAGATAGTCACTGCCAAGATTTCCCACCATTTTTCAAATGTTCTCAATATGATATCTTCATGAAAATGTTAAGGTACTCATGTTGGATTAGTTGTTTGAAAAATATGCTGGTTTGTACAACCTTTCATCTTCTTTGTTATTCTTAGTTTGTCATAATGATATATAGGGGTTCGGCCACTGCACCATATTTTCCTAAAAGGTGAAGATTGTGCACCAAAAAGGAAATTAATCCACATGTTACAACATTGTTAAAAAATGCAAGACGTATGAAGGTAGTGAATTATGCTAATAAAAAATTTAGATTGGGAGAGACGTAATTAAATTTTATTATTTAATTGAAGATTTCCAATTAAAATAATAATAAATCTACATTTATATATTTATATATTGATTGGAAGGCTTCTAACATAGGTCACTTTCCATTAGATCCCCTTCAGGCCTTTGGGATACCTACTACTTTCTTATACTATGTAGTTTGGGGTTGCTACTTGTTGGCGTGTTGGGGTAAACAAACTTGATGCGTTTTTTTTAATCTCACAGTTGGAGCCTATGGAATAGGAAAAACATTTGGTAGATTGAAAAAAGTGGTAGAGAAAAGATTAATATCTCCTACCTTGATAGAACTATTGGTCAAGATCAACACCGACAAGAAATTTGTTGTGGAATATTATCAAAACTAATAGAAGGATATGAAAGAGTGTATAGTAACAACCTTGACAAACATGGCCACTGAAACTTGCAACATTGTTTGTAGGAAGAGAAAATTATGTTTCCTTTTTCCAAACATGTATGTTAGTATATTACAGTTTAATGAATACATTTTCTTATTACAATATATGGTTTCATAATTTAACAAAAAAATCACCAAGACATCACAATGTTTTATTATTTAGTGAAATATTTGCTAAGATCTTACAAGCTTTTATAATTTAGTGAAAGATTCACCATGACTTTACAAGATAATATAATATGGTGAGAGATTCGCCAAAAAAATTATATATACATATTATATTATTGATAAAATCGCCTCCCATTTTTCCTATGTATCATGGGGATTTCCCATTTATTATACATATAAATTTGGGGTGGTTCTTAAAATTTTCCCTATTTGAGAGGCACGAACTGCTGCCCATAAAATTATACAATGCAGTCACTGGGCCTGCAACCCTTGCTAGTTTAGATTGCACATTCCACAATTCCAGCAACCAGCAGGCTAGTTTGGATTGCAGATTGCGCAATTCTAGCAGCCAACCCACATCCCAGTAGCCCGGATTCAGCCAGTCTCCTAGCCTCTCGAGAAAAATTGTGCAATCCTTGCCATTCAATCCCAAGGTATATTGCATGTCATCCGTTAAGTTTGATTTGATTTTAGCTGATAGATTTGTTGCCATGCATGTCGTAATGTCTCCGGATCTAGTAGGTGTTCACCCGCCTCTTAACAATTCAGGATCAATGGCGTCCACAGGAGCATGATCAAAGGACACTAACGGAAGTGCAACTCAAGCAGCACTTGAGCAAGTGTCTATAAGTTTTCCAATCTACAAAGACACCAAAGTGATTGTAGACAAGGAAATCAAGATGAAATGGCAAGAGTTCAATAATTCATTTGCAGGCACATTTGGGGAAGACCTCGAAGGCTTCCAAGTCTATGTGAACATTCATAAGTCTGGCTTGTACCAGATTGCATGCAGGTATCCCGTGTTCGCATGCGCAGACATGATACATTCGATCAATTTGCACACTAGTCCTGAGATGATGACATTGATCAGTGTCAGCGGGATAGAGATTTCTACCTTCAGGGCACAGGATTATGAACATATGTACCATATGTTGAAGCTAGTGATAACCATGGAGACACCCTTCACCATAACTAGTAGTAATGCCAACTATAGGGATATCTTGAAGAACTGGGTAAAGGAGATTGCCAAATTCAGGACGAAACCCAACCAGGTTTACAGGATGAATATACTCCATAAGGCATATCAACACTTGGTAATTTTTGCATGTTTCTTGTATGACCAAGAGAGCAAGGAAACCTTCCCACAGAGTTGGGTGATTGCATTGGACCAACTAGCGAGTGAAGTCAAAGCATGTAATTGGTCTAACATGTTGGCTCACTGGCTGAAGGAATAGGTAACAAGAGCTCGACAGTCACCTAAAGGTCAGCAAGCAGAAATATGCATGTCTGCCTACATCTTGGATGCAATCGGTGCCCGTCAGGACTTCCCAGGCTTGAAGTGGGCATGGACATCAGTGGAGACCTCTGTGAATAGTTATTGTAAAATTTTGTCTGAATGCAGCGTCAGAGGAGTTATCATAGAGCTATCAGATCATTTTGTCACCCCGGTGTACAAGATGATATTTGAACAAGATCCACCTTGCATGTCGAAGGAAGCAATGGAGGAACTGACCAATATAGAAGATTGATATGCCTCATCGTCTGGCACCATCATATGGATGTATAGCATGGAGAAGCCTCCACGTGTTTTACTGAAGTTTTCCTTGGACAAACTCGTCATGTAGGAAGTATCATAGCACATATCAGTAGGATTGTCAGCTAGGCTGCACCGGAAGAAGAAGGGACCTTAGCTCACTCTTCTGTTGTGGATCGAGTTATATGAGATACAAAATTTAAACCATGCAGATGTCGAGGTAGAGGAGATCAAGAAATATCCATTCAATGCCTGGAGCTACAATCCATATGACCCACATTATTTTTTCAAAGATCACCGTGTGAGACTACAGTTTCAATGGATCCACAGGCCATGTCATTGGGCAGAGGAGGTACCATGGAGATATTCTTATAGCTTCTCCAGGCCTAATGAACCTGTCAGCATCACTGTGGAATGGTTAGTGAAGTAGGAGGAAGCAACATCTAGGAGAGCACCAACAACAACAACAGTATAGGTAAACATATCAGCATGGGGCAAAGGCAAGAGCAAGATTGTTGACAGCATGGAGGCAGAACAAAGCTGCAAGTTTAGAGCAGACATAGTTGTGTAGAAAGTAGCTTTGGAAAAAGAGGTGAATAGGCAACAACGCGATTGGAGAAATGTGCAAAGTCAGAGAGAAAAACAGAGAATGTAGGAAACAAAGAAGGAGTTGCATGAGTTGAAGGAGAAACTTTGGAAGGAACAGGAGCTGTGAAGATAGGAGAATGAAGCACAACAAGAATAGTTACAATAGGGGGTGCAACATGTAGAGAAAGATGAAACTGCACTCGTACAGGTAGACAACTCATCCAAACAGCTGGCACCAAGCAGGCAGGGTGAGCAGTCCTAGGAGCAAGACTTTACTTAAGAGATTTAACAAGCACTTGAGTAGATGGATATGGATATGGAGCAACAGGAGTTAGAGCAAGACATCGACCTCATGCCTCACCATCAAGAGCTCAACCCACCAGCTTCACCGTATCCGGATGTGGAGCAACTCCTAAGCGACGAAGGAGGCACTCAGATCCTTGGACACAATCCAGAGGGAGAGATTCAGAACATCTCATTCGATGAGTCCTAACAGAGAGTTGTACAATCTTGTATAGCATCGACTCCGGATGATCACACATCTCCTGCGTAGTTTGAGGAATGAGTGATCATGTTTGACATGCACAAGCATCTAGCAACATTGGCCAATGCTACCAGAGCATATGCTAAAGCCACTAGCTCAAGTGTGTGCTTCTTGATAGTTGAGAATGAGCGAATTTCAAAGGAGTTACAGACGACCAATTAGGGAGGAGAATTGGTTACAACATCTGGGTGGGCAGAGTTGAACAAGGAAATACTGGATGAAGTATTGTTCCTTGACATATTCATGCGGGTTTTGTATTCCAAGTTTGGTACCGTGCATAAGGCAGTTGTCCATCTCAATGGCTAGTGACACTGATTTGCAACGAGAGAACGTATGTTGTCGAATGTGAATGTTGTTGTTGATTACAAGAAAACATGGACAATGGGATACAAGGGAGCCCTGTTACACTTTCGCAAGATGATGAAGCCCAAAGTGGTCAAGCTCAAGGCATGCATTTGGAGTTAGATCTGAAACTATGAAGATCTCCCGCAGCTTATCACTAGTATATAGGCTTCCCATGCCCGGTATTTGGGAGTATGGATGTTGTTGTGTGCGCACACGTGATCCCATCTATTGGGACACTCACCCAAGCAAAGACAAAGGCACAGATACAGATGGAGATTGACTCATACTTTGATGGGTTCATGTGCATAGCCACCAACCCAAACTTGGTGATTAGTACAGACACCATGCATCAGTATGTTACTGGTCTAGCCACACTCAAGACAATGATGTGCACGTTATTAGATGAGTTGGACAGAGGAGCTCAAGCAATGTACCGAGATGCTATGAATGCAAGAGTTTATTTCTAGAAAGATGTCACCTTAGAGTACATTGACACCACCACAGACTACCGAGCTTGGCATCAGTTCGCTACTATCGACCACCGTGAAGATGTCGAAGAGATGGTATTCCCATAGTTGTTTGAGTCATATTGATATCTCGCATGGATTTCACAAGCCTATTTTGTCTCACATGGGTACATGTGCAGATTGTATGTAATGTCTTGTCAAGTGTAAGTTCAAGTGTCGATAGTTGGATGTAATAGTCATAGAGTAGACGAAGAATCATGAGGGTAGATGAACTATCACAAAGGGGAATGTCAAGGGCCACCCCACCATTTGCTATATATAGTACCTCATAACTCATTGTAGGGGCTTTTGGTTAGCCAAGCTTATGATAGGAGTATCTTAGGGAGAGCTTAAATGAGTCTTGGCTTCTCCACTGTGCAGAGCTAGTATATCTCTTTGGAGGAGCAGGCAATAGTCACTGTAACATTTCTCTATTAGAACTAGTGGTTGGTCATGATTGTATTGTATGACTAGAACTTACACTTCTTAATATAATATAGCCAACACATTTCATTCATATGTCGTATTGTATTTAAGCTATCTTATTTACTCTAAATGATATATGTATATGTTTTCTTATGCATGCATGTGTAGCTATTTTCTGTATATGTATGTATGAATCTTACTGAAATGTGCTTTTAGTTTAACCATTACTTTGGATTGCTAGCTTACTTTCCTTCCATGTTGTGATGCATCTTTGCTCATGTGTTCCCTTCTTAACTATGTGCTTTCACAGGTTTCCATGGGGCGCACTCACCTCACCCTCCATGTGTTAGAACTGCTCATGCACATTCCTTGACTTGCTGCATATGTCACAACCTTGTGACCAATAGGGACATCTTACTTTCCTCTATGCAAAACTGTGGTCAAGGTGATACCGTACGACCCATTGTTGGGACACCTACATCAAACGGTCTAAGGTCTAGTTGGGAATTCTTACCAGGGAGATCGCTTGACATGTTGGCGGGTCCAACACCATCAACAGCAGGGAACCACTTATTCGACATCACACATTCCTCAGATTGATACTGTTCTGAGCAATGAAACCATTTGTTGGCTTAAGTGGGCGTGCCCTAGGTTCAGAGTTATTCACGTTAACTAACAAAACCATAACTACTAGCCCTTTTGGCAACAGACTACCTAGCACAAACTGCAGTCTCACTCAAAGTAGTATTGGGGGCTGCTAGAACCAGGTTTCTTCATCCAGAGGCCTGTGTGATGGTCTTCCCAAGGTTCTTATAGCGTAGATCCGCCTTTGCGCAGACCTATTCCTTCCAACTGTCCACTACTGTAATTATATCAAACATACCTTCAGACATTTGCAAAGGTGTTTAGTTGTACTTAACAGGCACAAAATAGATATTTTTACTACTTTCACGCAATAAAATAGGTATTCTATAGCCCTTGGGATATAGATCTGTTGTCGTGCAAATATACCCTTTATGAATAGTTAACCACAACAAATCTATCTTGTGTCTTACCTATCTCCGCGAATGGGGGTTAATTATACTTATTATGCATAAACATTACATATCTATCATTCTTGCGTAGAAATAAAACATTAAATCACATAAAACAGATAACAGAGAAAAGATACATAAACTTAAAAGAAGTAATAAACAAGGCACATATGCACAAATTTGGCTCAAAACAGTTTTTATTAAGATATAACATTCAGGTACAAACTTCTTTGTCCCTACACATTGTGTTGTAGGGGCCTGCACACTCACCTGCAGACTTATGAAGGTCTCTGTGCACTCATCTATAGGAGCCTTCCCCTTTCGCCTAAGTGTAGGAAACAAAATTTTCTTGCATTAGCACCTTGCCCTTACAATGATTCTCTATCAAAATTTAATCCCCAAGAATCGCTAAGACTCAACTATATATAGCATTTTCATTACAATACCATGCCCCATGGACCACGGGTGACTCTTAGAACCAACCTATGACCTACCCATACAAGGGAATAATGCCCCTTTGACTCTTACCTAGCTTCGTGCTCCGCTTCCTCATTTCATGGAGACTTTACATTCTATCATAAAAACTAGTACAAAACTTGACTTTACTAACAAAATTTGACCCTATGGATCCCATCCCAATAGAGAGAAATTCCATCGATACCATACAAACTGATTGGGTTTGCTATGGGGTAAAATGCATGGGGTGAAAAATACCCTCAAAGGTCTTCCGGGGACCTTCGAAAGACCGTAAGATTATCTGCAAAAGCTACCAAGTTACACACATGTTCACCTATCAAACATAACTTGATAGGGTATGGAAAGAGGATTACCTTTAGCTCCTTCTAGATTTGCTTGGGGATGTCTATGCAGCAAGAAGAACTCCTTCAAGGTCGGCTCCAAGAAAATTCCTGCACAAAGGACAAGGAAAACCAATCATAGCATATGCTTCTTAAAACTAATGTAAGAATGCACAATAAACATGTATTAGTGTATAACTTAACTACTCATCTCGAAAAGCATCAGAATGAACAAATAAATGAACAACATTACCGACACTATGGAGTAGGGAACACAACTGCAATTCTATATTCATAATGAAAGGGTGATTACAACCATCCCTTGTATCAACCTTCCTTACCCCTTCTTCCTCTCTCTCTCTCTCCCTCTTTTAGCTAGCTTCTTCAAGAATATGATAGTTCATAATAGCTCTATGGGCTATCCTTCCAAATGCTCTGATCCTCATCACAATGGCCCTCTCAATGCTTATATAGTAATTGAGTTAGGGCTGCCAAGTTCCTCCTAGATTTCATTAGGGAAAAAGCCATGAACCTGCCCTATTTACAAGATTTTTCCCATTTTCCTTCATTCTCGAATTGGAATTTCTCCATATCTTGATTTTTGGAGTTTCCTTGCTTTTCTTGAGAAAATTTAGGGATTTAATATCTATATATTTATGAGCCGATTCGTTGGCTTGACTCATTGAAATTCTCTTAGGCTCACTAACGCTCCCCCTGGTCTAACAACTTGAGTTAGCAGGGTGACTAATGCTCCTTTATGCTTGGTAACAAGCTTTATAAAGCAAGTTAGCAGTGTAAAGCGAGTGCTAGTGTGGATTCAAGGCCTGCAATTGCAGTCTTTGCTTCAGTCATTTTGTCTTTCACCTCTGAGTGAATGAGGAGGTCATTTTTTTCTATAATAGATGCCCCCTAATGTATGAGATCAGAGGTAGAGACGATGGCCAAAATACTTTAGAAGAAAATGTAATTTGTTGTCAAAATCTTTATAGAGAGAGAGAGACAAGTTTTGAGCAGCAAGGAAAACCTGATACAACACAGATACATATATATAAACTGCTAAAATCATGTGCTGAGTCGGGCATTCCCATGCTCAGTAGCTATGTCATAGTAATTTTCTCATCTGAGATATAACAATGCTGGCCACTAATATGGTATAGGGTGGGTCTAGTGTCATAATAGATCATCCTGAAATAGTTGTCTCCAAAGAACAATATTCACAGCTTGGGAGAGGAAACAAGACTAAATGATGCAAGCCTCTACCCAAGGTCTTGATTTTTGCTTCACCAAACAACATAGACTGGTACATGTGATAAGATGTGTTTATGTCGAACATACACAAAATCATTTGATTACCAGTCAATAATAGAGACCGTTAACAAATGCGAGGAAGGCCACTAATAATGGTGATGGTCTCCAAGATCCATAGTGCAAACTAGCAAGTGTGAAGAATTTCTTTGTCGTCGAACACTCATAGAATCACTTAGCTAGGAGTCAATAATGAAAACCCATGATCAAACACAGGGTAACCTGCCACTAATGTTTGCAAGCACCAAGGCACTGAATGTGTTTCTGGGTTATCTTCCTAGATAGAGTGTTGAAGTCGATAGGAAAAACCTGTCGAAAGGTAGGCAATGATGTGTCCTACATCAGTCGACATGAAACCAGACAAGAATGATTTTGTTTTTTGAGGAATATTTTGAGCATTTGGGTCTAAACAATGGAGGGCATGATGAAAGGATATGTAGGATCAGTTGATAGATGAAACAAATGGGGACCCTTGGACAATAGAAGGCATGAAAACGGTTTTAACTAGACAGCACTAGACTCATGACCACTACAGAGTGTTAGGATATGGAGATGCAATTTCATCAGGGTATACAGGCTAAAACTCATAGGATTGTATGGTTCATATTGAGAGGCTATCAAAAATGAAGGTTTATCTAAGGGAGTGCCATGTCCAAGGGAACGATTGCTGCCAAACCATGCTTTCTAATACAAAATATAGTTGTATTGTCCACTTTCCCCGTTTAATTAATTTAATGAGTCCAGACAGGTAAACTCATCGATCTTTTCATGTTTAAAGAGTCTGAAAGGATCACAAAAAGAACAACTCTTTGCCCTATCTGATTAGTTTAATTAGTCTAGACAGGAAAACTCGTTGATTTTTTCATGTTTTAAGAGTCTGAAAAGTATCGTAAAAAGAACGACTCTATATCTCGTCTGTGTATTTTAAAGAGTCCAGACTAGACAACTCAGTGGTCTTTTCATATTTAGAGAGTCTGAAAATATCGTAAAGAGAGACTCAATGGTGGTCCCTTTGTCATAGTTTTTAACCAGGTGTGACAAAAGGTTAATAGTATACTCGGATCAGTTACTTTTTCGTATTTTAATCTATTGAACCTGGATAAAGAGAAGCCTATTTTCAATAGATGTCGACCTCATTTTTCTATGAGTACGAGGCGACGGACTAAACTCGTGGCTTTTCATGAATTTTTAACGAGCTTAGTAACAAAGCTTAGGATTTTTCAATTTTAACGAGCAAGAAAAAAGTACCTAAAAGAATGCTTGGGTCATCTTTAGCAAGTTTTACAAGCAGCAAGACATAGCTCGGGATTTTTTCAGTTTAAAGAGCAAGAAAAAAGTGGCTAAAAAGTATGGTCATTTGGTCTTTTTCCATTTATGAGCTGGAAAAAGATCAAAAAAGAGTTGCTCAGAGCATTATTGCATATATTTAACAAACGCAATGATGAAAAACTTGGAGATTTTTATTCTTTTTTAAAGAGCAGTATAATATCACAAAAAGTGCTCGATTGTTTGCGGTGTATGTGTAACGAGCTCCACTACAAAAAACTCAGAGATGTCTACATTTTTTAAAGAGCAAAAAAATATCACAAAAGTGCTCTATCTATCGTTGCATAGATATAATGAGAGCAACGACGAAAGATCGGGGATGTTTATATTTTTTAAAGAGAAATAAAATATCCCTAAAAGTGCTCTAACTAGAATTGCATGCAGCTTTTACTGCTTTTCATTCCTGAAAGTACTTTCATCAAAAGGTGGTAGAAAGTATAAAAAAGCAACAATTCCTATTATCTGGGTTCATGCATGATAAAAAATTGAGAATCAATTACTTCTTGTTTAATGATTTTCAAGAAAATCATGTCTATCAAATTTATATAAGGATATCCTTTGAGCTTTCACATGCATCATTTTCACTATTTTGAATTTTGTGAGAGCTTTGCTGGAGCTAAAGAGGAGCAAATCTTCTGCAAACTATTGCAGGAGATCTGGGTAACCATTCAACGTGTTGCCAGTCCCAGGTGAGAGCTAAAATCTTGCTCTATGCCTCACTAAACCTTTCTTAACAATTTTATGGGCGGAATTTTGCAGATCTAAGGTGCGCTAGAGCCTTATTTACACATTAACGCCCTCCAGATGGCTAGTAGGGAGTGTTAAATGCTTTGTACGAGCCACTGGAGAGCATTAATCCTCCCTGTGTAACACTAGGGGTAGCATTAGGGCTGTAGGGCACAGTTAAAACCCTCATGCATGGATTCCTTAAGTGACTTTTCCCCATTTTAACTGTTTTTAATGTTATTTTGTGTAGGTTTTATGCTGAAATGACTCACCTATGGAGAGAACAAGCTCATCAAAATGAGGAATTGCTGATGCAAAATGATCCAGCATGCATACTTGCATTTCGTTGCTGTGGTTTATTGAAGTATGCAAAACTAGAGCCGATGAAAGGACAGGAGGATTTACTGATATGGATCATATAGCGTTGGGATGAACATGAGCAAGTGTTTAGGGTTGGAGATCAGGTGTTGGCGATTGACCGCGATGACATTTAATTTTTGACTGGTTTGCCATGCCGTGGGGCACAAGCAAACCTTATCGGTGGTAGGTTAGGTCCACGATCTACTTTAGAGATGGTATAGATCTACTGCATCCCTGAGAGTGGACTAGTCAGCAACAAAGTCCCTATAGAGAGGATTCGATTGTGGTCTATGAGGGTAGCTTTATGGATGATTGTACGGTTTGTAGGGTCAAAAAGTCCCCATGTGGCGAAAAATGGCCAACTATTGCTTGCGATTGACTGTGTCCAACCATAGATGTTCAACTAGTGTGAAGCAGTGCTTCACCAGTTGAAGGTAGAATTGACAGCATGCAAGACTAGCACCCAACACAGTTTTGGATACGGTACTATCATAGTGTCATTTTTTCTTGAGAGGGTACCTGTCATGCACCCACGGGTGAGCTTAGGTCCCTTTGATCTAAGGGAGCCATGGCAGGGTCATTGGTCATCACTCGATCCTTGCACAGGAGGAGGACCGCTCCAACACTTCTTTGACAAAGACTTCTTCCAGTGGCTCCGTAGCCAGATTGTGATTGTTGATGACAATGCTTATGAAGGCATGGACTTTATCGGTGACCCAGATTTGATGCTACCACCCAAGACCAACTGGGGTCCTCAAGGTGAGAATAATTTTGATATTACTTTAAGTATTTTTTCACTTTTGAATGTATATGTAATGTTTTTTTTTTAAAGGTGAAATAAGAACTGACATGAAACTTTTATACTTAACACAGATGTGGCACCAATACGACCTGCAAAAAAACCTCGCTATGTGCGACGAGGTGGCCAACTACTTGCTAGAGGGAGTGATGCTGACAGTTTCTGCGAGGTTCTGAGGAACATAGAGGGTTTACCTATGGGTGTCCCACCCCCCCACTTCCTATGAGGGAGATTCCCGCTCATATGCAGCGACACACCGTTGGTGTACCTGAGTGGTTTTTGGTTCCTCTTCGGAGGGTAGCTAGAGCTGTTTTAGCTTTTCTGGACTAATAGGCTCTTTTTAGCAGGTGTTCTGGAATAGCCATATGAGTGCTTGTAGTAGGGCTTTGAGCCATTTTGTACTTAAATCATCCATGTTTTGGAATATTTTGATGTAAAAAACTAGATTATGATATATCTATCTATATATATATATATATATATATATATATATATACATATATACAGATATTTTTTGGTATTTTGGTGGTGTAAATGTGTTTTTAAATGTTTTTTGTAACAAATTTTTAACTTTAGTAAATGTTTTACTTCTCATGCATGCTGCTATAAAGAATGAGACAAATGCCAATCCAATACTTAGTTAGATAACGAATCAATGACTGTATTTAATTCTCGAGGAACATGCTCATATGTGATTATTTCAAATCGACGTTCCAAGAGTTGCACCCTTAGATAGTTACGTAACAAGGTTGGATTAGAAACGTGATAATGGTTTTTCAATTGCATAACGACTAGTTGGCAGTCTAACCTGATCACCAGATTGGAGATGCCCCTTGATGACGCTTCTATGAGAAGCGAAACAACGGACATGTACTTGGAAATATTGTTGGTGGTGGTACCACGAAAGACCCCCTGGGAGAAAAATAGTTTTAACTCAGGTGTATAGATGACCCAAGCAGCTGATGCAATGTGCCATGTGTGATGATTGGCACCATCCATGTATCCTACATATGTTAAGGGCAATGACGACATCTGCATTTTGAGAAGAATGCATGATACAAATACTCCACTAAATAAAAAAACAATCCAATCACATCAAAAAGGTAAGCAAAACTTATGAATACATAAAATTACAAAGCACATGCCCAGTGCAATACTAGGCACAATACTTTTGCAGATAGAGCCCATATTTGGGCTCCTTGAGTGGGATTTTGTCCCAATACTATAGTTCGTATGGCCCTGTGGGGAGGACTTTCATTATGGCATAAGGACCTAGCTAAATGGGTCAAAGCGTGCATGCCTCCAAGAGGTTATCTTTTGGATGATAGAGCGATACGAAGTTGCCTTCTTGGAAAGAACAAAACCTAACTGCTTTCGCAAATTGGGTTTGTACCCACTCCTTGTGAGCTGCGAGTGCCAAATTGGCATTTTGACGAGTTTTATCTAGTTTTTTAAGGTATAGTAGGCGTTCTTCTTCGGCAATAGGGCCAGGCATGGGTTCAACGACTATTTCTACGGAAGGGATTGGCCACCCATTTCATTTTTCCTCATCGTAAAGTTGGATCTCATGCACGACAAAGGACGGATTAAAGTTGGGCATTTCCTCATGAGACCAAACAAATTCATCATGGAATTCCTCATGTAGGTAAGTGGAGCTTGCAATTTCCTCACGACTACAATCTACTTGCATTTGGGTGTCTTCCATGATGCCTGTCATGACCAGAATATCTATGTGCAATGACATGGAAGTGTTGCCCATATTTCCTTCTGCCCCAAAAGTTTGAATGCTTGTATAGGGTGGGGAAATGATTTCGTTTATGTCAGAGGATAGCACTTGAAGAGGCATCATGTCCAAATCAGATGTTGGAACACAAAGATGCCAATCCTCCCAATGTTTCTCTCCAAAAATCGTGATTTCTTGAGTAGCTTCGTCCGTAAATGGGAGTTGATCGAGCAGATCTAAAGGAGGAGCAATTATGGGAGGATCTATGGTACCATCGGTCATAACCAACATGACTGGAGATGTGGGTTGAATGGCTTGGTCGGTCGATTTAGCTGGTGACAACACCATTTGGTCTCCAAATGTGTCAAGTTCTGAAGGAGCCATAAGGATCTAGGGATTGGTCAATTCATGAGGAATTGATGAAAGCATGTTGACCGATTGTGAAACCTGGGGCGGTTGAAGAGGAAAACAACCCATCAGGGAAGAAGCCTTTAGTAGACCGGTACCTAAACTGACATAAGAGTCAGTTCCACCTCTTACTAGGGGTACGGAGCCACTTGGTAATGTTGAATAATTGGGGGTGTAGAAAGACAATTGATCCACTATAATGACATTTCCATCCAATGGAAATAGGATGATACGAAAGGTAGTGGATACGACAGCCGTCATGGCATATGTCCAATTGCGACCCAACAACAGATTATAGTCAAGTTTCTTTTCCATGACTTCTACATCCACCGTTACTATTTTTCCAACCAAAGTGATGGGAAAAATGACTAGGTATCCTTTTGGGATAAAGGTGTGGCTGTCGAAAGCTTTTAGGGAGTTCGACAGTGGGGTTAGAGTTGGAGAACCTAGGGTGAGCCAACATGGAGCTAACATGACACAGGTTGAAGCACCTTTGTTGATGACAGTTCGGGGTATACCTTTACCTTTCAAAGTGATATGCACTTGAATTGCAAGTTGGTGGGAAAGGGGAGGTTTACACTTATCCATGTTGAAAATAGCAAGCATGGAATCCATAGGGTCAATACCTCCGATAGCGGAAAGGAAAGATTTTAGTTGGCTGGGCATGTTTGCAATACTTCGAGTGTCGACATAGCCAATGGTGCTTGTGTTCCAAAGCCTCTACGATGTTGTAGTGTTGTGAGACATGTGTAGATGTATTGTGTATTGTGCATCGAAGTGCCCCCTTAGGGGATTGAATTACAAAGTCCTCAATCGGCCTTTCGACATGTAGATCGTTGGGTGGCGATGGGTTTTGACCTGAGGATGGTTCTGCTGCCGAAGCGACAAGAGCTCCATAAGATTTGGCTCTTGTAGCAAGTTCTACCATTTCAAATGTGTAAATTGTAGAGCTTCCTTCACCAGCTAACGGATGTTGCAAACAATTGCTATCCCCTAGCATGGGTTGTGGTTGGTTGGAAACGAGATTTTGTTGGTGTTGAGTAGGGAAAGGATTTCTAAAGACAACAGCTGCCTTACCAGTATCATTTTTGGCAAGGTAATCTGTGCATTCTTGAAGACGTGGAAAACGTTAGGTTATGTGGTCTTCAAGATAGAGTTTGCATGGATATTTGGTGCCTTTATCCTTTTCCTCATTAGTAGCCACAATGACCTTTTGTTCTGGGTTGGGCTGCTTAGATGACTACTCTTCAGAAGGAGAGGTCTTCTTCTTATTCTTCTTGTTCTTGCCACTGGATTCCTATGTAGACTGCACAGAGTTAATTGTAGTGGCAGGAAGAGCAGTCACTTCGGTAGTGGGGTCCATTGCCAAATTGGCAATGGAACCACTGAGTTGTTTTATAGCAACCCTAGAGGTTGCACTGACAATCCCATCGACGTGTACTCCGGGGTGCTGAGTGGTGGGAGGATTGGGGTTACTAGGAGCATGGGGGATTATGTCGTAGAGAGCGCTAGACTATGAATAAATCAAATGTAAGTGTTGTGCACGATGTATGGATTGTTCTTCCGTGACCGCACCACTTAGAGCGACATCTCTAGCGATTTGTGGAAGTAACGACCTACAAAACTAGTCCATTAAGAGGAAGTCTAGGAGGGGAGCTTTGACTAGCCTCCCCCTATGTATCCATTCATGAATATTATTAGAGATTTTGGTGGCAATATCCTGGTGAAATGACGTAAGGAGTTCTGTCCCAGTCTCATAGCAGATAGGTAGCTGGAAGTGCTTCAGAAATTCCATCACTAAGTTATCGAAGGTATTTACTGACACGCGTGGTAACTCAATATACCACTTTGCTGTATTGCCAGTAAGGGTGTGGGGAGAAAGATGTAACCGGACACTATCATCCACCATGGAGTTTGAAATACTCCAGAGATGGTAGGTGCTGATATGGATGCTTAGATCTTCCCCTTGTTTTCCGTCGAACTTTCAAATGTCCATCAGTATTTTATGCAGGATCAGTGGCCATTGTAAGTTGTGGAAGATGGGGTCATATATCAACTTGTATAAGTCAGGAATATCCAACGTTGCCAAAAAAGTAAAATTGTTCGGTGGTCCCAACTCGGACCATGGTGATGACAGATGACCTGAGGAGCTCTGTGCTCCTCTGATCGTCTAGTTCCCCATAGTGTACGTGGGTTGCGTGGTGTAGAGTGGATTTCCATGAGGCTTTTGATACTGGGGTATGAAATTGCCCCTAGTATAAGAAGTTCCCCCTTAACTCATTTGATTCTATGAGTAGGGTGCCCCCATGGCTTGGTTGGGTATCCCTTGTGGATTCCCAACTGACACAGAACTAACCATATGGCTTTGATTGATAGAGGGAACACTCATGTCAATCAATGACTGTCTAATCCAAATTGGATCCATAGAATACTGTCAAAGAACCATGACTATATCAGGTGAAACAAATCTCTAAAGAATCCAAAACAGTGATAAAAAAACACCCTAAACCAGTGGCAATGGTAGCCGACGTGGAACGACAAGGACCTTGGTCAAAGCGCGCTAACCAAGGCCCATGGAGATCGCACGGGAGGCAAAAGTAGCCGTTGGGAGCCCCATATGGAGAAACAGAGGTGGGGTGAACAAGGCTAAGATGGGTAAGCCCGAGCACTCGGTTGCATTAGGAGCCAGAAGATCACGGGCGGAAAAAATGAAAAGTGCTAACGTATAAAAGGCGGGACCTACGCTTTGGAAAACTGGCAGTATTGATCAGGGTGCCCTTAAATGGTAAGAGGTTTTGGACAAGAGTAGAGCGATTCCATACAACGATCGATGCGTGGCAAGCGGAGGTGAGAGAAAACCGCCATTGATCGCGTGCTATCGGTCAAGCAAGTCAACTGCGCGAAACGTGCGTATGGCAGTAGATCTGGAGGGCCCAGATCAGACGACTGAGGTCATGCCCGATGGAGGAAGAAGAATCAACAAGGAATTAAGCCATGTTTTAAAGGGATTTAGAATCTGTTTGACTGCCACGGTGGAGGAAGAACGCATCCACGGTGTAATTGAAGAAACAAACTGACGAAGCATTGTTGGCATCGTTTAAAGGAGGACAAATGGTCACTCCCTGAGCGTTCATGATGACGTTGAACAAGGAACTCCAAGCGCAACTACAGAAGGTGAATTGACAGAGGCAGATGAGGAACCAAACAGGAATAGGGATCGAATGGCTAAATCCATGAACAGAGACAGTCGAACCAGAAAAAGGAATACATAGAAAGACAGAAGTTGAGAGACGAAGTGGAACAGTGAACCCTGAGGGGAGGACTGAACATAGAGAACAGTGAAGGAGAGTAGAAGAGACAGAGGGCTGAGCTGATCAGCAGCAGCATTGAGCACTAGAGAGCTTGAAGATTCAAACCATCCCATAGAGGAATCTGTCTGGACTGAGCATCACATTTAGCTCTTTCCACTGTAGACCAGAAGGTCATAGAGCTGGTAGGAAGAAGAAGAATCTGTGTACTCCGGTGGCTTGGGGAATCCAAGAACCACCCTGCCAAGCAAACCTACTTCAGGTGAACTCACATTGAGTCCCTATATTGTAATTTCTCTACCCAAAGGCACAATAAAACAAGGCCACCACTGAAAGATGGACCAGAGACGTAGCCCTGGAGAAGAGGGTGAACTCCTTGTTAAAAATGTTCATGTCTTTGTGTTTCTTACTGTATTTCTCTGTTGTCTTTCCATTTTATTGTCTGTGTATTGCCAACTTGATCATTCCATTGTTTCAGTAACATTGAACACACACTAGCACATGAGTCTGTAATACCTTAGTTTCATAAATATTTAACTGGTGTCACTCATAGGGTGAACATCAGATCAAGTGGTATCAGAGCTTCTAGGTTGTAATGTTATGAAACCAGCTCAAGAAAAGATAGAAAAGAAAGATCAACGCCTTAGAATTCAGCCTCTTCGAGGGGGCAACCTCCTTTACATTACATAAATGAACAATTCTTGGATGATACAAATGACAAAACCTCCTTTCTATATATAGGAGTCTAAGGAGTCACAATATAATCCAGCCGACCTAACAATAATAATATAAAGCCACAAAAATAACAATAGATGGATTCTATAGGGCACAGATTAACAATATGGGGGTAATAGGGGCACAACAATATAAATAAGGGGTATAACTACAATAGTAATGGGGTAATCACTAGTATTATGGGGACCCAACATGCCCCTCTCCTTCAAAAAAGTGTTGTTCTCAACGCTTGAGCAGTTCTGGATACTTCTGCATAAAATTCTCATCCTCCCATGTGGAATCTTCAGCAGATAAGTTCTTCCACTTGATAAGATACTCTGAAATTGATCGATTTCGTAGCTGTCGAGTTCTTGTTTCTGTGACTGCTTCCGGTTCTAATATAATTTTTCCTTCCTCGTCAAGTTCTGGCAATATTGTTTGAACTGGGAGCTTGTCGCCTATAACCTTCTTTAAACATGAAACATGGAAAACTGGGTGCAATCAAGAAGCTGCAGGAAGCTCCAATTTGTATGCCATAGTACCAATCTTTTCCAACACCTTGTATGGACCATAATACTTTGGTGATAATTTATTATCCTTCTTAGCTTGCTTTAGGGAAATTTTCTTATATGGTTGTAGCCGTAGGAATACCCAATCACCTACATCAAAACTTCTTTCACTGCGATGTTGATCTGCCTGTTGTTTCATTCTATTTTGTGCCAACACGAGGTTATCCTTTAAGAGTTGGAGGACTTGTTGTTGATGTTCGATGTGATGTTCCATTGCCTGAAACTTAGAATTTTCTCTTAAATATGATGTGATTGATGGTGGTTGGTACCCATAAAGTGCCATAAATGGGGTCATTTTTGTTGTTGTATGGAAGGAAGTGTTATACCACCATTCAGCCAGAGGCAACCATTTGACCCATTGTGTCTGTTTATCAGATACAAAGCAACGAAGATATCCTTCCAAACATTTGTTTACTATCTCAATTTGCCCATCATATTGAGGATGATAATATGAGCTATGAGCTAACTGAGTACCAAGACAAGAAAATAATTATGTCCAAAAATTTCCAGTGAAAATGGGATCTCCGTCACTTACAATAATCTTTGGGTTTCCATGTAGCTTTTGAACTGTTTCCACAAATGTAGTAGAAACTGTACTGGCTTTAAATGGATGTGATAATGCACAAAAGTGTGCATACATGGTAAGTCTGTCAACTACCACCATGATGACACTTTTCCCTCAGACTTGGGTAAACCTGTGATAAAATCCATTGAAACCTCCTCCCAACGTTGGCTTGGAATGGATAAAGGTTGTAATAGACCCGATGTCTTAATTGTTTCAACTTTACTTTGTTGGAAAACCAAACATTCCGCCACAAAATTTTGAATATCTGATTTAAGGCCATCCCAAAAAAATTCCTTCTTAACCCTGTGGTAAGTTTTTAAAAATCCTGAGTGCCCTCCTAAGGGAGAAGTGTGCAATTCCATAAGAATCTTTTGTTTTTGCTGGGAATTCTTACAGAGGTATAAGCCATCTTTGTACCATAACAAATCATTTTGCCAGCTAAATGTATCAGAAATATTGGAATCTTGTTGTAGCTTTCGAATAAGTGCCCACACTTCTTTGTCATTCTTCCATTCCTCCTTTGCTTCGTTTATCCAATCTGGTTGGATAATAGAAATGGCACACAACAATGATTCCATATCCTCATCCTTTCTTGAGAGTGCATCTGCCAGCACATTTTGCTTCCTTTTTTTGTAGATGATTTCAAAGTCATAACCCAACATCTTTGTGACCCACTTTTGTTGCTCTTCATAGGATAATCTTTGTTCTAAAAAGTATTTAAGGCTATCATGATCCGTTTTTACCTTGAAGTGTCTTCCCATTAGGTAGGGTCGCTATTTCTTAAGCGCATGGAGTATTACCAACATTTGCTTCTCATAAATAGCTTTGCTTAAAAACTTTCCCTTGATTGGACGAATTTCAAAAGCAATGGGTCTTTCATCTTGCATTAGAACAACACCAATTCCATTTCCTGAAGCATCACATTCCACAATAAAGGTTTTTTTGAAGTCCGGTGTAGCTAAGACCGGTGCTTGGCACATTGCCTCTTTAAGATGTTTAAAGGCCATTGTTGCTTCCGGAGTCCATGAAAATGAATCTTTCTTCAATAATGTTGTTAGAGGTGCTGCTATTCTCCCATAATTCTTAACGAACTTGCGATAATACCCTGTCAACCCAAGAAATCCTCACAGATGCTTTATGGATGTGGGGATTTTCCATTCCTTAATGGCTTTAATTTTGCTAGGGTCTACCTTAACTCCTTCATGAGATACAATATGACCCAAATATTCCACCTCCTGGAATCCAAAGAAAAATTTGGATCTTTTCGTATATAATTGTTTCTCCTCCAATAGTTGTAGCACCTTGTCAACATGTTCAGCATGATCCTTCCAAGCCTTGCTGTAGATTAGTATATCATCAAAAAATACTAACACAAATTTTCTAAGGAATGGTTTGAAAATTGAATTCATCAAACCTTGAAATGTTGAAGGTGCATTGGTAAGGCCAAAAGGCATGACCAAAAATTCATAATGACCCTCATGAGTTCTAAATGCCGTTTTCGGAATGTCTTCAATCTTCATTCTGATTTGATGATATCCCAAACGAAGATCCAACTTGGTGAAGTAAATTGATCCATGCAATTCATCCAGTAATTCATCAATGATAGGAATGGGGAACTTATCTTTAATAGTGAGCTTGTTGAGCTCCCTATAATCTGGACACATGTGCCATGATCCATCCTTCTTGTGCACCAATACTACTGGAGCTGAGAAAGAACATTGACTCTGTTGAATTATACCAACCTCTAGCATTTCTGCAGCCATACGTTCAATTTCACTTTTTTGGACATATGGATATCTGTACGGCCTGATGTTTGGAGGAACACTTCCTGGAATCCGATGAATAGCATGATCATGATCACGCATAGGTGGGAGACCTTTGGGAGTCTCAAATACCTTGGAATGATTGTACAGGACTTTTTGGAGATCTAGAGAAATAGATGATTCCAATGTGGAAACATCTAGCGAACATAATTGTGCAATTACACCTCTTTGCTCCTTTTTTAAAAGATTTGTCATGCCATTAGAGCTCATTATCTCTCCTGGTTTCCCTGCAATACCCCTTAATTCAACTTCCCTTCCTTCCACAGAATATTTCATGAAAAGTTCTTGAAAATTTAAAGCTATTGTACCCAAGGATTGTAGCCATTGGACTCCTGGTACAACATCAGGACCTCCCATTGGAATGGAAAGCATTGGGCTAGTCAATACATATTCTCCCATGGATAGCTTGATATTATGGCACTTTCCAGAACAATTTATTGTTCCTCCATTTGCAATCATCACTTGACACTCTGGTGCCAGATATAGGAAGCAATTCAATTCTTTTGCTACCCTACAATGAATAAAATTGTGGGTGCTTCCTGAATCAATCAACACTATTACCTTTTTCTTCTTGATTTGTCCTTCTATATTGATGGTTTGAGGAGTGGTAATTCCCGCCAATGCATTACAAGATATGGTCGGATTTATTTGTTCTTCATCTAGGCTTTGTTCCTGGAATATATCCTCTTATTTTGACCTTTCTTGCTCCTTTTCTTCTTCCTCTTCACAATCTATGTAGAATAATTTCTTCTCAGCACACTTATGACCTTTTGTGTATTTGCTATCACAATTGTAACAAAGCCCTTTTGCTCTTTTTTCTTCCAATTGTTGTGGTGTCAACCTTCTAGGTTGTGGAAGACTATGGCCAACAACACTTCCGTCTTTATAGTTGTGAATGGTATGTTTCCTAGTTGCCATAATTTTGCTTTCCATTTTTCTTGCTAACCTGAATGCCTTCTCTAATGAATCACGTTCCCAAAGGCGCACATCATGTTGGATATTATCCTTTAAAGACCCTATGAACACATCAATCCTATGCTCCTCTGGAATATCTTTTACCCTTATGTTCAATTTTTGGAACTCCTCAATGTGCTCCATTATTGAACCCTTTTGTTTGAGACTTATCAATTGGCTAAAAAAAGTGTTGCTTTTTGTATCCTCATAACGTGCTATCAATTCTTCCGTAAAAATTGCCCAAGTGATAAACTGTTTTCAAGAACAAAGCCATTGATACCATACAAACTGATTTGGCTCCAAATATAAAGTTTCCATACGTACCTTTTGTGTGTTTTGCACATTATTGAGATCAAAGAATTGCTCCATTTGTAATATCCATGTGGCGGGATCCTTGCCATCAAACTTCCTCATATTGATTTTTGGAACATGGTGAGTCTTCGATCCAACATTAGAGTCTATGGAATCATGATTAACATTTCTTTTGTTCTCATCATGAGTTTCCTTTAGTACTCTTTCACCCTTAGTGACCATTTCTTGTAGCAACTTATTCATATTTATCTTCAATTCTTCCATCTTATCATCCATGCCATTAATTTTAGCGTCCATGCCATTCACCTTAGCTTCCATGCCATCCATCTTAGCTTCTACGCCTTTCTTTAAACAGTCCATCTTAGCTTCTACACCTTTCTTTAAACCATCCATCTTAGCTTCTACATCTTTCTTTAAACCATCCATCTTAGATTCTGTTCCTTTTTGTGCAAGGGACAGTTGTTGCACTTGGTCTTGTAATTTTGATATATCATGTTGCATTTCTTCCTCTTCTTCATGAGTCATTCTAGAGCTTTCAGGTTCCTTACTAGGTGTTTGCATTTTCTTTCCTCAGGGCATCAGTTACCGATAATAATGCTCTACTATGCCCTTTGAATTCCTTCAAAATAAATTTTCAAACCAAGCTTAAGCAAAAATTTAAAAAAATCTACACACCTTTTTTCACTTTGTAGGAGCTTGATATTGCCTTTGATTTATCTCTGTACTTTCCAATCATCTAGTTCTAAAATTGTGACCTGTAGTAGATCTCTGTGTTCTCTTTCCAATGCCACCAGTCTGATCCAAATTGGATTCTCCAAGAAAGAGTTATGCACAATCTTCCAAGATGACCTGATTATAGACCTTTCTACAAGAGTGAACTTGTATGAAGTGCCACGTGTACAATTTTCGACCTTTGGTTCTAAAAATGATATAAAAGAAACAACAGTCCATCTTATTTCTGTAACTTCTTACGAAATTTCAATCTGATCCCCAGAGAGAATGTTATGACGATTTTCCCTAGGTCACCTATTTTGAATGTAATTCAGGAGTCTGTAAAAAGACCAACTTCCTCAGATCATATCTCCACAAATATCATGCGAAAAGTTCTGAAATTTGGACCCAAGGTTCAACGCGATTTCTTCTCAAATGGGTTTTTTTTGCGCCTTCTGGAACGTCATAGAAAACAAGTTATAGCTAAAATGCCACGATGACCTGTTTGGAGCATCGAAACCCTAGAATCCAAAGCTCTGATACCAAATGTTATGAAACCAGCTCAAGAAAAGATAGAAAAGAAAGATCAACGCCTTAGAATTCAGCCTCTTCGAGGGGGCAACCTCCTTTACATTACATAAATGAACAATTCTTGGATGATACAAATGACAAAACCTCCTTTCTATATATAGGAGTCTAAGGAGTCACAATATAATCCAGTCGACCTAACAATAATAATATAAAGCCACAAAAATAACAATAGAGAGATTCTATGGGGCACAAAAATAACAATATGGGGGTAATAGGGGCACAACAATATATATAAGGGGTATAACTACAATAGTAATGGGGTAATCACTAGTATTATGGGGACCCAACATGTAAGGCTAGAAAAGCTTGTGTTGGTTTAGCTATGAATGCTCACAAGATCAAAGCTCAAATTAGGAGAAGGAGAGTTGGTGGAAACTAATCCTGAAATTTGGAGAGTTTGTTCTCGGAAGACAATGTCAGAGGAAGGTTCTGTTAGGCCGGATCCTCAATTCATAGAGAGTTTCCTAGATATAAAGTCTATAGTTGAATAAATGTACAGAGACTTTAGAAATCAAAAGGTGGAAGATGCATTAGGCTCTAAGTAAGAGAAAGAAGAAGATGAGTCTCACTTCCATGACAACTCCAAAGGAAAGGGGAAAGAGGTAAACTTTATCACACCTCTTAATAGCCCTGTGCATAATAAGAAATCATCTTTGATTAAGTTAGATGTTAAATTTGATTTTCCTATATACGATGGAGAGCTAAATGCTGAAAAGTTGGACAATTGGATTAGAAAAATTGATTTATATTGCAGGGTACAGAACATAACCTTAGACAAGAGTAAGATTCAACTGGCAAGCCTACGCCTAGGAGGCACTGCCTTGGTTTGGTGGGAAGGTAGAACCCAAGTTGATATAAAAGGACATGGTAAGACCATCTCTGTCTGGAGTGACTTTGTTTCTATAATCAAAAAGCAGTTCTATCCATTGGCCTACATGCAACAAGCCATGATGAGTTGGCAAACTCTTCGACAGTTGAAGGGGCAAAGTGTGCAAGGGTATAGTCAAGAATTCAGAAAGAGAGCATTGATGTTGGGTATCTCATTAGACTCACCAGAGACTCTTTTGAAGTACATTGGTGGTCTACACAGCTACATAAGGCATACCATCCTCATCTTTAATCCCACTAGTATAGGTGAGGTATTTGTACAAGCTACTCATCTAGAAGCTAGAGGAAAGAATGGAAATCCAGATGTTGGGGGACAATCCCAACCCACTATAAGCAAGAGCAAGGAGAAAAGAAAGAAGAAGTAGAAAGCAAGGAAGGCTAACACTGCACAGAAAGCCAAAGCTTTATGCACTCATTATAAAAGGGAGGGGCATGATGATGAGCATTGTTGGATTCTACATCCAGAGCTAAGACCTAAGAAGCCCAAGGGCAAGAAGAAGAAGAAAGCTACAACTATTCAGAAATATTTGGGGTCAGACTTGGGAGATGAAACAACTATAGCAACCATAGGTATAAAAGGTAAGAATTCTGAAGCATCTACTAGTAATTCTGCTCAATCTGTTATTGATGAAGAAAATGAGATAAAAAGACATGAGCTTTTCCATATTCGAGTTATTTCCAAAAATCAAAAGATTGATACTTTGTTTGATAGTGGCTTAGAAGTAAATCTAATTTCTAAAGCAATTGTAAAGAAACTGGGATTAGCAACTACACCTCACAAGAAGCCATACCCATTAGGATGGTTGAATGATAAAGCACAACTACAAGTGACTAGACAATGTAAACTCAAGTTTTCTTTTGCGTCAACATTTTGTAGATTAGGTTGAGTTAGACATAATTCCTTTAGATATATGCGGAATTGTTTTAGGAAGTCCTTACTTGTATGATAGAAAGGTTATTTTCTATAGAGCTCAGAACAAGTATCTACTGGTTAAAGATGGAATCGAATACTTTGTGAGAGCTCGTAAGGTCAAGAATAATTACACTCTCATAAACTCAGGACAGATGAAAAGAATGATAAATTCATGTAAACAATCCTTACTAATGGTTGGAAAGGAAATGAAACTTGATAAAACCAATGTATTTGAGGGATATAATGTTGAAAAACAAGCTGATATAGAAAAGGTTGTTTCAGAGTATGATGTCTTGTTTCAAGAACCTAAAGGTATGCCACCCAAAAACGGAATAATACATGATATTATTTTGCAGCAAGATGTTCCATTGCCTAACATTGGGATGTACAAGTTGTCTACTTTAGAGAATGCTGAAATCAAGAAGTAGGTGTAGGAGTTGATCGAGGAAGGCTTCATCAGGCCTTGCACAACACCGTGTGGGTCACCAATTGTTTTGGTGAGAAAGAAAGATGGCTATTGGAGAATGTGCATTGACTATTGAGCACATAATAAGATAACAATAAAAAATCATTATCCCATTCCTCACATAGATGACCTTTTAGATCAAATAAAAGAGGCGGTTTATTTCACCAAGTTGGATTTGCACAATGGATACCATCATGTCAGAGTTGCAGAGCAAGATGCATGGAATACTTCTTTCAAAACAAAGCAGGGTTTGTATGAATGGCTGGTTATGCCTTTTGGCTTAACTAATGCTCCTCCTACTTTCATGAGATTAATAAATGATGTACTTAGACCTTTTCTTAATGATTTTGATATTGCGTATTTGGATGACATTCTGATTTTTAGTAAAACATGGGAAGAATATTTAAAGCATGTTAAGAAAACATTAGATGTTTTGAAAAGAGAAAAACTTTATGTTAAACTATTAAAATTTGAATTTGGCAAAACATCTCTAAACTACTTGGGTCATATAGTAGGGGGAGGTGAATTGAAAAGAAATCCCCCTAAAGTGGCAGTCATTTTGAACTGGCCTAAACCCAGGTCTGCTACAGAAGTGAGAAGCTTCTTAGGAGCAACACAATATTGGAGGAAGTTCATTTATAACTTATCCTCAATTGCAGCTCCCTTACATGCTTTAACAGGATTGAATGAGGTGTTTCAGTGGGGAGGCAAACATCAAAAAGCCTTTGACACCTTGAAAGAAAAAATTAGTACACCACCTGTACTTGCACTGTCAGATTTACAAAGACCATTTGAGATCCAAACTGATGACAATGACTATGCCACGGGAGGAGTGTTGACTTAGCACGGTAAACCCATATGTTATCATTTTAAGAATTTTAATCCTACAGTAGTTAACTATCCTACATATGATAAATAATTTTATGCATTAGTTCATAGTGTGAAAATGTGGAAACATTACTTAATGGGAAAAGAGATAGTAATACATACTGATCATTAGCCACTTCAATATCTACACTCCCAAACTAAGTTGCAGCAATCAAGACATTACAAATGGATGGGGTTTCTACAACAATTTCATTTAGTCATCAGATATAATAAGGGCATACATAACAAGGTTAGATACATGCTATCTAGACCCATTATAAATGCATCTACCATACTTAAGCATAATTCTGTGCTACAGGAAAGCTACATAGAACAGTATGCTCAGGATATGGACTTCAAGGATGTATATGCAACTTTGAGTCAAGGCAAAAGAGTAGAAGAATTGGACTATCATATAAAGTACCGACTCTTATACCATTGTGGGAAACTCTGCATTCCACAAACTGAGAGAGTAAAGATAATTAGGGAAGCACACACTTCTCTGGTATCAGGTCACTTTGGGGTAAGTAAAATAGTTGCACAACTGCAAAGATTCTGCTGTTGGCCAAAAATGAATGAGACAGTTTCTAGATATGTAAAAGGGTGTGTCATGTGTGCTAAAAGCAAGCCCAGCAATAGAAAACTAGGCTTGTACATTCCATTGCTATTTCCTTATCACCCTTGGGAAAGTATTTCCATGGATTTTGTTGGAGGACTACCTAAATCTAGGAAGGGTCATGATTATCTATATGTTATTGTGGATAGGTTCAGTAAAATGTGTGTTTTGATACCTTGTAATAAACAAATTATAGTTGAACAAACAACAAAATTGTTCTTTGAAAATGTATTGGTTCATTTTGGATTACCCACTTCCATTATATCTGATCGAGACACCCAATTTGTGGGGAAGTTTTGGTCTAGTTTGTGGGAACTGATGGACACCAAACTGAAGAAAAGCATAGCTTTTCATCCACAAACAGATGGCTAGACAGGAATAGTAAATAGGACAGTGATCCAGTTACTGAGAGGGTATTGCAGTAAACATCCTAATCTTTGGGATGAACACTTGTGTTATGTGCAGCATGCTTACAACAGAGCCAAACACTCTTCTACATAGAGATCTCCTTTTGAGACCTGTTTTGGTTTCACACTAAGGTCTCCTTTGGATTTTGTCTTTGGTAAAGACACCATGGTTGAAGGACACAGTGATATGGACAAGGCAACCAGGTTCATTGAATAGATCCAGGAGATCCACTAGGTAGTACAGGAACAGTTGGAAAAGAGCCAATATAAGTACAAGGCTAGGCATGATAAGCATTGGATGGAGCATAGTTTTCAAGTTGGAGACCAGGTCTGGTTGTATATCAGCAATGATAGGATGCAAGGTGAAGGTAAAAAGCTAAAGCCTATCATGTGTGGACCTTTCAGGATACTTGAGAAGATTGGTGAAAATGCTTTTCGTCTTGATTTACCAGCTTACATGCACATCTACTCAGTCATAAATGCAGATTGCTTAAGATTATTTGAACCTTCAATGATTGAGGACCCTAAAGAGTAGAGTCAGTTTCCTTCTATTGATGACTTGCTACCTGAATATCTTAATGAGTTGCAGGAAGACACAGTGCTGGACAGGAAGGTGAGGAAAAGCCACAGAGGAGATGTCGAATACCTCAGGATTGGGCTGAAAGGTTCAAAGCCAAGCAGCACAAAGTGGATTGAGATTAGACAAGTGTGAAAACAATACCCTCACTTAGTCGATGCTTGAAAACCAACTTTTGGTGGTCCAAAAGCTTTTTCAATGGGAAGGCCATGATCTGAATTGGATCCATAGAATACATTCAAAGAACCATGACTATATAAGGTCAAACAAATCTATAAAGAGTCCAAAAGAGTGATCAAAAACACCTTGAACCAGTGGCAATGGCAACTGACATGGAATGACAAGGACCTCGGTCAAAGTGCGCTGACCGAGGCCCATGGAGACCACACAGGAGGCCAAAGTAGCCCCTAGGAGCTCCAGATCAGGAAACGGAGGAGGATCTTGATGCACGATTATCACTGGGAAAATAAGGATGAAATGGGGAAGCCTGATCACTCAGTTGCATTGGGAGCCAGAAGACCGTGGGTGGAAAAAGTGAAAAGCGCTAATGTATAAAAGGCAGGACCCATGCTCTGGAAAACTGGTGGTATTGATTTGGGCACCCTTAAATGGTAAGAGTTTTTGGATGAGAGAGGAGTGATTCCATACAATGATTAATGCGTGGTAGGCGGAGATGATAGAAAACTATCGTTGATCACGTGTTATCGGTCGAGCAAGTCAACCATGCGAAACATGCATATGACATTAGATTTGGAGGGCCCGGATTGGATGGCCGAGATCACGCCCAATGGAGGAAGCAAAATCGACAGGGAATTAAGCCACATTTTAAAGGGATTTGGAATCCATTTGACTGCCACAGTGGAGGAAGAATGCATCCATGGAGTAACTGAAGAAACAAACCAACCAAGCATTACTAGCGCCATTTAAAGGAGGACAACTGGCCACTCCCTGAGTGTTCATGATGACGCCAAACATGGAACTGCAAGAGCAGATATAGAAGGTGAATCGACATAGGTGGAAGAGGAACCGAACAGGCATAGGGATTGAATGGCTAAAGCCATAAACAGAGACAGTCGAACCAAAAAAAGGAAGACACAGAAAGACAGAAGTCGAGAGATGAAGCGGAATAGTGAACCCTGAGGGGATGATTGAACACGAGAATAGTAAAGCAAAGTAGAAGAGACAGAGGGCCAAGTTGATAAGTACCAGAGAGCTTGAAGATTCAAGCCATCCCATAGAGGAATATGTCTGGACTGAGCCTCACATTTGGCTCTTTCCACTGCAGACCAAAAGGTCACAGAGCTGGTAGGAAGAAGAAGAGTCTGTGTACTCTAGTGGCTTGGGGAATCCAAGAACCACATTGCCAAGCAAACTTGTTGTGGGTGAACTCACATTGAGTCCCTGTGTTGTAATTTCTCTGCCCAAAGGCACAATAAAACAAGGCCACCACTGAAATTTGGACCAGAGACGTAGCCTTGGACAAGAGGGTGAACTCCTTATTAAAATTGTTTCTGTCTTTGTGTTTCTTACTATATTTATCTACTATATTTCCATTTTATTGTCTGTGTATTTCTGACCTGATCAATCCATTGTTTCAATAACACAGAACGCACACCAGCACATGAGTCTGTAATACCTTAGTTTCATAAATATTTAACTAACGTCAATCATAGGGTGAATATCAGATCACTGTCCATGCATGCCTGAGAACGGAGGGGGAACTCTGACATTGTTGGGTCCCTATAATACTAGTGATTACCCCATTACTATTGTAGTTATACCCCTTATTTATATTGTTGTGCCCCTATTACCCCCATATTGTTATTTCTGTGCCCCATAGAATCCCTCTATTGTTATTTTTGTGGCTTTATATTATTATTATTAGGTCGGTTGGTTTATATTGTGACTCCTGTTGGCATTATGGCTAAAGTGTTGTCCTTGATGGCAACCCATTCAGGTGATAGATCACAGTACTTCAAGTCAGCAACAGAGATTGATGATCAGCTATCAAATATTGAAGAAAATAAGGGGTACGCAGGTACACCTTACATAAGGTGCGTACACACAGGTCGGTGTTACATAAAGTGCGTACATACGTGCAGTTATCCCGTTCAGGAGGTGCGTACCCCCAGTGCACACATTTCAAGGCAGAGAAAAGCACACGTGGGGTTTCTTATGTTTAACCTTTGGTATTTAGCCGACGGTTTTGTGTTATTATGGTGTCGGCCCGTGGTATTGATCCATGATTTAAGGAAGAGCTTTCCTATATAAAGCAAAGGAGATCATTTGGCTTGAGCATGTTTTGTGTTGAATATCTTATGAGGGCTAGATCTGAAATATTATGATCTCTTGGGAGTAATGTCTAGATCTAAATAAGGCGAATCTACTGATGGATTGAGATCTCTTCGGTGCATGTTCAGATCTGTAGATATGAATGTCTGGGTTATTTCTGAAGTCTTGAAATCATATATGCCCGAAGGTACGCAGGTACAGTGAAAGAAAAGTGCGTACATACGCAGGAACGAAGCGTTTCAGGTGCGCGGTACGCAGGCACAAAAGGGTTGCAGGTGCGGAGGTCCGCAGGCAGTTCAATGGATATAGTGCGTATGTAAGCAGGTGAGCAGTTGAGCAGGGTGCGTACGTAAGCAGGCGAACAGTTGAGCAGGGTGCGTACGTAACCAGGCGAGCAGTTGAGCAGGGTGCTTACTGTAAGCAGGCACTACATGGGTGAAGCTGCTTACTTCTCTTAAAATCTCTGTTTATCATTGCTGTGTTCTGGGTTTGGTTCTATTATTGTTGATCTGGTTACTACAGTTGACTGGGTGATTCTCTTATACTTGATGATCATTTGATGCTTATGGATCCAGTTTGAAAATTTATGAAAAGTGGTCCTTGTAAGAAAAGAAGTAGGGGGTTGTAGCTCCCTTCCAGGAGAGACTGGAAAATGAGAGAGAGTTGTAGCTCTCTGCAGGTTGCAGCCTGCGTACTGGTAAAGGACTACACCAGTACAAAACCATTGTAAAAGGAGTTTCTAATTTGAAAGAAGATAGAGACATATTGCAGCAGGTGGTTTTCACCCACATTGGGTTTCCACCTTACATCTTGTGTTCCTTGGTCTGACTATCTGTTTTCTTTGTTCATGCTCATTATTTTATGCTACTGACATGCAAAACTAATTCAAAGAACAAATAAGGAAGATTTATTAAAAGAATTAGATAATACTGATTCACCCCCCCTCTCAGTATTATTTCCATCAATTGGTATTAGAGCAGGTCCTTCAGAGAAGCTTGATCGCTTGAAGGTAGATCATTCATCATGAGCAACTACGAGAGACAAGCATCAATCAGGCCACCAGTTTTTGATGGGACAAACTTCAATTATTGGAAGGTAAGAGTTACTGCCTATCTTCAATCTCTTGGTACAGAAGTTTGGGACATCGTAGAGACAGGCTACGCTTTTCCTTCAGCTACTCCTACAGATGCAGCCGAGAAAAAGAAGTATGAAACAAATGCGAAAGCAGTCAGTACTCTATTAGGATGTATATCTCAATTAGAATTCATGAAGGTAATGCACTATAAATCTGCAAAAGAGATATGGGACAAAATTGTCACGAGCTATGAAGGAGATGAACAGGTAAAGCGTGCTAAACTTCAAACTCTCAGAATTCAGTATGAGACTCTCAAAATGTATAATGATGAAAGTGTGGCTAACTATTTTCTTCGGGTAGATGAGGTTTTTAATTGTATGAAAAATTTGGGTGAAGAAATAAAAGAGGCTATTGTGGTTGAAAAGGTTCTAAGATCATTGTCCCCCAAGTTTGAATCTAAAGTATCTGCAATAGAAGAAAAGGAAAATCTACGAATTCTTACTATGTCTCAGCTACATGGAATTCTAACTTCTTATGAAATGAGAAAGGGAGGTCCATCAGACAGAAGAGAAGCTGCTTTCAAGGAATCAGGCAAAGGAGATTATTATGAAGCAAGCCACGTCCCAGAAGAAGAGGAAGAAGAATCAAATTTTGTCAGAAATCTTCAAAGGGGTTCTGGAAGGTTCAGAGGTAAGTTACCTTTTAAATGCTTTGCTTGTGGAAGAGTAGGCCATTATGCTGCAAAATGTCCTTATAAGGATAAAGGAAAGGAACCTTCTAGATGGAACAAGAAACAGAACGCAAATAAGAAAAGCTACTACACTGATGAAGATAGTGATGGCCTATCAAACAGTGATGAAGATGAACAAGGTAATGAATATAAGTTGTTAATGGCATTTGAAGATGATGATTATATGGATGCTATAGATGTGGATAACCTTTATGATGAAATTACTAGACTCAAGAGATGTATAGAAGAAAAGAACATGATCATTGATACTCTACAATTTCAAATTGATGAAAAGGAAAAACATCTTGAAAAATCAGAAGGTGAAATTGTTGGTCTTAGAAAAGAGATTGAGAAAACAAAAGCTATTAATCTCAAGTTTGTCAAAGGATCTGAAACTTTGGATGAGATTATCAATGTGGAGCGGTCTCCACTAAACAAGACAGGTCTGGGCTATAATGGAGAAACTTCTCAAGCATCCACCTCAAAAAGTTATCTTGATGCAGCAAGAAGAAATGAGCAAAAGAACAATGAAGATCATCAGGTAAAGCAGGGACGAATTACAAACAGAAACTATCAGGGGCAATCCATCTTAAGGGTGAACAAAAGCTACAACCAGCCACAGGTAAAATCTTCTCAATTTGGTTCAAGAATAGATGACAATAGAAATTACAATCAATTGGCTGGTAGATTCGATAACCGCAGAAGTTTCTTCAATGGACAATGCTTTTCTTGCCATAACTTTGGTCACCAAGCAGCTCAATGTGTTGCATATAAAACAATCATGACTAGGGAAGCTCAAAAACAAATAAGTATGATCGGGATTACAAAAAGGACCTATAACAACTTTTCAGTTCTTGAAAATGAAGTTGAATGTTCTATTTGCAATAACTTTGGTCATGAAGACTCTGAATGCAGGAGCAGGTTTCAGCAGAAAAAGGAACAAGCCTCAAGCACCAAAACATGGAGAATAAAGGAACCACAAACAGAAAGATGTGGGATAGCATTTTATGCAGAGGGACAGGAAAATCTATGGTACATTGACAGTGGATGTTCGAAGCATATGACAGGTGATAAAGAAAAACTTGAGTCATATTCTACTCTAGAAAAAGGAAAGAAAGTCTCTTTTGGAAATGATACTCCTGCAACTATAAAAGGAAAAGGCATTGCTCGGTTAAAAGAAAAGGTCAAGGCTGGAAATGTTTTGTATGTTGATGGATTGAAGCATAATCTTCTAAGTGTCAGCCAGATGTGTGATCAAAGAACCGAGGTTATATTCAGATCAAATGGATGTCTTGTTCGTGATCTTGATACAGGTAAAACAATGATCAAAGGCAAAAGAACTCCAAATAATCTGTACATATTTGAAGAAGGACAACAACAATGCTATCTGAGCAAGGATGATGAGCACTGGTTATGGCATCGGAGGTTGGGACATCTAAGCTTTTCACAAATAAGGAAAGCATGCAAATATCAGGTAGTTCGCGATCTTCCAAATATCAAAATTCCTGACAACACCATATGCAAATCATGTCAGTTTGGAAAACAAACCAGAACTAACTTTCCAGAGAAAGAAGGTTCAGCTAGCATGCCTCTTGATCTAGTACATACAGATACATGCGGTCCTTTCAGGAAAAGAACACCTCGAGGAGAAGAATACTTGATATTATTCATTGACGATTTCTCCAGGTTTGTCTGGTTAGGACTTATGAAGCACAAAGATGAAGCATTCGAAAAATTCAAATCCTTCAAAGCCTTGGTTGAAAATGAATCAGGTCACAAAATTAAGTGCCTCAGATCCGACAGAGGTGGGGAATTTACTTCAAATGAATTCTTTGATTTCTGTGAAGAACATGGGATAAGAAGAGAATTCTCTACAGCAAGAACACCTTAGCAAAATGGAGTTGTGGAAAGAATGAACAAAACAGTCCAACAAATGGCTCGTGCTATGCTTGATGAGTCAGGAACTCCCGCAACTTTCTGGGGTGAAGCTGCACATGCTGCGGTTGTTATTCTCAACAAAACAAATGTCCGGGTGAACAACACTCAAACTCCTCATGAGCTCTGGAGTGGTAGGACTCCTTCGGTAAAGCACTTCAAAATCTTTGGGAGCAAATGCTATATCAAGAATACTGATGAGTAGCTTGGTAAACTTGAACCTAGAGCAGATGAAGGCATTCTTCTTGGTTACTCTCCACATAGCAAAGCATACAAATGCTACAATAAAAGACTTGGCAGAATTTTTGACAACATTGATGTAGTGGTTGATGAGTAGGGATACATTCCTAGGCAAGTACATCATGAAGACATCGAAGAAGATGAAGGCTACCCCCAACGAAAGAATGATGAAGAAGAAGAACCTTGAGAAGAACCTCAAGAAGAACCAGAGGACCAAACAAGAATAGAAGAAAAGACTCCATCCAGATATATTCAGAAGAATCATCCAGAATCTCAGATTATGGGGCAGAAAGAAGCAGGTGTACAAACAAGAAGAACAGTTGCAAAAGCTTCAAGCTATTTGGCATTACTCTCCTCTACTGAACCACAAAATGTGAAAGAGGCATGCAAAGATGAATGTTGGGTGAAAGAAATGGATGAAGAACTTGAGCAGATCAAAAAGAACAACACTTGGGAGCTGGTTCCTAGACCAAAGGATAAGAATGTTATCGGAACAAAATGGGTCTTCAAAAATAAATTGAATGAAAATGGAGAAGTAATTAGAAACAAAGCCAGACTTGTTTGTAAAGGGTATGCGCAGCAAGAAGGAATAGACTTTGAAGAAACCTTTGCTCCTGTTGCAAGACTTGAGGCCATCCGAATGTTCCTTGCTCTCTCAAGTTTTCAAAACTTCAAAGTATTTCAAATGGACGTGAAATCAGCCTTTCTGAATGGAGACTTGGAAGAAGAAGTATACATTGAATAGCCAGATGGGTTCATTCTTGGAAATGATCCAAATCTTGTATGCAGATTGAAAAAGGCTCTCTATGGTCTCAAACAAGCTCCAAGGGCTTGGTACTACCGTTTGGACAAATATCTTCATCAACAAGGTTTTTCAAAAGGATCAGCAGATAGCAATCTTTATATAAAAAATGAAAATGACAAATTGCTAATACTTGTTGTGTATGTAGATGACATTGTTTTTGGGAGCAATGAAGAAGCTATGAGTCAAAGCTTTGCCTTGGTCATGCAGAAAGAATTTGAAATGTCCTTGCAAGGAGAACTGACACATTTCCTTGGTTTGCAAATCCAACGAAAAGAAGGAGGAATCTTTTTATCTCAAACCAAGTATCTGAAACAGATTTTGAAGAAATATGGTATGGAAGATGCAAAACCAGTATGTACACCCATGGTCACAGCATGTAGCCTCAGTGCAAATGATGAATCTGCAGCAATACATCAACCAACCTACAGATCTATGATTGGAAGTTTACTTTATTTGACAGGTATCTGACCGGACATCATGCATGCAGTTGGAATAGTTGGAAGATTTCAGGCAAATCCGAAGGAGACTCATCTTCAGGCAGTGAAGAGAATTTTCAAATATCTTCAAGGGACTCAAAATTATGGCTTATGGTATCCTAGAGATACAGATCTTACACTTCATGCTTATACAGATGCAGATTGGGCCAGAAGTGTGGATGACAGGAAAAGCACAAGTGGTGGTGCGTTCTTTATGGGTTCCAGACTGGTATCTTGGTTCAGCAAGAAACAGAGTTCAATTGCCTTGTCTACAGCTGAAGCGGAATATGTTGCTGCTGCATCTTGTTGCAACCAACTCCTTTGGATGATGCATACTTTGCAGGATTTTCAAATCACTTGTACACCACCAATCCCCATCTTATGTGATAACACAAGTGCAATCAGCATCTCAAAGAATCCTGTTATGCATTCAAAAACCAAGCACATACCAATCAAGTACCATTTTCTCCGGGAACAAGTGCTTGAACAGAAGGTCAAGTTGGAGTATGTTCCTTCTAAGGAACAAGTTGCTGATATCCTCACCAAACCATTGCCCAGGGACACTTTTGAATACCTCAGGAAAAAGCTGGGGGTTGTTGATTCATCATCTTATTGCTGAACCTCTTCTGATTGATGGTACAGGTTCAGGGGGAGCATATAATGCATTGTTGGCATTATGGAGGATGTGCAAAAGGAGATCTTGGAAGTAGTTGCAATATGTCTCTATCTCTTTCATGGTGGATTATGGTTCTTCGTTTCAGATCTGGTTCATATTCAGGGGGAGCATGTTCTTAGGGGGAGCATAACCCTTTTCCCTTGATGTCAAAGGGGGAGAATGAAGCTGAAGTTTTGAGGTTGCCATCAAGTCCAAAGGGGGAGATTGTTGGCATTATGGCTAAAGTGTTGTCCTTGATGGCAACCCATTCAGGTGATAGATCAAAGTACTTCAAGTCAGCAACAGAGATTGATGATCAGCTATCAAATATTGAAGAAATAAGGGGTACACAGGTACACCTTACATAAGGTGCGTACACGCAGGTCGGTGTTACATAAAGTGCGTACATACCCGCAGTTATCCTGTTCAGGAGGTGCGTACCGCCAGTGCACACATTTCAAGGCAGAGAAAAGCACACATGGGGTTTCTTATGTTTAACCTTTGGTATTTAGCCGACGGTTTTGTGTTATTATGGTGTCGGCCCGTGGTATTGATCCATGATTTAAGGAAGAGCTTTCCTATATAAAGCAAAGGAGATCATTTGGCTTGAGCATGTTTTGTGTTGAATATCTTATGAGGGCTAGATCTGAAATATTATGATCTCTTGGGAGTAATGTCTAGATCTAAATAAGGCGAATCTACTGATGGATTGAGATCTCTTCGGCGCATGTTCAGATCTGTAGATCTGACTTTCTGGGTTATTTCTGAAGTCTTGAAATCATCTATGCCCGAAGGTACGCAGGTACAGTGAAAGAAAAGTGCGTACATACGCAGGAACGAAGCGTTTCAGGTGCGCCGGTACGCAGGCACAAAAGGGTTGCAGGTGCAGAGGTCCGCAGGCAGTTCAATGGATACAGTGCGTATGTAAGCAAGCGAGCAGTTGAGCAGGGTGCGTACGTAAGCAGGCGAACAGTTGAGCAGGGTGCGTACGTAAGTAGGCGAGCAGTTGAGCAGGGTGCTTACTGTAAGCAGGCAGTACATGGGTGAAGCTGCTTACTTCTCTTAAAATCTCTGTTTATCATTGCTATGTTCTGGGTTTGGTTCTATTATTGTTGATCTGGTTACTACAGTTGACTGGGTGATTCTCTTATACTTGATGATCATTTGATGCTTATGGATCCAGTTTGAAAATTTATGAAAAGTGGTCCTTGTAAGAAAAGAAGTAGGGGGTTGTAGCTCCCTTCCAGGAGAGACTGGAAAATGAGAGAGAGTTGTAGCTCTCTGCATGTTGCAGCCTGGGTACTGGTAAAGGACTGCACCAGTACAAAACCATTGTAAAAGCAGTTTCTAATTTGAAAGAAGATAGAGACATATTGCAGCAGGTGGTTTTCACCCACATTGGGTTTCCACCTTACATCTTGTGTTCCTTGGTGTGACTATATGTTTTCTTGTTCATGCTCATTATTTTATGCTACTGACATGCAAAACTAATTCAAAGAACAAATAAGGAAGATTTATTAAAAGAATTAGATAATACTGATTAACCCCCCCTCTCAATATTATTTCCATCAACTCCTTAGACTCCTATATATAGAAAGGAGGTTTTTTCATTTGAATCATCCAAGAATTGTTCATTTACGTAATGTAAAGGAGGTTTCCCCATCGAAGAGGCTGAATTCTAAGGCATTGATCTATCTTTTCTTGAGCTGGTTTCATAACATTTGGTATCAGAGCTTTGGATTCTAGGGTTTCGCTGCTCCAAACAGGTCATCGTGGCATTTTCGCTATAACTTTTTTTCTGTGATGTTTCAGAAGTTGTAAAAAACACCCATTTGAGAAGAAATCGCGTGGAACCTTGGGTCCGAATATTAGAGCTTTTCGCGTGATATTTGTGGAGATATGATCTGAGGAAGTTGGTCTTTTTGCAGACTCCTGAATTACATTCAAAACAGGTGACCTGGGGAAAATCGTCATAACTTTCTCTCTGGGAATTAGATTGAAATTTTGTAAGAAGGTACAGAAAGAGGACAGACTGTAGCTTCTTGTATATCTTTTTCAGAACCAAAGATCGAAAATTGTACACGTGGCACTTCATACAAATTCGCTCTTCTGGAAAGGTCTATAATCAGGTAATCTTGGGAGATTGTGCATAACTCTTTCTTGGAGAATCCAATTTAGATCAGACTGGTGGCATTGGAAAGATGATCTAGAGGATCTGAAATTATAGAGATACATCATATTCAATATCAGGCTTCTACAAAGTGAAAAAAGGTGTGTAGTTTTTTATTTAAATTTTTGCGTAAGCTTGGTTTGAAGGAATTCAAAGGGCATAGTAAAGCATTATTATCGGTGGCTGATGCCCCGAGGAAAGAAAATGAAAACACCTAATAAGGAACCTGAAAGCTCTAGCATGACTCATGAATAAGAGGAAGAAATGCTACATGATATATCAAAATTACAAGAACAAGTGCAACAAACGTCACGCTCACAAAAGCTAACAGAAGCTAAGATAAATGGCATGGAATCTAAGATAAAGGGCGTGGAAGCTAAGATGGATGATTGGAAGACAGATTTGAAGACAGACATGGAAGAATTGAAGATATATTTGAACACAAACTTGAAGACAGGCATGACAGATATGAAGACAGATTTGAAAAATTTTCTACAAGAGATACTTACTAATGGTGAAAAGGTAGTAAAGGAAATTCGTGATGAGAACAAAAGAAATGTTAATCATGATTCCATAGATGCTAATGTTGGATCGAAGAATCACCATATTCCAAAAATCGATATGAGGAAGTTTTATGACAAGGATCCCGCGACATGGATATTACAGATGGAGCAATTCTTCGATCTCAATAATGTGCAAAACGCACAAAAGGTACATATGGAAACTGTATATTTGGAACCAAATCAGTTTGTATGGTATCAATGGCTTTGTCCTTGTAAACAAATTATCACTTGGGCAATTTTTATGGAAGAATTGATAGCACATTATGAGGATACAAAAAGCAACACTGTTTTTAACTAATTGATAAGTCTCAAACAAAAGGGTTCAATAATGGAGTACATTGAGGAGTTTCAAAAATTGAACATAAGGGTAAAAGATATTCCAGAGGAGCATAGGATTGATGTGTTCATAGGGTATTTAAAGGATAATATCCAACATGATGTTCGCCTTTGGGAACCTGATTCATTAGAGAAGGCATTCAGGTTAGCAAAAAAAATGGAAAGCAAAATTATGGCAACTAGGAAGCATACTACTCACAACTATAAAGACGGAAGTGTTGTTTCCCCTAGTCTTCCACAACCTACAAGGTTGACACCACAACAATTGGAAGAAAAAATAGCAAAAGGGCTTCGTTACAATTGTGATAGCAAATACACAAAAGTTCATAAGTGTGCTGAGAAGAAATTATTCTACATAGATTGTGAAGAGAAAGAAGAAAAGGAGCAAGAAAGGTCAAAAGAAGAGGATATACTCCAGGAACAAAGCCTAGATGAAGAACAAATAAATCCAACCATATCTTGTAATGCATTGGCGGGAATTACCACTCCTCAAACCATCAAGATAGAAGGACAAATCAAGAAGAAAAAGGTAATAGTGTTGATTGATTCAGGAAGCACCCACAATTTTATTCATTGTAGGATAGCAAAAGAATTGAATTGCTTCCTATATCCAGCACCATAGTGTCAAGTGATGATTGCAAATGGAGGAACAATAAATTGCACTGGAAAGTGCCATAATATCAAGCTATCCATGGGAGAATATGTATTGACTAGCCCAATGCTTTCCATTCCAATTGGAGGTGCTGATGTTGTACTAGGAGTCCAATGGCTACAATCCTTGGGTACAATAGCTTTTAATTTTCAAGAACTTTTCATCAAATTTTCTACGGAAGGAAAAGAAGTTGAATTAAGGGGTATTGCAGGGAAACCATGAAAGATAATAAACTCTAATGGCATGACAAAGCTTCTAAAAAAGGAGCAAAGAGGCGTAATTGCACAATTATGTTCGCTAGATGTTTCCACATTGGACTCATCTATTTCTCCAGATCTCCAAAAAGTCCTGGACAATCATTCCAAGGTATTTGAGACTCCCAAAGGTCTCCCACCTATGCATGATCATGATCATGCTATTCGTCTGACTCCAGGACGTGTTCCTCCAAACATCAGGCCGTACAAATATCCGTATGTCCAAAAAAGTGAAATTGATTGTATGGTTGCAGAAATGCTAGAGGCTGGTATAATTCAACCAAGTCAAAGTTCTTTCTCAACTCCAGTAGTATTGGTGCACAAGAAGGATGGATCATGGCGCATGTGTCCGGATTATAGGGAGCTCAACAAGCTGACCATTAAAGATAAGTTCCCCATTCCTGTCATTGATGAATTACTGGATGAATTGCATGGATCAATTTACTTCACCAAGTTGGATCTTCGTTCGGGATATCATCAAATAAGAATGAAGATTGAAGACATTCCAAAAACGGCATTTAGAACTCATGAGGGTCATTATGAATTTTTGGTCATGCCTTTTGGCCTTACCAATGCACCTTCAACATTTCAAGGTTTGATGAATTCAATTTTCAAACCATTCCTTAGAAAACTTGTGTTAGTATTTTTTGATGATATACTAATCTACAACAAGTCTTGGAAGGATCATGTTGAACATGTTGACAGGGTGCTACAACTATTGGAGGAGAAACAATTATATGCAAAAAGATCGAAATGTTTCTTTGGAGTCTAGGAGGTGGAATATTTGGGTCATATTGTATCTCATGAAGGAATTAAGGTAGACCCTAGCAAAATTAAAGCCATTAAGGAATGGAAAATCCCCACATCCATAAAGCATCTGCGAGGATTTCTTGGGTTGACAGGGTATTATCGCAAGTTTGTTAAGAATTATGGGAGAATAGCAGCACCTCTAACAACATTATTGAAGAAAGATTCATTTTCGTGGACTCCAGAAGCAACAAAGGCCTTTGAACATCTTAAAGAGGCAATGTGCCAAGCACCGGTCCTAGCTACACCGGACTTCAAAAAGACCTTTATTGTGGAATGTGATGCTTCAGGAAATGGAATTGGTGTTGTTCTAATGCAAGATGAAAGACCCATTGCTTTTGAAAGTCGTCCAATCAAGGGAAAGTTTTTAAGCAAAACTATTTATGAGAAGGAAATGTTGGCAATAATCCATGCACTTAAGAAATGGCGACCCTACCTAATGGGAAGACACTTCAAGGTAAAAACGAATCATGATAGCCTTAAATAATTTTTAGAACAAATATTATACTCTGAAGAGCAACAAAAGTGGGCCACAAAGATGTTGGGTTATGCCTTTGAAATCATCTACAAAAAGGGGAAGCAAAATGTGGTGGCAGATGCACTCTCAAGAAAGGATGAGGATGTGGAAGCATTGTTGTGTGCCATTTCTATTATCCAACTAGATTGGATAAACGAAGCAAGGGAGGAATGGAAGAATGACGAAGAAATGTAGGCACTTATTCGAAAGCTACAACAAGATTCTAGTACTTCTGATACATTTAGCTGGAAAAATGATTCGTTATGGTAAAAAGATCGCTTATACGTCTGTAATAATTCCCAGCTAAAACAAAAGATTCTTATGGAATTGCACACTTCTCCCTTAGGATGGCACTCGAGATTTTTAAAAACTTACCACAGGGTTAAGAAGGAATTTTTTTGGATGGCCTTAAATCAGATATTCAAAAGTTTGTGGCGGAATGTTTGGTTTTGCCAACAAAATAAAGTTGAAACAATTAAGACACCGGGTCTATTACAACCTTTATCTATTCCAAGTCAACGTTGGGAGGAGGTTTCAATGGATTTTGTCACAGGTTTACCCAAGTCTGAGGGAAATAGTGTCATCATGGTGGTAGTTGACAGACTTACCAAGTATAAACACTTTTGTGCATTATCACATCCATTTAAATCCAGTACAGTTTCTACTGCATTTATGGAAACAATTCAAAAGCTACATGAAAACCCAAAGATTATTGTAAGTGACAGAGATCCCATTTTCACTGGAAATTTTTGGACAGAATTATTTTCTTGTCTTGGTACTCAGTTAGCTCATAGCTCATCTTATCATTCTCGATATGATGGGAAAATTGAGATAGTAAACAAATGTTTGGAAGGATATCTTCGTTGCTTTGTATCTGATAAACAGACACAATGGGTCAAATGGTTGCCTCTGGCTGAATGGTGGTATAACACTTCCTTCCATACATCAACAAAAATGACCTCATTTATGGCACTTTATGGGTATCAACCACCATCCATCGCATCATATTTAAGAGAAAATTCTAAGGTTTAGGCAGTGGAACATCACATCGAACATCAACAACAAGTCCTCCAACTCTTAAAGGATAACCTCATGTTGGCAAAAAATAGAATGAAACAACAGGCAGATCAACATCGCAGTGAAAGAAGTTTTGATGTAGGTGATTGGGTATTCCTACGGCTACAACCATATAAGCAAATGTCCCTAAAGCAAGTTAAGAAGGATAATAAATTATCACCAAAGTATTATGGTCTGTACAAGGTGTTGCAAAAGATTGGTACTATGGCATACAAATTGGAGCTTCTTGTAGCTTCTCGATTGCACCCAGTTTTCCATGTTTCATGTTTAAAGAAGGTTATAGGCGACAAGCTCCCAATTCAAACAATATTTCCAGAACTTGACGAGGAAGGAAAAATTATATTGGAACCAGAAGCAGTCACAGAAACAAGAACTCGACAGCTACGAAATCGATCAATTTCAGGGTATCTTATCAAGTGGAAGAACTTATCCGCTGAAGATTCCACATGGGAGGATGAGAATTTTATGCAGAAGTATCCAGAACTACTCAAGCGTTGAGGACAACACTTTTTTGACGGACAGGGGCATGTTGGGTCCCTATAATACTAGTGATTACCCCATTACTATTGTAGTTATACCCCTTATTTATATTGTTGTGCCCCTATTACCCCCATATTGTTATTTCTGTGCCCCATAGAATCCCTCTATTGTTATTTTTGTGGCTTTATATTATTATTGTTATGTCGGCTGGTTTATATTGTGACTCCTTATACTCCTATATATAGAAAGGAGGTTTTGTCATTTGAATCATCCAAGAATTGTTCATTTATGTAATGTAAAGGAGGTTGCCCCCTCGAAGAGGCTGAATTCTAAGGTGTTGATCTATATTTTCTATCTTTTCATGAGCTGGTTTCATAACAGACATTCCCCACCGGCATGTGCATATTGGGAACCCCCCCAGATATCTGAATCTGGGGGTTGGAACTGTACATTGGCAGCCGACCCTGTTGTTGGTAAGCTTGAACCACGCCCATAGTGCCACATTGAGTGTTATACAGAGCACTATATGTGGCACTAGTCGAAGGTATGCATTGTGGCACCATAGGAGTGGGACCTAGCATCTACTGGGTTCCACTCATACAGGGTGTTGTGTGAGTTGTCATACCTAGGACAAACGGGATAGCGGGATTCCACATTATCGGTGTTGTGATGACCATCAAATGGGGAAGTGGTAGAGGACCAATAGTGTCTCTAAAATTCCACAACCCATGAGGCATTGATTGAATAGATGGGAAAGTTCCACCTACTAAGGAAGGAAGTACAGGTACCATGGGAGCAACGATAGGATCTGACGGATTTGCAAGCGGAGTGTTAAAGTGAGGAAGAAATCCTTCCGTGAAGAAATCCTCTAGCAAACTGGAATCGTTGGTTGTCCACACGGATCCCGTGTGAGATTTAGGAGACCGATTCCTCAAAGATGAGGAATCCGAGTCAATAGAACTCGGTGAATCCTCCATAATGAGTGGAGGAAGTCCTAACAATCGTCTGGAGTGACGACAAGAGCCAGATGTAGCCATGATGACCGTTAAGTTTTATCAAATAAATTTTAATGTGATATTCTTTAAAGTCTCGAAAATGATAGCACTCAGGTACCTAAAATGAAAAAATACACTAAATATATCAATCAACAAACAGAGGGAAAGTACCTCATCTAATAAGCACCGATCACTAGAGATGAAACTCAGTATCTCAATGAATAATAGAGAAGGATTGCCAAATGTATGGTTACGGTTACTTTTGAGCTTCGCCCGAACCTCATATTGAGGGGCAAGGTATACTTGTGAAGAGGAGCACCCTCCCAAAAACTGAAGACAAAGTAGGTTCGTCCATTTTAGGTACTAGGACAGCCCATCCCAGTCACCTTATGTAATTACCTAGAAGTTTTGGCCACTAGAGATACCTCAAATCACAGACAGTACCATGGAGGACATAGTTGTAGACAACACGCTGTGTGGGCAAGATACTTGAGTCCCTGACTCATTTCTGAAATCCCCAAAGGGATGCCTAATACACATAATTCCCAAAGGATTTGTAAGAGAAGGCAGGCTACCTTCAATTACAGTCCGATATTGTCTTGTATTTTTCTCTGTTGTTAGTGGAGTGGTCCTAATAATATGAGTGCAGCAGGATTTTTCTCTCGTTAACGACACTAGTTTTGATTTTCAACCTTGGGAATTTCACTCACATGCTTATCCCAAGGTCCTAATCTAGCTAATTTTGGTATGCTTAAAAGAGTAACTGATTGATTTTAATGTAAATTTTAGTGTACTTGATTATTTGTCTTTGGTAGGGGTGTTGACGTATGAATATAGTGAGACTATGGACTCAATAAACCATGCAGAACAATGCTGTAAAAAAAAAATTTCAATTTCTTATGCAAACAAGTCTTATTCTAGACATTCATCTTTTCACATATTCATGGATTCATCCGTGCATCTAAAGCCATTCAACACTTGCATAACCGATATATTCTTTTCCCAATATTTCCTAACAACTACTGAAAAACAAAAATGAAGCAGCTTACAACTATTTCGATAGAAGGAGCAATACAATTTATCAGTCTTTCTTTAAAAAAAAAAATCTTTTAAGAGAGAAAAACGTTTTCTTAAAAATAAATTTTCAACACACCAAATTTGTTAACATAATACTGTTCTAGATCTTACTTTAGCCCCTGAGACAAGTTTCCCCCGCTTTTGGTCCATAGAATCTTCTAGAAAACATGGAAATAGGAGACTAACACTCTATTTTAATGTAAACAGAAAGTTAGTTTGGCCACTAATGCTCCTTGTGCATAGTCAAAGAGCTTTATAAAGCTCTGTGTAGACAAGAAACCTGTGTTAGTGAGGGAAATAGCTCAAAAAAAGGGCCTTTAGGATTAGTTTCTAAGGAGAATGCAAACTAGCAGGATGTAACAAGATAGATGGTGGATTAGAAAAGGATTTGAAGAAGTAGGAAGCTCTAGGAAGAAAGAGAAGGACTGAGAGGAGCCCAGGTTGACCAAGAACTAGATGTATAGTCCCCAGTGGAGTCACCAATTCTACTATGGGGTAAAATGCATTGGGTGAAAACTACCCACAAAGGTATTCGTGGGACCTTCGACAAACCATAAGATTATCTGCAAAAGCTACCAAGTTACACAGATGTTCATCTATCAAACATAAATTGAGAGGGTATGGAAAGAGGATTGCCTTTAGCTCCTTCTATATTTTCTTGGGGATCTCTATGCGGCAAGAAGAACTGCTTCAAGGCCAGCTCCAAGATAATTCCTGCACAAAGGACAAGGCAAACCAATCATAACATACGCTTCTGAAAACTAATGTAAGAATGCACAATAAACATGTATTAGTGTATAACTTAACTACTCATCTCGACAAGCATCAAAATGAACAAATAAATGAAAATCATTACCGAAACTGAGTAAGGAACAAAACTAAAGTTCTATATTCAAAATGAAAGGGTGATTACAACCATCTGTTGTATCAACCTTCCTTACCCCTTCTTCCTCTCTCTCTCTCTCCCTCTTTCAACTAGCTTCTTCAAGAATATGACAGTTCACAATAGCTCTATGGGCTATCCTTCCAAATGCTTTGATGCTAATCACAATGGCCCTCTCGATGCTTATATAGCAATTGAAATAGGGCTGCCAAGTTCCTCCTAAAGTTCATTAGGGAAAAAGCCATGAACTTGCCTTGTTTACAAGCTTTTTCCCATTTTCATTCATTCTCAAATTGGAATTTCTCCAAATATTTTGATTCTTGGAGTTTCCTTGCTTTTCTTGAGTAAATTTAGGGATTTAATATCTAGATATTTATGAGCAAATTCGTTGGCTTGACTCATTGAAATTCTCTTAGCTTCGCTAATGCTCCCCCTGGTCTAACAACTTCAGTTAGCAGGGTGACTAATGCTCCTTTATGCTTGGTAAAAAGCTTTATAAAGTAGGTTCGCAGTGTAAAGCCAACGTTAGTGTGGATTCAAGGCCTATAATTGTGGTCTTTGCTTCAATCATTTTGACCTTCACCTCTAAGTTGATGAGGAGGTCATTTTGTCCTATAACACGGTTCTAAATATAAAATTGCAATGCGTACCTTTTATGTGTTTTGCACATTATCAAGATCAAAATATTATTCCATCTATAGTATCCATGTTATGGGATCCTTTCCATCAAACTTCCTCATATCTATCTTCGGAACTTGGTGGGTCTTCATTCCAACGTTAGAGTCTATGAAATCATGATTAACATTTCTTTTGTTCTCATCATGAGTTTCCTCTACTAGATTTTCGCCATTAGGAAGCCTTTCTTCTAAAAACTTTCTCAAACATTTCTTCAAAAATTCCATGTCTTTCTTCAAATCTTCAATTTTGTCATTCTTCAAATCATGATTAAGATTTCTTTTGTTCTCATCATGAGTTTCCTCTACTAACTTTTCGCCATTAGGAAGCCTTTCTTATAGCAACTTTGTCAAACCTTCCATGTCTTCTTCAAATACTCAATGTTTCCTTTCATACCATTGATTCCATTCTTCAAACCATCCATATTAGGTCCTTGTCAGCTCAATTTTTGGTTAAACTCCTTGATACTGTCTGAGGTCTAGTTGGGAATTATTACTGGGAGATCCCCTGAATTGTCTACGAAATTCCGGGAGATTTTTGGTAAACTTGGTTGACTTGGAAAACATGATATCTCATCTTTAATTCTCTCGTTAAAACCGATGAATTCCTCCTTTATTTCTCCACAAACTTCTCTGATCCTCTCGCCTATTTCTTATGCAGCTTCTTCTTTGTTGAGGATTCTCTGTTCTACGCAACCCTATTTCGAATATTTATGTTTTTTTTGCTTATTTTCTCCATCTACGAGGGTACTATATGCATGCATATAAGTGCACAACATTGTCCTATTCTTTCTGAGTTTAAATCTAGCTGTTATGGTGGAAGAAAGGCTTAACATAGAGCTCGGTTAGTGTTGGAATGGTGAATGAAGGAAATAGCATTACACAAATTTTGTTTCAATGCATTTTGACCATTTTACCACTCCAACTCATACTTCGACCTACATACCTGTGGCTGCCCATGTGCCTCTATTTTGAATGTGTTCCTCTACCTTCTCGTATGCTCTTCATTCACATGTTTACATGTCCATACTATCACCATAATATTTACATAGATGCACTATCCATGTTTTCTAATGTTCATTGTTTGTTTATGACTGCATTCATTTCGTTACATGACCACCTTTGTTTTTATATAAAATGATACATATGTCTTCATTCTTTGTTTATGACTTCACTCATTTCATTGCATGCCCACGTTTTTTTGTATATGAAATAATACATATGTCTTTTCACCCTCTCCTCTTTTGTATATTACATACATAGTTTTTCCTTCTATTTTTGTACATTAGTCTTTGTCATTTTTTATATGCTCACTTCTTAATTTGTTTTTGAAATGACCATAGGATAGGTCATTTTAAAATCAAATTTCTTATAATGACACTAACTCTTTGTGGTTTTGTAGGAAAACAAAAATTCTTATGGCAAAAATATTAAGTCCTCAATCTTTGATCAAAATGCTTATAGGATGATGTATATGGAATTATTGTAGGAAACTTATATGGGTTAATGTAGGATTATGGAATTTTTATTGTAGGATGTATGGTAGGGTAATGGATATAAATAGGATTATGATGAGGGTAGGATGTATTTAATGGATTATAGATAGGATAAATATAATATGATGAATGTAGGTAGGATAAATGTAATGGATGCATATCCAAGTTAAATTAGTTCTAACAATTCTAGAAATTTTTTGAAAAATCAAAGGTTTTAAGAATACACTTGTTTTACTTACAATATTTCTTCTTTCGCATACTAGCTCAATGTTCATTGATGATGATAATTCTTCAAAGATAGATGCGGATGGAATGTAGACACTTGTAGTTGATTTTGTAATCCCTTTAATGTCGTTGCATCATTTTTCATCTGATATTGATTCAGGTCCCTTCCAATGAATTTCATGTTGTTCAGGTCCCTTCTGCAATGTTGTTTCAGGTCCCTTTGACATTAGTTTGATGTAGGTTCCTTCTATATATTTTAATGATGACACGTCCCTTCTGATGTTGGTTGATGATGTTTTATTTCAGGTCCCTTCTGATAAACAACTGCTTGATATCAAACCATAGCATGGTTTGTTGATTTATTGTGAACCTTCCCCCCTTGCTTATCTTCTGACTTGTCCTAAAGTCTGTAAATTTTTGGAGAGTGATCTTGTAAAAGCACAAATGAAAATAAAAACATGAAAAAATAATTTGATCTTGTGTTGTGCCAGTTTCCTGGGTTCTCACAACCAAACTCTTTTATTATTTTTTATTCTTCTAAAGTTAAGGAAGGCATATTTCTATGCTTTTCCAATACTTCCATGTCATTGTCCTTTGAAACTGTTTCAAAAAAGTCGTCTTTGTTATAGGCTTATGATAAAATTTTAATCTATGGCCATTAACCATAAAAGAATTTGTTGCTTCATCTATTGTCTTTATCCATACTGCTTCGTTGTCAAAGATTTATTCTATCTCATATGGCCCTAGCCAATGAGTAGTAAATTTTGCCTTGAAATCTTTGAAATTAGCTTCAAAAAGTAGTGCCCAGTCTCCTATATGAAATATTTTGTTTTTAATGAATTTATCATGCCATTTTTTCCTTTGCTACAGAACTAGATATATATGCTCGATAGCTTGTTTTCTGATCTCATCTAGTTCATTGAGTTGCATGATCCTCTATTGTTGTGCTTCGATCAGGTATAGTCCCAATTTTGCTGCAAGATTATATGTAGGAATATCAAATTCAATTGGAAACAAGACTTCTTTTCCATAAACAAGTTGATATGGGCTAAATCCAGTAGTGTTTTTCCATATTATCTTATAAGCCCATAGTGCTTCATTCAACTTCTCTGAATACTATTTTCCATGAATGCTCATTATATTTGTCATAATGTTTTCAAGTACCTTGTTTGTTGATTCAACTTGTCCATTTGCTTGTGGGTGGTATGGAGTTTATTATCTATGCTTAATATTGTATTTCTCTATCGGGTCACGAACAAGCTTGGAGTTGAACTGTGTACCTTGATCTATGACAATCTTCCTTGGAACTCCATATCTTGTAAATATTTATTGATAAAGAAAAATAACTAATGCAGTTTCTGTTGTTGTGCTCAGTGCTTTAACCTTTGCCCATTTTGTTACATAATCAATACATACTCGGATGTACATCTTACCATTTGATGGTGGGCTAATAGGACCCACAGAGTCAACAACCCATTGTTCAAATGGCTCTATCAGTACCTGTGTAGATTTCAACCTCGTACAAAAAATTACCTGCATATGAATTCTAAAAATAGAAAATAAACAAAGGCGAGAGCATAACACAAAAAACAAATATACACAGATATTTTCCTCTGGATCCCAAAGCTGGGACTACCAAATTGATTTTTCATTATTTTCCTTTCAATGTTACAATACATACATATATATATATATATATATATATATATATATATATATATATATATACATGTTGAAGCATCCATAAACCCCAATCCATTAACCATGGATTATAACATAACCATAGTTCCCTTGACTGAATCTACAAAATACCATGGACCAAAAACCATCACACCCAAAACCATGGTCGAAAACCATGCAAAAAACCATAGGTAGGTTTTCCCACCTAATATAGGGTCCAAAAAAAAATTCTGGGGTTTTGCCCCACACCCAAAAATCTCCCACTTGTTTTCTTTCCACAGGGGGCCACAAGAGAGCTTAGTTATTTATCTAGCCCTGCAACGCCCATTGCTTGTCTACACCAAGAGAACTTTTCAAAGCTCATAGATTTTATCAATGCATCTGTAGTATTCTTCAAAGTGTCCACCTTTACCAGGAACACCCTTTTCTCTTCTATCATATCCCTCAGAAAGTGATACTAAACATCAATGTGCTTTGTCTTTGAATGGTAAGTAGGGTTCTTTGCCAAGGAAATTGCAATTTTACTGTCACAGTCTATTCTTATAGCTCCCTGTACTAACCCCATTCTTAAACACAATCTCTGCAACCAAACTGCTTCCTTTCTTGCATGAGTGGCTACCATGTATTCTGCCTCTATAGTTGATAGTGCCAACACAGATTGTTTCTTATTCATCCAACTGACTGCACCTCCAAATAGGTTAAACACATACCCACTTATACATCTTCTCTAATCCAGATCTCCAGCCCAGTCTGCATCAACAAAGCCATGGATGTCCAAAACTCTATCCAATCATGGTCTTCCTTGGTAGCACAAACCATAATCACTAGTGCCATGCAAATACCTGAAAACCTGCTTTAGTGATGCCCAATGCTCCTTCCTTGGTTTTGACATAAACCTGCTCAATACTCCCACTACATGTGTATTTTTTGGTCTAGTACATACCATCACATAAATCGGGCTACCGATTGCACTTGCAAATGGAACACGGGACATGTCCTATTCCTCTTCTTGTGTATTGGGACACTGTTCAGCAAATAACTTTACATCTACTAGAATAGGAACCTTCACCGGTTTACTATCCTGCATATTAAACATCTGCAGTATTGTCTTGATATAATTCCTCTGGTTTATCCAGAGCTTCCTCTTTGCTCGATCTCTTTTAATTTCCATGCCCAAAATATAGTATGCAGCAACGAGATCTTCCATGTCAAATTTGGAGGACAATTGGGTCTTCAAATCCTGGATAATTTCTTTGCCATTTACAACTAGCAACATATCATTCACATACAAGCCCAGATAAGTAACACAGTCACCAATTAATTTAAAATACAAACAATGATCTGCTTTGCTTCTGGTGAAGACAAGCCCCTGTATAAATGTATCAAATTTATGATACCACATCCTTGGTGATTGTTTTAATCCATACAAAGACTTTTTTAACTTGCATACCAATTCTTTCTTACCCTTCACTGCAAAGCCTTCTGGTTGTTTCATGTAGATATCTTTTTCTAGATCTCTGTGAAGAAATGTTGTCTTCACATCCATCTGTTCTACCTCAAAATCAAATGTAGCAGCAATAGATAAAAGCAATCTAATAGAATCTACCTTGGAAACAGGAGAAAAATTATCACCAAAATCAATTCCTGACACCTGGGAATAACCTTTTATTAGCAACTGAGCTTTGTATTTCTCCACCTTTCCTTCTGCATTCATCTTGTTCTTGAGCACCCATTTGTTGCCAATGGGTTTCCTTCTAGCCAACAACTCCACCAGATTCGAAGCCTCATTGTTTTGCAAAGATGCCATTTCATCAAACATGGCCTCTTTCCATAGTTTTCCATCCTTTGAATCTACTTCTTCCTTCATAGTTCTAGGATGATCATCAGTATTAGATAAGTGAAATTTGAATGTAAATCATATGGATTATACCTTTCTGGCTGCCTTCTTTCTCGAACTGATCTTCTCACAATCGGAGTTTGTGGCTTTTCATATTCTGATTCCTCTTCTTTTGTAGAGTCTGATTCTTACTCCTTAAGCTCAAACTACATATTATCAGGTGTAGAGTCTCAAAGAAGGTATGTTTTGATGGTTATTTCAATATATTTTTCATTAGGATATATAAACCTTTCTGCATTTTAAACTTAGATAATAACAAAACACGTGAGGTTAATAGGCAAAACTGATAATTGTCGTTCTTACGTGCAAGGAGGAAAAGCAGAAATTAGCCATCTCAAAGTTGAAAGACAAAGAGGAGCTAAATGCTATCCCTTTGACGGGGAACTGCAAACAGACCAGATCAAAATGGACCAACCCAGAAAAGGAAGCGGAGATACCAGTTTGGAGCAGAAAAGGAAAGAAGTGACTCAGGGTTAATGATTCTGCGAATCCCTCAGGATCTTAAATCCTGAGTGATCGCTATTTTATCTATTTTTTGTATCTAGATATCTCTGTAATCATCCTTATATAAGGGATAGAAATGTTGGCTATAGGGGAGGTTCTGTTGTAATTCCTTTTTACCAGATCTAGACTATGATCTTTATGTTCTGTTAAGACTCACTTTGTTGTAAGTTTATTTCATGCATTAATACAGACTTGGTTACTCTTTTATCTTTGATCCTGGATCAATTTTAAGCGGTGTACCCCTGGAGGCTAAGGGCCGGGCCCTAGAGGAAACTGCTCTTGTACCATTACGCGTGGTTTCTGTGTGGTTTGTTCATAGGTGTAATCTGGTAATCTGTTGTGTTTTATGAACATTATATTACATGCTCTGTTATGTTTAACTTGCTTAATGTTCCTGCAAATTGAAGTCTTATATTGACACTGCATTATGTTACCAATTCATTAAAGTGTTGATTAATCTCTACATGATATTATCACTCCAGTACAGAGTTCATGGTGATTGTGTTTTAGCATTATGACAATTATCTTGAGAAGTCTGATTTCAGACGATTATTGAATGTTACTGTTTATATATTGAAATGCAATCGCATACGTTTATTTAGATCAATAACGGAAGCCGATTGAGCACGTTATGTTTCTAGGGTTGTAATTCTTTTAAGAGTGCAGGATTGATGTTTTGATTGGAGTGGTTAGATAGAATCGCAGCTTGATGAACTTGGTTATTGCTTATTCCAGTTGTTGTTCCATTTCTAAATTGCTGTTCCATTTAGTTGTTGTTCCATTTCTGAATTGCTGTTCCATTTAGTTGTTGTTCCATTTCTGAATTGCTGTTCCATTTCAATTGCTGGTCTATTTCAAGATTGCCAATTTGTTGTTTCATTTACTTGCCATTTCTTAAGGACAGACTCAGGCTGTAGTGAGTGTCAGCTTCTACTATTTGGCTCCCAGACCTCTGATCTGCTCCCATCAATTATGAAAGGGATAGGTTATTGCCACCAAACCCTTGGCTGATGTGCTGTTCTATTTCATCATTATTTCCTTTACTTGCTGTTTCATTTATATTCATCAAGGACGATCTCAGGCTGTAGTGAGCCCCAACATCTGCTACCTAGCTCCCAGACCTCGCATTTGTCTCATCAGTTATGAAAAGGATGGGTTATTACTACCGAACCTTCGACTGATGCAATGCTTGGTGTGATTTAGCCTTTTGAAGTAGTTAAGTTGTAGACATGCAGCCATTTACTTTTGTAGCCTTTAAGTAGCTGTACTACGAGCATTACTCTGACAAGTGCTAAGCCTCAGACTAAGACACTCTTTTGAAACAACAAGACGTTCCCGGATTGACATTCTAATGTGAGGTAACTAGAGGTGAAAGAGACCCTTTTTATAGCTCTACATTTTGGCGCCGTTGTCGGGGAAAGAGTGTAGCCATTTGTCTTTTTCAGGGTAGTGTACGAACCTGCTAGGGAAGAATTTGGTTTTGAAAATGGAAGGTAAGAACCTACGTATGGAGCATGTAAAAGCCGTGCTCCTTTGCCCGCTTTCCTGTAGATTTGCTGCTATCTGCTTAAGAAAGATTTAGTAGTTAAATTGAGTGCATGACTAAGCAGAAAAAGCCGGAGAAAAATCACAAACCTTTGCCGAAGCCAGAAAAAGCTAAGGGGCCAGTGACCGTTGGTCGAACAACATTCATAGACGAAATCTATAAGAAAGCTGAATCTCAGCCTTCAGTAGGACCTAGGAAAGTTATTTCCAGATAGCCTACTAGCTCCCTTCAGGCCACAAGTTCACCATATGTAGCCTTTGCTGAGGTGCATAGTCAAACTAACGAAGAGGACTTTCAAGAAATTGAAAATTCTATTCCAGAGCGATTGCAAGAAGGGAATTTTAGTAATCTTTGTGAAGGAGAAGGGGAAATAGGGGAAGAGCCAAGATCTCCTCCTAGGATAACTCAGCCATTGAATAACCCAGACAAAGGAAGTGCGGTAAAAATTATTATTGAAAAGATCGAATCCCCTCAGATAGTAATTCCAGATAGAGGAAGTGCTATTAAAACTAATCCTGTCAAAACCATTCCCGCTCAACCAAGGAACACTCTTCTAGATATTCCGGAAGTTTATTGGCATATATCTGACTCAATGGCTCAAAATCCACCAAACACCCAAACCTCTACATTACAATACCCCATAGTGGATTCTGCAGCAAATGCCCCCATGAAAGCAATTCCCCTTCAACATATCCCTACATTTCACGGACTTACATCAGAAGACCCAAATGCATTTTTATTTGAATTTGATGTACTATGCAGGGGATATGACTACACCACTGACCCCCAGAAACTAAAACTGTTTCGCTCGACCCTGAAAGGGGATGCTTTCAGATGGTTTATGGGATTAGGTGGTGGGGTTATAAATAATTGGGATCAAATGAAGGAATCTTTCTAAAAAAATATCAAGATTACTCCAGGTCTAGAGAACTAAAAGATTAAATATTCCAGATGGTGGCTAGACCAAGCGAAACATTAGAAGAATATGTGGAGCATTTTCAGTATAATTTGCAAAGATCGCCCTATGCATCATCACCCTTACCCGATAATGTGTGGAAAACAACATTAATAAGAGGCATGAAAGAACAATGGATTGAAACATTAAACATTATGGGAAAAGGGGATATTTATCAGGAAAATTTTGCTGACATAATTGATCTATGCATCAGGAGTTTGAGAGGTAGTACACGGATCAAACCAGCAGAACATGATCGGTTTGCAAGAGAAAACAAAATTTCATCAGAAGGAGTAACGCGATCTGAAATCAGAAATTTATTGGAAAACTTTAAAACTGATATACTAGGAACACTGACTACACAATTGGACGTTTTGCAGGCCAAGCAAAAGCAAATGGAGGCAGAACAGAATTTAGCTATCTTTTGCCCCAGATGTAGGAAGAAGCATAGCCATAAGAAATGCCCACTAGATGCAGTCCAAACATGCGCCATTTGTACAAAGGATCATTCGATAGGAAGCTGTCCCTCACTACCTGGACTAAAAGCAGTATATAAGGAGGCAGAAGAAGAATAAGAAACGGTCTACATGCTGAACCAACGTCGTCAGTGGCAGCTGCAACAAATTGGTATGTTTTCAGATCCAACTTCTTCTTTTCAGTATCCCCAGTATAACGCTCAATAGTATAATACATGGCAAAGCCAATTTCAGCCCCCATTCCCAAACTAGTCACCACATTCATATCCTTCTGTTAATCCATGGCTAAATCAGACGAGCCAATCTGGTTGGTTGAATCCTCCTTATCCCCTACCATATTGGAAAAACAACCCAATTCCTCCACAATGGACTCCCCCTACTTCACAAAGTTCAGCCTGGCAGAATAACTAGCAGAGACCAACAAATCAGCCAGCAGGAAATGTCCCTCTCCCTCAACCTACACTGGCAGCTTTACAACAAAATCCCCAGGCTAATCTAAGACCGCAACTCCCAGCCCAGCCCAATCCCAATCCAAATAACAGACCGGTCCAAGCACTCTAAATTTTAGAAACACCAGAAGAAGGACCCGATCTGAGGGAGTGCAATGATCTTCAGCTAAGATCTGGGCGTATTATCCAAACAGAGGGAAACGAAACAGTTCAGATTGAAGATCAATTACCTAGAGAACATATGTCACAAGAAGAGGATGTGAATAGACAACAAACTCATAATCAAGCATCCTCTCCCCCGTTCCCAGAACGTTTAGCCATACCTCGACCGATACAACAACCTAATTTTGACATTCTGGGAGAATTACAAAATTTGTACATAAAAATTCCATTCCTTCAGGCCATTCAAGACATCCCGATATATGCAAAAAATATTAAAGAATTGTGCATAAAAAGGACAAGGAGGAATATAATAGATAACCCAAGAGTTCGAGTAGTTGCTACTTTATCTGACCTATTGTCAGGAAAGGAAACACCTATTAAGTATGAGGACCCAGGAAACCCAATAGTAACTGTTCAAATTTATGGTCAAACCCTAACCAATGCCTTATTTGATCTTAGAGCTCCAATCAATATATTGACAACTGCTACTTGCCAAAAGCTAGGCATTACATCTGCAGAACCTACCTCAACTCTGCTAGAATTGGCCGATTGGTTTGTGATTAGACCGGAAGGCATACTGCATGATGTCATGGTCTCGGTTGACTCCTGGGAATACCCAACTGATTTTCTGATAATAAACCCTAAAACCCGACTTGATGGACATCCACTGATCTTAGGAAGGCCTTGGCTCGCTACCGCTGATGCCTATATCGGTTCTCGGCAAGGGAACATGATTATAACCAAAGAGGCGGATATCAAGAATTTAGTACTATATCCCCCAGCACAGCCAAGTATCACTAGAGTTAAAACTAATAGGTACCCTGTATCATATCTGACTGACAACATCAGATCTCCATTAACTATACAAGAAGCACTAGACTTCAAAGACCAAACAGAAGATGATGCCATCAGTAATTTCATTAGTCAAACTAAACTCACATCTCATACCCAGTTTCATATGATAAAAGCAGCATTTGATAACGAAGTAGAAGAGGAACCTCTGAAAGATGCACATGATCACACAATCCCTATCACTTCAGTTGCACATAGTAAAATTGTGGAAATCGAACCTGGAAAGACCTTAAACATTAACGCTGACCTTACACCCGAAGAAGAAACAAAACTCATCTATATTTGAAGAAAATATAAAGAAGCATTTGCATGGGATTACCCTGATATGAAAGGAATTGACCCGTAGTTATGTACACACCACATCTACATAGAAAATGATGCAAGACCTATTAGGCAGCCTCAGATAAGACTAAACCCTCACCTAAAAGAAGTAGTAAAAGCTGAACTTCAAAAACTTTTAGATGTTAACTTCATCTACCCTATCTCTGATATTAAATGGGTCTCCCCACTTGTGGTGGTACCAAAAAAGAATGGGAAGTGGAGGATCTGTGTGGACTACAGGGAGCTAAATAAGGCAACACAAAAAGATCACTTTCCTCTCCCGTTCATCGATCAAGTATTGGACCCTTTGGCAGGGAAGAAATTCTTTTCTTTTCTCGACGGCTTCAGTGGGTATAACCAAATACAGATTGCCCCTGAAGATTAGGACAAAACTACTTTTACTTGTCCTTGGGGAACATTCGCCTACCGAGTTTTACCTTTTGGTTTATGTAATGCCCCTGCCACATTCCAAAGGGCTATCCTTAGCATTTTTGCAGATCTAATAAATGAAGGACTTGAAGTATATATGGATGACTTTACTCCATATGGAGATGAGTTTGATCTAGCATTAGAGACACTAGAAAAAGTCCTACAACGTTGCATAGCTACCAGGCTTTGTTTAAGCCATGAAAAATGTTACATGATGAGGATAGAAGGACTTATTCTAGGACACTACATTTCAGCAGCTGGCTTTCAGGTAGACCCAGCCAAAATCCAAATACTTTTGCTTATTCCTACTCCTACTACTCAAACAGAGGTACGTAGCTTTCTTGGATTCTCTGGTTATTACAGAAGATTTATAGAACATTATTCACGTATTGCTACACCATTGTATGCATTAACTGGTAATATTGATTTCTGTTGGACAGAAAAATGCGAACGTGCCTTCAACGATCTGAAGAAGCTCGTATCTACAGCCCAGTTCTTCGGGGACCAAATTGGGATTTACCATTCCAGATATCATCTGATGCCTCAGATACAACCATTGGAGCGGTCCTTGGACAGAAGGAGGACAGAAAACCATATGCGATTTATTACATTAACAAAAATTTATCCCCTACTGAATTGAATTATACTGTCACTGAAAAAGAATTTCTAGCTGTTATACATGCTATCAATAAATTCATACATTACATTACTGGATATCCTGTTATCTTGTACACAGATCATTCTACTATAAAATATTTAGCAAATAAGCCTGTCACAAATGGCAGAATAACTAGATGGCTGATTTTATTGTAGGAATTCGATATTACAATCAAGGATCGACCTGGGAAAGAAAACTCGGTAGCTGATTTCCTCTCAAGAGTGCCAAAACCAGTTGACGCAGCAGCAGTTGAAGATCAATTTCCAGATGAGCATCTCTTTGTTGTTGCTATTCAAACACCCTGGTATGCGGATGTCGCCAATTACCTAGCAGTAGGTAAGTTACCAAAGCATCTAACCCCTAATGAGCGAAAACAGATTGTTCAACGAAGTACCAGATTTTCCTGGATTGGGGGTTATTTGTTTCATACAGGGGAATACATGCAAATCAGAAGATGCGTTAGACAAGATGAAATTTTTGATATATTGAAAGCATTCCATGACCAACCATGTGGTGGACATTTCGCTGATCGTAGGACTGCACATAAAGTATTACAAACAGGGTATTATTGGCCCACAATTTTTAAAGATGCAAAGAAATTTGTCCAAGCATGTGACAGTTGCGAGAGAGTGGGACGCCCTAGTCACTCAGATGGGATGCCTTTGAAACCACAGTTAATCATCGAACCATTTGAGCGTTGGGCTCTTGATTTCGTAGGACCAATCAACCCGCCATCAAACCAAAAAACATACATTTTGGTGGCAACAGAGTACGTCACCAAGTGGGTTGAAGCAGAGGCCTTGCCCAGAGCTACAAAAGAATCTGTTATACAGTTCCTGCTCCATCTATTTGTGCGTTATGGCGTACCTAGAGAGATAATTACAGATGGAGGGCCACAGTTTGCTGGGAATAGAATAGCGGCAACACTCAATAATTATCATGTTCAACATAAAGTTACCACCCTATATCACCCGCAGGAAAATGGGCAAGTAGAAAGCAGTAACAAAATAATAGAGACGATTCTAACAAAAACAATTGCATCATATAGACGCGACTGGGCAGCCAAACTACCAGAAGCACTGTGGGCTTATAGAACAACATGGAGAAGCACTACTGGTCACTCACCTTATCAGCTAATGTTTGGAAAGCAACCTATCTTTCCTATAGAATTTGAAATCCAGACATTACGAACAGCACAACAAGTTGGTTTAGATTTAACTGAGGCACCGACTAATCGACTACAATAGATTAATGAGCTGGATGAAATTAGGCTCTCTGCACTTCAACACACTGCTCTGATACAGCAGCAGAGAGCTAAATGGCATGATGCTCTCATTAAAAATAGAGTCTTCCATGAAGGAGACTAGGCTCTTTTGTATGACTCTAGATTTCAAGACTTCCCCGGGAAACTCCAGACTTGTTGGTTGGGACCATATGAAATTCAGAAAGTGCATGACGATGGGACCCTTACCTTGACTACTACCGATGGTTCTGGATATACCTTCAAGGAAAACAGCCATCGAGTCCATCTCTATCACAAACCACTTACTCGGGAGTCCTTCTGCCAACAACTACGCCAAGATTCAGATATGGAGATCTTAGGGGAGGAAGACAAGTCTTCCCCGCCTGTAACTCACTAAAAAATCTACTTTTCTTTATAATTTGTATATAACTTATCAAATTATTTTTGTACATATTTTTTGTAGTATGTTTTGTTATTTCTGTTGTTCCTTTTCCAAAAGGAAAAACACTTTTGATTTCCGCTGTTCCTTTTCCAAAGGAGCAACACTTGTGATTTTTACTGTTCCTTTTCCAAAGGAACAACACTTGTGATTTTTGTTGTTCCTTTTCCAAAAGGAACAACACTGGTGATTTTTGTTGTTCCTTTTCCAAAAGGAACAACACGTGTGATTTTTGTTGTTCCTTTTCCAAAAGGAACAACACTTGTGATTTTTGCTGTTCCTTTTCCAAAAGGAACAACACTTTTGATTTTTGTTGTTCCTTTTCCAAAAGGAACAACACTTTTGATTTCTGCTGTTCCTTTTCCAAAAGGAACAACACTTTTGATTTCTGCTGTTCCTTTTCCAAAAGGAACAACACTTTTGATTTCTGTTGTTCCTTTTCCAAAAGGAACAACACTTTTGGTTTCTGTTGTTCCTTTTCCGAAAGGAACAATACTTTTTATTTCTGCTGTGCCTTTTCCAAAAGGAACAACACTTTTGATTTTTTGTGGTTCCTTTTTCAAATGGAATAGCACTTGTGTGTTTTTTCTGTTTCCAAAAGGAACAACACTTTTGATTTCTACCGATCTTTTTTTAAGGGGGAACGACATTTCCTTGAAACTACTGTTCCTTTCTCCAAACGAACAACATCTGTAAACTGTTATTATGACCTTCCTTGAAAGGAACATTACTCATACAATTTTGAAATAGCTTGCTCCCTCTACCCCAAATTAAAGATGTTTATTGCTGATGTTCTTCCAAGTCTTTTGGAATACGGCTATACATTTATGAGATTAAAGCGAAAACACAGCATACTGAAATCACTAAATCATAAATCACTATCTTTATAAGAAACTGCCCTGACTTGGTGAAAGGATGCAGAGAAAGACATGCTTACTTATCATCTTTTGCTGCCATTGTTCTACTAGCTTTGTTCTGATTGATTATCTGTATTATGATGGTTCTTTTTCTTTAATTATCATATGGCAATATGATCAAAAGATCTATACCTTTTTATTGGGATATTAAGACTTCTTCCACCATTCCTACTCTTAAGGAGTGTTGAACCACCCTTTGTGCATAAACAGGAAAGGTTCTCTATTAAAAAGAAGCAAAACAGAATGTCTAAAGACTTTCAAATTGCAGGATAGGAAGTCTCATTACGAGATGGCCTACCATGATCATCAGGATGGAAGCGAAGTGGCATTCCCATTAGGGCCAACACACCTGGGAAATGGTCCAAAAGGTATATCAAACAAATAATCCTTGGAACAGGAGGTCTCACCATGAGCCGGTCTGCCCACTATTCGCTCCTTCCTCGTGAATGGAATTATGACTAACTGGTCACCAAGCCAGCATAGTGGCCTACATTTTGACATTGCTCAAACGCTTCCTCGCATACACAAAGGACTATGGTTCCAGGGGTGAAACAAACAACTCTGCCAAGGTTATGGACACCTGTCGGAAGCAGAGCACTGTTAATGGTATTGAAGTCGTATGTTCACACCTATAGGTAAGAAGATTACATCCTTTTGCTTCTTATGTCATGATAATTAAATTATATAATATTACCCAACCATATAGCGCATGACTATATATCATCGCCAATCATTACGAAGCTACTGACAGTGACCGCATGAGACCTTCTATTTATGGCAAATGTCTTATCCCCAAACTTCCATCAAATCACCGCAGCCCCATAATATTAAAAGTGATCTAACTTTTTACCTCGATTTCAGTATTACGCTGTTTTTGGCGAACATGTCATATATCCATAAGTTTTTCCATAAAGACCTTGTGGCAGAACAGACGCTGCTCCTTTATTTGATGGCTGGGACAGCCTATCATCATTCCCCAGAGTACGTGTCAGTCCGTTATTTGAGAAAATTTTGTACTCAAGCATGGCATGGCTCAACTGTATGATCTTTTGCTATTTTTGTTTTCTTCTGCATGAGTTGATATTCGAAGTTATTTCCATGGCATACGCTGTTGCATTTAAGTTTGAACGAGGAATACGCTACCATATTCTCTGCGCTTCAACAAACAGCTGCTGTTCCTTTGAAAATTGGCAGTGAAACTATGGGAGGAAGGCCAGTCTGCTGAGAACCGAAAACATTAACTATTTCGGCTGCAGCCCAAAGAATCCTGAAAAGAGTAGGATGGTTGACCTATTTCAACCGCCTGAAGGAGTCTAATGAAACAATAGCAAGAGAATTTTTACAGAACTTACAGGAAGAATACTCCACAATAAGAGGAAGGCGAATTGAAGTCACCAATGACATAATAGCAAGAGTCACGGGACTACCGGCCATGGGAGCAGTATGGACAATAAAGAAGGAAAGGCTGCAGAAGATTTTGGAAATCTTTCAGGACGAGGGTCAGAAGTTGACAATCCGAGGAAAGGGGGTGTTACCAGCAACGCTAGGAGAGCCATGGGAGGAATTGGCAAAAAACATCCAAAGCTACATCACTTGAAAAGGCAGAAAAGACGTGGTAAGACCACGGCATCTTAAACTCCTGGCTGTCTTAAAACAAAAATGTTCTGTGAATAAGCCTGCATTGTTGAATTCACTATTGCATGATGTCACACGAAGTATGAAGAAGGCACAACAAATAGAATCAGTTATTAGCCACCACGGATTAATTCGCTTGATAGTTTATTACAGTCTCACCCAGCAGCAGAGCAACTGGGAAGAAATAATTTCTGTTATCAATAAAGGGATGGCCACATCTAGACGCCCGAAAAAACGAAAAACGAGCGGATAACACACCCCAACGTCCAGAGAAATGAAAACAGGACACTTGCACAGAAGTGAAACCTGAAAAACAATTTGAGAAACGACCCGAAAAGCAGAAACATGACGCTATTACACCCGAACAACCAGAAAAGCATAGAAAGTCAACAAGGCTCGCAGGGTTACAAGGAGGGCTGGAGAAGCCCCAGGCAAGCACGAGCCAAGCAATAGAAATCGAAGATGAGAAGTCTGCAGAAACAGAAGCAGAAGAAGAAAGTAGTAAGGAAATAGAGCAATCCGCAGAAACAAGCAAAAGAAGAAGGCAACGAGGAAACAGAGAAGTCTGCAGAGACAGAAACAGAAGAAGAAGACACCGAGGAAGAAGAACATTCTGCAGAAACAGAAGCAGAAGAAGAAGGCAGCGAGGAAACAGAGCAGTCTGCAGAAACAGAAACGGAAGAAGAAGACGTCGAGGGAGAAGAGCCGACTACAGAGGCAGAAACAGAAGAAGGAAAGAAGGATCCAGAGCAATCTGCAGGGAGAGAAGAAGAACAAGATGAGCAGACTGAAGAAAAAGGAGACGAAAAGGAAGAAGTTGAGCAGTTCAAGCAGGAGGAAGGAATGGAACAGCAAGAAGGGAGCCCGTTACAAGACCCGTTAAGGGAAGATGAATTGGCCGAATTTTTGGACAATATGGGCGAATATGGCCAACCCCTGAGTCCATCAAACCTCCATGCCAAAGAGAAAACCCAGGAGAAAGACACACTAGAGGAATTGCATGAAGAAGAGGCAGAAATAGAAAACTTGCCCATTCACAATGAGAAGATATTAGAAAATGCTGAGCAGGAACAACGCGTTACTAGTCAGAAGCCACCAGAGGGAAGTCCGGAGGAAATAAGGGCAGAAGAGGAATTAGCCCAAGAAATAACGGAGCCAAGTAAGGTTCTTACCCCAGAACAGTTACCTGAGGAAGAAAATCAGGAAGCTAGCCACAATCCAAACGGCAGCGAACAGCCTATTGTTCCTTCGGAAGAGATGATGGAAATAAGGGAATTACGAAGGGAAAAGCGGACATTGTTGAACATAATAGCCCAGCTTCACCAGCAGATTAGGATTCTAAAAGCAAGGCAAAGGGTGAAGGGGACTTCAAGGATAAAAGGTTTGACCACACCAGTAAGACCCCTTAAGCGCATGAGGCGGAGGACCAGAAGCCGTCCCACTGCTCAAAACCCTGACAGAAGCCAAACTGATGTTCCAAATGAAGCTGAAAAAAAAACTGTTGTTCCATTTGAAAAGGAACAGCAGTGGGCTGGAGTTCGTGTTAAAATTGAAAAGGATGATAAGATGGTTCAGATGGAGGCACCACCATTGGGAGTAATAAGGGCTCTGAACTCGAAACAGCGTAATAAGAAAGTTCAAGTAAAGCTCCCGGCCTCCACGGATGCATGGAAGAAAGACCCGAAAACAAGAACCCTCCACCAACATTTGAAGCAGGCCCAGCAAGAAGCAGAAAAGCTCAGGGAGCAAATGGTCCCCCGAGAAAAATATGAAGAATTACAGCAGCAGCTAAGGAACGTCAACTTATCTGAAAGCCAAGCTTTCGAAGGATGGCAAAGGGAACAGGAGAAAGTTGCCAAGGTAACCCGTAGATTAGATGTAGTTATTAAACAAATGGATACCTTGTGTTCTTTATATAACGACGTTCTAGCATGTAGAGCCCCTGCCAAAAATTATGCCCTATTTTTAATGGAGAGGTATTCACAATTGAAAATAAAGGTTGTCAAAGCAGGCACTCCTATATAGATTAACACTATGGATGATTTCATAAACTGCTGTAAACATTACGGGGTGAAAGTGCAGAGATTATTATGTGAATTTTACTTGCATAACCTTATACTAGAACAAGAGACTGAATTCAACCTAGCCCCTTTTGTTGGGGACATTCAATTGCAAGTATTTATCTCATTTGCAGTTAATCAAATTAAATGGCTCAAAGCTTATAACGCTTTTCAAAAACAGGAGAACGGATTAGATCTTTGGGTAAGAGCCGAGCCTAGGGATCCAGCGCAGTTATGGAGGAGTCATAGAAACCTTATGAGGGCTCCAGGAGTGATTGAAGTGCTAGGACCCATGCATGAGGCAATCATTCGGCAGGGACTTGAATACTTTTCCTCTATTAAGGAACCTGCCATTAATGTAGCTAAATTTCGATATCAAGTATCTAATCCGAATATTCAGTTCAGAGAACCATTTAAATACGAGAACTTTAGACTTGCTGCTAGCCGTTTTCCCCTCTATGGTGAAATTGTTTTGAGAACAGGGCCATCCTGGTTAGGATATAGGTTCCGGAGTCCAGTCATTTGGCATCCAGCACCCGGATACCAAGCCCTATATGAGATGCCTGAGGGTCAGACATGCCACTTTTTTGATTATTTAGTTTTGCATCACGGCTGTAGACCCTCACATGAGATTCCATCTCTAGCTTACTCACTCACTGCATTGCATATCAACTACAATGTTTTCATGAGGTCATGAAAAAGGGTAAGCTAGGGGGTGTGTAGAGTCTCAAAGAAGGTATGTTTTGATCGTTATTTCAGTATCTTTTTCATTAGGATATATAAACCTTTCTGCATTTTAAACTTAGATAATAACGAAACACGTGAGGTTAATAGGCAAAATTGATAATTGCCGTTCTTACGTGCAGGATGGAGGAAAAGCAGAAATTAGCCATCTCAAAGGGAAAGACAAAGAGGAGCTAACTGTTGTCCCTTTGACGGGGAACCGCAAACCGACCAGATCAAAACGGACCAACCCAGAAAAGGAAGTGGAGATACCAGTTCGGAGAAGAAAAGGAAAGAAGTGACTCAGGGTTAATGATTCTGCGAATCCCTCAGGATCTTAGATCCTGAGGGATCACTATTTTATCTATTTTTTGTATCTAGATATCTCCGTCATCATCCTTATATAAGAGATACCAATGTTGGATATAGGGGAGGTTCTGTTGTAATTCCTTTTTACCAGATCTAGACTATGATCTTTATGTCCTGTTAAGACTCACTTTGCTGTAAGTTTATCTCATGCATTAATACAGACTTGGTTACTCTTTTATCTTTGATCCTGGATCAATTTTAAGCAGTGTACCCGTGGAGGCTAAGGGCCTGGCCCTAGAGGACACTTGCTCTTGTACCATTACGCGTGGTTTCTGTGTGGTTTGTTCATAGGCGTAATCTAGTAATCTGTTGTGTTTTATGAACATTATATTACATGCTCTGTTATGTTTAACTTGCTTAATGTTCCTGAAAATTGAAGTCTTATATTGACAATGCATTATGTTACCAATTCATTAAAGTGTTCATTAATCTCTATAGGATATTTTCACTCGAGTACAGAGTTCATGGTGATTGTGTTTTAGCATTATGACAGTTATCTTGAGAAGTTTGATTTCATGCGATTATTGAATGTTACTGTTTATATCTTGAAATGCAATCGCATACATTTATTTAGATCAATAACGGAAGCAGATTGAGCACGTTGTGTTTCTAGGGTTGTAATTATTTTAAGACTGCAGGATTGATGTTTTGATTGGAGTGGTTAGATAGAATCGCAGCTTGATGAACTTGGTTATTACTTATTCCAGTTGTTGTTCCATTTAGTTGCTGTTCCATTTCTGAATTGTTGTTACATTTAGTTGCTGTTCCATTTCTGAATTGCTATTCCATTTCAATTGTTGGTCTATTTCAAGATTGCCGATTTGTTGTTTCATTTACTTGCCATTTCTTAAGGATAGACTCAGGCTATAGTGAGTGTCAGCTTCTGCTATTTGGCTCCCAGACCTCTGATCTGCTCCCATCAGTTATGAAAGGGATAGGTTATTGCCACCAAACCCTTGGCTGATGTGCTGTTCTATTTCATCGTTATTTCCTTTACTTGCCATTTCATTTATATTCATCAAGGACGATCTCAGGCTATAGTGAGCCCCAGCATCTGCTACCTAGCTCCCAGACCTCGCATTTGTTCTCATCAGTTATGAAAAGGATGGGTTATTGCTACTGAACCTTCGACTGATGCAATTCTTGGTGTGATTTAGCCTTTTGAAGTAGTTAAGTTGTAGACATGCAGCCATTTACTTTTGTAGCCTTTAAGCAGCTGTACTATGAGCATTACTCTAACAAGTGCTAAGACTCAGACTGAGACACTATTTTGAAACAGCGAGATGTTCCCGGATTGACATTCTAATGTGAGGTAACTAGAGGGGAAAGAGACCCTTTCTATAGCTCTACATCAGGTTCCTTTGGTTGGACTTCATGTTTCACAACCTCTTTCACCTCTCTGAACACCGCATCTCTACTATACATAACCTTCCTTGTTACTAGGCTACAAAGCTTTTAACCCTTTAAACCATACTTATACCCAATAAAGATGCACTTTTCAGATTTACTATCCAACTTTGTTCTTTTCTCCTTTAGAACACGTACATATGCATCACATCCAAATACCCTCAAATGTGACAGAAATGGTTAATTACCAATCCATACCTCTTATGGAGTCTTATCCTCAAACACTGATGAAGGTGATATCCACCACCTTTGCCCAATGTTCCTGTCCTAAGCCGACACCACTGAGCATGCTTCTTTCCCTTTCCATCAATGTCTTGTTCATTCTTTTTGCAACTCCATTTTGCTGAGATGTGTATGGAGTAGTCTTATGTCATGCTATACCACACTTCTTACAAAAATATTCAAATTCCTTCTTTCAAAAATCTCCATCGTTATCTGTCCTCAACAACTTTATCTTATTCTTTGTTTGGTTTTCCTCCAGAGACTTAAATTCTTTAAACCTGTCAAGGACTTCAGATTTCTTCTTGAAGAAATATATCCATGTGTTTCTTGAGAAGTCAACTATAAATGATACATAGTACACACACTTACCCAGTGATGGAACCGACACAAGTCCAAACACATCGTTGTGCACAAGCTCTAATATCTATTTCGCCCTCTTACCACTAGAGGGGAAACTCACCCGATTTTGCTTCCCATATACGCAATTTTCACAGAAATCAAAATCAACAAAGCTATTAGTCATACCTTCTACCATACCTTTACCATGAAGTATTCGAAATCCCTTCTCTCCAATATGTCCAAGTCTTTGATGCCATAGCGTGGTCTTTTCTCCAGAGACCACTAGATTTTCTGCTCCACTTTCAGAAACCACAAAACTTTTGCACCCATCAATAACAGTTCTACCTTGCAGCTTGTACAAAGTTCCAATCCGAACTCCCCGCATCAATACCAGTGTCCCCTGATCCATCTTGCATTTATCCTTGTCGAACACTATTTTTACACTTGCATCATCCATCTTGCTTACAAAAATAAGATTTATGGCCAATGCAGGAATATGCAGAACATGAGGAAGTGTTCTAATCCTTCCACTTTGTAACTTCAACTTTAATTTTCTGCGAGAAATGATTCTAGCCTTCCTATCATCCCCTAAGAAGGCATCACCACCATCACATTTCTCATACTCGTAGAACCACTCTCTATGGGGTGTAAAGTGAAAGGACGAACCCGATTCAATAAACCCTGCCTGATGATCTAGATGTTTATTTAAAGAAGAAGCCAAGTACACATCCCCACCTTCATCTGAGGTGGTTTTCACCTCTGGAGAAGGAGCATCATCAAATCCCTTTCCTTTGTGAGGATCTTTATATTTACAGTCCCTTTTGTAGTGCCCTTCCTTTCGACATTTCTAACACACCTTTACAAATTTTCCTTGAGATTTAGATCTCCCTCTAGATTTAGATCTCCCACTCGAGGACTTATTTTTGTTTCTATTCTGGCACCGTCCTCATTTAGACAAGGCATTTCCATTCTAGCTCTCCATATTTTTCCATCTCATCTCCTCCATAAGCAAGGATGAGATTACTTCATCAAATTGCAAGTTAGTTGCATTACCACCTATTTAAATAACTAGACTATCCCACAAATTTGGTATAGAACACAACAAACTAATGCACTTATCTTTATATGAAATTTTAATATCAACAAACAATAACTCGCTTACCACAACATTAAATGCATTCAAATACTCTGTCACCAAGTCTCCATCTTTCATCCCGAGGTTATACAACTTTTTCCCTACGAATAGTTTATTCATGAGAGACTTAGAATGGTACAAAGTCCCTAACTTGTCCCACAAAGCCTTCGCCGTAGCTTCACCTGATACATTCAACAATAGTGAAACTGAGACACACAATTGTATTGTGCTCTTTGCCTTGTGATCCAACTTCTTCCATTCTTCATTGGACACTCCCATTGGTTTAGTACTTGGTTCTATTGTGATCCACTGATCTTTATCCACCAATAGATCCTCCATCTTGAGTTTCCACAACTCAAAACTCTAACCATTAAATTTCTCAATTTCTATCTTTCCACTACTCGCCATCCTCTTTCACCACAAGAAGCGATCCCATAGATCTGCCACTGAACACGATCTACCACAGGCCCAAGAAAAACCACTTAGCAACTAAGCCTTCCCCTTGAAGCCAAAACATCTCTAATATGAATTGTAGGTTTTAACCCCATATAGAAATTACATGCATACGAATTCTAAAAATAGAAAATAAAAAAAGGGAGAGAATAACACATAAAAAAAAATATGCACAAATATTTTCCCTTGGATCCCAAAACCGGGACTACCAAATTGATTTTTCATTATTTTCCTTTCAATGTTATAATACATATATATACATGCTGGAACATCCATAAACCCCAATCCATTAACCCTCGATTAGAACATCATCATAGTTCCCTTGACCAGATCTACAAAATACCATGGATCAAAAACCATCGCATCCAAAACCATGTGAAAAAAAGATGCACAAAACCATAGGTAGGTTTGCCCATCTAATATTGGTTCCGAATAAAAATTTCCCGGGGTGCTGCCCCAGACCCTATAGAGGGGGGCTACCCACCCCCTCAAACCCCTCATGGAAGTAATATAGCACAACCCAACAACTTTCAGCTTCAATGGCATTTCATCTGAAACTACAGGTCTACCTATTCTTTGGCATCTATCACATCTTTTAGAATAATTCTTTGAATCCTTGAATAGAGATGGCCAATAGTATCCTTGATTTAAGACCTTATATGTTGTCCTCTTCCCTACAAAATAACCACTACATGGTTTGTGATGGAATGCTTTTAAAATATCAATGATGTCATCTTATCTTATACATTTCCTAATTATAAGATCAAGTCTTGTATAGAAGATATCTCCATTAATCCAAGTGTATCTCGCACTGTCTCTAATTATTTTCTTTTTATGTTTGCTTGTGAAATGTGATGGTAATATTCTAAATGATATATAATTTGCTATATCTACAAACCATGGGGTTTTACTTGTTATACCAAATAAATGCTCATTAGGGAAGTTATCTGACACAGGTATAAGATCATCAGTAGAATGAAGTCTTGATAGAAAGTCTGCTACTTGGTTTTCTCTTCCTGGTTTATCTAAAACAATGATATTAAATTCTTGCATTAATAACAACCATCTAGTAATTCTGCCATTAGTAATTGTTTTGTTCATTAGATATTTAATGGTTGAATGATCTGTATGGAAAAATACTTGATAACCTGTTATATAATGCCTGAATTTATTAACTGCATGGACAACAACTAGCATTTATTTTTCTGTTATTGTGTAGTTTAATTAGCTCCGAGTTAAGTTTTTTCTTATGAAATAGATGACATAGTTAAACTGGTTTTCTATTTGTCCTAGAGATTCTCCTATTGTTGTGTGCGATGCATCAATAGATATATGGAACGATAGTGACCAATTCGGTCCTCTGAGAATGGGTGCTACAAACAATTTTTCTTTTAATCTTTCAAATGCATTTTGACAATTGGTAGTTCATTGAAACTCAATGTCTTTTGCAAGTAGTTTAAACAAGGGTAAAGCTATCTTACTAAAGTTTTCAATAAATATTTTGTAGTAGCTTGCATATCCCAAGAAACGTCTTACTTATTTTTGTGTTTTTGGTGGCATTAAGTTTACAATAACTTGTATCTTTGTTGCGTCTACCTTGATTCCTGAAGAGGAAATGTGGTGTCCCAACACTATCCCTTCAGTTAACATCATAAAACATTTCTCATTGCTGAGGGATAGGTTTGTCTCTATGCATCTCTTTAAAACTTTTTCAATATTCTTCAAACAATCATGAAATGTATTTCCATATATAGTAAAATCATTCATGTAAACCTCTACACATTCATGAATTAAATCAGCAAAGATTGCAAGGGTTTCTCTTTGAAAGTAGCAGGTACTTTACATAACCCAAAGGGAAAGACATTATATGCATATGTTCCCCATGTACAAGTAAATGTGGTTTTATGTTGGTCCTATAATGCTATCTTAATCTGATTGTATCTGCTAAAACCATCAAGGAAAGAAAAGAATTTTTTTCTAGCTAATCAATCTGGCACTTGGTCAATGAACGGTAATGGGAAGTGATATTTTAATGTTGCCTTGTTCAGTCCCCTATAATATACACATATTCTCCATTTTCTATTTTTCTTTGGCAACACAACTAATGGTGAAACCCATTGACTACATGAAATAGGATAGATGAATCCTACTTGTAACAATTTTGGCATTTCTTCTTTCACTATGTCTTTCATCATATGATTCATTCTTCTTTGTGGTGGTCTCACTAGTTTGTTATGATCATCAATATAGATGTGGTGAATGCATGTCTCTTGATGAATTCCTTGCATGTTTTTATAGTTCCAGGCAAAAGCTTTTGAATATTTATGTAATATTACAATTACCTATTGATCTTGTGATGGTTGTAGATTATTACCAATATTTATATTCTTTCCGACATTGATTTAAACAATTTTCATTTGAGAATTTGTAATTGAATTAACAGCAAAAGTGATTTCAAATGAATTCTACAATGATTGAATAGTACAATTTTCCTTAAAGCATTTATTTAAAATATGATTTGTAGCTTCATATTGTGTTATTCTTAATTGTTCATAAATTTTATATTCTGAAATAAAAAGATCCATTAAATCCTCATCCTCTTCCTCTTCTCTAAATCGAAGGCTTGAATAATGCTTAAAATAGGCTGAGTGTTTTATTGTTCATCATCAAGCCATGATAGTAAACAAGGATATTGAGTAGGAGTATAGAGTGTAATATTTTCCCTTTCATCTCCATGTACTATGATTATGCTTCCTGATCTACATCCAATGAAGGCATTCGCTGTGGCTAACCATGGTCTGCCAAGAATTAAAGGATGGCCTCCTAAATTTCTTTTTGGTTGCAAGATAAAAAAAAGCCTATAGGATATTCCCATGAATCTGAAGAGACAACGATGTCCTCAAGTATTCCTTCCGATACAACTTTAGATCTATCTGCTAGTTCTAAAATTGGAGTAGTAGGTCAGATGTTTGGCAATTTTAAATACTTCATTGTTTTTGTCGTCATGACATTTATAGCAGCCCCCTCATCAATTAAAGTTTTAGGAACTAAAAAATTATTGATTGAAATGGTAACCATAGGTATCCCTGGATCAATATATTTTTCAATTGTTGAATTTCTAGACATGAGACTAGCTAACTTGTCAAATGACTTGAATTGTGGGTGGATCTCTTTCTTTTTGCCTTTTTTCTTAATGCATAATTCCTTTATTGTTTTTCTATAAATTGGTATTTCCTTAATATCTTACAATAAATGAATTTTAACATAATGATTATGTAATTATTCCACAATATCAAATTCAGGAAAAGAAGTTGGATTTTTAATTTTCTGCTTTACTAACCTGTTTGGGTAAGGTGGTTTTTGAGTCATAATAGATTTTCCTTTTCGAATTTGATTTTCTGGACGAGATTTTTCATTGTTCTCCTTGTTCAGTTTTCTTTTCAATGATTGGTGGAGAATATTTGTGTAATACTTTCTAGACCTTATGTGGACATCTTGTATAGGAAGAATAAAATATGTAGGAAATAATGTTGTTTCTTCCATATTATATGTTGGCCTTTCCACTCTATTACTCAGATTTAGTACTGGCTGGGATAGTAATTGAGTTGGTCATGGTGGTGGTTGATTAGAAGGAAGTTGAAGCTGCTAAGGTTGAGTTATTGCAGGCATTGATTGTTGTGTAAATGGATTTGATTGAGTGGCTTGCTGGAATTATTGATATGGAAATTATTGTTGAGGATATCGTTGTTGATATGATGGATAAAATTGATATTGTTGAGGGTAAAATTGTTGAGAAGGTTAGGCTCCATAATCATATCCTTACCAACATTCTGAAGGTTGGTTTTGGTTTTGATTTTTCTGAGGAGGACAAACCTGCCATGCAATAGGAGTATTCCATGAATTCAGATATTGAACATTTTGTGGAATTTGTTGAGGAAACTGTTGATATGTACCTAGAAAACATGGTTGCCAAGCTCTTCTTCGTGCCATATAATAAAATCCTTGAGTTTCTTCTATTTGACTTGCTTGCAACTCTTTTAATTTTGGACAATTTTCTATAACATGATTTTTTGTACATGGTCCACAAACATGTATATTATTCAAAGGACATTCTTGTAAGAGATGCTCCTTACTACACTTAGGAAAAAATATTGACATTGTTTGTTCTTCTTGTTGTTGTTTCTTCTTTGCTTTTAATACATCAACTTGTGTTCCTAAGGTACTCAAAATATATATTTTAATTTTTTCTAACAAACTCCCTATTTCTGCTCTTGTCACTCCTCCTGCTGCAGATTTGGAAGCTATAGAAGTTACATCTCTTTTCCCTGTTTTGGATTTTCCTCTAGAGTAGTTTTGACATAGTTAAGCTATTTCATCAAATGGAATGTATGAAATATCTCCCTTACCCATTACATTCAGAATATCAAGATACTCATCTCTTATTCCTTTAAGAAAAAAATATTCTAATGGTATCAGGATTTAGAGAATGTTGTTTGGATTTTTGCAGGTTGTAAAAGAATCATTCTAAATATTCCTCCAAACTGTTATCTTATTGTTGAGACATTCTAAAAATATCTTCTTTTGAATATCTAGGTCTGCAATAGGCTTGATATTTCTTAAGAAAAATTTTCTTCATTTCATCCCAAGAACTAATAAAGTGTTCTCATAAACCCATAAACCATTTTAATGCAGTTGCTTTAAGAGTAGTAGGAAAAAGATGAAGCTTATATGTATCATCAATGTAACCATAAGTTCTACATAGGATATCAAATTCGAACATGAAAGAATCAGGATCTTTAGTAGACATTCCATAGAAGTTTGGTGAAAATGAAGGTGGAATATTCTTCACTTTTGCTGCTTCTCCTAGAATTTATTTAGTATCTACAATTGGAAAAAAAGTAGCTTCTTCATCATTTTTTGCATCTTGTCTTCTTGTATGATCATATTCTCTTTTGAGATCTTCCTCTCTTTTCCTTTATTCTCTCATCTCGCTTCTTCTTCTCTTCTCCTTTTCCATTCTTTTTGTTGTTTCTCATATTGTAGCCTTTGTTCAAGAGTGAGGATAGTAGATCATTGCCCTTATTCTTCCATATATTTTTTAGTAGTTTTAACTATTTCAATAGAAATTTTGAGATTCAACTTGTTCTTTGTTTTCAAAAATAGGTTGATCCATTTTTTTAAGAATGGGCTGATCAATTTTTTTTTTTTTTTTTCCTATGGAAGGTATTTCTATTTGTTTTTGTCTTCTTTTCATTTCATAGGCTAACAAAGTTAGTTTTTTTACAAGAGTTAACCTTTGTCCTGAACGTTGTTTTTCCTTTAACTCTTCCCAAGTTGTTTTTCCAACAATTGGTGTAGTCAATTCAAATGGAGGAATACCTACATCTACCAATGGTTTAGTAATTGGGGGGTATTGTTTTATGTATCTACCATTTTCATCTCTATACCTAGGCATAAATGACCATAATGAAAAATCCTATCTATGTTTTTGTATGTTTTTGTTTCTTTTATGTTTTTTTTCAAATAAACTTACTATTTAGTTTATCTAGAATATGCTTCCCAGAAACGACGCCAAAAATGTCAACTCGATTTATTGTGTAAGTTAAGACATGTATTTTACTATCAATTCAGGTTGGTAATCTTAGAAGAAAACCACAATTTATGGACTTTTGGATAAAAAATAATGTAGGAAGCAGTTATGAAAATGGAAGTTCATATTACAAATATAAATCATTCTAAGAATGGAAATACATATTATAAATTACTTCTCACAACTGAAGCAAAAACTATCTAAGTCTATTCCATAAAAGCATACATTATTGGTCAATGAAATTAGGCTATTTTAGAAAAACAAGGAAGAGGCTCTCTCAAAGAGACCTGGTTGTCCTCCCTCAACAATTCTATAATAACATTTCCAATATCTAAGTAAGCAAGAAATAATGTAATGAAGGCACAAAAACTTAATCTAAGAAAACTTGAAAGAATTGAATCTTGTTTAGTCTTAGTTTTAGCTCATGAAGAAGAGGCTCCCTCAAGGAGACCTAGTTGTCCTTCCATATTCAAGCTAATCACTAAAAGAAGAAATATTCACTTAACACATTTCATAAAATAAATTCATATTAAAGATATCTACAATTATTTACAGAAAATGAATATTATGAACATGGAAAATCAAACTAGCATGTGCACAAATATAAACATGATTCAACAAAGTGTACTTAGCTTGGATGGGGGCCCTCCAACATTTCTAGTACACCGCTAAAATATTTAGCTACAGCAATGTAGTCACTCCAAAAAACACAAAGAAATCATGAAGCAAAAGTTATGTCTTCAATTATCTCAAAAATAACAAATCTGTCTACATACTTCTAACTGTGAATGCCTCTCTTTAAATAGGAAAAATGATAACCAAATAAGCTAAAAAAACCATCATTAATGTTATCCAAATTCATTAGCTCAAAGCCATCCATTAGATATAAGAAATCTAGAAAAATTCCAAAAAAATCCTAGAACTGCCCCTTTTTAATAGGGATTTCTTGGTGACAGATCATGTTTGACCAACTTTGACTTGGCCTGTATTTTCTCATTTTGACCGAGCCAATAGCTGTTCATCCATCATTGGTTCCTAAGCTTTCCAAATATGTATTCATTTCAAGACCATGTGTCTTTCATATATCACTTTAACGAAGCTATTATGGAATTTCTAGTTCTATCAAAAAATGCTCTTAAAACCATATTTTTGCAAAAATATCTAGAAATTGAAAAACATAATTTTCGTACCTAAATATCCATAATAATGTCCAAGTAAAGCATATATGGATGATATAAGGTGGAATATGATGGAATTTAAGTGGATTTTTAATAATCAAAATTGATCAAAATCGAGAACCAACAATCCCATTACCTTTTGTGAGAGCGAAAATTGTTGCACTTGGTCTCATAATTTCGATATATCATGTTGCATTTTTTCCTCCTCTTCATGTGTCAAAGTAGAGATTTCAGGTTTCTTACTAGGTATCACCATTTTCTTTCTTTGGGGCATCAACTAACGATAATTTTCTTCACTATGCACTTTTAATCACTTCAAACTATTTTTCAAAACAAACTTACGGAAAGTTTTAAAATGACTACACACTTTTTTTCACTTTGTAGGAGCTTGATATTGAATATGTTGTATCTCTATAATTTGGAATTTGCAAAGTCTAAAATTTTTCTCGTGCTAGCGTTTTGAGCTCTCTTTCTAATGCCACAAGTCTGATCGAGATTGAATTTTCCAAGAAAGAGTTATGCCAAATATTCCACAATGACTTGATTATAGATTGGTTCAGTAGAGCTAACTTGTACCAAGTGACATGTGTCCCTCTTTCGACCTTAGGCCCTAGAAACAATACCCAAAAATACTACTGTCTGTTCTCTTTCTCTCACTTTTTACAAAATTTGAATCTCATTCTCAGAGAGAAACTTATGACGATTTTACCAAGGCCACCTATTTGAGTTGGAATTCGTGATCCTGAAAAAACCCTAACTTCCTCGGTTCATATCTCCAAAAATGTAGCGAGAAACTATCTAAAATTCAGCCATGATATTCGTCACGATTTGATCTCAAATGGGTTTTTGGTTTAGCTTCCAAAGCTTCATATAGAAAACGTTATTGTGAAAATTCCATGATGACCTATTTGAAGAAGTGAAACCTTAGAATCCAAAAGTTTGATACCAAATGTTATGCAACTAGATCAAAAAATAGAAGAAAACATAGATAAACGACTTCAAAATAGGACTCTTCGAGGGGGAAACCTCCTTTACATTAAAAAAATGAACAATTCTTAGATGATTCAAAAGACAAAACCTTCTTTCTATATATAAGAGTCTAAGGGGTCACAATATATTTAGAGCCGACATAACAATAATAACATAAGGGCACAACAATAACAATAGTAGGCTTCTATGGGGCACAATAATAACAATATTGGGACAGTAGGGGCACAAAAATAACAATAAGTGGCAAAAATGACAATAATTATGGGGGAATCACTACTATTATAGGGACCTAATAAGAGATTCTTGCCTGACTAGGAGATCCCACCCTCGACAGTAAATCCAGAACCTGCACACAGTCACCACCAAACAAGGAGTACAAATGGCCTTCCATAGAGGGCTGTTAGCATTAAAAAACCATAAACATGAACAATTGATCATAAATTTAGATTATCCGAAAGGGGACATTCACATTTATTGATAATGAAATGAAATAATACAATAAGTATACCTTCATGCATAAATCCTCCTCTCTAAATTCTAGCAGAGTCTCCTCCTATTTGAGCAATATGACCTCAAGACAAGATTTTTCACAATATCTGAATCAAAATCAAGATAGTATGACTTTATAATCCTCTCTAGCTCTCGCTCTATCTCTAGCCTATCTCTCAAGGATGGAAAAATATATAAAGACTCAAAGAACTCTCAATGAGGATGAATGTAGATGCATGGGGTGAAGATAAGTTAGGAAGATTCTCCAATAATCCGTCCAAGAAAACTCAAATAGATGAGATAAGTTATGGCTTCGAATTGATCTCCTAGGGGAAGTAAAACTCTAGAACATAGTCTAGGGCTGCAAGGACTGAATTGAGGAATTTTGGCTGTAACCTCTAGGAAAAAGTCTTCTCCCAATGGTTGAAGGCTTTTAGCAGCTCTATCACGCATTAGGTTCTAGTGGCTATGACCGAAAATAGCTCAGAAAAGGGTGTCAAGGCCTATAAAAAATCAACTAGTAGAGGAGATCAACAATACTGATTGTATGGACTAAAATAGCCTAATAACACATTTAACAACCAATTTCAAAAAAATTCTAGGGGGGCTTAGTGACTTTGGTATGTCCAACCAACAGTGAGAAAAAATATTTAAATTGTGCATTAAAGGAACTAATATCTTAGTAAAGTTTGTTTCCCTAGCTAGTAATTTTTTTTCGTTGCTAACCAAGTAAAAAGGGAGGGAAACTGAATGGCCTTATGAGAGTTCTAGCATTCATAACAGTGCATATTGACCATGTTGGCAACATGCTTTGCACAATTGTTGACTTTACCTTACCTTCACATTTGTCAAATTGCTTCCAACATAGAAAGATTCACATTATAAGACCTCGTAGCATGGGTGTTATATAATGCGACATTGATGCATGTCCATTTGGTCACTGGATTCTGAACTTTACTAATTATTAACACTTTTGAATTCCTAGTAGTCGTTCCTCCTATAAATTATTGAAACCAATAATTTATATCAACGGTCTTTGGAATTTTATCTCCTTTATAAGGAATACCTGCGATGTTATATAGCACTATTGAATAAATTGGAACTAGATTTTCTAACCAGAGAAATCCATTTTGAAAGCGGCTAACAATGAATTTTTTAGCTTCCTCTTTACATCCTTGCATGTCTGCAATCAAAGGATCTTGAAGGATATCGAATACCATCTTGGTTGAGTAACTTATTCTCTGGAATAAATTCTTCACCAATTTTACCCCAACTTTGGAAGAATTTGTTATGCTTCTCCCAAGAGGGCTTGCCTAACTTTTCTTGTTTGATATTATGGAGTCTACCCTCCAATTATAGTGTAGTCTTCTGGTCAAATATAGATTTATTTCTTAGCTCCATTGTAAAATTTTCATTGTCAAAACACACTCGCTTTTTAAACATCTCAAAATATTTCTGAAACTCTTCATTTATCAAGTAATCAAGTAATTCAGAGTCCGAGATAATGAGACTTGGTAAGTCTAGAATTTTTGCGAGATCAAAGTCTCTATTTAGGAAAACTTCAAGAAGAATACTTGGTAAGGCTAATGACTCACTCGATTTTATAACAATCAAATAAATATGTCATAATTTATATCCATTTCCTCCTTACTCAAATGTCTCATCGCATGCTATTTTTTATTTTTTCATATCATTTCGTTCATGCGAACTATGTGGATTCCTTATTTCTGAAATTTTTTGCATGTGATTTGATTATAATTTGAAATGATGGATGACATGGTTCTCCTTGCAATCTGACCATTCGATTGTGTGGAATTATCTAATTGGACCTATCCACTTTAGTGATCCAACATCTATCCTATCTATTATTATTTGACTTGACGTAATCTGAATTAGGTTTATCTATCATGTCAACTTGTCTTCTAGTTCAATGTTTATTTTTCCAAGTTGAGTCGATTTATCTAGAAAATTATTCTCTAAAATCCTTTGGTTGATCTTATTTTATTTGATTTTGTTGTTGGTTTGCACTTTTCTGTCCTTTTCTGTGTAAAATTTTTCTTATGTTCAAGCCTTTCTAAATTTGTCTTACATGCTTGTCTAGTTGATTGAAAATTCCTTCTTTAATAGTTCTTTATTTTGCTGATTTTGTTTTTTCTCTTGACATTGTAATTGTTTCTACTAATTTACTTAGTTGGAGATTTTAATAAGAAACTCAATTAGAATTAAACTATGACATGTATAATTGGGTAGCTTAGCCTGTCAAAGGGTGGTTTTTAGACTAGCCCATGTGACTAGTGCCTCGAGGAGGTTTTCACTAGCTACATGCAAATGTTTATCAAAATTTATACTTTTTTAGGAAAGAACCATTGAAAATTGATTTAAACAAGTTTTCCCATAATTTATTTAGTTGAACAACCCCAAAAGACCGTATATATTCTTTGATGAAGGCTCTAAGGCATGAAATTTCCAATTTTTAGGCTTTCCCTTCACCCGACTGTCATAAAGTAATGCTAAATCTCAAGCTTTTAAAATTTTTGTCTGCAAGTTTTGTTCATGACATCATTCTTGTTGAATTTTCTTGACTTGTTGTTGATGGATTCCATGGAGTGGGTCTTCTTCTAGGCAATAGAGTTGGTGGAATAATTCCTTTCATGCTTTTGTACTATATTTCAGACAATCAACATAGGTACAAAATTTGATGTATAATGGAGTGGTACAACTTCCTTCTGTCCATAAACCAAATTGAATGGAGTGCATACAATTGATTGTTTGTATGTTGTGTGATATGCCCATAAGACAGCTAGGATTTTATTGTCCCAATCGTCCTATCAAGGTTGCATGTATTAGTCAGCCCTTTATGCGATATTTTATTGAAGGATTCAATGACATTGTTTGTTTGAGGGTGGTAAGCAACACATTTTCTATGATTTATCATTCAATTATGCATTAATGTTTGAATTGTACTATTAATAATGTGAGTTACCCTATTTCTAACTATAGTTAGGGATATACAAATCAAGTTACTATATTATCGTAAATAAATTTAGTTACAACTTATTTAGTAAATGACTCTACTAGCTCTATTTCTGTCCATTTTGTCAAACATTCCATCATTTTTATAATATATTTTCTCACATTAATATAGCTATTTTAGGAAAGGATTTGACAAAGTCGATTTCCAAAATATGAAAAGTTAGTCTCAGGTGGATAAAGTGTAGTTTCATGTGATTCTTCACTAATGGTTAGCTTGAAATTTGATATACATCGCATTTTTGGACTCGAAATCGGAAGTCCCGAAACAAAGTCAGCCACCATAATCCTTCCTACATAATCTTCCTTGTGGTGGTATCAACCTGGTAGTGTATGCCTACTACTCCCTTATATGATTCATTAATTATCATTTCCCTTTCATGTTCTAATGCATGGTGTTTGAGTATTGCATCTACTCCTAGCTTATATGGTGGACCATTTATCAAGGAAAATGGTGATGCTTTGGTTTGTAGATTCTTTTTATTTTTTCTGGCATTATATCAGTTGCTTTCCTTATATTTAAAAAATGTGTAATTTCTGCGAATTGTAATGGAATTTCTTCCACTTTAAATAGTGAGCATCCGGTAATTCATCTTCCACATTTTCATGTTCTTCCCTTGATTCTAGTCAGGATAGATGATTAGGACCAACATTTTTCTTATCATGTTGAACAATGAATTCAAACTCAAATTATTGAAATAGTAATAGCCATCAATAGATTCTTCCTTGCTGGATGAGTTTATTAATGAGATCTCTAAGCGCTTGATGATTCTTAGAGAATATGAAAGGATTGACAAGGTGATAGTGTCCAAATTTTCGTAGTGAAACAATCAAGATAAGTGTTTCCCTTTCGTTTTTCATGTAGTTACTTTTTTCTTTATTCAATTTCTGAATGGCATGGGCATTAGGATGGTCTACCGATTTACTATCTCACTGAGCTAAAACAAATGTAACCACCACAATAGAAGAATCAACATGAACATGAAAATTTTTGGACCAATCAGGAAACCTTAGAAATGACACCTCAACCAAATTCTTCTTTAATAATTGGAAGAACCCCTCACATTGCATCATCCCTATAGATGAAACATTATTTTTTAGTAACTTTTCCATTGGAAGAATGATGTCGAAGTAATGCCTTATGATTTTTTTGTAGTATCTAGTGTGCACTACAAATAGTTTAATCTACTTTTGATTGAATGGTGGCTTTAAATCCAATATTACTTTAATTTTTTCCATTTTGACCTTTAGTCCTTTTGATACTACATGTCCTAACAATATTACAATTGGTGTAGCATAAATGCAATTTTTAATATTTAAAGATAAATTAATCTATCAACATCTCTTGAACATTAGACATAACTATTGAATATGATATTTTAATAATGAATAACCTATCAAATATTAGAAATACACAACCATTGTGTTATAAATGTATTCCTAAAAATCTTTGACTATAATTGTTGATAACACTACAAGTGCACTTTTAATCCAAAAGGCATTACCTAATACACAAAAGATCTAAATTATGTAACAAAAATTGTTTTTTGTTGATCTCATTCTCTCAATAGGTACTTGATTTTACCTTGAGAAGCCATTCATAAAATAATAACATTCATGGACCAATATTTCATTTATTTATTTTTTGACAAAAGGAGTCGGGAATGGATAAGTTATTATCAATTTGTTAAGTCCGTGGAAATCTAGGCATATTCTCAATCTTGTGGGATCATTCTTTCTCGGTTGCATGTCGATGAGACTTTCCCATTTTGGCTTCTCAATAGGGTAGATCATACACCGTATTAACATTCCCTCTATTTCCTTTTGTACAATGGGCTTGTATTTATGTCTAAACTTATAAGGTCTTTTCTTTATGGGCTTGGCTCCTAGAATGAGGTCGATTTTCATCTCCCCCAATTATTTTATGATTTCCTTAAGATGTTTATAATCGTGATAAAAAAAAATGTTGGTATTGTTTTAATAGGTTGAGAAATACTTTCATTTGTTTGTCTAATCAATAGTATTCGAGTCGATCCATGCTCGACTGATCATCATTTTATATATCGACTTCCTTTATCTTCATTTTAAAATCCATCCAGTCGAGGTCCTTCGACTCTTTGAGTGTATAATATCTGAATTTTATTTCTTTGTAGGTGGTCAGAAAGTCCATTTGATCTGACTTTTCATTTTTCCCACTTTCAAAATTGACTTAATTTTTCTTTGATTCTCAGGGTGTTCCTTTTTCCACCAAAATATTTGACCCATAATATGATTTCCTTCCATCTGTAACTGGATGGAAAGTTTCTCATTTGATGAGAATGACACATTGTTACATAAAAATGTCAAAACAATGTTGACTATTTATTCTCCTCTATGTTGCATAGGGATTTTGCTTTCTAAAATACTTTAATAAGGTGAGTTGTCTTGACCAATTCTTGCTCTTCTAGTCAAAATTCAAAGTCGTTAATAAAATTATCCTTTAATTCTTTTTAACTTAATGATTTACTATGAGATTACTCTAATTTATACCATTCATTAGGTAGATCATCTAAAGTATTCAGAAACATGTTATGAAGAGACACTTTCATCCCTATATATGATTCTCTTTTATTTTGACTCACAGGTTTGTATGTGTGGAATGGGGTCTTATCCTTGCTTAAATATTGGGATATTTTCTTGCGTTGATAACTTTCAACCCCCAAAACTTTTGATAAAGTATGTTGTTGTTGATGTCTAGATTTTAGACATGTTTGTACGAGTATACCAGCATCAGGATACTTGTCTGGTGAAAGTCTGCACTAGACTTTGAATTTTTCCTTGATCTCCAATAGGTTTCGTCACCTGCTCCACATGATTTATAGGATATGTCTATTTTTTGAATCTATGTAAATTACTATTGTCCTTATTTAGATCTAATGGTAGTAGTGATGATATTTCTTTGCTTCTTTTCTCTTGAACTATAGGTAAAAATTGTATAGGAAAATAAGTTTGGACCTTCTTCCTTAGTATGGATTCAATTTTCCAACATTCCTTGGCTTTAGACTCATAATTCTAAATTTTCCCTTCATAAAGCTCGATGTCAAAGTTTTTCCCAATGGAAAATAGGGAGCCAATTAGGATTTCTGTGAATGCATTAGGCTCCACATTATATTTTTCTTCATGCAAGACTTTATATAATATCCTTGTTTTTTAGTATTCTTAAAATGGCTCAACCCATGGTATTCCTTCTCAAGGGTCAAGAGGAATAATTATTTTATTATTATTACCTTTTAATTTAATTCTATCTTACTCCATAGGTATAATATCTTTCATTATTCTACCCCACGGTCTCCCATGTAATGTTAGGTAAGATGAAATACCATTAACTAAGTTAGTCACCTCAAAATTGACAAAGAATATAATCCCCATAATAAATGTCTTAGGTTGTCACCTCCTTCCACTTGGTTCAATGAACTTATGGTCAGATAAAATAGGCTAGTTGGTCATCCTGTAAAGTGTTCATTTTCCCAAATTAATCCAAGTCTCTCTTGAAAACATATTGACTCGCGACCCAAAATTGATGATTACCTGTTTGACCATATATACATTTATTTATATGTTGACTTGGGGGTCACGATGATCTATATGTTTTCCTTGTGAAAGTTGTCACAAGTTCTTGTATTATTTTCTTCCTTCGTTAGAGTCCTCTAATAGATTTAGAAGTTAAACAAGGAGAACAAATGATTGTTCTTTTGATAATAATTCCATAAATTCTTCGAGTAACATATCATTCATCTAATTCTAAGTGTCGAATTCATTTCTAAGAAACTCCACTACTTTTCCCATCGTCTCATTTTGATCATGCATATCAGGGTATTTAGCAGTTGTTTTAGTCGGCTGAAGAATTCACTAATTCTAAGTAGTATTTTCCTAACCCTCGCCTACCTTATAATGACATGGATATTTTCCAAATTCAGGATCTCCCACTTTGGGACAACTTGTAATAACTTGAAATCTCTTTTATTCCACACTTTTTTAAGGATTTTAAGGAAATCTTCCAATGAGTGATCACTGAGACTACACATATTACAAAATCATAAGTCGATCTTATCCTTGAGTGGATAGTTAGGTGTTGTGTGGCCTTCCTACCAACATGTGAAACAACAAATTATTCCATAACCTCGATGATGACCACATCGTAAGCCATTATAACCTCCACATCGACCACTGTGTAACAACCCTAGGTTAGAATTTCATGTAATAAAGTTAATAGAGGAAAAATAAGAGCAAGGTCATGGGACACATATTCCATGCTGAATGTTGGGAAAATTATTCTATTGGGAATCACTTTTTTATTATGGATAAGGGGAAATTTGAAAAGGCAATAGAAAATCTTTGGAAAGGAAAAAAGGCACTATTGGCATTTTATTTATGAAAATAAAGGAATTAGGAAAAAATGAAGGTGAAAGGTCACATGTTGCATGTGAGGAGGAAATTGAAGGAAAATAGACAAAAAATGAAGAAATTTGATGCATGAATGATAAAAAAGCTTATGAGGATCAGTTCAGAACTTTTAACAACCTTTTGTCAGTTGATTTTTTGGAATTGGATTTAGAGAGGAGAAGAGCACCAAGAGGAGAAAGGAAGCAAACAAGCAAAGGAAGGACAAGGAAAGAAAGGATTAAACAAGGAAAGGTTGGGTCAAGCCGATTCAATGGGAATACTTGCAACTAACAAAACAATGTAAACTTTGAAATGTGAACTCTGGCCAAAAAACCCCAAAAAAACATCAAAAATAGTGCTAAAAACGAAAAGTGTGTATACTGGAAAGACGGTTTTTTTTTTTAGGGTCAATTTTGAACATGTTTTAGAAATGGAAATGAAAACAAAATTTTCATCCAAAAAAATCCTTGAAAATGAAAAGTGTTGATACTGGAACGATGGATTTTTTTTAGGGCCAATTTTCAACATTTTTTAAAAATGCTAGTAAAACCAAATTTTTATGTGCAAAAAAACAGTTGTTTATGAGGAAAAAACACACTAATGTTTTTGGTAGAATAACAATTTTCTTTTCTATGTACAAATTCAACATGTTTTAGTAATGACCGTAAAGATAAAATAATGGGATCTAAAATATATTAAAATTCTATTAGTTTTGATCCATGTTATTAAACATATAACAACATCACACTAAAGATTTCTAAAATTCTAATTGTTTTCAACCATAAGATTAAAGATACAAACAATTGGAATGTTTTGAACCATAAAATTAAAAAACCATGACATTATGAACAAATTACATGACTAAACTAATCAAAATGTCATTATTTGTATATTGAATGAAACATACATTATATCTCTAATTTAATGTTGCATTGTAGATATTCTAAACAATAAAAATCATCATAATTAAGACATATAATCCCATAACATAAAAATGACTCATAACGTCTGATTTAACAACATATGGAAATCAAAACTTTTATTTCAAGATACGATGCAAACATCAGTTATATAAATTGTCTTAGACAATTATCCAAAATCACTCATAGTTTCTTGTACACCATCAGAATTCACATCTTCAGATGAATGACTGGATGTAGACGAAGATGTTCCATATTATTCTCTTTCATCAACTAGTGCCCCATCTGAGTCCACATGGATGCCCACCATTTCAGGTTTCAAAATTCTTATGGATCTACATGTGGTTTCAACAGACTCCCATCTCAACATTGTTCCTCTTTGTAACAACCTTCTTAGAATCTCTATCGTCTTGAATTGAAGACTTTCTCTATTTTTTAAATTGTAGTCATAAACAAGTATGTGAACGTCCTCCAATTTTAAGAGGTCTGTGTGGTGACAATTTATATTTGTACCCTTTATTTTTCTCTTTCCACCATTTTTTCTTCAACTACCATCTCTGGCTTATACACACCATTGAATGGGTGTGTATTTATGGCATACCAATGTACTTCAACACCTTTAACATCCTGATTTTCTGTAAAGACGTTTATAACCTTAGCAACCCAGAATGGATAGCCATTGGGATCTCCATCTGCTAGCACTGTGATCATGCAACCCTCCTTAATATCCTATACTAAACCCCTATAAAGGTCTTCCATGGCTTCACGTTGTGCATGAGATCTTCTGGAACCAATACACGTCTCCCGTTCCTCTTCCCGTGAAGAATTAATAATACTTTGAGATTGTTGCTATTCAACAATTCTTATTTCCTCATGTTCATGTGACACATTTTGTGGCAAAATAAATGGATTTTTCAAAGGTATATCTTCATTTCTTGTTGTTGAATTGATATTGCTTTGATTATTGAAAAATGACTCACACCAAACTGAATCATCAATATAAAAGTACTCATATCTATATCTAATACATTTTTTAATTTCTTCTAGGCAATCAGAATAATTTATATCTCTATTCTATTTATGTGCATTATGAACTTCACCAATTGATTGTAATAACAATATTTTTGATGCAAATATTGGATGATCTGGAATGAACTTAAAAAATTCCAAACCTGATGACGGTGCCCATTCTCCAGTAGTTAAACACTTCTTGCCCCATATTAGTGTTTTCCCACCAATTTTTTTGATAGGAAATTGATGTTGGAAGCTAATGTCATTAATTTGTTCAATTCATTTCTCCTCACCATGCGATCCCAGAATAAACCTTCCCATGTCAACAATTTCTTCCAACACATCAAAAGTAGGCCTCAGCATGTATGATTTCTTAATACATTCAATTAATGATGGCAAGCTCCCAACTCCCTTCTTCCTCAATGTGACTAAAAAACGACTGAACATCTGATCAATATGGTAATGAGTGTGCCCAACAAGAAGGAAACCAACCTTCACCTTTTGCAAAATTCTAAATTCAACAAGCATAATTAGATATCCAAAAACAATCTGATTTTTGTTTTCATGGCAAGTGTTGTCCAATTGTAAATACAAAACTTCAGGAAGATTACCAGACCAATGAGAAAGCACATCATGAATTATGGTTATTGTCAGATTTGCATCATTATGAATATTTGGAGCTGTGAAGTACACCCTTGGAAACATTTTCCCATTGAAGACCATACAACCGACCAAGTGATACTGGATAAAATTTTCCTCCTGTAGATTTTCGCGTGTGTGAACAAAATGTGGTAAAAGTGTTTTCTTCTGGCTGATACCATCAATTATCAAACCCAAATATTTATTCAGATTATCATAACACTTCTTTCGATTCTTGTACAAATTTTTCCTTTCACTTGTTTGTTGTTTGTGATGCTCCTAATGTTCTTTGACAATTGAATCTACACAACATAAAAGAAATCCATTAAGAAATACGTTTTCATAGTTGATGACTATACAATTTTAAAAGTTAAAGCTATGAATGCTTACCTATTTTTGACCCTTCACATCTATCCCTTTTTTATTTAAGAGAAGCACATGTACTACAAATCCCCATCCTTGTCTTCTTAGTGATACAGACATTGTTGAATTCTTTCTTCCATACCTTCACAAAATATTGATATTTAATAAACTGACCATGTCCCTCAGAACTTTCTCAATATTCTTTATATAAGTTGTATATTTCTCATCATGAAAAATTATCTAGAATATGTATTGTCTCTCTATTTGGCATACACTCTCCATGCTTTGAAAAGAAATCTTTCATCCATGACAATGCAATGTTTAATAATGGCCCAAACTGTCGTTTATGATGTACTTCTGAATAAAATGAGGGATCCTTTTCCAAATTTTCTTGGATTCTTGAGAGACGAAAATTACCCATCGAATGAAACATTTTGAAATCCTTTCTACAGATAAATAAAGACCCAATATGATAATCATAACCTGACAATGTAGATTGCATGCATCCAACTAAATATGAATTTTGCATGCTTTTATTCATTGACAAATATCTCTTCCTTTTCTCTAATGAAAATTTGAAATCCATATGTTTTTAAGCAATCCTTTTAACAAAATTCACTTGAAATGAGAGCACTGGTAGAACTTCTTCTCATCAGATTTTCTACTCTACGCATTGTATAACTAGAACATCTTGCATTGATATGAAAAGGTCTGCTCCTACTCCTCGATGAAATATTTCATTGGATCATCATTTGTATAAGCATTTGCATCATCATTCTAAGGAATGTTATCCATAGTATGATCAGTTGTGCCTTTCAAACACTGACTTGGAGGATATTCTTCATCTTACCCTTCTTCAGTGCTATTGTCATAGTCCTTAGAATTTGGAATAAATGGAAAATTTGACTTGATGTTTATTGGATATTCTTCCTCATGTGCATTGTGAGTGTTGCTCTGATAGTCCATAGAATTAGGACTACATAAAAAATGTGACAGTTTACTTATTGAAAATGCTACATCCTGTCTTTTGTCACTGCTACTCTCATAGACCTTAGGATTAGGACTAAGTGCTTCATCCTATCCTTTGTCAACACTGCTCTCATATTCCATAGGAATCGGATTAAGAGGACACCATGAAACTCCATTCTTTTGAAATTTTTCATCGTGCTCTTCATCACTGTTGCTTCATAGTCCATAGGATTAGGACTAAGTGGACATTGTGACACTCCATTCTTTTGAAGTTTGTCGTCATACTCTTCATCACTAATACTCTCATATTCCATTGGATTACGACTAAGAGGACACCATGACACTCCATTATTTTGAAATTTTTCATCAAGGTCTTCATCACTACTGCTCTCATAGTCCATAGGATTAGGACAAAGTGGAGACCGTGACACTTCATTCTTTTGAAATTCTTCATCATGTTCTTTATCAGTGCTGCTTTGATAGTCCATAGGATTAGGGCTATGTGGACATTGTGACACTCTATTCAGTTGAAATTCTTCATCACTGTTGCTCTCATAGTCCATAGGATTAGGACTAAGAGGACACCGTGACACTCTATTCTTTTGAAAATTCTCATCATGCCCTTCATCACTGCTACTCTTATAGTCCATAGGATTAGGAATAAGTGGACACCATGACACTCCATTCTTTTGAAATTCATCATCATGCTCTTCATCACTATTTCTATCATAGTCCATAGGATTAGGACTAAGAAGACAGCATGACACTCCATTCTTTTAAAAATTTTCATCATGCTCTTCATCACTGCTGCTCTCATTGTCCTTAGGATTAGGACTAAGTGGACATCGCGACACTCCATTCTTTTGAAATTTGTCATCATGCTCTTCATCATTGTTGCTCTCATAGTCCATAGGATTAGGACTAAGTGGACACTGTGACACTCCATTCCTTTGAAATTTGTGATCATGCTCTTCATCACTATTGCTCTCATAGTCCATAGGATTAGGACTAAGTGGACATTGTGACACTCCATTATTTTGAAATTCATCATCATTCTCTTCATCAGTGTTGCTCTCATAATCCTTAGGATTAGGACTAATTGGACATCATGACACTCCATTATTTTGAAATTCATCATCATTCTCTTCATCACTGTTGCTCTCATAATCCTTAGGATTAGGACTAAGTGGAAACTATGACTCTTTATTTATTTGAAATTATTCATGTCCTCATTCATCAGTGTTGCTCTTGTAGTCCTTAGGATCAGGACTAAGTGGAAGAACTGACTTTCTATTCATAGTGGAAGAATTCCCGTTATATTCATTAATATGAATAGAGTTTTTACGCGATGAAGATGTTGATGCTTCATAAAGAGAAACTTCACTATTAGAAGAATCCATCCCTTTCAAATAGAAGAGGTTCAATGATGCAAATGAAGACTCTCCCAATGATATTATATAGCTTAAAGAATGAAATTTTCCCTCCAAAATTTTTCCCTCCAAAAATTTTGTTTCATGTATTTCCCTCCATTATTTTATTCTACAATTTATTAAAAAAATTTAACTAAATATTTTTTATGAAATAAATCTTTAAATTTAAAATTGTAAACTAAATCTTTTACCTAAATTAATTTAATAGTTAAACTATATAATATTTACTAGACAAATGATTTCTTTTTTTTCAATTTTTATAATAACTTCTAAAATAAACTAATCCCACATTCACTGTGCTGTAAAACAATTCCATAATATTCACTTTATCATAGTTTCCTATATCACCATAACAAAATTAACATGTTAATTTTTTTTGAAAACAAATTAATCCCACATTAACCATACGATAAAAAATTTCCATAATTTTGCGTATATAATAAATTTCATTATCACTATTACTCACATCACATCAAGGTTTTCCGAGGTTCGTTAAAAGACTAGGAGTGAATTTGTGGAGCAGCTACATTGCTATCAATAACATATTCAACAAAGGATTCTCGCATTTGAAAGGTTAGTTAATTTTTCTGCTTTGCAAATTTTAAAATTAAATAAGTTTAATGAAATTTAATTTAATTTTTTTTAAATTAAAAATTTTCGAGGGTCGGTAATGCTCATGCCGCCAAACGAGCTCGTAGGTTAGGGGTAGTGGGGCTAGCTACTCGACACCCTACCCCACCCTGGCAGCCTAACGACCCACAGGGGTGGTGGGGCGATTCGTGGAATTGCCTCGCCACCCTCGCATGTCGGTTGGCCACTGAGGTGGGGCGGGGGGCTGAAGATAGCCTCTGCCTCACCCCCGCGGCCCAACGACCCACAGGGGTGGCAAGGTGATTTAGGGAATCGCCCTGCCACTCCCGCGGGCAATTTGGCTGTCGGGGTGGGGTGGAGGCTGTCCGTAATCTCCTGCCCCACCTCAATGGCCCAACGACCCATCGGGGTGGTGATTGATTGCAAGAATCGCCTTGCCACCCCCATGAGCTGTTGGGCTGCTGAGTTGGGGTGGGGCTGGGGCTCGGGAGGGGGGGTAAGTTGTTGGGCCACCAGGGTGGGCTAGGGGGGCTGGACCCAAAGACCGGCTCGGTTGGCTGACTGATTTTTAGGGTGAGATGGCAGGGTGATGTATTTTTAAATTTCTTATTTTTTTAAAAAATTGTTATGGTTTATAGTATTAATCATCATTTATCGCTTTCGTTGTTAATTTGAGTTATTTTTTTTTTATGATTTACTGATTTATATGTGTCTTTTTTTCACAAAAATGGCATCAAAGAAGATTTCTGTGAATCTTTCTGGACCAAAGACTCTTAAAGGTGGATCTTCAAAAAACATTGGTGAATGAACCCCACCTGAGCTTATGGCTACAAATCCTTCAAGTGCCTCAAATGATAAGAAGATGATTTCATGCTGGAAGAAATCAAAAGAAGTGAAACTTCCATCAAATGTATAGTATGTGAAAGAAATATAAATCCAAAATGTGTAGATATATCTATATGTTTATATATCTAATGATAATGGAATTTATGAGTTCATGGGAAAGGTCATAGAAATTTGTTCAGTATCGAATAGTGAAGTTGTTTACATACTTAAAAAACTGCCCAAGTCACATGAAATGATTAAATACCAGTTATCATATTCATTGTATGACATGAGAGAGGTATTACAAAGTTGTGTAAACAAATTGTGAATGAGATGATGCAAAATATTGTTACTAAGTATTGTTATTTATATTTTTGTTTTGCGTTCTTGTAACTCTCTCACTATATTTTTATAAATTTGTTTTTATTGACATATGATATTTTGCTTAGTAGAATTTTGTTGAAAGTTGTTCAATTAGGTTGGGAGGCATTCATTTCATAGAGCATGATATTATGAAAGTTGTAAATAGTTTCTACTCAGTGTTAGAAGAAGATATGACAAAAAAGAAAAATGTAGTAATTCATAATGCTACAAAACTACATCGAAGGGATCAGAAAAAAATTCTCTAGTGGATAAATCTAGCAAAGGTAGACAAGTTACTTTTGAAGATGAGGAAGGTGAAACTGGCAGTGAAGAATATGTTGATGTTACCGAGGATGACATTGCAACTGAGAAGAGTTGTAAAATACCAAAAGTAACACTGCCTAAGAATAAATTTGTTCTAGTTAATGATGAGAATGTTATGAGGAAGAAAAGTAAAGTTGAACATTTTGAAGTAGTCATTACCAATAGTCATGAACCTAGTGAATCTTCAAAAGGAACTAGAGAAACCATTACACCAGGAGCTAATTTAGAGGATGGCATTATCAAAGAAAAACAAAATGTCATTCGAAAGAACTTGACAAAGAGAAACTTAATTGAGCGTGGTCATACATTTTAGTTTAATGTCAGACAAATCTATAAGGCAAGTGAAGGAAAATGTAAATATCAAATTAGAAAGCCACACCATCTGCATGTTCACAACTTGAAGACATTGATGACATACAATCCATATGCTCATGTGGTTAATTATGTGCTTCTTGTTGATCCAGTTCAAGTTCCCAACAAAGAAGCATTTGATAAGTCAAAATTTTTTCAATACAAGTATTATGTGCTTTGGGCGAACCATTTTGTAGAAGCTCAAAGACAATTGATGGAGGAGTATCCCAATAACCCACATTTTCAAACAATGAAATGTATCATTTATGCTGGTTTATCAAATACATAAGCAAAGTTAGTGGCATGGGATCATAATTCAGATAATGAATATAGGATGCCTATGACTTTCATCCAAAGGGTTAAATTTATTCATAACGAATTTGAAGAAACATGTGGTGGGTGTAGGATAAATGTTACTGTAGATTTCCAAAAGGAATGTTGTATGGAAATAGGCTATCAAATTGAAGATAAAATCAATTCAAAAGTTGTCAAAGGCGACAAAGTTAATGATTTATTCAGAGGTGTTGATAACATTTTCCAGTTGGCATTTATGACTGGAGAGATATGGGAATTGATTAATGAGATTTTTAGCATGTGGGAGAACATTGGCATTAAAAACCAGAAGGTCAAAAGGTCTAAACCATTGATATGTAGCAATAGTAAATCAGGTTCTAAAATGAAGCATCTTCCAGAAGATATGACTATCATACCTTGGAGAGCATTGCAAGGAGTGAAGGATGAAAAACTTGTCAAAGCAATATTATCTCGTGTGAGGTCAGGGGAATTATAATTGGAGGAAATGTCTGAGGAATTTCAAAAGTAAGTTTGTTGAATTATTTTTATTTATTTCTAGATTATAATTTTGTTTTAAATATAACATATTGTTCTTGTTAGTATTTCTTATACATATCATTATATTAACTTTTTTTAATTATCTATGCAGTCACAAAGTTTACATGAAAATTCAAGAACAAATGGTTAATTTTTTTAATGAAGATAGTTGGGATGATGTTGTAGGCAACTATCCAGATTCAAGTTCTACATCAACATTAATTTTTTTTTATCTTGCATTTAAAAAGGTTTGTTGATTTATACATTCATTTTTATTTATCTGTATACTATTTTTAATTTATAACTTACACATATATTTTTTATTTTATAAAATATGAAGAAGGATGCAAATGGAGCACCAGATAGTTTCATAAACTTTATCGAAAAATTTAAGTTTGAAAGACTGAAGAAGCAACATCTTAAGAAGAAATGTCTTAAGACTTTTGAACTTGATCCAACTCTTACTCATTTCATTTGGAATGGACTTGACACTATTCAATATCAAGTAATACAAGGTGACTGTGAAGACATTGCTAAACTCATACCTAAAAGGGATTATGCCCTAGTTATTGCAAATATTCCCCATGGTTTCAATATTCCAAACATTGACTATGATAGTGACCCTTATACTTATCAAGCTCTTAGTAAAGTGGTTGCGAGATTTCTAGAAGTCACGTCATCACCATTATGGAGATTTGTGACATTTCATTCAAACACACAATTGGCAATGTTATTGTCAAGCTTCAAGGGGAAAAAATTCAAGGATGCAGCTTACATGGTAAGATGTTTAAAATGTATATTTGATTAATGTTAAAAAACTAATTTGTGTACAAGTTAATTGAACTTTTACTATTTCATGTGACAAGAAAAAGTCAAATCTTCTTAACCGTGAAGATCAACTATTTATAGATGATTGTGAGTTCATCCATATTGATGGTTGGGAAAAAGATGATAGCTATATGTCTATGATTTTTAATTGGGTAGATGGAAAGAGTCATAGCGAAACACTGACTTATGATGTTGTTGTGAGAAAACTAACATATGAAGACAAAGAAGCAAAAGGAGAGATAGTTAACATTTATCAAAATCCACAATTATTGATTAACTATCTTATAGACATATGTTCAAATGAAGGAGATTGGGTTCTGGATTTATTTTCTGGCTCAAGTAAGTTTTATTTTATGGAATTGAATTTCAATATGTTATTTCTTAATCTATATGTTATTATATTAATTTACTTCATTATTTCTTTTGTGCTTGATAATTAGGTACAACACTAGCATGTTGCCTTCAAGAATGAAGAAATTGCATTGCCATTGAAAAAGATCCAATATAGTGCAATTATATTGAGAAAAGTATTAATTCTCTTCAATTTCTTCCAGATGCAATGCAAGAAATTGTGTTGGAGAAAGGGGACTTTAGTGAATCACGTGTGGCCAAAATGGTACGAACCCCAACCACCATTACATGGAATGATTGGAAAGGCATACATTTGGAGATTCACAAACATAAAAGATCCATTAGAAGAGGAAAATGAGCAAAATGAAGCAAGAAATATTATGGAAGAAGACAATGATGAAACTCTAGAGGAGGAAGAGTTTGGATTACGTGACATTGTTGATTAAATTTAAATTATGCTTGGAAATCAAGCTCATTTTTTGTAAATATTAATTAGTTATACTTGTAATGTTTTGACTTTGACATTTTATGAGAAGAATAAGCACTCAATTAAGGTTGTTATGTGTTCAGTATTTGTATTATATGATTTTCGCATTAATTTTTATGTTAATAATTTTTTTTTTGAAAAAAACAGTGATTATTATTATTTTTTCACATGAAATTCATAAAAAGAACTATTATTTAACCATTTTTAGTTAAATTTTTCCTATAAAAATTGTGATTTTGACATGTCATTTCTAGCAAAAAATTACAAAAAATTATCAAAACGTGTAGTTTTTTAGTTATATTTATGTTAAAAATGGTTATTTTTATGTCAATTGTTAAAATTTATTGTTTTTTATAGACAATTATTTCATGTGGATTTAAAAATTAATTAATGATGTATAAATATGTAGAATATCGACCTTCTTCTTCAAATATGCAAAACAATAAAAACTTCACTACAATATATATATATATATATATATATATATATATATATATATATATATATATATATATATATATATATATATATATGAAGAAGAAGATCACTTAAAAAAATATTAAATTTAGTAAATAATTATTTACATTTCATACATTAGAAAGCTTAAAGTCAAAAAATAGGTCTTTTAAAAAAAGGGCCTCATGCAGAATTACTAGTTTTTTAAATTAGCATGAAAATCACTACCATTCTAAAACACAATGTACATAAAAAAATTTAAAGTACCTAAAACTATGCTCCAAAAGAAACATGTGTGTTCTGCATCACCCCTTTTCAAAATCGAGTCACTTTTTTGCTATTTGTATGAAATAGGTAACAATATCAGTTCTTGTTTCGAAGTTTACATTGTTACATGTTGGATGTATGATTTACTAGCTAGTTTTCACATGAATGGTATATGCATGTGTGTATTTGGTTCATTTGTTTTCATTGAAATTTTTTTTTCCTATTTTTGCCAGTGGTTTCAGTCTTTCCTTTCCATTTCCAGATAGTGATGGTGTGATGGGATTTATTATTTGTTGAGATTTGGATTTCCAGAAGGTTTTTGGATCTAGGTGGGGTGGTCTCGTGAAAATTTCAATTGTTGTTGATGGAGACGGGTTTCTATGGGAAGCCCTCAACAGGTGGGTGGAGACAAGCAAAATCCTCAAGGGACGGTGAAGGAATTCTGAGGCATCCAAGCTCGGTTTGGTTTCGTTATCTCAAAAGTGGTTTAGGTGAGATCACTGTAGTTTGTGCGTGGAGGTGATTTAACCTCTGGATTCCCTTGGTTTTTTATGGATTCACTTTTCCCATGAGATCCCACATTCATGCTTGGAATATGGCATGGGGGTGATTGGCTGAAATAAATATTTGGTTCAACCCTACTATTCAACCAACTCACAGAAGAGAAGGAGAGATAGATCAATGACTTAAAAGTAAGCATCTTTGTGGGGGAAACCTCCTTTACATTACACAAATGAATAATTCCTGGATGATGCAAATGACAAGACCTCCTTTCAATATATAGGAGTCTAAGGGTTCACAATATAATCAGATCCGACATAACAATAATAATGTAAGGGACCAACAATAACAATATTGGGCTTCTATGAGGCACAATAATAACAATATGGGGATTGCATGGTCACAACAATAAAATAAGGGGGTTGCGCGAATAACAATAAGGGGCTACGCTAGCAGTATAGGGACCTAAAATGCCCCTCTCCTTCAAAAAGTGTTGTCCTCAATGCTTGAGTAGGTCTAGATGCTTCTGTATAAAAGTATCATCCTCCTATGTAGAATCTTAAGTGCTTAAGTTCTTCCACTTGATGAGGTACTCTGAAATTGATCGATTTCGTAGTTTTTGGGTTCTTATGACTGCTTCAACTTCCAATATGATTTTTCCTTCCTCGTCAAGTTTCAACAATATCGTTTGAACTGGGAGCTTGTTGCCTATAACCTTCTTTATGTATGAAACATGGAAAACTCGGTGCACTTGGGAAGATGCAGGAAGCTCTAATCTGTGTGCCATAGTACCAATATTTTACAAAACCTTGTAAGGACCATAGTTCTTTGGTGATAATTTATTATCCTTCGTAGCTTGCTTGAGGGAAATTTGTTTTTATGGTTGTAGCAGTAAAAATACTGAGTCGGCTACATCAAAACTTATTTTCTTACGATGTTAATCTGACTATTATTTCATTTGATTCTTTTCCAAAGTGGGGTTATCATTTAAGAGTTGAAGAACTTTTTGTTGATGCTTGATGTGATCTTCCATTGCTTGAACCTTAGAATTTTCTCTTAAAGATGGTGTGATGGATGGTATATGATATCCATAAAGTGCCATAAATGGGGTCATTTTTGCTGAAGTGTTATACCGCCATTCAACAAGAGGTAACCACTTGACCCATTATGTTTGTTTATCAGATACAAAGCAATGAAGATATCCTTCCAAACACTATTTCACTATCTCCATTTGTGCATCTATCTTGAGAGTTTCAGGAGTGGTAATTCCTACCAATGCACTACAAGATATGGCCAGGTTCATTTCTTCTTTATCTGGGGTTGGTTCCTATTGTATATCCTCTTCTTTTGATGTTCCTTGATCCTTTTCTTCCTCCTCTTCACAATCTATGTAAAATAATTTCTTCTCAAAAAACTGATGACCTTAAGTGTATTTGTTATGAAAACTGTAACAAAGCCTGCTTTCTCTTTTTTCTTCCAATTGTTGTGGTGTCAACCTTGCAGGTTGAGGAAGGCTAGGAGCAACAAGACTTCGATATTTATAGTTGTGAGTGATATGATTCCTTGTTGCCATAATTTTTCTTTCAATTTTTCTTACCAACCTGAATGCCTTTTCCAATGAATTAGGCTCCCAAAGATGAACCTTATGTTAAATGTTATCCTTTGAATTCCCTATGAAGAAATCAATCCTCAGCTTGTCTAGAATATCATTTACATATCCAATTTTTGGACATCCTCAATGTGCTCTACCATTGAACTCTTTTGCTTGATATTTATCAATTGGCTAAAGAAGATGTTGCTCTTTGTATCCTCATATTGTGTTATCATTTTCTCCATGAAAATTGACTAGGTGACAAGTGGTTTATGAGAACAAGGCCCTCTATATCATACAAAATGATTTGGTTATAAATATAAAGATGAAATACATACATTTTGTAACAACTTCACGTCATGCAGATTAAAATATTTCTCCATTTGTAGTATCCAAGTTACCGGATCCTTTCCATCAAACTTCCTCATATCTCATTTTCTTGCTTCTAGGAGATCGATCGTAAAATGACTATAACTATGTGATTTCAGATCTTCAAGTTCTAAAATTTCACCATGTGGTAGCCTACAAAGTCCTCTTTCCAACCCCATAGGTCTTATTGAGATTGGATTATTCAAAAAAGAGGTATGCCCAATATCCCCCAATGCGCTGATTATAGATTAGTTCCATAGAGCAAACTTGTATGAAGTCCCACGTGTCATTGTTTCAACTCTAGGCCCTGAAAATGATATCCAAAAAACTACAGTCTATTGTGTTTCTTTCAATTTTTAATAAATTTGAATCCGATGCCCAAAACAAATGTTATGACGATATTCCCAAGGTGACCTATTTGAGATCGAATTCGGAAGCTTACAAAAACCCTAACTTCCTTAGATCATATCTCCAAGAATATAGCGATACAAGATCTGAAATTCAGATAAGAGATTTATCAAAGGTCTCAAATCAAATGGGTTTTAATTTCGTCTTCTGAAACTTCATAGGAAAAAAGTTATAGTGAAAATTCCAGGATGACCTATTTGAATCAGAGAAACCATATAATCTAATGCTCTAATACCAAATGTTATGCAACTAGCTCACAAAATAGAAGAATAGATAGATTAGTGAATTTATAATAAGCCTCTTTGAGGGGGGAAATGCTCCTTTACATTACACAAATGAATAATTCTTGGATGATACAAATTCCAAGACCTCCTTTCTATATATGGGAGTATAAGGGGTCAGAGTATAATCAGAGCCGAAATAACAATAATAATGTAAGGGAAGAACAATAACAATAGTTGGCTTCTACGGGGCACAATAATAATAATACGGGGACTAAAGGGCCATAAATATACAATAAGGGGCTACACTAGTAGTATATGGACCTAACAAACCTAATCTATGGTTGGGTGGTATGTGGAAGTCATTCACATGCTTGGATTTTTCATATGATTGATAAGAGATATTTTCCATTGTAACTCATGAGTAATTATACTTGTTATTATGTGGTATTAATGGTTGTTATATCATTATTACTTACCTGGTTATATGTTGGTTATAAGCATGATTTTATGACATATTCAAGTTATGGCTCTTATCATGTGTTGATTTATAAATGAATGGTTATTGAATGCATGTCCTAATAGATGTCATTCAAGACATTGTGAGAGGAGATTAGTAATTCCTGGTAAATATTAGATAAGTTTTAGACCTCTATGTTCAAATATGTATTCATGACCTGTAGAGTATATGTTCTCAATGTGTTTGACAGAATGATTGCCATGGTTAGGATGGGCTAGGTTAATTCCCTAATTTAGTTTTGTGTTAAAGGCTTTGTATTTGTGTTATTTATCATTTCTTAGAGTTTGATTAAGTTTTGGGCAGAGGTCTAGATCCTAGCCCTAAGAAAGTGGCTCAAATATTGGGGCTATTGGCACAAAACTGAGTAAATTAGATTGTAGTAATTGAGAGTAAGTCTTATTGGAGGGAATGGATGGTTACAGTCGTTGGCTTTCCTTGTCATGGGAACGAATGAGGCTTTAGTTCACTAAAAAGGAATGTTAACTCAAGGGTTGGGCACCTGCAGTGGTTGGTTATTTCCTAGGGGTCTTGTAGCACCTTAGGGAAGTCAAAAAAGTTTCAAGTTGTTGATTCCTCTTCGTTAACTACATATAAGAGGCCGAGTCATGTCATAGTAGCCCTTAACTCATGTTTACCCCAATAGGCTAGTAAAAGTGGGTAGATATGGGTGGGGGTGGTTAGAGATTAGTATTAGAGCATGGTTCAAACACTTGGACCAGATGAACTAGGTGCACGTGGTTAGATATGAATTGTTATTGTTATGGTTTCCATGCATGAGGTCATGGTATGGAGTTGGTATGGTCATGCATCATGTTGATATATTGATATGATTATGATTATACCTGTATCATGCTAATTTGGAATGATTTTACAAATGAGATAAGCCTCCCCTGAACATTATTGAGGTATGATTTTGATTATGGCACCTACTTAGTTTATCTAACATGGCATACTTTCAAGAGCAAGAGAATCAAAGATGAAAAGAAAAATGGTAGACTACAGTTCATGTGACTCTCCCCATAGATCAGTTGAGCAACAAGAATATGAGTATTCTTTTAACACATGAGATAAATTGAGGAGTTTTAGGGCAGAGATCAAAGGTTGCAAGTGAGACAATGACAACTTGGTTGAGGCTCAGGAAAGACTTTCAAGGCCTCAGAAAAAGCAAGAAAAGTTCAATGCAATGATCCTTCTGAGTTTTTCAGATTTGGACAGACAGGAAAAATTGAGGATTAGTTAACAATACGAAGAGAAGAATAATGGAGCCCATGGTAGGAGGTCTTAGTTAAGATAGAGGTTGGATAAAGGGGACACAATGAGAGGTGGTAGATCATTGGATACACCTAACAGAAGGACTGGTATATATGGGTATCATTCTAGTTCCTCATTCATGAGACGTCATCATCGTCACCGCTATCACGATTATAGGAGGAGTGAGTACTTTCCTGAGTAGTTTAAGAGATTCAAGCTTGCTACATTTGAAAGAGAGATTAAGAAGTCATAAGATGAAGAAGCATGGTTGCTTGGGATGAATAAATTATTTAGGTTTCATACCTATTCAAAGAACAAGAAATCCAAGATAGCTACCTTCAGTCTCAAAGGGAAAGAAGACATTTGGTGGGAAGATGTGAAGAATGTAAAGGGAATTTGAGTAGATGATTTAATTTGGGATGAGTTCGAGAGACTCTTTAAGAAGAAGTACATATATGAAAGATATTACTATGATAGAGTTAACGATTTTTATGAGATGGATATCGGTTCTATGATAGATAATGAGGATGCTAGCAAGTTCTTGGAGCTGTTGAGGTATGTTCCTTACCTTAAGGATTAGAAAGAAAAGATTCAAGTGTTCATCAGTGGGTTTCCAACAAAAGATAGAGAACATATTGAGTTTGATGAGCCTCGATCATTGGAGGAAGCCATTAGGAAATTGAAGCATTTTTATGGGTATTCAAAGTGTACAACTGAGCCTAAGTGTGATTTGAAGGGAAATGATAAGGTTAAAGGGAAGTGACCATCAAAGAGGGGAATACCTCAAGATGTAGGTGAGAAAGAAAATGTTACAATACGTTCAATGCAATTGAGAAGGGACATGGGTCACATTCAGAAGAGCAACAAAATAAAGGTGATTGTAGGGGATCATTGGGGTTTTGGATATGTGGAAACTATCATCAAAAGAAGGATTTTCCATTGTTCTATGGTGGAAGGCCTCAAATATACAGTGCTGAAGAGGTGTGGATAGTTGGGAATGTGGGCCATAAAATTCCTTGGATCTATGCAAACATGGACAATAAGGAGGAAGATCACCAAGCATCCATCATTGAGATGGAAGGTAATTTTTGTGGTTGAGTTGTTACTATTTTGATTGAACCTAGATATAATTATACTTATGTTAACCTTGACTTGGTGGATGAGTGTGGTTTGAGAAAAGAAGTGCATGCATATTCTTGGTTGGTGCAGTTGGCTACAACTACTAAGAAGATAGTTCATCATTGGGTAAGAGCTTGTACATTTGAGCTGAATGCTATGCCTATATCAACACATCTAAATGTGCTTCCATTGGGATTGTATAGTATGATTTTTGGTAGGGATTGGTTGTACCTCCAAATAACCAAAGCATACTATTATGACAAGGTTATTGAGTGTTTGGATGATAATGGGGAAGATAGAATCTTATAGGGAAAGAAGAAGCCTACATCAGTGAGGATGGTTACAACTATGCAGACTAAGCACAATCACATGAAGGTATGTGTACTGTTTTCCCTTCATATTTCTAGTGACAAGGGTAAGGATGTTGAGGATGAATAAATATTCAAGAGGTACCATGTCTTATAGTCGTTTCAGGACGTATTTCCCACATAGATTTAAGATTTTCCTCCCAATTGGGAAGTATTCTTTTCTATTGATTTGGTACGAGGAGTGGCACCAACATCATAGACACCTTATAAGATGAGCACTCCATAGTTAGTGGAATTGAAGTTTCAGTTGAAGGAAATGATTGATAAGAGATACATTAGGGAAAGTGTATCACCTTGAGGTGCACCAGTGTTGTTCCTGAAGAAGAAGGAAGGTACTGTCATATTATGCATTGATTATAGGAAAATGAACAAGGTATCTATAAAGAACAAGTATCCATTTCCAAGTATCGATGACTTATATGACTAGTTGAAGGGAGCAACAATGTTCTCAAAGATTGATTTGATATTAGGATACCATCAGGTACACATCAAATAAGAGGACATCTACAAGACTTATTTTTTTGCTAGGTATGGGCATTATGAGTTTATTGTGATTGCCTTAGGTTTGAATAATGCTTCAACTGATTTTATGTTCTTGATGAATAACATTTTGCATCCTTATCTAGACAAGTTTGTGATCCTATTCATTGATGATATATTAATATATTCTAAAAATGAGGAAGAGCATGCGTAACACTTAGCAATAGTATTGAGAATGCTAAGAGAACATTAGTTGTATGCTAATATTAGTAAATGAAATTTATTGTAGATAGAGGTACATTACTTAGAACCCTTTGTTTCCAAAGAAGGCATAATAGTGGATCTAGAAAAGATAAAAGCTATCATGGAATGGGCAGCTCCTAGGAATGTTGATGAGGTCAGGTCATTCATGGGGCTAGTGGGTTACGACAGGCAGTTCATCAAGAAATTCTAATGGATTTCCTATCCTATTACATTAATGCAGAGGAAAGCAAAGAAATTTGGATGGACTGAAGAGTGTGGCATTAGTTTTGAGCAATTAAATCATTTTCTTACAAATGGTTCAGTCTTGATGATTGCAGATCCAGACAAAGAGTTCGTGGTGTGTACAAATGCTTGCAAAAGTGGACTTTGTGGAGTCCTGATGTAGTAGGGACATGTTGTGTGCTCTGAGTCAAGGAAATTAAATGAGCACAAGAATAACTATGTGACACATGATCTTGAGTTGTGAGCTATTATTCAAGCCTTGAAGATGTGGAGGCACTATCTTCTTAGCAGGAGGTTTGTGCTGATGAGGGATCAGAGTAAGTTGGGGTATCTATTTGACCAACTGAATCTAAATGCCAGACAAGTTATATGGTTGGATTCCATAAATGATTTTTACTTTGAGATCAGTTACATTAAAAGAAAGGAGAACAAAGTTACAGATTCTCTCATGGACAGTGCAGTTAAACCATGTTGTAGCTGTGAGCTCATATGGGACAAATTTGTAGGATCAGATGCTATAGGTAGGAAAATAGGATGACATGTAAAGGGAGCTTAAGCACAAGTTATAGAAGGGTACAAGTGAACAAGATGTGGACTATCGTCTCACAGTAGATGGCTTGGTGAGATTTAGGGACATGATCTATGTGCCAGATGACAGTGAGCTCAAGAAGATTATCTTGAGGGAGTTTCATGTCAATTCATATGGAGGTCACCCATGATATTAGAAGACATTGACACAAACAAAGAATTTCTACTACTAGCTAAATTTGAAGAAGGAAGTGGTAGAGAAGGTGAAATATCAGTGTAAGCACCCAACTAGTTTGTTATAGCCTATTTTGATTCCAGACACAAAATGGGAGGTCATTTCTATGGATTTCATTATAGGTTTTTTGAGAAAATAGAACTAGCATGATTCCATCATGGTTATGGTCAATAGGTTGAGCAAGGTACCTCACTTTATTATAGTGATGACTACTTATTCAGCTAGTGAGGTAGCACAGGTCTTTATCAGAGATATTATGAGGTTGCATGTTGTCCTGAAGAATATTGTGCCGAACATAGATGCTAAGTTCACATATAGGTTTTGGAAGGAGTTATTTGTAGGTTTGTGTACAAAATTTCCCTTTAGTACAACTTATCATATGTAGACAAATGGATAGATAGAGTGGGTCAACAAGATATTGGAGGATATGCTGAGGATGTATGTTATGCATCAACAATGAAGTTGGGAGGATTATCTTGAACAGGTGGAATTTGCTTACAATAATGATTATTAGGAGTCATTGAGGATGAGTCCATTTGAGGCACTCTATGGGTGTAGTTGTAACACTCTCATGAATTGGAGCGATCTAGTGAATAGGGCACTAATTGGAACATATATGTTCACAGATATGGAACATGAAATATAGGTCATGAATAAGAATCTAAAGGAAACATAGGATAGACATAAAATTTATACAGAACAACACAGTGCATTTAAGGAGTTTTAGGTTGGGGAGCATGTGTATTTCACATCAAGCCCAAGAAAATCTCCTTGAGGATTGTAACATGTTCGAAGTTTGCAATGAGAGATTAGAGGTAGTGCCTATGATCAACATCTTTCAAATGAGAGATGGATGATCAGATCTAGGCTATGTATCCTTCATTGTTTGCCGATGGAGGCAAATGATTTTTTTTATATATTTACATATTTATCTATAGTTTCTATTGTAATTACTAAAATTAGTTGTGCTATACAACTCCAATAAGTGGTATGGTTGTCATCTTGTCATGATGGTTTTTCTTTTGAGCATGTTGTTCATTGTGAATACTGCAACAAGCTCGACTATAAAGTTCCATGGGCAGTATGTTTTGGTTTTCAATGTTTGCTAGTCATAGTTGTCATAGAACACCGAGGATGGTGTTCCCCTAAGGGGGAGGGCTTTGTAACAACCCTAGGTTAAAATTTCATGTAATAAAGTTAATAAATGAAAAATAAGACCAAGGTCATGGGACACATATTCCAAGATGAATGTTGGGAAAAGTAGCCTAGTGGGCATCACTTGTTTATTATGGCTAAGGAGAAATTGGAAAAGGAAATGCCAAAGGCTTTGGAAAGGAAAAAAGGAATTATTGGAATTTTATTTATGAAAGTAAAGGAAATTAGGAGAAAAGTAAGGTGAAAAGTCACATTTTGCATGTGAGGAGGAAATTGAAGGAAAATAAGGGAAAAATAAATAAATTAGAGGCATCAATGATAAAAAGTCTTCTCAAGATCATTTCACAACTTTCGTCAACCTTTGTAAAATTGAGTTTTGGAATTTGTTTTAGATAGGTTAAGAGAACCAAGAGGAGAATGCAAACAAGCAGGTAATGGAAGGAAAAAAAAAAAAGCAAGGATCAAGAAAGGAAAGGCTGGATCAAGCAACTTCAATAGGAATAGTTGTAGGTAATAGGTTTCATGTATGATTTCCTAGTTGGTTTCATGATGCATGGTATATGCTTGTGTGTATTTGGCTAATTTATTTTCATTGGCATGGGTTTTTCCTGGTTTTGGCAGTGGTTTTAGCTTTGCCATGCCATTTCTAGATAACCATGGTGTGATGGGATTTATTCTTGGTTGAAATTTGGATTGCCGAAAGGTTTTTGGATTTGGATGAGGTGATCTCAGGAAAATCCCAAGGGTTGGTGGCAAATATTGTTTTATCTAGGAAGGCCTTAACAGGTGGTTGGATATAAGAAAATTCGTCAATGGATGGTGAAGGAATTATGAGGCATCCAAGCTCAGTTTGCTCTTGTGATCTCGGGACTGATTTAGGTGAGATTACAGTAGTTTGAGGCTAGAGGTGGTTTAATATTTGGATACCCTTGGTTGTTAATGGATTGTTTTGTCCCATGAGATCCCACATTCATGCTTGGAATATGTCACGAGGGTGATTGGATAAATGAAATATTTGGTTTAGCTCAATCTATGGTCATGTGGTATATGGAAGTCCCTAATTTTGTTGGCTTTTGCATATGATTGATAAGATATATTTTCCCTTGTAACTCATGAGTAATTATAGTTGTTATTATGTGGTTTTATAGGTTTTCCTATAATTGTTATTGACATGGATATATTCTTGTTATAGGAATTTTTTTATGATAGATTCAAGTTATGGCTCTTATCATGTGTTGATTGATAAATGAATGGTTACTAGATGCATGACCCAATAGATGTTATTGCACTTATTGTCAGAGGGATTTAGTCCTTCTTGGTAAATCTTCGATAAGTTTGAGATCTATAAGTTCATATATGCATTCATGACTTGTAGATTACATGTTGTCAATGTGTTTGACAAAATGACTATTAGGGTTAGGATAGTCCAAGTTAAGTCTGTAACACTCCACTGCATGTAAATATTTTTACGAGTTATGTTTAAAAAAAATATTGTTGTAAATGGTTTGGGGCCACAAGTAAAACATTGACTGTTATATAATATTTTGAATAATAAACAGTTAAGATTTAAATATGGAAAATGTGGGAAAGGGAAGCTTGTCAATATGGGGAAATAGTTATCTAGATAATTATCCACTTAGTTGAAGATAAATACTATGGGAATAAATATGTGGGAGAGAAAACATATTTTTAATCTGTTGGAGAAAAAAAAAAATCTTTTCCTTTTTAAAGGAAAGAGGAAACAACCTAGGCTAAAGGGACAAGCAGATCCCTGAAAGGTAGGATTATGCCAAAGAAACATTTGCTAACAATCATGTGTATGAGACATGAATTGGAATTAGAAATAGACCGCTAAATAAAGGAGGACACTATTTTTAGGTTGGGGTGAACCTGAGGACTTGGGTTCCTGGTTGGGAGGAAAAGAATTCAAATGCTGAATTTTGGAGCTAATACATTGGTTAGAAGTTCGTTGTTCTTGTTGTTTTTAAACTTTTCTCCTTGTATTTTTTAAGTTATTGATAAAGAGTCAGATGGGTTTCTTTGTATGTTGTTACTTATGGTTTGAATTAGGAATAAAAAATAAATGAATTAGTGAATGGAAGAAATAGAATAGGGTGAATTTGTATTAAGATAGATAGTCGAGGAGGAAAGAAGTAGCGTTTTTGGTACTTTTTAAATGTTTTATATTTAAATGGTTTATGGTATATTATCTAAGTTTGATTTTCCTATAAGTGCTAAACGCCAAATTCAATTATAAAGAAGGAATATAGATTATTTATTTCTATTTAATGTGTTATATTAGGAAAAAGTTTAGATTCAATTTCCTTGGTGGGATTTTCATAGTGGAAGCAAATCCCATGCTAGAAATTCCATGATAAAGATTATCTTAATGTTTGTAGTCATAAAATGTATAAATAAAAGAATAAGACAGATATGCAAGGATATATCTTCACCTATATTTACATCTAAGTAGGTGATGTCTTTTATGTTGAACTTATACCTGTCATGAATGGATAAGGCATGAAGTGCCAGCATCGTTTCAGGTTGGAGCAGGGAGTAAACTATTGTTACTAAAAATATGATACTGAGCGAGTTATATAGTTGAGATTAAAGTATAAGAAACGTATTCTAGAAATGATGAAAGGAAGAAACTTGAGATAAGCCATTTCCCACACGATCAGGGTGATATAAGTCACTCGATCAAGAATAGTATACTTTAGTTGGAATTCATAGTTTTTAAAATAAAATTAAACAGAGGATGCAAAAGGGATAGGTAATACTGAATTAGGAAGGACTAAGAAATATTTTTAATATAATCACGTACCAAAACCCATCCTAAGGTACCAATGAGGCTAAGGGAGTAAAACTCTTTAGAAAGGAACAAAACAATTAATATGCATAAAAAAATAATGAGGTAAGCACCTCATACACAACCTATAATGAGTGTGTTCCTGTCAGAGATTAACAATCATTGAAAACATAAATTAACTTTTATGAAAATATAGTTTTCCTGCAGTAGAGTCTTGCTGTGTGGCTTGTAGGGATAACATCAAATACATGCTAAATAACACAACTCAATCAAGTAACTAAAAATTACATCCATGGCAGACCAACCAAATATGAGTAGCAAATCCTAGTAACATGTAAGCTACGATATTAGTAATATGACGAATCAACAAGTAATTATTCTATCAGGAAGATAAAAGAGGAACAAACATTCTGTATCAGGAAATGAAATAAATAAGAATGGTATAGCCACATGAGGCTGTGGAGAATCAAAAGAAACATATAAATTAATTGTGCATTGGCCATTACGATTTTTTGTCTAGAACACATAAACTACTATAAACATGAGTCTATAGTTACTTTTGGCAAACTTACTGTTATAGTAACAAGTACTATACATATATCATTTTTTATGAAAAGAAGCATTGAAAATAGAATAACACTTTTCCATTTAAGGAGGAATAGTAACAAAAGAAACTAGAAAACAAAAACCAACTTCATAAGTTGTAAATAGTCATATAGTCACGCCGAAGGAAGAATGATACCAAGCCTTCCAAAAACAAAAAAAATCACGTCTTAGTGACAGTCACATAAACCCAGTAAAGGAACCAGAACGTCATACATTTTATACAACACTTTTAAATAAACATTCTAGCCAGCACATGGTATGAATGTATCCATATCAAAAATAAAGTATAGTGAGGGGGAATTAATAAGAGGAATATTCCTCTTAAACCAATTCTTTATGTCAACAACACTGGCCTAGCTCTCCCTATACACATTATAACAATAAACATAAACACACATAAAGAGTTTCAAGTGACTAGGCATCACAATAGCTCACATAATAAGAGTGAACTAGATTGACAACATGTAATCTCCGGGAGAGCCACATGAAGGGTACCTACCTAAACGTAAGTTAGTAGAAAAGTGAGGAACCATGATTCTGGGATTTCGAGAAAACCACAATGGAGGGAGCACACAAGTTTGTTACCAGGTAGCCACGATGCTACCCTTGCTGCAACAACGAAAGAGCAAAACCAAAATGAGCATTGAAGTATACCAAATCATATTAGGGTAATGACATCATTGCAAGAAGACCATTTATCATTGAACAATAGATACACACTGTTGATCTCGATCCATCCTTGAAAAGGGAAAGGAGTAAGAGGGGGAGCGTGAAGACCACATGAAATACCAGAGCTAGAGGAGTATGATTGGTGGAGCTAGTAGGTCAGGTACATTTAGAATTAATGGGGGGGTTGGGAAGTATGTCTTATGATTTTCAAATTAGAATATGGATATATATAGCTTTTTCACCCATAGTAGATAGTAAGGCTATGGGTAGTGATGAGAGGTACTATAAGGTTTACAACCATAATCTTAGCCATGGGGAAAAAAATATACTAATATGATTCCACTCCTTATATAAAAGTATCTCAACCTTTATAACCATGCGCTTATAGTAATAATGATACTTTAACAAAATATTATGACCAATCTCTCATAATACAAAAGAAAAAAAAAAAATATTTGCTTAAAGTGATATTGCATAAGATTACTGTGAAATTCTGTTATGGGTAAGTAAGAAGGGAGTGTGACAAAGTCCCTGATCTAGTTTTGTGTTAAAGGCTTTGTCTTTGTTTTATTTATCATTTTTGAGAGTTTCATTAAGTTATGGGTAAAGGAATGGTTCCTTGCCTTGAAAAAGTGGCTCATATCTAGGGGAACTTGGCACAAAACTGAGTAAGTTAGACTGTAGTTCATGGGAAGGACACTTATGGGACCAACTAAGGCTCTAGTTCACTGAAAAGGAAAGTTAACTCAGGGTTTGCACACTTGGAGTGGTTGGTTACGTACTGGGGGTCCTATAGCACCTGAGAGAAGTTAGTAAAGTTTCAAGTCATCGATTCCACTTCCTTAACTACATCTAGGAGGTTGATTCATGTCATAGTAGCCCTCAAGTCATGTTTACCCCATCAGGTTAGTGAAAGTGGGTGGATATGGGAGGAAGTGGTATGCACTGTATCCACCTCTTCCATTTCCTCTTCCTTCATTGATAGGTTGTTAACTAAATTGTTATGAATCAGGTGTGTGATAAACAACATGCTAGTTGAGCTTATTATCCCCGTTCAACTGACATTGTTGAGTCAAGTGGCTATTATATCCACCTATGGCACACCACTTAGGATTAACATTATGAAAATTATAATGACCCTCTTTAGTGTTGCGATTCAATGTGATTTGGCATATGCCATAATATACATCCAACAAAAATCATCAAACATCTTGGCTGAAGTAGTCAACAAATTTGCATTTATCCTTACTATACACTTCTATTCTAAAATTAATCATAGGGGCTTCACTTTGGGATAAATACCGTACCACGTGAGTTCATATTTGGTGATATATATTAAGGAAAAATAATGTAATATATTGGGCATATAGTAGGGGGTAAATGGTTTTTAGATTGGGAGGTATAAAAAATGGAGCTCAAAGCACATGAAAAAATATAAAGGGGTATAAAAAATGTTAATGAAAAAATGAACACCTACAATATCTAGTGAAAGTAGGGTTTTTTAATTGGGAAGGTGTATTGGCTTTGTATTGGTAGGGGGTTAAATAATGTGACTTTCAGAGATATTTTCCAATATGTAGTCAAAATAATGGTATTGTTTATTATGCCACGAATGCATGTGATATGTTAGAGGTTCATTTAGTGAAGCCCTTGCACAATTAATATGCTAAAGATTGTTCTATTGTAGAGATGATGCCAAGAAAAAACATTGTAATTATCTAATACTTTCTTCCAATTTATGCTCAATTGTGGAGTTCTTCAACTACTCTTCATCATTCATTTCAATGCATTGAGCCATTTTAAGGGATTCTTCACATGATTGTACCTCGCGTATTCTCAACGATCATTATATTTTCTACAACTGGTGGAAAACCTAGTAATGAACTAATAATTCTTCGTCAATAACATATGGAATATGGCTTAATAAATTTTTGGATCACTTATCATATTCCCTTATTATCTCATGTGGTCATTTTTTAATTTCTTTAAGTTTTGGGGCACATAATTTTTAACAATTTTCACTTTGAAGAAGGAGAGAAAGCTTTTTTTAATAACATTATTATTTTTGAGCTAGTTGTCTATAATATTTGCAAACCATGTTAATGCTCACTTTCGAAGAGAAACTATGAACTAGGTCATTCATTTGTCTTTGTCTATAATATCATTAGTTTCCCAAAACTTCTAACCAAAAAAGAAAATCTTCTTCAGGTCTTCATCTCCTTTATACAGAGTAATATGATTCAATCCCATTTTTATTGGTGACGATGCTTCTTTTTGACTGGTTGACTAGTCAATTTGATTAAATTTCACTCTTGGATGAGATGACAAGTTGAACTATTTTCTTGGCTATCGACCTTAATTTCTACAAAATATGACTCATTTGTTTGACACCCTTTATCTATATATTTGATGAACTCACTTATTCCATGTCACAACTCTTTAATGACATAATTTGCATTTTCACTTTCTTCAACGAATAGTAACTGCAACAGGGGGGAAAATCATGAGATATCTAAGGTGGAGAAGTATGCTTTGACATTATTGAGTATCATTCCTTGTTTTGATTTCAACAAGACTTTTAATTTATAGTCATTTTTTTTTTGGTAGATAACCACCCATGGGGGATTTGAATCAGTGACCTATCTCAAGGAGTGCTTTAACAGTACACCCATTCACCATCAATCTAAAGCCCCGTGGGCAATTTCTAGTCGATTAATCAAATTGTTTTTTTTTTCATTTTTTGGTGCCAAATACTAGGTGTTTCTGATAAATATACAATTGTTGTTGGAGGAATTCTTTAATGGAAAGACTTGATATGTTGGGTGTGGAGCCTGATTATCTTCTTTATTTAGAGGTATCATTGCATTCGACCCCAATTTGTAATGTGGTGGCAACGTCACCCATAATATTTGTGCTACCAGGGGGGTCCACGGGGGGCTGATAACAATATTTAGGAGTCCCCCCTAGTAGGGAATCGAGGACAGTGTCCCCAAAGCTAAAAATAGATGTAAAATTTCTTTGTAAAATGTTGTAATTTCGTAGTCAATCTAGGTTGTTCATTAGGTGGAGATCTTACGGTAGAAGTTATGATTAATTTAGGGTTTTTTTCCCTAGAAGGTAACCCCTCCTATATATGAGGGAATTTTATTGCGTTTATGTAGATCTGTATTTTGAGCAAGAAAGAGAGAGGAGATTGAGCAAGAGAGAAGAGGGAATTCGAGTGGATCTACTATAGGTTGTATCTCTTCAGTTTGCCGAATAATATAAAATGAAGGACTGGATGTTTCCCTATGTACGTAGCCCAAATTGGGTGAACCACATATATCTGTGTCTCTCTTATTTTATGTTTTTTCTATGTTTATATTTCTGCAATATTTTATGTGTTCCATTGCTCTATAATCTATAATTATCTAACAACTCGTATCAAAGTCAAAAGTCTATTTGGATGATAAACTCGCAGGAGAAAAGAATTCATGGTTTGAGTGGGAGAAATGGCGGAAGATGGTAGGTTTAGGGTCAAAAAAATTAACAGCCAAAAGTACCAATTGTGGAAGATGTAGATAGAAGATTATTTGTACCAGAAATATTTGTACCAACCTTTGAGCACAAAGGCAAAGAAGCAAGTGAGTATGACAGAAACAGAATGGGATATTCTTGACTAAAAGGCACTTGGAACAATATGGTTGTTCCTAGTGGTGTCGGTAGTGTTTAATATTCCAAAGGAAATGACAAAAAAGGGTTTAATGTCGGAATTAGCCAAACTATATGAAAAAACCTCAGCCTCAAATAAGGTATTTCTTATGAAGCATTTATTTAATATGAAAATGTCAAAAGGCGGATCTGTTACTGATCATTTAAATGAATTTAGTACAGTTACCACTTAGTTAAGTTCTGTAGGGGTAACTTTTGATGATGAAGTTAGGGCTCTGTTATTTCTGTGCTCATTGCCAGAAATCTAGAATGGTTTAGTTATGGCCATTAGTAACTCTGTCTCTGGATCTAGTACTTTAAAATTTGATGATCTTGTTGGTACAATCGTTAGCGAGGAAATGTGATGTAAAATCTCTGGTGAGACATCAGGTAATGCTTTGACTGCAGAGACTAGGGAAAGAAAAATGGAAATGGCAAAGATCCCAAGATATTACAATAAGTCAAGGAAAGGTAGATCCAAGTCTAGTTCGAGGATATTTTGGTGGAAATATAGGAAGGAAGGACACCTGAAGAAAGACTGCAAGTCTCGGAAAGGAAAAGAAGGAGACGTGCATTAAGAAAACAATCATGAAGCCAATGTGATAGGCGATGTGTTGCAAGATGCTTTCATTCTTTCATTATAAAATATTATTGATGAATGGGTGGTAGATTCAGGGGCCTCATTCCATGCCACACTTGATATGAAACACTTTCATGATTATGTTCAAGGAGATGTTGGACTAGTTCAATTTGGTAATGATAAACCCTGTAAAATCATTGGAATGGATACAATTTTCATAAAACAATAGAATGTAAATAAATGGCTATTGAAGGAGGTAAGGCATGTTCCAGATTTGAAGAAAATTTTGATTTCAGCAGGGCAGTTGGGAGGTGAAGGCTGTGTAACTAATTTCACAGATAAAACTGTGAGGGTCACTAAAGGAGCCTTGGTAATAGAAAAAGGAGAAAAGGTTGGTACATTGTATTTATGCAATGGTATATCTAATTCTGTTAATGCTTTAACCTCTACAGGAGAAGATATGGCATTGTGGCATCATAGGCTTGGGCACATGAGTGAGAAGGGGATGCAAATTATTCACTCAAGAAATTTGTTGCCAGGTTTGAAAATGCTGATTTAAAATTCTGTGAGAATTGTGTTTATGGAAAATAGAAGAGAGTTAGATTCCTCAGAGTTGAGAAAGAAAAGAAGAGCAAAAAATTAGAGCTTGTGCATACAGACGTATGGGGACCTGCTTAGGTATCATCTCTTGGTGGCTCTCGTTATTATGTTACTTTTATTGACGATGCAAGTAGAAAAACCTATATTTTATTATATTCAAAATAAATCTAATGTATTTGGAAAACTATGGTTGAAAATAAGACAAGAAAAAGGTTGAAGTGTCTCAGATCAAACAATGGAGGTGAATATTGCAACAAAGAGCTTGATTGGTAATGTTCATAGAATGGAATTCACAGAGAGAAGATAGTTCCAGGAACACCCCAAGAAAATGGTGTGTCAGAAAGGATGAACAGGACAATCATGGAGTGTGCAAGGTGCATGAGATTGCATGTAGGATTTCCTTTACAATTTTTGGAAGATGTTGTAGATACTGTTGTTTATCTAATAAACACAAGGCCTTCAAGTTCCTTGGATAGTGGTATTCTAGAGGAGGTATGGATAGGTAAAAGGATAAACTACTCATTTTTAAGGACTTTTGGTTATGAAGCCTTTGTCCACATTAATAAGGAAAATATAAGAAAGCTTGAGGAAAAATCAAAGAAATGTACCTTTATTGGATATGGTGTTAATGATTTTGGTCATCACTTTTATGATTATGAAAAACAAAAAATAATTAGAAGCAGAGATGTCATATTCAATGAAAAGGTTTTGTACAAGGATCAGCTGCAGGAAAGAAACAAGAAAAAGAAATCAGAGAATACAGGGTGCCTGATGAGATCACAGAAAAAGTGATGGTGCCTGAAAATCATAATGATCAACAACCATAACAACAACAAAAACCACAACAACAACAAGCACCTCAAACACCTAAAAATGGTGTTAGAAGATCTACCAGGATAAGTATACCCCCTAAACGATACCCTCCTTCATTATATTATGTACTGTTGACTGATTCTGGTGAACCAGAATGTTATGAAGAAGCAATGTAGGTAGAAACCAGGAAGAAGTGGTAGAAATCCATGAAAAAGGAGATGGAATCCTTAGAACATAACCAGACATGGGACTTAGTCAAGTTGCCTACAAGTAAAACAACATTGCAAAATAAATGGGTTTACAGATTGAAGGAAGAAGATGGAGGTAGAAAAAGGTATAAAGCCAGGCTTGTGGTGAAGGGGTTTGCACAGAAAATGGTATAAACTTTGATGAGATATTTTCTCCTGTTGTTAAAATGACTTCAATTAGAACTATTTTTTAAGTCTAGCAGTAGTTGAATATTTTCATCTTGAGCAGTTAGATGTAAAGACAACCTTTCTCCATGGGGATTTGGAGGAAGAGATATATATGCAGCAACCACAAAGATATTGGTAAAAGGGAAGGAGAAATAGTATGCAGGTTGAAGAAGAGCTTATATCGCTTAAAACAGGCTCCAAGGTAGTGGTATCTAAAATTTGATAGGTTTGTGTCTAGACAAGGTTATACTAGATGTCATCTAATCATTGTTTTTATCTCAAAAGGCAAAATGATGGTAGCTATATTATATTGTTATTATATGTAGATGACATTCTCTTTGTAGGTTCTAACATGCAGGAAATAAATGTGCTCAAAATAAAATTGGCGAACTCATTTGCAATGAAGGATTTGGGTGCTGCAAAACAAATCCTTGGTATCAGAATAGCTAGAGTCAGGAAGAATAAAAAATTAACATTGTCTCAAAGTGAGTACATAGAAAAGGTGTTGAAAAGATTTAATATGAAAAATGCAAAACTAGTTAGTATACCTTTGGCTAGCCATTTCAAACTAAGTAAGGAGGTTTGTCCCAAGACTCAAGAAGAAATGCATTATATGTCTAAAGTTCCATATGGATCAGCAGTTAGAAGCTTAATGTATGCAATGGTCTGCACAAGGCCTGATATCGCACATGCTGTGGGAGTTGTAAGAAGGTACATGAATAATCTAGGAAAATGATTTGGAATTTATCGAGGACAAATAATTAAAGGTATTACAGACTCATGTGCATGGATGTACCTATGTTACTTTATGCAATGGATCGATAATATTGAAAAATACATAGACACTAAGGTAGTTAGAGAAAACATAACAGGGAAACATGTAATACAACAAGTTTAATAAGGAGTTCACCCAATGCTCCTGGGCTACGTCTCCTGGTCTAGCTTTTAGTGGTGGCCTCTCTATTATGTTTTCAATGTAGATTTTCTTTACAACATTGAGCTCAACATCAGTCTCACTCAACAGATATGAGTTAGTGAGATTGTATTACACATACTTTCCTTACTGGTACTTGACCTCTACTGTTCACAATAGTATGAGCCCAATCCAAAACTCATACATGACATGCCTATGCTGAGGAGCTCGCTTGAACCTCTTAAGCTTTCTCTAGAGTGCACAGACTCTCTAACTCTCTTTGGCTCTATCTGGCTCGATGCTGCCTTCAGGTCAGCTCGGCTTCTTCTCTCTGTTCTTTGCTCTTAGCTTTCTGTGTCTAACTAACTCCTCTACGTGTGTGTGTCCTCTGCTTCTGTTAGTTTATGGATTCAAATCCAGTCTGTTTTTTGTCAGTTCATTTCTGCTTCCTGACGTTCTGGTTTTCCTGCCTCTATCCATTCAAACTCCCTTGTTATGTGTCATCATCACTGTGTAACACTTCACAGGGAGGTTGCCGCCTATTCTGTAATGGGTGAGTTTGTTAGGTTCCTGGGACACATTTGAATGGTTGATGATCAGTATGTATAACTGTCTCTTTTCCCATTAAGTAATGTTTCCGCTTTTTCACACTCTGTACTAATGCATACAATTATTTATAATATGTGGAATAGTTAACTACTGCATAACGAAATGTCTCAAAATGATAACATATGGGTGTACTGTGCTGCATCAACACTTCTCCCATGGCATAGTCACTAGCATCCATTTCAATCTCAAATGGTCTTTGAAGATTGGGCAGTGCTAGTACTAGTGCTGTACTAATCTTTTCTTTCAAGGTGTCGAAGCCTTTTTGTTGTTTGCTTCCCCGCTAAAACACCTTGTTCAATCCTGTTAAAGCATGTAAGGGAGCTACAATTAAGGAAAAGTTAGAGATAAACTTTCTCCAATATTGTGCTGCTCCTAAGAAGCTTCTAACTTCTGTAGCAGATTTGGGTTTAGGCCATTTTACAATGAAGGAAACCTTAGAGGGATCTATCTTCAATTCACCACCCCCTACAATATGACCCAAATAATTCAAATATGTTTTTCCAAATTCTCATTTTTATAGCTTAACATAAAGATTTTCTTTTTTCATAACATCTAGAGTCTGCTTAACATGCTTTAAATGTTCTTCCCATGTTTTACTGAATATAAGAATGTCATCCAAATATACAATGAAAAAATCATCAAGAAAGGTCTGAGTACATCATTCATTACTCTCATGAAAGTAGCAGGAGCATTAGTTAAGCCAAATGGCATAACCAACCACTCATACAATCCATGCTTTGTTTTGAAAGTAGTCTTCCATACATCTTGCTCTGCAACTCTAACCTGATGATAGCCACTATGCAACTCCAACTTGGAAAAATAAACAACTTCTTTTAACTGATCCAATAGATCATCTATGCGAGGAAATGGATAACGGTTTTTTATCGTTATCTTATTCAATGCTTGGTAATGAATGCACATTCTCCATGAGCCATCTTTCTTTCTCACCAAGACAATTGGAGACCCACATGGTGATGTGCTAGGTTTGATGAACCCCTTCTCGAGCAGTTCCTGTAACTACTTCTTGATTTCTACATTCTCTAAAGTGGACAACCTTTTATACCTGTGGTTACGATTACTGTTTGATCTCCTGAGTCTGACCCCAAATCCTTTTGGATAGTTGTAGCAGTCTTATTCTTCTTTCCCTCGAATTTCTTGGGTCTCAGCTCTAGATGCAGGATCCAATAGTGTTCATCATCATGCCCATCCTGCTTACAATGAGTGCATGAAGACTTTGTCTTTTGTATAGTATTGGCCTTCCTCTCTTTCCATTTCTTTTTTCTCTTTTCCTTGCTTTTACTTGCTGTGGGTTTTAATGATCCCCCAAATTATGGGTTCACATTCTTTCCTCTAGCCTCTAGATGTGTAGCCTGAATAGATACCTCATCTATGCTAGTGGGATTAGACATCAGAATAGTGCGCCTTAAGTAGCTTTGTAGACCACCTATATACTTCAGCAGAGTTTCAAGTGAGTCTAAATAAATTCCTAGAATCAAAGCTCTTTTCCTAAATTCTTGAATGTAACTTTGTACACTTTGCCCTTTTAATTGGTGAAGAGTTTTCCAACTCATCATGACTTGCTGCATATAGGCTAGTGGATAGAATTTCTTTTCAATTGCAGAAAAAAATTCATTCCAGACGGAAAGAATTTTACCATGTTTCTTCATGTCAGCTTGTGTCCTGCATTCCCACCATACCAAGGTAGTGCCTCCAAGGTGTAGGCTAGCCAGCTGAATCTTACTCTTGTTTGAATTGATGCTCTACACTTTGCAATAAACATCAATCTGTCTAATACAATTATCCAGCTTCTTTGCATTCAACTCTCCATCATATATCGATAAATCAAATTTAACATCTAATTTAATCCAAGATGTTTTCTCTTTCTTTTCAGGGCTACTAGGAGGTGTGGTAAGTTTCTCTTGTTTCCCTTTGACTTTAGAGTGGTCATGGAGGAGAGATTCTTTTGCTCCTTTATCTTGTTTGGAGTTTGATGAATCTTCAGCTCTACCTTTCTTAAATTCTCTATACATTTCCTCCACCATGGCTTTCACGGCCAGGAAACCATCCATGAACTGGGAGTCTGATTCCAAGGGCTTTTCTTCTGACATTTTCCTCTTAGAGTGTACTCTTCCAGTTTTAGGGTTAGCTTCAACCAACTCTCCTTCTCCTAATTTAAGCTTTGATCTAGTTAGCATTCAACAAAAAAATCCAGCACAAGCTTCTCTAACCTTAGTAACCTAGAGCTCTGATACCACTTAGTCTGGAATTTATCCAAGAAAAATAATTAAAGGTATTATAGAATCATGTGTATGAATGTGCCTATGTTACTTTATGCAATGGAATGATAAGATTGCAAAATACATAGACATTGAGCCAGTTATATAAAACATAACAGGAAAACATGTAATACAACAAGTTTAATAAGAAGTTCACCCAATGCTCCTAGGCTATGTCTCCTAGTCCAGCTTTCAGCGGTGGCCTCTCTATTATGTTTTCAAAGCAAAGTTTCTTTAAAATAGTGAGCTCAACTTGAGTCTCACTGAACAGATATGAATTAGTTGGATTGGAGTACACAAACTCTCCTTACTGGTACTTGACTTCTACTGGTCACAGTAGTATGAGCCCAATATGAAACTCATACATGATAGGCCTATGACGAGGAGCTCTCTTAAACCTCTCAAGCTTTCTCTGGAGTGCACTGACTCTCTGACTCTCTCTGGCTCTATCTAGCTTGATGTTGCCTTCAAGTCAGCTCAGCTTCTTCTCTTTGTTCTCTACTATTAGCTTTCTGCATCTAACTAAGTCCTCTGTGTGTGTGCATCCTTTGCTTCTATTAGTTTATGGCTTTAAAACCAGTCTGCTTTCTGTGAGTTCATTTCCGCTTCCCAGCGTTCTAGTTTTTCTACCTCTATCTATTTAAACTCCCATGTTCTGCGTCATCATCACTATGTAATGATACACAGGGAGGTGGCCACATATTCTACAATGGGTGAGTGTGTCAGGTTCCTTGGACACATTTGAATAGCTGTTATTTCTTTTTGCTCCAAGATGCCCCCGAAACACGAATCTTTTGCCAACTCATCATCCCCATCGGACTTCAAATCCCATGTAATCTTGCTTTATAATCTTGTCAAGTCTGGTCATTTATCAGGACATGCCTCTGCCATTGATCTGGGTCCCCCAGATCCTATGGTCGTCGTTCATATCGGGCAGGTAAGTAGCGTGACATTTACTTGTTCGATATCAGTGGTTTTCTCTCTCTTTCGTCATACGCGTGTCACTCAATGTGCGGAATCTGGCAGGACTCGGTCAAAACTACTTACTGCCTCGAGGCCTTCCAATATCTTGTTGGTTTTGTGGAATCGACGAAACCAAATTAATTACTTTTTCACATTTCATAGCCATTTTGGGTCCAGGCACTTCAGGGATTTCCTTCATTGAGGGGGATGCCGTGCGATATGCGATTAGCACTTTAGCACTAATCATGTATTAGAAACTACCCCCGTTCTCGAATTAGCCTCTGGTTTTGCCAATTTGCGCTAGCGCGCATTACCATGGGCCAACGGTCTGCGTGCTTGACCGAGGGTCCTCATTACTCCGCGCTGATCATAATTACAACTGTCACGAGGATTCCTTCTAAGAGCATGATCTTTCTAAGACTTGAATCTGTTTGGCATACTTTGAATGAATTTATGGAAACTTAGAGAGTGTTTAGGATCTAATTCAGATCATAACAGAACATTGGATGATGGTGAAGTGGATTTTTAGGTATTTGAGAGGTACCACAAATCAAACATTATGATTTGGTGGTTCAAACATTTCTCTACAGGAATATGTTGATGCAGATATGGCTAGTGATAGGAATAACAAGAGGAGCACAACATGGTATGTGTTTACTATAGGTGGAACATCTATCAATTGGGTTTCAAAACTATAAAGTGTTGTTACACTCTCAATAACAGAAGCAGAGTATGTTGCTGCTACAGAGGCTAGTAAAGAAATGATTTTGTTACAAAGGTTTCTGGATGAATTGGGTAAGAAGTAGGAGGTTGGAAGCTTATATAGTGATAGCTAGAGTGCCATACATCTTGCAAAGAAATCTACATTTCATTCCAAGACTAAACATATACAACTCAAGTACCATTTCATATGGTGAGTGTTGGATAATGGACAATTGAAGTTGGAAAAGATACACACTAGCCAGAATCCTGCAGATATGTTAACAAAAGGTGTATCCAGGAAGAAACTGAGATTCTTCTCAATTTGAATTGGTCTTCAAGTATGATGAAGAATATGAGAAACAACCAAGTCTAAAGTGGAGTCATTTTCCAGCAAATGAAGCAGCAGCGGAGTTTTTATAATCAATCTCCAAGAGGGAGATTATTGGGTGTGGAGCATGATTATCTTCTTTATTGAGAGGTATCATTGCATTGGACCTAAGTTCGTAATGTGGAAGAAACACTGACCGTAATATTTCCACTGCCAGGGGGGTCCAGGGCCTGGGGTGACAACGATCTTTAGAAGCCCACCCTGGTGAGGGATTGGGGGCGGCGCCCCTGAAGCTAAAAATAGATGTAAAATTGCCTTGTAAAATTTTGTAATTTCGTAGTCAATTTGGGCCGTTCATTAGGCGAATATCTGACTGTAGAAATTATCATTAATTTAGGGTTTTTTTCCCTAGAAGGAAACCCCTCAATATATATGAGGGAATTGTATTGTGTCTATGTAGATCTATATTATGAGCGAGAAAGAGAAAGGAGATTAAGCGAGAGAGAAGAGGGAACTATAGCGGATCTGTTGTAGGTTAAATATCTTCAGTTTGTTGGATAATATAAAAGGAAGAACTGGATGTTTCTCCGTGGATGTAGCCCAAATTGGGTGAACCAACTATATTTGTGTCTGTCTTGTTTTATGCATTTTCTGTGTTTATATTTCTGCAATATTTTATGTGTTCCATTTCTCTATAATATATAATTCTCTAACATGATATTGGTACAGTTGGTGCTTGAGGTATTTCAATACCAAATTCATCAATTTCCATCTCATCTAATTGCCTTCTAGGATTTATTTGTAGACCATTTTTCTCTGTGAGAATGGGTAGTGCTACACCTCTCAACTCATGATGCTAACATCAGAGGAGTCTCATGCACCTTCTCTCTCATGCTCAATAGTTTGCAATTTTTCCTTTTGTATTCTTCTCTGATTTATTCTCGTATTTTTTGTCTCTTTTCCATTCTTAAATTTTGAATGTTTGTTAATATTTTATACGGAGAAATATCCATCGAGTGTCCTTTCTTGACTCTCTTCCTCTAGTGGCTTCTTCATAGATGGCTAGATTCCTCCCATTCTAGTTTATTAATACTTCTCCTTTTCTCCTTTTTCTTTTTCTTATTTATTCTTCATGATTCATTACCCCCCATGTTGAGCTAACTTAGTTTTATTCAATAATAGAAAAATAAAAATCTATTTTTCTTTCCTCAAAAAGTAATTCCATGCTTCTTTGATACGTTTACAATGAGAGTCAAATGAAAAATTCTGAGTTGATTTGTTTCTATTGGTGGCTAGATTTTAATGGTTCTTGAAGAGGTGTTTCATATTCTACTATATGGAAAACTCCTTTATCAAGGAGAAACTTGTGAATTAAAGTTGGTGTAGTTCAAAAAAATCTATCATGAAAATCGTTGAAAAACATGCTTTAATTGGCTCAATAGAAGTTCATTCTTCTATTGCTTGTCTTCACAAAACTCATCAAAGATCCTTTCAACTCACTCATGTATGTTATTGCATAGACAATTTGTGACTTTCAGTATTAGTCATCTCTTGTCTTCCTTTTCTCATATTAGTACTCTCGTTGAGGAGTTTCTTAATCTCAGCATGAGCTACTTCAACAAATTGTTCATGTGCTTTTGTGAAAAAGTGTGCCCTATCCTATGCAATTGATATTCAATTTCACCTTCATTAGTTCTTCAAATAAATTTTAATCTTAATTTTCAACCACCGTTGTATCTCTTTTAAATCTAAAATTTATGTTTGCAATTTGTAAGTTCTTAGGTCCAATACTACCCTCAATGGACCTAATGTTATAACCCAGCAGATGTTACATAATGTAGAAAGGACACAAGAAGTCATATAAATAGATGAAACATAAGAATAAAGGAAGAGACACAAAGTAAAAAAGAACTAGCAAAGAAGTATCTTATATAATATTCTTGAGAAGCCAATTACAACAATTCAACTGTCATAACTAACTTATCCTATCTGACTTGTACTCTCAACTTTATTAGAGATTCGACCAATTTTATAACGTAGATTCTTGACTTGAATGGGTATCAGAGCATGGAGCTGGGCTACACTTTTTGGTGAAATGAGGGTGTGTTTTACTAAAAAATGGACACTCAATTGACAAATTTTAAGCACTTGATCAAGAAATTTTCAAGTGCTCGATCGAGTTGTTGAGGTGTTTAAAAATTTCTTGATCGAGCGTTTAAACAAACCCTTGATCAAGTCATTTTCTAACCCAATTTAACAACTCAATTGAGAGTTATGGGTCGATTGAGCTATATTTTCGATTAAGCCACATGCTCGATTGAGTGTTATTTGTAATTAAACTACCCCGGCCACAACCTATGAAAGTAATTTTTCTCAGTATGCGAGAGGAAAGGGAATTCGATGAAAGATTTCTAAGCTCAACTGAGATTGAGGAACTTAATCCAACTCCCCATCAACCCTGGCAATGACCTAGAGGCTCAAGCCAAGGTAGGTTTCCTGTCATTTTTGCATCTTTTTTTTTTTGTAAAATAAAATAATTAATTTGAGAAAAAACCTAGCATAAAAAGCCTATAAAAAATAACCATGAAAATGACCATGAGAAACACAAAAAACCCCCAAGAAAACCTTGGAAACCAAAAAAAACAACCTAGAAAACCCTTGAAGACCAAAAAGATATTAGAAAACCACCAAGAAAACCCTTGAAAAACACCAAAAAAACTATAATTTAGGTTTTAATTTTTTTCCTTTCATTTCATTGTATATGTTATGTGTAATGGTAGCATGTGTATTATAAATATTTTATATGGTAAACTTTATTTTTAATTTTTTTATGTTTTAATTTTTTTTAGTAATTTTGTGAAATAAAGTTTCAATTTTTTTTTTGATTTTTTGTTATTAAAATTGTGTTTTAAATTTTGAAAAAATTTGATGAGAAATAGGCCAAAAAAATTCAAAATGGAAAACTATTAAACTATAGAAATCCAATAAAAAAATAAATTATGGAATTTAAATTGACATAATGAATATGGTTGCTAATGGTGAACCTCCATTAATTCAAATAAGAGGTTCTATTTCACTTTTTTTCTTGTTTTTCAAGTTGTCTATGATCCTCCATAATTAACCTGTGACTTGAGGAGCCACGGCCTAGGGACATCCAATCTGTCAAAGTCACCTTGGGATCACACCAAGCCTGGGCCATACCATCTCCAAGCTAACTAGATTTTTTATCATGTCTCCTCCCCCTACCACATGTCCCAACCACCCCCCATGAGGCTTGATCTAGGTCTCCTTGCTAATGAGGCCCATTTCATTTTTTATTTTAAATTTAAATAAAATTTTATTTTAAGTATTTTTTAGTAACAAATATAGTGATTTATTTTATAAAATTAATTGTACTTAGATACAATATTAACTAAATGAAAAGTCCAAAACAATTTTTTTCATTTAATTAATTTCTATTAACCATATATATATATATATATACACCTAGTATAGAACACTTCACGTAACTATATAACTATATAACATAGTTATAGCTATAACATTTATGTCTCTCTCTCTCTTGCAAACATATATATATCATTAAACATAGTTTTATAACTATTTAACGTAATGTGCTCTTCATAATAACATATCATGAATGATGCTTGACAATTTTTTTAGACTCGAATTGATCTATAAATGGTAATTTTCCATAAAATTTCCATAAATTTTCCATTACTCATATTCGTAGAATTCTTTAATATAATGATACATGACAACTATATTTTTAGTTACTAATTGAACATAATTGTTTAATTATTTTTAATATTTTAAATAAAATTTTAATTATTTATTAATATTTGTATCTAACTATTATCATAATATTATTTTATTTAAAGGACTGGTCCCTCTCTAGAATAATTCTTTCCCTTAGATATAATTTTTAATTATTTATCTTTAACTAACTATTATGAAGAATTATTTTTAGGTACTAATTGAACATAACTGTTTAATTATTTTTAATATTTTAATTATTTATTAATAGTTTTTATCATAATATTATTTTTATTTAAAGGACTGGTCCCCCTAGGGTAACATTTTTATTAAATAAGGTTTTTGATCCAGGTACCTAGTCAAAAGTAGTTGTTAGTCTTTTTAGCCATTGGAGGCTTCGCTCTGTCTATTTAACCTGCTAAGCTGGATCTGTTTCTTCAACTTGTCCTGACGATGAACCACACTGGTTGGTTCGAAACGCGTCGACAAATGATGTCTCATGTGTTGTTCGCCGAAAAATCTTTTGTAAACTTGATATGGATCACAGAAGCCTAAACTCAACTATATATCTCTTAGTTCCCACCTTTATTAAATTTATTAGTCGAGTAACGATTTTGTAACTTACACTTCCTATATTTTTATTTAACTATATAATGCAACATAGCATAACTATATATATATATATATATATATATATATATATATATATATATATATATATATATGTATATATATGTGTGTATATATGTGTGTGTGTGTGTGTGTGTGTGTGTGTGTGTGTGTGTGTGTGTGTGTGTGTGTGTGTGAGTTTAATTTTCAACAATGGATCATTGATACATACATTAAATCCATGATTAAATCTCTTCTAGTTCACCTACTCAGCATAGTTGATCTATGATGTTGGATAGCATTAATCAGTTTATCGAGACATACCAGAGGGTGGGCCCACAAAGACACCTCATATATTCCATACATAGGATTAGGAGGCTAGAGGTTAGAGGTCCACACACTTAGAAGGCAGTGAAATATGACACTGTGGACATTGATATTCATGGGGAGTTGTTTGAAATCCCTCCAAAATGTTGTGCTAGACATGTTCATCAGAGTTTGCTAAAATATTTTAAGAATGTTGATGCGACCTCTTTTGTTTATTATCGATTTAGTAGATCTTGGGGCTAGTTTCTACACCATGACCAGGTCCCCATTTACTTTGTAAAGCATATATATGCATATTTTGTGCTACATATGAGGTCAAATTACACCAACACCCGATCTAAATCTTATGGACTCAGATTGGGATGTAGTTATGAGGGTCTCTAGGCTCATAGGGACCCTGCAGATGTAGCCCCACCTCCGAGATTGTTTCCATGATCATATCAGAGCATGGTATTTCCAAAGGATCTAGAGAAGTTGTGATAGATTGGTGCTAAGACTAGGCATACCGTTTGAGATAACATGCATAGGAAATTGACCATTGCACTAGTTGCATTGTGTGGAGAGATGAGAAGACCACCCTCATTTCCTCGTGGCTCACCAGTTGAATTACATGATGATTCATATCTCGAGTGTCTAGGATATGACCAAATTTTGTCATATGCACCTACGTGTCATGTTACCATCCATGACACTTGGAGGGTGCTCAACCCACATTACACATACTAGGTGCATACATATGAAACTTTTGACTCTTATTGTTAAATTATACACCATTTATATTAATAAGTTTGTATCAGATTCTATTTATATCAATAATTTCAAGATAACATGCATGCACAACCCAACTACATAAATGATATTTTGAGGTCATCTAAGGGGGAAGTTGCCCAGTCAAAGCAACCTCCTATAGTGCATGTTTCCATGACTCTGTCTCCTCCACCTCCACCTCCACCTCATAACACTCATGGACTAACAATAGAGGTGATTTTTTTTCATTCCTAAGGTTTCAAAATTTTCTTTTTCTAAGTTACATGTATGCATGCTAATTAATTCGTAGGTTAATTATAATTTGTATTTTCCATTGCCTACACAGACCCAAATACAGAGGGGGATCCATGTTGCAGTTATGTGGACACGTTAATTGGGTGCTAGGTATGGAGGCATTGAGCCATACGCAGGGGAGCACCAAACCCATATTTATTAGACCCCCATCCAACCTATATTCAATTTGCACTCGACTGAGTCACAGGCAGGGGACTATTTAAATGCATAGTTTAAAATAATTTATTTCCAAATAATTTATTTTGTACAAAGAATGTTTTAGCTAATTTGAATTTGAATGTGTTATATTGGAGTACTGGATTATGGATGCTCACTTTGTGTAGTGGAACACACATAAGAGTTATAGAAGTGATACTTTCTAGAGTGGATCATAGATAGTTTGTATATTTTCAAGCCCATTTCATATGGTGCATTCACAGGTGATCTGCAAACTTTGTATATTTTCATACGTGGACAGTTTATGGATGCATGGAAATTATTTCAGTTTATGGAGGCTTAATATTTTACTTTGTGGATATTCATGTGCATAATGTAATTTGTATATTTTCATATGATAGTTTATTATCGTACATAACTAACAAGATAACAATTTTGACTTCTCGGGAACTAAACTAAGAAAATAAGTACAATCTTAGACTATGATGCAAGTCAATTTTATACTTAAAATGAACTAAAATAATTCTTCATGGTTCAATTAAAAAATACAAATATCATTGAAATACATTTTAAATTTGATTTTAAAATATGTTTTCAACTAGTAATGTTCAACTAATAACTTCTTTTATTGAATTTTATTTCTTTTAAGATCATGTACAACAACTTAGTCATAACGCATGATATAAGTCATATTATTGGAATTTAATATACCAAAAAACAATTAATAATATGTTTTTAGACAATTTTATATAATTTTATGAATTTTCCTAAATTTAGGTGCCTATCAAATGTTTCAATGAATTCCTTATCTTAAGACATACAATTAAAAACATTCAAGAAGTAAAATTTTACAAAATAACAGTTTTGAATTCTAGCTTCATAGACTAAGGAAATAAGTATAATCTTACTCTAATGCATGTCACGTTGATACTTAAGATGAACTAAAATATATCATGTACGTCAATTTATTATTGAATTTGAAGAAGGTGTCTTTCAGTGCAATCAATGTAAGTTAATTTAAAAAATTAATGATATATTTCAAAATTTTATGCACTTTTCTAAATTTAGTTTCCTATCCAAGAATTTCAATCAATTTCTAGTCTTAAGCCCTTCAATTAAGAACATTCAAGAAGTAAAATTTTACAAAATGACAATTTTAGTTGTCATATTGGCTAGTAGAAAGTGTCTTTTAGTGAACAATCAATGTATGTTAAATTACAATGATTTTAATTTAGATGTCAAGATGTAAACTACTAATAAGTTTTATTCGATTTTATTTCTTTTGAGGTTATCTAAAAGACATTAATAGTCATAAAATTATGTATATATAGTCAACACACACACACACACACACACACATACATATATAAAATTTGTTGCAGTTTTTACATTCCAATATGAAGCATGCGTGTAACTTCAAATTTGTTTATATCAAACTAACACATGACATATTTATTAATAAGATAAAAATATTTCAATGTTGCTCATAACCTAGATTGTTGAATTTCCATTTTAACTAAAATGACATATCAACTTGGTTGTTGCATATTGAAATAGATTTTATAGAAACTAAATATGTAAGACATGTATATAGATCTATAAAAAAAATTGCATGCTCAACATGAATACTGTACATATGACATGTAAAAAATTTAAGATGAAATTTCTTACTTAAATCTAAATCCCTATTGATTCTAGATTTTAATTAAATTATATATATATGGGGTTCACATAAGGATATTATACTTAAAAATAAAACCTCCTTGAAACTTGGTGCACTTTAAAAACTTAAGCACCTCAAGAAAACTAAAACATATATGACATATATATACACCATTATGAGTCCATCCTAGATACGAGGGAAACATTTCTCCATTTAAAAATATAAAATTACAAAATTATTCAATTATCACATTTATATATTACAAAAATCATACATTTGAGATATCTTACACTAGATTACATTACATTTGACTGCTATAGACTTGGATTCGAGGTTTTCCATTTGCATCATATACTCATCTGGCCAATGGCTCATAGGAATGCAAGTCTCCATAATACATTTACAGTCGAATCCTGTCATCCTCCATATCCTTGGTTCACCTTTTTTTTTTGGATTTCTATGAGATTGATCTAAGATGCTATGAGTATATGACAATATTGAAAAGATATATAGTCAAGCATAAAATCTCTATAAATGATGTGATCAGTTTGTTTTTTAACTTTTAAAAAAAATGGCCCATCACAACTATGTCACCAATTTGGTATGTGAATTTTACATCTTCATATGGTCTCACCAACCTACTTTTCATTTGTGTGCATCACACCAAATAGTAGGCCACATTCTCTTCATTTCATGTAGGGGAAATGACAACAAAAATGTCGCCTACAAGCAAAATACAAAATATGTATTAGTTAAATATGTTCAATTTAAATTTATAGATCAAAGTGTTAATGATAAATGGGCCATTTACCTTCCCTTACAAGATCAAAGACTTGATCATGATCAAGTGAGATGATGGCCTCTTCATCGTGTATCTCTTGGCACATCAGAATTGGATGAGGTCCCTTTGGATTAAGAGGGACATATTTCCATAATTTCACGTACCCATGTTTCTCATATTGATCATGTCTACATCTATTAACACCAATGAAAAAATCACAAAAACATGAAAGTCTTCATGTCTCAGTGGAAAATATTTCCCCCATGTCTTTGCTTTGTACTTAAGTGTAATTCCCTTGTTCCTACTACAATATTACAATACCAGGGAATGTATCTATTCACATTGCAAAGTTCAATATTCTAGAAGAACCTAAGAACATGTCTTATAGATTTGTGTCCTTCATCTCCTAAATGGGATCTGCACCATTTTACCACCTCTAGTGATGATTTGAGTTGATATGCATCATTACACATTTGGTACCTCCTAAGTGCTCTCTTCACACAAGCACCTGCACCATAATGCTCACCCTTTCCATGCCTTGTTTCAAAGTAGCTCCATGAATGCTAAATTTTTGTCTTCTTGTGGAGTCAACTCAAAGTATAAAAGGTGTATGCTAACTTGAAATGCCTTGAAGAACCATCTAACCATATCCAATTCTTCCTCGATGATATGCCATTTTTTTTTAATGATTCATAAATCATGTCAAAGCATTGTTGCAGAAACAATGTGTCATTCTCAAAATCATCACTAATGTAAATGTGATACTCCTTCTTAATCACATCACATGACTCGTTAGTGTTATCCCTTCCATAAATGTTCAATCTTTCATGTATGTACAAAACATGTACAAATATGGGTACTTGGCCTGAGTGGTAATACTCACTTTGTATCTTTGTCTAAGGAGAAAATGCATAATTCTTAGCAAAGTCAACCTCTAGTAATATTGTGCCTAGTAAAAATTCCTCGAAAGAATGCCTAAATTTAGATGCTTGCCTCTTGGACCTATGAAATTGTTTGATATGTTTATAGATATGGTTTTGAAGAACCCCCATGAACTATGAAATAGGAATCTCAACCTCAAAATAGTTGATCCTATTAGGCCCCAACGTTGAATAAGTGGTTGATTTCCCATGACATACTCATAATGCTTCCATGTGATTGTGACATCTAACATACTATACTAGTTGGGATTAATAAGAAAGTTCTTATGGAACAATGCCAAATCATCACATTCAATGCATCTTCTCCCACCTGTACATATTTTCTTGTAATACAACTCTGACTCACTTCTGCACAATATTGATGAAACAAAATCATGCACTGTACGAAGAGGAGGGTCATTGTGCCAGTTCTTCTTGTAAAATTCAAGGAAAGTGTCATAAGGAAGATGAAATTCAACACGATATCAACAACAACACGTTTCATGGATTGTATTAGGCCTAATAAAACATGGCTTCAATTTATGAAACATCCTTATGGATACCTTCACATGGTGATTTCCTTCATAAACTTCCTTGAACAATGCAACTTCTATCACTTCTATAATGTTCTTAGCATGTTCCACATACTCACCTTTATCTATTCGACATCATATGACATGCTTTTTATTTAGAATAACACGAGAATGACTCTCCCAAAACTCTACCACAAATCCTTTAATTCCCGCTATAAGCCAATCCTGATAGGGTTTCCTGGTGAAACGAGCCCAATAAGAAGAGTCATCACTTTCATTCACTTGAACCCTGAATTTGGTATGGTTGTGAAAGTTTTTTCTTGAGACATGAAGCAATTTTGAGATTGTTGCCAAATTTTGCTGTCTTGATGTACTTGGTGCAACAATAGTAGTTGTAAATGCCTTGTGCACAACTCACACATTGGGTTTTCTTGATTTTCCAAACATAATGAGTACCTTTGGTATATTTTAAGTGACATTCATATATGTCTTCTTGCTTTTAGCATCTTGGACAACTAAAAGCTTTGTGGCATGTTTTAGTTTATTATGTTTCATCAACCCCTGTAGTATCTAATTTTGTACAATAATTGATTTTTTCTAAAATTATTGTCAAATGATGTTATTGACATGGTCTCTAATAGTGCAAGTAGGGATAGGCTCCCCAAGGTCCTCTATTGTGATTGCATCCAAATTTTCTGCAAGTGATCTACCCCTTTCCAAATGAATGCAACTTCTTGTTATCCTATCAACTTGAGAGCAAATCATTTGTTCTTCTAGTGGTTGATCAACTTGATAGGGAAAATATTCTTCCTCTGTTTCTTGATTATATTAACATGGCACATGTTGTTCTCCTAGTGACAATTGATTAGCTTGATGCGGCACATGCTCCTCTAGTGGTTGATCAGCTCCATAGGGCACATCTTGATCATCTCTCGTTGATCAACTTGATGGGACACATATTATCCCTCATGTGGTTGTTCAATTTCCATCCCTACATAGTGGATTACAAAATACACTTGTAAGCCAAGTGAATCATCATGATAAGACAAATTAATAGTAAATATACACATGTTTATATAAGAAATCACCATAGCTTTAAGGTCATGATATGGTATGATAGTAGGAACCTAGGTAGAAAAATTTGACATGGATTAAGGTTTCTAAGTTGAAACATGGAAATAAAACGGTTTTGAGCTTAGGGAAAGATGGGTTGAAGAAGAGTGCATAAGTAAAGATATTTTTCCCTATGTCAAGAAGAAGGGTTGTTCAGAATATGATGAAACGTAAAAGCATTCCTTGTCACTCAACAAAAATCAATTTGGAAATGCTAAGATTCTTGTCACAAATACTATGGAAAAGATAAATGAAAAACAAGTTGAGAGTTGACAACTAGATAGAAAAAGTTGACATGGATCAAGGGTTATAAGTTGAAACATGAAAAGGAAAGGGTTTCAGTCTTAGGGAAAGATGGGTCGAAGAATAGCGCACAAGAAAAGGTATCGGTCCCTGTGTAAACAAAAAGGGTGATTCATAATATAATGAAAGGTAAACACATTCCTCATCACTCAACAAAACTCAATTTAGAAACCCTATGCTTCTTGTCACAAACCATAGTGAAAATTTAAATGAAAAACAAGTTGATAGTTGCCAATAGGTAGCAGAAGCTGACATGGAGCAAGAGTTATAAGTTGAAACATGAAAAGAAAAGGGTTTCGAGCTCAGGGAAGGGTGGGTCAAAGAATAGCACACTAGTAAAGGGATGTTTCCTTGTGTCAATAAAAAGGGTGATTCTGAATACGATGAGAGGTAAAATCATTCCTCATCACTAAAAAAAAATCAATTTGGAAACCCTATGGTTCTAGTCACATGGAACAAGGGTTCTAAGTTGAAACATGAAAATAAAAGTGTTTTCAGCTCTGGGAAAGATGGGTTGAAGAAGAGAGCAGGTCATTAAAAGTATTGGTACCTATGTCAACAAAAATGGTGATTCAGAATATGAGGAAAGGTAAAACGATTCAGCATATATGAAAGGTAAAAGAATTTTCATGATAATGTGAATTATATGTAGGAGGCACTTGAAGATCATATAATCCCTATGAAACATGTAACTATTGACAAGCATTCTATTTTGAGAAATAAATTAGTTCATAAGAAGGTAAATAAATCAACAAAACTAGAGACTGTTGCATTTGTAAGCACACGTGAAAACATACATTTTCTTCAGGAAAATCAAATGAATGACATCATCAGATAAAGAGAGAAATAAATGGTTGATTTTACATTTAAATTGACTTTGTGAAAAAATGAATTAAAAAGGTTTATCAAAGGTTTTTTGTATGAGAAAATTTCCTTAAAAATACCTAACATCATTTTTCACAGGTAGTAATTGTGCCTTGTGAATATTTTAGAACAGGGTACTGGGGACACATCATAAATGTCACCGGCGATGCTTCAAGCATCCAAAAAACAAACCAAGGTATGGAGAGGGTTATAGTGGCCAAAAGTACTAGGGATACATCTTGGAAGAGCTAGTTGCACTTCTAGTATATTGACGAAGATCACGTCAGCTCTAAGTGCTCTAGCACTTCAACCTATAAGGAAATATGCCCTAAGATTTGACCAGTAAGTTACCTACGTCCAGTTGGAATGGATGAATCTCAGATTTTGGTTGTTATTTTTGGACCTAGAACACTTACCACATGTTGGAAGACAACACGAAGGTTCATGATAATCCTCCACCTAGGCCTTACCCACTTGATGTGTTTCTATACATGTATCTGATTTGTCACTAGATGATGCAAGATTTTAAGCTCCATAAAAGACAACTTTTTATGTTTTTGTATCAAAAACAACCATGATGGTTTATGTGTTTCCTATCACCATGGTCCTATCCTAAACTATAAGTTATCTTATGGCACCTGTGGGGAATTTAGTGTGTTCAGGTTAACATTGTTTTTAGAAATATTTTTCTTCACTTAAGGTGTGCAAGAAAATATAAGCTCAAATAAATTAGGTACAATCATTTCAGAAAGAGAATACCCTTTATGAAAAGTTTAAGTGAGCTTAGTTGCTGAGTGCTAGTATTGCAGCAAGAATTTTGTAACTCCTGGGATGCCAACTTTATTTTTATCAACCTGGTAGTTCGTAACAAACTTGGAAGCGTTGGTCCTGTATCACAAGTACTAGTTCTCACTGCAAGTTGTCACTTGGTCAGCCGACGTGAGATCTCTAGGAGCTCAAGCCAACTTCTATAGATTTCAGAAGAAGTTTTATATGTGATGATTGAAAAGAAAGATTATTCTACATAAGCTATTCTGATTGCATAAAGAAGAAAGAATGGAATGCAAAACAAGACCTAGTAAACCCTAGTTAACAAGCTAATTATACTTTTTCCAAAAACACTATGAAAACCATGAAATAAATGCCATTACCTACTTAAGAAATTAAACAAAATCTAACCATGCTATTTCTAGAAGTAAATAAGAAAATAACATACTTTTGGATTTTTATGTGTTTTTATGTGAATTTGAAATGCATATAATTTATTGTGTGTGAGTGTGGCAGTGAACAGGTGGCGTTGGAGGGTGGTTTTGGAGCTTGGGAGGATGGAAGATGGTGTGGATGGGTCCTAAGAGGTCTTAGGTTGCCTTCTGGAGGCTTTCCCCACACTCAGCCTTCAAGAGAAAGCCTACAAGAAAAACTATAGGAGGACACTGGGAAACTACAGGGGGCCTACAGGAGGAGGCCGAGTGAAATTTTCAATGTTTTGAGGGTGTGAGAGTGGGTGGAAAAGGTGGATGAAGGTTGAAATGAGGTGTTAGGGTACCTAAGCTGTACCATGAACTGCCAGGAGAGAGAAATATGATTGGGTTTGCTCAAGGAGAGAGGAAGAAGTTCTATGAAAAATGCAGGAAAGTAGGGAAAAATTGAGGTGAGGTTTTGGAGACCTATTGAGCATGGATTAGATGGAGGATATGATTGTTGATAAGCTGGCCTACTACTAGAAGAGATATTCTGCACAGAAACCAAGGAAATCAAGCAACTATTGAAATGAATGCATTCTAGGAAAAACATAGTTTTGCATTAAAATGGTCTAAACTATTATCTATGAAAGGAAATGTTGAGAAATGTTGCAAGAAGGGAAAGGATGAAAGAGGACTATTGAAAATCAGGAGGTGAACATGATAATGAAGATATGAAGCAAAGAAAAACTAGACTATTAACCTACTAAAAAGTTGTAAACACTAGAAGTCCTATGAATGAGGAAAATCTGTGCTTTTCGGGCAACAAGAGAGTCTTTGCCTCAAATCATGGTCCCAGAGGGAGGAAGAGAGGCCAAGGAAATACTGCTAGTCTTTTGAATCTTCTCTTAATCACTACTTAACCTACTATAGAAAGCACAAATGGAATCAAACTATTAAATCATCAAAAGCAACCTATTCTTAACCATAAAAGAAATACATCTAACAACAAACTGATCTACAATTGAAGAAAAGCATACAAATACAAGTAAAAAGGAGCTTGGCTGCTTGGATTGGGCCCTAACCCAAGATCTTCAGTCCTCTAAGGTAACTCATTGCTAGCTCAAAAATGATTCGAATTTCATTATCAAAATAATAGCAATATTACATAAAATTGTCACAAAATAATTTAATCTCGAAATTTGAGCAGAGTTTACCTAAGAAAAAATCCAACCGTAGTGAGGCCCTAGGCCTCTCTACTTATTCATCTGAAGCTACCAACAACTTCCTTAAAATTGAGGAGGTTGGATCCCAAAACTCGAGATAATTATCAGTCATCCTCCACTTGCTCGGCTGCCTTCTAGTGCATGATTCAATTACTTGTACTTTGAGCTTAATAAAGGGGAATTCAAAGTGAGGAGTAATAAATGAGGGGGATTCCCTCCTATAAGTTCTCTCCCTTGTCCACTTCGAGTTATTGCTGCCATTTGACTATTGAATCCCTGACTTTGACCTCGAAATCAATCAATAATCTCCATTAAATACATGTTAAACCACATGGCATCATAACTAACTCAACTCACTCTATAAGCATAAATATAATTAGAAAATCATACAATAAGCTAAGAGAATGGTTGATTTGAATAAGTTAGGAGGTAAAATGAGCCCATACAATTAACCATTTGTGAGGCTCATCATCACCCCCTACTGAAAGTGTTGTTCATCCTCTTAGCATCCTAGTCAATCTCCTGATCTTTTATGGCCCTCGTGCCCTCCCTAGCATCCCAGGCCTTTGCTCATGTTCTCCATAAAATCTTTCCTTCATGTCTATTTCCTTCCACTGCTCCTCCTCTTCTTCTACTCTTCTACCTTCCAGCATGCCTAAGAGGAGCGGAGGACTCAGTTTGAGGCCAATCCAATTGACCTTTAGCCTTTGCATGGAGTGTTTGTACATTGGCACTCTTTTCAATGCCTCCTTTAGCCTCATGGGGTAATGATATTCCCTTATATGCAAACTATGAGGTAAGGCATTCCATCTTCTCATACATGCATGCACACATTCATCCCTACATAGCCTTTGCATATTTTTAAAGTGTGCAATGGCTTGTGCCCGATTGTCTAGATATATAGGGGCTAAATCTAAGGGTCATTGGCAAGCAGGTTGTGTGTGTTGATGAGTGTCATAGGATCTAATGGCTCAGCTCTTATCATCAATCGTTCATTCTTCTCTTTTACCATCAATCTTTTTATTTCTACTGCCCTTAATTCTTCATGGTTCATCCATGAGGCCATGGCCATTAATTGCAAGTCCCCTAGTTTGGCATTGGGGTCCCACACATTCATGTCTATGAGGGCCATGTTGTGTAGGTATAACTCTACCATCTTTGCCTTATCATCCAAGGTGCTTTGGTCACACAACTCCATGAACTACATGTAGTCTTGGAACGGAATTGTGCCTCTTTGTGCCAAAGTCTTTATTTGGAATTGAAGCCATTGGTCCTTCGGATATAAACCATAAGATTTGGATGGTGTTCTACATTGTAATGCCTCCATGGATAAGCTGGCCATGTAAGCCAGCTGAGCTTCTTTCTCTTGCAGTTTCCTCCTTAGGATTTCATTCTCATTTTCAAGGTGGCTTCCTGTGATGGCTTCTCTATCTCTGAGAGCAATCAATTCTCTACCCATTTCCCTAAGTTTGTTCTCCATATGGCCAACATCCTCAACTCCTTTGGATTTGGTTATTTTCATCCACCTATGTGTTCTCACTCTTTCCTTCTCCAATTCGAAAAATAGTGGAATTGCAAATTTCTGTGGGATGATTCTGCCTCCCTCAATTAGATTGTAATAGGAAGCAAGACTAGGCTGGGGTTTATGTTCTTGTAGCTCTTGTCCTTACTCCATCACTTGTGGCTATCCTTTTATCTCTTTCTCAAGCTTTTGGGTCTCCTGTAGTTTGGACAGTGTCTCCTGTAGGACTGACTGGGCCTCCTGTAGATCTGGTTTTGGATCCTGTAGTACTGCATTTCCCTTCCATGTAGAAGATCTGGGAGTCCCTCTTTCATATGTTATAGGTGTCTTGGAGGGGGATTCTTTTATCTTGGCAGATGGTGAATCTTAAATGGTAATGGGAACTTTTGAAGAGGGCTGAGGTTTGCCTATTTTAATTCTTATGCTCTTCCTTGCCGTGAAATACATGGAGGTTTGTCTTTTTCTCTTGTGCTTTGGTTTGATTGGTTTATTGAGGGCAGTGAGGGTAGCTTCTTCTTCTCTTTCCAAAGTCTCACAGGACTCTTCCTCCTGCTATGCCTTCCCTACCTCCTTTCCTCCTTCTTTTGTCTCTTTTTCTATCTCTCCCACTTTTCCCTCCTCTATTTATTTTCCTTCCTCCTTCCTTTCTTGCTCTGCCATGTCACCACTCGCTCCATCTTCTCCTCCTTGCTATTCTTCCCCCTCACTTTTAGTAGGACTGACATCATAGCTTAATGATTTTATGTCATCCTCAACTGTCATATTTTGGAAAACTTCCCATGCTATAGGGAGTGTAAAGGTATTGAGGGCTTCCTCTACTAGGATTTTGATTAAGCCATGGTGAGCTAACTGGCTTGAATTTCCTACTTGTACCTTGGTGCTAGAGTCAATGACGGACTGAAGGAGAAAGTAAGGGATACTGAGCTTTTGAGGTGTTGGGGTGTCTATGTCGTACCTCAAGTCATGGAGGATTCTAAAATAATAGCCATAGATAATGTTGTGCCTCCCCTAACAAGAAATGTATTTGATTATTTGGTAGCTAACTTCATCCCAGAGATATGGTATACTGGTCCGTCTGATTCCATTTTTATCTTCAATAGGGGTTTCATTATCTTGGAAGAATTTCTTTTTGGCAGCCTAGCCAATTGGTTTTTCATCTTTACTCCAAGGCAACCCAAGAAGACGGGTAGTGATCCTAGTGATTAATTCCGGGGTTACTTCAATGGAGAGGCCTCTAATGGTTACAGTGGCATGTGCTCTTGTGTGAGGGACCAAACAGAGGGAAAATTCTTGGGAAATCTCCTCATCAAACCCTCGGAATTTCTCAAAGAAAGTCATCCTGTTTTCCCTTGTGAATATGCCCACTACTTGAGGATGTGCATGGAGCTTAGTGGAGTTAGTGGGCTCCTTTCTCATAAACCCTCTTGTCATACTGCCTGCACCTTTTTTTAAAACCCAAATATGGAGGTGGAGACAAAGAATTTTGAGAAAAATAAAAATACAGGAGACTGTGTTTATTTATTTTTAAATAAATAGAAAATTTTGATGTATTTTCTTCCCTCCTAAAGACTTATTTCACCGTCAAATTTAAACCACTTCTTTCATATATTGATATTCAACAAGGGGCATGCATGAATGCTACCTCTTGAGAATGAATTTCGTGTCAAAAACTATGTTTTCCCCCTTCAAAATGGCTCACTGCCCCTCCTGTAGAAGCCCGCTGTCCCTCTTATAGATTTCCTATATGTGCTCCTATAGAAAATGCTGAAAGAAAATATAGGGAGGAAATTGATGGAAGATGGTGGTTACGAGGCCGTGGGGGCACAAGAAGGTTGATGTAGCTGAGTTACGAGGAGAAAATGAAGAAAAGGTGGTTACAATAAGCGGGGAGGAGTGCTCATTACCCTTTATGGATATTTTCAGTTATAAGTGCTGAGCTAGCAAGGTGTACATTGGCCATATTTGGACCATTGGTCCTCACCTTCTTGGTCATCATGGCTCCTCCTCATAATAATCCCTCATTATTGCATCAGATTTCACACTTCCTCCCACTACCTGTCCTTGTCATCTTGTGTTTTGTTTGACTGTGCGCATGTGTGGGTGACATCTCGGAAGAGTGGAGTCAACTAAATGAAGGTGGCCAAGTTAACTGGCCACCTTTCCCTCATTCAATCTCAACCATCTCATTGACTTCATATGACTCCCAATTACACAAATGCAAATAGAGGAGTGACGTAGTTACTTACCTGTGATCCGAGTGTATTTGTTGTTAGGTGATGTGGATTTCTCGACTGCATGCCTTCATTTCCCTTTTTGCATGTTGTCTCTACCAGCTAATGTGTGATTGTGTACTTCTGCAGGTCCTTCTCTTGCTAGAGATGAGCTGCATGTGCCTTTTCAACCTTCACATTTGCACTCTTTTGTTGTTGGTGCTGGACTTCTATGGGATCAGCTGCTACAAGAATTCCTACAGGAGCTCTTGTAGCTACTTCTCCCCTTGAAACTTCAGCTTTCTTCTATGCTTGGAGCTTTAAAATAATGCCAAAGGGGTCATGAATGGAGGGATAATAGGTAATCTTCAGGTAAGGTTATTGGTGCCTTTTCCTTTTTGTTTCTCTTTCAATATTGGAAAACTGTTTTTTTTGTGTTTTTTTCTTGGATAGGGAAAAACTGATGGTTGGGATGTGATGCAGTCTTGGAAATGTTGGAAAAGAGGATTGAAGGTGGTAAGAGGGATGATAAGTTCCTCATGAATCTCTCCTAGTCCCTCCAACTTCCTTTTGTAGACACTTTTGGCTCTCTGTAATTCCTATAGGAGCCTACTGTAGAAAACATAGTTTTGGAAAAAAGGGTACAATGGGGTGGAAAAGATGCCAAAAATGATGAAGGAAGGTGTGGAGAAGATGAGATGCATTCTGGTATGAATGTCAGGGTCCCCTTGGCGCCTTCTTCTGCTCTCTGTAGTCCTCCGACAAACCTGCAATGTAATAGAAATTCCTTTTTTTCTTTTTCTTTTTTGAAAACAAATAGGATGCCTCATAGAGGTTTTCACCAAAATTTCCTACCCTAGGTGCTTCCAAGGGAGGTTTTAACCCAGGCATATTATTATTTCTTTTTCCTCTTTTTTTGACATCAACGGGCTACCTCAAAAGAGGTTTTCAACCCAATGATGGGACTCAAGTGCCTCATGGAGGTTTTCACTTGAGTCCTTATTTATTTTATTTTATATTTTCTTCAGTGAGTGGGTGAAGTGGAAGCTAAGACATGTTATTCTCCATTTTCATTGCATTTCTCCACAATGTAGGGTTCTAGCCATCTTCTCCTCAACTTGCCTTTGAAATATTTGTATCTTGAATCATAGAGTAGTGCCCAATATCCCTCTTGGAATTGCTTCTCCTTGATGTTTTTGTCATGCCATATCTTTCTCTAAAGCTAAACTACCTCTGTATGGAGAAGGGCCTGCAATTTACATTCATCCAATCCATTGAGCTAAAGTAATCTCTCTTTTTGTGCATGGTTGAGGTCTAGGTCCAGCGGAGCTGCCATCCTTAGGGTATTGAATTCAAATTCTATTGATAGCAAAGCCTTCTTCCCATAGACTAGTTCATAGGGTGTGAACCCTGTGGTGGTTTTCCATGTTGTGTTGTAGGCCCAAGTCGTCTCAACTAATCTGTCTGCCCTGTCTTTTCTACTGCTGCTCAATACCTTGGTTAGGATCCCTTCAAATGCTCTGTTAGTGACCTCCACTTGCCCATTGGCTTGTGGATGGTAAGGGGTGGAAGTCCTATCCTTGATTTTATAATGTGTGAGCAGTTCTTCAATTAAGCTGGAAGTGAACTTATTGCCTTGGTGTGTGACCAACTCTCTCAGATACCCGAATTTGTAGATTATGTTTTCTCTCGAAAACTCAGCTACTTTTTCTTCTGATGCTGCTTTGATTTCTTTTGTCTCTGCCCACATGGTTAGGTAGTCAGTGCACACAATGATGTAATGCTTCTGCTTTGAAGGGGGGTTGATAGGCCCCACAAAGTCCATGCCCCACTTCTCAAATGGCTCAAAGGTCACTTGAGGTTGCATGGGAATTTCATCCTTTGGAGTGGGTTTCCCCACCCTCTGACACCGATCACACTGGCTCATGTATCTCCTAACATCCTAATGAAGAGTGGGCCAGTAGTAGCCTGCTTACAATATCTTGAAGGTGGTTCTTTTTGCTGCAAAATGACCTCCACAAGGCCCATCATGACAGGTCAGGAGGATGTCAAAGACTTCGTCCTCCCTGACACATCTTCTTAAGATTTGATATGGGCCAAGTTTGAAGAGATTGCCTCCAATCCAAGTGAAAGGGGTGCTTTTCCTTATTATCTTGCTTTTCTCTTTTCAGGACGGTGTGTGGTGGGAACTATGTTGAAACCAAGTAGTTTTCTATATTAGCAAACCATGGAGAGAGTAATCATATACAAAATAGGTGTTCATCTAGGATTTGGTTATCCACCATTCCTTCTTCACCTACAGGAAAATTTACTATAGACAAAAATTCAGCAACATTGTTTTTACCAGGCTTATCAATAATGGTCAAATCAAATTGCTGCAATAAAAGAAACCATCTAATAATGCAAGCATTTACATCTAGTTTGTTCATTAAATATCTAATTGCAGCATGATCAGTGTGCAAAAAGGTTTGATAGCCTGTGATATAATGTCTGAATTTGTTTAAGGAATGCATGATAGCTAGGAGTTCCTTCTTAGTCACTGTATAGTTTAACTCTACCTTTGATAAGTTTTTGCTTATAAAGCATATGGAATAAGGTAACTTTTCTTCAATTTGTCCTAAGGCTACTCCTATTGCTTTGTTCGAGGCATCTGTGTAAATGTGAAAGGGTAGGGCCTAGTTTGGGCCTCTGAGAATTTGGGCAGTCACTAGCTTTCTTTTCAAGGTATCTAGGTCTTCTTGACAGTTTTCTGACCATATGAACTCAACATCTTTTCTTAAGAGGCCAAACAAAGGAGAGGCTATCTTGCTAAAGTCTTTAATGAATCTCCTGTAATATTCGGCTAAGCCTAGGAAACTTCTAACATCTCTCACCTTTTGAGGAGGTGGGACCCTTTGGATGATGGCAATTGTGTTGGGGTCCACCTGCAGTCCTTGTTGAAATATTACATGACCTAGCACAGTCCCTTCAGTCATCAAGAATTCACATTTTTCCAGACTGAGCGATAGCTTCATCTCAATACACTTATCCATAACTTTTCCTAGGTTAGGTAAAGCTTCCTAAAAGTACGAGCCATAAGGAGTAAAATCATCCATGTATATTTCTACTGCATCATGAACCAGTTCAGAAAATATACTCAATACTGCTCTTTGGAAAGTTGTTGGAGCATTGCACAAACCAAAAGGAAGGACCCGATATGCAAAGGTACCCCAAGGACAAGTGAAAGTGGTATTATCTTGGTCTTCTAGGCTGATTTGAATCTGAACCTGCTAAACCCATCTAGGAAAGAGAAAAACATTTTCCCTGCCAAACCATCTAACACTTGATCTATGAAAGGTAAAGGAAAATGGTCCTTTTTAGTGGCTTTTTTCAACTCCCGATAGTCAACATAGATTCTCCACTTACCATTTTTCTTTGGGAATAGCACCAAAGGAGAGACCCATTCACTCCACTTACGATTTTTCTTTAGGACTAGCACCAAAGGAGAGACCCATTCACTGTCAGAAATGGGATAGATGAATCCTACATCAAGCAATTTTTGCAGTTCTTCCTTAAGAATATCTTTAAGTGTTGGGTTCATCCTCCCTTGAGGTTGCCTGACTAGTTTGCAATCTTCCTTGATGTATATATGATGAGTGCATGCTGGAGGGCGCACTCCCTTCATCTCCTTATAACTCCGGGCAAAGGCATCTAGATGTTTTCTCAGTAGGTTGCATAGCTCCTTCTCTTGGGAAGTAGATAGGGATGGATTGATTTTCAATGTTCTTTCTGGGCCAAACTCTCTATTTTTGACACTGAGAGAAGTAGGGTCGGCCACACAGAGATCAGTTGAGGGGTTGTTTTTGGTTTCTCTTAGCATGTCTTCTAATGGTGATACATTGGGAGGTGGATTTCGAATCAAATTTTCAATCATATCATCGTCATCTTGCGGTTTTCCTCCCATGGCTATTTCTAATGCATAAAGTGATGCAAAATAAACTTCATCCTCATCCTCCTCCTCCAACCAAAGAGGTAGATCATGTTCTAGTAGGGCTTGGGCAAGAGGATATAGGGTTAACTGTTTCGACATGTGCCCATTCTTTATGGTGATGTTCCCAACTCGGCAGCTGATGTAGGCATCAGCTGTAGCCAACCAGGGTATTCCTAGAATGAGAGGATACCCAGTGAGCTTTTCCTTTGGCTGGAGAACGAATAAGTTAGCAGGGTACTCTGAAGCATCAATGGAGACCATCACATCCTTCACAATCCCCTCAGTGGTCATGGTGGAGAAGTCTGCTAGCTGCAACACTGTCATGGTCTTCCTCAAGGAGCCCTGAAGGTTAAGTTTGAGTATTGTGTCCTTCGTCATCACATTAATGGTAGATCCAAAATCAATAAAGGTATGTGGGACCATTGTGCCATTGATGTGGACATCAACTACTGGGCTTCCAGGGTCTAGATATTTTGGACAGATTATCTACCCCAACATCAAGTCGCACAATTGTCCTATGACATTGATGGTTTGGGCATCCCTCTTGCACTTTCTTGGATGCCTAAATCACTTCTCTTTGATCAACCTATTCTAGATAGGCACATCTTTTATGGCTTGGAGAAGTGGTATCTTCACACATAAATGTTTCAATTCTCCCAGGAGTTCAGTCTCTTCTAGGGTAGGCTGATTGTCATGGATAGTCTCTCAAGAAAGGGTAGATTTGCTTTAAGTTCACTTTCCTCTTTATCTTCCTCAACCTCCCTGAGTGGAGGCTGGGCATCTGGGAGAACTTTCCCATATCGCAAGTTAATTTCTTGAATCTAAACAACATAAGTTGGGCATGATGGTTCCACACTATACGCTTGTTGAGCCTGTCTATTGTTTGGGTTCGGATTTGGCTGGGTAGGCATTTCGGGTTGCCTTGGTGGAGCAGAAGGTAAGGGTTGTGGTTCGGCAGGTGGTGGAGGTAGAAGAGTAGGAAGAGAGTTGTATTGGGGCCTCCATCCATGATGAGGTGCATTCCACTGATGTTGTGGTTGAGCATAGGATTGGAATGAATGGGTGGCTGGTTGGGCATGATATTGAGATGTGAAGGACCAAGGAGGAGGTGTGGACTAGGCAAGGTAAGTGGGGGGTCCCAAGAAGGTATGGAAATGACTTGGTTGGGGTTGTAGTATGCCTGAGATGTCCCTTGCATCCCCTGCTGGTATGGTCTAGGTCCATGCGGTCTCCTTTGGTCTATGTAATATATCTATTCAGTGACTCGTTCAGCCCCTTGGTATACAACTTTAAGTCCGGCCAAGGAAGGGCACTTATTTGTAGAATGATTTTCTTCACAGACTGAACAAACCTCTATAGATTTCATTGGGCATTCATTCCTAGGATGCCTCCTAGTGCATCTACCACAAAAATGGCCAAAGCCCTCTTTGCTTCCTCTTTTTTCTTTTGATATGTAAGGTATCCATTTTCATGGCAAGAGTCTGCAACATCCCACTCTTGAAGTCTTCCATCATGGTTCGAATTTCACCTTTAATGGATGAATTGGAAGAATAGGTACTCGCTATGGGTTGACTCCCCCTACCTCTCTTTCTGGCTACTCTAGAATGGTTTCTAAAAACAGTCTTTATGTCCTCATAAGATAGCTGGTAGATGTCTCCCCCAGAAAATATATGGAGGGTGTCTAAAAGGTCTTCTAAAATTCCCCTAATCAGGACCAACTTCTGAGATTCAGGGTCAAGTGTACACTTGGCCCTTTTGTAATTAATTTGCAACCTCTCTTTAGAATCTTCCGGCAACTCATCACTTCCCGTGGTCATTCAGAAGATTTCTTCTTTAGTAAATTTTGTCCGACAATAGTCTCGATACTTATTGTTAAAGGCCTGTTGCATATAAGCCCAAGTTGTGATGCTATTGCCAGGTAATCCCTTGAGCCAGCACAGTGTTGCATCCTTGAGAGTAGAATGGAACAATTTCAAGTTTTTCTCATCTTCTGCATAGTCATAAGTTCGACATATGACAAAAAAACTGGAACAAAAAGTTGTCAGGATATTTTGTAGTCAAACCATGGATGTGGGGTAGGGATGAAGGACTTATATTCTTCATTTTGGTGTCCCCATTGGTCTCCCGAATGGGAAAGGTACCCTCTATTCTCTCTCCATTTACCCTAGCATTTCTGTTTTCAGCCATTGGCTCAAAAACAATGTTTTCTTCTTCTTCTTCCCCTATAGGTTCTTCAAATATTTCTGGTTGTTCACCTAAAGGTTCTTCTTGAGTGTAGCCACTGAAGAAGATAGAAGGTTGGCTATGTGAGGTAGTGGGGGTGTTGGGTAAAAATTTTCTTGAGTTATCTCTATTCCTACGAGGCATGAAAGGAAATCTTTTTGGTTGGTTTTTGTTTCTTTTTCCTCACACTGAAAGTACCTACAGAAACTGAAATTGTGATTGAACAAAACAAACTGCAACTAACTGTAATAAACCTACTGAATGGAAATTTGCATAATTGAAAAGGAAAGCGAGGAAGTGAAAAACTTGAAAGAAAAGAAATGACTAGTCTACTTTTTCTTAAATAAAATATTAGCAGAATGTTGCAAGAAGAAATAGAAGAAAGCGGTAATCACAGAATACTCTGATGCTTCCCCCACCATGACACCAAAAGTGGTGAGCACCAGTATTGTAGCAAGAATGTTGCAACTCCTGGGCCGCCAACTTTACTTTTATCAACCCGGTAGTTCGTAACAATCTTCGAAGCGTCGGTGTTGTATGCACAAGTACTAGTTCTCATTGCAGTTTGTCACTTGATCAGCCGGTGTGAGATCCCTAGGAGCTGAAGCCAACTTCTATAGATTTTAGAATAAGCTTTATAAGTGATCAAAGAAAAGAAATATTATTCTACAGAAGCTATTCTAATTGCAGAAAGGAGAAAGACTGGAATGCAAAGCAAGACCTAGTAAACCCTAGTTAACAAGCCAATTCTACTTTGGCCAAAAACACTATGAAAACCATGAAAGAAATGCCATCACATACCATGCTTTGGAATTAAATAAGCAAAAAACATATTTTTGGATTTTTATGTGTTTTTATGCGAATTTGACATGCATCTAATTTATTGTGTGTGAGTGTGGTAGTGAACAGGTGGCATTGGAGGGTGGTTTTGGAGCTTGGGAGGAATGAAGATGGTGTGGATAGGTCCTAGAAGGTCTTAGGTGGCCTTCTAGAGGATTTTTCAACACTCGACCTTCAAAAGAAAGCCTACAGGAAAAACTACAGGAGGACACAGGGAAACTACAGGAGGAAAACAGGGAAACTACAGGAGGCCTACAAGAGGATACTGAGAGCAATTTTCACTATTTTGAGAGTGTGAGAGTGGGTGGAAAAGGTGGATGAAGGTTGGAATGAGATGTTAGAGTGCCTAAGGTGTACCATGAACTACCTGAGGTTTACCATGAACTGTTAGGAGAGAGAAAGATGATTGGGTTTGCTGAAGGAGAGAGGAAGAAGTTCTATAAAAAATGCAGGAAAGTAGGGCAGAATTGAGGTGAGGTTTTGGAGACCTATAGGGCATGGATTAGATGGAGGATAGTATTTTTGATAATCTGGCCTACTGCTGGATGAGATATAATGTATAGAAATCAAGGAAAACAAGCAACTATTGAAATGAATGCATTCTAGGAAAAACAAAGTTTTGCATTAAAATGGTCTAAACTATGATCTATGAAAAGAAATGCTGAGAAATGATGCAAGAAAGGAAAGCATGAAAGAGGACTATTGTAAAGTAGGAAGTGAACATGATAAGGAAGATCTTAAGAAAAGCAAAATTTGACTATTAACCTGCTAAAAAGCTGCAAACACTAGAAGTTGTATGAATGAGGAAAATCTGTGTTTTTGGGGCAGCAAGAGAGTCTTTGCCTCAAATCATGGTCCCAGACGGAAGGAGAGAGGCCAAGGAACTGTTGCTAGCCTTTTGAATCTTCTCTTAATCATTTCTTAACCTACTACAGAAAGCACAAATGGAAGAAAACTACTAAATCATCAAAAGCAACCTATTCTTAACCATAAAAGAAATACATCTAACAGCAAACTGATTTACAACTGAAGAAAAGCATACAAATACAAGTAAAGGGGAGCTTGGCTGCTTAGATTGGGCCCTAACCTAAGAGCTTCAATCCTCTAAGGTAACTCAATGCTAGCTCAAAAAGGATTCCAACTTCATTATCAAAATAATATCAAGATTATATAAAACTGTCAAAAAATAATAAGCTTGAAATCTGAGCAAAGTTTACATAAGAGAAAACCTGACCCTAGTGAGGTCCTAGCCCTCTCTACTTATACATCTGAAGCTACCAATAGCTTCCTTAAAATCAAGGAGGCTTGGATCCCAAAACTCGAGATAACTATTAGCCATCCTCCACTTGCTCAGCTGCCTTCTAGTGCATGATTCGGTTGCTTGTACTCTGAGCTGAATGAAGGGGAATTCGAGGTGAGGTGTAATAAATGTGGGGGATTCCCTCCAATAATTCCTGTCTCTTGTCCAATTCGATTTATTGCTACTATTTGAGCACTTCATCCTTGACCTCGACCTAGAAATCCATCAATAATCTGCATTAAATACATGTTAGACCACATGGAATCATAACTAACTCAACTCACTCTATAAGCATAAATATAATTAGAAAATCATACAATAGGCTAAGAGAATGGTTGATTTGACTAAGTTAGAAGGTAAAATGAGCCCATATGACTACCCATTTATGAGGCTCATCATTATTGTGTGGGGTGAATGTGTGTGCAAGTGGAATTGTGATCATACAAAGTGTGAATTGATGTCGATATGTGGTGATCCTTTAATATTCCCTTAGTTAAACTATGTGATGCTTTTTCCTTGCAAGAAAAAAAATGATGTGTGGATAATGGGCCACTTAGTTATTTCCTAATTATTCTATATGAACATATGTTTGTGTGAAAAAATTCAAAGTAAAATATAATCAATCAATCTACTTCTAATGGTTAGTAAACCAAATTGGTTAGTACTGATGGTGCATGCAAGTTGAATCTAGTGCACACACAAAGTGTTTGAATTGCAAGTATGTGGATATGTGGTTCATGATCCTTTAATGTAATTCCCCTAATTACACTATGTGATATTTGTTTCTTGCAAGAAAAGAAATCATGTGTGGATGATGGACCACTTACTTATTTCCTAATTATACTACGTGAGTATATGATTGAGTGCAAAATATCAAAGTAAAATATAAGCCTCAATTAGTCTATCTTTAATGGTTAGTATAACAAATTGGTTAGTAGTGATGGTTTGTGCAAGGTGAATATAGTGCATATACAAAGTGTTTGAAATGAAAGTATGTGTGAAGTATGTACTAAATAGCTATAATGTGTGGTTAAATATATTTTTAAAAACTATTAATAAAATACAATATTTTCTATTTTTTTAAAAATAATATGATAGATCATGAGAATACTGTCTCCATTTACTAAGTGAAGCATTTGACCTTTTACAAAATTAGTTCTTCTTAGTAATAATTTTTCATTTCTTCAAGAGAATATATAAATCCTAAACTTAGAGTGAATTCTACAACAAAGTGAAGCATTTCATGACCTTTTCAAATTTACTTATTCTTAGCAACGATTTTTTATTTCTTCAAAAGACTATATAAATCCCAAACTAAAAGTGATCCCTACAGTAACAAGGAAATTATTATATTTTTGTTCATATATATCATATACCAAACATTTTAATTAAATTTAAATCCAATGTCAATTATATAAATGTACTCATTTCTATAATAATTTGCAAGGGCGTTGAACTAAAGACTAATAGAAATTAAGTTTAAATTCTTATATAGGAAACTTCTAAATACATATTTCAAATGGAATTATTACTTTAAAAACTTAATGATGTGGTGAATATTTTCAATTTGAGAGAATGAGAGATTCTTGAAAACTCAAGGTAGTGATTACCAAATTGAAGGGCCAAATTTATTTCATTAGATGAAATAAAATCTATATAATCAACTACAAGATAAATTGTGACTAAAAAAACATACAATACATAAATGCACACTCCATGATATAATAAGGAACCTATTCAACTAATTTTTAAGTAAGTTAATACTTGAAAGCCTACTATAGAAAATAAATTTAGTTGGAAAAAAATTTCTTCGTTAGAAGCACCATATCATTTAACATTTTCAAATGTGTAACTAAAATTACCATAAAGAAATAGTAAGAGGAAATTTCTTAATGGAAGAACTTATCATAACTATAGAGAATTTGACAATTCCAAATAAAAAGTGGAAGAAATGTGGGATGTGAAGGACAATTAAATTGTTGAGAAGGAAACAAAAATAAATCAAGAGGTTTTAGTCTATTTAGAGAACAAGGAAGATGCTTCGAGGTCTTATCAACAATGAGTGTACATTGTTATCATTTGTCATGAAGAAGGTCAAAAATTATTTGAGTGATTTTTTGGGAGAATGTACATGTAAATTAGCACAACAGTCAAGTTGGGCACAAGGAGGGGTAAGATGATTTAGAAAACTATATGTTTCTACAAGGAACCTTTTTTATGCACGTGCAAAGATGGATATCCAATGTATTTTATGTTTTCAATTATTTTCATCAAGTCTTGACAAAGATTAAAATAAAGAACTATTTTTCACTTTTGACCCATATTTTGCAATATATTTCATGATTACATATGTTGAGAGACTACTAGATGAATATAATCGACATTAGATTGCTATAGTCTAAGAAGATTAACATTGTAAACATTTCTGGCATATCATCAATACATGCATGCTAATTTACTTATTTTTCATTTATTATTTATGAATTCAATATTGATTAATCACATGATTCTTCCATGGATCATTATATTTATATGAAATAATACACTCATTTTTGTGCAAGCATGAATCTACATTACATTTTGCATGTCTTTAAAAAACTTTTTCTTTTAAAAAAATTCTCATAGCCTTCATGTGAGAATTGAAAGAAGAAACTTGTGACATTTTTAAGTGTGGGGATAATAATATAGGATTCAAAAAACCATTAAATGTTATTTATGATGATAAATGTTACAGAAGTTTAAAGTTGTTAAATATATGTTTAACAAAGAATGTCTTCTAAGTTCATGCACATTTGAAGTAGGGATATTCTTGCTCCCTCTAGATCTTGACACGTTTTCTCTCTTTTAATTCCTATGTGGGATATCAAAAATTAATGAGACTAATGTTTATAGGTTCTGGAGCACTTATGTGACCACCTGTTTTGATAATCACTCCTGTAAATAAATTGTCATGAATTGTAATTCATGTAAATAATATATAGAAATTATGTTCTAGTGCTTTTCTTTCGTAAAATTAGATCCTTAGCTTTTGTGGGTTATATTAAGTCATTACAATTCAAATGTGGTTCATAATTTCATTAATTCAAGTGGTTTAAAAAAATTCCAGTAAAGCATGTTTTCAAGTAGTTTTCAATAATTTTCATGGTTTGAAGTGGTTTTCAATAATTTGTATGGTTTCAATTGGTTTTCTTTACTTGTTGTTACATCTAATTTTTAAATACATGGTATTACTTTCAATGCTTACTTTATCTTAGTTTTATTGTTTCACTCTCCATTTGTTTTTGGTTTTCACTCACATTTCTTAATGCATACAATATGGAGTAAGTAATAAGAGAAGTGAGACAATTTGAATTGCCTGTATTTGCATGAACTTCTTATTCTCTCAATGTATGTTGTATTTTTCTCATCCTTTCTTGAGATTTATCTCGTATTTCCTGTGTGGATGGAAATTTATTTCCTTTCCTAGATCCAAATATCCAATTTCCCATGTGTTTGGTGTATATTTGTGAAATTTCCATCCTCTAATATTTCTCTCTGAAATCACTCTTGATATTTATTTTCTACAATAGAATTTTGACACTAATCTATTTGTTGACAGTAGAGGCTTGATGGAGCTATAAGATTGATCAAGCCCTTGAGTCGTATCATTTACGACTAATACCATTGGTAAGGGCATTGGTGGGTTAGAATTTTTAATGGCTCGATTGAGCCACTGGTTAACCACGTATATCACTCGATCAAAGGTTATTTTAGCACTCAATCTAGCAATTTAAATGTTGAATTTAATCAGTCAGCGCTCCATCCAACTCTTGAAGTCATAAAAATTAGAGTTTCAACATCTCTTCTACATATTTCTCTACAACCCAATTTTGTACCCTATTAGATTTAGGGAAGAATTTGTCATTAAGTGGCAGAGTTGATTATGTTAGATTCATGAAAGAATATTCTATCCAATCACATATGAATTTGAAACTTGTGAATTCAATTGATATTTTTCATATAATTTCTTTTAAACATAATGTTTGAATCATTTTTGGAGAGTTTCAAAGGGGTTGAATAAAATATCAATAAGATAAAATATACAGAACGATTTTTTTTCAAAAAATACAACTATCTTTGTTTACAAATCCTCTTCAAAAGGGTACTATTGGTTTTTTAATTTATTTAAACACTTGAATAAATTCTTACGTGAACACATGTGTCTCCAAAATGAAATTGAAATATTACTTCACCAACTTTGAAAAATAATAATAAATATAATTTCGCATAAAAATTACTTTTTAATATGAAAATCTTATTTCTCTCCGTCTATATGATGCTCATATATATATATATATATATATATATATATATATATATATATATATATATATATATATATATATATATATATATATATATATATATATATATATTAAGAAGTACATTCTATACTAAGTTATGCTACGTGAACACATGCATAGGTCTTATGTTTTGTGAAAATTTACAAGGACATATATTGCATTTAATGGGAAATTGAGAGATTATATGACACTAATATTTTTCACAAAAAATATCATTAGTAAAACAACGTAATAATCCACATATTTTATTTTTACTCTTAATGAAAATTCACAATTCTTATATGAATTTGGAGGGCTACAATTTGATAAAAGAGGAAAAACTTGAAATTTCATCACCAAATTTGGCTCCGAAGTGTAACCCAACTGCTTGCCTTCACCCATGTGCTAGTCCACTAAGTTGAATAACCCCTCCATCAAAGGCAAACCTTGCTTCCATACTCGAAAATTGTTAAATGGATCCTCAACCATGCCATGATTGAAACATACATTGTAGTTGGTGATGACACGGAAGAATCAAGCACCTATAGGAACCATGAAGTATTCACTATATATGAGCATAATTCTCCATAATTATAGTGAGATAACTTATTAATACCAACATAAGAAATCATTCCTTATTGGGGGATGTTTGAGGGGAATGAAAATGTTACCAAAAGGTGTTCTGTATTAAGGATAAAGTAATCTACCCAACCACATGGTTCCACGTCACTTGCAAACTTGACATGGTGTTGGAAATTCATCTCTATGGAAAAAACTATGTGTCCCACCTTAATATAGAATGGGTGCATTTCATTGAACAAGTTATAAAGGAAGGAATGGTTTTCAATTGGTACACAGTTAGAGAAACTCTATAACTCCATTATATCATATGATAAATGAGAGCACACATAGAATCATGGATTTTATATGTTGGTTTATCGTATTGATATCATGTGAAACAAGTGTATCATACCATTCATGGGTTGGAGATGTATTCATATTAAACCTCCACATTATAATTATTATAATGAGATATGAGCTAATTAATATAGGTAGTTATTTATTGATAGATGTGATGACTTTATGTCATACTATATCATTTACTTTTCAATGAGCCGGCCTCGTGACTCATGGAGGTGGCATAGGGAGAAAGTAGAGATAATGTATACTGGTTCATAATGGTGAAACACACATTTATTAGAATTTAAAAAATCACTTCACCTCCTCATATATTGCCAAAGTTCATCTCGGAGAGTGTTTCCATCAAGGAAATTATATATCAAACTACTATAGTTTGTGTTAACACTTCCTTGGGGAAAAGAAACAAATGATACTATTCATCATACCTAGTCAAGATAAAATCCTACATGTTAAAAAATAATCCACATGCCAAGATGGAAACAAATATTATTGATGAATCGACGCTTTATGAAGGAAAATTATGGAGATAAATCTAAGAGAAATAGTAAAATGCCATTATAATGAAATCAAGTTTCATTGACCCTATTATCATGAAGTGTCACTATATGATCCAAATTGGAGCATTATATTTTTTCATCTTTCTCAATATTTTGAGATTATATAAATTAGAGGAATCAATTGGTAGGTTCATTTTAGTAGTACGTGCTAGTTTAGAAAATTTGGGTTTGAAATCTCCTCAAGCTATTTTTAGGCATCAAAAATCATTTTTTCGGGTTAAAAATTTCTTGCATTTATCCTATATCCTTTCACACTTATCTATATTTATATTCCTTTCCAATGGTGAAAGAATTATATTAGTTATAGCTCATAGGAAAAACCTATACCTCCCACAAGTTGAGAACCATGGTAGAATATGATATCACATGAGCCATCATTATTGATGAATACGGGCATAACCACATCCTCACTTTCAAGATGATTCTAGAGGGACAAAAATGATAACTCTAATTAAATTTTATGGAAGTCACAGACCTACCCCTATATGGCTATTCAGAAATGTTAAATACAGGGAAGGTAGGAGGAGAAGAGGTTCCATTTTATATCACTATATTTTTTGTGTAGTTGAGTAGAGCATCTAGGATTGGATAGTTAGAGAGAAGAAAAGATAAGGATGTTATTTTACAATAGTTTTGCAAGCCATAGGTTTAGGGTAACTCCATAGAGAGTACCTCTTTTTTTGTATTTGAATATTTCCATGCTAGATAAAAGGTAGTAGAGTAGGTTTACATTCTAGTTGGGTTTTCTCCTATATATCTTTATGTTGATCGTCATGAATGACCTCATAAACATCAGGGAAGGCCATCGATTCAAAGTCCCAAATCGAACTCTTATTTGTTTGTTTAATGAGTCCAAATGGTTCAATTGGGTCAAGTTATCCACTCTCTCCCTTTTGGATTATGTTTTTTCTATTACTTACCAATGGAAGGAAATAAATCAAATGTTCGCTCTTGTTGTGCACATAGAAGCAAGAAAAGCATTAGGATGACTTGAGGGTTCAAATTAGCCACACCTAAAGTGTGCCCCTGTGTAAGGGTAGTTCTATGAATGTAGACTTAAATCTAAATGAAAATCTATTCTAAGAGGTAGGTGAAAAAAATAATTTCTAAATATATCTTGATTAAGAAGATATAGATCTATCCCAACCAAGATAAGAATAACTAAATAATTGGGGGTTTTTCCATGCCTCGTTTATGATGAAATCTTTCTATTGAAATATTTCTTATAGATGATATTATAATTACTAGAAGATGTTATATTTGAATATATTATAACGATGAATGATTGATTATTAAAGCTAGGAAATATTTTACATAATTTCAATAGTTATTCTGTGGATTTTAGATAGAAATATTATGAGAAAATAGTTACTCATAAATATGATTTAAATACTTGAGAAAAGGAAAAGTAACAATACATCTATAAGAATAATGAATCAGATAGCTAATTCAAATATATTCATCATCACATCAAACAAAAATGCATAATATGAAAAACTTTTCATAGATCTTCTATTAAATAGATAAAATTTGCATTATAAATAAAAGTATTCATATACCAATTAATGAAACTTGGTCTCTTTCTATGTTCCTTGAGCTGATCTCCAACAATATTTCACAAATCATGAAATCTACCTTTAAAAGAAAGAGCTACAATAATGCAAGGCTCTGCCTCCAATACAAAGTACAAACTTAAGAAACAAAAATCCCCATTAACCCAGATCTGAGTTTTCCTCCCTATTTATATCTGAATATCCTCTACAAAGGTGCTTAATAATTTGTTAGATGCAGAGAAGAGGAACCCTTATCTCATTCTCAATATTGATATTACTAATTTACAAGGAATCTCAAAAAATGGAGAGTTGTTGGGAGTAGTTTTTCAGATCCTCAATTAGAGTTGCAAATTTTCTATTTTCTTCTTTGCTGGTGTAATAACACTGCTCAAAATATTCTTTGCCTCATCTTCCCAACTGCTCTCTTTTAATGGATGGGAGTTAGGAGGCTATATATATATATATATATATATATATATATATATATATATATATATGTGTGTGTGTGTGTATGGTATAAGGAGGTCTCAAGAGGTTGAATATCTAAGGGAAAAAGGAAATGGTGTCGAGAAGATGAGGAGGTGAGGCCCACATGGAGGTGGGTCCTCCCTCAAATAAAATAACTACAACCATTGCATATTAATGAGTCTCAGGATCTTAGAGGTCGAGAGTTTTTAAAGTTTAGAATTTAAATTAACTTGCGAGATATGAAATATATGTGTGTGTGTGTGTGTGTGTTGTCGATTGCAGTGGTTTTGTAGGACAGTTAGTAATAAAATAAGAATTAATTAAGAATTAATAAAAAATCAATATTTAGGTATTAAAATTAATTAATTTACAAAAATCAAATTAATATACATTGTATTCAATTTTAGCCTAGGCAGTAAAAATTGAAGAAACTTTGAATAAGTGTCATTTGTAAACTGTATGTCCAAATGACATAAAATGAGAACTCATGGAAAGCTAGCAAGAAATAGAATGCAATGAAGCTATCAGAATGGGAATTTGAAGAAAAATAGAAATCTCACCAAAATGTCACACAATTAACCAAATGAAAGCATTAAAGGGAGGTATGAATATAATTTACATATGGGGTCCCCATTTTTATTATGAAGATAACAAATTAAAAAGGGGGGGATTTGTGGTTTTTCCACAACAATGGTGACCCGTGGGGAAGAACTAGTTATCTCTGGTTAAAAGATAACAAGATTAAATTTTCCCAAAGGTTAAAGTGAGGAATTATATTAAGCCACCAAACAGTAAAACATTTCCCATTGGGTCCCACATTAGTGAATCAAGCAATATTAGATCAAACAAATAAGTACTTGAAGCATAATCAATCTAATAGAGGAAGCCATATCTTTCGGGAATATTTAATTTTGAAGATTACCTCATATGAGTGACAAAACAAGGTACAAGTAGGGATTTTTAGATGAAACATATATCCATCTATATGAATATTTTCTGACATTACGTCGTTGCTAGTGATTCTTGTCAATACCCCGATGAAGTTGTCTTTTAATCACATGCAATCATGACCCCACTGCCAACGAGTGTCCATAGCCCTGACGAGTTTGCTCATACTTCCCATGCTTCCACTTTTAATCGCCCTTTTGACACTACAAGAGAAAATGTCATTGGTGAGGGTCATGCTTGTGAAAGACCTTTAAGGTCGATCACCAATGTCACATATTTTGACGGTCTTTAAAAAAATGTTGTTGTAAGTGTATATAGTGCTGGTCCTTTAAGGTTTGTCACCAAAGCCATTTTCAATGACACTTTTGGTGACGGTCGTTAAAGGCCTGTCATTAATTCTCTCTTTAGTGACACTTTTGGTGAGGCTCGTTAAATGCCCATCACTAATTCTCTCTTTGGTGACATTTCTAGTGACGATCTTTTATTGATCGTCACTAATGATATTTTTGGTTACTTTTGTTGATGGTCAATAAATGTTTGCCATCATTGATCATTCCAATGATTTTTTGATGACGCTTCATGCCTGTGATGGACCTGTAAGGTAACAGGTCCGTCACCAATGTCACATATGGTGACGTCTTTAAAAAATCGTTGTTGTAAGTGTATATAGTGATGGTCCTTTAAGGTTTGTCACCAAAGCCATTTTCAATGACACTTTTGGTGAGGATAGTTAAAGGCCCGTCACTAATTTTCTCTTTGGTGACACTTTTGGTGAGGGTCATTAAAGGCCCATCACTAATTCTCTCTTTTGTGACACTTCTAGTGACGATCTTTTACTGACCCTCGCCAATTCTCTTTTTGGTTACTTTTAGTGACGGTCAAAAAATGTTCATCATTATTGATCATTCCAATGAGTTTTTGATGATGCTATGCACCTGTTACTATATTTTTTTTCAAACTATAATGATTTAAGACCATTGTTGTGGAGTATTTTTCATTATGTGTCCAAGGTCATAGTGGTTATAATTGTCAGTCAATTTGTTAAGAAGCAATTAGTGTGTATCATTTCCCTCAAGTCATAAGAATATAGTTTTCCTACGAGTAAACACATGATTCATATCTATTAGGTTTATTATCAAGAAAATTTCCTTTAAATAAAGTTCCACTAGTGTGTGTAGGAAATATATTATTTAATACACAATCAAGCTCTGTCAATTCTATCAATGAGAGAGACCTAGCACTCCTCAACAATCATGGCGAACCTTAACATGCTTTGGAGCAATACACTAACATTCCTTGGCACCTTGGATTTCTTGGAACATCTTTGTACCTAGAACATCTTTATACCTGGAACATATTTGTACCTAGAACATCTTCCCATGAGTAGGACACCCAAGGACATGTTGGCATGCCCTAGCATAGCATAGCACTCCCCTATCATGTGTTGGCATCCTCTAGCATAGCATAGCACTACCCTATCATTTGTTGGCATTCCTTGTAGTCCTTAGCATTCCCTAGAACACCTTGGCATAATATTGTATTGACAAACATTAGCAGTTGGCACACATTGGCTGTTGGCATGTACTGGAACATATTATTAGTGTGCCTAGCATGCCCCTTTTGAAAAAGATAAATTCTCAACTTATTAACCCTCTTATGTGTTAATTTCCTTGCACTTTAGCTTGGTTATTCCTTTTTTTTCCTTGAAACGCCTTGATGTGCATTGACATACTCTAGCGCCCTACACATCCTAGCATGTCTTAGCACCTGGCATGCCTTGACACTATTTGGTACATGTTAGCACACCCCAAAACTACCTAGTACACTCTATCACTTCTTGAAATTCCCCAATATTCCCTAGAATTCCTTACCTATGCTTAGCATACCTTATCACTCCCTCCTTGGCATGATAGCTAGCACTCATTGACACTCCTCGACACACCCTCATATTCATGCCCTTCCATGCATTTTGAACTAGTGCTCCCTTGTGTTTTCCTAGTACTCCCTAACACTCCTAATCATGCATTGACAGTCTCTAGCACGCCTTAGCACTCTTCGATATGCTCTGCCACTTCATAGCAGGCATCACACTCCCTAACACACATTTTCACTTGGCACGTGTTGGCACTTGGAAAGTCTGATAATCATGTTTGACATGCGTTGAGATGACTTGGTATGCTTTGGCATGGTTTAATATTAAATTTATTTGATATTAATTATTGGAAACTAGATGAGAATAAATGGAGGAAGGTTTGGCACTTAGAGTGCATTGACACTTAGCACTTGGCACCTAGTTTTGGTGTGCCTAGCATGCCCCTAATGGAAAAGGTGAATTGATGACTTATTATCCCTATTATGTGCTCATTTCCTTGCAGTTTAACTTATTCCTCCCTTCTGTTTCCTTGACATTCCATGGCATGCTTTGTAACACCCTTGTACATCTTGCCATGCGTTAGCACCTGGCACATCTTAGCTTGTCTGAAATGTCTTCATACTATCTGACACATGTTAAGATGCCCTAGCATTCACTAACACACCGTGGCAGTCATGACCTCACAACTAGCATTACATTTTTTCATGACTTGGGAACCTTACATTCACTAGAATACTTCGACACTCCCTAGTTGTCATGCCCTCTATTATCCTCCACAATTGATCTAGGTCAAGGTGTGTCGAAGGGACCTTCCAAGACCTTTTACTTTCGTGATGTGTTAAATTGCATTTTTAAAAGAACATAAATGAATACATCTGCATGCTATAAAGAATAGGAACATGACATTCATCAACATATGAAAACATAAGCCATTGATAATGGAGTTCGTCTGGGAGGGACTGCATCTCCAGGCCCCGATGTCAAGATAGTGTAGGCCGCTACATTAAGTGTTGTCAATAGTGATGATGTACATAAGAGGTGATGTCACTATCATACAAGGAAAATTCCCTCACACAGCAGTGGCTCCAAGAGATGTTCCACAACGGGAACTCTCAGTCAAAGAGGACTCCTATCATTATGACACAAACTCATGCATGATGAGCATCCTACCAACATGGCATAAAAGGGATGTTAATGCAAACATACATGGTGACAACATGAGTATCCCATCAACATAATGACAAAGGGATCTCACATAAAACATGATGAATCATGAAAACAAATACCTCACATAAATGATTCCGCATCACATCAAGCAAGAATCATGGAAACAAGTAAGAAAACAAGATCCCACATCAAAACATTAAACAGGGATCTGTGCATCACAACACATAGCAAAAGTAAGTACATGAGAACACTGCATATACCTCACATCCAGGGGCCATCTAAAGAAAAGGATGCCAAGCTTCTGAGGTTGTTTGTTCCATCGACCTCATGGCATCGATTCACATGGAAATGACTACTGGCACATGAATGATGACACCTACAGTCCACTTAGAAAAGTGCTCAAAAAATTAAATGAGCGAATAGAAAATATGAACACACCATCAGATTTGCGGCATCAAATAGTGCAAAATCGACTGTCAAATTTCTAAATTCTGAGAAAATGAAAATCTAGGGCTCAAGGAATCTTTTAGATTCCCCCTAAATTCCTCAAAGATTCCTCCTCCGTGTCCTCTGCAAATCTATTGCTCAGAGTAGAAAATTGACTGCGCCATCGGGTTCGTGTCACTGAGAGGTGTAAGGTCGACATAAAATTTGTCCAATTTGGACACTACAAAAATTTCACCCTCTTAGAAATTTTGCTCAATCATGGTTCCACCTACAAATAAATTAATTAAAAAAATATTCCTCGATTTCCGTCCCATGTCCTTGTTCCTCCATGCCACCTGGGCGCACTCTGCAAATGAGGTTTTATATAAATTCCGTGGTGGATTAACCAATGAGTTTGTTTAGATGGATTCGTAAAGGGTGTGAATTAGGTGGAGGAGGTCGGGTGGTCAAACCCCACCTCCTCCATGTTTAACATTTTTTTTTGTTTTAATAAACTGCATTAAGGTATTTTGGAGGTCGGGTCCGCATTGGGCAGCCCACTCCATAGCCTCCATAACCCATTCAACTGGAGCATAAAATGTTTAAGGTTTGGGCTTTTGGTTGGAGGTACAATGGTTCAACGTGGCACATTGTATGAGGTTACACCATGGGGCCGCCATGTGGGTGAGGCCAGCCCTCCCGCCGGTTGTGGGTTCAACTCCCACCAGCTGCTTTTAATGCGAAGTGTTATGTTTGGTGGGGTGTGGTTCGGGTCCATTGGAGGTGGCCTATGCCAACCCCAATATTAGTTTAATATGTTATGGATTGGAGGAGGGTGCAGTTGGACCAATGGGTGATCGTGGTGGCTTCAGGAACACATAGGGGCAAATAGGGCTTATGAATGCTTGAAAATAAAAGTTCTTAGAATAACTTTGAGCTAGGACCAGAGCGTAGATATCATTTTCCTAATCACGGAGGTGAGAACAGTGCGTCAATCCGAGCTCGTGTGAGGGAGAATGATCCAGTAAAAATTTTGGTCAAATTTCAGTTGTGGGCCAGGTTTAAGTGTCCTACAAATTTTCTGACCTCGAGGCTTGAAACCTAGCTCCCAAAATTGGTCAAAATTGTGGCCTCATTAATCTTCCCAATATCCCTTATTTTCTAAAACTTTGAAAAATAACCCTCTTTTAAAAAATAAGAAAAAATTATAAATGAGGTGGCGAGCCACCACCCACGCCACCACAAAAACTACATTACAAAATTTTTTTATAAGGCCGACAGGCCATGACTCCTGCTGAACTAACCCCAAACCTTATATAAATTTTAATTAAAGTTTTGGCTTGGCTTCCATCACCCCACCAAGCACTCCACCGATGGCACATAAACATTGAACCAAATATTAAGGGGGTGGGTGAGCCACCTCCGGTGGACCCGACCCACATCCCAACAAACGTCACACTAGAAAAATGCAACGATGGAAATATGGTTAAGGGTTTTAGTGGAAGTTGAAATTTCCCATCCCACTTGGCCGACCCCCAAGCGGGTGACCCCATAAATAGTACGCGCCCATAAAACAAGAACATCCCATAAATACCATGCAGTACCACCACCTCATAAACTGACAGTCAATCCTAAATGTGCCCACCTCAAATCACTTAATGCATGCCAATGAAGGCATGGATTAGGCTACCCAATGTGGACCTGACCCCCTTTTTAAATGCGTTTAGTTGTTATAAACGATAATGTGTAAAAAAGAAAGGAGGGGCGGGGTTTGACCACTTGACCGCTCCTCAACTATTTACCAAACTTACCCATGCACCACAACTACCTCATTGTTAAATCCACTGGAGGTATTTTACATAAAAATCATTTTCACAATGCACAGGGGGCAGATGGAGGAAATAGGAGTAGACACGAATGTTGAGACAGAGGAGGTAGAACCTTGGCATGCAGTTAGAGGCAACATTTCGCAGGAGGGCTGAAATTACACTTTGTCAAATTTTGACAAATTTTATATGGTTTCAGCACTTATTGATGTCACGAACGCAATGGAATTGTCCATTTCTCCATCTGAGTTTTACATTTTTTGGCCATTTTTCAGTATGAAGGGGGAACCATGATTACTAGAAAAATAGGGAGTGTAACTATGATCGTTGAAATTTTCCCGAGGAGGTAATTTTTCTCCATGTTTCAATATAGTCAAGCCTACAGTCATTTTTTATGGTTTTCGGTAGGGATCGCAATGGCGAAGTCAGATTCACCTTTCGAGTTACATATTTCCAGTCCACCCATGGAGAAGAATCTTTGTAGAATGTAGGGGGAATCTAAAAGATTCCTTGAACCCTAGATTCTCAATTTCTTAGAATTAAAAAATTGGACAGTCAATTTTGCATTATTCGATGCAACAAATCTAATGGTGCATTTAGAGTTTTCATTTCCAAATTCTATTCTTTAGCCACTTTTCTAGGTGGAATGTTGTTGTCATAATTTATGTGCGAGCAACCATTTCCATGCGATTGATGCCATGAGATGGATGGCACAAACAACTTTAGCAGTTTGACATCCACTTCTCTAGATGGCCCTTGGTTGTGATGTATATATGTACTTCTTTTTCTATGCATTGTGTTGCAAAAATCTCTATTTGATGTTGATGAGGGATCTTGTTTATTACTTGTTTCATGATTCTTGCTTGATGTGACGTGAAATCGTCTATGAGACGTACTTGTTGTCATGATTCGTCATGTTGTATTTCGAGATCCCTTTGTTGTATGTTGATGGGATACTCATGTTGTCACCATGCATGTTCGCATTGAGATCCCTTTTATGCCATGTTGGCAGGATGCTCATCATGCATGAGTTTATGTCATACTGATAGGAGTCCTTTTGACTTAGTGTTCCGATAGTGGAACATCTCTTTGAGCCACTCCTGCATGAGGGCATTATCCTTATATGATAGTGACATCACCTCTATGCACATCATCACTATTTACAACACTTAATGCAGCGGCCTACACCTTCTTGACACTGGGGCTTGGAGATGTAGCCCTCCTAAATGAACTCCATTATCAATGGCTTATGTTTTTATGTTGCTGATTCTTGTTCTTCTTCTTTACAACATGCACATGTATTCATTTATGTTCCTTTGAAAATGCAATTGAACACATCACGAAAGTAAAAGATCTTGGAAGGGTCCTTCATCACACCTGGACCTAGATCAGCAGGGTCATGGTCGTCGGTCCTTATTAAATTTTGTTATGACTTGGTGTGCGATGGTGGTGGTGTGGGTTATGGCCCGCCACCAATTTATATAGATATATATATATATATATATATATATATATATTATATTTATTTATTATATTATATTTCTAAAATCAATAGTCGTTTTCAAAAATTCAAAAAATGACCAAACGGGACAAATTAAATAGGCCACAAATTTGCCCAGAATTTGTCCCAGGTTGGCCAGAATTTGGTGCCCGAATTTTGTCCAAATTATTGCCTCTTTAAGCCTGCCTAGTAAACAAAAGTCAAACAAACTTTGACAACCTCTATCTTCCTCATCTAGACGCAGATTGACTTATCATTCACACCACCACGATCAGGATGAAGAGATCTTTAACATGAACCTTGTTCGAGCATAATCTAAACACTTTTATTTTTGACCTTCCTTAGTCCTCTTTGTCCTATGCGTGTCTCTGGAGCCACTTGGATGAACAATGTGCCAGGCTGATGAGGAGATCAACAGAGGTAACCATAGACCAATATTTTAGTTTGGTAGCTAGCCCTACCAAACTAGAGAGGGCTCTCTCTATGAAATCACAACCAAGAGATGACTGGAATGTAAAGCATTTTAGGCTAGATAGATAGGCTCAGGTGGGTTTTGGAAAATTTAGGTTCATCATGTTTTCTTGATGACCCCACCTCCATGGGTTGCACTGACATGATTTGGTGTTGGCTTCGTGAAGTGTTTCTATGTGTTTTTAAGGCTACCTCAATGAAGGTGTCCCATGTCATGTTCTTCTCTTTGAACTGATGGAGTAGTATAACCTTTATAAGGCTATGGTGAAAGAGGCTGGGATAATGTACTTTTCCTTTCAATTACACCCTTTCAGACATTTCTTTTAGGCTCGTATATAAGTAGCTGGACAAATTTAGAGACTTGGGAGTTATAAAGTGCATGATCAATCTTATGTGGTATTGATATAGCCTAGAAAATATTCCTTCACATGTGAAGAGCTTCATGACAGCCAACATCAATGGTGCATATCTCTCCAACAATTATCTAAACGAGAAAACATGTGAGTGAGCTCATTTGTATTGTGATTTCAAGTAGGGTTTGGACTCTTCTAGGTCTAGGTTCATGCCTTTGAACTAGTTTTGACCATGGTTTGGTGTGCCTGTAGCTTGAGAGATGGCATCCATTGAAAACATTAAATCAGTCCCTACAATGGTGATCTTGTCTTCCTTCAAGGTGAGGGAAAAAATACATGTGAGATTCTCATGGTAACCTAGTTCCTGCACTCTTTGAAAAAACCCTAAACAATTGGCATCTTCAAAGAATTTCATGAAAAACAAGGAGGAGGTGATTTCATTGCAATTAGAGGGCTCAAACCTAAGTATCTCCCCCCCTCCCACCCCAGTATCTTTAGATCGAAAGACTTGATGCTATTATAGCTAGGTTCCTTTGGGCCAGTCCTAAATCCACAAATAAGATTCTTTTGGTATATTTAGAGGTGCTTGCGAGACATGAGAATGATTGAGGGTGGGGTATAAAGTACATATAATGTTTTAGTAAGGCTTTAATTGTCAAGAAATTATGGAAAACTTTCTAGGGCAAAGGTATATTTCGTAATAGGTTATTAAAGAGATATCTAAAAAATAGAAAGCTTAAGGAATGGATTAAAGATGCAGCTCCAAAGAAGAAGATGACATCTTATATATGGAGAAGCGTGATGTGAAACAAATATTGGCTACTATGAAATCTGAGATGGGAGGTTGGAAGGGGGAATAGGATAGCAATAGGACTAGATGATATCAAAGGAGTGGAGGGAAAACATACTCTTTCTATTCACATCCTTGAGCATTTACATAAGAAAATGCTTTACTTTTTGAACTAAATCTCTCATGATTGAGGATATTCTTTTGTTACAAGTTATTGGCTTAATGCATTTGAACTTGGATTTCCAGAGGATATATTTGTGGAATGGGCACGTTTCACAACACAGTTAAGTCTAAAAATTTTAAAACTCACTGAGAAGAAAGAAAAGCTAAAATGGGAAGGTGTTATATATAATGAGCAGATCTTGGTTGAAGAGAATTATAAACATATTTCTCATGGATGTGGCTTGAATGATAATTCTTTTTGGTTTCATAACATGTGGAGATGGGATATACCTCTCAAATTAAAATGTTTTATGTGGTTGGTGGTCCACAATAATATTTTAACTTGGGATAATATCCATAAAAGGGGCTTTCAGGATCTTGGAAGATGCTCTTTATGCAAAGAAGATTTAGAAGACATGGAACATCTATTTCTAACATGTCCTTTTGTGATCTCGGTATGGAGTGGGGTTCTTCAAACACTTAAAATACATGTAATCTAGAACATGGTTTCCATTTAGAGATGTCTCACTCAATGGTTTGAAGGTTTCAAGACATATCGTTCCTTGCCTTTCTATATTTTGTGGGGCATATGGAGAAGCAGGAATGAGAAGATTTTTGAACAAACAGAACCAGATACTAGAGACGCCTATTTAAAGATATTTGCATATTTTATGGAGATATGGCTAATGAAGGAGGAACAACCTAGAAGACATTTTCAACTCATAGAGATATGGTCATACTTTATTTTTTATTTTTATTTTTTATTGAGCATCCACCAACGGGGTTTGTGGAAGTGGGACACATTTGGATTTGAATATAGAGAACACCTTCCATTTCATTTGGTATAGTGGCACATGATCAAATAATAGAGTTGAGCTAATCATACTCTTGGGGGCTCTCCTATGTGCTAACTAGCTTGCAATTAAAGATTTACCCGTGTTTGGAGATCCCAAGATGATCCTTGATTGGGTACAATTGAGAACAAAATTGGGACCACCTTCCCTTACTTTTTGAATGTAATGCATAAGATCTTTGATGAATACCTTTCAAATGCTCGCCTCTAATAATGTCTATAGAGAGTAGAATCAAGTGGCAGATCTCCTATAAATGAAGGGATGCAGTTGTGTCTGAAGGAGTATTTTCTACTCAGTTTTCGACAAAGGAATCTGTTGACGGTGCTAGACCCGCCAACATGTCAATGGGATCTCCCCGGTAAGTTGTACCAATTAGACCTAAGACCATTTGGTGTAGGAGTCCTAGTAGTGGGTCGTAAAGTAATGCCTTGACCATGATGTCGCACAAAGGCAAGTAAGATAACTCTGTCAGTAGCAAGGGTGTGACCGCTGTAGTGAGTCAAGGAAGGTGCATGAGAATTTCTAGCATAGGTGGGTTGGGATGAGTGCGCCCCTTGGAAACTTGTAAAAATACTCAACTGGGAAGGGAACACATGAGCGAAGATGCATCACAAGCTGGAAAGAATGTCAACCAGAAATCCAAAGTGATGTTTAAACGAATAGCACATCTGCAACAAGATTCATATAATTGCATACAAAGTAGTTCATACACAACTGCGTAAGTCAAACAACATACATCACTACAGCAACTGGAACAGTCCAACTACAATAACAACATATGCATGAAAACATGCTGGCTCTTATTATATAAAGAAGTGTAAGTCCCAATCATACAATACATCCATGTAAACCTACTGGCTCCAACACTCGAATTTTATAGCCACATCCACCTGCTCCTCCAAAGAGATGAACTAGCTCCATGTAGTGGAGAAGCCAAGGCGTGTTACAATACTATCCAAGCTCTTTCCAAGATAGTCTTATTAGAAGCTTGGCTGACCAAAATCCTATACAATGAGTTATGGGGGACTATTTATAGCAAAGGGTGGGGTGACCCTTGACATTCCCCTTTATGACCATTCAACTACGCTCATGACTCTTCACCTACTCTGTGACTGTTACTTCCACTATTGACACTTAACTTACACTTGACATGACTTAATATTATAATGCACATGTACCCATGTGAACAAAAATGGCTTGAGCAAGCCAAACTAGACATCACTCTAACATAGACAACTATAGAAGTCCAACTACTCGGCATCCTCATGATGACCAACAATAACACATTGATGCCAATATTTGTAGTCCTTGATAGTGTCTGTGTGTTCTGCTATGACATCTATCTGAAGCCTGAACCTTCCCTCCACAGCATCTGGGTACACTGCTCGGGCTCCTCTGTCTAACTCGTCTCAAAGCATGTGCATCATTGTCATCAATGTGGCTGGACCAGCAACATACGTGCGCATGATGTCTGCACTGATAGGCAAGTCTAGGCTGGTGGTGATGTGCATCAACTCGTCGAAGTGTGATTCAAGCTCTAGTCAAACCTGCTTCTTGGTCTTCACTCGGGTGAGAGTCCCAAGTGATGGGATCGCATGTCTATGAACCACAACATCCATGCTCTTGAATACTCATGCACAGGAAGCTTGTATACTAGTGATGAGTTGCAAGAGGTCCTCATAGTTATGAATCTAACTCTACATACGTGCTTGCAGCGCGACCGCATTAGCCCTCATCATCTTCGGCAAGTGAAGTGGGGCTCCCTTGTACTTGATCATCCATGTTTGCATGTTATCAACAACAGCATGGATGTTCATCAAGATGCGTGCTCTTCTAGCACATCACTGCTGCCGTCCGTTGAGATGGATGACTGTGTTGCGCACGGTACCAAAATTGGAGTACAATGCTTGCATAACTTTGTCAAAGGATAATACTTAATCTAATATTGCCTTCTTTAGTTTAGATTGGGTGGACATTATCACCAAGTCTCCTCCTTTCTTGGCCACCTTTAGTTCCTTTGCCATTCACTCATTCTCAGCTATCAGAAAGTGAACACTTGAGCTAGTGGATTCCGCATACACTCTAGTTCATCTTCCAAGGAAACTGGATTCTTGTGCACATCAGTCATGTTCACTCGCTCCTCAAATTTCGCAGGAGATGTTTCATCCTTCAGAGTTCGTACTCTGTGAGACTACACAACTCTATGATGAGATTCGTCAAAAGTGATGTTGTGTATCTCTCCTTCCAGTTAACCACCAAGGATCTCAGTGCCTCCTCTGTCATTCAAGACTTTCTCATCATCTGGATGCATTGAAGTGGGTGAGTCAACCTCTTTGTGGTGAGGCATGAGGTTGGTGTCCTGTTTCAACTCCTACTACTCCATGTCTTCATCCAACTATTGAAGTGCTTGTTCTATTTCATGAGCAAAGTCTCGCTTCTTTGATGGTTCACCATGTTCGCCTGATGCCAGTTGTTCAGATGAATCAAATACTTTTACGGGAGCTGCTTAGTCTATCTGCACATGTTGCACCCCCTACTGTATCTGTTGTTATTATACTTCCCTCTCCTCTTTGCACAAATCTTGTCCTTTTCAGAGTTTCTCCCTCAGCTCATGCAACTCCTCCTCTACTTCTTTCATTCTCTTATTATCCCTCTTCCTTTACACGATTTTCTTGTTGTGCTGCTGCGTGTTTGCTTAAACAGTCATCGCTACCTGTTCTACAAGTGGAATCTGCTCAAAAATTGCAACTTTTCTCCTCCTCTATGCAATCGACAATCTTCCTCTTCCCTTTGTCATGCATAGGTATGCTTGGCTCTGCTGCCTCTGCTGCTACTACTGCTACGTTTACTACTATTGATGCTCTCTGTGATGTTGCTTTATGTTGCTTCACTAACCACTCCCCAACGAAGCTAACATGTTCATTGGATCTGGAGGAATTGTAGCAATACCTCCATGAGTCCTCCTTGGCCCAATGAAATTCGTCATGGATCCATTTGAGCTTAACACTGGTGTAGTGTTCCTTCACAATGAAGTGTTGGTCATACAGATTGAATCTTTCGAGGTCGAACATGTACTTCTTCATCTGTTATGCTTTGACATCCGTTTGCTTGATACTTCGGATCTCATATAACCCAATCCACAACGGAAGAGTGGGCCAAGGTACCTTCTTCTTTCTTTGCAATCTAGTTGTCAATCCTGCTAAGATGTGATATGCTACATCCTGCATGACAAGTACATCCAAGGCAAATTAGGGCAGAACATGTAGAGGCTTCTCTACATAGAACATTCATATGAAAGTGCCAGATGCTGAGGCATACCAGTATGCAATGCCTAACAATGGCTCAATTACTTCCTTTGACATGCACGATGGATCCTATTTGAATATCATCTTCTACACTGGGGTGACAAAATGGTCAAAAACTCATGTGATTACTCCTCTGAAGCTTCATTCAGACAACAACTTGAAATATGTGTTCAAAATAGTCTCCACGAGTGACCATGCCCACTCCAAGCCGAGGAACTCATGTCGAGCACAGACCACATCTAGGATGTAGGTGGAAATGTAAATATCTGCATGCATACCTTTGGGTGATTCTCAAGCCTTCGTGACTTGCTCCTTCAGCTGATGAGGTAGTATGCCACACCAGTTACATGGTTTTCATTCTTTAGCTAGATGGTCCAATTTGATCACACAACTCTATGGAAAGGTTTCAGTGCTTGCTTGGCCACACAGCCGACATGTGAATATGACCAAGTATTGGTATGCCTTCCTTAGTATCTTCGTCTTGTATATCTGGTTGGGTGTCATCTTGAATCGAGCTAGCACCTTTACCCAATCCTTCAGAATGTCTCTGGAGCTAGCTCTATTGTTGGGCAAGATAAATGGAGGATTCATGATAGTCAAGGGCTCTACCATCTGATACATCTCATTGTAATCTCATGCTTAGAAAGTTGCAAGCTTTGTCCCACTGACATTGCTCAAGGTCATAATCTCGGGATCAGTGTGAGAGATGATCCAGTGTATCATGTTCGCACCTGAGAATTTTGGGTATCTTAATGCAATATGGTACAAGCGGGACATGTGAATGTTCACGTACACCTGACAGTCTTTGAGGTCCTCCCCAAAAGTGTCTGTGAATGTTTCATTGACCTCTTGCCACTTCAGTTTGATGTCCTTGTCTAGATATAGCTTCGTATTTTCATAGATCAGCAAACTAGAGGACACCTGCTCAATTGCTGCTCTAGCTACAATTCCATCAGTGTCCTGTGATTCTGTTCTCTTAGAAGCCATTGAGAAAGATGAACACCTGAAATATCTAGAAACAAGAAACATGCATGGCAATAAATATGTTAATGAAAAAAATCAAATTCTAGGGAATGACATAGCACATACCTAGGAAACTGATGAGCAAGATTGCACAATTTCTTCTGGGAGGCTGGGTGACTGGTTGCCAGAACTACGTGAAAGGTAGGCTGGGTTGTCTCAGAGTTAGGACTAGCTACTGGATCCACGAAATGTGCAATACAGACTGGATCCTCGCTGTTGGGATTGCGCAATGTGTAATTCTAGCTGGGAAGGACTACAGGCCCATGGACTGCATTGTGCAATTTCCTAGGCCAACAGTCACTATCCTCAACAAATGCACGAAACAATCTTGGAGGGCAATGCTGAGTAGAAATGCACATTTATGGAGAGGAATACAGAGCCTTCCTTCCTCAAATTGTGTAATGCAGCCCAGCGAAGGTAGAGTGTAGGCCAAGGTTGGCTCGACTCTTCGACAGGCAACTCAAAGAAAATAAGACAATAAATGCATGGTAACACTAAGTTATAGCAGAAGTGATTAAAAATGCATGCAAAACATGAATGAAATATTCAACAAATAGATAAACATGCATGTGGGCGAGGTGATTTGCCTGTTTGGCGAAAGTTCATGAAAAACAGTTTCATGCATGCAACAATAGTGAGATAGCAACGAAAACTAAAATTAAGCTAGGACAAGCTAGTATACATGTAGATGATAGCAAGCGTTCAAAGAAATCAAGAAAACAACACTCACACAAGCGGATACACAAAACGTGACATAAATGTTGAAAAAGACAAGATGAGGCCACCTACGCGTGAATAGATGAGTCAGATGTGTCGAAGAGTCCTGGATGTGCTGTGGGATGTCATAGACCCAAGATTGATGTGAATGAATGAGCTCTGATGCACTGAATGAATAATTTTGTTCTCATGATGCGCATGCCACAAATCTAGGAAAAGTGACACTTGGAGGGAAGTTTCTAAAACAAGTTTGCTTGTAACCCCTGACTACTAAAAATAGCTCCCTAAATCATGGGATGCCTTTTTCATATTTCCTTTTGCTATTCTGGGAAGAGTAATGTCACGCATGGATGCAAGTAAAGTTTCCTTGGTCCCAGGTGGAACTGGTCAACCGAATTACTCATGCATGCAGTTGCTCAACTGCTTACGAAAAATGTGCATTTCTGGCTACTAGTTGGGCTGACTGTCCAGGAGGTTTGCTCAATTTTTGGGCAGAGTAGTTGACCTTTGCTCAGATTTTTGCAAATTCTGGGTTGAGTAGCCCTAATAGGAAAAATTGTGCAATTCCTTCTTGGACTGTTGACAGGCAGCATTGCAAAATCTTGGAGCCCAGCAAGATGCCAGACAATAATGTGTAATTTTTGGTGGGAAGGCTGGTTACCCTTCATAAATGTGTAATCTTCTAGAAGAAGTTTCTCAGTCTACAGCTAGACCAAGTCTAGGTGAAAAACCTATGAGGGGAATTGATCAAACTGTGATCGATAAGCTTCCTTTGTGCAAAGAAAATGCTAAAGCTTGAGTACTTGACAAAGTAAGACAAGGTGATATGAAAGGTTTGTAGGGAGGCTCCAAAACAAGCTAAGGAAAAACTTTGGAGGGTGGTTGAAGCCACTACAACAGATTCCTTCTACAACTCAAGGGGTTTTAACTTATAAAGGGATGCCCTTGAAATTTTTTTGTTCATCTCATTTATTTGTCATCTGTCCATGAAAATTTGCATAGATCATGATACATTTTTGTCATGTTTGAATCATATATGTTATATTTGTCATCATAAAGAACTTTAATATTATTTTGTGAAAATTGATATAGTAAAAAATTTTCGGAAATAAAAGAACTATAATTTAGAGTAATAAGATACTTAGAAATTTAACCATTTTATTTGAAAATCTAATATATCGCATGAAAAAGCATTAACAATGAAATACCAAAGTATATATCTACCTTTTATTAATGAAAATCAATAAATTTTTCCATACTAAAAATAAAAAGAAATTTAATCTATCTAAATTCTTGAATACTTGATTAATCAAAATCTAAAATAAATCTAATAACAATGTTGAATTCCAATACCAAGTCCACTCGACTAGTGCACAGTACCTCATTCAATATCGTTGTGAATCATTACATGTAGTTACATAAAACAATCCCCCCCAATTTTAAAATTAGCTTCATCAGAAAACTCTAAGTTCAATCCAGACTAACACAAGGATCCAATCGAACTTTTCATAGCTTGGTTAATTGAGACAGCAAACATCCAATTCTACCACATACCACACTATCAAAATCGTCAAAAATGGCTGCAATCTAAACTTCGTCATAACTGATAGCCGGGTAAGTCAAGAGTCGGCATCATCAATTGCATCAAACTCCCATATGTTGGATTAGTTAAACACACTGATTTTTCTCTGTTCTAATCCCTCAAGGATATTCTTTGTTTTGATTTAGAATCTTAGTTGCGAGCAACCCAAATACTTATTATTAGACTTCCAGCATCAATCATCAATTTTTTGTATTCGCACTTTGGGTTCTGAATACCTGATTTTGTATCCCCATAGTAGACATACACACACACACACACACACACACACACACACACACACACACACACACACACACACACACACACACACACACACATATATATATATATATATGTATATAGATTTAGCAGATTAGAGATCTTATTTGGTTGAATTTATATGCAATGGGGGTTGATCTTGAATCTTTGACAAACACAACTTTAGGATCCATAGCAAGGCTCATCAACACTACCATATTGTATCCCTTAGATACATGTAAGACCAAGTACTAGGTGAAGGTTTATGCCGGGGGTCGATATAAATACAGATTTGTAGCTCCAGTGCATATTTTACTTAGAATTAAACTAGGTTGTTTCTTATTTTTGGAATGGATTTTTCTAAATTCAGTATCTGACACATGTATTTCCTTAGAGATCATCTAGGTTGAGTATTTTGAAATCGGTTTTGTATCTGGTTGTAGTTTGGTTCACTGGATTGTTGTTATATCCTTGGGTTAGTGTGCTTAAATTTGGTGGGTTGATCCTCCTTAGCACAATTGGAACTCGCTAACACTCCCTATCACCCACTCTTATTCATTCATTTCCATGCAATTGAAACTAGTGCTCCCTTGTGTTTCCCTAGCACTCCCTAGCATGAATTGGTGCCACACCCTAGAACCTGACACATCTCGGCATGTATTGGCATGCCTAACATATCTTGGAATTGTCTCACATGTGTTAGCACTTCTTGTCATTCCTTAGCACACCTTGGCACTACCTAGTTTTCATGCCCTTATAGATAGCCTTAATTTTTTTTACGATTTGGGAACCCAACCAAGTCATTGAAAAAATAGTGTTGTGCATAGCCCAAAGTCTCCCTTTATCTGAAACTACTTTTCCCCAACCCCTTATTACAATCGTAGGCTTGCCTCCTGCAAGTCCTATTTTATCCCAACCTTTTTGAAAGGTCTTTCATTTTCTTTTCCTTTTCCCATTTTAATCTTTTTTCGTGATCTTTGTTGTGCACTAAGAAGGTGAGATTTTTAACTTGCTGCATTTGATATTTGTGGTTCTGAAGCTAATCCTCCTTTCGATAAACATTCTTCCATTAGTCTAACCTTAGGCTTGAGAGTGCTGGAAAAGTTTGAATGTTTAGGATTATTTATTACTTGATATCCTTACCAATGACCATTGAAAACTTATATTGTTTCACTCTAACATAGAGCTTTGGCTTAGAGAAAGCTCTGGAACCATGGGGGACCAAGAGAGGCTTAAACAACCTAAATGAAAGGGAGTTTGGCTGAGACTTAGGGATAGCTACTACCTCAATGCTAGAATGAGTGCTTAATTATTTTGAACTACTATTTTTGTTCAAAACAAAAACAACCTTGGACAACTCATGCTCAAATTAATATCTACCTTGGGACACCATGCATCTTGCAAACTGTCGGCCCTTAGTTTTGGTCCATTTTTGTTTGAGGAAACTTACTTAATCCTTATATTTTCCATCCATTTTCCATCACATCCATCTCATTTTGATGTATTATATGCATATTCAGGTATTTAATTTTAATTTTGCAATTTCTAGAAGTTTTGATGAAAATTGAATTTCAAGTGCAATTTTGGACAGAATTAGAAATTCCCATAATAGCTATGTGGATGACATATTTGCAGGACACTTGGGCTCGATCTGGATACATGAATGGAAAGATTGGGAACTAGGACTAATATAATTCCAATTGGTTTGGTCAAAACAAGCTTTATCATGCCCGGTCAAGGTTGGTCAAACATCACTAGTCATCTAGAAAATCTCTAGGAAATAGGGTAGTTTTATGATTTCATGGGATTCCCCATATTTCTAGTGATAGATTGGATGGATTCGACTTGGATAGATGGATATGAATAGATATTGTTAGGCCCCTATACTACTAGTGTAACCCCTTATTGTTCTAGTACAACCCACTTATTATATTGATGTACCCATTTAGTGCGCATATTGTTACTATTGTGCCCCATAGAAGCCCACTATTGTTATTATTGTGCCCTTACATTATTATTGTTATGTCGGCTCTGATTATGTTATGGCCCCTTAGACTCCTATATATAGAAAGGAGGTCTTTTCATTTGTATCATCAAAGAATTGTTCATTTATGTAATGTAAAGGAGGTTTCCCCCTCGAAGAGGCTGAATTTTAAGGCGTTGATCTATCTTTTCTATCTTTTTCTTGAGCTGGTTTCATAACATTTGGTGTCAGAGCTTTGGATTCTAGGGTTTCGCTGCTCCAAACAGGTCATCGTGGCATTTTCGCTATAACTTTTTTTTTGCGATGTTTCAGAAGTTGTAAAAATAACCCATTTGAGAAGAAATCTCGCTGAACCTCAAGTCCAAATTTTAGATCTTTTCGCACTATATTTGTGGAGATATGATCTGAGGAAGTTGGTCTTTTTGAAGACTCCTGAATTAAATTCCAAATAGGTGACCTGGGGAAATCATCATAACTTTCTGTCTCAGCATCGGATTGAAATTTTGTAAGAAGCTATAGAAAGAGAACGGACTGTAGTTTCTTTTATATTTCTTTTAGTTCCAAAGGTCAAAACAGTGACACGCGGCACTTCATGCAAGTTCGATCTTCTGGAAAGGTCTATAATCAGGTCATCTTGGGAGATTTTGTATAACTCTTTGTTGGAGAATCCAATTTGGATCAAACTGGTGGAATTGGAAAGAGAACATAGAGGGCTACTACAGATCACAATTTCAGAACTTAAAGATCTGAAAGTACAGAGTTGCAGTCGTTTCAAGATTGAGCTCCTAAAATCAAGAAAAAGCAAGATGAGGAAGTTTGATGGCAAGGATCCGGTAAATTGGATACTTCATATGGAGCAATGTTTTGATCTACATGGTGTACCACTATTACAAAAGGTATGTATTGCATCTTCATATTTATAACCGGATCAATTTTTATGGTATGAAGGGCTTTGTTCTCGTAAAAAACTTGTCACATGGTCAATTTTCACGGAGGAAATGATAGCACATTATGAGGATACAAAGAGCAACACCTTCTTTAGAGAAACACCACAACAATTGGAAAGAGTAAAAGGGCTTTGTGACATAGTGGAAAGTAAAATTATGGAAACCAGGAAGCATACCCCTCACAACTATAAAGATGGAAGTGTTGTTTCTCCTAGCCTTCCACAACCTACAAGGGTTACACCACAACAATTAGAAGAAAAAAGAGAAAAAGGGCTTTGTTACAATTGTGATAGCAAATGCACTAAAGGTCATAAGTGTGTTGGGAAGAAATTGTTTTACACAGAATATGAAGAGGAGGAAGAAAATGATCAAGAAACATCAAAAGAAGAAGATATATGTCAGGACCCCACCCCAGAGAAAGAAGAAATGAATCAGACCATATCTTGTAAAGCATTGGCAAGAATTACCACTCCTCAAACTATCAAGATAGAAGGACATATCAAGAAGAAAAAGGTGCAAGAAGTGAAATATCACATCGAGAAATAAGAAATGAATCCAACCATATCTTGTAATTCATTGGTCGAAATTACCACTCCTCAAACTATCAAGATAGGACATACCAAGAATAAAAATGTTCAAGAAGTGAAATATCACATCAAGCATCAAGAAATTAATCTGACCATATCTTGTAAAGGATTGGAAGAAATTACCACTCCTCAAACTATAGAGATAGAAGGACATATCAAGAAGAAAATGGTTCAAGTAGTGAAATATCACATCGAGCATCAACAACAAGTTGTCCAACTTTTAAAGGATAACGCCACTTCAGTGCAAAATCAAACGAAACAACATGTAGATCAACATCGTAGTGAAAAATGTTTTGATGTAGGTGATTGGGTACTTTTACTACTACATCTCAAGCAAGCTATTTATGAGAAGGAAATGTTGGCAATACTACATGCACTTAAAAAATGGCGACTTTTCCGAATGGGAAGACTCTTCAAGGATGAGGATGTGGAAGCATTTTTTTGTGCTATTTCTATTATCCAACCAGATTGGATAAACGAAGCAAGGGATGAATGGAAGAAGGAATAAGAAGTATGGTCACTTATTCAAAAGTTGCCAAAGATCCCAATTCAAGCAATATTGCCAGAAATTGAAGAGGAAGGAAAAATAATATTGGAACTTGGAGCAGTCATAGAAACAAGAACCCGACAGCTACGAAATCGACCAATTTTAGAGTATCTCATCAAGTGGAAGAACTTACCCGCTGAAGATTCCACATGGGAGGACAAGAATTGTATACATAAGCATCAAGAGCTACTCAAGCGTTGAAGACAACACTTTTTGAAGGAGAGGGTCATGGTAGGCCCCTATACTACTAGTGTAACCCCTTATTGTTATAAGTACAACCCACTTATGATATTGATGTACCCATGTAGTGCCCATATTGTTACTATTGTGCCCCATAGAAGCCCACTATTGTTATTATTGTGCCCTTACATTATTATTGTTATGTTAGGTCTGATTATGTTATGACCCCTTAGACTCCTATATATAGAAAGGAGGTCTTTTCATTTGTATCATCCAAGAATTGTTCATTTGTGTAATGTAAAGGAGGTTTCCTCCTCGAAGAGGATGAATTCTAAGGCGTTGATCTCTCTTTTCTATCTTTTTGTGAGCTGGTTTCATAACAGATATAGTTGTTAGAGAGACTTTAGATCAATTTTTTTCATGATCTTCTATTTAAGCCAAGACTTTGAAGCCTTATAATATGTAATTTTTATATAACTTTATGCCGAGACATTTGAATATTGGAGATTAATTAGAAGAACCTGTTCTACTTTGATTTTTCTATTCATTGGTGTGGATGAGTGATTGAATTTTCAGCATTTGATAGCAGCCTGAAGTGTGCAAAGCAATGGTGGAGGGCCCCCACTCCAAGATAAGTACACTTCATTGTTAAACTAGCTTAATTTTCATGAAATAGTTTCTTTAGATTTGTTTACTTGCTTTGTTTTAGATTTTCTTATTTGAATTAATGTGTGATGATTTATATTACTGATGAATCTTAGTTTGTTTATCATTTTAATAAGAAGAGATAACAAAGTGTTCAAGTTGAATTCTCCTTCTATTGAATTAATAGATCAAAATTAGAATTTGTCTTTGTTACATTCAAGCAGTTTTATGTAATTTTAGTTTTCCAATGATAGCATAGTGATGAATGAATTGTGATGAAGAATACCCAAATATATCTTAAGTTGAAAGTCTCCTTCATTGTTTATTTATGCATCTTAAGCTATTGTTAATTCATGATTTCTGATTTCTATTCATTAAGTGATATTGAGAGAGAAGGACAAAAATGGATCTCTTAAGTTAAGAGCCACTTCATCTTTCATACATTGCAAAAGTGAATTAGATACTATTAAAATAGGTTGATATTTGTAAGATGTACTTCTTTAATTCCTCAAATTTTATCTTCTAAGCTTGGCTACACCTGATATCCATACATTGTGGACTTGCGCCCAAGTTTCCAAACTTGGATTGATAATGAATACTTGTGTTAATTTGTGTTAATAAATTAGCTCAACATTTTGGCGTTGTTCCCAAGGAGGCAATTATCAGTATAGTCGGATAGAAAGATAAACAAAAACACTAAAAATTAAAAAAATAAAATTAAAATTAGTTAAGATACATTTATCTTAGTTATGTTTCTTTATGCCTAGAAATAGAGATCTTAAAGGTAGATTTATTAAACAAAACCCCCCATCAATAGAGGTAGGACCATCAAAGCTAACAACACTAGTTGCTAGTAAACCAACAGTTGAGGAATTGTAAGAAAACCAAAGAATAGGACAAAGATTAACTTTAATTGAAAGGAAAACTTTGTTAACCTGGGAGGTGAAAAGAAAACAAACTGCAACAACAGCACCTACCTCAAGAAAACAAAAAGAAATTGTTGAAGAAAAACTATCCATTTTTGAGTCCATAAATCGACCTATTTTTGAAGAACCTGAGCCTCAAGTTGAAATTGAGATAACTAAATCTATGGCAGAAGAGGGGCACAGATCTGTTATTCCTACTCCTGAACAAAGACTTGAATATGAAAGACAACAAAGAGAGTGGAGAAGACAAAGAGAGGAAGAGGCAAAATGAGAAAATGATAGGAAAGGAGAAGACGATAGGAAAAGACAGGGAAGATGGTGGTGATCAAGAAGCTACTTTTGGCTTTCCAATATTGGATACAAGTGCAGTATTAGGAGAAGATGTAAAAATGAAAAATATTCCACCTTTTGTATTACCTAATTTTTATGGAATGTCAATGGAAGATCCCGATTCCTTTATGTTTGAATTTGACATCTTGTGTAGAACTTATGGATACATCGATGACACACACAAATTTCATCCCTTTCCTACTACATTGAAAGCAAAAGCCTTAAAATGGTTCATGGGTTTAGGAGAGCAAACAATAGCTTCTTGGGATGAAATGAAGTCAATATTTCTTAAAAAATATCAAGCCTATTGTAAGCCTAGGGACTCAAAAGAGGATGTTTTTAAAGTGACACAATAAGCAGACGAGAGCCTAGAAGAATACTTAGAAAGATTTGCATATAATCTAGAAAAATCTAAACAACACTCTCTAAACCAAGACACCATTTGAACAATCTTTCTCAAAGTTATAAGAGATGAATACCATGACATTCTGAATGTAATGGGCAAGGGTGACATTTCAAACTTGCCATTTAACGGAATTGTAGAATTATGTCAAAAATTTTCTGGAGGAAGATCAAAAAATAAAAGGAGAGATGTAAGTTCAAAAGCAGCAAAATCAGTAGTAGGAGGAGTAATAAGAGCAGAGATAGGAAGCTTGCTAGAAAACTTCGAAACTGATCTCCTAAGTACATTAGGTACACAAGTAAATGTTCTAAAAGAAAACAAAAAGAAAGAAGAACAAGAACAAATTTTGGTAATCTTTTGTCCCAAATGTAGAAAGAAACATGCATTAAGAGAATGTCCCTTGGATACTGTTCAAATGTGTGGTCTTTCTACATAAAATCATTCAACAGAAAACTATCTAAAGTTGAAGGAATTACAAATGAATCCAATGGAAGAAGTGCAAGGAACAAAAGGTTTCTATTATGTGCCACTGAGAAGACCTTGGTAGCTAAGGATTCCTCAACAAAATCTACAACAATTCCCTCATCAAAACTATCAATATCCACCTCAAAATTATTGGAATACTCCAATGCCATAGCAAGCTTGGCCTCCACAACAATATCAAAACCAACCTGCACAAGGTTGGATAGGATATGGTTATGGAAATCAACCATCTCAACAAATCTACCCTCAACAATACCAACAACAATATCAATAGCCATTTCCATACCAACAATATCCACAATCCATGCCATTTCTGCAACAAAATTCTACATATCCGTTGTCCATACCATTTCTAGAGTAGAATTCTCCACCACTACTAACACAAACACAGTAGTTACAAACTACCTTCAAACCAGCCCAGACCAACTCAACTGCCAACCCAGCTAGTGGAATATCCAAGCAATAAAATGGATAAACCTACACACAATGTTGAGGAATCGACATATTTTCCAACATATTCTATTCTTCCCGTAAACAATGTCCATTTAAGGTTTTGAAAAGTGCTTAAAAAGGATTCTCCTCCAATCATAGAAGAAGCAAATGAGGAAGGAGAACAACCTAAAACATCACATTCAGAAAAGCAAACTCAGAAAGGAAAAACTATTATAACTCAAACACCACCCTATCTAGAGAGGTTAGTAGAGAAGAATATTCAAATGACCCTTCCTGAATTTCACATTTTGGATGAACTAAAAAATGCTTATGTAAAAATTCATTTATTACAAGCAATCAAAGAAATACCAATATATACTAAAGAAATAAAGGAATTATGTATCAAGAAAATTGGTAAAAAGAAGAAGGATTACTACAATCCAAGTCATTGGAAAATTAGCAAGCCTCATGTCTACAAAAATGGCAGTAGAAAAATATATAGATCCTGGTATCCCTATGGTTACTATTTTATTAAACAATTTCTCAGTTCCAAACACACTGATAGATTTGGGAGTTGCTATAAATGTAATGACTATGGAGACAATGAAGTATTTGCATTTCAACAACATTAGATTTACTTCTACAATCTTAGAGTTAGTAGATAGATCTAAAGTTGTGCCAGAAGGAATACTAGAAGATATTATAGTCTCTTTGGATTCATGGGAGTATCCTGTTGACATCCTCATTTTGTAGCCAAAAACCAACTTGGGAGGGCATCCTCTAATATTAGGTAGACCATGGTTAGCCACTGTGGATGTAGATCTGGAAGTATGGTTATTGCACATGGAGATGAGAGAAAACACATTACACTTTATTCTCATGCACAATCACCTTCTTTAGTACCAATGCTTGAAGAACAAGAACAACAAAAAACTAAATTAGTTCTACGTATTAACCAAGTCTTTGATCTTATAGAAGAAGAAGAGAATGAACATCTAATGGATCTTTTCATCTCAGAACCAAATATTTCAGAGCATCTTAGAGTGACTCAATATGAAGCTGCAAGTAATCTTTTGAATCAATTTTTTTAGGAAACTTGTACAATTCAATCCTTTCAAGAATCCTTTACAAATATTTTTCCTCTAAATAGAAATACCAATTCAACAACAAAAAAAATTGAGATATATCCCAGAAAACATTTGAACATTGGTAATCATTTACGATCATGACAAGAACAAGAGGTAATAGCATTACTACAAAAATATTCAAAATCTTTTGCCTGGGATTATATAGATATGCAAGAAATTCATCCCAACACAGGCATTCACCACATCTATATGGATGAACAGATTAAACCGGTAAGAAAACCTCAAAGGCGAATGAATCCCATGATGAAATAAATAGTGAATGAAGAACTATAGAAACTACTTAAAGTTGGGTTCATCTATCCTATTTTAGATAGTCAATGGGTCTCTCCATTAGTGATTGTGCCAAAGAAAAATGGGAAGTGGAGAATATGTGTGGATTATTAGGAATTGAACAAAGCAACATTAAAAGATCATTTTCCACTACCATTCATTGACCAGGTTCTAGACTCATTAGCTGGGAAAAAATAATTCTCTTTCCTAGATGGGTTTAGTGGGTATAATCATATTAGAATAGTAATAGAAGACTAGGAAAAAACAACATTTACCTTCCCATGGGGAACGTACGCATATAATGTTTTTCCATTTGGATTGTTAATGCACTTGCCACTTTCCAAAGAGAAGTGCTTGCAATATTTGTTGATCTAATCCATGAATGTGTAGAAGTCTATATGGATGATTTCATGGTATATGGAGACACATACGACGATTACTTAAAAAACCTTGAAAAAGTTTCAAAATGATGCATAGAGACAAATTTTTCCCTGAGTAATAAAAAATGCTACATGATGTTAACAGAAGGGATAGTTTTGGGACACCATATTTCATCATCAGGAATTAATGTGGATCCAGCTAAAATACAAGTCATTGTGCATTTAATGCCACCTACAACTCAAAATGAGGTAAGAAGTTTCTTCGGTTATGCAGGCTACTATAGGTGATTTATAGAAAAATTTAGTAAAATAGCACAGTCTCTATTCAAGTTACTAGCAAAGGATGTTGAATTCCAATGGACAAATCATTGTCAAAATGCATTTCAGATATTGAATGAAAAATTATCAATTGTACCCATTCTTCGAGGACCTAACTGGTCTTCGCCATTTCATATTTCAACTAATGCATCTTATACTGCTATAGGTGCATCTCTTGGATAGAAGGAAAACCTATTCAATTATGTTATATACTTTATAAGAAAAAACTTAACACTAGTAGAATTGAACTAACAGTCACAGAAAAAGAAATGTTAGCTGTAGTACATGCAATTAACAAATTTAGGCATTACATAACAAGATACCAAGTACTCATTCATATAGACAATTCAACAATCAAATACTTAATGAACAAATCAATCAAAAATGAAAGAATAACAATATGGTTACTGTTAATGCAAGAATTTAACATTACAATTCAAGATCGACTAGGGAAAGACAATCAAGTGGTTGATTTTCTTTCAATATTACATACACCCAATGATCCAAATCCTATTGCAGATAACATTCCAGATGAACATCTATTTGCAATAATAGTAAAAACACCATGGTTTGCGGACATAGAAAACTATCTATCATCTAGGAAATTACCAACTCAATTCGCAAAGGAACAAAAATGAAAGATCATTAGAGAAAGTTCTAGATATAGTTGGGTAATGGTGATCTGTTTTATACTAGTTCTGATTTAATAATAAGAAAATGTGTGAGATAAGATGAAATAATGGAAATCTTGAAAGCATGTCATGACGAACCATGCAGTGGTCATTTTCCAGACAAGCGAACAACCTATAAGGTGCTGCAACTGGGCTACTACTGGCTAGAAATCTTAAAAGATTCCAAAGCCTATGTCAAGATATGTGATAGTTGCCAAAGAATAGGAAGACCAATAGTATCAAATGAGATGCCACTTAAACCACAAGTGCTCATAGAAACATTCGAGAAATGGGCTCTATATTTTGTGGGACCAAAAAATCCACCATCAAATGGAAAGAAGTACATCTTGGTGTGTACAGATTATGTAACTAAATGGGTGGAAGCAAAAACAGTCATAAAGGCAATAGAAAATATGGTGGTCACCTTCCTCTTTGATGAAATATTTGTTAGATTTGGCGTGCCTAGACAAATTGTAACTGATCAGGGAACACATTTTACTTCAAAACTTGCTTGGGATCTTACGGAAAAGTATAAAATAAAGCACCGAAAATCAACATCGTATCATCCTCAGGAAAACGGACAAGTGGAAGCAACAAATAAATTCCTAGAAAACATAATGACAAAAATAATACAGCTAAATAGGAAGGACTCATCAGAAAAGCTAAGGGATGCACTATGGGCATACAAAATAACATGGAAAAACATAACTGGGTTTATTCCATACCAGTTAGTGTATGAAAAGAAGTCTTAGTGCCCATAGAATTTCAGATCCACACATTTAATTTGGTAGTAGAACTAGGACTAGAACTGTCTGAAGCATAATAGCAGCGGATAATGGAATTAAACCAACTGGATGAATAGAGACAACAAGCAATAGAAAACAAAACATTGGTGCAGCAACAAAGAATGAAATGGCATGACAGATTGTTCAAGAACAAAACATTCAAAAAAGGAGACTGGGCATTACTATTTGACTCCAAATTCAAATATTTCAAGGCCAAGTTCACAACACATTGGTTAGGGCCATATGAGATAGAAGAAATCTTTGACAATGGGGCTATTCAAATCAAAACAATTGATCGAAAATCTACGTCATTTTTAGTAAATGTACATAGGCTTAAAGTTTACAACAAGCCTATCAATAAAGAAGAACTTATGAAACAACTGACACAAGGGACAGATCTAGAAGTATGGAACGACATAGCCATGTACCTTCGAGTACCCTAGAAGAATAAAAAGAACAAACAAAAAAAAAAATAAAAAAAAAAATAAGAAAACATAAATAAAAAGTTTGCTAGTGAAAACCAGGCGACTGGCACCAAGAAAACAAGAATTCATAGAGGAAAACCAACTCGTCTTGGCCTGTATGAATTCACAACTTCTTGTTCTACTCTTATAATAGCTTTGTTTTGCAGAAAAACATCCAAAGAAATGTGACTTGGGGACAAGTCTTCACATTAGCAAGGGGGAAGGTCGCAAAAGAAATGTAAGTGTGCAGCTGAATTGACGACAGAACTTGTATTGCTGGTAGTTGGGATATGAAATGTTTTTGAAATAAATGGCAGAAGGGATCTGAAATGTTAGAAAAAAACATGTATATATTGCATAAAAATTTACATGACAAAAGGGACCTAAGTTATTATCAATCAGCTGCAGATGGACCTGAAATGTTAGAAAAAAACATGTATATATTGCATAAAAATGTACATGATAGAAGGGACCTGAGTTATTATGAATCAATTGCAGAGGGACCTGAATGACATCAACAATAAATGGACCAGAATCAATGAAGGATGCTAGAATAGAATGCATAAATAAATTATATATTTCAATCTATCTAATACATTTGATCATAGAACATCATCCAATATTGTCAGGGAGTACAAGTATTGTGAGTACAAAATTTTGCTTTTGCAAATTCGAAATTTTTAGAGCTTGTTAAAATTAAGTTAGTACCTGAATGCATATTTTATATTCATTACATTACCCTCATCCTATACCCATTATCCTATACTTAATCCTAAGTACATCCTACATTTATACATTCCATTCATATATTTCATATTCACTTCATAACTTTAAAATATTCCATAACCCTAAGTATTTTTCCTTAAAATCAAAAGGGATCAAAATGAGGATTTAATAAGTCGAAACATACACAACCATATAAAACATTAATATTATGGAATTAATTTTAAACATGACCTAAGGTCAGATTTCAAGCTTCTGTGGAAGTTTATTGTGTCATGATCTGGATTACCCACAGTTTCTAGTTCATTCTGCCGACATTTCAAACCCCAAAGGGGGTCCATCATCAGGACAAATCAGATAGAAAATGAATGAAAGATTATTGAGAGAAGGGAGCCTTGCGACCTGGATATAAATAAACCAAGAACCCTAATTTTGAAGGGGCCTACACATGATTTCTTATTTATTAATTAATTTTCTTAATTTTTTTTTTTTTTTATTTAAAAGTTTTATAAAAACTTTTTAATTAATTATTTAACTATTCATTATTAGTTCAGGATTAATTATTTTCATCATGAATCCTTAATTGATTCAATCTTACATAATTATATAATTAAATCAATAATTTAATTTAATATAATTAATTATATAATTAAATCATTAATTTAAATTAAATTAAATTAATATAATTAAGTTAAATTAATATAATTAATGATTTAATTATATAATTAATTATTTTAAATTAAATTATTGATTTAATTATATAATTATTTTAATATTAATTAATTAATTAATTTAAATTAATTAATTATATTAAATTAAATTAATGATTTAATTATATAATTAATTATATTAAATTAGATTATTGATTTAATTATATAATTATGTAAGATTGAATCAATTAAGGATTCATGATGAAAATAATTAATCCTCAACTAATAATGAATAATTAAATAATTAATTAAAAAGTTTTTATAAAACTTTTAAATAAAAAAAAAATTAAGGAAATTAATTAATAAATAAGAAATCATGTGTAGGCCCTTTCAAAGTTAGGGTTATTGGTTTATTTATATCCAGGTCGCAAGGCTCCCTTCTCTCAATAATCTTTCATTTACTTTCTATCAGATTTGTCCTGATGATGGACCCCCTTTGGGGTTTGAAACGTCGGCAGAATGAACTATGACCTAAGGTCGTCATTTTAAAATTAAGAGATATATATTGCAATGAATATATGTGGAACATGTGCATTATAAAGAGAAATCAAATAAATGAAATCGAAATGATTTATTTTGATAAACTTATAATAGTGCATAAGAGAAACACTACTGGGGTGTAAAGGTTATCATAATCCTCATATGATGGCAATACAATGCAAACTCAAGTGATGAATGTTTGGAGGGACAACTGTAGGAAATGGCGAAGGTGGAAGGTGAAATGTGACAAGACCATGATTCATGCAATTAACATGGCAATCAACACAATTCATAACAAATATAAACCAGTACTCAAAAAGAAAATATGATGGTATATATGTCAGTCAAGGTCAAGCCACAACAGTACTTTGGGTTGGTATGTAGGACACCCACCATGGAATGAAGGACGACCACGATGGAACCAATCAAACAACATAGAAATGGTCAAATGAGAATTTAAACTGCAACAATAAACATTTTGATATAATGTCGAGAGTTTGCTAAACTTCCTACATACTCTTCATTTGTTATATGCAAATCTTGCTAAAAACCACTCTCCCTTCACCATCATAGCCATTTTGAAGGCTTAGGGAGAACAATGAAGCGTTGAAAAATACAATAGTGTATAAGCTTTGAGCTTGAGTGAAAATAGGAAAGAAACATAGAGTTATAGAAAAGCAAACCAAGAAGAAGACAACAAGAGATATAGAGTTGCAAATCAAAGTGATACGAAAGGCAAAGACTAAGAGATAGGCTGAGAATACTGACAAAGGAGGTGGAGTTAGTTAAAAAATCTCATGAGAAGAAAAGGTAAGATCAAAGCTTTATTATCTTTATTAAATGCAATAGAGGTTCATGAGGAAATCTCGAGATTTTTATAAAAGATCACTGGGATATGGAGGCACACAACTTCTGTTTTTCATTTATTAGGAATCTGTTTGTGCCACTAGTCAACCAATAAAGGTTTTATAAAACAAAGCTTAACAAGTGGTAATGATAATGGAATGTAGGATAGATGATTCATTCTGAAAAGAAAATGAAGACAAATCTCTGCTGATATGTAATTTAATTCATATTCTCTATGAAATATTGAAACATAGTGTTTTATTGAAGTTTTGATTGCATGTTTTCGTTCAGATTGAGTGATAAAACAAGAAGTTTAAGTGTAGTTTTGAAAACACATGGTTTTTCGATCTTAAAACAAGATGTTTATAATTACATAAACATGTGTTTCTCAATGTGGATTGAGTAGTGTGACAAAGGGTTGAGTTACAGTCTGATTGCATAAAAAGATTGGTCAATAAAAACAGAGTATTGGGCTTATATTTGAGTGTGCAAAACAAATTTGTTGAAAATATAGTTGATTGCAAATTCACATTGCATGTTGATTGTATAAACATTGAAGTAAAAATGTACACACAGTGGCCTCAATTCAACAATCAGTGAATGAAGAAGTGACTCTAGTTTGATATCATAAGAATATGTTAAGAAAAACAAAAATCGAAGGGAGGAATTGTGATATGATTTTGTTTTTTTCTATATATATATTTCTTTTCCAAAATACAGTTCAATTTCTTTCTTATAGAGGTGTGTATAAAGATGGATATTTGGTTTGCATGAACAGAGCAGAGTGTTGATAAACAGGAACAATATTGCTGCAGAGAGAGACAGGGGCTAAAATAGATTGGTTTGACTGTTTTAAAGAACATCAAGGGAAAGGTAAGCCTCCTACAAACTAAACCAGAAAGGATTTTTATGCATAAATGATTGTTATTTGTCATTATTAAAAATGAATTTAATGACAATAGAAGGATATATCCACTGGTTTACAGAAAATATGACCACCAAGATAGAGCTGAAATTTCAAATAAAGCACTGGAGGAAGGAAACAGTAGAAAAGTTGTATCAAGGAGGGATGATAGGGTTCCTACAAAGATTTAATGGTTACATTGAGGGTATAACAAGGGAATTTGTGAATAATTATACTCAGGAGCAAACAAGAGTAGGAAACATAATCATTCCAGTGACTCAGGAATACATTTCCCAAGCATTAGACCTTCCAATGATAGGGGAAAATTATCACAAAGGTCTACATTTCAAGGAGAAAGCATGGACTTTCTTCCTGGAGAAAAACAGAAGGGGAACCTTTGACAGAGCTAAAGGTATACCTAGGGAGTGGTTTAATGAGCCATGGGGAGAACTAGTCTAAGTGGTCATTAAAAAAAAATTCACTTGTGATAGGGGATACAGTGTGGCACATTTCTATCATATTAGGCTCTTTCAACACATTAAATGAGAGGTCGAGATAAACTTACCATATTTCTTCTTTAGAAGTCTCATTAAGATGATAGAATCAGTAAAAAATGAAAACAAGCCAAAAGAAGCTCAAGTTGATCATCAAGGGTTAATAAAAGTTTTGGTAGAATATCAAGTAAAAACTCAGGGGATAATTTGGAGAGAGTTTTTAAACCAAAACCAATATGAGGAGGAGGTCATTAAGGAACAAGGAAAAGTAGAGTAGGAAACCAAGGGCATTATGAGTTCACCACTTTATCCCATAACCAGATCTAAGAAGCAAACCAACACAGTCATGGTTGAAAAGGAAACATCCATCATGTCCACTCCTAGGAGGCTTAGGAGGAAGAGCCCAATTGAAACAAGTAGCAGGGACCAAGAAGTACAAATTATGGAAACATGTTCTACAGAGAAACAGGTAGAGGATATTATTGAGAAAGAAGCTCTAGAGAAATATTCCTATTTTGGTGATGTGGCAACAACATCATTTGCAAAAAACATGCAGGAACTTGAAAAGGAATTACACATGAGAAAAAATAGAGAATTAACAGATCAAATAGAAATAAATAAGGTTCTGGAAAAGCACTTGAAGAAGGAAAACAAGGCAAATAAGAAGAGTAATGCAAATTTGGTTAAGGAAACTAAAAAATTAATTGAAGAAATAGGAAAACTAAAGAGAAAGAATGATATAATTTGCAAACAGGCATTCAAGTGGCTTAAGGAAAAGAACATGTGGAAAAACAAATATTAAAAATAGAAGGTCAAGGCTACTTTGTATAAAGAAGAACATAGCATAGGGATAGACTATCTGTTGGAGGCATCACAACAAGAAGCATCAAGGTCCAAAACAGGATGCATAACAGGGGTAAGAAGGTCCAAAAGGAAGAAACAAGTATGAGGACATGCTTGAAGATCAGCAAGGGGGAGATGTTGGCCCTCAGTTTTGGTCCATTTTTGCTTTAGGAAACTTACTTAATCGCTATATTTTGCATCCATTTTCCATCACATCCATCTCATTTTGATTTATTTTATGTATATTCAGATATTTAATTTTAATTTTGCAATTTCTAGAAATTTTTATGAAAATTGAATTTCAAATGCAATTTTGGACAGAATCAGAAATTCCTGTAATAGCTATGTGGATGACATATTTTCAGGACACTTGGGCTCTAGCTGTATACATGAATGTAAAGCTTGAGAACTAGGACTAAACTAATTCCAATAGGTTTGGTCAAAACAAGCTTTATCAGGCCTCGTCAAGGCTGGTCAAACATGACTAGTCATCCATAAAATCCCTAGCAAATAGGGCAGTTTTATGATTTCATGGGATTGTCTATATTTCTAGTGATAGATTAGATGGATTCGACTTGGATAGATGGATATGAATAGATATAGTTGTTAGAGAAACTTTAGATCAGTTTGTTTCATGATCTTCTATTTAAGCCAAGACTTTGAAGGCTTATTATGTAATTTTTATATAAGTTTATGCTGAGACATTTGAATATTGGAGATTAATTAGAAGAACCGGTTCTACTTTCATTTTGTTGTTCATTGGTGTGGATGAGTGACTGATGTTTCAGCATTTTATAGCAGCCTCAAGTGTGCAAATCAAGGGTGGAGGCCCCCCACTCCAAGCTAAGTACACTTCATTGTTAAACTAGCTTAATTTTCATGAACTAATTGCTTTAGATTTGTTTACTTACTTTGTTTCAGATTTGCTTATTTGAATTAATGTGTGATGATTTATATTATTGATGAATCTTAGTTTTTTTATCATTTTAATAAGAAGGGACAAAAAAGTGTTCAAGTTGAATTCTCCTTCTATTGAATTAATAGATCAAAACTAGAATTCGTCTTTGTTACATTCAAGTAGTTTTATATAATTTCAGTTTTCCAATGATAGCATAATGATGAATTAATTGTGATGAAGAATACCCAAAGATATCTTAAGTTAAGAGTATCCTTCATTGTTTATTTATGCATCTTAAGCTATTGTTAATTCATGATCTTTGATTTCTATTCATTAAGTGATATTGAGAGAGAAGGACACAAATGGATCTCTTAAGTTAAGAGCCACTTCATCTTTCATACATTGCAAAAGTGAAATAGAAATTGTTAAAATAGGTTTATATTTGTAATGTGTACTTCTTTAATTCCTCGAATTTTATCTTCTAAGCTTGGCTACACTTGATATCCATACATTGTGGACTTGCCTCCAAGTTTTACAAACTTGGATTGATAATGAATACTTGTGTTAATTTGTGTTAATAAATTAGCTCAACAGAAACACCTCATGATTTGGTTGGAGATGATCTATTAAGACAATGAAATTTCACTTGTAAATTCATACAAGGATTTGAATGCCTCCTATGGACATGATTGGGCTCATAATTAGCAATATCAACTTCCATTCAAAACAGTGGAGGGACATAATCAATTGTTGACGGGACCCACTGTCCAACAACTAAGGCAGTGAAAACCCTTAGGAAAAAGAAAGAGAGTACACAAAATTTACTTTTTGTCGGAGAAAAGTGCCTTCAACTCTAACCACTAGGTTTGAACATGTCCAACTTTGTAACAATTGAAATAATGAAATGATATTTTCCAATAATCAACGTTATGGGTCTAGACTTTTTCCTCGTAAACCAATTCAATGGCCTTGAATAAAATATCTTTGATATCTACTTTGACTACAATCTAGGTCCAATTCATATTAATTGAAATATATCAATTAGGGTCTAGATAAATAAATCTAGCAAACTTCTTGCCAATAATGTGAAGGGCCTCCTCTATATAGAAGACAAGGGGACGGCTCGAAAATATAGCCCAAATTTGTTGCACCAAGAGATATTTGCGAGTGAGATTAGAATCCACCAGCCATGTTTCCAGGTCTAGTCCCAATGGACCCCAATCCCATTCTACCTCCTTGATCTTATTATAGTCCCCCTTCAACCAAAATTGAAAGAATATCCAACTGTGAACAAATCCATGGAAAATCGACATATAACCCATGGCTGACATCCAATTGTCCAAAACCCATGCCATGAGAGATGCCTTTTTCATTGTCTTACCATAAAATCTTCCTACCAAATTAGTTTCTAACAAGTTTGGGATGTCCTCAAACTTGATATCCTTACCAATGACCATTGAAAATTTATCTTGTTTCACTCTAACATAGAACTTTGGCTTAAGCAAAGATCTTGAACAATGGGGGACGGAAAGAAGCTTAAAAGGATTAAATGAAATGGATTTTGGTTGAGACTTAGGGATAACTACTATCTCATAGCTAGAATGAGAGCTTAGCTCTTTTGCACTACTATATTTGCTCAAAATGAAAACAACCTTGGAAAACTCATGCTCAGAGTAAATATCTACTAGAGGAGTCCTACACCAAACATATAAATGGCTATTGTATATCAAAGTAATAAGCATTAACATATGAATATGTGTCACACCGTAAAATCTGTGCATTCAATCCATTTCTTTTTCTTTCATGGAAGATTTTGTTCTACATAATAGATGTGTTGTGGCACTTGCATGTGTTCGCATGAAAGATTCTAAGGCCAAACCTGGATTCTCATGTGTCATGGAAATTCAACATATGCCTTATTAACCTAAGAACTACATGTAACTCATCTTAGGGTACTCACGTACAATCTCAACTAATCCCACTTAAAAATTTACCAAGACAAGGCTCATCACATCCAACCATGGTCTAAAACAATTAAGAAACACAATTTACATCTTGACATGCCATAACACCTAGCATGTCTTAGAATGCCTCGCAACTATGTGGAATGCGTTAACATCCCCTACATTCCTTGGCATGCTTTGACACTTCCTAGCACATCGTGGCACTTCCTAACATGCCTTGGTAGTTTAGCATACCTTGGCATTACCTAGCATATAACCTTGTCACTCCCTCCTTAACACACCTAGAATTCATTGAAACTCCCTCTCACACACTCTTATTCATTCATTTCCATGCACTTTTACCTAGTGCTTTGTTATGTTTCCTTGACACACCCTAACACTCCCTAGCTCACCCTAGCACTTGACACATCTTGGCCTACCACCCTAACACTCTAGCATTCCTTGGCACTGCATAGTATACCTTGTCACTCTCTCCTTAGCACACCTAGACATCACTAACACTCTTGGTCACAAACTCTTATTCATTCATTTCCATGCATTTTTACCTGGTGATCCCTTGTGTTTCCCTAGCAGTCCTTATCACTCCTTGACACGCGTTGTTAGACCCTAGCACCTATGACATCTTGGCATGTCGCTCTCACCTCTAGCATGCCTTAACACTTCCTAGAATACCTTGTCACTTTTTCCTTAGCACACCTGGAACTCATTGAAACTTCTAATCACAAACACTTATTTATTCATTTCCATCCATTTTGACATAATGCTCCCTTTTTTTTCCCTGGCACTCCCAGCTAACACTTCCTTGCACGCCTTGGCACATCCTGGCCACATGTCACCCTAGAACTATAACATTCCTTAGCATTGCCAAGAATGCCTTGTAACTCCTCGTTAACAAACTTGGAACTTACTAACACTCCATGTGGCACGCTCTTATTCATTCATTTCCGTGCATTATGACCTATTGCTCCCTTGTGTTTCCTTAGCACTCCCTAACACTCTTTGGCACACATTGGCACACCATGGCACTTGTATCATCTTAGCAGGATTTCTTAGCACTCTATCATCTATTGGCACTACTTATCATACATTTTCACCCCCTCCTTAACACACCTATAACTTTTCAACACTCCCTATCACACATGCACATTCATTCATTTACATGTAACTGAAACGAGTCCTCCCTCATGTTTCCTTGGCAATCCCTAGCATGTGTTGGCACCAAATCCTAGAACCTAGCACACCTTGGCATGCCTTACCACTTGGCATTTCTTCAGATTCCTAACATTCCTTGGAACTTTCTAACATGTGTTAGAGCTGCCTAAAATTCCCTGCACACCTTGGCACTCCCTAGTTTTCATGCCCTCATAGATAGCCTTACTTTTTTTGTGACTTGGGAACCCAGCTAAGTCATTGAAAAAATAGTGTTGTGCCTAGACCAAAGTCTCCCTTTGTCTGAAACTGCTTTTTCCATCCTCTTATCACAATCATAGGCTTTCCTCCTACAAGTCCAATATGAAATTATCCTAACACACTTCTTCCATTGGGCACCTAGAATTCAGTGACACTCCTTGGCATAACCTCTTATTCATTCATTTCCATGCACTTTGACCTAGTTCTCCCTTATGATTCGCTAACACTCCCAAACACTACTCAACATGCATTGACACTATCTGGCATATGTTAGAATGCCTTTTCATTCCTTGGCAAGCCATGGCACTCCTTAATTATCATGCCCTCATAACTACCCTTATTTTCTTTTAGACTTAGGAACCCAACCAAGTCATGCCTCGACTACAACAACTTTACCAAGTTACATTTACTACAACTAGACTATACCTTGTTCCCTTAATGGCCTATAACTCATCTTAGGCTTCTCATATCCAATCTTAACTCATCCCACTTAACAAGTTACCATGTCAAGGCTCACATCCATTCGTGCCCATAAAACAACTAAGCAACATAGTTTACATCTTCACATGCCATAACATTTGGCACGTATAACAATTTATTGGCACTACATGGCACACATTATCAATCCTTGCATTCCTTGGCATGATTTATCACTCCCTAATATAACCTACCACTCCCTAACATGCCCTGACACTCTAGCATTCCTTGGCATTTCCTAGGATATAACCTTGTCACTCCCTCCTTAACAAAATTAGAACTTACTGACACTCCCTATCAAACACTCTTATCCATTCATTTCCATGGATTTTGAACTAGTTATCCCTTATGTTCTCGTGGCCCTCCCTGACACACATTAGCACACCCTAGGACTTGGCACATCTTGGCATGTCACCCTGGCACTCTAGCATTCCTTGGAACTACCTAGCATACCTTGTCACTCCCTCCTTAGAACACCTATAATTCACTGACAATCCCTGTCACACAGTCTTATTTATTCATTTCCATGTATTTGAAACTAGTGTTCCCTTGTTTTTCCCTGACACTCCATAACTCTCAATGGCATGCACTGGCACACCTTAGCACCTAGAACATCTTGGCATGTTTCCCTAGCCTCTAGAATGCCTTAGCACTGCCTAGCATACCTTGTCACTGCCTCCTTAGCACACCTTGAAATCACTAACACTTCCTGTTACAAACTCTTAATCATTTATTTGCATGAATTATTTTCACCTATTGTTCCCCTGTGTTTCCCTAATGCTCCCTAACACTTCCCAGAACTATTTGGCACACCTCGGAACCTAGCACATATTGGCTGCATGTCGCTCTAGCACACTAGAATGATTTAGCATTGCTTAGCATACTACGTCACTCCCCTCTTACCACACCTGGAACTCAATGACACTCCCTGTCACACACTCTTACTCATTTCCATGCATTTTGACCTAGTTATCCCTTGCGTTTCCCTAGCACTCGCTAACACTCAACACACATTGGCACAACTAACTGCAATGAGTTTCACTAACAGTCAATCCAAAAATCCTTCCAAAGTCTAGCTAGTTACTTGTTCTTCACTAACATGTTAAGGTTAAGTTTATTGTATAGTTTTCAGTGTGAAAATATTACTAGGCGTTTTTATCACATTAGATGGAAGGTGGCTAAGCCACAAGCATGACGATAAGGTTCTTGAATCTTGCACTGTAAAAATAGCCAACAAATATATGACTATAACATATTTGGGAACTTTTAGTTCTCTAAAGAGATTCATGGTAGTGATTTTCCCATTTCACTAGACCTGAGAACTCGATTGTTAATTAGATGTAGAGAAGTGGTAGTTTGATGCAGTAAATTTCAAATATATAGTTTAAAAACATGATGGAGGCTTACCTCTGACATCAGAATTCAATTTGTTATCTTCATGGTGCAAACCCTGTGATGTTCAAGTGTTACACCCTCCTTGGAACAACACCCTTCGAGTAGTCACCCAGTGACTTCCTTGCTTTTTATTGCCCTCTCCTCAGCTTGTTCACTCTCAGTTCCATCTCCCTTACTCTTCTCTCACTGTGCTCTTTTTGTTCCTATTCTACTTATCCTAATTTCTCTTCTCTTTCTACTTCTCAGTCCATCCTTTTGGTTAGTTAGGGTTTGGCTAACTTGATTTTCCCTTTCCTACCATTTGGCATCCCATTTTCTCCCCATTTATCATTTGCCCTCTTCCTAGGTCTTTTCTAGAATCGACAAGGTGTGGGGGAGGAGAAAATTCCATTCATGTGTGCTAATAGGTTTCAAAATATCTCCCCACCCTCATTCACTACATCAAGGCCTATAAATATTATGCCTGTGAGTGTCTGTGAGTCTCTTCTTAGGTCTTTGGTCAAATTATTTTTTCTCTTTCAACTATATGAGTAGAGTTATATGATATTTCACCCCCCAATTGATAGAGTTCCTTATACTTGTATCATGCCCCTGGTATAAATACATATGTATAGGTTATTATGGTATATGTTGAAATTTTCTTATTATGCTCACCTTGAAGTCATTGAGGTTCCATCTAACTCCCCCTAGTTAATACAAGGTTCATTGAGTTAGAAAAATGTGCCATCAATAATTATAGGTGGTTACCTTAATGAAGGACCATTGGTTGAAGCCTCATCAATGGAGATTGGGTCGATGGCTAGGGTTTTGATTCAATTAGACACTATTCACTATTATATTTGTGGGCATAGAGTAATTATGATCTTCCCCATGTACACAAGGATAACTAAGAAGTTTTTCCCATAATCATGCAAGTGGAACATCAACATGTACATCAGGGTAACCACAAAATATTTATAATATTTATACAATGCAATGTGATAGGAAAATATTTACAATATATACGTGAATGTACTATGATCAGGACCATTAGCATCATATCTACATACTTACCACAAGACACGGGTCATTACAACCCCTTAAAAATAGCCATAAAGCCTTCCTCTTTTGCATCTTGACCACAAGGATTTAATTGAAAAACACATAGTTCCTTTAAAGATTTGAAGGTTGAGGGAACCGCTTCAAACCCTTGAACTTAAACATAATCAAATATTTGCAATTTTTTAGAATAATAAGTCCATTATGCACACTCCTAATCTTAGAGTTGGGTAGAGAGGGAGAATTCTAGTGATGCCAACCTTGCAAGTGAACAACTTTTCCTACTCATTGGTTGGACTCTCCACCTCTAGTTGATACCACTAACACAACCAAAATTCCAAGATACCCATAAGATGTGCCCTACACCCAAGGGCTTAGACTACACCTCCATAAAATGTACATTCAACCTTAGATGTCCCAAAATAGTAATATCCTAACCCAATATAGCCTATTTGTTAGATTTGTGTAACTTTCTCCTTAAATAACACTTGTTTTTAACTATTTAATCCACTTACCATATACTGTCTCTTGTTTGCACCCACCTAGTATACAAGAACGCTTATGTTTTGAATACAACAAAGTTAAGAGGGCATGTTTCTTTCTTACACTTAAATGTTTTCAATACAACAAAGTTAAGAGCACGTGTTTCCTTTTCAAATTCCAAAAGTATAACACGTCTATCTCTATAACCTAATAACAAAATCATTGCATACAAATGGTAAGATTAAAATTAAATTAAAATTAGATTATTATTATGATAAATACACCAAATATGGAAAAAAAAAATCAAACACAACCATAAAAAAGCTATTAGTTTTTCAAATACAACTACAAACTTATTAAACCATCCTAGATCCATCTTAACCCGGATCTATCAAGCACTCAGAGGGATCCAATCTCTCAATGTGGAAACCTATTTTTTGGTGCTTGATAGATCCAGGTTAAGATGGATCTAGGCTAGTTATAGATTACTATATAATATCTATATTTTTATCTATGTGTCTCTTTCTTATTCCCTCTCTCTATCTCACCCCCCAAACATACACACTCTCTCTCCATATCTATCTCTCTCTCCCTCCCTCTTCCTCTCAGCCTCTCTCTCTCTTCCCTCTATCTCTCCTCTCTCCATCACTCCCTTGTCACTCCCTCTCTCTCTACCCTTCTCCCTCTATGTATTTCTTCTTCCTTCCCTCTCTCTCCCCCTCCAACTTCATCTCTCTCTCCTCTCTCTCAGTCCTCTCTCTCCCTTTCTCTCTCACCTCCGTCTGTCCCCCCAATCACTATCTCTCTCTGTCCCCCCTCCATCTTTGTGCCTCCCTCTCTCTCTCTCTTTCCCTTCTCTCCCTATCTTTATCCTAACCCATTCTCTCTCTTCCCTCTGCTCTTCTCTCCCTCTCTCTCTATCCATCTATCCCTTGTCACTCCCTCTCTCTCTCCACCTCTATCTCCCTATGCCTTAGTTCCTTCCTCCCTCTCTCTCCCCATCCAACTCCATATCTCTCTCCCACCCTCTTCTTGTCTCTCTCCCCTCTCTCTCCTCCTACCTCCTTCTCTCCGTCTCCCCCCATCACCCTCTCTCTCTCTCTCTCTCTTTGTCACTATCTCCCTCCCCCTCTCCTCGCTTCACTTTGCCTAATATCATCACTTTGAGCCTTAGTTAAGATAGATCTATGTTGGTTCTTACTAATATTTGTATTAGATATATTTCACATCTTTAAATATAAAAGTATTCTCATTTTTAATTTTATTAAAACATTAATTTAATTTATATGGGAATAATTTTAGTAGTTGTGAGGATGGAGGGTTTATATATATCTAAAAACTAATGAGAATCATTTTCCTAATAGCTTCAAATAAAAAAATGTTATAAAATTAAATTAAATTACAATATTTTTATTGTGAAATAAGTTATGGCTTTTGGGCATGTGGTATAGATAAGTCATGGTATTGGCCCATGGTACTGTAACGAAGCCTATTTACAAGTTAATAATATCCATGGTAAAGTGGGGGTGAATATCGATGGTTAAGAATATTTTGATATTGTTATAAAATATTTAGATTGTGAAATAAGATATGATTTTTTTGGCATGTGGTAATGATAAGCCATGGTATTAGCCATGCTATTGTAACAAAGCCTATTAAAAAGTTCATAATATCAATGACAAAGCAGAGATGAATATCCATGATTAAGAATCATGTCATATTCTTATAAAATATTTTGATTTTGAAATAAGTTATGTTTTTTGGTCATGTGGTAGTGATAAGCCATGGTATTGGCCCATGGTATTGTAACAAAGTTTATTTATAGGTTAATAGTATCCATGGTAAAGTGAGAATGAATATCCATGGTTAAGAATATTTTCATATTGTTATAAAATATTTTGATTGTGAAATAAGTTATGTTCTTAGAGAATGTGTTATTGATAAGCCATAGTATTGGCCCATGGTATTATAACAAAGACAATTTTTTACAAGTTAATAATATCCACTGTAAAGTGGGGGGTGAATATCCATGGTTAAGAATCTTGTCATATTGTTATAAAATATGTTGGTCGCGAAATAAGTTATGGTTTTTGGGCTTGAGGTATTGATAAGCCATGGTATTGGCTCATGTTATTGTAACAAAACCTACTCACAAGTTAATAACAAAATCAAAACATAACAAATTGAATTTTATTATTTTTAATATTAATTGAGCCAACATTTAGATTTTTGCACTCATCCCCATACTTTTGAATTTTATTATTATTATTATTACTATTAGTATTTAACTAAGCCCATATTTAGAATTGTTTACATATTTACATTACACCTACACATCTACTGTATAATCAATAAATATTGTATTTATTGTTTTTTAGGGAGGACAATCTTAACATTTTTGAAGAAATTCAGCCTTAATTTTAATGTAAGAAATCCCTCCCAAATCCAATCTTCATTTACTTTCTAAAACAAGTAGTATATTTTCACTTTTCATAGGGTGGAGGGAAAATGAGTAGCACATTTTCACTTTTCACAGGGCCAAAGGGAAAACAAGATTAAAACAAGCAGTATATTTTAACTTTTCATAAGGGGAAGGGAAAATGACTAGCACATTTTCACTTTTCACAGGGTGGGATGGAAAATGAGATTGAAGAGAGTTGTGAATTAAGGTTTTACCAATAGCAAAATGATATCGAATCCCAACATTGGATCTTCAGTCCATTAATGGAACCTAGGTATGCTTCATTTCTAACCTTGTTGCATTTCCACCCCACTTTTAGTCTTCTTCTACACAGGGAGGATAACGCACACCTTCGATATCTGGTTCAAAATTCACTATGTTTTTCATCCTTGCTTTTATGTTTATGATTTAATCTCTGTGTTGCACTTTGTTACTATTTGTAGGGATGAAATTGGCATTTGATGAATTTGAGGTCATTTATCATAATAAAGATGTAGAGGTAGAAGATCCAAATGAGAGGATTAGATGTTCAAAATGTCTAAGATTGTGGTCACCAGGGCTGTTATGAGAATAATGCACACCTCACTAGACTCCAATGGAATAAAAATGATGCTCTAGAATCCCTACGGTGATGTCATCATCCGAAAACTCCTATTCCTTTTATTCATTATCTATTTGTAGATGAGTGAAACCACCCTTAAATTATGAAAATTAGCAGAATTCACTTTAAAACTTTTATGATTCTTAACTAAAAGTTACTTAAATTTTCTGTAAAGACTGAAATAAGCCAATAATCTGTGATCTACTCACTCTTTCTCACAAACCCTGATGGCCACTGAGATAGATGCCCTACATATGTCGATGTCTACCTACTAAATCACTTAAAATTGGTGAATTCATTCAGATGTCGTTTGGATCATTGGACATCTAATGTGCATTAAGGGCATTTCAACCCATAGATTTGTATGTGCCATATTCCATCATATTGATTCCATTTATAGGTGCATGTCAGTTTTAGTTGTGGGTAGAGCTTGACACAATCATTTTGGTTAGATTTCGAGAACTTGCTATTTTATATGAGATAAATTTTCAGGGCCTGCATGTCAAAGATAGCTACTTGGTATTGGTCCATGAATTAAATTTTTGTGCACTTTGATGATGTGGTACTTCATTTTACCAACCAAATTCACACAAATTTATGAAGTCACTGAACTAAATAATTCACACAAAAACTGAACCCAAATTCACACAAATTTATGAAGTAACTGAATTGAATTATGTTTCTTATTAACTATTTACTATTCAACTGAATAATTCACACAAAAATTGAACCCAAATTCACACAAATTTACGAAGTAACTGAACTGAATTGTTTCTGTTATTAAATATTTACTGTTGAGCTAAATAATTCCTACAAAATATGAACCCAAATTCACACAAATTTACGAAGTAATTGAACTGAATTGTTTCTATTATTAACTATTTACTATTGAATTGTTTCAATTATTAACTGTTTAGTATTGTCAGCCATGAAACTATAGATTTATGCAACCTAAATGCACACAACCATTCCATTATTCACTAATCCATAAATCGCAGATAGAGAGGCAACCTAAAAATTAATTCAACCATGAAATAAACCATAAAAAATTAGCAATAATTCAATACAATTCATATATACATTTAGGAATACTTATTTGTCTGGAATTGTGTAGGTAAGGTCACAACCATATAATCGAAGATCAATCACAGTTCATATTTTACTCGATCACTCGCTTCATCATTGACATTATCACTATTTCACTTGATCACATGATCCATTGTTAGTAAGATCTTTTTTTGAAAATAGACCACACATATTGGCTTACTATCCATAAGCATCCCTAAAATATAATCTCGTCATGAGTATAATTGATGGCCTTTACTATATTGGAGCTAAGCAATTGCTAAATTGAATATTAATTTTTGCAAAGGATAGTGAGTAATTCCACTGCCCTTTTTTTTTTTTTTAAATATTCCTCCCAAACCTATAGTTGTTCCTAGATGATAGGTAGAGACAAAACAACATGATGCACTTCTTGCATTCACATTATTGTTTGTCAAATCTATGATTCAAAAAAGACATAATAGCTCTTTTAACGATACAAAAAAAAAACACTTAATACTTGGTGAATAATCTGAGGAAGTGCCTTGGTGTTGTTGTGCACAAACTTATGGACAAGAATAAGAAAGTGAAAGAAAGCTATAAAATTTGTTAGAACATAGATTTGCTACTGATCACTAGATACATAACTAATTATCTAACAGTGTTAGTAGATAATCGTTCCTTTAAATAATGATCCTCATATGTCTCAGGTTATTTTTGTTGTATTCCACCTTCCATGGCACTGATCTTTTATGTGGAAGATATTTTCTGATGAAGGATACTAAATCAACCCACGAACTTCATAGGGATCCAATTTACATTCTTATGTCCAGCTTCTAGTTTATAGTCTTTAAGCTCTCTGGAAATGGTATATATATTGATGGGCCATTTCGGACTATATATATAAACAACTGATCTTTCACTAGATAAACAATAGAGTTAGCAGCCTGAAGTTTTCTATCACAATTTTATTTTAAAAGATAGCCCTCCAGTTCTTCTCTCAAGGTTCCTCTCAGGCTTCCTTGTTTCCCTTCATGTTCACTTCCATCATTTACTTCGGCTATAAGTTTTCTCAGTTGGGCTGTTTCTATGGTTTTAGTGTTGTAGTAATTGTTCTCAACATCTCTGTAATGTTTGCATTTCTTTGATATATGCTTCTCCAATTCACGTCTACTCCTCCACATACCATGTTTTTTCTCTTTTCACAACAGGCTTTTGGACATCATATTTCCAGTTCTCATCTTGGTGCCGCTTCTCTCCCCTGAATCTCCTTTGTTGGATTTGCAGCAAAGGAGGGAGAAAAAAATATTCCTTGTTGGATTTGCCTCACTGCAGGTTCTTCTTGCTTTAATACTAATTGATGGGTACCGGAAAATGCAAAACCTGTAGATAAGAAATAAAATTTACTACCCATCTCAGTGGATGGTGTCAATCACAATCAATGTATTTCACTAAATAGAGGCCAAACAATTCCACCTAGCGATTTTATCATTAAACTTGTATTATAACATTCAAGTAAATTAGTGAAATGATAGTGATGTTACTCAATCACATTCACTTTGCAGCAGAAATTGATCCTCATGCATAGGATTAAGAAAGGATAAATAAAAAGAAATACTATGTTTCCCACAGAACAATGGGTTACACAATTTCTTGTTTAGGTAGAGATTCCATGCTAGTTCTCTTTCCAGGAGTTTACCCTTCTTGTTGCTCGGTGTTTATTCCTTAACAATCTCCTTCATTATAAGTGGAGTGGTGTTCCTCAATGGCCCAGTGATATGCCTCAACTGATCCAAGGATCTTCTTTCCCAATGATTATGCTCAATTGCAGTTGTGGAGAATACAAAATCCCTCTATAGTAACATCATCAGACGTGAGTAACAAATACACAACATTTCCATTCTCTAGCAAATATTTGGAAGCAATTTCCCCTTGCACCAGAGCTATAATTTGGCTTCGCTTCAGAGAAATGCTGAGGGAATAACCAACATCCAACTTCTTCGTTCCTAGCCTTGTATTTGACATGGTGATGGCATTGTCGGACTTACCATGGTATCTCTCAGTGGTTTTACACCAGCTGTACAAAGAGGAATCTAGGGTCTTACTGGCTTCCAAGGACTAAAGAAAATCTACCATGATGGAATGCTGAGCAAGGCTAAATCTACCGTACCAAATCAGATGAACATCCACAGTAGGACTGCTAGTGAGCAGGGGACCATTTTGATAAGTTAAAACAAGGAGCTACCATTCAACCAATACAGAGGAACATAGATTAATCAAAAGAAGCAAACATACAATAAACTTAAACCCCTGTGAGCATCATCCGATGCAATGAGTGCTAAGTGAACTATTCAAAAATCATGAGAAATTAGTCAGTTGCGACTACCTCTCATGGAAATGGTCATACGTTTCAATGACTTACTTAACGCAGTTGAATCCCAAAAATGATATCTAATATAATGCACTGCATAATCCCCCATACTTAAACTTAAACCCTTTGATTCCCAAAATCAGAGAAACCATACAAACCCTAGTGCTGCTGGGGTTTTCCTCACAAACAAGAAATGCCTAAATTTTTTTCTCCCTCCTTTGTTAGATTTGCCTCACTGCAGGTTATTCCCACTTTAATACTAATCGATGGGTGTTGGAAAACACAAAACCTGCACAAATGCATACTAATCTGCTTTAGGTAGATAAGAAATAAAATTTACTATCCATCTCAGTGGATGGTGTCGATCACAATCAATTTACATCACTAAACAGACGCCAAACAATTCCACATGAGGATTTTATCATTGAACTTGTATTATAACATTCAAGTAAATTGGTGAAATAACAATGATGCTACTCAATTACATTCACTCTGCAACAAAAATAATCACAATCAATGTACATCACTAAACATAAGCCAAACAATTCCACATGAGGATTTTATCATTGAACTTGTATTATAACATTCAAGTAAATCAGTGAAATAACAATGTTGCTACTCAATTACATTCACTATGCAACAGAAATTGATCCTCATGCGTGGGATTAAGAAAGGATGAATAAAAAGAAATACTCCATTTCTCACACAATAATGGGTTGAGCAGTTTCTTGTTTAGGCACAGATTCCATGCTAGTTTTCCTTCCAGGAAATTACCCTTCTTGTTACTCAGTGATTATTCCTTAACAATCTCCTTCATTTTTAGTGGAGTGATCTTCCTCAATTGCCCAGTGATATGCTTCAACTTCTCCAAGGATCTTCTTTCACAATTATTGTGCTCAATTTCATTTGTGGAAGTCAGCACCTTCTTCTCGAGAGGGTCTGTTTCTTCTCTTAATTTTTTTTCCTCAACGAATTCTTCCACTTTAGCCTACTAATTTTTGGTCTATGTTAAAATTTCTTTCTCAGTGATCTCCTCCTTTGCAATGAATGTTTTAATTATTGTTGGAGTTGATTTATGTTTCATCATTCAGGAAGATGTTTATGGAAATAGCAAGATCTGTGATGCCATGTCGTCGCACCCTGCTATATTTTTGTTAAATTCGACATCACTTTGTTTTTGTCTTATTTCTCCAATAGCAGAAATCCATCATCTCAACTCTTGTTTTTATTGTGGTTCTAGTGTAATGGGTGAATAAAATAACTACACTATATCTTGCCTTTCCTTCCAACTACTTTTAGACATGTCATGTTTAAAGTGGGAGTTGGTGAAACTAAGAGTGATCTCCTGTGGACTCATGTAAGCCTCACAAGCAGAAATTGATGATTAAACATGAATGGGATTTTGGAATCTAAACACGTTTTTGGTGATGCTAGAACAATAATGGACATGGGATGCTCCTGCATCACTCATTACAATGTCCAACAGATAACCTTTGATTGAAAATATATGTTGAAGTTACAATTTATTTATCATGTGGCACCATTTGGTGCAGTTATAACAAATTGAGTAGACAAGTAGATGAATAGATTCAATAGAGAAGTGGATCGAAGCATGAGATTCCAATGGTAGTTTTCCTGATTTCAATGATAGGAATTGTATCTGCAACATGGCAATGATGTTTTTAACTGCTTTCAACTTTTCCATTTGACAACATGTTTATGCCCTTGTTTGAATGCTAGAATTTAGTTATTTTCCGAATAACTATTTGGAGTAGTTTGTGTTCTGTTTGCAACAATAATATTTATTTATCAGGGTTCTTTGAATTTATAGGTTCATTATTAAAGACATATACATTTGAGTTCCCCTGGGTCTAGTTCATTTTATTTCGTCCTTTTATTCTATCAATCCTTGTGTTTGTTGGTGATTTACAATTTGGTGATATCGGTTTCCAGCCGCAACACCTTTTTGGATTTCTTAAAGATATTTTGTTGCCTTTATCTTACTATATTTCTTATGAAGCAAGCTTATTTATTTGCATACATAGGGTTGAAGTTTAAGCAGTTGTTTCTGCATTTGAAGGATGATTTTCTTATATGATTTAGTTTTGTTTGGCATGTATATCAACCGTAAGAAGAAGAAGTGATGGGATTTATTGATCCCTATGTAAATATACTTTGATTAGATTATAATGAAGCTGGTGATCATGATACTTTATTATTGTGTAATCGCTATGATTCAACATATCATACATATTGTGTTGGCCTTGGAAGGGCTATCCCTGACGGAGATTGGTATTTCAAGGCTATCAAACATCTATTCCTGGATAGTCCAAAACACATGATGAAGATGATGAGGATTTTGTGCTTCATTTTGACAATGGGGATGAAGCATTGATCCAGGTGGCTCATCGAACATCGATCACTAGGAAAAGGCTCAAAAATGAAAATGCTCGAATCATGATTGACTTAGGTTCAAGTCGTAGATCTCATCGTCATGATTGTGGTGGTGTGAATGGTTCATCAAACCGAGTCCGTATGCGAAATTTAGGAGCAGTCAAAGTTCAGGGTTGACTTGGGTGACTGGGCAGGCTTAAGGAGGCAACATTTTGGACAAAACGTGGCCAACCTGGGCCAAATTCTAGGTGAATTTGTGGCCTGTTTAAATTGCCTCCTTCGGTTAATTTTTTGATTTTTCAAAAATGACCATGGACTTTTTATGAAAACAAAAAAAATATATATTTTTGGGGTTGCGGGGCACTAACCCCGCCACCCCCCAAAAATCCAATGTATAAAACAAAAAAAAATAATTATGGGCCAATGGGCCATGACCCCCATCGATGATCCAAAAATGGATCCTGGATAAATCCTCTAAGTCTGAAACACTTCATATAAGAGGTAAAAGGTGCTAAATGGCACAAATCCTTTGTAAATTACAGGAAAATGAAAGTCCAGGCTTCCCTTAAAAATAATCTCATTGCAGAGATCTCCTCATTCTGAATCTAACACAACTTGAATTGGCGAAAATAGACTTCAGATGAAGAAGTTATCGCTTAAGGAAGATGCCCAGTTTCTTTGAAAAGAGAGGCAAAATCCTTGAAAAAGGCAAAAGACCCTTATAAGAGAAAATCACATCACATGAGGCCAAGAGGAAGACTTAAAGTCGGTTAGAAGGCACCCCCGATCAGTGACCTCCAATGATTGGATCAGGAGGTCAGATCAGAGACAGGTAGTGTATACCCAAGGCAAAGATCCCAGACCGATGCGATGGTGCGATCACCGAAATCGGCGGATCGTAATCGGCAATACCATGAGGCAAAGGGCAGGACCGCAAGAAGATGCGATAGTGTGATTTGCGACTGTGATCATAGATATCAGTGGATCGGCATCGGTGATACCAAAGCAGAAGCCAAAGGGCCATTGCGACTAGCTATGTGATATGGCTGAACCCGAAAGGGTTTGATAATGGAAATACATACTATTTCTAATCCGGTAAAGCCATTTTTTCGGGATTTTTCCATGTTTTAATGTATTTCTAAAATAAAAAGGGACAGGCCAAACTAACTTGCGATAACGATTTAAGGCAGACTCGATAGGGATATAAAATGCAGTTATGTAAATCTGGAGTCTGATGAACAGTGTTGTCTAAGGATCTTCTGTGTTTTTCAGCTTTTTCCTGTGTAAGCTGAGAATGGCTATTGAGGGATTCCAAGCGTCGATGCACTCTTCTATTATAGCACAGGTGGCATTCATCCTTGAGGTTGTTTTTAAATGATTGCTAATCCTCAGAGAAGGGATTTGAGCAGACTGTGGTGGGAAGACAGAGAGCCCGAAAGGGAAAGAAAATAGACAGTGCTGATTTGGCTTAAAAAGCCATGAATGTCAAAGACATTAGGCTATTGGGTTGTTGATGAGTGTTGTTTTTAATCCTTGAGGGGTTTGTTATGGAAGCAGAAGCCAAAGAAAAAGCTGAGGCAAAGAGGCATCATAGAAGCCAAAGTGGCAACACAGAAGCCAAAGAGGCACCGCAGAAGCAACAGAACAACCAAGGGAGTCACTTGGAGTTCAAGTGAAAAGCCCAAATAGAGCTGTAGATAGCCAGGGGGCGAAAGAAGCGAGACTGAAGAGCTAAGAGCCAAGAGCTAGAGCCAAAGAGCTAGAGTTAGAGCCAAGATCTAGAACCAGAGCCAAAGAGGTAGAGTCAGAGCCAAGAGCCAAAGAGCCAGAGCCAAGAGCCAAAGTCAAGAGCCAGAGCTTCAAGAGCCAAGGGATAAAATGGTGTCTAAGCCCACTATTTTTGTGTAGAATAGTAGGGGTTAAGCTAAGAGCTTGTAAAAAAGACTTACACCATAATCCCAAAGAGCCTAGTCAAGTTGACTAGAGCTCACGGAGACGTAGCCCAAGAGTTTTGGGTGAACTCCTAATTAAATTGTTGCATCTGTGTGATTGTTTATTGCTACATTGTCTCTCCTATTTTATTTACTGTTACATGCATTTATATATCAGTTTAAGCACATCCACTTACAACACAACAACAGATTTTAAAGCAAGTAATCAGTTGAACACAAATACAAGCATACACCTATATTTTCAAGCATTTCTGAATTCTGCATTGGTTAATCAAATAGACTTGGGAAAATTTTAAAGCTCTGGAAGTGGGAGAGGTTCTTGTAAGTTAAATAAGAAGCCTAAGAGCCCCATTTTTAGAACAAGTGGTATCAGAGCCTAAGTTTGGTTAACCCCACCTTCAAAGGAGGTTATATCCAAATGCTTGATTAATAAAGCAAGGACTACTTGTCTGAGAGGTGTTTCAAGAGGTTGATGTATGCTTGTTTTGTGGACTGACCATTTTCTGAGTTTGTAGAGGTAAAGGGAAAGCTATTGATAGCTTAATCCAGGAAGGACAAGAAGGAGAAGGGTTGAAGGCATTCTTCTACCCCAAGGACCTCAAGGCAATCCAAAGCACAAGAGGTTTGTTGCAAGAGGTTGCTTAAATAAGCTCTTTATTTATCTTGTTGAAGTTTTTTTGTTCATTGACATAATGATAATTTCTACAAGTGGGTTCTCAAATTTTTCTCTCTTCACAAGATTCTTTGATGAAGACATGAAGAAAGAATTTCCCACCATGATGGATATAGTGAGAGACATGTACGAGGATGGAAGGAAGAGTAGCAGACTTAGAGAGCAGTTGAATTCCATGGAGGAAGAGAAGCAGTTTCTTTCTGACAAATTGCAAGAAATGGAGAAGCAACTTCATATTGCAAATATGAACCTGAAAAGGATGCATGAGTTGGAGTCATAGCTCTTTGTTACTGAAGAAGCCTTAGTCAAGTACCAGCTTGAAGAAGAGGTAAGCCATTCCAGTTTGTCTTGAAATTCCTCTTAGAATGGTTATATTGGATTTTGAAAAACATACTAGAGGCATAGGTTCCAAGCTAATGTCGAAGATGGGCTATGAAGGAAAGGGCTTGGGAAAGCATGCACAAGGCATTGTTGAATAAATAATGGTTGAGGAAAGGCCTAAATATCTAGGTCTTGGCTATGGAGAGTCTTATGGAGATAGTTCCAAAGCTTCCATGAAGGCCATTGAAACAGTCCCAAGAAGGAGTCTCAGTTCATGTCCTCTACCTCAGAAGTGTGAAGGTTATATTCAAGACGAATACAATATCTTGAAACATCAATTATAGGATGCAGGTGTTCATAAGCACACACTTGAATCAGAGAGTTGGGGAGACTCCAATAGCCTTGAAGAGATTGATGGTATTCCAAAGGGAGCCACTTCTTCATTTGCTTCACCTCCTCATGAAGGCAATAAAGGTGAAAGAGAAAGGTATAAATCTGGTTCTAAACACATTCCTTTTGATTTTTCAAAGCATGGTAAATTTCCACATATGCATTTGAAAAGAATTGCATGTTCCTTTTGTGGTTTGGATAACCATAATGTTTCTACATGTTGGAAGATAATGGCCACATACAGGAAGCAGAAGAAGGAAAAGAAGCAAGAAGCCAAAGGTCCATTGGACAAGGCAAATCATGCTGTTAAGAGGATGCACATGTAGTGCGCTTACTACCATAAGCAAGGACATCTTGCTGCAAAATGTTAGACTATAAATCCAACAATGCTTCCACCAAAGCTGAAAGTGGAAAGAGAAGATGGCAGAAATGGAAGTGAAGATTCCATGAATGATGCGTCTCAAAATGATTCACATGATGATGCTGATGTGCAGACAAAGGTAGTACCTTTGAAAGGGATTGGTAAGTAATAGCTAGAGTTCTTATTCGATTGAGATTCCATGTCTATTGATGCATCTACATTATATTTCATTTCAGCTTCAAAAGTACCGTGTGCTTAAGTGAAAGTTGAGGGATGAAATGCATGCATGAGCTTGAGATGCATGAACATAGGAATGTCAATGATTTCTTTGTTTTTGAACATGTATGTGTAATTAACTTGTAGGGTTGATTACTTTGACAGGCATGTGATGCCATGTTGACTTGGGAGAAGTTAACTAGGTCTCCAAATGGAGATAATGATGAAAGTTTCATCTTTTGAAAAAAGTCCTAATAGTATTTTTCTACATGCTTGACTTGAAGGGTTATTTTTAAAGGCCTGTTTTGTGGGCTTGTTATCTAGTCCATCATCTTTATGTAGATGTAAGACATGTAGGTGTTCAAAAGATGTGAAATCTATTTCTTTTGTTGAAGCAGGAGTTTAGTGCATCCAGTTGTTGTCTGTATGCCTATTGTTGTTAACAATTGTTGTTGGCAGCGTTTCAAACAGGTACAAATGAAATTTTGTGGAGTAGATGTACTTCACATTTGGTTGAGCCACCTTATATGAATGATCAAGGTAAAGAATTTCAAACCACCTTCTATGACCAGTTCAACAGAAGCTCTGTAGGAAGGGAAGGAGGAAGACAGTTCTTCCCAAGAAGACTAGCCCATCCAAGAAGGGAAGTGGTCAGAAACTTTGGTTCAGAGGCACTATGAAAAGGCAGTTGTAGGGAGGCCGAAAGAAGAGGTTGAGTCACTCTCATTTACTATTCAAATCAGTATATCAATCTTTTGGAGACCAAAAGTTCTTTTAGCGAGAAGGCGTGATCCAAAAATAGATCCTGGATAAAACCTCTAAGTCTAAAAGACTTCATATAAGAAGTAAAAGGTGCCAAATGGCACAAATCCTTTGTAAATTAGAGGAAAATGAAAGTCACAGGCTACCCTTACAAATAATCTCGTTACCGAGATCTCCTTATTTTGAATCCAACGCAACTTGAATGGATGAAAACATACTTCAGATGAAGAAGTTATCGCTTAAGGAAGAGGCCTAGTTTCTTTAAAAAAAGAGGCAAAATCCTTCAAAAAGGAAAAATACCCTTATAAGGGAAAATCAGATGGCATGAGGCCAAGAGGAGGACTTAAAGTCGAGTAAAAGGTAGCACCAATCAGTGACCTCCGATTATTGGATCAGTGGGTTGGATTGGAGGTAGGCAGTGCATACCCAAGGCAAAGATCCCAGACCGATGCGATGATGCGATCACTGAAATCGGCGGATCCCAATTGGCGATACCATGAGGCAAAGGGCAGGACCCCAAGCAAATGCGATAGTGCGACTTGAGACTACGATCATTGATATTAGTGGATCGACGTCAAAATTACCAAAGGGGAAGCCAAAGGGTTGTTGCAACTAGCGATGAGATATGGCCGGACCCGAAAGGGTTTGAGAATGGAAATACATACTATTTCAAATCTGATAAAGACATTTTTTTGAGATTTTTCCATGTTTTAATGTATTTCTAAAATACAAAGAGACAGGCTGAAGCAACTTGCGACAATGATTTCAGGTAGACCCGATAGGGATATAAAATGCAGTTATGGAAATCTGAAGTCCGGTGAATAGTGTTCTTTGTGGATTTTCCGTGTTTTGCAACGTTTTCCTGTGTAAGCCAAGAATGGCTATATTAAGGGATTCCAAGCACAGATACACACTACCATTACATCATAGGTGGAATTCATCCCTGAGTGTGTTTAGCAATGATTGCTAATGCTTAAAGAAGGGATTTGAGTCGACTATGGCGGGAAAATAGAGAGCCCAAAGGGGAAAGCAAACAGACAGCGCCGATTTGGCTTAAAAATCCATGAATGTCAAAGATAGTAGGCTTCTGGGTTGATGATGGGTGTTGTTGTTAATCCTTGAGGGGTTTGTTGAGGATGCAGGAGCCCAAGAGGAAGCTGAGGCAAAGAGGTGACACAGAAGCCAAAGAGGCAGCATAGAAGAAACATAACAGTCAAGGGAGTCACTTGGAGTTCAAGTGAAAAGCCCAAAGAGAGCTGTAAATAGCGAGAGGGCCAAAGAAGCCAGAGCGAAGAGCTAAGAGCCAAGATCCAGAGCCAAATATCCAGAGTCAGAGCCAAGAGCCAGAACCAAAGCCAAAGAGCCAGAGTCAGAGCCAAGAGCCAGAACCAAGAGCCAAAGAGCTAGAGCCAAGAGGCAGAGTCAAGAGCCATAGCTTCAAGAGCCAAGGGATAAAATGGTGTCTAAACCCACTATTTTTTTGTAGAACAGTAGGAGTTAAGCCAAGAGCTTGTAAAAAAGAATTACACCATAATCCCAGAGAGCCTAGTCAAGTTGACTAGAGCTGACAGAGACGTAGCCCAAGAGTTTTGGGTGAACTCCTAATTAAATTGTTGTTTCTATGTGATTGTTTATTGCTACATTGCCTCTGCTATTTTATTTACTGTTTTATGCATTTATATATATCAGTTTAAGCACGTCCACTTTTAGAACAACAACAAATTTTAAAGCAAGTAATCAGTTGAACACAAATACAAGCATACACCGATATTTTCAAGAATTTTTGAATTCCGCGTTGGTTAATCAAATAGAGTTGGGAAAAGTTTAAAGCTTGGGAAGTGGGAGAGGTTCTTGTAAGTTAAAAGAGAAGCCTAATAGCCCCATTTTCAGATCAACCAACCCTACCTCAACCTCCGTAACAAAACGCATTTAATTAGGAGTGGGTGACCATGACCCCACGACCCCCAAAGATCTACTCAACAACACTGTTAAACATAGTGGGTGCGCGGCCTGTCAACCTTGCCACCCCCAGAACGTCTCCACCTCACTACACAGATGCTGGCCGAAAATTTTGGGAGTGGGCCACTGGATCGGCGAACCCACCCCCGTTTCAACTACTATAGTAATTATGTCATATAAAGAGGAGAGGCGGGATTTGATCCCCTGACCCCTCCTCAACCATCTTTCCAACTTTTCCACTACGCCAAACTAACTCCTTGTTTAGTCTGCCCATAAAAAAATTAAATAAACCTATTTGATTAATGCACTGGGAGGAGGAAAAGAGGGCATGCAGTCTGAGACTATAATTTTTAATTTTTTCAGGTGGAACCATGAGTGTGAGCAGAGGCAGGTGGAACCATGCTTGAGCCCAACCTTGAGAGGGACCAAAATTTCTTGGTTTCCAAATTGGACAAATTTTCTATCAATTTTATACCTCTCAGTGACAAAAACCTGATGGTGGTGTTAGATTCTATAATAGAGGCCTTAATTTTTCATCCACTTCTTATATTCTATTGCAGGTCTCAATACTAAATGTTCGAGCAGACATTTTGATGGTGATCGATGCTACAAGATTTGATGGTACAACAGGCCAAAAACAAAGAAGTCCATTATTCACGCATCCATGGTGCTGAGGTATATATAGTCTTGTTGCATTATACTTCTTTTTACGTCTTATGAGATGTGTTATGATTCTCGCTCAATGTGATGCAGAATCATCATTATGAGTTTGCATTGTGTTGATTTGATCTTGGCGCTTTGTGTTTTGATGCGGGATCTTGTTTGCTGATGTTGATGAGATATGTACATTTATGGTTTTGTTATGCTATTACGAGATCTCTGTGTAGCGTGTACAAGAGATTCTATGAGTCATTAGATAGGAACATGTATTGGTTTCCATCCACTCCTGTGTGAGGGCAGTTCCTGTTATGGAACATGTATTAGGGGTTACCTGCCACTCCTACGTGAGGGCATTTCCTTTATGACCGTGATAACATACATGTACATCTTCATCCTCTTTACCAAGACTTAATGCAGTGGCCTATGCTATCTTCACACCAAGGCCTAAAGACGTAGTCCCTCCTGGATGAACTCCGCTATCAATGGCTTATCTTTTATGTTGTTGATACTTGTCATGTTCTTATTCTTTATAGCATGCAGATCTATTCATTTATGTTCTTTTAAGAAAATGCAATTTAACACATCACAAAATTAAAAGTTCTTGGAAGGGTCCTTTGTCACACTCGGACCTAGATCAAGCATAGGAATCAGAGTGCTTGTGGAAGATGCTCCGGTTGGGATGGTTGAAGAAAGAATAAACTTAGAGCTCAATTTATCACCGCCTTCTTCTTCTTTTGCTCCTCTTGCAAAGAAAAGGCCAACTCATGTAATAATAATTCACAGAAGGATTTTGCGACGAAGCACTCCAAATCCATCTCCTAGATTGCTAGATGTAGCAAGGGCTTCACTTAGGCAAACTGAAGTATCTGGGTCTACATCCCAAGTATCCATTGTATGGAAAAGAAACTCTCTTAGGTCAGCACATACTTCAGGAGTGTGTACATGATTTACATGGCAATTGGTCTGCACCAAGAAGATCGCTTTTAGCAGTTTTCACCTAGCTCTTCCCTTGACAGATTTAGGGCCAGAAATGGGACTGATACAATTGTATAATGCACACCCAACAACTAGTCACTTCTCTTTCATGAATCAACTTGGAGAAGTAATTTAGCCCCTGTTTTAGAGATGGAAAATGGTACAGTTAAATCTGATGTTGATCAAGTGTGGGCAATGATGGAACGTACTCTAGCATCAAGAGAAGATAATATAGGTCCGGCTAATTCTCATAAAGATGGAAGACATTGGCAGGGATCATCTTCTGGTCATAAAAAAATGATTTATAAGAATTTATGGGCAATGCAAGGTCAATTGTTGTGAGCGGAAGCATCTTAACTACTCATGTACAAATAAGAACTAGATATAGTCAAGATAGACACATTCCTGCAACTACTAACTATTTGGAAAATCCAGAAAGGATAACAGAGGAGATTTCATGTAGGGATGTTCCAAATAATAGGTTGTCAACACCCAATGTTTCTAATGAGATATTAGGTATAATATTATCTGAAAGAAGTAACAATTTACATCATCATCTAAACAATGGTAGTTCATTTAGTAAACCTCATGAAAACGGAGTCTGCAAAGTTTAAGGTGTAAAGGAGAAGGAAATATGCATGGTAAAATCTCACATGAAGCGCACACTCACAAGGGAATGTAGGTAAAAGCATCTGTATTTTTCCTTCTTTTATGGTTTGTCTATATAGAGTTGATTTTACTAGGTGTACATTGTATGCATCTCAAGATATCTCTTTAGGAAATCCTATTTTTATTCTTTCCAAGAAAAACTTTGCAGGGAATCCCAATGGATGTTTCCCCACATTAATGGATGGAATCCCTTGTAAACCTATTGGCATTGACTAGTGCACCTCACCCAAGGGATTTCGAACAGGGAACCTTCCAGCACAGAACTATCCAAATACCTAGAAACATTAATCACATTCGGTTGGGCTAACCACTTGGGCTCAATAAATCGTAATCGACTACACTATTTTCCATATTAACATATTGATCATGTTTAACATTTTTCTAGAGTAACCATAGCAATCGAAGTTTGTTCCTCTTTTTATTTTGGTTTTTAATTCCTTTTTTTGTGTGGTGACAACATTATATGACCGTATAAATGTTTATTTTTGTTAGAGTATATGTTGAAAAGTAGATGCTCTCTTACATTCTACCTTGTCTGTTATGTATTGATGGAGTTCAGTTTCATTACTTGTGACCAAATAACTATGTCAAGCATGTATACAAGGATTCTTGTATCACTATTTATAAAACGAACATTGTCCTTAAACATGAAAAGTAGATACTTAATGCTACATGTTTGCATCTTAGGGAACTTGCAATCCTAATAAATGAGGTGAAATTTAAGTGTTTCCAGAATCCAAATATCAAGTTTTGTGACATCGCTCATATATGGCCCTAGAAAAGTGAAGTTAAATTTAATTAATTCCAAATCTTAAGTTCTCTGAATTCACTCATATTTGGTGCTATAACCTTTTGAGAAAACAAAAAGAATTTCTTATAGATGCATTGAATTTTTCCAAAAATAATACTAAATTTCTCCCTGACTAAAATTCTCCCGGAAATGGATTTGGGATTGAAAATTTTGTAAATATTTTTAGGGAAAAAACCCAAAATAATTTTTCCAAATTAGAGTTTTATAACACTAGGTACTAAAACGATCTTCTATTTTCTATTGCAAATGTCTGATAGAGTCTGCCCAAAAACTAATAAGAAAATTAGGTAGATGCGTTGGACAGACTGCATAATTTTGAATGAATAATCACTTAACATAAATGATATATTAGGTTGCATAAATATATAACTTAGAAGCATGAACTAAGGAAGAAATATCAATGAGATCGATATATTCTTAATTGAGTTGAAAGAGGCTAGGAATAGCTTTGACTAGATGGTTTTGAAAATGACATAATTTTCTTTTGGTTGGATAGATTTAGAACTGAAAATCAACAATTTTCTTGCTTGCATAACTTGGGAATATTTTTGTATCTCAAGTCTCAACCTTATCAAATAGTATGATTTACGACTTGCAATCTTGAAATATGTTGTGATACCACTTTCTAGTAACCTAAACACTTTGGATGCAAATTTAGGTTTTAATTTTACATGCAAAAGATATAAGTGCAAATATAGATTAATTGTCCCTTCTGTGGAATTTCCTTGAAATTCTGCTACTACTTGAATGAATAAATATGAAGCTAATTGTTGCACCAAGACAAAAAATATCTCTACCAATTGGTAGTGGAGTAGAACAAAAATAAAACACAGTCACACTATAGCCAAAAAAACAAAATTTTCTAGGGAACCCAACTAGGAAAACCCTCTGCTAGTTGTAGAAATTTGAAATACTATCCATATTAGAGTTTGAGACACATTCTTCAAGACCAGGTTCATCGATTCTTATTTCTTTTCATTTTCATTTTCATAAACATTAGGGTTGTTGTCCATTAAATCAAGGTAGCTAGAAAGTGTTTCTTTGATTTCAAAAGGAAGACCATGATCAACTTCATCCAAGAATGCCCTAGAAGGCTCATCAGTAGCAAGAAGAAAGGTCCTTTTTATTTTATTTTATTTTATCACATCCATCCATCATAATCACTGATTTGTCTTCATTTCTTTCACAAACATTTTCAATGTTAGATGCAAAAGGTAATTTAGGATGATACAATCCTTATGTAACCAACCTCGAACATATTGTTGGTTAATTATGTTGTTTGAAGTTTATTGAGTTTGAGTTTTATCACGAAACTACTAAGAGCATACTAGCATGGATGAGTTGATTATCTTGATAACAACGTTATGGTTTGATTTAGTCCTTGAAAGGAACTTATAGTTGATGGTCAAAATTTCACATTCATTCGATTTTTGTATCTTCACATATAACATATATCTTTATGTTATAGCCTCTAGCTAGATATATACAGTAGCTGCCACTTAAAAGTTGGATGCCATCATTTTGGAGCTTGAGCTTACTCGACTTACCTTTGTTTGAGTTGAAAATGTCATTAGATCTCATTATATCATCTATTGCAGAGCATGAATGCAATTTACCTTTGTTTCAGTTAAAAAAGTGATTAGATCTTGCTATATCATATTTTGTAGAGAATGAATCCAATTTCTGAGAGTCCATTTTCTTGAGGTATAACAAATATACTTTAATTCATTAAACTTACTTTTCATATTATGTTCGCTGATTATGATTCTGTAGGCCACATCTGCATTGGAAAAGGGGCATACTTAATGAAGTGTGGAAGAAGACGGAAGCTTCAGTTATGTCCTTTCAAACTTTCTAAGGTATGTAATAAAATTTTAAAAACATTCTCCATAGAATGTTGTGCTTTAACTTTTTCTTTTGATAATGGATTATTTATGTGATCTCCCCTCTCTCACACACAACCAGAGTCCAGACGTACATGGTTTTTTGGGATATGTGGACAATGGACAGATTTAGGCTAGCCATTTATCTATAAATTTACATTGTAGAAGGTCATGCATTTACAGTTGAATATTTCATTGCTAGTAAATTAGAGTTGAAGAGTTAGACTCCTATTTTTTAGGCATATACCTCACTTTTAAATCAACTTATTACTAACTCTGTATAGACCTTCCATGGGAGGGAAAAGAGTGATCACTACCATTGATTAATCTTTCTCCAGACCAAGTAAGGATTCCAAATGTGTATAAGTTAGTGGCTCCTTGGAGAATCCCAAGAGTGGCACTATTTTAGCAACAAGAAATTCATTTCTTTTGAGTTATTAATTAGTGCATTGATATTATATTTTTTATTCCATACAATACCTCAATAGTGTATGATAAAATTATAGTTAATCATGTCATAATATTTTGACTTACCCTCATTTAGAGGGAAACTAGAGTGTGTGTCAAGCTTGCACATCACAATTGTATCATGTAGAGTTTACCTAAGAAAATTTTTGTGGATCTAAGCAACAAGATGCCTGTTAGAATTCAAGAGGCAAAAATACTACAAGGTGGGAAAGAGGTTTCACAGTTAACCTGGCTTCCACATTATGGTTGGAGTCAGTTTGTTGGTAAGATGTTGGATACTCCAAATTCCTTTTTATGACTGAGTGCAAGATTGAATCCTTCGACATATTCCTCACTCAATTTTCATTATGTGATGGGTTTTCTCAGAAGTGTTTCACACCTATAAACTTTAGCATAGTTTTTCTTGAGTCTTTGGAGGTGGTTAGCTTTTCAAAGCACACACGTACAAGAAGACGAGAAATAATATGCCCGATCAATTTGAAGTTATCTCCCTGTGAATAGGGTGTTCCCATTCATAAACTTGATGACTCGCTCTACTTCTTTCTAGTAAACAAATTTGGGACTTGCCATGAATCATAAGACGATTCCAACCCATAACTATAAATTTCTTATTTAAATGTAAAACCACTAGATTAGAATTTGCACAAGGAGAACTCCATTCTTGTTTCTAAATAACCTACAATCGACTTGTACCATGCTATCTAATCTTTTCTGTATTTATTCGCATCCTTGGCCTATGACATAAAGATGAAACAAGCTACCTTGCATTTTCTATTCTAACACTCCTAAAAAATAATAAAGTATGCCCAAATCTATCATTTAAAATGATTTATGTAGCTTGCCTTTTGGTTTTTCAATTATTGAAGTTGTTACCTATATCGATGAGATCTTCTACAACTGATACCACAGTGACAATATATGTTATACTTTTATCCATGTTTCTCTAAAGGTGTTTCTCCTTCAGTAGAGAAGTAATACACTACAGTTTCCATTTAGGGGAGAAGTGTACCTAGTAGCAACCTTGGCCTGTGTGCAGATGGGTTGAGTGCACATTAGACTCTATCTGTTGTTTTGAAGGTGTTTCTCCTTCAACAATACTTCATCTCAGTACATCCTTTTGGTCTGCACCTTCAGTATATGCATGTAGCCTTGGGATACATGATGTAGATTATAGTTTTCCTATGAGGGTGTAGCAGCAATGAAATAAGTGCATCGATTTTAGGCATCTTGTGGTTGTTGTATGCAATCATGCTTGTTTAGTGTTTCCCAAGCATAAATAGAGCCATATTTAGTATGCTTTTATAGTTTGACTTAGATGCTCACTTTTCTTAATTTAGGTATTTTTCTTAGTTCTGTTTTATGCACAGATTTATCTTTAGGAAAAGTTCACAGTAGAGAACGGTTCTATATTTTGAGCAGGGGACATACTTATAGGTAGGAGGTATTCTATTATAGGAATCTTTTTCCATGTAGGTGAGGTGCTTTATTTGAGAATCCCAAGAGTGGCACTAGTGTAGCAATAATAAATTAGTTTATTTTGAGTTCTTCATTAGTGCATTAATAGTATATTGTTTATTCCATGCAATAACCCAATAGTGTATGATCAAATTACAATTAATATTGTCATAATATTTTGACTTACCCTCTTTTAGAGGGAAACTAGAGCATGTGTCAAGCTTGCACGTCACAATTGTATCATGCAGAGTTTACCTGGCATAAGTTTTGTGGATCTAAGTAGCTAGATACCTTTTGGAATTCAAAAGGCAACAATAATACAAAGTGGGAAAGAGGTTTCACAGTTAAATTTCCTTTCACATTATGGTTGGAGTCGGTTTGTTGGCAAGATGTTGGATACCCCAACTTCCTTTTTATGACTGAGTGCAAGATTGAATCCTTTGACATAATCCTCACTCGATTGCGATTAAGCGATGGGTTTTCTCAGAAGTGCTTGACATCTATAAACTTTACTATTGCTGTTATTGAGTCTTGATATGTGGTTATCTTTTCAAAGAACACACGTACAAGAAGATGAGAAATAATATGACCGACTAATCTTAAGTTATGTTCCTACGAATAGGGTGTTCCCTTCCATAAACCTGATGAATCACTATGCTTCTTTCTAGTGAAAAAATTTGGAACTTTTCATGAATTGTGAGACAATTCCAACCCCACAACTATCAATTTCTTATTTAAAGTTATACCCACTAGATTAGAACCCGCACAAGGATAATTCAACTTGCATTTCAAAAGAACTTGCAATCGACTTATACCATGCTATTTAATATTTTATGTATTTCCTCGCATCCTTGGCATGTGACATAAATACACAACATGATACCTTGCATTTTCTATACTAAAAATCCTAAACAGTAATAAAGTATGCCCAAATCTGTCATTTCAAATGATCTATGCATCTCACCTTTTGGTTTTTTTAATTATCAAAGTTATTAGCTATATTGATGAGATCATTTACATCTGAGGCCATAGTAACAATATAAGTTAGAGTTTTATCTGTGTTGCACTAAAGCTATTTTTTCTTCAGCGGCACTATAATATATTGCAGTTTCCATTTAGTGGAGAAGTGTACCTAGTAGCGGCCTTGGTATGTGTGAAAATGGGTTGAATTTCACAGTAGAATTTATCTGTTGTTTTGAAGGTGTTTCTCCTACAATAGTACTTCATCTTAGCAGATCCTTTCAATCTACACCTTCAGCAGATGCATACGGTCTTGGGGTACATGCTATAGATTCCAGCTTTAATGTGATGATATAGCAACAATGAAATAATCACATGAATTTTAGGCATCTTATGTATGTTGTATGCAAGCATGCTTGTCTAGTGTTTCCCAAACTTATATAGAGCCATATTTAGTATACTTTTATATTTTGACTTAGATGCTCACTTTTCTTAATTTAGGTGTTTTTCTTAGTACTAATTTATGCACAGATTTATCTTTAAGAAAAGTGCTTAGTAGAGAAGGGTTGTATATTTTGAGTAGGGGAAACTCTTCTAGGTAGGAGGTACTCTATTCTACGGAGCTTCTGTCATGCATGTTAGGTGCTTTATCCTAGACAGAGTTCCAACTCCCTTCCTCCTTGACAAAATCCCTACCAGACAAGAGATCGGTTTACAGAGTTCCAAGTCCCTAAATTTTCCAAAAACCCACCTGAGCCTAGCTATCTAGCCTAAAATCATTTACATTTTGGTCATCTCTTAGTTGTGTTTTCATAGAGAAAGCCCTCTTTCGTTTGGTAGGGCTAGCTACCAAACTAAAAGCTTGGTCTATGGTTACCTCCATCAATCTCCTCATTAACCTAGGACATTATGGAGGATAACATAGGGCATGACAACTAGGGAGTGCCAAGGTGTTTTAGTGAATGTAAGGTTCCCAAGTCATGAAGAAATATAATGCTAGTTGTGAGGTCATGAATGCCAAGGTGTGTTAGGAAATGATAGCGCACGCTAACATGTTCTAGATAGTACGGAGACATCTCAAACAAGCTAAGATGTGCCAAGTGCTAAGGCATGCCAAGATGTACAAGGGTTCCAAGTCCCTACCTCCTCTTCTTCCATATGCTATCCACTTATGACATTTCCTTTTTCAATATTTGGTGCATTTGCTAGTTATAGGCCATTTATAGGTTATAAATGCCTTCAGTGTTTCACTTCTAATTGAGTATTCAACTGAACATATTGATTCTCTTATAAAAACTATTTTTCCCTCCACCCACTTTTCATAACTTCAATAACCATTAGGTAGGGACCTACAGATTTGATGTTGCTTTGCTTGTTTAGTAAAATAGTGTTGAGACTTTAATTTATTGAAAGTTGTAGAATTTACAATTTATGAAGTTTCAAGGTCTAGTTTTTAAAAGTGTACTTCTTTAAAGGGTGCTATTTCAATGGAAGAGCACCTTCTTTACGAGCAGGAGGTTAGTGGCTCAATTCCATCGTGCCCTGATATCCATATGGAATGGCGATGATCAATTTTTGATGATAGAGGCTCTTTTTACCATCACCAATGAGCTTTGGTGACATTTTTTGACTGTCACCATAAATATGAAATGGTGACGGTCAACGAACACGATCATATATATGCATCAATAATGACGACCCTCAAAGGTCTACAACCATAAATCATTGTTGTTGATATGAAATGGTGATGGTCGTTGTCCATCATTATAGTCATTATTCGTGATGGACCTTGAATGTCACCACAATGCCTATACTTCTAACAATGTGGCTTTTGGTGATGGTCAATGTACATCACAATATATATGCATCAATAATGACATCCATTAGAGATCCATCACAATAAATTATTGTTGTTCATATGAAATGGTGACGGTCACTATCTGTCATTATAATTAATATTCGTGATGGACGTTGAATGTCACCATAACACATATACTTTTGGCAACGCCACCTTTTGTGACATTTAGTTTTTGGTGACCATGGCTATGGTCCATCACCGTTGCTCATATGCAATGGTTATGGTCGCTATCTATCATTATAAATCATTATTGGTGACGAACTTTGAATGTCACTACAACACCTATACTTTTGGCAATGCCACCTTTGGTGACATTCAGTTTTCGGTGACAGATGCTATGGTTTATCACCATTGCTCATATGAAATGGTGATGGTAGATATATGTCATTATAAACCATTATTGGTGACAGACTTTGTATGTCACTACAACACCTATACTTTTGGCTACGCCACCTTTGGTGACATTCAGTTTTTGGTGACGAATGCTCTTTTGACTATCACCAAGGAGCTTATGGTGACATTTTTTGCCCCTCACCAATGTCCTTTTCTCTTATAGTGTGATAAGAACATTTGCTAGCTATGTTTATGTTGTAGCTAAGTGAAGGAGGTTTGGATGGTAAAAGAGACTTAAGAAAATGGATATAATACTTCCATAATGCTAACTCTGTATTCTTTGCCTGCGACTATGAATTCAAAGGATTTATAAAGTGGAGAGAGGGGAGGATTAACTGAGTTAAACTTGAGGTTATTTATTTCATTGAAAAGATGAACTATATCACTTAGAAAGGATGCATGTTTCTCCATGGAAAATACTTAAGGTAAAAGGGCTTTATAATTCCATAAATATATCCTTCTAAGGTAGATGAAACCCATGAAATTGACAGAGTAAAAATCTCCCATGTCTAGCAACCAATGTTGAGTAAGAAAAGCCCTTCCACATAAATTGTCGTAACATCAACTAAATAAATCAAAAACCAACAATAAAACTAGCACATCAAAAATTGCAAATAAAGAAAAGAAAAATGAAAGAAAAACTCAAATTAAGAAAACAACCTCAAGAAGAGTAATTATAGAAAATTTCTCAACAAAAGAGTAAAATAATACAAGCATGTGTATGCATCTTATGTTTAGATTTTAATAAATTATATCTTCCAGGGTTATAAGCAATTAGTATCTAAAACTATCAAGTGAATAGTATTCATACAGTAAAATGAAGCCAAATGAGAAGTTTCTACCTTTTGCAATTTTTTGGTTTCAAAACAAAGGTTGCATGAGAACATCTTAACAATTTTAAAATAAAGAAAAGGCTTGAGAAACAAATTGAAGGTTCAGGGACTCCATAATTTAGCTAACACTATGAACATCATTACTTCTCTTCCAAAACTCGAAATGAAACTACAAGTTGAATGAGTGTCAAATATGATCTGGTAGGGGTGTGAAACAATTCTTGAAGACATGCAAAACGTAGATTTATATTAGCTATACTAAGAGAAAAAATGAAAAAAAAAAAGGTAAAGAAATGGAACATGATGAGAATGGACATATGAAACTTACTGTTTGAAGAATTCAGTTTAATTTAACAGTAATATGTCGATTTTCTTCAACAAAATAAAACCTCTTCTTTTAATTGGGATTAAAATTATGAAGAAGTGGCTTTCTATGAAGTTTTCATTGGCCCAAATTTATCACTTATTAAGTCTAAAATAGAGCAAGTAGTAAATCTAGAAAAATAATGTTTAATGTTCAATGAATCAGAAGTAAATAAAATCCATCAGAATGAAAATGAAGAAGCACTTCTCTATGAATGGTAGGAATTTGAAATAAATTTGAAGTGTCCAACGAACCCCTGATATCAATAATGGTTTGGGATATGAACCAATTTCATGTTTAAAAGAAAATAATGGAAATAGAGCCATTATCTTTGATGATGAAATCAATGGACAAGCTATAGATAGTAATGTGAAACAACAAGGTAATAAAGAAAAACTTAGTAATCTTCCTAATCAGGAGAAAAAGGACAAAAGTATAGGCAATGATTTGACTCAACGAAATGATAGTCTTAGGTCCCCATAATACTAGTGTATTCCCTTATTATTATTGTCATTTTAGCACCTTATTGTTATTTTTGTGCCAATTTTGTCCCCATATTATTATTAGTGTGCCCCATAGAAGCCCACTATTGTTATTGTTGTACCCTTACATTATTATTGTTATGTCGACTTTGACTATATTGTGACCCCTTAGACTCCTATATACAGAAAAGAGGACTTGTCATTTGTATCAATGAATAATTATTCATTTTTGTAATGTAAATGAGGTTTCCCCCTTGAAGAGGCTAATTTTGAAGTCGTTTCTCTATCTTTTCTTCTATTTTGTGAGCTGATTACATAACAATTGGTATCAGAGCCTTGGATTCTAGGGTTCTGCTACTTCAAAAAGACCATCGTGGAATTTCTGTTATAATATTTTTCTATGATGTTTCAAAAGTTAAAATTAAAATCCATTTGGGATGAAATCCTGATGAACCTCAGTTCTGAATTTTAGATCTTTTCCCACTATATTGTAGGAGATATGATACAAGGAATTTAGGGTTTTTGGAGGCTCCAGAATTATATCTCAAACAAGTGACCGGGGGAAAGTTGTCATAACTTTATCTTTGACCATGAAATCAAAATATCAAAGAATAGGTAAGAAAGAAGACACACTTTATTATTCAATGTATCAGTTTCATGTCTGAAGGTTGAAACAGTGACATGTGAAACTTCGTACAAGTTCGCTCTTTTGAACTAGTCTATAATCAGGTGATCGTGGGAGATTTGGAATAGTGCTTCCTTGGAGAATACAATCATGATCAGACGTGTAGTGTTGGAACAAGGACTCAGAGGGCTACCATAGGATGAAATTTTAGACCTTGGAGATCTGAAATTACAGAGATAGAACATATTCACTATTATGCTCCTACAAAGCCAAAAACAATGTGTAGTCTTTCTACAATTTTGCATAAGTTTGGTTTGAAAAATTAGTTTGAAGGAATTCAAAGGACATAGTGAAGCATAATTATCATTAATTGATTCGCTGAAGAAATAAAATAGAAAAACCTAGTAAGAAACATGGAATTTGTAGCATGAATCATGAAGAAGAGGAAGAAGTGAAACATGAAATATCAAAATTACGAGACCAAGTGCAACAAATTTCACTCTCAAAAAAATTAATAGAAGCTCATATGGATGGTTTAGAAAAAGGCATGGAAGCTAAGATGGATGGTTTAAATAATGAAATAGAATCTAAGATGGATGGCATGGTAGCTAAGATGGATGGTTTAGAAGTAAACATTGAATATTGAAGAAAGACATCGAAGGTTTGAAAGGAGGTTTGGCAAAGTTTCTTCAAGAAATGCTTCCTAATGGAAAATAGGTAGTAGAAGAAACTCATGATGAGAGAAAAAGAAATGTTAGTCATTGTTTCATAGAATCCAATGTTTGATTGAGGACCCACCATGTCCCAGAGATCGATATGAGGAAGTTTGATGGCAAGGATCCCGTAACATGGATACTACAGATGGAGCAATATTTCAATCTCCATAATGTGAAAAAAACACAAAAGGTATCCATTATGACTTTATGTTTGGAACCCAATGAGTTTGTATGGTATCGATGGCTTTTCTCTCATAAATAGATTGTCGCTTGGGTAAATTTTATGAAAGAAATGACAGTACATTATGATGATACAAAGAGAAATACCTTTTTTAGCTAATTGATAAATCTCAAACAAAATGGTTCAATGGTGGAGCACATTGAGGACTTCCAAAAACTGAATATAAGGGTAAAAGATATTCCACAGGAGCATAGGATTGATCTGTTCATTGGGACATTAAATGATAACATCTAACATGAGGTTTGCCTTTGGAAACCTGATTCACCAGAGAAGGCATTTAGGTTGGCAAGAAAAATTGAAAGAAAAATTATGGCAACAAGGAAGCCTACCAATCATAACTATGAAGATGGAAGTGTTGTTGCTCCTAGCCTTCTACAACCTACAAGGTTGACACCACAACAATTGGAAGAAAAAAAGGCAAAAGTGCTTTGTTACAACTGTGAAAGAAAATACACTGAAGGTCATAAGTGTGCTGAGATTTTTTTTTTACATAGATTGTGAAGAGGAAGAAGAAAAGGAATAAGAAACATCAAAAGAAGAGGATACACACTAGGAACAAAGCCTAGAGAAAGAAGAAATGAACCCGACCATATATTTTAATGCATTGGTCGGAATAACCATTCCTCAAGCTATCACGATAAAAGGACATATCAAGAAGAAAAAGGTAATAGTGTTGATTGATTCAGGTAGTACCCATAATTTTATTCATTGTAAAATAGTGAAGGAATTGAATTTCTTCCTATATCTAGCACCAGAGTGTCAAGTGATGGTTACAAATGCAAGAACCATAAATTTCTCTAGAAAGTGCCATAATATCAATCTATCCATGGAAGAATATGTGTTAAATAGTCCAATGATTTCCATTCCAATGGGTAGTGCTGATGTTGTACTAGGAGTCCAATGGCTACAATCTTTGGGTATGATAGCCTTTAATTTTAAAGAACTTTTCATGAATTTTTTTTAGAAGGAAAGGAAGTTGAATTAAGGGGTATTGTAGGGAAACCGAGAAAGATAATCAACTCTAATGGAATGAAAAATTTTCTAATGAATGAACAATGTGGCGTAATTGCAAAATTATGTTCGCTAGAGGTTCCCACATCGAAATCACCTGTTTCTATAGATCTCTAAAAAGTCTTCGACAATCATTAAAAGGTATTTGAGACTCCCAAAGGCCTCCCACCTATTCGTGATTAGGATAATGCTATTCATTTGAGTCCAGGAAGTGTTCCTCCAAACATTAGGCCTTGCGGATATCTATATGCCCAAAAGAGTGAAATTGAACGTATGGTTGCAGAAATGCTAGGGGTTGGTATAATTCAACCTAGTCAAAGTTCTTTCTCTGCTCCAATAATATTGGTGGACAAGAAGGATGGATAATGGCGAATGTGTCTAAATTATAAGGAGATCAACAAGCTCACTATTAAAGATAAATTTCCCATTCTTGTCATTGATGAATTATTGGATGAGTTACATGGAGAAATTTACTTCACCATGTTGGACCTTCATTAAAGATATCATCAAATCAAATTGAACACTGAAGACATTCTAAAAACAACATTTAGAACTCATGAGGGTCATTATGAATTTTTGTTCATGCCTTTTGGCCTTACCAATGCACCTTCTACATTTCAAGGTTTGATGAATTCCATTTTCAAACCCTTAGAAAATTTGTGTTAGTATTTTTTTATGATATACTTATCTACAACAAGTCTTGGAAGGTTCATGTTCAATATGTTGATAGAGTGCTTAAACTATTGGAGGAGAAACAATCATATGCAAAAACCTCCAAATTTTCCTTTGGAGTACAAGAGGTGGAGTATTTGGTCAAATTGTATCTCATGAAGGTGTTAAGGTAGACCCTATAAAAGTTAAATCCATTAAGGAATGGAAAATCTCCACATCCATAAAGCATGTGTGAGGATTTCTCAGTTTGACAGGGTATTATCTCATTTTTGTTAAGAATTACAGGATAATATAAGCACCACTAACAAAATTACTAAAAAATTATGCATCTTCTTGGACTCCAGAAGCAACGAGATCCTTTGAACATATTAAAGAGGCAATGTGCCAAGCACTGGTCTTATCTACGCCACACTTCACAAAAACCTTTATTGTGGAATCTGATGCCTCAGGAAATGGAATTAGTGCTATTTTAATGCAACAAGAAATACCCATTTCTTTCAAAATTCATCCAATCAAAGGAAGGTATTTACACAAAGATATTTATAAGAAGGAAATGTTGGCAATACTATGTGCACTTACGAAATGGAGACCTTACCTAATGGGAAGAAACTTCAAGGTAGAGAAAAATCATGATAGTCTTAAATACCTTTTAGAAGAAAGATTATGTTCAGGAGAGCAGCAAAAATGGGTCACAAAGATGTTGGATTATGACTTTGAAATAATCTAAAAAAAGGGAAGCAAAATGTCGTTGCAGATCCACTCTCAAGAAAGGATGAGGATATGGAAGCATTTCTTAGCGACATTTCTATTATCCAACCAAATTAGATAAACAAACCAAGGGATGAATGGAAGAATGATGAAGAAGTGTGGGCACTCATTCAAAAGTTATAACAAGACCCCATTACATCTGATACAATTAGCTAGAAAAATGATTCATTATGGTACAAAGATCACTTATACCTCTGTAAGAATTACCAACTCAAACAAAAGGCTCTTATGGAATTGCACACCTCTCGCTTAGGAGGGCACTCACGATTTTTAAAAACTTACCACAAGGTTAAGAAGTAATATTTTTTGGATGGCCATAAATCTGATATTCAAAAGTTTGTGGCAGAATGTTAGGTTTTCCAACAAAATAAAGTTCGAATAATTAAGACCCCAGGTATATTACAACCTTTAATCATTCCAAGCCAATGTCGGGAGGATGTTTCAATAGATTTTATCACAATTTTACCCAAGTCTAAAGGAAAGATTGTCATCATGGTGCTAGTTGATAGAATTACCAAGTATGCACACTTTTGTGCATTATCTCATACCTTTAAATCCAATACAATTGTTACTGCATTTACAGAAACAATTCAAAAGCTACATGGAAACCCAAAGATTATTGTAAGCGACATAGATCCCATTTTCACTGGAAATTTTTGGACAAAATTGTTTTCTTATCTGGGTACTCAGTTAGCTTATAGCTCATCTTATCATCCTCAATTTGATGGGAAAACTAAGAAAGTGAACAAATGTTTGGAAGGATATCTTCGTTTCTTTGTATCTGATAAATAGACACAATGGGTCAAATGGTTTCCTCTAGATGAATGGTGGTGTAAAACTTCCTTCCATAGTGTAGAAAAAATGACCCCATTTGTGGCACTTTATGGATATCATCCATCATCCATCACAACATATTTAAGAGAAAATTCTAAGGTTCAAGCAGTGGAATATCACATCGAGCATCAACAACAATTCCTCCAACTCTTAAAGGATAACCTCACTTTGTAAAATAATAGAATGAAAGAACAAGCTGATCAACATTGTAGTGAAAGAAGTTTTGATGTAGCTGACTGACTATTTCTATGGCTACAACCATGTGATGAGCCCCAATTTTGGTAACATTTTGGGCTCATTTGGCCTAACTACCCTTGCTCAATCCTTCATTTTTCATAACTTATGCATTATTTTTTTAGTATGTTTATGTCATTTGTACGAATAAGGGTAGTCACTATTCCTAGGTGGCTAGCACGTGCTCATTTCAGGATTTTTTGACACATGTTGAAGCAAAACCGAGCAGACATGGGCTAGGAGACAACCAAGCTTGGGTTGAGGATTCGTAGGGGGTTGTCTATAGCATTAAATAGCCTCCCTCGGGATCTTCACCCCAACTCTGAGCTCCAAAGGCCACCAAAATCGGATATAGAATGCAACCGAGCAGATTTCTTGGAAGGAGCTGTTCACTCACAGTTTGGGCAGCTAAGTCCCATAGATTTAGGAGGCCAGATAGGGCCTCGTAGTGTATAAATGATAAGGCTTCAGCCTTTGAAAAGGACTTTTGAAAAACTTTTGCACATTCTGCACTACGTGCTGCTAGCTCTGTTTTGTTCTTTTGTAGCCAATATTGGCATAACTCTTGACTTATGATTATTTTTTGATAATGGGAAGCAGTCAGATTTGATATCAGCTCTGATATTTTTATAGGAGCCATAGCTCTCGGGGTTGGGCCCAACCTGAGAGCCTAGGGCCTCCTTATTTGTATTGTTATCTTTTCTTTCAGCATTGTGACTTTCCTTTTATGCATGTGAACGAAGTTTGTTGAGCTAAAATTTAGTTGTGCTAGTTAAGTAGGATAATGTTGATGAATAGAATTACTTTGGATGTATAGAATAGATTGATAAGACAAAGATTGATAAAAGCTCCATAAAAGGGTTGCCTGCACTCTCAGTTTCACCTCTCCCTTATTGGATCATGGGCTGGAATTGTGAAGCCAGTGATGCTGAACAAAAACACTAGTTTGCTTGGCCATGCAATCATTGGTGTAATGTTTTTCATTTGTAGAAATTAGTCATGCGTTTAGACCCTTTTAGATGTTCCTTTGATTAAGTGCTGTACATGGTTTTCTTTGGGAATAAAGCTGATGTTCATTCGTTTCATTGATAGTTCGAATAGATTAGCTAAGATTTCGGTTGTATACAGGATTTGGTTGATTTAGTTAAATGCACACTGTACAGGGCTTATCCATCTTCCTCTCATCCACCTAAGCTTCATCCAGGCCAGCTGCTCCATCTCCTACTCAGCTTCTTCGTCTCACAACTCCTCTTCTGTCCACGTAACCCTACCTTCTTGCTCTTCCATTGCCTTAGTATTCCTTAAGACAAGTTAGCTCTCCACACCCTCTCATCACTTCACCCATCAGTCATTGGGTCATCTCATACCCCTACCCTACCTCCCTATCGATTCCTGCATCCTCTTTCACTCACCCATCCTCCAAAATCCAATATCAGAATATCCTGTAGAAATTTCTGAATGTCCTGTACAAATTCCTAAAACATCGTGTAGAACCCCTGCAAACTTCCTGTAGAAGCTCACAAGTGGGGTTGTCGGATAGCCAAACTTGGTGGAACTCTCTGGAAGAGTGTTAGAGGCTCTTTAGACCCTCTCTGTACCATCCCAACCTTTTCCAAGTATTTCTCCTCCTTGATCCACCCCTGCATAGTGAAAAGCCAGTTAAAAGCACATGCATGATAATTCTAATAACTTAGTCAAAAATACAAAAAGATGTTTTCTTCAAATAGAGGTAGTCTACACACATGTATTTTACCTTCATAGAAGTAATGACATCTTCTTCAATAGTTTGCCTCCTTTCCTTTGCATCAGTAGGACTAGCTGGTAGAATTAGGGTTTGCTAGGGTTATGTTACTCTTTGGCTTTCAGTTTCTTTCTACAAGTAGATCAGCTTCCTTTGAGTTAGCTTCCATCCATCAGGTATAAAGCTTCTTCTAAGAGCTCATAGAAGTTGGCTTGAGCCCCTAGCGGACTTGTGCCAGCTGACCAAGTGACAGCTGTGGCAAGAGCTAGTACTTGTGCATACAGCACCATCGCTTCCAAGTTTGTTACAAACTATCAGGTTGATAAAATTAAAGAAGGGAGTTCCAGGAGTTGTAGCATTATTGCTACAATACTGGGGCCCACCACCATGTAAACAAATGTCCCTAAAGCAAGCTAATAAGGATAATAAATTATCACCAAAGTATTATGGTCCGTACATGGTGTTGCAAAATATTGGTACTATGGCATACAAATTGGAGCTTCCTACAACTTCCTGAGTGCACCCACTTTTCCATGTTTCATGCTTAAAGAAGGTTATAGGTGAAAAAATCCCAATTCAAACAATATTTCCAGAACTTGGCAAGGAAGGAAAAATCATATTGGAACTTGAAGCAGTCACGGAAACAAGAACTCAACACCTACGAAATCAATCAATTTCAGAGTATCTCATTAAGTGTCAGAATTTACCTGCTGAAGATTCCACGTTGGAGGATGAGAATTTTATACAAAAGCATCCAGAACTACTCAAGCGTTGAGGACAACATTTTCCTAAAGGAGAGGGGCATGTTAGGTCCCTATAATACTAGTGCATTCCCTTATTATTTTCATTGTATCCCCTTATTGTTATTGTTGTGCCCATGTTGTCCTTGTATTATTATCATTATGCCTCATAGAAGCCCACTGTTTTTATTTTTGTGCCCTTACATTATTATTGTTATGTCAGCTTTGGCTATATTGTGACCCCTTAGACTCCTATATATAGAAAGGAGGCCTTGTCATTTTTATCATCGAAGAATTGTTCATTTTTGTATTGTAAATGAGGTTGTCCCATTGAAGAGGCTGACTTTGAAGTCATTGTTATATATATTCTTATATTTTGTCAACTAATTGCCTAACAGATAGTGTTTCCAAGAAAAATAATTACAAATGTTAGTAGCAACAAACACTAGTAAAAATGGGGTGAAAATCTAACATATATTCATCTACTATTTGACTCATTGTCATCAGCAATCTAAAACATTAGAGTCATAATTTTTGTTGGTGGGATTGTGTTGAATAGGAGGATTTTTAATAACCATTGAATATTCGATGACACAAACATCGAATATCTGATGCCAAAAATGGAAAAAAACACGTTCCATTATTTGACGATTGAACGTCAGATATTCAACTCCTTCTCCTTTATTCTGTGAGACATTACGTGTTGGATAACTAATGTGATCACCAAAATTCTCTGACGCTTACCATCCATTATCAAATAAAGAAGGTGTTAGATTTTGACGTTAATGTTGTCAAATGTGGTGAAAATTTGATACTTGGTTCCATCAGATAACTGTCAGATATCTAATGGAAACTAGCAGTTCAGTGCGACAAATGCTTTATGGATCCAATGGTTGGTTCTATTGGACAACTATCATATATCCAATGATGGCTAGAAATTCGATGGGATGAATTATTTATGGATCCAACGATTGGTTTCATCAGATATTCGATGACTGCTAAGAATTTTAACCATCAAATAACCAACAAATAGTGATTATTAAAAATAAAATGCATGATTAGGAGAATATGCCCCTATCTTGATTTAATAATAATAAATAAATAGTGTAGAAAGTTATTGTCTCCTCCCAGTTCCACCAATATCGCAGAAGGTAAATGAATATCCTTCATGTACTGCACCAAAAGGCTAGGTTTTTTATGCCTCTTGTCCAAATTACCATGTTCAGGTTTAATTGTTGATGGAATAACTCTAATAAATAATAAGTGTAGTAATAAATAAGTGGGCTCTAAGTAATTTGTAGAAAAGTATCACAACACCACATAAAAGTAAGAGTGTAAAATTATTTTTTGCATTTTATAAGAGAATATCTCACCTCATCATTAAATTCTATATTAGGGGCCCTTTTCTGAAAGGGTACACTAAATTTATGTTTTATTTTACTTAGTTGTTCCAACAACGTGTTTCTAAAAAAGCACCACAATATGCAAATGAATTATAAAATAAGGAATAGGAATCTTAATGATTATATTACCCCATATGTCAAATTTTATACATTAGAAAATGTGTTTAAATATATACACCAAAGGGATTGTCCAATGATTTCTTCGAAGCTACATAACTTTCAAAATACTAAGGATGAATATTTTTTAATTCCGAGTAACTCAAACTCTATGAAGGATAAACTTTGAATCTTTCCTAAAGACTTAATGGATTTTTTTTTACCTTTAAGAATAATCCAATAATGAGATGTATAGAAAAAAATCAACAATAAAACAATGGTAAAAAAAATTCAAATATCACAATGAGCTCAATTTTCACCTAAGTTGTTCTACATGGAGGTAGACTAGAAGATCAAAAAAATTAGTTGATTCCAAGATATTATACCAAATTGAAACTCCACAAAGGTGCTTTCCTAGGAAATATACCATTAATTCTCCAAATTAACATAACATTTTAAAATGCTCCCAATTTAAGGCAATCATGAATGGAAAAGATGTATCCAATTTGCATTGAATACAATACAAGCATTTTCCAAAGTTTCAGAGAAAATTCAATATCTTAGTCATGCAGGGAAAATTTAGAAGTTCTCTTAAATGACCAGAGAATGAAACAAACATTCACAACAAAACCCAAAGTCAAATAGTACATAAATATCATTATGACAATGCAATCTAACTCCATTAAAATTTAAATATATAGAAACATCTACCTTATTTTATGCAATATTTTTATTTACTTTGGCTCTCCACAATGCTCAGGGCTATATAGAAGGTGTATACTAGCACAAAATATTCATAATACTCATTATAAGGAAGTTTATCTTGGGATTCAACAACTACAACAACAACAATTTGCAACAAACAAACCAAAACACCCATTTTAGCAAAGCATATACGAGTTAAATAATTTTAGTAATTAAGAATCATTTGGCTTTACATCCTTTAAAAATAATTGTCTCATAGCATCAACAATGATTCATATTATGAATAGTACAACCACCATTGCCAACCATCATAAGTGGTACATTAAACAACCAAATAAAATGAAAATCATCTACATGTACCTCGATTGACAAATTGCAACACCCTAACATGTCCCCTAAGAGTGATTCTTCTTTACATTGTAGAGCAATTACTTCTGGCTAATAGACTTCCATTACCTTCTAGATAATGGGCCTAACAAGGTTCTTGTAGCTCTCATTTTCAATTCTATCATTCATTGGAACATTCAAGGCATAATACTTCCCTTTCCTATATCCTACATCTTTAATATGACCTATGTATAAAACGTAATCCCCAATTTGTGAAAATATATAGTCATCACACATGCTATAGTGTAGAAGGCTTCTTCAACTGTATCACCATGATGAATATCAATATCAATATAAAGTACATACCCCCAAAAGTAGAAACCAAATTTATGCCACTAAATTCATAAGTATCTTTTGAAAACAAAGGTAAAGTATGTTTTGTAAGCAATGTTTAGTTACCTAATTTTCTTACTTATTAATAACTCTAAACCAATGAGAAGCTTTAGGATCATAGAATAAGTAATAACACAAATAGATAGTGAAATTTGTGTACGGAAAACTAACTATTTTCAACCTTCCTCATCATTTCTGAAACCATGATTGTAATAAGTGTCCTAATAATTTTATGATTTATCACCATTATTTCATCATACAAATCATGTTCTTTTGATAGTTACTATTCTTCCTTCCTCCCATTACTGATGTCTCGGAGGGAAAACCTTTATTGTACATTATCCTTCTTCTATGATAAGAGAATCACTCTAGGAAGCTTCATGGGTCTTAAATATGATGTTTCAGTATCTCCACGAGTTGTTGTTCATAGGTTTGAAATCCCTCTTGAGAATATGAGGTGCCCAGGAGTAGGAAGAATGCAAGGCCCAATAAACTCACAATCTGGTGAAAATTATGTAGAGATTATGATGACCATGACTACCACATAAACATGAAGCCTTCACTTGAGAAGTTCCTATAAGAATAAAGAAGAACAATTGGCTCAAACAGAGGAGAAAGAATGTAATAATGTAAACTTTGAAACGAGAACTATAAACTCAAAATGGGAACTCTGGCCAAAAAAAACCCCAAAAAAACATAAAAAACAATGCTAAAAATGAAAAGTGTGTATACTAGATTGATGGGTTTTTTTTAATGGTCAATTTTCAACATGTTTAAAAATGGCAGTGAAAACAAATTTTTTGTGCAAAAATTGTGCAAAAAAACACCCTAAAAACAACAAGTGTTGATACTGGAATGATGGTTTTTTTTTAGGGTCAATTTTCACCATTTTTAAAAAATGGCAGTCAAACAAAATTTTTATGTGCAAAAAAGTAGTTGTTTTTGAGAAAAAAAATACACTAATGTTTTTGGTAGAATACCATTTTTATTTCCTAAGTCTAATTTCAACATGTTTTGGTAATGATGATAAAGATAAAATAATGGGATCTGAAACACATTAAAATTCTATTAGTTTTCATCCATGTTGTTAAACATATAATAATATGACACTAAAGATCACTAAAATTATAATTGTTTTCAACCATAACATTAAAGATACAAAAAAAATTGGAAAATTTTCAACGATAAAATTAAAAAACCATGACATTATGAACGAATTACATGACTAAATTAATCAAAATGTCATTATTTGTAGATTGAATGAAACATACATTATATCTCTAAGTTATTGTTGCATTGTAGATATTCTAAACAATAAAGATCATCATAATTAACATATAATCCAACAAACATAAAAATGACTCATAACTTCTGATTTAACACCATATGGAAATCAAAATTTTTATTTCAAGATACGATGCAAACATTGCTTATATAAATTGTCCTAGATAATTATTCAAAACCACTCATATTTTCTTACACACCATTAGAATTCACATATTCTGATGAATGAATCGATGCAGATGAAGATGTTCCATATTCTTCTCTTTCATCAACTAGTGCCCCATATGAGTCCACATGCATGCCCACCATTTCAAGTTTCAAAATTCTTTTGGATCTATGACTAGTTTCAGCAGACTCCCATCTCAACATTGTTCCTTCTAGTAACAACCTTTTCAGAATATCTATCGTCTTGAAGCAAAGATTTCCTCTCTTTGTTAAATTGAAGTCATAAAAAAGTATGTTAAGAGGTTTGTGCGGAGACGATTTATATTTGTACCCTTTCTTTTTCTCTTTCCGCCAATTTTTTTATCAGCGACCATCTATGGGTTATACACACCATTGAATGGGTGTGTATTTGTGGCATACCAATGTACTTCAACACCTGTAACATCTTAATTTTCTGTAATGACCTTTATAACCTTAGAAACCCATAATGGATAGCCATTGGGATCTCCATCTGCTAGCACTGTGATCACGCAAACCTCCTTAATATTTTGTACTGAACCACTGTAAAGGTCTTCCATGGCTTCACGTTGTGCATGAGATCTTCTGGAACCAATATGCATCTCTCTTTCCTCTTCCTGTGAAGAATTAATAATACCTTGAGATTATTGTTGTTCAACAATGTTTCTTTCCTCATGTTCATTTCACACATTTTGTGGCCAAACAAATGGATCTTTCAAAAGTTTATCTTCATTTGCTTTTCTTGAAATGATATTGCTTTGATTATTGAAAAAATACTCCAACCAAACAGAATCAACAATATCAAAGTACTCATATGTATATCTAATACATTTTTTAATTTCTTCTAGGCAATCAGAATAATTTATATCTCTATTATTTCTATTTACATTATGAAATTTAGCAACTGATTGTAATAACAATATATTTGATGCAAATATTGGATGATCTGGAATGAGCTTCAAAAATTCTAAACCTGATGACGGTGCCCATTCTGCATTAATTGAATACTTCTTGCCCCATATTAGTGTTTTCCCATCAATTTTTTTGATACGAAATTGATGTTGGAAGCTAATGTCATTAAATTGTTTAATGCATTTCTCCTCACCATGTGATCCCAGAATAAACCTTTGCATGTGAACAGTTTCTTCCAACACATCAAAAGTAGGATCTGGCATGTACGATTTCTTAATATATTCAATTAATGATGGGAAGCTCCCAACTTCCTTCCTCCTCAATGTGACTGAAAAATAACTGAACATATGATCAAGATGGTCATGAGTGTGCCCAATAAGAAGGAAACCAACCTTTACCTTCTAAAAAATTCTCAATTCAACAAGCATGTTTAGATATCCAAACACAATCTAAATTTTGTTTTCATGGAAACTATTGTCCAATTGTAGATACGAAACTTCAGGAAGATTACCATACCAATGAGAAAGCACGTCATGAATTATGGTTATTGTCAGATTTGCATCATTATGAATATTTGGAGCTATGAAGTATACCCTTGGAAACATTTTCCCATTCAATACCATACAACTGACCAAGTGATACAAAATAAAAATTTTCTCTTGTAAATTTTTGGCTGTGCGAACAAAATGTGGTAAAAGTGTTTTCTTTTGGTCCATACCATCAATTATCAAACCAAAATATTTATTCAGATTATCGTAACACTTCTTCCTATGCTTTTACAACTTTTTAATTTCACTTGTTTATTGTTCATGATGCTCCTGAAGTGCTTTGACAATGGAATATACACAACATAAAAGAAAGTCTTTAAGAAATGTGTTTTCATAGTTGATGACTATATAATTTTAAAAGTTAAAGTTATGAACACTTAGCACTTTTTGACCCTTCACATTTATCCTTCTTTTATTTAAGAGAAGCACATGTACGACAAATCCCCATTCTTGTTTCTTAGGAATACAAACATTTTTGAATTATTTATTCCATGCATTCACAAAATATTGATATGTAATAAACCGACCATGTCCCTCAACACCTTCTGCATATTCTTTGTATAAGTTGTAGATTTCTCGTCTTGAGAAATTATCTGGAATATGTATTGTTTCTCTATTTGGTATACACTATCGATTCTTTGAAAAGAAATATTTCATCCATGACATTGCAGTATTTGATAATGGCCCAAACTGTCGTTTATGATGTACTTCTGAGTAAAATGTGGGGTCCTTTTCCAAACATTCTTGGATTCTTAACAGACACAAATTACCCATTGAATGAAACATTTTGAAATCCTTTCTACAGACAAATAAAGACCCAATATGATAATCATAACCTGACAATGTAGATTGCATGCACCCCACTAAATATGATTTTTTCATGCTTTTATTCATTTACAAAGATCTCTTCCTTTTCTCTAATGAAAACTTGAAATCCATATGTTTCAAGTAATATTTTTGACAACATTCACTTGAAATGAGAGTGTTGATAGAACTTCTTCTCATCAGATATTTTTCTCTACCCATTGTATAAATAGAACATCTTGGATTGATAATAAAAGGTCTGCACCTACTCCTCGATACAATATTTCCTAGAAACATCTCCATCATTAGATCATCATTTGTATAAGCATTTTCATCATCATTCCGAGGAATGTTATCCTCACTATGATCGTCTATGCTTTTGAAATACTAACTTGGAGGATATTATTCATCTTTCCCTTCTTCACTACTATTCTCATAGACCTTAGAATTAGGGCTAAATGAAAAATTTGACTTGATGTTTATTGGATATTCTTCATCATGTGCATTGTTAGTGTTTCCCTCATAGTCCATAGCGTTAGGACTATGTCAAAAATGTGACACTTTACTTACTGAAAATTCTTCATCTTGCCCTTCATCACTACTGCTCTCATAGTCCTTAAGATTAGGACTAAGTTATTTATCATATCCTTTGTCACTACTACTCTCATAGTCCTTAGGATTAGGACTAAGTGGAAATCGTGACTCCTTATTTATTTTTAAATCTTCATCATCCTCTTCATCATTGCTTCTCTCATAGTCCATAGGATTAGGACTAAGTGCACACCATGACACTTTATTCATTTGAAATGATTCATCATGTTCTTCATGATTGATACTCTCATAGTCCATAAGATTAGGACTAACTGGACACCGTGACACTCTATTCATTTGAAATCCTTCAACATGTTCTTCATCACTGCTACTGTCATAGTGCATAGTATTAGGACTAAGTGGACACTGTGACACTCTATTCATTTGAAATTCTTCATCATGCTCTTCATCACTTTTGCTCTCGTAGTCCATAGGATTAGGACTAGGTGGACACCATAACACTCCATTATTTTGAAATTCTTCATCATGCTCTTCATCATTGATACTCTCATAGTCCATAGGATTAGGACTAGGTGGACACTGTGCCACTCCATTCTTCTGAAATTATTCATCACTACTGCTCTCGTCGTCCATAGGATTAGGACTAAGTGGACACTGTGACACTCTATTCATTTGAAATTATTCATCATGCTCTTCATCACTACTACTCTCATAGTCCATAGGATTAGGACTAAGTGGAATCCATGACTCTTTATTTATTTGAAAATCTTCATCCTGCTCTTCATCACTGCTGCTCTCATAGTCCATAGGACTAGGACTAAGTGGAAACTATGTCTCTTTATTTATTTGAAAGTATTTGTTTTGTCCTTCATCGGTGCTACTCGCATAGTCCTTAGGATTAGGACTAAGTGGAATATTTGACTCTCTATTCATAGTAGAAAAATTTTCGTTATATTCATCAATATGAATAGATTTATTACACGACGAAGATGTTGGTTCATCACAAAGTGAAACTTCACTATTATAAGAATCTATGACTTTCAAATAGAACAGGTTGAATGATACAAATTCACTCTCTCCTGATGTTAATATATAGCTTAGATAATGAAAATTTCCCTCCAAAGTTTGCCTCCAAAAATTTCGTTTCATGTATCTCCCTCCATAATTTTCTTCTACGATTTATTAAAAAAGTTTAACTAAAATTTTCTTATAAAATAAATCTTTTAAATGAAATATTTAAATTAAAATTGTAAACTAAGTCTTTTATCTAAATTAATTTTGTACTTAAACTATATAATATTTACTAGAAAATTGAATTTTTTTTTATTATTATCTTTTTTAAAACAAATTAATCCCACATTCACGTGTTGTAAAACAATTCCATAATGTTCGCTATATCATAGTTTATTATATTTCCATAACAAGAATTATATGTTAAATTCTTTATAAAAACAAATTAATCCCACATTTACCGTGCGGTAAAACAATTCTGTAATGTTAATTTGATCATAGTTCCCTATATCGCCATAACAAAACTTACATGTTAAAGTTCTTATAAAAACAAATTAGTCCCACATTAACCGGGTGGTAAAACAATTCCGTAATTTCCACTATAACATAAACTTCATTATCACTATTCCTCACATCCCATCAAGGTTTTTTGAGGCTCGTTAAAAGACTCGGATCGAATTTGTGGAGCAACTACATTGTTATCAACAACATATTCAACAAAATATTATCACATTTGAAAGGTTAGTTTCTCTTTTGTTGTGTGCAAGTTTTAATATTCAATAGGTTTAATGAAATTTTAATTTTTTTGTAGAAATTAAAAATTTAAATGATTTATATTTATCCAGCACATTTGTAGTGGGCGTGGTGAGCCCAGTCATTCTCCCCGTCGGCCCAACGGTTGGCCGGGGTGGCAAACCATTGGGCCGCTAGGTTGGGGCAGGGCGTCTGGCGCTCGGCTCCCTGCCCCACCCCAGTGGCCTAATGACCCACCACCACGGCCGGCCATTAGGCCGCCATGGTGTGGTGGGGGGTCAGGTGCTAACACCCTGCCCCACAACGACAGAGCAACATCTCACCACCCAAATCAGTCGTTGCGCCTCCGGGGTTGGGTGGGGGCGCTGGTGCCCATCGCCCCGCCCCACCCTGGCAGTCCAATGGCCCACCAACCAGGCTGGTTATTGGGCCACCGAGGTGTGGTCGAGGCCTGGTAGCTAGCCCCTCACCCCCCCGCCCCACCCTAACGGCCGTTGGGCCACCAGGTTGGGGCATCGGGTGAGTTTCCACCCCCCTCGACCCACCCCGGCGGCCCAATGATGGGCTCGGGTGGCAGGCATTTGGGCCACCGAGGTGGGGTGGGGGCGCGGGTGGTGGGCCGATTTTCACAGGTGTGGCGGAAAGGTGCTGCACTTTTTTAAATTGCTCTATTTTACAAAATTAATTATTATTTATTGTTTTGTTTATTAATTTAAGCTATTTTTTAAAATAATTTACTGATTTAAATATGTGTAATTTTTTTGGTGGGGAAAATGGCATCAAAAAATATTTCTGTGAATCTTTCTGGACCAATGAATGCTAAAACTAAAGGTGGATCCTCAAAAAGAACTGTTGAATGAACCAAGTGCCTCAAACGATAAGAAGACGATTTCATGCTAGAAGAAATCAAAGGAAGTGAGACTTCGAGAGAATGTATGATATGAGAAAGAAAGAGAACGTGAATATGTGCATATATATCTATATGTTGATATCCCTAATGATAGTGGAATTTATGAGGTGCTGGGAAAGGTCATAGACATGTGTTTGGTACCGGAGACTAAAGTTGCTTATATACTTACAAAACCACCCAAGTCACATGACATGATTAAATATTAGTTATTATATTCATTGTATGACACGAGAGAGGTATCTACAAAGTTGTGTAAACAAATTGTAAATGAGATTGCACAAGATATCATAAGTATTGTTATTTATTTTTGTGTTTTGCGTTATTGTAACTGTCTCATTATATTTTTATAACTTAGTTTTTATTGAGATATGGTATTTTGTTTGACAGAATTTTGTTGAAACTCTTCCAATTATGCTGGGAGGCATTCATTTCATAGAGAAAGATGTTATGAATGTTGTTAGCAGTTTCTACTCAGGGTCAGAAGAAGGTACGAAAAACAAGGAAAAAGTAGTAATTCATGATGCTACAAAACTACATCCAAGGGATCAGAAAAAAATGCCTCTAGTGGATAAATCTAACAAAGGTAGATAGGTTACTTTTGAAGACGAGGAAGTTAAAACCGACACTAAAGAATATGTTTCCGTTACGAAGGATGACATTGGAACTAATGTTAGAAAGGAGACGATCCATAAAAGCGCAAAGGTAACAATATCCAGGAATGTCTGTGTTCTAGTTATTGATGAGATTATTAGGAGGAAGAAAAGTAAAGTTGAACATTAACAAGTAGTCATTACCAACAATGAAGATCCTAGTGAAACTTCAAAAGGAGGCAAGGAAATCATTACACCAAGATCTAATTTAGAGGATGGCATTATTAAAACAAAACAAAATGCCATTCGACAGAACTTGACAAAGAGAAGAAGAGAAGATTAATTGAGGGTGGTCGTATGTTTCAGTTTAATGTGAGACAAATATATAAGGCAAGTGAAGAATAATGTAAATACCAAATCAAAAAGCTAGACCACCTACATGTTCACAAGTTGAAGACATTGATGAGGTACAATCAATATGCTTATGTGGTTAATTATGTGCTTCTTATTAATCCAGTTCAGGTTACCAACAAAGAAGCATTCGATAAGTCAAAATGTCTTGAATGCAATTATTATGTGCTTGGGGGGAACCATTTTGTAAAAGTTCAAAAACAATTGATGGAGGAATATCCCAGTAACCAACGTTTTGAAACAATGAAATGTATCATTTATGATGGTTTATCAGATACATAAGCAAATTTAGTGGCATGGGATCATAATTCAGATAATGAGTATAGGATGTCTATGACTTTCATCCAAAGGGTTAGATTTATATATAGTGAATTTGAAGAAAAATGTGGTGGGGATAAGATAAATGATACTATAGATTTCTGAAAGGAATGTTGCATGAAAATAGGCTATCAAATTGGGGAGAAAATCAATTCAAAAGGTGACAGAGTAAATACTAACATGTTTAGAGGTATTGATAACATTTTCTAGTTGGAATTTAGAACTAGAGAGATATGGGAATTGATTAATAAGATTTTTAGCATGTGAGAGAACATTGGCATCAAAAACTAGAAGGCCAAATGGTTTAAACCATTGATATGTAGCAATAGTAAATCAGGTCCTGAAATGAAGAAACTTCCAGAAGATATGACTACCAGACCTTGGAGAGCATTTCAAGGAGTGAAGGATGAAAAACTTGTCAGAGAAATATTATCTCGTGTGAGTTAAGGGGAATTATCATTGGAGGAAATGTCTAAGGAATTTCAAAAGTAAGTTTGTTGAATTATTTTCACTTATTTCTAGATTATAATTTTCTTTTAAATATAACATATTGTTCTTGGTACTATTTGTTATACATATCATTATATTAACTTTTTTTTACTTTATGTATTCAGTCACAAAGTTTACATGAGAATACAAGAAAAAATGGTTAAATTCTTCAATGAATATAGCTAGGATGATGTTGTACACAACTATCCAGATTGAAGTTCTACATTGACAATAATTTTTTTTATCTTGCATTTAAAAGGGTATGTTGATTTATACATTCATTTTTATTCATTTCTATATTATTTTTACTTTATGAATGATACATATATTTGTTAATTTTATTAAAGATGCAAATGGAGCACCAGATAGTTTCATAACATTTATTGAAAAAATTAAGATCGAAAGATTAAAGAAGCAACATCTTAGGAATGTTGAACTTTATCGAACTCTTACTCATTTCATTTGGACTAGGCTTGACACTATTCAATATCAAGTAATACAAGGTGATTGTGAAGACATTACTAAAATCATACCTAAAAGGGATAATGTCCTAGTTATTGTAGATATTCCCCATGGTTTCAATATCCTAAACATTGACTATGAGAGTGACCCTTATACTTATCAAGCTCTTAGTAAGTGGTTGCGGGATTTGTAGAAGTCAGATCACAACCATTATGGATATTTGTGACATTTCATTTAGACACACAATTGGCAATGTTATTGTCAAGCTTCAAGGGGAAAGCAAACTCAAGGATGCAACTTACATGGTAAGACATTGAAAATGTGTGTTTGATTAATGTTAAAAAATTCATTTATGTACAAGTTAATTGAACTTTTACTATTTCATGTTACAGGAAAAAGTCAAATCTTCTTAACCGTGAAGACCAACCATTTATAAATGATTGTGAGTTCATCCATATTGATAGTTGGTAAAAATATGATAGCTACATGTCTATGTTTTTTAATCGGGTAGATGGAAAGAGTCATAACCAAGTAATGGCTTATGATGATGTTGTGAAAAAACTAACATATGAAGATAAAGAAGAAAAATGAGAAATAGTTAAAATTTATCAAAAACCACAGTTATTGATTAACTATCTTATAGACATATTTTCAAATGAAGGAGATAGGGTTCTGGATTTATTTTTTGGCTCAAGTAACTTTTATTATATGGAATTGAATTTCAATATCTTATTTCCTAATTTATATGTCCTTATATTAATTTACTTCATTATTTCTTTTGTGCTTGATAATTAAGTACAACACTAGCATGTTGTCTATAAAAAGGAAGAAATTGCATTGCCATTGAAAAAGATCCAGTACAGTGCAATTTTATTCAGCAAAGAATTAATGCTCTTCAATTTCTTCCATATGCAATGCAAGAAATTGGGTTGAAGAAATGAGATTTTAGTGAATCACGTGTGGAAAAAAGGCAAGGGAACCTGAACCACCATTACATGGAATGATTGGAAAGGCGTACAATGCAAGATTCACAGACATCAATGATCCATTAGAAGAGGAAAATGAGGAAAATGAAGCATAAAATATTGTGGAAAAAGACAATGATGAAACTCTAGAGGATGAAAAGTTTGGATTAGATGATACTGTTGATTAAATTTAAGTTATGGTTGGAAATCAAGGTCATTTTTTGTAACTATTAATTAGTTATACTTGTAATATTTTGACTTTGACATTTTATGAGAAAAATAAGCACTCAATTAATCTTGTTATGTGTTCAATATTTGTATTATGTGTTTTTCACATCAATTTTTATGTGAATCATTATTTTTTGAAAAAAAAAAAGTGATTATTATCATTTTTTTAACATGAAATTCATAAAAAAAAAACTATTATTTAACCAATTATTGTTAAATTTTTCCTATAAAGATTGTAATTTTGACATGCCATTTCTAGCAAAAAATTATCAAGATGTGTAATATTTTAGTTATATTTATGTTGAAAATAGTTATTTTTATGTCAATTGTTAAAAATTATTATTTCTTAGAGACAATTATTTGATGTGCATTCAAAAATAAATTAACGATATATAAATATGTAGAATGTTGAAACTTTAAAATATCGACCTTCTTCTTGAAATATGCAAAAAAATAAAAACCTTAGTACAAAATATTTTTTTTTAAATAAAAACAAGAAAATATGAAGAAGAAGACCACTTCGAGATTTTTTAAATTTATAAAATAATTATTCACATTTAATACATTAGAAAATTTAGAGTAAAAAAATAGGTCTTTTAAAGAAAGGGCCTAGTGCGGAATTAACTCTTTTTAAAATCAACATGCAAATCACTAACATTCTAAAAACTAATGTACATAGAAAAAATTAAAGTGCCAAAAACTATGCTAAAAAAATATGTGTACTCTCCATCACCAATTTTCAAAATCGGGTCACTTTTTGGCTACCTCTACGAAACGGGTAGTCGTATCAGTTCCTGTTTCAAATTTTACACTAATATGTAGTAAGTGTCAAATTCTTCCTCCTCACTCTACCCATTCTAGACAACAACCTTCCAACTTTGACATGGTTCAGCCTAAATATAATCATTCTTGGTTAATCGAGTGCTTCTTTGGGGATTATGTTTCAAGGAGGTTGGTTAGAGAATGTCATGATCATGAAAATCAATCTGTGCGATCAATATTTCCTACATTATTTTCTGGCATTTGTTATGGAAGAGCATATAAACCTAGGTAGAAATCTATCTTGTTGGATGAGTCATGGGAGGGATTATTTTCTTAGATAATTTCAGGGGAATCAAAAAATAGGAAATTGTAGGAGTTCAACATAGCTCTCTACATTTTCGTTAGATGATCAACTCTAATTTTTTATGTTGACTATCAATGTAAATAGATGATGACATATAGAAATGATGTATCCATTGACTAAAAGAGAGCTGCCAACCCTAAAAAACCCATGGAAAAGCATGTCTTGGAAGACCTGAAGACACTCTAGCATGCCCTGTTGCATCGTCTATTACAACCTTGCCTACTGCTAATCATTCTCCATTACGTCATCTGCTTGTTTCCAGCTTATGAAATTATCTACTAAAAGAGAAATTGTGCTGTTATGGACTAAAAAGGAAATTATTGTGTTATGGGTTAAGAAACCAACTTAGTGATTCCTTGAAAAAGTTAATGAATTGTAAATAGTTTATTAAATATTAAGCATGAAACATCGCATGGATACAATAGACAATGAGAGCATAAGTGTGTTTGTTGTGGAGGAGATATTAAATGTATCATAAAATTTGTAGACAACACCACTTGAATTACATCATTGATAAAAATGTAACTATAATAGATCTACTTGAATTATACTATTGGTATTTTTTTTATTCCTCACATAGCCATATTGATGTATTTTCTATTTTGTTTGAGCTTAAGAAGTGAGGGAGATTTTGCACATTGAACCAGCTAGATTGGTGCCAAGTTTTGGGAGGTGGCGTGTGTTGAACATGGGATTGATCCCACAAGATTTATCAAGGAACCATTGATCTCCATCTTCAGAAGGTGAATTTCTACTAAAATGAGGAGAGATGTGGGAGGTTTTTTCCATAGGTTTTTCTCATGAACCTTGAACTTGGAACCATGGAAAATCTCTAATTAGGCCCTTACGGACAAATTTTCAAGCCTCGAAACTTTATTTTTGGCTAGTCTAGAACTGGTAATAATTAGACCAAGGGCCATTAGACTAAAGCGGATGAACTCATCGATTTTATGTTGGATGCCATAAAGAAAGAGGTGGAGAACTAATATCATCTCCAAGGTTTTCAAGTATTCCATTCCATGAGGGTGGAACAAGGTATGGAATGGTTACATTGCTCATATCCAAAATCAGAGAATGGTACCCAGAGAGGATGATGCACACATTCTCTATATTCCTTATCCCCAAAGACTTAGATACAATAGTGGAACCCTACAATGATATGCTCTCTTTTCGTCAGCTAGTGGAAATCACAGATGAGTATATGTTTCTTGACATTGAGGCGTTGTATTATATTTTCTTTAGGACACTCAAGCTCAATACTCCTAGAGTCAGATATTTGAACCATTTAATCTCTACGACCATGAGTAGAGTGAGATGATGCTTGAGATTTCCAGGGTAACTGAACTTAGAGTTGAGGAAGGTGGTAGTAAATTTGATTCCCCTCCCCGTCTTCATTTCTTCATGGAGGTATTTGTTCCCCTAAATTCCAAAGGCTCTCCGCAGTATAATACTTAACATGGTTCAAAAGGTCCCTCTCCCCTTGTTCTTCATTATGAAACACTGTAATGCATTTTTTCTTCTTGATATCAACCTTAGGCATGCTACACTCTCTTCACTATTGACCTATAAAATGCACTTTTCTTGGGATGGTAGGTGCGAGGTTACCATTGACCTTTGAGGGATGATTCTTTTTTTTTTCTTCTCTGACAGACTAGGTATTTCTTCAAATGCTAAAGCAAAAGAAGATGCATGCATGAAGGAGTCAACATTTCTCAAGATATAGGTGCATGTTCAATCAAGGTGATCGAAGTCTCCAAGGTGATTTAAATCAATCCAAAAATTTCCTTTCTATATTTTTCCCCTAAATTACAACAATAACAAATTGTTCTAAGTTGATTAGAATATGATGTATTGAGGTATAAATTATTTTAAGCCACAATATTTATTGGATTTAGTGAAATGAATTTACAAGTCAATGAATATAAACATGGCAAATTAATTTTCATTAAAGTTACTAAATAATAATAGATATTATTGATAGTTCTTGTACCTATATGGATATGAGAGTGAATCTTCCTAGATATTATTACTCTTTAATCTATACTCTTGATGGGTAGATAGAAGTAGTTTTCTATGGCGTGTATATTGGAATTGATTTCCATTGTACCTTGCATGGTTGAAAAGTCTGTGTGCTATATCAACCATAGTTTTCTTTGCATTAGTTGAAATATCTATTCACCAAAATAATTGTGGCCAATATGTTTTCCTTTAAGGAATGTTGGGGCCAAATCTAGACATGAAGCTATCAAAAATTGATCAACATTGCACAAAATGGAATTTTGCTTGAAGTAGACAGTAAAAAAAATAGATTTGTTCAAGATTGTAAGATTTCACCACTAACTTTCTATTTGGGTTCTACAGGAAAATATGTCAAATTCAGGAGGTTCTCTTGTGAAGTCGTCTCACCTTTTCAAGCCCTTTAGATTACACCATACTTACAATATTGATGATTGATTTCCTTTGATTTCATGTTTCTATGGATTTTGGGAAATGTAAACAATAATAGGTTGTTATGTATTACTATTTTTTTTAATATAATTCTATAATGTATATATTTTTTTTTTCAAATTACTATAAATCAACCTAGATCCGATCTATTGACCCCCCTCTCCACCTCACTCTTCGTAGCATCATTTCCACTTTTACTTTCTTTCATTCCTTTAATTTCTCTAAAAGTAGGACCATAATTCAGAAATTCCATTCACTCATCACTTTAAATATTTAATGATGGGAAATGTTAACTAAGTATTATAGGATTTTGATAAAGAAAGTAGGAGGGTTTACTAGGTGAAATGCCAAGTCAAAAAAGTTATAGGTTTCTTATAGGATGGTTTCTACATCAGTTCTGAAATTTTTTTGACAACCATGAAGTTAGGGTTTGAAACTTATTAAAAAAATTCATTGATCAACTATATGTTAGATCTAAGGTCTCGTAAAACACCCATTTTCAATTTAATACTCCATGTTTTTGGATTTAAGGATTTATATTAATTTATCCCCTACATAGACTATATTTTCAATGTAAAAATAAAAATTTATTGAAATCAAATGCAATGCAAAACTAAATCACTCACTCGGTAGCCAAGCACTTGGTGGGATACAGTTGAGCAATAGTTGGATGAGATTTTTTTGCGTATATGACTCCCTCCCTAGTTACTATTTCAAATTAAGATATGCGAATGAAAACACCTTCAAAACAAAGGAAGGAAGAGAAGTTAGATGAGATAAATAATTAATAAAATAGAAGAAAAATCATGCCAATGCCTTATGCCCAAATAATAGAGCAAGTGTTTCTCCTACTTCCCTACATGAAAAATGAGAGTTTGTGGTCTTTCACTCATATACAAACATAATGGTAAAAGAAGCACAAATACTACATGAATTTTTTCATGGAAAGTTTGTCATTTCACTCTATTTCTCTCATAAAAAACTAAAATAACATTGCATGAAATAAAATAATAGGAAATGAAATAAATCTACCATAAAAACTACTAGTGCATAATGTGAGCATCACCATGACAATACATAAGCAAGGGGGAATACAACTCTCAAAAATTTTGGTACCAATCCAACATCTCAATATAACCAAAGAATAACTAATACAATACATAAACCCAATTTATTTTTTATCTCATTGCTTGTCCTATCTCCTTATATACTAGAGAACATTCCCACTCATGAGTATTATTTATTTAAAATGGGCATAAATGTTTATGTAACTCCCACTCGGCCAAGGCATACAACTCAAATATCAAACAAATTTTGTTATCTCACCTAAACCTTTACCATTTTGAGCTATTTTCTTAATATAGTTGTTATACTTCAACATGTGAATTAATATTGGTTGTTCTACACATATTCATGAGAACAATGAGGAGAACTTAGATTAAATTTGACCAAATATTAAATTTAGTTGTGTGAATAAATAATCATTAAAAATAGTTGAGTGCACGAATACCTCAATGATCTCCTCTCCACTTCGATAATAAAAGTAGTAGAAAAGTCAACATTGACTTTGGTACTACTCTATTGGATCAGGGGTATTTTGCTCCAATATTATCCAAATACTAATTTATTCTCTACTGAATAGGGCCAACGACATGATGGTGGAAGCTCTCATGGGCTCTCCCCCCCGCGTCACCCTCAATTCCTTGGTACCCAATCTATCTAATAGGAAAGAGTTGAGAGAAAGACATTAAGATACATGGAGAAATAGATAGAAAACATGCATTCATTCATACTTCTACAAAATATGTTATCTCAATAAATTTTATCACAAAAAATATGTATACATAATATGAAACAAAGTCATTCTATTTTTTTCCAATGGAAAAATCACAACTTTTTATTAAGATAGTCCAAAGTTAGATGTGCACATGCTATGAGTCATTCAAAATCTTAGCCAAAAATGTGGTACTCAAAAAATCAGGCTCTAAATAAACAAGTCATTTATTATTAGATTTATTTCTCTTCCTAAATATGTATTTAGTAATGACATCTTTATCTTGGCCTCCTGAAACTATTGTGGGCTTCGTATGACTTACTATTGGCGTCGTTCTATGTCTATGCTATGACAAGTCGGGTCAAGCATCAATTGCAATAAGAAATAAATGTTAAATTCATATTTATAGTTATTATTATTACAAGTTTTTTATTAATTAAAAGAGTAGTAGAGTTTTTTTTACCTGTTTCGATAGTGGAGGAAAGCAAAATGCTTTTATATGTGACCATATGTTCCTCCTCTTATCTGGCCTCATCTTGTACATGCTCTGGAGTAGAAACAGGAAAGGTTTATCTTAATATACCATTTGCATTTAAATATTTTTAATTGTAATCCATACTAATTTTTTTTTTATAACACATGAAATACCTCCAGCACCGAGATGAACATCAATTTCAAGGGGCACTCCACAACCACTAGGATCATTTGTTGTATCTACATTGCTTGCCTACTTTTTAGAATCAATTAAATATTTTATGGACAAAAATAATAATGAAAATATTATAAAAGTAATAATTTACAAATTCTCCTTGTTTGTTTTATTTAATTGAGTGTCACATTGGGTGTCAGAAGACTATGAAGATTCCAAGCTTGACACACGCTCAACCATGAATTGATATCCATGATTGTAAGTAAACTTGAAGGGTTTCTTTGTGGCATGATATTTGAATTGTGACCCCTATAATTGTGCACGAGAACGTGATTTTTTCTTCTTTTGTGATATGAAATTAAAATTGTTAAGAATTTACAATTTGGATGCAATTTTCTTTGTTTTATGCTTACAATTTTTGCAGGGAGTTTTGAGTAACCACCTGGGTCAAGATGATTTTTCCCATGTTTAGCTATTCTTTCGTTTGTGGCATTGGATGTATCTGAGATCTTATATTATTGAAAATTTTGAAAAACTTAATTAGATGTCACAATGATGATAAAACATAATATTTGTGTTATTAAAAGTGCCTCATACCTTCCTGGTTCAGGTGGTGTCTTCCCTTCTTTTTGAAGCCCCTTCTGCATTGCATATTCAACAAGGGCTTTCCAATCCCTCTCTAGAATTGTTGGAGGGAGATCATACTTAGCGTTTTTTTCAAATGAACCATATACTAGTCCCATAAATATTTTAAATGAAAGCCTTCCTTCCAGGTAAGTCCAATTTTATTGAAGGCACGCTCACAAAATAGGTCAACCATCTTTTTCATAAGTTCATCCTTCAACTTGGAGCTTTGTGATTTCCAGTTTATGTGAATGGTGGGCCCAAAAAGTTCCAAGTTTAGGTCATACATGCATTTATAGGACACACCATTTCGTAGAAAATGCTATTATCATTATTTTAAAATAATCACAAACTGTAGGTAAATTTCAATTAGGTTATACTTAATATTTAAAACACTTCATAAATACCTATATGTTTCTCTACTTTCATGGGGACATGTTCATCATCTACCAAAAACATAATCAGTAGTGTTCTCGTGCTAAACATGAGAAGATCCAGGAAAGATTCCTTCAAAATGTGTGATGGGATCATCCTCTACATCCACAACATCATTTATAGATCTTGGCATATGTTGTTCAAGGGGTGCATATCCGGATGTGTGTAGTTTAGTGAGTTGACAATTGGTCTCAGTGTCTAATGCATCATTCATAGGTGTAGCATTAATGCTACTACCAATTCCAACCACCATATTCGCACAAATATAAGGATTGAACTCCCTCAAAAATCCTATAAAATAAAAAGGTTTTTTTTTTATAAAGGATGGGATAATTAAAAACATAAATAAATAAATGGGATAATTAAATGAGTGGCTTACCCCATAGTGATAATCGCAGTCAATGAGGGTTTTTATTTAATGACCTCTTACCTCTTTTGTCCATGGTTGAATCAAAATTAATGAACTAAGTTACCTGTTTAATTTTGATTATAAGATTGCTTATTGCTTGGATCAAATCTAGGGGCAAAAAAATTGCTTCTTCACTAAGAACTTCCTTAGGAGCATCTATGGATTGCTATATGGCTAGTTCCTTCCCCTTGCCACCCCATTGATTAAATATGTGTAATTTGTAATTTTTTTCCACCATCCTCAAGTATAAACATTCAAAGATTTGAATTTGATGAAACATTTTAAATAAATAAAAATTTTGATTTTTTATATAAGAGGGGAAATTTAGCGAGTAAAATATTTGCTCGTAAATATTATGATATCTTGAAAGTTCACTATGACATATTAAAAGAAAATCAAACAATTCATCAACAATTAATCGTCATTATCTTAATAGTAAAAACACTACTCACATATGTATAAATTTATATAGAAACTTCACGTTATGACTAATATACAAGGTTCTGAATTTATTAAAAAATCATCATCTTGGAAGGCTCTTGGAAGAGGTCTTCTGGTAGGATCGATATATATTCCATATTGTATAGAAATAATACTTTGAAAAGGATGAAGGAATGAATATTCTCAAGTTGCTCATATGCATAGTGAATCTTTCATTTAGTTATATGGTGCCTAAAAATATGAATTTGACTTACTCTAAAATAGATAAAATTCTACTCTAGAATAAATCTCCCAGTAATATAATTTTACGTACAATTACATTGATGTTTACCTATTATGAGGTTGGTGCCCTTTGACCTTAATCAACCTACCACAATATTATAACCATGGCATGTTAAAATGCTTCTTTAATTTACAATATGCCTGACAATATATTGTAGTAAATGACAACCATAAGATATCCTAGACATTGCTTACATGTTGGGTAAAATTGAATGCATAACATCCTCATAATACAATTATTTGTATCTATTCGATTCAAATTATAATCAATGAGAAACTCTTCCCCTACAACTATTGATTTAATGATGCATATGAATAAAAGTTTGCTTCACACCCCTCGAATATAAAGTTAGGTTACTTATTTCTGTTCATGGGTCATGTACTATTTCTAAACCCTAAAATATTCACTACTTCTTTTGGCCATCAATATACATAATTGTTCCTTTATTTTGATCATTGTATTTTAGTTGTATATGATTTGTGGCCACTCCATATCTTCACATATTTTTGGTATATTGGACGAGTCGTACCGAGTCATTGTAGATGTAACAGGGTTTGACATATTCTATCAACTAATTTAATCCTCCATAACGTACCTTTATGTCATCCATTGAAAATAGCCCCAAACCACATAATGATGATGGGGAAATGTGGTATATCCTGTCATTGATAGAAAAACCAGTGTATATTTCAGGAATATACTTGGGTACACATTGTTTTACTAGATGTTTATACCTCAAGGGCACCTCAATGTCATATATGCTCCCATTATCATAAGGAGATGACCCTCACAACCCTTTAGCAAGAAAAAAATTCACACGTCTATGGGATTTTATTTAATATTTTCACTTCTAATTGATATTTTCTTGCTAGACAATGTAGCATATGTTTGGTCAGTTTCTTAAATCCTACAGGAAATTTTATCACTGAATGAAGATAGATATGAAAAATAAATATTTCGTTGAAATTCATATAACACTCCATCAAATTAGAGACACTACTAGTGAGTGTCATAAGGGATGTTGGGAAACGTCTTGACAAAACCAAAAGAACATTATAATAGTACAAGTTAGTAACAAGTAAGTTATCTGCATTTAAAATATTCAAGTAGTATTTTAAAACATGAGAACTTGAGAACCTATTCATCCTAACTAATGTTGTATGAACCCACTCGATAACTTGAGAAGTCATCATAATATGATAAATTTTAATCTTCCATTACAAAAAAATACCCACATACTTTGATATGTTGAAGAAAGTAAGTAGTTTTGGTTAAATAAAAGCAAACATTTTTAGATGTTGAGCCAATTGAGATTCGTATATTGGGAGGTACTCCAAACCCTAGGCTAGAGAGTTTTGGAGGAATTGGCACACAAAAGTGAATTATGAGCTAAGAAGCCAAGCATGTGGGCTTTTCACCCAAGCTGTCGGGTGAGGAACCATGAGGTATTTCAATGATTTGACACATGGAGGAGTTAGAGGACTTTGAGAGGAACCAAAGGCAATGAAAATCGTTGAAATCTAAGTTGTCTATGATGAGATTTTGATTTTTCTATATGGATTTTGGGTTTGCACATTATTTGTTCAAGTTTGATTGTGTAATTTTATGATTTGTCAAGCCCACAATGGCATATTAGATGAACCCCTTGAGATGTCTATAAATTAGAGTGAGGAGAAGCCTCATTCTCAAAAACCCATGAAGTAGCTGCAACCTAAAGGAGTCTTGTCTAGCAAATTAAGAGGATTTTTCGGTCTATTTTGTCTCTATTCAAAATTTCTTCTCCCAATCCCAATATATCTTTTTGGAAAGAGCTTCTTCAGTAGAAATATGGAAACATTAAAATACATTTTCTGGGGTTTTTGTTATGCACTCGTAGTAAAGTAAACTCAGCACGAATAGTCTTAAAACTAGAAGTAAGTGATATGAACTTAAAAAAGAAGACAACAGATTACATATGTAATAATAAACATAGAGATGCAATAGAAAGACACTTCATTTCATTAATAGAAAACTACTGAACTATGCTTACCAACAAAGTGGAAATAAGATAGGTTGGGCAATGGTAGCTTATCTATAGGAAGAGATGTGGTGGCTACATGCATATGAACTATGTTAAAATAAGGCTGAAACACCTATTTATTATTAGAAAACATGAGAAAACCATAAACAACCAAAACCCTAACCCCAAGAGATGTAACACCAAGAGTTTGTGGGCCACGTTAGGGGTAGTTGGGCAACCAACTTCTTGGGTTCATAACTTGGTCATATTATCTCCATTTGGCTCATACAATACTTTGTTGGAAAAATTTCTTTGAGTACTATAGGTTTCACCATAGGACCCTACTTATGGCAATGGGCCTGTCATGGACCCCAAAAAAATTCCTTTTAGGGGGTCAAAACTCCTCCAAAAGTTGAGGACACGAAAAAATGCTAAAAATAGTAAATGTTGAAATGAAGAAGGAAATAGATGAAACTGACTTGGTGTTCTAGGTGGAATAGGTGGGTGGCCACCAATATCCACCTAGATCATTCCTCCCCACTTAGGAATAAATGTTCCCCATTTCATATAGAGCCTCCATGAGGTGAGGAAATTTTTGTTGAACCTGGTCCCTAGTGAACCACTTGCCATGGTGAAGGAGTTTGCCTACTTTGACAACTCGATATAATTGTATCCTCTATTCACGAGTGTTCTTGATATGTGTGTCCATGATTTTATTAGCTGTGTCCTATTCCATGCAGTCTGGGTTGAGCTCTACTTGTGTGTGTTGTTATGCAATGTCATATGTGTTCAACAATGGTGGCAAGTATGGCTGAAGGTGATCTACATTGAACACTGGGTGCAGACCGAGGAATAGTGAGATGCTGAGCTCGAAGGCATTGCCATCGATTTCCTTGGTGATGGTGTATGGCCCATATCGGAGCGGGAAAAGCTTGTGGTGGGGTCCAACAAGGTGCTCGTTCTGTAAATGTAGCCAAAATTTGTCACCCACATGGAACTTATGCAACACTCAATGTTGATCATGGTGTTGCTTGTAATTAGAATTGGCTCTATCCAATATATCATGGACCTACTGGTAGATGTATTGAATGCGATCAAAAAAGTTGTTAGCCCTTTCAGCTTCAGACTGAACATGAGCCAAATCTACCTGATTGGTTACAAATGGTATGGCCACATCAATGGGGCACAATGGCTGAAAAACCATCCCTACCTAAAATGGGTTGTGGCCATTGAGTTGTGTTGTAGCAGTGTTGGACATAGGGGAGACTTTCATCCCACATGTGTGGATGCTTTGAGTTGTACATGCACAAAATGTGTACGATCATCCTATTGACAACTTCTTTTTGGCCATCAGTTTGGTGCTAGAATGTTGTGGACTTAGTAAGTTTTGTATCAAGCATCAACTAGAGAGTTGACCAAAATACACTCAGGAATCTACTAACCCGATATGAGAAAATGGAATATGGGATCAGAAAGTGTATCCATACTCTCTCAAAGAAGAGCTTAACAGTGACCTCTATTGTGATACTCTTCTTGCGGGCCACCATGATGGCCATCTTAGAGCATTTGTCAGTCACCACGAAAATGCAATTGTTCCCTTGATTAGTAGAAGGAAGGCCCAACATGTAATGCATGGATATAGATTCCCAAGGTTGAGTACGAGTAGGTAGAGGAGAACAAACACCTTGCTTCTTGATGGTTGGTTTGGAAATGGGACAAGCGGTGCAGGATCTATCTTACTTCCCAACATCCTGACTAAATTTCGGCCAATAAAAATACTTCTGCAATATTTCCATTGTTTTCTCTACTTTGAAATGCGCAATGACTCCACTATAGTGCACCTCCAAAATCATCTTTGAATGCTCACTTGAAGGAACACGGATGTGTCCTAGGTGGCGTAAAAATGCATCCTCAAGGTGAAAACTTGGAACTTTCTTCCCTTCCAGGAGTGCCTGGTATATGCTTCCAAGTTCTAGATCATTGTGGTAAAGATGTGGCAACCCCAATGTCTCGTACCCATAGGAGGCGAGTACAGTGATCAACGCCATGACCAGTGGTTGGCTAAGGCAATCAACAACTTTATTTTCGTTTCCCTTCTTATATTTAATTCTCAAATGGAATGTTCCAAATAGGTGTAGCATTTCTGATGGTGATCATTTTGCAACTTTCCTTGTGTCTATATGAACTGTACAGGTCGGTGGTCTGTGTGGATGACCATTTCCTTCCCTAGAATGTAATGCTTCCATTGATGGTAGGCCTACACAATGGAATACATTTTTGTCATAAGTGGGGTAATTTCAGACTATGTCTAAAAGTGTCTCACTGTGATAAGTCGTTGGATGGTCATGCTGAGTAAGAACCACACCAATAACATAGTTAGAGGCATCTATCACAATCTCAAATGGTTGTTGCGGGTCTAGTAATGTGAGCACTGGTGCAGAGTAGAGGTAATTCTTCAACTCGAAGAATGCTTGTTGTTGGGTTTCCAATAAAAAAAAAAATTTTCTTTCACTCCACTCTTAGTGACTTGACTTAAAGGCCAAGTGACGTGAGAGAACCCCAACACGAACATACAGTAGAAATTGGAAAGACCCAAAAAGTTGTGGAGCTATGTTGGAGTGGTTAGGGCTGGCTAATCCCAAATGAATTTTGTCTTGGATGGATTGACATGTACACCCTACTCATCAATGATGTACCCCAGATATTGAACTTGGGTGAGGCGGAAGGTGCATTTCTACAAGTTGGCACACAACTTCTGTTTCTGTAGAGTTTGAAGGACCTGTCGAATATGGTGGAGGTGCTCTTCCTACCTCTTTCTGAAGATCAAGATGTCATCTAAATACACCACCACGAATTCATTGGTGATGGGTCACAAGATGTCATCCATCAGTCTCATGAAGGTTGCAAGGGCATTCACCAATCTGAATGACATGACCAATCATTTGAAGGAAGTCTTCCACACATCAAAGGTTTGATAGGCACTTGGTGGTAACCTAAATTCAAGCAAATATTGCTGAAATATTTGGCCCCCTTGAGCTAGCCAAAAAGGTCATAAATCTATGGGATTGGGTACCTATTCCGAACAATGATCTTGTTTAGTGCCTGCTAGTCAATACAAAGCCTCTAGGTTCCATCCTTCTTCTATACCAATACAATTGGGCTCCCACAAGGTGATGAAATTGGCTTGATGTGCTGTTTCTACAATAGTTCTTGAAAAGAACCTGCCTCTTGATCTGATCGTTCTCTAGAACAGAGAGTCGATAGATCAGTCCATTCAATAGCAACATTGTCGGGCCATATCGATGGAGTGATTGACCTGACAGTGTAGAGGTACCGCTGTGGGTGAGGTGAAAATATCTCTGTACTCCTCCATGACCTTGTCCATCTGCTGTTGATATGTAGAGGAGCCCTACCTCAAAGCTTTAGCCACAACCTTCATCTTTCCATGGGGGTGAATTATAAGGAAAACAATTTTCCTAGTCTAGGAAATGATATTACTGCATTGCAATGCAGTGATCAAAGAGATGGTAGTAGGAGGGGCTACCTCCGATATCCTGTACAACTTATTAGCCAAAGTAATAATCACAGAGTAAGGTCTAGACTCATATACAACATGTCACTTCCACAAGTATGGTTTTCCTAATAATACATCACAAATCTGAAGAGGCAAAATGTCAAATAATACCTCACCTATGAAGGGCTTGATGCTGTAGGGAAGGCAACACTTCTCACTAACATGAAAATCTCATCCTTGGTGAAGCCACCCCATGGTGTACAACTCTGGATGTGATATAGTCTTTAGGCCCAACCGCTTCATGACCTCTATTGAAATGAGATTCTTTTGGCTCCAGCTATCGACAATGAACGACTGCAGAGAACCCTTCACCCACATCTATTAGTGGAAGAGGCATTACCCCTACTCTAGATCCTCAGGCTCAATCTTCTAGATCTTAGTGGTGGCCACGATGACATTGGGCTCTACATCAATGATCAGCTTCCTTTTGTCAGTTCCCTTATTAGGTTCTAATTCAGAGTTAGAACCTGCATCTGATTAAGAAACCCTAAGCTCGGCCACTCATGACTTCTTGGCCCGACACTCACTTGTGTTGTTAGTGGAGCTCTTATTAAACTCACACCATTTTCACATGTCCTTCTTCATCTTCAATGTGTTGTTCTTTTCTTACCGCTTTAGAGGGCTGTCCTTGGTAGCACCGCCTTGACTTGGTCCTTTGTTCTGTTGTTTGGAGGTGACTTTTCCTTGATTTGGATTCACATATCCAAAGTGTCACTTCATCTGTTTAAACTTCTTCTCAACCTTTATAGCTTACTGATACACTGTTTTGAGCTAGGAAATTTCTAGGAACTACATCTTAACCTAGATGTACCTATGCAAAAAACCACGGTACTTGAGCACCAAATTTTGCTCAGTATCCTTGATATCTAGCTTCGTGCGAAGGGTATGGAATGTATTTGTGAAGTCAGGCACATCTTGCTCCCTTCCATTCCATAGTGTGGTCCACTTTATGCATTTCTCTTTATATCTCCCAACACGGTAATATTGTTCATTAATGGCCTCTCTGAAATAATTCCAAGTGGGTGCGGATGAAAATAATCAGGGTTCACTCTCATCCTTTTGTTCACAGTAGGTTTCCAACCAATCATTGACGTGTGGGCCGACTTTAAGAAGTGAAAATGTAATATTTTCCCGATTGCAAAAGTGATGAACTGAAAATATCATTCCAATAGATTTAACCATTTATCTATGGCATCTACATATATCAAGCCTTCGAATATGGGAATATCGAAGTTAACTTGTACCTTAAAAGGAGTAGTGCCTCCATAGTGGCTATTGGATGAATATGCATCACCTGTGGGTAGTCGTCGAAGGATCTGGGAAACGTTATCCATAATCACAACCCTTTGTCGCTCAAGGGCTTCCTCAAGCAACATTTTGAAAGGATATCCTACCCGCTCATCTTTCTTTTCTTTTGCCATGGGAGGTCATCGGGTCTTGTGAGGCTAATCTTGCAATGGTTCAACTAGATCAAGCCCTAACTCCTTATACTTTGACCTAGTTGGGGACATGCAAATAAAAATAGAGAAAGAGCAGACCACTTTGATACCATTGATCCAAACTTAAACAAGAATGCAAAAAATTATGGATGTAATCATAAACACAGAGATGCAACAAAAAAACACTTCATTTAATTAATAGAAAACTTCTGAACTATGCTAACAAACAAAATGGAAATAACATAACTTAGGTGATGGTAACTTATCTTTGAGATGAGATGCTATGGCTACATTCCTCTGAACTATGTTACAATAAGGCTCAAGGGCCTGTTTATTATTGGAAAACATGAGAAAGCCCTAAACAAGAAAACCCTAACCCCAGGAGATGTAACTCCAAGAGTTTGTGGGCCCCATTGGGGTTAGTTGGGAAGCCAACTTCTCGGGCTCATAAATTGGTCATATTATCTCTGTTTGTTGCATATGATAATTTGTTGGAGAGGTCTCTCTAAGTAGTACAAATTTCACTATAACATGCCACCCATGTGTCCGGGTCTGTTGTGGACCCCAAAAAATGTTGTTTAGGGGGTAAAAAATGGAATTTTAGGAACCGAAAAACTGGTAAAAATAGTAAATGATGAAATTAACAAGGAAACAGATGAAACCGACTTGGGTGTCTAGGTGGAACAAGGAATTGGATACTAATATCCATCTGGATCAGTAGGTGCTGCAACTAAAACATTATCATCTGAGTTATAAAGCACTACAAATACATGAGTTTAAATGGGATCGAAGAGTCTAAACTATTGATATAATGCTCTATATGAAGGTTTTATTAATGAAAACACAAGAAGTGGTTGTAAGTCAAGCAACTGAGTTAGAGGTGGGTGTTTCTCTCGAAAAGTAAGATATTTAAGAGACATTAGAAGTATTTTCTGTGACCCAAACAACTCATCACATACAACACTAATAAAATACGAGGGAGGAAGAGGCTCATGGATGTTGACCATAAATCTCAAATGATGGTAATCTTCAACATATTTCATTTTTCACATAAAATATTCATGGTGGAGTATATATTCACAATCCTTGTCTTCTACTATCATCCAAAAATGTTCAACATATACATGATTTTTTTCATCGCACTGAAAATATAGAGTGATAGCACCGCTTTAGGATAGCCCTAGGTTAGCTCTAAGTCACCTTTATTTCCATGATTCTTAGACTAAATTCAACTTCTTCCATCCTCCCACAAGTTGTTGAATTTTTCTAACCTCTAAGCCTAAGCCTAGGGTGAAATGTTCACACTATGTTGTAACTATTCTACAAGTGAGCTTCAAACACAACGATTTCTCTAGGAAATTACATAGACAAAGGGAAGCTCCCTTGTGAAACTTTCTCCTTCAATTATGTATGCCAAATGTTGGGAATAATACTGAGATGGGGGGGTGAATCAGTATTTACAAATAATAAGGTTTTTGATTTCATAATCAGATTTATATATGCTACTTCAATGAAGGGAACTCGCATGTGCACGTAATTGTTCTTAAGGAAACCAACATATGTCCAGTGAACTTGTGATTCAATTAATTCATAACATGTTGATATTTAATTAGTGCGTTAGTACTTTATTAAACATTAAGTAGTAAACATGTGCAGTAATAACAGAATAAACCATCACACATAAGAAACACACACGAACACCAAGATTTAAGGTGGAAACCCAATGCGAGAGAAAAACCACTTGGTGTTGTTGTGTCTTCCTTTTAATATAAATAATAAGTTATTTACAATCTTTTAGATGTGTAGACTCATACCAATATGCAAGCACCCACTTGTAGAAGGCTACAACCTTCTCTCATTCTCTAGCCTCTACTAGAAGGGAGTTGTAACCCCCTAGCTCTTTTATTGGCTGATACATTTACCAGTATATAGTCACCGACTTACCATCTTCACTCATTTTCTAGATGCTACTAGAAGAGAGCTCCAACCGCCTAATCCAATCACCAGCCACTATTGGCAGGGAGTTTCAACTTCCTCACTAAAGGCTTCAACCCTCAGCATCCACCAGGGACAACATTTCATAAATTTTTAGAATGGATGCTCCTAGTACACAACAACACAATATGAAGGTCACATTTCATCAAATTTTCACACTGGACCCATTAGTAACATTGAAGCTCAAAATCAATCACCACTATAATACATGCAAAAATATACATCTGCATCAACTAATCATTGAAACCCAATCATCAATCTCTGATATAATTGAAGCCAAACCATCAATCTCTTAATCAACCAAAAATGAATCAATCAATCACTGAAACCTATGTCACACTAAATCAAACAATCATTTAACCTCTGACAGAACTTTATCAACCATTCATTCAAACCTTAATTAAAATTCAACCAATCAACTGGAACAAATAGATCACTGTAGCCAGTACATAGATCTGAACCTAGAACACTACATCAACAACTAGAACCAACTGTAACCTCAAAAATTATGTGTCATAATGTATATGCTACTTCAATGAAGCCAACTTGCTTGTTTACCCTACTTCCTTTAACAAAACCTTCATATACCTCCAAAATTACTAAATCATAAAAACCTCTGAATCAAAATTGTACCAACTAGTAATAATCTGAAGATATACTGTCAGATTACATATATCTAAATAGATAGCAGAAAAGATGACCCTTCTCACTTAATCAATCAATCAATCAGACTAAATCTCCTTATGTATTCAGTTCTACTTTCAGATCTAAGAAGACCACATTGACAAACAACAGTAAAACAACAACACTGATTAGATATATCATTTACTTCTAAACAATAGGCTTTATTTGCATACACTACTTGGAAGTGCCAAACCAATGTGTATACACACCTTTACCAAGGTGAACTAGCGTAAAGATCTGGAGATAAAAACTTATAATTTTGTAGCTATTCTAGTCTTTAGATATACCCATATCATAGCATTTAAAGCATAAAACATTTGTTAGCACTCAGATCTAGCCTATCCATTATCAGATCTCGTAATGATAATTCATTATGATCCTGATCCATCATTAGATCTCATCCATCATCAAACACTCAAGTGCATACTTAGTCCAAATCAAGCAAAGCATGAGAAACACATAACATGCATAATTTCTTTTGATCTAACACTTCATAAGATATTCATTACTTTTGCACTTATCCCTTTGGTCTTCTCCTCCTTATATAGTTTTAGCCTTTCTCAATACCTCAGACCAAAACAACAATTAGAACCTATGGTATTCTTAGACGGGATCAAATAATCATTACTCCACTCAATATTGTGGGCCAATACCATGGTATTGACCCTCCATATTCTTTAATCTTGTATTCCCTTGATTTTCCATCCCATATGCGCTTTTCCTCTTGTGAAAGTGTGTGCATATGTATATGTTCATTTTGCACATTGAACCCGCATGTATGTGCTCTTTTTGTATAGTGAACCTGCATATACAACTTAACATACCTGAAAACATCCTTTTTCTTCAACTTGTTGATTCTAATCTATAGTCATTTGTTCCAACATCCTATTCTTCTGTACCACTGCCCTGTTACCTCTCAATTGACCTGTTATAATATGATTTTCCATCATACATCACTTACGAACTGATTTCTCTGAACTGCTCTGTGTTTTGTCACATCTCCAAACACAACTTCCATGCACTCTATGACATCATGTTTACTCTTTTATCGATTATTTCATTCATCAAATATCAAGGAAAACACTCACTAACAATCTCCCTGTGTCAAACCTCTGACCATTATTCTACTCCATCATTTTGTCACCTCTAACCTATAGATTCATCTATGTTCCATCATTTTTTCACCTCTGATCTATCATGTAGATTCATCTAGTTGTCATATACTTGTTATGCTACAAGTGGGTTTCCATCAAGTACAACACATGCATCATAATTCCAACAATATCCCCCATTGGACTTGATGGAAACTATGTTGTTGTTTGGTCACCACAACGTGTAAATAACACCAAGTTGTTCTAAACATCAAGCTACTCTCTAAACACCAAGTTACTCTTCCCCTTTGACATCAACGGAAAGAGCTGACTGACCAATGTTAAATGAAGACTCCCATTTCTGAACAGTTGAATATGAACATTATTCATGCTCCCCCTAGGCACATGCTAAATTCTCTAATTAAACTCCCCCTTTGTACATGTTGAGATGCACTATACCGTCCATGCTCCCCCTGAGTACATACAGAGTCTGTAAAAATATTTTGAAAAAGAAAAACATAACTCTATAACTCAACCATGTTAGAATGACCTTCCTATCACCAATGACTCATACATACATCAATCACCCAACCAAGTGGGGATACACCAAATTTGATTCATCCACCCAACCAAGTGGGGATATTCCAATTGTTTATACATGACTGAAATATGGAAATTATTACATCATAGGTCTTTACATGACCTTTACATCAAATTATATACATGAAATTTATAACAAATACCAAATATCTAAACAAGATCATGATATTCATCAGCAACTATCCTACACCATATATGATCTACACCATAAGCATCTGTCAGCAACATCCAGATAAATAACGTGTATATGTCCATTATCAATTCCCAAGATATAATAATGTAAGTATCATCAACCTGTGACAAAGTATGATGCATATAGATATCAACTCATCCTCTTGATCTCATCAAGATCAACTTTCTTCATTTGCTTAGTAGAACTTGAGCCTTTTCATAACCTTCCATAAATCAAAATAAGCATATGTCATATCTCCATGAAGTAACACAAAATCATTCACATCATATCATATGTATGTGAAAACACCATAGTCATCATCTATGATCATAACATCATCATCAAGAACTGCATGATATTTCCATAATAACCCTCAATATATCAACCATGTATCATCACTAGGGAACATCCCACATCTGATAAGAATCAACCATGATAATAAACATATGTGAGTATCAAACCTATCGTCATAAAGTAAGAAGTCATCATCATTATGCGATTAAGTAAGCCATGTCTTCGAATATCCATGTCTTCAAATAGCTATGTCTTCATGAGACATGCAATAACACCATTCTCTTGGCCAACCAAGATTATTTATTAATATGAAAGTTAAGTAATCATCCATGTATCCAACATAATGTGTATCCATCAAAAAGATAGCAATATGTATCTATAAAATCATGAACTCATAGCCATTTGTCAAGCTTTCTTGATACCATCAACAACACCAATCATCAACCATGTGAGATCCAAGAAATATAGGAATCCTCATCCATAACTACACTATATGAAGTTTATGCATCTTTGAAGGAATGATGAAACAACATAAAAGAAATGACACTTATCAAATAATGAATTTGTGTACTCAAGCTTTGTTCTTCTCCTTGTCCTTAAGAAGATCACCATGTAAACAACATACCATATGTATTGTATGCATCATCAAAGGGTCATCCATAATCATCCATAAATATGATCTAAATAACAACTATGTTGCTCAAGCAATATAAGTATCGTCTGAGATTTCATCCTAGTCAACTCATGATTGCAACATAGCATGATGTATCATTTAAACACTTGAACAACATAAGTACCAAAGACTTCTAAACATAATGCTAACAATGAATTATTAGAATCATAGCATATTCTCCTCCTAAACCTATGCCAACTATTCACTGTCAGATCTGATCATTGCATATATTAGTAAGGATCATTAAGGCATCATCATCAACTAGTTATACATCAAGTCATCAACAACTTATGAGGGTAAAAATCACTTCTACATATCATCAATAGACTGTAAGCATCATCAATCATAACAAAAAGGATAATTGGTAATTGAGTGAACCATATTAGTCCCCTTTTCCTAAGTCTGTCTTACTGCTTCTACATCAAACCAGCATATACACGACTGTGCAACTTCTAACTCGCATATATACATGAATTGTATTCACGATAACTACGTATGAGAACTTGAACACTAAAATTTCATACTTTCATTTCCTCCTGAGTTTGTTCTATCTTTATACTGAGTTACACCACATTTTTCTCACTGTAATTACTTCTTCTTCCATACCTTGGAGTGTGATGATGTTTACTCCTTTTGGTATGTTGGCCAGAATTTTCTCCTGCATTATTTTGCTATATGCCCAAACTTGTTACAAGAATAGCATATTATATGTTTCAGATTCCTTCTAAAACAATCAATGGCTTTGTGACCAAACATATTGCAAGAAAAACAATATCACTTAAAGTACCTGGAAGTTGATGATATTTCTGTGTGATGGTTATTAGCTTGAACCATTCTACTTATGCATCTTGCTACAAGATGTCCAAGATTGTGACATATAAAACATTCAACATTATTCATTAGAGGAAAGAATCAATTAACACTTCCATGGTTAGGAGTAAATGATTTTATTTGAAGAATTTCTTTCCTTGGTTGTTGATGGGGTTGACCTCTTATCTCCTTGTTGAGCATTTCAGATTTTACACTAGTCTAGTTCCTTGCTTCAGTTTGTGAGATAGATTCACCTTTAATAGCTTCATGAAAAGCAAGACCAAATTTGATGGAAGGAGACCTTTGAGTACTAAGAATATCATCCAAAATATTAGTGCTATCTTTAAATCGTAACAGTTTATCCTTTTCTTCTAATTTACATTTTAGGATATTTATATCAACCTGATATTGCTCTAGTCTTTCCAGGTATTGCTTCTTCATGATTTTTTAAACCTTTCTTCCTTCTTTGACTTGTTGTCTTAATTTGATAATCTCATTCTCTTGTTCTTCATCTTCTTGAGGTAGTTCTTAATTCTTATTATTTGAATTTTCAAGATATTCTTTTAGAGAGACAACCTCAGCTTCAATACTTTCATAGTAACTGGATCTATCTTTAAGTTTCTTAATTATTGTATCCTTTTCACTCACTTCATTCCTCAATGATGTCACTTCATACTGTAGCCTTTGAAATTGATATTCCTTTTCCTTGTACTTCTTCCTTACTTTCTTTCCTTCTTCTAACTGAGATTTTAACCTTGTAATCTCTTCTTTGTTGGTACACTCCCTTTTTTCCAATAGATCTTGTTGATCTCTAATTTTGTCTCTAAGCCTTTTAACTTCTGCCTCTATATTTCTTTCACTTTTACCCATAAGAGAAAATTTATTTGATTCATTGTCACTTTCATTATCATCAATATTACATGAAAAAAGAAGTCTATTACCAGCAGACTAAAAAGTTGTACTTGATAATTCTTTTGCGTGATCATCTTCAATTTGAGGTGACTCTGAATCTGAATACTTACTTCCACCTAATAGCCAATTTTCTCTCCTACTATTATTGTTCCTTTCATATGTCTTCTTCTTCTTAGGCGCTTTCTTCTTTAGCTTCTTTCCCATTGTTTCTATGGATCTCCTTCAACCGATCAAGCTTCTGCCAAAGGACTCGATCTAATACCAATTGTTGTGAATAATAATGAGAGGGGGAGAGGAGGGGGTGTGGGGGGAATCAATACTTATAAATCAATAACTTTTAACATTTCATAATCAGATCTATATAAGCTACTTCAATGAAGCGAACTTGCGTGTGCACACAATTGTTCTTAAGGCAACCAACATATATCCAGTGAACTTGTGATTTAGTTAATTCATCATATGTTGATCTTTAATCAATGCATCAATATTTTATTAAACATTAAAGAGTAACCATGTGTAGTAATAACAAAATAAACCATCACAGAAAAGAAACACACATGAACACCAAGATTTAAGGTGGAAACCAAATGAGGGAGAAAAACCACCTGTTGTTGTTGTCTTCATCTTATTTTTAATATAAGGAGTAAGTTATTTACAATCTTTTACTAGTGCATACTCATACCAGTATGCAGACATGCACATGTAGAAGGCTACAACCTTCCCTCGTTCTCTAGCTTCTATTGGAAGGGAGCTACAACCCCCTAGCTCTTGTACAGGCTGATATGTTTACCAGTACATAGCCGACGACCTACCATCTTCACTCGTTTTCCAGCTACTACTATAAGGGATATCCAACCCCTAATCTAATCACCAACCACTACTAGCAGGAAGCTTCAACTTCCTCATTAAAGGCTTCAACCCTCAGTATCCTCCAAGGACCATGTTTCATAAATTTTCAGACTAGATGCTCCTATTACACAATAACACAACAGGAAGGCCATGTTTCATCAAATTTTCAAATTGGACCCATTAGTAACATTGAAGCTCAAAATCAATCACCACTACAATACATCCAACAAATACATCTGCATCAACCAATCATTGAAACCCAATCATCAATATTTGATATAACTGAAGCCCAACCATCAATCTCTGAATCAACCATAACTGAATCAATCAATCATTGAAACCTCTGACACACTGAATCAAACAATCACTGAACCTCTGACATAACTGAATCAACCATTCATTCAAACCTTAATCAAATTTCAACCAATCAACTAGAACAGACAAATCACTGTAACCAGTACACAGATATGAACCCAAAACATTGCATCAACAACCAGAACCAACTGTAACCTCAAAAATCATGTGTCAGAATGTATATGCTACTTCAATGAAGCCAACCTGCATGTATGTGCTACTTTCTTTAACAAAACCTCTGTATACCTCCAAAATTACTGAATCATAAAAACCTCTAAATCAAAATTATACCAACCAGTAACAATGTGAAGATCTATTGTCAAATTATAGATATCTAAACAGACAACAACAAAGATCACCCTTCTCACATAATCAATCAATCTCCTTATGTATTCAGTTCTACATTCAGATCTAAGAAGACATCATTGATAGACAACAACAGGACAACAACACTAATTAGATAGATCATTCATTTCTAAACAAAAAGCTTTTCTTTTTCATATGCTACTTGGAAGTGCCGAACCAATGTGTATATGCGCCTTCACCAAGGCGAACCAATGTACATATCTGCAAATAAAAAGTTATAACTTCGTAGCTATTCTAGTATTCAGATATACCCATATTATAGCATTTAAAACAGAAAACATTTTCTAGCACTCCGATCTAGCCTATCCATTATCAGATGTCAGAACGATAAGTCATTATGATCCTGATCCATCATTAGATCTCACCCATCATCAAACACTCAAGTGCATACTTAGTCCAAATCAAGAAAAGCATAAAAAACCCATAACATGCATAATTTCTTTTGGTCTAACACTTCATAAGATATTCATTACTTGTGCACTTAGCCCTTTCATCTTCTCCTCCTTATATATTTTTAGCCGTTATCAATACCTCAGACCAAAACAACACTTAGAACCTGTGGTATTCTTAGACAGGATCAAATAATCGTTACTCTGATCAATATTGTGGGATAATACCATGGTATTGACCCTTGGTATTCTTTAACCTTGTATTTCCTTGATTTTCCATCCCATATGCACTTTTCCTCTTGTGAAAGTGCGTGCACATGTATATGCTTTTTTCATACACTGAACCCACGTATACAACTTAACATACCTGAAAACATCCTTTTTCTTCAAATTCTTCATTCTGATCTATAGTCCTCTGTTCTATCATCCTATTATTCTGTACCATTGCCCTGTTACCTCTAAATTGACCTGTTATAATGTGATTTTCCATCATACATCACTTCTGAACTAATTTATTTCAGCTTCCCTATTTGTCACATCTGTAAACACAACTGCCACGCATTCTATCACATGTTGTTTATACTTTTATCAATTAGTTCATTCATCAAATATCCAGGACAACACACACTAACAATATCCTTCTATCAAACCTTTAACAATTATGTTCTTCCATCATTTTTCCATCTATGACCTGTAGATTCATCTCTATTACATCATTCTGTCACCTCTAATCTATCCTATAGATTCATCTAGTTGTCATATACTTGTTCTGCTATAAGTGTATTTCCTTCAAGTACAACAAATGCATCATAATGGCAACACCAAATTGAGGATATATATGCCAAATTGAGAAGGATATGCCGGTTGACTATGAAAAAATGGAAAGTTGAAGGCAATGGCTTTCGATCTCCTAGAATGGAAGCTTTCACTAATGTCATCATTGTTTCACATAGAGACTTTAGATTCTCCTCCATTGATTTCATTTGCAATAGAAACATTACAATAATAGAAACATAGGAAGTCAGATATAAAAAAATCATATTTATAAGGAGTTGTGTGTTCAGTAATTATTCCTCTACATAAACATTTGTATCTATCATGACCTCCTTCATTACATTCAAAAAACTTCATAGGTCACTTATACCAAGCTAAAACAACTTCATTGTTGGCTTCCATTGTTCTGTTGATACTATCACTTCTCAACATGGAAACCCAAAAGGATTATGCAAAGATTACCAATGGTGATAATGTTGGAATGATTAGAAAATAGGCACAAATAGAGAGAATTGGGCATTTTATATGACATAAGTGGAGGAATATAGACAAGGTTTCTTCTAAAACATTGTGCCAAATATTGGGTGATCACAGAGGAATAATTGATGCATATCCACAACATAAAAATTTGATTCTAACATAATAGAATTTTTAGAATCCACCTTGTCAATATGTAAGAAAAATGTAGAAATATTATCGATCCATGCCATGTCCTTGACAAAATTTCTGAGTAGGATGTGGTCTGATTGTGGATCAAAAGAAAATCTATAGACTATGCATGCTAAGTGTTTGTGAAGAAATCTCAATTGAATGTGTCCTAGATATCATTACTTAAATAATAATGGTGACATGACATAATAGGACATGACAAAAGAACAATATGATTCAATTACATATTATTATGACTAGCTTTTGCAATGGAAAATATTAACAATCAGGTAGGGTGTCATGAGAGTTTATGCATGATTGCATAGTTCACCTTGATCAAACATATTTCCTTATCAAACGCAAATCCAAAGGAAAATAAAATATATTGTTCCATGACATGTGTAATTTTTCTATACTCGATGTGTGCACTATGTGGAAACATCGTTCAAGATGACGATAGTGCACCTCAACAGTCGAGATGGGAAATAAAATTCATACCGATGAAAATTTACACATGGAAAAATGGTATGAAGGGGTGAGAATAACTTGGATTTAGTTATTAGTTTGATACTCCTATGGTATGAAAGGAAAAAGCTTCTTATATTTCTCACCATCCTAAGAGAAATGATTACCAAACATACTGCTTTGGCTAATTGAGGAAATTTCACTTACATGGAAACCTTTAATGTGTGAGTCTACAAACATGAAAATGTTCCAGAAAAATATTATTTCCTAGAGGTTAATGATGGCTGGATTTGCATGAAATAGATGTTGGAATAAATATTTCAAGTTATTTTTGGAAATGCATGTGAAAAGTGTGATTTCTCGGACAATGTTAATAGTTGCATGTGCTCAAAATGAGTGTTTTGAAGAGGTTGTCACTCAATTTTTTTATCATTATTTTACATAAAGCTTCTCCTAGTGGGTAGGTGGAAATCCATGGGATGGATCTTGGCTACAATAAGTTTGCCTTCAAAATAGTATTTTCTTATCTATACAAAAAAAATTGTTTGTTCTTGTGACAAACCCTCTATTATATGGAGCAAAGGATCTATCAATTGTTGGGCTAGTGTTGGAAGTGGTTGCAAGTCTAGGAAATCAGTTGGAGGTGGGAATTTCTCTGGAAAAATAAGATTTATAACTAAAATTGGAAGTATTTTCTATGACCACAACCACTTATTAGATACACAACACAAATAAAGTACCAGGGAGGAAGAGGTTCATGGATAATGACAATGAAGCTCAAATGCTAGTCAGCATGATGATAAGTATGATAATGATGGCATTAATGATTATGATGATGATGATGGTGGTGATGATGATGACAATGAAATGGATGATGATTGGAAATAAAGCCCGCATTTTTATATGTATATCTATTTCTTTTTATTTTTGGTGTTTCAAATGAGTCTTGGGTCCTTTTTAGTAGTATAGTTAAGTATATAACAACTTGTAGTCATAATACTTGCTTTTAAGTTTCAAGAACCATTGATAATTCATTAAACCAACAAATATGATAATTGTATCTTAAAATTCACATGTACAAGAGATATATCCACCATGAATAGGTTATTTATGAACCCAAAATAGCTCTCAAGGACTAACAGGTAAGCACCCAATAACATGGATATTTTAGATGGATAATTTCAACTTCTTCACAGTTATGCTATAATTTTATCATTTTTTTGTCGAATGATCTGTATGAATAGTATTTTAGTATTCAAACCCTCCCATACCATCAATGCATGTATCTACTATAACCATCTCAAATTTCAATGCATACAAGCACAAACTAAAAACATTTCAAAGTTGGCCCCTTTCACACGTCACTCTATGTCGGCTAAATTAATTACAGCACAATTTCAACTAATTGGTAAATTCTAAGTGGTGGATTTTTACCTAGGGGTAGGCCCCCAACAAGTAACAATAAGCTTGACATCAATTATAATTGGTTCCTATCTAGCCATCATTTTTACATTCATGGGGCTCATATCCTTAAATATTTGAAGTAGGAGTATAAGATACTTATAATAAATAATGTGTGATTCATTGAGGCATCATTCCTTTTCATATAAATGATTTTGATAATGATACGATAATGATGATGATGATGATGACGATGACGATGATGACAATGATGATGTTGATGTTGATGATGATGGTGATGATGATGATGATGATGACTATGAAGACAATGATGATGCTGGTGAGGATGCTAATGATGATGTAGATGAGAAAGATGGTGATGATGATGATGCTGATGTTGATGAAAATGACAAAAATGATGGTGATAATGATGACAATAGTAGAGAAACAAATATATCAGTCAACACATATCGTTAGATCATCAATAACAACAAAATATTATAATTTGTTAGTACCATGCTACATAATCAATCAATTATAAACTAGATTTTAACTCCTAAACATTAGTTTAGTCAAATTCCTAAAAATAATTACGAGATCAACTTGCAAAAACTCTGTTGTTACTTTCCATGATATATAAGAGATGACAATTTATAGAGCCTCAAGATGATGACAAAGGATGAAAATGATTATTAATGATGATGATGATGATGACAATGGTGATAATGGAAATGACATGGATGATGATTGAAAGGATATCACCATTTTTTGATATGTATATTTATATCTTCTTATTTTTTGATATTAGTCTTGGATCCTTAATCATAGTCTCGGTAAGTAGATAACAACCTTTAGTGATAATAATTGCTTTTCAGTATCAAGAACCATCGATAATTCATTGAACCAACACATATGATCATTATAACAGTAAGCTTGACATCAATGGTAATTGGTTCCTAGCTAGCCATCATTTTTACATTAATGGGGACTCATATCATTAAATATTGGAAGTAGGAGCATAAGAGACATATATGTGTGATTCATGGAGGCATAATTCATTTTCATATAAATGATGTTGACAATGATATGATAATGATGATGTTGATGATGACGATGATGATAATGGTGACGACGATGATGCTGATGATTATGCTGATGATGATGATGACGATAATGGTGATGTTAATGACGATGCAAATGAAAAATATGGTGTTGATAATAATGATGATGTTGATGAAGATGAGAAATATCATGGTCATTATGAAAATAGTAGTAGGGAAACAAATACATCAATCAACGAAAATCATTAGCTCATCAATAATACTTTTTTTATTATTTGTTAGTACCATGCTGCATAATTAATCAATTATAAAGTGACTTTTAACACATAAACATTAGTTTAGTCAACTTTATAAAAATCATTATGGGACCCCTTTGTTGGAATTTTGTTTTTACTTGCCATGATATATAAGAGCCCATGATTATAAGAATGACAATGATGGTATTAACGATGATGAAAATTACATGGATGATGATTGAAATTAAAACCCCCATTTTTTATATGTATATTTATATATATATTTTTTTGGTGTTTCAAATGAGTCTTCTCCTTAATCGTAGTTTAAGTAAGCAGATATCAAACTCTAGTGATAATAATTGCTTTTTAGCCTCAATAACCATTGATAATTCATTGAACCAACACATATGAGCATTGAATATTAAAATTCACATATAAGAGGGATATAACCACCATGAGTAGGTTAGTTATGAACCCATAATAGGTCTCAATGTTTAACATGATAAACACCTAATAACATAGATATTTTAGATGGATAATTTCATCTTCTTGACATCTATGTTATAATTTTATCATTTGTTTCTCAAATTCTTTGTGTGATTCATATTTGAGTCTTCAAACCCTCCCATACCTTCAATGCATGTATATAATATAACCATGTCAAATTTCGATGCATACAAGCATAAACTGAAAAAATTTCAATGTTGGCCCCTTTCATAGGTCACTCTATGTCAGGTAAATTAATTAAAGAATAATTTCAACAAATTCGTAAATGTTAATTCGGGGATTGTTACTTAGGGGTAGGCCCACAACAAGTAACAATAAGCTTGACATCAATGATAAGTGGTTCCTAGCTATCCATCATTGCTACATTCATAGGGACTTATATCCTTAAAGATTGGAAGTAGGAGCATAAGAGACATATAATAAATTATGTGTGATTCATTGAGGCATCATTCCTTTTCGTATAAATGTTGTTGTTGTTGTTGTTGATGATGATGATGAAGACAATGATGATTATGATGATGATGTGGATGAAAAAGATGACGATGACGACGACGATGAGGGTGATGTTGAGGAAGATGAAAAAAATGATGGTGATGATGACGATAGTAGTAGAGAAACAAATATATAAGTCATCCTATATCATTAGCTCATCATTAAAAACAAAATATTATAATTTGTTAGTACCATGCTACATAATCAATCAATTATAAACTAGATTTTAACACCTAAACATTAGTTTAGTCATTTTTTTAACAATAATTATGAGACCGCCTTGTGTGAACTCTGTTGTTACTTGCAATAATATATAAGAGCCCATGATTTATAAAGGCTCAACATGATGACAATGATGGAATTAATTATGATGATGATGATGACGACGAAGACAACGACATGGATGATGATTGAAATGAAATCCTCCTTCTTTGATATGTATATTTATTTCTTTTTAATTTTAGTGTTTCAAATTAATCTTGGGTCCTTAATCGCAGTATAGGTAAGTACATAAGAACCTATAGTGATAATAATTTCTTTTTTGTCTCAAGAACCAACTATAATTCATTGAACTGACACATATGATGATTCCATCTTAAAATTTACACCAAGGAGGGATATAGTAACCATGAATAGGTTTTTTATGAACCAATAATAGGTGTTAAGTTCTAACGTGGTAAGCACCCAATAAAAATGGATATTGTAGATGGATAATTTCATCTCCTTAACATTTATGTTATAATTTTATCATATGTTTTTTGAATTATTTTTGTGAGACATATTTGAGTCTTCAAATCCTCATACCATCACCACATATATATTATAACCATGTAAATTTCAATTCATGCAAGCACAAACTGAAAAACTCTCAGTGTTGGCCCCTTTCAGAGGTCACTTTATGTGGGGTCAATTAAGTAAAGAATGATTTCAACTAATTGGTAAATGTTAAGTGGTCGATTGGCACTTAGGGGTAGGCCCCCAACAAGTAATAATAAGCTTGACATCAATGATAATTGGTTCCTAGTTAGCTATCATTTTTACATTCATGGGAACTCATATCCTTAAATATTGGAAGTAGGAGCATAAGTGACATATAATAAATTGTGTGTGATTCATTGTGTCATCATTCCATTTCATATAAATGATGTTCACAATGATAAGATGATGATAATGATGACAAGGATGATGATGTTCATGATGATGACGATGATGATGATGATGTTGATAAAAAATATGGTGATGATGATGAAAATGATGAAGTTGATGAATATGAAAAACGTGATGGTGATGATGGTGATGTTAATGATGAAGATGATGAAAAAAATATGAAAATGAAGGGTAATATGTTTTCACAAAGGGTAATGAGTTTTCTCAACCTCTGGACTATGATGTACATTATAAGCCAACATAACTTGAAAATAGTAATAAATAATTTCATCTCCTTGATATATATATATATATATATATATATATATATATATATATATATATATATATATATATATATATATATATCTGTGTATGTGTGTGAGAGAGAAAGAGAGAGATGGAGTGTGTTATAATTTTATTGTTCGATTGTCAAATTCTTTTCTTGAGTCATACTTGAGTCTCAAAACTCTCACGTATAATGAATGCATGTATCTACCATAACCATGTGAAATTTCAGTGCATACAGGCACAAGCTGAAAAAAAATAAAAAAATAAATAAAAAAAAAAAATAAAAAAATTTCAACATTGGCCCCATTCTTAAGTTACTTCCTCACTAGTTCAAGAGACTTATGTAGCCCTCTAGAAATTGATTCACGAAAACATGTAAAGTATAGATAGTATGAAACAATAAATTATATAATCAATTAATTACACTTATATGATGATGGTGGTGGTGAAAATAATGGTGATGCCCCCTAGTAGTAGAGAAACAAATATATCGGTCAAAAAAAATCATTAGCTCATCAATAACAACAAAATATTAACATTTATTAGTACCATGCTACATAACCAATTATAATTTGACTTTTAACACCTAAAAATCAGTTTAGTCAATTCTAAAAAAATCATTAGGAGACCCCCTTATGGGAACTCTGTTGTTACATTCTGTGATATATAAGAACCCATGACTTATAGAGGCACAACATGATGATGAATATTTTGACATATTTGATTTTCTAGTTGTTGTACCAAGTTGGGAACCTGGAAGGTGCTCCTTAAACATAGGGGATTATTTGAATGTTTTGGATCATTACATTCATGAAGCATATCATCCTAGGAACCTGTTGTGGTAAAAACACAACCCCCCCATTTTTGACTTGTTCACTTCAAATAATGGGGACCCTTTCTATAAAAATTTTGGCTAAACACCTTTTTGAATTTTTATTTAGTTGATTGCCCTACGCTTTCGTTAATTTTACATTTTCTTTGGATTCTTGTTTTGATTGCTTTGTTAGAATCGATTTTTTACAAGCTTCCCATTGACGCTTGTTTCGCCTCATTTGGTCAACTGGTTTGAAAATGGCACTCCTTTGAAGTCTCATCATTTATCTAGCCTGGGTTAAAAATGCATAAAATGTACAATATTGCATTTTGTAAATAAATTAGTTCAATAAGGCATTCATTTTAAATATTAACCTGTAGCGAGTTTTTACTAACATTTTTCATTTTTAGTTATGCGGCCAAATCATTAATTATCGAGATTTAAGAAATTTACTCCAATTTCCAAATCAAATCCTAATCTCAAAAATCTAAACATTCAAGTGGCTGCAGTTTATTTTTCATTTATTTTCCAAGTGGCTGTAGTTTAGAAACTTATGTTCATAAAAATAAAACAAAAATAAAAATTTAAGTTTAAAATTAAATTTTAAATTAATTAAATTAATTAATATATTATATAATTAATTTAATTAAATTAAAATTTAAAACAAAAAAATATATAATAAAAATTGTTCCGATCGCATCGGGGCTTTTAATCGCATCGGAAGTTTTGGTTCGCAACATATTTTAAAAACTCCATAAGCCACCCCCGATGCGATATCGGGTCGCAAGTTTTATTCGCAACATATTTTATAGACCCCCGATATCCCGTCCATCCTCCGATTCGCCGATGCGATGGAGCATGACGCATTAACTCAAGTCGCATTAAAACTTTGGTATTTGATTTCAAGTTTTCGAATCACTCATACGTATGAGTGAAGTGAGGAAAGGTAAGTAATATAAGGTAGGTATATTAGTTTAAAGATATAATATAATATATTAAATTAATTTTTTAATATTTTAAATTAGTTAATATATATTAATTAATTAATGAATTTTAATTTAATCAGATTAATTAATTTATGATATTTAATTAATTTGATTAATTTAGATTTAAATATCATTTAGAATTAGTTTTTAATTAGATTAAATTTGTTTATAAATAGTTAATTAGATATTAGTTAGTTAGATTAATGATTAACAATTAAATTAGAAACTAATTTAGGATTAGATTTTTAATTCAAATTCTGATTTTAGCCCAGCAACAGAATTTCCAGATTCATGCCAAATTTGACTCATCAACTTTGGAAGCCCATAGAATGAGTTTTACTTGGCCAAATGAGGCCCAGGACGGCTCATTGGAAAGAGAAAATCAAGGAGAACATTTTGGAGGAGGTTTCACCAACAAATTTAATCATTTATTGAGTCAAAAATCAGGCAGAACATCAGGCTCCGAATTTTGAAAACAAAATCAATTTTCTGAGTTATTTTCTTCATTTTCATTTGTCCAAAGCCTCTTCTAAATGCAGATCCATTGGTCAATGATATTATTTGCCAATCAAACCATCCCAGGCATCAAGAGAAAGTTTATATTTTATTTTCAATTATTTATTTAAATAAAATTCGATTGGATTTGATTTAAATGCCAGCAATGCCATGATTGATTTTATTGTTGCATGTTAATTTATTTTGATTTCTTTTTACAGGAAAACAGTGGAAAGAATATGAAAAAAAAAAGATCTCAATCAATGAGGAGGCTCCAGTAATTGAAGATCAGGATTTTTGAGCAAATAAAATTGGATTTAACAGATTTCTCTTCAACAAACTCTTCTCTCAAGAATTCCCTCACCAATAGTATAAGTAATAGATTGCAAAATGGAATAAGGGGCTGCTCTCCTCTGCAATACTAGACTTCTAAAAGCACTACTGTAATAGGAATTTAGAGTTGTAGGAGAGAGGAGAGAAAATCTCATATCTTGGGATTATTGAGGATTTTTCCTTTGTATCTTGAATTATGTATGAGGGGCAGAGTTTTCGCTATTGTGGCTTTAGCTTTGAAGGCAGAAGTTCAAGCAATGTAAAGGATTGTTGGAGACCAAGATCAGAGAAATGGATGCAATAAATTGGTATTTTTAATACTACTATTTTAAATATCAGTTTCATTTTTATGGTAACAGGAATGCGTCATTTTATTCATGTTTGTGCATTATTGTCAATATGGGTAGTTTGTCTCAATGTTGTTATCATGTATCTATGTTCTTATGGATTAATTTCTGATTTCTGAGTAACTATTTACTCAGAAATTTGCCTTATTAAAACTGATTTATTGAGTGGTAATATGTTGTGAACTATTTCCACATATTATTGTTTAGTTATTGGATTTGCTGATTTGATAATCAATATCATTTATGTGAACTACTTCCTGAGTGTTGTTGGTTTATTATTTCAGTTAAAAGGACTCAATAGGATGTGTTTTGATATCCATAATATCAGTTAATTGAACTACTTCATTAACTTGATATTCATTATAAACAAGACATATCTAAATCCCAATACTTTAATTATCTTGATCTTAGTTGGGTTAGATCTATATCTGCCTAGTTAAGATATGATTTAGATTAATTTCTTTTGCTTTCATCATAGAATAAGCTTGCATTTAGAGTAAATTCTACATTCTTTTAAGCCCTCTCCTCAAAGACGCAAAACTTTAGCTGTGGCTTGGCTGAACCCAAATCAGCTTAAGGGTCATTCTCTTGCCTGATCAACAAGAAGAAGTGATCTGATCTCCCTATCTATTGGTAGTTAAAGATACATTATAAACCAATAGCAATAGGGAGAAGGTAACTGGACCTAGTTGAACAGTCGGAGCCACCACACCAAACGGAAAAGGAGCTGCTTTAAGGTCCGGACCGGTTGGTTATCCCCCAATGTTGTTGCAGCTATTTTCGAGGCATCAACAGAACCTTTTCCCTCGTTACCTTGAACTTGGGCATACCTACCCCATCACTTGTACAAAAGCCCTAGGTCTTGTGTAGCTTAAATATCAAGGGGTATTTGATGGAAATATTTGAAGCCTAGCCCCAGGGCTTAAGTGTTTAGTGTATTTTTCCACCGAATGAAATATCCTTTCCCTACTTTAAAACTTGTCCATCTATCAGCTATCACAAGTATGGAATATTTGTACTACTCTCGTGAGTGAAAATATGAGAAGAGAAGGGGAATTAGGCTTTGGTGATAATGGGCCTTAGTCCCAAATTATTTTTGTTCATGAAAGCCTTGGCCTACTCCCTAGGACTACTAGTTTGTGTGGCAAGATTCCCTATTCATAGATCACTCTATCTGGGGTCAAAGCATAATGTCCATTAATAATTAGTAAATGGAAAACCTTAGAAATTATGAGACAAACCAAAGTCAAAATTGGAAATGATGGTATAAATGTAAATGAGATTTTCTTTGTTTCAATAATAATATACTCTATTGAACAAGGAAAACCACGTGAAGGTGTAATCTCATATGGCCCATCCCCCCTTCACATAACTCTCAATTCACCAATACCCAATATATATACTATAATATATTTGAATGGAAGACATTAAAATTAAAACATAAAAAATAGGAAAATAAAATTTTGAGAGCAACAAAAGAGAACAAACCAACTGCAAACACATAAATACATACCTCGTACTTTTCAATATTTTATATCATTAATCTTATTCATCATCCAACTCATGATATATATCATCGGGTTAATACTTAGTGTTCAAAGGATTTGCCATATCATCATCATCATCAACATATATATGATCATGTAGAACATTCTCTTCTACATTTATTTCAACTCCTTCAAGATATTCATCCAACACAATGTCAATATCATCTAGTTCATCCAAATTAGCTTTGTATTGATTAACATATATTCCTTGAACTTCTTTAACATCTTCGTCTAACACGCCATGAACCGCCTGCTCCTGTATATCATCCTCTTCTTCAATTTCATCTTCTTCTGCTACATTAAACTTTATGGACATTCCTATGGGTCATATCTAACAACATATGACCAGCCTGCTTTACCTGGAACATCTACGTAAAATACTTGCTCATCTCTGATCTTAGCTTAAGATTCCTTGTATCAACTGTCATAAATCTGTTAGCATGTGCAATAACAATTCTATGAGGGTCACATTCATGCATTCATGCCATGAATCATTTGACATCGAACACAACTAACTTGAATGATTTAAAATCACATTCAATTATTTTATGTAGATATCCATACTATTTATTTTTAGATGTGTATAGATGTTTGTTACCTCTATAGGAAACATTGGTAACCTAAAAAAAAGTAGTTTTCCCACTATCATAATCTATCCTATTATCCAACCTTTTGATGTGAAATTTTTGGCCATTGCACCACATTTTGTTGATGTGTTTCAACTTCAATATGTCAAACACATAAAATATGCATTTCCAATTGATAAGCATATTTATACTTGGAAATTTATCAAATTAAGAAAAAAAAAATCATATGCATCAATATAGTTGTAAAAAAAACTTACTATGGGTGAATATGCTTTGCTGACAATTTTTTAAACGATATGCTAAATCAATTTCCCTCTATGTAGTATTGGTATCTCCACTATGTTGAGCTTCTTTTACCAATGTAGTCACACCATACCATGATAACCCACCATCCAATCGAGATTGTTTGAAATGTATAAATTTATTGCATCCCACTCTCGACTGATTGTATTAAAATAAAACAATTCACATATATACAATTAGGTACCATGTTATACCTTCATAATAATATATTATGAAATAAGACTAAAAATTAAATAAGAACGATATACATAAAATGAAAAAAGTCAAGTGTACTATAAATATCAACTATTCACTTACATCTCACTTTCCACATTCTACCTTCCCGCAATAGGGGCTCCCCTTCAAATTTTTCCATGGAGTTGACATCCCAAATGTGATCCAATAAACTAATACTTTTTCTTATTGCAGGACTGTATTGATGTATATAAATCATGGTTTGATATACCATATATCCCTCTACCATAGAACCCTATGGACATGTTTTTTTTTCGTTTGTGATGAAATCCTTCAATGATTTTAAGTGGCTCTCAACCATCCACATTGTTCTGATGTATATAGGTCCACCATTTTCAATATCCTTGAATTTGTGTATGAGGTAGTGTTCTTATGCATTGAAAAAATCCGGAGGTAGACACTTTTTCATTTCACACATTAGATGAGGAATTTGTTTCCTCCAATACTTTATATCTTCTTTATTGATTAACTTAGATGAAAAACATCTACAAATGAAGAAATTAAATCATAAGTTTCAACAAAAATTTATATAGTACATGATGACGTGTAAAACATATGCAGTCAAATATAAATCATACAACAATTTATTGAGAAAATTATACTTTACACATAAAATTCCACCTACCTGATGTATTTGAAAATATAATATATAACATGTTTGACATTGTTTTCAAAGTTTGGTGGGAGAGATATAGGTAGAACATACTATAAAAAAAATAATGATTGATCATTATTTATTCCCAAATTAGTATAAAAAACATTAATTACTAAGATATTTCACCAATGTATAAATATATACACCAAAATAATTACCTTAATGAACATATGCCAATCATGAGTTTTTCACCCACCTAATTCACCTTTAGTTGTTAGGATATTATTTATGTTTTAAGAAAATCCAGTTGAAAATTTAATTTTTTCACTAACCTCTTTAACATAATTGCGTTGCTGATCTCTCAGTAACCATGGAAGGGTGCTTATATTTTGGCCATCTCCATCGTTATTTGAGTGAATCACACTTTTCAATGCATGATTGACCTCCTTAATATCATTACAAATCTTGAATTTTTTTTCTTTGTCTCTCCTTCCATCTAATACTGGCCATAAGGTCTCTCTCACATTCTTCCTGACATGAATTATATCAAACAAATGAACAATTTCTAGGTCCTCATAGTAGGGGAGTCTATTAAATTTCCCAAGATAACTTTTCATTCCTCGTCGAAGTGCACTATTATCAATTCCTTGATGACCTACAATTTGAATCATAGTTAAATATATTATAACAAAAATATAACATGTCAATTAGTACAATGAAGAAAATTCCATAAAAATATAGAATATCCAAAACATATCATGTATATTGATATATAGACAATTAGATCCATAACTTGAGAGACTCTATTATATTATAGCTTCCATACATGAGGTGCCATTCTCTATGGTCTTGATTTAATATCTTCTTTCCCATTGAAAATATGTTTTTCAGTACTTTGGTACCTATGGTCCTTAGAAAGGAAGTGCCTATACTCATTAAACACCTCCTTTCCTAAGCTTATTGAATGGCAATATTTCATATTAGGACCACAAACTGGACAAGTAAATTTACCATTTGTTTGAAGATCTACAAGACATCAAATCATTTTATATCGATTATTTTAAGTATGTAAAATGAAGGAACTATTTAGAAAACATACATGAAATGAACTTCATAAAGTTAATCACTATTGAAGTGTAGGGTAACATTATAACATACCACATAAATGTGTTAGCCTTTGGGCATCGTGAATTCTACATACAAGCATTGCATGGAATTCAAATTACCTTTATGCATCTACTGGTCTAGAGGTATCATACATAGTGACATAGTTCCATAACTCCACTAACTCATCAAAGAGGCTTAATATATACATTCATATCTTTGACTTGGTAATTACTTAATTAATTGAAAATTACTAAATATATGAGTAAATAGTAAAAAATATATAAGACATAATTGCACAAATATGAGTAAAATAAAAAATATAAGACATAATTATGAAACAAGAAAGACTAATGAAATGTTATTGGGTTAAAAATAATTATTCTAAACAAATTAATACCTCGAATAATCATTTTGAACATTATGTGCTCCCCCTTTATTGACATCCATGGACGAATATTATTGTTGATAAAAAAAATGGGGCACACTGAGTAAGTAGATATGGGCTCTCAAAATGGATTGACACTGTTAGTTGCTAATGAAAGCCTAAGATTATGAGGTTCTTCTTTAAAATTTGGCCACCTTTCCTCTATATTCCTAAATGCAAATCCATATGCAGGAATTTGAATAACACCATCTTCGCTTCGATTCCTTGCATCGTAATGTATACATTGTGTTATGCTTTTGCACCTGAACATTTTTCATACATGTGGAATTATGGGAATATAATGAAGACCCTTGCAAGGCACATTTTTTGTTACTTTATCGGTTTGATACCTACTATAATAACATTCGGGGCATTTTTCTTTTGATGTATGTTCTTTATAAAAAATAATATAATCATTAAGACATGAATTAGTAACTTGATAGTCAATTCCAATATATTTCGTAATGGAATGTAAATCTCAATATGTAAAAGAAAAAAAAATTGATGGTGGTAAATAAAATTCACCTAATAATCTACAAAATAAAAAATAGTAGTGGTTAATGTACTAAACAATTTTAATCATAAATATTGCATCAAAATGTTACAAATTAATTAAATTATGATTAATGTAGTAACATTTAAAAAAGGAGAAAATAATTACTTTATCACGTATATAGTACTAAATGTCACAAAATATATTACATACCTTAGGAGTTGTGTCATACATGTGTTTGAAAAACCATTGACAACATTTAAATTAACCAGAAGCAATACAACGAGGAGATATTTTTGAGCCTTCATTAGGAGGTTGAATTTCACTCTCAAGTACAAGTTTATCAAAAGCACAACCATGATACTTGTTGCTATCATCATCCATTCTAACATTATGAAATGTCCCTTGGATCAATCTATTTGTCCCATATTCTTCAACAATGTTATCAACATCATTATCTTCTTCCAAAGGATCATTAGCTTTATCCTAAATATTTAGTCCATGTTATTGAACATACACTTGTACTACAACTACCTCTTCCTTGTCAAGCAATGCTCTAGGGGGCCCATACTATACAATTACAATCAATAAAATAATATTAGTATATATAGAAAATATTTAAATGTCGATAAAAACATTTAAAAATATAATATATAAGGAAAAAAAGACAATAAAGACAACTTAGCTGATACTGAGAAACAAAGACAACAAACCAATGATGATGTTAGTACAATTATTAAGATATTTAAGAATATGTTGATAAAATATAAGAGAGATGTTACTTTTCATGACATGTAGGAAGTGAGACACTTTCTGAGATATATAGTCACAACGACAATAAAAAATATATTCATCTTACTTTCCATTCATCATTATAATATGATATTATTTGTTTATTTCACTTAGAGACCAGAAGTTTTAAGAGGATGGATAAGAAACCATGAGCTTGGATGAGAGAAAGAAACAAATACAATAAATCAATGTGATCATAAAGTTTGTGCAATTTAGCAAGACGTTTAAGATTATGTGAATTTTTTTTTAGCAAAAACGACCTGAAAGTCATCGAACACTTTTCACTTCATCATATCTACAAATGTACTCAAAGCTTTTGTCATATGTTTTCAATTATAAACTTTGAAATCAGTAACCAATGTAAGAAAATTAGATAGGATCCCCAATTTTTTTAGGCAAGTGGTAGGGAAACGACTAAAGGTTTGTTTTTATAGGCAACCCTTATTTACTAAGGCATGCTGTCAAATATCTCTCCTTTTACACAAAATTGGGTATTCTTTCTTTTTTACTACTTATTTCATCTGACCAAAATGTAAAAAACTAATTCCTTTGTACTTAGTGGTAAGTGAATATTATATAATATATCATCCCTATTTCAAAGGGCATTCAAAATGGAATGTTTTACCTTGCATGAGTGATAATACGTGAGATAAATTTGGAAACAATAGGCATTGATGATTTATCAAACATTTCATTCATCTACCCTTCTCCTAGAACTATTATAGCTTTGATATTACTTCAAGTTTTCTCATAATTTACAGGCAATGAGATCCTTTAGTTATACCAAAAATAGACTTTATATAGAGAATTCTTGACTCTGTATCACTTGGGCTTAAAAAGTTCATTGTCACCTAAGATGTTTTGAAACTGCAAGTGCAAGGCTTGTGTCCCATACTTTTTTCCTTAAAAAATGAGAAAGAGTCCCTTTTATGAGCGAAATAGATTGGGGTTAGGAACATAACATTTTAATAAATTGTGGTTTATAAATTTAAACTTTCTAATAAATAAAACAATTTATTTTTTATATAATCTATTTCATAAATAATGTTCTTTTATTAATTATCATCTTACCTAAATTAATAAAATGGACTCCTTTTATCTTTATCCAATCATGTTTTGTTATAATAATTTGATTTTTAATCAATTCTTTATTTCATTAATTTTTTAAGATATATGTATCTTATTATTTTGTCTTATTAAATTTAAATACAATATATCATGTATTTATTTTCTTATTTCCTATAAAAATGTATTGATTATGCCCATATTTTAAATTATGTGCATGATATACTTTAAAAACTTATTAATAATGCTCTATAAAAACCAATTAACCTCTAAATCCCCTAGGTCCTAATTGACCCCCTAAACATACATTACCCCCCTAACACCTTAACCCCATTCCCCTAAGCCCTTATACCCCTAATCTGTAATCCCTGAACCCATAAACTAATTAACCCCTTAATCGACCGTAGTGAAAATAATCAAATAATATTTCTCCACATCAAGATGACAAGATAGATCAAATACATCCCAAAAGAATATAAAATACATTTACAATAGAAAGACAATACAATTTACAATACAAAGACATACAATCTAAAATACAATACACATATAAACATGTACAAAAAAATCTACAATAAAAATACATAGAATGAATAACTTACTAATGGATGACAATCATGCCCACCTTCAGCGTGTCTATGTTCTTTACAATGCCTTTTAGTTGTTGTTATTATAAGTCTCCCTACATTAAATCCCTTGCACTTTCTACAAGGTAAATAACATTTTCAATCCTAGGAAGTTGTCGATGTCAAACCCACATATCCTTGGCCTCCTTGAGGAATGTTATGTGACATTTTTTGTCACCAAAATTTCACTAGTTATATATTATTATTAATAAATATATTGATATTAATATTAATATATATTAAAAATATTATATATCATATTAATATTAATATTATATTTATTATAATTAGTTATACTCAATGTAAAGTGGTCCCATATTAGATGTTCTCAACGGAAAACAATTGTTGACGATGGAATTGAATGTTATTGAATGGTTCCTTGCAATTTAACAGATATTGGACAACACGTCAGACATTTGATATTGGAAAAAACATCAAACATTTGACAGTTAAAGAGCTTCCCTCAGATATTCGATGGTCAGAACTCCTGTTAGATTTGTAGCGACCATCAGGATTTAAAAATAAAATAAAATATACAATCAACTTCTGACATTTTTTCTTATTTTATCTATTTCATCGGATTTTGTCGTCGAAATTTATTCCCATGTGTATTAGTGAAAGAATAATAATAAAAAAAATGTGAGCTACAACCATACAATTAGCCACAATGCTCAAACACAAATTTGGGAAAAAGCCATTGTACCTATGATAAGACAACAACAAAAAAATAACAGTGAAATTTCTCCAAGGTATGAACATTTTTCCAATTTATTTCTTTATATGGATCAATTATAGTAATAGAGCTACCACCTCAATGGTTAATTGGAAATATTGGCAAATCATAAATCAAAGAAATATATTTTATCGACCAAATAATATATTTTTCAGATTAAGGAAAAATATTCCCGGCGACAACAAATTATTTTCTCCATTGAATACCATTTTATAATATTATAACTTCCATAATTATGGTCATAAGGTAGCTAATCATAAAATAAGAAAACTCAAACAAACCCCTAAGATTAGCTAAACAAAAGAACAACCTAAGGCAAGGTAGCGAGAAAGGAAAGAAAATTGTGGTCTTCTGTTGTATGCACAAAGATAGGGTTTCCAATGCTATCTAGATAGTAGATGTTCATAGCATATGAATGGTGATAAATATAAATTCCTTTCAGTAAAAGAAGTCAATAAATGTAATCTAACCTTTCAGAATGATGCTCCAGGTGGAATAATGGGTAAGGGTATTCTGAGTCTAGTAAATTGAGGAGGTAAAGAAAATAATGTTATATTTGTTGAAGACTTGAAACATAATTTGGTAAGTTCTTCTCAGATGTGTGCTCAAGGATATGATTTTTATATTCATTATAAAAACTTTGAAATTAAAGTTGCAGACATAGATCAAATGGTGGTTGAATCTATTAAAATAAGCAACAATGTTTATGTTCTAAAAGAAAATATTGAAAAATGGTTGTTTGAGTAAATTTGATGAGAATTGGTTATGGCATACAAGATTGGACCATCTAAATTTTGACTAGATTGTGAATCTAATAAAAAATAATTCTATCAGGGACTTGCCAAAATTTTTGCAGCCTAATAACACAATTTATAAATCATGCCATATTAGGAACCAAATCAATATTCACTTCCAATTAAAGGAAAATTCTTCCATTAGTACATTACAGTTGGTTTATAGGGACTTTTGTGGTCCTTCAAGAAGTCGAACACAAAATAGTAAGTTGTATTTTACGCTAATTAGTCATGATCATTACATTAGAATAATTTTGGTTACATTCTTTAGGGAAAAATCAAAATCCTTTGTTGTTGAAAATGAAATTGACTGCAAGATAAAGTGCGTAATATCTGACAATGTTGGAGAGTTAACCTCTAAAGAATTTGATGACTATTTTAAGCTACATGGCATTAAAAGGCAGTTATCCAATTTAAAAAATGAACAACATAGTGGTCTCACTAAAAGAGCTAATAGGTCAGTGCAAGAACTGGGAAGAGGAATGATGGATGAGAGGAATATACCATAGATATTTTGGGCTAATCATTTTAACCATTAATTGTGGAAATCATTGAATAAATTAATAACTGAAATTATGACTAAATATATTACAAGACGACAAAATTGAGACAATTAATTAATAATTAAGCTAAATACGACTAAAAGTTTGTTGCATTATAAGATATTGTAAATTTTCCATTATTGGTCTTCGACTGACTATTGCTCACCGACTGAAAAATGGTCCTTTATATACAAATTTTATTTGTTGTTTTAGTAAATAATTAGCCATTTTGTAATAGTGTTATAACATATATAACATTTTCTATTATGTGACTACCCAAGAAATATACCTTCATCTATTCTAGCATAAAACTTACCAATATTCTCATCATTATTCTTGATTTAGCACTTGCTTCCAAATACCTTTAAGTGTTTGATGGTTGTTGGCTACCCATACCATAGTTCATAGGGGGCTTTATCATTATTTTTCCTAAAGTGAATTTTATTTAAAATGATTAGCCCAAACACAACAAAATATACTACTACATGATCGCTGAGAAAACAAATTAACAACCAAATAAATATGACTGGAATGTTGGTCACGTTATAAGATACTATAAATTCGCTACTAATAGTCATATATATGAAAATTTTAGTCATCATTTCAAAGTAATTAATGACCAAAGAAATATGAATAAATTTCAATAGTGTTATAAGATACGATAAATTAACTACCAACAATCATATATATGAAAGATTTAGTCATCATTTGTACTAAAAAAATTATCATTTACAATAATCATTTATCATTTTTTGGTAGTTTCATATTCATAATCTAAACGATTCATTTATTAGTTTATATTCATTTCATTTATTTTCATTAATAGTCATTATAAACTACTGATTTAGTAGTTGTATATTCATTTTATTTGTGTTCATCATTAATCAATATAAACTACTATAGATTGATTTCACATGTTCAGTATTAATAAACATAAATACTTTAGTATCATTGTGTGACTAAAAAAAGGGCCATATAATGTGTGCGTTCATCTAATATGAAAAATCAAATTTACATATGTTAATTACAACAATAAATAATATCAATTACAACTATACATAATTTCAACCACAAATTATATTATATGAAATGTACTACGATATGATTTTCCAACTACATTTTGGTTGGACTACAATTTACGCATGAAATATTATTTCATCACTTCAAAACATTATCATTGTGTTGCCAAGGCATTGCAGGTGAATTCACCAACCCTGAAGACTTGACCATCAGTTTGTATGTGTGTGTCTCATGTGAGATATTGGCTTTAAGGGTATCACTAGACTAGTTCTCTCCTCTCTCACGTTTTGCATTTTCTGCTCCAGTGTTTTTGTTCTCATCTTTCTTCAATTCTTGCTTCTTACCATCGATACCGAGTTCATGTTCTAAAAATAAAAGAAGATACAATGCATGGTATAAGACATGAAATACGATGAACACTGACATATACTTTAAAGTAGACTGTAAAGTATTTAAAACATATAATTGAACATCGACAATGTCATTGTCAATTTTACCCCCCCCAAAAAAAAAACTCGAACAAGTTTTGTTTAGTTCTGAGATAGTAACCACTATGTGGTGTGATGACCTACATAAACAAAGTAAATAAAATATCGCCATAGAAAAGACACTCTTAGGAAATTAGTATTCAACCTTTAGGAAAATATAATTCACTAGTACAAAATGGATAATTTGTTACTAAAAAACTGACTAAAATTTTCGTATAAATGACCATATTTTATTTGGTGACCAGTAGTAGCTAATTTACAGTATTTTATAACGTAACCAACTTTTCGTCGTATTTATCCTAATTGTTAATCAATTATCACAATTTTATCATCTAGTAGTATATTTAGTCATTAATTTCATCATTGATTTAGTCATTAGTTATCACAGTTAATGACCAAATACACAACAAAATATACTACTAAACGATCACCCAAGAACACCAATTAATAATAAAAAAATATGACCATAATGCTGGTCGTGTTATAAGATACTATAAATTAGCTACAAATAGTCATTTATATGCAAATTTTAGTCATCGTTTGGAACCAATTAATGACCAAAGAAATATGGTTTAATTGATTCTGTATTTTAAGATATTGTAAATTAGCTACGAATATTTGTATATATGAAAAATTTATTCGTCATTATAATCACAGATTTATCATTTACAGTAGTCATTTATCTTTTTCTAGTACTTTCATATTCATTATATACACGACTGATTTAATAGTTTATATTCATTTCATTAACTTTCATTAATAAACATTATAAACGACTAATTTAGTCATTGTGTATTTATTTTATTTGATTTCATCATTAATGAATATAAACTACCAATTTAGTATTTTTCGATTGATTTTATGTGTTCATTATTAATTAGCATAAATTAATTAGTATGATTTTGCGACTAAATTAAAAAAATGCAATATAGTGTGCATGTTTATCATAAAGTTACATATGTTAATTACAATACTAAGTGATATGAAGAAAAAATATAAATAATGTCAACCCCATAAATTATATTATATGAAATGTAAAGTATAACAATATGAGTTACCAACTTAACATTGGTTGGACTACAATTTACACATGAAATATTCTTCCATCACTTCAAAACATTATCATTTCATTGCCAAGGCATTGTAGGTGATTTCACCAAATCTAACAACATGAAAATCAATTTCTATGTGTGTGTCTTATGCAAAATTTTGGCTTTAATTGTATCACTATATCGATTCCCTTCTCTATCTCTTTTTGCATTTGTTTCTCTAGTGTTATTGTTCTTCTCTTTCTTCAATTCCCGCTTCTCACTACCAATACTAAGTCCCTCTTCTAAAAATGAAATAAAATACAATGTAGAGTATAATACATGAAAGATTATGAAAATTGGAACATAAGATATATAAAATATTTATATGACATATATCTCAACGTCAACAATGTCAATGCCATTTTTCACCAGAAAAGAAAGAAACTTGAACAAGTTTTCTTCGGTTAGGCAATAGTGGCCACTATGTGCCCATATGAAGTATATGAACAAACAATAAAATGTCACCATAGAAAAGATGAACTTAGGAACTTAGTATTCAACCTTCAGGAAAATCTTAGGCATAATCATGCCAACTAAGTTACATGCTAAAAAAATCTAGTTGTAAATAACTTGTGAAAACAAATGGAAAGAAAAAGAAAACATTAAAATAAATATTGTATGATAGTAGGCTAGAAAATTGCATCAGAGAAGAAAAAAATTATCCTATAATTACCCTTACATGTGGTTGGGTAACGTGCCCTAATAATCTGTTATCATTATAGTGCATAGGACGTAAATCTCCTACTAACATAATAATTGATTGGTTTCATCCTGGCCTTGCTTCTTCTTTGTGAGTCCAAAAACTAAAAACAAGTCCATTACTAACTACTTGTACTCCATAGTGTCCTTTTCACATGTTGTCTCCACATACCCACCAAAAATGTCAGATATGTCAAACAAATGGCATTTTGGAATTGTTTCTAAAACTATGTCATTTACACTCCCTCCTAATGTATCTAAGCAAATGTATCCACTTGATTTTCTTCTTTCATATTCATTTACATCCTTAAAAACATTTGTCTCAGAAACCAAAACAGCTCCAATATCTCTAGACCCTAACACTCATCCATATTTACGAGAAATCGTAAGAATTAATAGTCTCTTATGATCAACCAACTAGTCTTAATATATATTTTTTCTTCTTTCCATTCTCAATGCACATAAAGTGATATTTGATTAGCGAGTCCACAATCTTCCATTAAAAGTGACAATTCAATTATTTTTCATGAAATTTCTCCATGCAACCTTTTATTTATTTCCCTAAGAAAGTAACTCTTGCATTATTATATCAGAGAGCATGTTTCATGTGCCATAGAAAATATTAATTGCAAGATATTATGGTTACTATAGAAAAAATAGAGCTAATATTACTACAAATGTATAATGAAACAAAAGAGTTAAGAAAAAAAAAAAAATTGTTAAAAAGGGAAACATTTTGAATGTTAAAGTCCCATGTATCATTGAAATAAGAATTTTTGGTGGCTAAGAAATAGTTCCTTTCTCATAAAAGGCTTATGCCGAGGAAACAATTTCTGCATTCGATAAGGTGGTGTTGGAAGGAAATTTGGTGAGAGCAAATGTGGCATGAAGAATCAATGATAAATGCTAACTTTTGGCAAACATAAATAATATACCTAACAATATCAGGTTATTTTCTAGATGATTAAATATGTTATAGATGTTTTGTAACATAAGATCATATGAACTTAAACTGAGTGGTTTTAAGATCACGATTATGATGTTCCATATATCAAAATATTACATGAGATATATACACAATATTCCTTTATTTTTTGTTGAATACATTACCCTTATTTTCAATGAATCTCATAAGGATGAACATGTATTTTCTTTCTATACCATGCCTGAGCATGACTCATGGAAAGAATCTCCAAGTGGATCAACATCAAGATGGACCATGAAGTACTGTAAGGATCTCAGTATAGGTAATTCCAAATATGAAAATTACATTGTTAAAAAGGATTCTAGTAATGGAGTGAATGTAAAAAAAACATCATAGGCTTACAAAAAATGCAACCCCATAATTTTCTTAAGGAGATTAGTTGCAAAGTAGATAAAACTGGTCAAAATGGTATTTCAATCCACATGGAAAATTACATTGTTGAAAAGGATTTTGGTAATGGAGTGTACGTAAACATAACATTACAGGCTTACAGTAGAGGCATCCCCATGATTATCTTAAGGAATTTAGTTGCAATGTAGATAAAACTGGTCAAGAGGGTATTCTAGATTAGATACTTGAGGAAACTCTTAAATTGACTTCTACAAAAACTAGCATTATTCGATGAGGAATGTAATCATGAAACTGAAAAGGAAAAATTGCAAGGGAATAAAGTGTAACAGTATCGATGATATTTACTTGAATCTAGAATCACATTTTGACCAGAACAGATGCATATCATATTTTGGGTATTTTGAATAGGGTCATATCTATGAGAGATATGGCACTTAGAAGGATTATTTTGTTGATAATCAATCAGACGAGCTAAAAAATGAGTATGATATGGAGGAAAATGGGTGTGAATGTTATCTTACGATACTCTCTTTGTAGATAAACTTTCACCATCTGTAAGATGTTTTGCACTATGGGAAGCCAATTTTGTACCTACTTTCTGAAGAGGTATTCCGTTACACCAAAACCCACAGGTGTTGGTAAATGTTCCAAACTAGTAACTAGGATCCCCAGGGTGGAAATTATGGATGCCATAGAGGTGGGTGATTCTTCCAACACCCCCCTCAAAAGCAACTCGGGGGAATTGAACCTGGGTCTAGGGTCTGATACCATGAAGAGGTTTTCTGTTACACCAAAACCTACCCTGAAGAGGTTTTCCATTACACCAAAACCCGCAGGTGTTGGTAAATGTTGCAAACTAGTAACTAGGATCCCCAGGGTGGAAATTATGGATTCCATAGAGGTGCGGTGATTCTTCCAACACTTTTTTGCATTTCCTAAATTATTTAGACCCGCAACATATACATTTGGTAAGTATTGCTGTTCATATTCTTGAGGCTTTCATGGAATAAAGTAGTCCTTCTGCTACATTATTTAGATATTTGGGAGGTTTAGATGATGCAATAACATGGTTTATATTGGAATTTTCTTTTGTAGATAAGGTCCCAAGGAAACATGAAGAAGAATTGAAATTATATGGCAAGGAAAATTCCTCTATAAATAATGCTGGTCACATAGAGAAGTTTCATTCTCATCCATTGGTTTCTTATCAAAGCAGAAGGTTGATGAAAGCTTTTCTTCGGGCTATATCCCTTGGAACATCCACACCAGGTAGTAAAACTCACTTTTATGGATCACAAGTGAGCACATTTCCATTTTCTATGTGTACAATATTCAAAAGAGAAAAAGACTTCAGTGGTGGGATTTTTTCACTCGCAGCAACACTGATGAGTAATATTATTCAGAAATACCCTACTTGTCTTTATATTCTTGATGTTGTTGGTCTACCTAAAGTTTTTCTAGATTCTATCATAGATGGAGTCCTTTCTTCTATTGAAGCAATTACTTGTATTACGTAGTGTTTGTATGATTTGTGCCTTAACAACCTTTGTCTTGAGGCCATCAAAGGTTGAAATGGTTTACAACTCTTTTTAAATATTTTGACCTCTAGATCCTATTTATGGGCTATGAATGGTAATATTCTAGGTTCTATCTCTTATGGCATAGATGAACTATTTCAACAAGATGCTTCTGTGAAAGTGATTGGTGTTGACATGTTCATTAAAATTTTAAACATCATTTCATATATGGGATGTAGTATTGAAGCATCTGCATTATTTGTAGAGTCTAGTGGTTCTTTTTCTCTTGTTCCTATGGAGATTGATTTGGAAGAGAGAGCAACTACTTTAGTTGGTAGAGGAGGTTCATCAACACAAGAGATTTATGGGCAAGTGTTTGAGGTCTCTTGAAAATACATCTTTGAATATCAAGGAATTTCTTCTAAAATGTATTAGTGATGTTGTGTGTGACTTAGAAAATGTTCTTCAAAATTCATATACTTGAAATTTATTCATCAAGAAAGTGGGAATTGAGGCTATTTTACATTCGTGTAGTTTTCCTCTTCTGTGTTTGTCATATTAAATTGGTCAAAATATCTATGTTTATTTTAACAAATTCTCTCCTCAACACTCTTATGCTCTTAAAAGAACTATTTGTTCTTATTTTAAAGATAAGCTTAGGATGGAAATTTCCTTCTTGGAATTTGTCGCTAGAACTAAGTTGTTAGGTGTTGAAGGATTAAACTGACTAAATATATTAAGATGTATGTAAGTCCTTGAAAGTATTATGTCTTTATCAAACTTCCTTTTAAAAAATACTACAACAATGATGTCTTATTTGGGATATGAAAATTTAGAGATCATAAATGATATTGGGGCTATTTACAAGGAAGTACTTTGGCATCTTTCCCTCGTTAGTGATGCAAAGGTGGATCCTGAGAAAGAGGTTGAAGGGGGAGATATTAAAGGCCTATATATAACATAAAATATTGGAAGAAGGGAGAGAAATAATTATAGAAACACAATTTTGGCTTGAAATGTAAATATTGTGTCTATAAGGAATGGAATAACATGTAACTCTAGTGTTGGACCTGAACAACTTTTGAATATACATCTAGGAGAACCATTACAACATTGTAGTCAAAGGAAATATGCAAATTATTGGAGAAGAATAAGGAATCTTGTTCTTATTTAGCGAGATGTAGATGTTTAATAAATTGATATCAGAAGTCCTAAAATTTTAGGAAAAATGATCCAAATTTATGAGACTAAACAAGAGTTTCCTAAAAGTGACTATTAAATATTAAAGATATTTCAATGTTCTTTGGAATCATTTTTTACCACTCTTATGAAAGGATTAATTTGTCCCCACCATCGATGAGCTAACACTAGAATTTTCAGCATAACAACAAAAATATTGGTAGCTTCCCTTGCCAAAGTTTATCATGACAATGTTAGCTTTAGTGGGCAGTCTCATATAACACGACTGAAGTAATCACTCTCTGCAAAGTTCCAGTACCTAGGAAGGTTGTGGATGAAATGGCCCCAATTATTTATGATAGCAGAAGGCATGTATGTAATACAGTGATGGATAATAATTTTCATGCATATGGTACTATTAAGGAGTTTCTCATTTCATTTAAGGCAACAACTGAGCTACCAGGGACACTTCTACAAGTCTCACTGTCGATTATGGAAATTGATTATGTGCAACAGTGTGAGTATGAAAAGTTAGAGCATAGCTCATGGTTTCTAGAGAACTTACAAAGTTATTTCATATTTTGGAATGCCTGGTCAATTATTCTATGCTTCTATCACCCACCTATCATCATCCTTTCTATCGCAACTAGTAGCTCAAATTATTTCTAGTGGGTCTTGCTCTGCTCCAAGGGACCCTGACGCCTTTGTCCATATGTTACAATATGAGGTGATAGATGTTGTTCCTCATTTATGGAACCACTCATTATTCCCTTATTGTAAAACAAATTTGATTACATATGTAATAACTATCATCAATCATATATATTCTAACGTAAGTGATGTGAAAAGTAGGAATGGATGTCTTATAAGTGAAAATAAATGTTTTATGGCTCCTCCTCCTGATGAATATTCAATCTCCTTGGTTGTGGAAATGGGCTTCTTGAGGGAAAGAGCACAGGAAGGCTTAAGGCATGTAGAATCAAACAATGTCAAAATGGCCATGAAGTGGTTGTTCTGTCATCCTAATGAGCATGGGCAAGAAACTAGTGATGTTTAAGAAGTTGTTGCTTTATCATTGAATAGTTATATGGAGTCCCCCAAGGATTATACGAGTGAGGTAGATGTACAAACGAATTTTTAGTTCCTGAAGCTCCACCGCGTTAATATATACTAGCTACATCTATGAGACTATTACATAGTACATATTCACTAGCATTTCACTTGATTGATTTGATTTTAACTTTGTGTAAAAAAAATAGAGCTCAATATCGTCTCATATTAGTTTCACATCTTATAAAAAAGTTAACATATTTAAATTGGATAGTTCTAAAATAGGTATTGGTCGCATAAATATAATTTCTCATATTTTGGCTTTAGTTCTGGTAGAGGATGGTAGTGAAAGGAAAATTGTTGTAGACAATGGTATTGTCAGCATTACATTAAATATTTTGATGAAATTCAATATTATAAATGTTGCAGTTGGAAATATTTTAGTTTTGAAGTGGCTGGCTGCTTTATTACTTGTACTAGATCACATGTTGTAATGTAATCCTCTAATTTCACTAGATGGTCTAGATTCAATAGGAATTGTTGAAAATTCTCTTGTCAAGGCTTTTAAATATGTGACTTTGTCTACTATTATCTCTGCAAAAGAAGATAAAATCATGAACTTAGATACTTTTAAATAGGATAAGAATACATTTGCAGGGATTTTAGGAAAGAAATTGTGTTTCACTAGTATTGATGAGCATGAGATGGAATTTGATATTACTTGTAATTTAATATTACACCGTGTTCCTTTAACTACAATGTTGGTTGTCCTTTAGTTATGTGTTTCGATAAGAATGTAGCATCTTATATAAATTTATTTTCTTGAAACCATAATCTTGATTCACCTTTTCAGCCTTCCTAGAAGTTGTGTATTCCTAGGGTTCAACAACGTGGCGGTGGCCATCATACATTGCCTGCTTGAGGATCCTCAAACTCTTCAAATTTCCATTCAAGTGGAGATACGGTAGAGTATAATGAGCCTTATAAATCATCATGAGAATTCTATAACTCGTTCGCAATTCTTGACATCTATGGCTCTAGTTATTTCAAGATATCGTTCAATTTTCATACAGCTTACAACCTCAAATTGTCAGTTAGAATCTGTTGAGGGGGGTCTCAATATCATTTTAATTGAGAAATAAATGGACAAGGACAAGGGGAGAGAGAACGAAAAGGAAAAGTATAGAAATAAAAATGAATAAATTTAATAGGTTGAGACTCATATACCACATCTTAACTATGTGGAAGTCCATGAGTTACTGGGGAGGTTGCATGATGGTTTAGTTAAATATACAAAGGTGCGTAAGAACGTTCCTTGTAGCTTTACACAAGTGATATACCATCTACTGGAGATCATCCTTCACCATCCACTTTCAAGTAAACACAAAAAATATATAGGTCCTATAGTATGTATGGAGGTTGATGAAGGTACTTTCAAGCATAAAGGGAAATCAAAGGTTAATGAGATAATGAAACCAATAGGTGATGGGGTTTCTAAAAGTTCTACATAGTTGGAAAAAATGAAACTTTTCTTGAATTTTACGAGTGATATTCTTCTTATGTGTGTACATGTAGTAGTTTTTTTTTCTCCAATGTGATTCAGAGCCTCTCCTATGATCTAGGCCTTGCTTCCTAGAAAAAGACCTCATAGGGAATAATCAAATTTTGTATCATGTGTTGCATCAGCTTTTACCATGCAAACTTGTTACATTGAAAGGAAATGATTATCAATGGAGAGAAAAATTGTTTGGAAAAGCTTATTGGTTGTTGGTTTTTCTATGTTTTATATCCATGGAAGGATGAAAATGACAAGTTTGTGACATTGTGAGGGCATTGTCAGGAGATGAAAATTCTGAAAAAAAAAATTAATTTTAAATCATGTGAGGCTTACTAATAGAAAGCTATCATCTTTTGTTGATTTAGTGACTTCACTTCTTTCAAAACATTTACATGGAACCATGAAAACACCACAATAATTTCCTGATATGGAAAAAACAATGAGTGATGTTGGGATGGTTCATAACAAGTACATTTTGGGTGATTAATTTAGATCATTGAGAAGTCCCTAGACTTATAAATATTATATTGAAGTCTTTGGAGGTCTTAACAAAAGTTGTTAACTGATCTAGGCAATAAGTTTAGAAGACTGAAGGTAGTAATAAACAAAAATCTCTAGTTGTAGTTGAAAGGCCACAAGGTCAAACGATCTTGACTTATAATGGTGAAGAAACTTGACTAGCGTGTGGTCAAAATATAGAGAGGGGAGAGAAATAGTTAACTTTTTTAGCACAAAATGAAGGGAATAGTAAAGAGATTACATCAAAGACAATAAGGGGTCAAGAAGAAAATCAGAATGGGAGAATGGAAAATGATGTGGCTACATCAATGGATAGAAATGTATAGGCTCACCCTATAGTGGAACATGGATTGGAATTCATGTATGCAGTTGAAGTAGATGCAATTCTACGTGGTTTAGATGTTGTCAAAATGAATTTCCAAATTGCACACAGTGTATATGATTTCACTCCTACAGAAGATGGATATGGTGATAGGGGTCACAATGGTAAGGATAATCATTAATTTTGAATAGGTTAATCGAGGTGATGATGGTGGTGAGGAGGATGGAGGAGAAGAAGGTGTCTCTCCTATGTCATTATCTGATACAACTATGGAGCACCATGAAGATAATTTTTCAAGGGATGAATATGGTGATGATATAGTTGGGGAAATGGATGAAAATTTTCATGAGAATCATCATGTGCTTGAGGTAAGGTAGATGGAAAGGAAAGATACAATAGATCAGTTGAAATTATTGAGACATCTTCCAGGTGGTAATTTCATAGATATGCTTGCGGAACGTTTTTAGGCAGCCCATTTCAATTAGTTTTTGTTGATCACCATCACGAGCAGGCTATTATTGAGTGACTTAGATTAGAACTTAGAGGTGATTTTCATCATTCTCTACTTACCAAGCCTAACTTGTCTAACAATCCAAGTCAACTAACCTGGGCTACTACTGGAAGCATGTCTAGAGATGCAAATGTTGTATTTGTTGGGAATCTTAATGTTACTCACTTTCACATGTTTGATGCTCCTTCAACCCCCTGAACATGCTAGGGGTTTTGCTTTTGGTGACCATAGCATTGGACGTTCACTATCATTACATGATATTTGTGTCAATACTTTTTACTTATCAAGAAGAATAGCTGTAGGTGATGGATGGTGGATTAACAAAGGTCGATCACATGCAGAGGATCAAGTAGTAGTCATGTCCCAAGAATTAGAGGATAAATATATTCATCCATTGCATAAATTAACTAAAGCTAATGATCATCCTAGACAAGGTTTGGTTGATGGTAAAAATCCTTGTCGTGGCGGAAAAAGTCGTTTGTGCGGACACAACTGACCTCCCTAGGAGTCTAAACTCTCTAGCGACAAACAAGACAAAATGGAGTGATCTTTCTCTAAATATACCTTTTAAAACATGAAAACTACAAGTGTTTAGGCTTACCTTATTCCAAAACGCTGTTGTTGTAGTCCGTCCTTGCCGATCCGGATGAGCTCCTCCTTCACATCAATTCCTGCAACCACAAACAATCAAATAATTACCAAGCACTTGCATTTCATATAATAAAACATACATTCAACATGCAGACCAAGGAACACATGAAATAACTCATTAACACAAGCTATTGAGAAAAATAAACCAGTTTGTATTAATAACGAAACAAAGAAACTCTTACAACCTGGCCTTGGTGTTGTGCAAGTTCCTCCCAGGGTCCATCAAGGGTTTTCCTCTACTTTGACAAAGCTCACCCACTTCCAAGTAGAATCAAGCAAACACAATCTCTCCTCACAAGGTTCTAAATGGGAGTCCTAATTCCTGCAGCATTTACCCAAAGAAAATGTATAGCTCCAACCTCCCCTCCCTCTGGCTCAATGTCTTTATTTATAGTGCTGTAAAGAGGTTATTCAGGTCCACCATCAATGGGATAATCCCCCTCTTTGGGTGGGATAGCTCCCTTATTGATGGGATAAGTTCCTCCTTAATAGGGATACATGAACCAACTGGAGGCGCATCCATTTCATCAAACCGACCTCTAGAAAGTTCTAGAAGTAACCACAAGTAACTTTTTTAAGATGAAACTTGTGCATTTTGCCTTTTACAGAAGGACGCACCTGTCCCTTAACATACAGAGCGTCCAAGGACGCAGCTTTTGTGAACATTGTGAGCGTCCCCGCAGGTAAGGCTAGAGAGAACCTGCGACCCCAGAGATAAACACATTTTTTACAAGACTTTCTCTCTTCTTTGAGTTTGAGATGGATAGCAGAGGCATAAGACTTGCCTAAGAGGGTAGCATGACTGTTGATTTGAGCCATACTAACTGTAAGTAGTCATGGTGACATTTTTTAGTGTAACAGATTGCCCCCTAAAGTGCGAAGCCTGGAATAGATTAGGGTTTTGTAATTCTAGGAAGGGTGAAGCGCTTTATCATTTCAAGGATTGTCTTGTGGATGACCTGGTTGGAACCTGCAATTTTCAACACAAAATACATGTATAAGATTATATCATCACTGAGGTAGGCATTCCCATACTCAGATTCAAAACTTTAACTAATGGACTAACTACTCTGATACAGGAATGATCTTGCAGTACATCATTTTTATAGACTTTTGTAGACACAGTATGGACGCAGCCATCTGTTTATGATTAGTCTACATAGATAATGAATACAAAACTCCTTGCAGCCTGGATGGTAGAAACTAGATCCAGGGTCTTCACTTCTACTTCCCGAATTGGTATGATTCTAGCCATGTGATTAAACGATTTGATGTCGAACATGGTAGAAACCACTTGATTACCAGTCGATGATGTAAACTATTAACAAGCGTGAGAGAGACCACCAGTAATGTCAATGGTTCTCAAAGTACCAAGCACAACCTGTGAAATGTGAATAGATGTTCTGATGTCGAACACTTCACGGAATCCTTTGATCGAAAGTCAATGATGTAAACTGACGTCAAAGGCGAGAAACCTGCCATTGATGCATGCAGACTTCAAGGTACTGTCGATTCCTAAGTCATCTTTCTAGATAATGTGTCGATGTCGATAGAAAGCGACCCGTTGCAGGCAAGCCCGCAACACGAAATCATTGTTCAAGTTGAAGAAATGTTGCTGTAAGGACTGACTCAGGGATGGTCAAATGGATGACAAGTATTTTGCAGATGAAAGTTTTGCTCGCAGACCTCTTGAACACATAACGACATGACAGATGGCTTGGTGACGAATAACTCAAAGTTAATCCCCGGAACCCGGTTAAAGACTTTCAAAGTGGTTTGATCAACTGTGAGGTAAAAGATTTCCCAACCCAGGTGAATGAAAAAAGTGTCGTGTTCAAGAGTGGTAATAAAGTTTCTTTTGAGACAAAAGGTAACAAACAGGTTCATTCTTCTCTCTTTTCCCCCACCATTTCTGGCAAGTACCTCTTTATTTTTAACAAGCTTGAGGAGGATAACATATGCTTGATTGTAAGCTCATCCTTCGGACGAGTCCAACCTAGTTTAAATTCGAACCCTAGGAAGGAGTGGTTCGTTCCTGTTTGTAATTGAACAGGTCCTCTACTGTAAAAGTTTAACGAGCCCAGTATAGGAGAAACTCGGCGTTTTTCAATTTTAGAGAGTCTGAAAAAACTAAAGGAGACTCCACGTTGAACTTTTTCGTATATTTGTGTCCCTCAAGCCCGAAAAAGTATAAAATAATACCTGGGGGAACCGCTTGATCTTGCGACCAAGGAGTACTTTCATAATAGTGTCGTTGACCTGAAAAGTAAAAAGCGATCAAGGACACGTCATTTTATTTCCTTATCGAGTTTGAAACGACAAAAACCCGGCAATCTTTTCCTGATTTTGCGGTCAGAAAAGAGCTAAAAGGGGACCGTCTTTTAATTCCGTTTTAACGAGTGTAAAAGAAACGCTCGGCGATCTTTTCATGTTTTAGGAGTCAGAAAAGGGCTTAAAAGATGACTCTGATATTTTTGTTTGTGAAAAATGACAATTTCCCTCGAAATCCCTTTGTCCTACACAAAAGCAACACATTACTCATACCTGTTTAAAATAGGCAAAAATACATCGAAAAATATCTTTTCATGGTAAAAAATGAACTAATTCATCCAAAAAACCTATAAAAAGACCTTTTACCATGTCATTTTTACCGTTTGACTGTTGAGGTTGAAAAAGGAGCTTTTGACAAGAAACTTCCCGTGGTTGCTGCGGAAAATCCGACCGTCGGAATCGAACGCCGTCTTATCCAGGTATTTTACACATCCTACTCTGCATTTCTATCCGTTTAGAATTAATTTTTAGGTCTTAGTTTCATTTTTTGGGGGGGTTTTGGTTTTGGAATGCGCCTCTCGGCGGACGCGGGTGCCCTTCGGGTGACCCGCGTCCCCCGACTTTTTCCTACACAGGAAAATGGTCAGAAGACGCAGCCCGCCTTCAGGGCATCCGCGTCCGGGCGCCCTGTGCTATAAAGTCGGGGTGCGTCTTCCGTGAAACGCGCATTTCAAAACCCCAACCCCCTCAAAAAACTATCTAAAAATTCCCAAATCAATTTCTAATCACTATTTCTGATGTGCAGGGCATTAACCATGTTAGATTGGAGAGAAAGAGAGCATGTAGAGGATGATGAAGCTGCAATAAATCATCAACCTTCCCTGGATGCCCTAAGAGCATGCAGATTATACAAATATTGGACCATACCGGGCATGAGGGGCCAGGTAAGATTCTTGGAATGGCTGGTTGAGCGATGGAACGTTCAAGAACAATGCTTTTACATAGGAGGGCACCAGCTCGAGATAGAGCCCTCGGATGTATACTTTCTCACTGGCTTGCCGAACAGAGGTGAGCAACTCAGTCTTGCGGGGACTAGGCCGGGTGGCCAATCCCTTGATAGTCTCCGCGACGAGTGGTGCACACCTGGGGCTCGCCATTCGAAAGGCATAGAGATAAAACACATCACTCTGCCTGAACTCAAAGTCATAGCGTTCACGGTTACCAGAATTTGCGGCGCGACCGCTTTACACATTGCTTCCGGATCCCAAATGCGGATGGCAATTGACTGTTACCAAGGCACCATTTTCAACTGGTGTGAAGCTGTGTCGGCTCATATGAAGAGCCAACTGACCAAGGCAAAGAACGGACGACTAAAGACTTTTGGATATGGGCCTCTAGTCGTGAGCTTTGCCTTGGAGAGAGTTCCAATGCTGATCCCTCAGCAACTCACTGTTGATATCTTGGGTCCTCGGGAGCCAAAGCTGATACGATGGGTTGCGGTGATGGCCCGGCATCCTGACGAGGGTGCGACAGTGGTTCGATTCTCAGATAGTTACTTTCACTGGTTAGAGGACCAGGTTTTTTCGATACAGGACTTTCCGTATGCCGGAGTGGATTTTAGAGGTGATCTGGACATGGTTCTTCCACCTGGAGAACAATGGGATGACAGAGGTACTTTTATTTTCACAAGTTTTCTAATTATGTATTTTTTTATTTTTCATATATATCGTCTCAAAACTAACAGTAAAATTTTCAAAATGCAGATGTTGGTCCACAGCGTCCAGCCAACCTCCGGCCTTTTGATAGACTACATCCAGCTGCACCGGTACCGGCCCCACAGGACGCGGCTGCAGAAGTACTAGCTGAGTTGGAGCATGATCTAGAGCGTCTCACGGGAGATATACCTGAGACTACTATGGATGACATTCCTACCCGGCTTCAGCGCTTCGTAGTCGCGGTCCCTGGACCGTTTAGGAGATTTTTGCGTAAGGTAGCCCGCGCAGTGGTGTCATACAGAGAGCACCACCAGTGATTGACTAGTCACTTTTGTAGTCACATGTGACATTTTGACTTTTTGTACTATCATTTTGCCGATCATAAGGTGTTTTCAACCTATGATCGAAGACGATGTATATATTTTTTGACACACTTCTATCTATATATATCACTATTACCGGCTTATCTTGTTTAACATATGTGATGAAATGTTTTTTTTTTAAATTTACTTGCATGATTATCGTAAATGTCTGTCCAACATTCGAGAAGCAATTGCATCTGCTAATGTATTCAAAGACCTTGGAATATGTTGATATTCAATGTAATCAAATTCACGTTCCAAGAGACGCACTCTCAAAAACAACCTTAATAACACAGGATTCCTAATGGCATAAACTCTATTAAGCTGTAATACAACAAGTTCAGAATCTAACCTCACTATCAAACGTCGAATTCCAAATGAAATAGATTCGGATAATAATTCAATCACTGCACTGTATTCTGCAATGTTGTTCGTTGTTTGACCGAGGCTTACCCCATGCATAGAAACTAACTCGTCAGAGGGCGAATAGATAACCCAAGCTGCGGAAGAGATATTCCGTGTATTACGACAAGCACCATCAGCAAATCCAATGTATGTTTGGAGAGGCGTCGACATCTGCAATATCAAGAGTAAAACCAAGATAAGCCAGAATAATGACGAAAAACCACACTCTCTAAGCTAAGCACACTGACTAAACTAACACACTCGCTAGCTAGAAAGAAAATCTAACCTATCTAAAAATTTCTCCATACCCATCATTTAAGCATAATACCTCTTTAGGTAAAGTCCATTTCTGGGTTTACCCAAAGAGTCCCCATCAAAGTCAACTAGCTCATAAGCCCCTTTTGCTAGCTTTCGCTTTACAATGTAGGGCCCATGCCACATGGGAACAAATTTTCCAGCACCTAGCTTATCGTTAGCTTGATCATATAATAGTACTAGGTCTCCTTCCGAAAAACTTCGAGGGGTTACATTTCTATCATACTGAGCTTTCATTCGTTTCGCGTGAGTCTCGATTGCCAATGTAGCGTCACGTCGAGTCTCATCTAATTTAGCCAAGTACAATAAACGTTTCTCCTCTTCGGAAGTAGCTGGAAGTAATTCGACAGCCATTTGAAGTGATGGGATTTCGCATTCAATGGGTAACACAGCTTCTAAGCCATAAACTAGCTGGAAAGGAGTGAACCCTGTTGAATTTTTCACTGAGGTTCGGTATGCCCATAGCGCTGAAAATAACATGTTGTGCCAATTCGACGATGAACACCAATGGTTCGTCGGATCATGATAACTAGAACTTTGTTGATAGACTCAACCAAACCGTTGGCTTGCGGATAATAAGGAGTAGAGCTATCGTGGCGCAAACCAAGCTGGCTTGTAAGCTCAGTCATCATGACGTTTCGAAAATGGCTCCCATGGTCAGTAATGATTGCTTGTGGGACACCAAACCTAGTTATGATATGATTGAATACGAAAACTGCAGCTGTTTTGCCGCTTGCGTCGAATGTAGGCATCGCCTCGGCCCACTTAGTAAAATAATCAACCGCAAGGATGATATACGCATGCCCCCCGGCCGAGTGAGGGTTACAAGTAATAAAGTCGATACCCCATTTGGCGAATGGACCAACGGCAATTATAGGGTGGAGAGGAGCAGGTGGAGCGCGCATCTTGCGATCAAACACTTGACAGTTGTGGCACTTCCTGACTGCAATGATACAATCCTTAAACATAGACGGCCAGAAATAGCCAGCGCGCAACACCTTCTGAGCTGTGGCATACCCAGACATATGACCGCCACATGCTCCAGAGTGACAATCATTCAAAACCCTCTCAGCCTCTTCGTGAGTTAAACAACGTCGAAAAACTAAGTCTGCCCCCCGGCGATAAAGTGTATCTCCAATAATTTTGTATGGCTGGGATTGAAACCGAATTTTTCGACGTTTCGTTTTGGAAGCTTCAGGCCGAAAGGTTTGGGTTTGGAGATAGATGATTATATCCCCATACCACGGATCTAACGTACTGATAAGAAACAAAGATTCGTCCGCAATGGACTCCTCTGCCACAGTCTCTGTGTCAGCACTCGGGAAATCACACATCAATTCCGCAAAAACTAAGGATTTCTTAGACTTGGACTTCTCGAACTCCAAGTCGAACTCTTGCAGGATGACAATCCATTTAGAGTACTTGCCCCCTAGCAGTTGTTTTGTCAAAATATAAATCATAGGGTTGCAATCCGAAATAACTGTAGTTTTACGGAGAAGAATGTAGTGACGAAAACGCTGGACAGCTTGAACGGCTGCCAGGGCCAATTTCTCCACATGCGAATATTTTAACTCAGTGGGATTCAAGGTCCTACTAAGATAATATATCACATGCTCCGCTCCGAATTCATCTTCTTGAACTAACACCATTCCAATGGTGGAATGCGAAGCTGCGAGGTATAAGAAGTAGTCCTGGTTGTAGTTGGGAGGATGCAATAACGGTGCATGGGTCAACGCGTGTTTAAGTGCATCAAAAGATTGTTGGGCAATCTCGTCCCAAAAGAATTGTGCGTTCTGTTTCAACAACCGTGTAAAACCTTTAGTGACCTCGGCGTAGTTTGGGATGAATCGGCGTAAAAAGTTCGCTTTCCCTTGCAAACTTTGGAGTTGGCGCAAACTCGAAGGAGGAGGCAATTTGATGATAGCCTCGACTTTCGAGGGATCGACGCGAATGCCGGCTTTTGAAACAACAAATCCCAGCAATCGACCTGTTTCTATACAGAAAACACACTTGTGGGGATTCAACCGAATTCGATAATGCCTACACCTCATAAAGATTGCTCGTAGGTGGACAAGGTGATCAGCTCGATGTAAAGAATGAGCAGGCAAATCATCGAGATAGGGTTGCACAATGTGCTTGATGTCATGAAATGCATAAGACATCGCCCGTTGAAAAGTAGCCCCGGCATTCTTAAGCCCAAAAGGTAATTTGCAATAAGCAAATGTCCCCCATGGACAAATGAATGCCGTTTTTGGTTGGTCGGCAGGTAGAATATTGATTTGATTATAGCCTGAAAAGCCATCCATAAAGGAAAACAGTTCACTTCCGGCACAATCATCAATAATTTGATCGATATAAGGCGTAGGATAGTTGTCTTTTGGACAAGCTCGATTTATATCCCTATAGTCGATACAGATTCTTATTGTTCCTTGTTTCTTATTGACCGGAACAATATTCGATACCCAATCCGTTAACGGGATCGGATAAATGAAACCTGCTTTCAACAGCTTTTCGACTTCTGCTTTAATCGCAGCCGCTTTTCGAGGGTGAATTTGACGCAACCGTTGCCGGACGGGTTTAGCATCCGGGTAGGTCTTTATTTCATGAACAACAATGGCAGGATCAATTCCCGGCATTTCCTCGTAAGACCAGGCAAACACGTCGCGGAATTCTTGGAATAGGGCCTTGTAAGTTTGGATTTCTTCTTCAGTACATGCGGCACCTATATGAATGTTTTCCTCGATTCCGGGCTTCACTGAAATATCAATGGGAATAGTACGAGAAATATTCCCTAAATTCAACTCTGAATCAGAATGTTTCGTTGGATCCTGAGCGTCTTTGACATATTCAGCGGTAAAGATAGATGAAAAATCATTTTCAAATGCATCATCCTTAGGTAAAAACGAAGATCTGTGATGGAGATCCTCCCATGGTAGATCGTCTACACTTAGGATTTCGCGAAGTTGTTCGTCAGATGACACGACTTCGGGAAACGTTATCCGTTCTAAGGGTGAGGTGAAAAGTGACTCTTCACTGACCACATTCATTTGGTCGACTTCGGTTGAATGAAAGTCGGTAAAAGACATGAGAGCTTCATAAGCAATTTCATATGGACTCAAGGGCATAGCATTACCGAGTGAGTCTATCTCAGAGTCAGATGGGACAAACCAAGGATCATCATAAATAATGTTTTCTGATGTAATCATATGAATTGTTGCAAACGAAGGATCTGCGCTGAGTGGAGGGAGAGGAAAAGTTCCCAGTAAACCGGAATCCTTAACTAAACCTACACCAACGTCCCTATAAGGGATTGTCGTCTTACCGACATGCTGGATACTCTCTGAAGAGGCTGGGTCGGATGAAAAGTATGTCAGCTGATCAATAGTCACGATCTTACCGTTGTGTGGAAACTTAATTACTCTGAAGACCGATGAAACGACCGCTGTCATAGCATATGACCAACTTCGACCCAAAAGAAGGTTGTAGTCTAGAGGGGCATCAACCACTTCCACATCCAGACTAACGGTTTTACCTTCAACCCCTATAGGCAATTCTTGTAGAATACCAAACGGACGGAACCCACGGCCATCAAAGGCCTTAAGGATGGTGGGGGATTGGTTCAACGAAGGAGAACCAAGCGATCTCCAACATTGAATCGACATAATACACGTAGAAGCTCCCTCATCAATCACAGTCCGATGAATAGGCCTGTTTTTGACTATCACTGGAATTTGGAAAGCCATTTGATGGGGGAGACGTGGCGTACTATTTTCTAGATCAAAGATCATTAGGTTCGGGTCCTGAACATCGACAGCTCCGATAGCCGACAAAAGCAATTTCCGTTGTGCTGGGCATGATTGCAGCACTTCGAGTGCCGACATTGCTGAAGGTGAAACAGCTAAGTCCTCAACAATGTTGTAATTCTGGGCTGCTCTCGCATGTGGATTGAAAGCAGACCTTCGAAGTACACCCTTGGCGGGCGGCTTAATCACTAAGTCTGGGTTAGGTTTTTCGATCTGTAGTGGATCGGAACCAGGAGCTGAGGTTGATGGGTTAGAGTGAGAAGATTCTGCTTCCTTACCATCAACAGGAGCCTTACTACCATAATCTTGCGATCGAGTCGCAATCCTCACATGAGACATCATCAAAATGGGTTCTTCACTGGCATTCGAAGAAGAACCTATCATCTTATTCTCCTGCTCCGGAAATGGATTCTTTAACACAGCAGGAGTGGGAGAACCTTTGACTATTTTCACAACCTCGGCCCGATGAGGGCAATCTCTCGTAAAATGATCCTCTTCACAAATAAGACAAGGATATCGAGGTTTGCGTTTTTCGTCATTGGTTTCCGACTTTTCAGTTTTCTCCTTTGGAGCCTTGTCTGCTTTAGCCTTCTTCTTTCCTTTCTTCTTTCCACCGTTTTTTGATTTGGCCGTAGATGACTCTACAGCGTGAATGTCGGCGGTGAGTTTAGGAGAAGACTCTCCTGTCGGAGAATCAGGAAAAGTGATAATTGGAGTAGTTGAAGCCTTGGAGGACTTCTTCTTGCTCTTCGTAGTCACGATACCAATCATACCATCAGCGGCATGAGATCCCGAAGGAGCAGCAGCGATTTGATTCGACTTTGGAAGATCCGGAATCTTCTCGTGTAACGTACCCGACTGAGTGTAAACTAAGTCAAGGTATTGCGCTTGAGCAATGACTTGCTCCTCAGTAACTACTCCGGCCTTAGCTACATCTTCAGTAATCTTCGGTAATAATGATTTAACAAACCATTCAGCTAAGATTTGGTCCGGGATAAAAACTTTCACTAACCTCCTTCGACGTCTCCACTCATGAATGTGATCAGAAATATACGTGGACGTCGATTGTTTTAGTGAAGTTAATAACTCCGTGCCGTTATCGTATCTGACCGGCAACTGAAAGTGAGTTAAGAACGAGGTAGCTAACTGGCTAAAGTTGTAAAAAGAGGCCCGTGGTAACTCAATGTACCACTTGGCCGCGAGACCAATGAGTGTACGCTGGAAAAGACGTAAGCGGATGGAATCATCTGAGATAGAATTCGAAGCACACCAGAGGTGGTAAGTCATCACATGATTGGACGGATCCTCTCCAGACTTACCTTCGAACTTGGGTATATCGCTGGGCAACTTATTTGGCATTGGCGGCCAGAACTGAAGATATTGAATTGGATCGTTCGTTAGGCGCGTCAAGTCGGGTAAATCCAAAGTTGCGATAAACGGTAACTGCCGGTTAGGATCTCTAAAACTCTGGGTCACAATACCAGCCCCAAGAGGAGGATATCCAGGATAACTAGGAACAGGAGTCGCATTTGGGATATTATATCCTCCTGGAAAACCAGGATTAACCGGACCGTACTGGGGTTGTTGAGGTTGTTGATAAGTGTACCCAGGATACGGTTGATACTGGTAAACCGGTTGTTGGACAGCTTGCCCATGTTGGTACTGTCCCTGGTACGGAGGTTGAACAAATTGAGGTTGAGTAGTGACAACCGTACTTATACCAGGCTGACCTACAGGCATCTGGACCATGGTTTGAATCGTAGATCCAGACAACGGTAAAGATGTCTGAGGTGTGGTAACAGGGACAGTAGAAACTGGAGCCGTCGATACTCCAGAAGTAAGTATGGTAGATGTAGCGGTAGTTGCAGCAGCCGTTTGAGATGGAGTACTAGGTGCAATTGACGGCTGAGTAACTACCGAAGCTACAGAAGTTTGAACATTTGGCTGGACAGGTTGCGGTTGCTGGGTTGGACCAGAAACTACGGGTTGTCCAGCTTGAGGAACCATCTATACACTTGGCTGCAACACCTGTTGACCCTGTGATGGATCCCACACTAACATTCCAGGGTACTGACCCGTAACAGGTTGAGGATACTGAGATCCATAACCAGATTGAGGGTAGGATTGATAATTGTAAGGTGCAGTTCCGATACTTGGAACATATGACTGACCTTGAGGCGGTTGATAACCTTGACTTGAGTATTGACCTTGAGGTTGATAACCTTGAGGTAAATATTGATACTGGGGTTGACCTTGACCTTGAGGTTGGTACCCTTGAGGTTGATAACCTTGGGGTTGATACCCTTGAGGTTGCCATCCTTGGGGTTGCCATCCTTGAGGTTGATATTGATACTGAGGTTGACCTTGGGGTACATATTGAGGCTGAGGTTGACCTTGAGGCAAGTATTGCACCATAGGTACATACTGACTTTGAGGTTGCCCCCCAGGTGTTAACTGCGGTTGCCCCCCAGGCGGTAATTGGCCACCTTGAGGTTGGGAAACGGGAACTGAACCTGACATCATGTAAATGTCTCCTACACCCAATGGTATATTACCACTGTTTCCAGCAAATAACCCATGATCAACGGGTTGAGGAGATGCCCCCGCAAAGGTACCAGAAAGTGACTGATACCCAGTGGGAACAGAAGGACCGCCGTGTAAAAAAGATTCAGGACTTTGTGTAAACACGGACGACTGACCAGACATATTTACAGGAGTATGAATGCCTCCAGGTGGAAAAGGAGTACGAGGTGTAGAAAAACCTACTGAGTTGTCTAAAAAATTGGTTAACGCAAGGTACCAAGAAGTACTTCTAGGAGGACTGTAAAAGATGGATTCATGCTCCCTTAGATCAATAGTAAGTTGATCTTCAAGGTGAGAGACACCTATATCTTCTTCTGGAGCAAGTTCTTCTATAGCAATCAAACCAGAAGGAAGATTTTCGGTGATAATTCTTTCTATTCTCGGTGAATCAGGGACACTAGAAGTCGGAGTAACAGGTTTGGAAATTTCAGGTTCTTCACCTGTTTCACTGGCAGATGAAAAACTACCAGCAAGCTCGGAAACTGTAACAGTTTCGGGATTGTAACCTGTTTCTAAACTTTGGTAATCTGGATGGACTACCAAGGAAGATTCTCCTTCTTCAGGTGAACCTACTCTACTGTCACTAGGAGGAGTTACAAGGACCTTTAACCCTTCGTACTGACCCGGAATGTCTTCAGGAGATTCACCCCGCGATTTACGTAGTTTTCTTAACAAATCTATTCCGGTAACAATCTCAGGAGACTTGCCCCGAAGTCGACGGGACTGTCTCGGTAATTCCGCCACAATTAAAGATTTTTAACTACAACACACGAAAACAAAGTAAAAATTTCAAATCAAACCACCTAAAGTCTTCTAAAGAAGCAAACAAATTTGAAGCACACGCCTAAATAATCTAGAGCGTCAAACCAAACACAAACAGTAGTCTTCCGGACCAAAAGCGCTAGTTGGTGATTAGGCCCAACCTCGCAGGATTCAGTACAGAAATGGCGGGTGGAACAGTTACCCCGACAACCTGCTTAATGAATAGACCGGCACAAGTTCCTCCACTTTAACCGTCTCGAAGTGAAGTGAACCCCCCGGAAAATCCAAGTGAGTATAACCGACGTCTGCTCCAGGTACAGTGGGACCTTCCCTCCACCGTCACCTCGGTAGAACCCTAAAGATTATGGTCACTAAAGTTACCAATCACAACAATTACACCTGGGGGAACAGTCTAAACTCCGACAGCACGCAAGGGCAGAGTAACAAGCTCAATCCCCTTACCGGCTCCTTGACAATAATCCAAGGTTTACCGATAAGTGACCCCTGGCTCCTCGACAATGGTTAATCCGAGGTTTACCGTTTGTAATACGTACTGTCTGGCGTCGTTCCCAACGAGGGGGGAATGATCCCCTCACTGGTTCGGACACGAGCTCGTGCTTCTCCTTTAAGAGGAGCTTTCCCAGAGTGCAACTGAAACAATTGGATTTATTCTACTCAAGATAAACTATCTGTTTGGTTTTGTAGTCTTGGAGAGTTAAGTACTCACCTACTCCAAGACCCTAGCCTAAGCTATGTTGGTGTTTCAGAGCCCTAGAAAAATAAAAATTACTAGATTGATTTTAATTTAAGCGTTACTTTTAAGGTTGTTTCTTAAGTCAAAAGGTGATGGAAGTGAAACCAGTGGTGTGTTGACTCGACTCGAAACCACTACAAAATGCACCTAGGATGATTTACCCACTACTTTACTTTTTCGATGAATTTCTTAACTAAAAAGTTGAGAGAATGCAATCTTTATAAAAGCAACTTCTTAATTGAAGACAATCAAAGAAACAATTCGTTTGTCTTTTCCAAGCATAAAAACATGACCGCTCTTTACATGCACGAAAAAACTCTTTTTCTCTTTCAAAAACAAAAAGCTACTTGAAACAAGACTTTTAAAGAAGATGTTTTTGTATTTTTCTTTTAATAAAGAAAATAAATCTAAGGTAACAAAAATCAATCTTAACAACTATTAAAATCTACGAAAATTCACTCATAAGCAAACTAAAAGATAAATTTACTCTAAGCAATCTTAACGAGGCCAAAACCAACAATGATTATTCTAAGGTGTTTTACTTGATCATAATCAAATCAAGGACTAGCTTATTGCAGAACCAAAAAACTAGTCAAAACAAAACTCTAATCTTTTTGTTCTTTTGCAAAATGGAAATCAACACTTTATAAACAAGTAATTCGAAATTTGACCCAAAACAACTTAAATGGCAAGCTGCTCACACAAGGAGACTTTACGACAGGCCCGACTTCTAAGAAGGTTGACAAACCAGAGAGATCTAAGGCTGGACAACTTTCTACCGTCAAAGTCACTACAGGACCTATCCAAAAATCAAACCTTAGGCGTAAACTTCGTTGAAATCCACTAAAACACTCAAAGCTCACAAAACAAGTTCAGGTGAAAATTTTTGACAGGGTACTAAAGGATCTGGGCAGAAAACACTAAGAAAAATCAAAATCTAAAAGCAATTAAAGCAAAAAATGGAATTTTCCTAAATTTTACAGGAAGACGCAGGCAACCCGTTATAACAGGCGCGGGCCCGCTCTGTGCAAACGGCAACAGCGCGTCCAAAGACGCACTGTGCAGTACTCAGAGGGTGCGTCCTTCTGGAAAAGTTAAGAAAAACCAAATCTAACTAAATCTAAAGCTAAGCCACCCAAATACTAATTCTCACAGTCAAAAACCAGAAAATAAAAATGATTTTCTCAGAGCAAAGTTCACACAAAGGAAAAGACTTTCTCATTAATGGATTCCCCAGTGGAGTCGCCAATTTGTCGTGGCGGAAAAAGTCGTTTGTGCGGACACAACTGACCTCCCTAGGAGTCTAAACTCTCTAGCGACAAACAAGACAAAATGGAGTGATCTTTCTCTAAATATACCTTTTAAAACATGAAAACTACAAGTGTTTAGGCTTACCTTATTCCAAAACGCTGTTGTTGTAGTCCGTCCTTGCCGATCCGGATGAGCTCCTCCTTCACATCAATTCCTGCAACCACAAACAATCAAACAATTACCAAGCACTTGCATTTCATATAATAAAACATACATTCAACATGCAGACCAAGGAACACATGAAATAACTCATTAACACAAGCTATTGAGAAAAATAAACCAGTTTGTATTAATAACGAAACAAAGAAACTCTTACAACCTGGCCTTGGTGTTGTGCAAGTTCCTCCCAGGGTCCATCAAGGGTTTTCCTCTACTTTGACAAAGCTCACCCACTTCCAAGTAGAATCAAGCAAAGACAATCTCTCCTCACAAGGTTCTAAATGGGAGTCCTAATTCCTGCAGCATTTACCCAAAGAAAATGTATAGCTCCAACCTCCCCTCCCTCTGGCTCAATGTCTTTATTTATAGTGCTGTAAAGAGGTTATTCAGGTCCACCATCAATGGGATAATCCCCCTCTTTGGTTGGGATAGCTCCCTTATTGATGGGATAAGTTCCTCCTTAATAGGGATACATGAACCAACTGGAGGCGCATCCATTTCATCAAACCGACCTCTAGAAAGTTCTAGAAGTAACCACAAGTAACTTTTTTAAGATGAAACTTGCGCATTTTGCCTTTTATAGAAGGACGCACCTGTCCCTTAACATACAGAGCGTCCAAGGACGCAGCTTTTGTGAACATTGTGAGCGTCCCCGCAGGTAAGGCTAGAGAGAACCTGCGACCCCAGAGATAAACACATTTTTTACAAGACTTTCTCTCTTCTTTGAGTTTGAGATGGATAGTAGAGGCATAAGACTTGCCTAAGAGGGTAGCATGACTGTTGATTTGAGCCATACTAACTATAAGTAGTCATGGTGACATTTTTTAGTGTAACAATCCTCAATATGGAATACTGCAAATAACTATACCTCTAGGAGATGCTGACTCTCAAAGCATGTTGACAGTGACTAGCATTAGGCAACAACGATATAAAGAATCTCAAGTGATTGAAGTCACAACAATAGTGACTGAACAGAAGGAAAATATTGAAATAAATAGATCCAAATTCGTATATTTACTTATTCAAAATAGATTTGAGGTTGATGCCACATAAGAAGAGCAAGGTGGCGAACCAGCGTAAAGAGTTCAGATTTAAATGTCTAGATGGTGTTGGAATTGTTTCTACTATTGGTCAAAGTTCTTGTGGTTTGGGAGTTGAAACTAAAAGTGAAGATAAACATCCAAAAATTGAACATAATCCAATTTCTTAGATGGAAAAAACTTTAGGTGAAAATGATGTAGTGTATGGATGTCAAGATATTTAGGCAACTAGTACAATGATGGTTGAAAGTCTTAATTGTTTTAGAGTTGAGAGTAGAGGTGTAGATGAACTCCCTGAGACTAAGGGGCAACCCATAATTCTAAGTGTGGGATCTTCTAATATTGGCATTAAAGATACAACACTAATAAAAAGTAATGAATCATGTGGTCTTAATTTATATGAAGAAATAGAAAGGACAACCCGAGATAATGAAGATGAAGAGGCAGTTGTTGATCCAAATCACAAATCAAAGGAAACAGCTTCTCAACAAATTGAAGGATTTTTTAACACTGGTATTGAGGGTGAACATGTTGATAGAAACAATAAAGATCCAAAATCTATATAGAGGTAATGATGAAAATGTCCTCAAAGAGAAATTTTAAAATTCAGATTAGACGGAGAACTAATTTCATACTAGGACAAAATAACATGTATGTTGTCGAAGAATACTCCCAATCCTAGAAAAAACTCTATAATTCTTAAAATATGGTTTAGTGATGTATTAGGTAATGGTTGTAAAGGAGAGAAATATCTCCAAGTAATATAAATATTTAGAGGAACTTCTTATACATGGGAATAAATTATTTCCTAGTAGGGCATGTTCCATTTGATAGATCTAAGGATCTTCCTCTCCATCATACCCATAATCAAAACAAAAATTTCAAGCTTGTGAAAAAGAGTATGTAACAACAATTCTTGAAGAAACTTAGCTTGAAATTCTTTCGGTATATTTTGAGGAATGATCAAATTCAATTAAAGCAAGGAGTTGTCTAGCTGTTAAAGGACCTTTAAATTATGGGTATAGAAAGAAACCATAGTATTTCAGGATACATATATGGAAAAAGAGCTAAAGGAATGTTATAAATAGTATATTACCAACATTCTATTGTAGAACAGGGTGTAAAGCGACACTGTAATTGAAACATTAGCTTGAGTTAGAATATGCAAATTTGTGAAAGGATCTGGCATGTTCCAAGCAAAAGAAGTTATGTCCTACCCATGTTTTTAAATCATTGATGGAATATCACGTGTATTAAAACACCTTACATATGCACCCATTTCGATTAAGTTGTGATGGATTTTGAAGTCTATCTTCAATATCATTCTCATCCATGTTGTTATGATTGTTTACTTATTTTGAAAAGGACATATATGTGATGGTAAAAGATAGCAAACATTCATGCTATCATTCATATGACAATGTGATTCATATTTGTATCCTTGACATGTTTGTTCAACATTAAGGAAGTGAGAAGGATCTCCATAATAGAAAACAACTCATACAAGAGTTCTAGAATTTACTACAACTGAAGGATTTACTGATATTCCTCCACATGTTGGAAAAATGTGTTTCATGAGAAGAATTAAAGTACCTTGATTAGGTTAACATACGTGAGATTATGCGAAGGAACAATATGAAAAGGTCAAGTTCTATCCATAGGAGGAAGGCCCATGTTTTGAAAATTACCCTGAATAATTTTATTCTTTCTGAATGATGAAGGAAAATAATAGACATAAATCCCACCTTCTTCATGTGGATTCCATGATGGGTTGAAACTTCAGATATAATTCTAAAATATTTCATCACAAAGAAATGAAAACCAAATATACAAAGGAAACTACAATGACGCAATATCTAAGCATAATGATAGGAAACATCCCATTTCCCCATTAAATTATCCATTTATTCACTGGATAATTTAGAATTAAGACATTGCAATACCAAATTAACCATAACCACAAATTATAATCAACATAATGAGTTCTCCCTTCCTGCAATTGTAAACAGTATAATTAATCCCCCTTTCCTACACTAACAACATTGGAGGGGAAGAGTATTATTTAGGTACAATTGAGCCAAAAAGAAAGGAAAGAACTTCCTTTTGTTGTGTAGGCCAGAGGATTAGAATGCCATCATTGCTTGATGGTTTGGTTAGTTACTTAAATAGGCATGTCAAGGGGTTATATGTTAAGCTTGAGAGAGATTGGGTTGGGTCAAGTAAGTTATAAGCCTATAGCTTGATTCCTTTTCCCTACTGGTATCATACGCAATCTTGGAGATGGAAATTACATGACATGCCTACAGTTGGGTAGAAAATTGTTTGTATGTAGTAAGTTCTTAGAAATCCTTCAATTAAAAGACAAGTATCATATTTCTTCTTGTAAATAGGAAATTTAATTCTATTTTTGTTTGAGTGAAATGGATGTGGATTTCCATTAGAGTTTATGCTTGGTGATTTTGTTGCATTTATTTAATTGAAAACATGTATATACTCATTGTTTATATTTCATGCCCTAAAATTGCTAAGTTTACATACACACTCAGTAGCTAGCAAATCCATGGAAGGTGATGTGACAGAACAAGTTCCCAACTCTCTCAAGCATAGTTTCCATGCAACTAACATGACAAAACATACTCAAAACAAAGAAAATACATTCAAAACTTATCATTGATATTGTGCATAAGTGATTTAGTTCACTTTCACATTTTCCTCTCACTAAACATTAAAATTATCTCATTTTTTCATTCATTAATTTTCCAAGATAGTTATTTTTATTCCTTGTAACAAATCAATCACTACTCCCAAAGAATATTGCCTCTACTACCTAAATATCTTGTCTCACTTCCCCTCCAAATATCTATCTTTCTTAGTCTTTCCAGAAATATCCCCAATGAAGAGAAGTTAGGCATCCACACACATCTAAAAGATATCTACACTTGGTATTAGGGGAAAACCACCTCTCAAGTGCATTAGCTACAAATATACCTAAACTTTGAAACACATTCAACTCAAAATGGTAAACTAACCTATGAGATATTCCAAAAAATTATGTTCCAAAATTTGAACTACATGCATCTTGCCCATGTTATTACATTTCATTCCATGTTCTCTTATCTATCCCTTTTTTTGAAGGATTTTGAAGGATAGTCCTAGAGCTTCAAGTAGTTCATCACCTAACAATACATGCAAAAATTCATGTGCATTTCTATATTTTTCTTTAGAAGGCCAAGTTTTGAAATTATTAGTCACCATTTCCACTAGGATTATTGCAATCTACTAGAATAAAAAAAATATTATTAATGCCAGGTAGGAAAATTTCTAAACATTCTTTATTGATGTCCAACCTATGAATAGTCTTAGTTTGAATTACCCCAGGAAAATTTGGCAAGAACCATTTATGTCAAGGTTGGTAATTTATTCCAAGCATGTTGGATGTTGAAAGCCCACCAATAAGAGAAGGAAAAAATAAAGTATTTGTTGCCATTTTGAATTAAGTGTTGTCCTTGATGACACCCTACTTGATGACTTGTTCTTGATGACAACCTACTTGATGAATGAGAACCTACTTGATGAGTTGTGTTTTGATGGAAACTTACTTGTTGAAGATGTAAGCATGATGTGAGAGAGTGTTTTAAAAATTTCATAGATTGTTTTGGCAAAGGCATAGTATTTCAAAGGCAGATGCATGATGAAGTTGAAATTTCAAGAAGTATACGCCGATTATGTTAAGAAAATCTGAGTACACACGCGAGTATGAAGAATCAAATCCACGTACAATTCCGCACCATTGCATTATAATTAGCAAGGTTCCTTACCATGGTATTATAAATACCAAGGGTCCTTACCATGGTATTATAAAAACCAAGGGTCCTTACCATGGTACTTCCCTATGGAATTGAGCCCAATAATAGATGTTTTGATCCCGTATAGGAAAACCATCGTCTGGAGTATGGTTTTGACCTATGGTATTGGGAAAAGGATAAAATATATAAGGTGATGAAGATCAATGTGTGTAAGAGGTGTAATGAGTGTAAGTGATGGAAACCTTATGAATAGTAAGATCCGAAGTAAATATGCATGTTATGGGCTATTAATTCCTTACTTGATCTAAACTAAGTATGCACCTGAGAGTTTGATGATGGATCAAATCCAATAGATCTGAGAAGAGAATCATGATTATGGGATGATTTGATTTGTGTTGATTGCATCTTAACGCATTATTTATTTGTGTATGTTAAGATCTGGGTATGTCTGAAGTTTTGTGTTGTAGTGAATATTTGACTTTGAATTTGTAGATATGTACACGGGTTTTATAGCCTGCAAGGCACGCACACACATGGATGTGTATCTGGTAAGTAACATATATGCATGTTTGGTTCCAGGAAGGAACATACACACGTGGATATGGTTTGAGGAAAGCACATATAGAAAGTAGGGTTTTGATGAAAAAGAATGTTTTATCAATTAATCAGTTTTTGATGTGTTTTAGTTGTTTGTCAAAGAAGCCTTACTAATGATCTATGCTTAAACAATGATGGTCTAATTGTGAATTGATTGATTGAAGAATGTTGAAGTTACTTGTTGATTGAGATTGAAGATCAGAGAAATTTCTATGATTGGTTTAGAATGTTGTAGTAGATATGAGTATGATTCAATGTTTGTTTCAGAATTGCAGTTGTTCAATTTTTAGTTTTTAGAGGTTTAAGATTCATATGTAGTTATGATTCATGAAAAACATGCACACACGTAGGTTTTCTACTGTAAAGTAGAGTATAAATTTTGATATATGGTTGATCAAGGTATACAGAATCAATATTTGGTTTCTATGATGCTCAATATGCTGTTTGGTATTTTGGTTATAGTGATATGATTTTTCTAGTTGATTGGTTGAGTTTTAGTTGATCAAGTTTCAGTGTTTGGTTTACTTATAGTGATGAGTGATAGTTTGATGATTGATATTGAGCTTAAATGTTGGTAGTCGGTCCAGTCTAAAATATTGATGAAATGTGGCATACAAGTAATGATGTGTTGTAGCAGGTGGATCCAGTATGAAAATTTATGAAACATGGTCCTCAAGGTCGAGGGAGTTGAAGCTTTCTTCTAGTGCTAGCTGGTAAATCAAATGAGGGGCTTGGAGCTCCCTTCCAGTAGCAGCTAGAAAACGACTAAAGGTTGTATCCTTCTGCAGGTGGGTGCTTGCATACTAGTATGAGTTTGCGCCAGTACAATATTGTAAAATCTTTTCTTTATCTTACGAAGAAGAGAGAGGTGAAAATAATACGTGCTCTTTTCCCACATTAGGTTTCCACCTTAAATATTTGTGATGATGTGTTTTCCTTATGTGTGATGGTTCATTTTGTTCTTACTGCACATGGTTACTTGATATTCAATATTTAATGAAGTACGGATGCACTGGATAAAAAAAAAAACATTAAATAAATTAGCTTCAAAAGTAAGTTTACTAATGTATGATAGTTACTTTAATAACAATCATGTGCACATGCGGGTTCCCTTCTATAAATTCATGTATATAAATCAGGAAATAAAATGAAATGTTTATTCATTTGAAAATATTGATACACCCCGACCCCCTCTGAGTATTTTTCCCAACAATTTGAATCAGAGCAGGCCCTTTGACCAAAGCTTGATCACTTGAAGGAGATTTTTCAAGATAATGAGAAATAAGAAAAATAAGAAAGAAACTCCAAGGAAGAATATAGTAAATGGAAGCATATATTCAGAAGAATTATCAGGTATGGAATTTTATTGTAAATGTGATCCATTTCCTTCTCTATGCAAAAATGATAGTGATGAAGAAGATGAGTTAGATCAAGACAATCAATTACTTATGGAATTTGAAGATGATTCTAATGATAATTTCATGGATTCCCTAGAAGATAAAGATATTTTTATTTAAGAAATATCTCAGGTTAATATATGTTTAGAAGAAGCTAAATTAGTAGAAGAAACTTTGAAGAAACAAATCATAGAAAGGTAAGACCATAATGAGAAGTTAGAATGTGAAATACTCAGTCTAAGGAAAGAACTTGAGAAAGAAAAAAGTATTAATATTAGATTTGATAAAGGATCTCAAACCTTGGGTGAAATCATCAAGGTTCAACACTTGCCTCTTATAAAGACATGCCTTGCAAATTGTGAAGACACAGTAAAAATTGTAAAGTATTCTACAAACATAGGAAGCTATCTCAATGTAGTAAAAGGGAGTAGTCAACATCACTCCTTCCTACAATAAAAGAATAAAGGAACAAATATAGAAATACGAAACTATTTCAATATAGTAAAAGGAAGCAATCAACATCTCTTTGTCTTACAACAAAAGAATAAAGGACCAAATACCTCCCAGGTAAACTCTTCTTGGTTCAATCAAAATGACAACACTAGAAGGTACTATGTTCCCAGATGATTCTAGTTTAATGGACTGTGCTTTTCTTGTCACAATTTTGGTCATAAGGCTACTCAAAGTGTTGCTTACAAAACTAACATGACTCTGGAAGAAAGAAAACAAAATAATGAGAAATTATGTCACAGTGCTTTATCTCCTCTTTAATATGAAATTGAATTCTACCTTTGAAATAATTTTTGGCATAAGAAATCTCAATGTAGGAGCAAAGGACAATTGATATCTCAGGATAAGAAAATGAAAATAACATCTAACGTATGGAAGAAGAAAAGCATTGAATATGAGAACTTTGGTCTAGCTTTCTATGCAGGGGATTAAGAAAATATGTGGTACATTAATAATGGATGCTCAAAACATATGACAAGTGATAAAGATAAATTTATGTCTTTCAATGAAATAAATAATGAAAATAATGTAACCTTTGGAAAAAATACACCTCTTATTGTCAAAGGAAAAGGAACTTTTATGTTAAAAGAAAAGGTTAAAGCTAGAAATGTTTTAGTTGTTGATGGATTGAAGAATAAATTGTTAAGTGTCAGCCAAATGGGTGATCAAGGAAATGAAGTTGTTTTCAGATCAAAGAATTGTGTAGTTCAAAGTCTCGATATAGGAATGACCATAATAAAAGGAACAAGAAATCCTTGTAATGTCTATGTCTTGGAAGGTGCTCTTGAACATTGTTACTTAAGTAAAGAAGAAGAAGGTTGGCTATGGCACCAAATACTGGGACATCTAAGCTTCATTCAATTACATAAGTCAAGCAAGCTATAAGCAGTTCGTGATTTTCCAAACGTCTCTCTACAAGAAAATACCATATGCAAATCATGTCAATTTCGTAAGCAAACCCGAATATAATTCAATGCCAAAGATGGTTCTGCAAGTAGGCCTCTTGAAATTATTCATATTGATATATGTGGTCCAATAAAGAAAACGTCACTTAGAAGTGAACAATATATCATCTTATTTATTGATGATTTTACTAGAATTTGCTGGAAAGGTTTATTGAAGTATAAAGATGAAGCATTTTATAGATTTAAAGTCTTCAAAGATTTAGCAGAGAATGAGATAGACTTAAAAATCAAATGTATTAGATTTGACAAGGGAGGAGAATACATACCAAACAAATTATTTGAATTTTGTGAACATAATGGCATAAAGAGGAAGTTTTCTATAGCTAGGACTCGTCAATAAAATTGGGTACCAAAAAGAATGAATAGAAAAAATCAAGAAATGGAATCAGCCATGCTTGATGAGTCTGGGACATCTCATATCGTATGGGGTGAGGAAATATATACAATGGTTAATATTCTTAATGAAGCTCATATTCATGTGAATAGCGACAAAATTCCTTATGAGCTTTGGTACAATCAACACCCAAGTGGTAAGCATTTTAGAGTTTTTGGAAGTAAGTGTTATATAAAGAATAATAAGGATAAGATTGGAAAATTTGAAGCTCGAGCTGATAAAGGGATTATTCTTGGGTGCTCTGCTAGAATTAAAGGATATAAATGTTACAATAAAAGGTTTAAGAAGATTCTTGAAAGAATTTATGTTGTGATTGATGAAGCATCCACAATTATCAAAAGGAAAGCACCAATATATGACAAAGATCCTCTTACATCTAGCCAAAGTAATGAGGAGGAAAGAAAATATGAAGCATCAGATGAAGGAAGGGAAAATATAGAAGAACCAGAAAATACTCCATCAAAGTATGTTTAGAAAAATCATCCAAAATCTCAAATTCTAGATGGTAAGGAATCTGGAATACAAACTAGAAGAACTCTTGTTGGAACTGCCAGTCATATAGCCTTGCTATCCACAATTGAACCACAAAATGTAAATCAATCTAGAAAATATGAATGTTGGGTTAATTATATGCATGAAGTACTTAACTAGGTAGAAAAGAATCACACTTGGGAATTAGTTCCTAGACCTCATGACAAGAATGTAATTGGGACAAAATGAATTTTTAAAAATAATCTAAATGAGAATGGATAAGTAATTAGAAGTAAACCAAGACTCGTTTCCAAAGTTTATGCTCAAAAAGAAGGAATACAATTTGAGGAAACATTTTCCCCTATACGCAGACTTGAAGCCATAAGAATGTTTCTTTCCTTTCCAAGCTTCCGTAATTTCAAAGTCTATCAAATGGATGTTAAATCGACATTTCTTAATGGGGGCCTAGAAGAATAAGTCTATACTGAACAGTCTTACGGGTTTATTTTAGGTAATGATGAAAAACTTGTTTGCAAACTCAAGAATGCAATATATGGGCTAAACCAACTCGCTCGTGCATGGTATTATTGCCTTGAAAAATATCTTCAACAACAAGGCTTCACTAAGGGGTATGCAGATAGCAACCTATATATAAAGGTGGGTGATGGTAAAATTTTAACTGTTATTGTTTATGTGGATGACATCATCTTTGGTAGTAATGAATAAGCTATGAGTCAAAGGTTTGCTTCTGTCATGCAGGAAGAATTTGAAATGTCTTTACTTGGTTAACTAACATACTTTCTTGGTTTACAAGTTCAACAAGCAAAGAATGGAATATTTCTCTCACAAACAAAGTATCTTAATAAAATTCTAAAGAAATATGGAATGGAAGATTTTAAACTGGTGTACATGCCCATGGTGACAAGATGTAGTCTCAGTTCACATGATGATTCTCCTGCAGTCAACCAACCATAATACAAATCCATGATTAGAAGTCTACTTTATCTTGCAGGAACCAGACCAAATATCATGCATGATGTTGGGATTTTTTGATGATTTTAGTCAAATCCAAAGAAAACTCATCTTGAGGTGCTCAAAAGAGTCTTCAAATATCTACAAGCCACTCAATACCTTGGTTTATGGTATCCTAAAGATGCAGATCTTACTCTTTGTGCTTATACAGATGGCGATTGGGTAGGGAATGTGTATTATAGAAAAACTACTAGTGGAGGAGAATTATATATGGGGACTCATTTACTATCATGGTTCAACAAGAAATAAAACTCTATTTCTTTATCTACTGTAGAAGAAGAATATGTAGCTGTTGCATCATGTTGCACAGTCATGTTGCACGTGTTGCATCATGTTGCACACAACTTCTCTAGATGATGCAAACATTTCAAGATATTCAAATCAACTGTTCTCCACCCATTTCCATTCTATTTGATAATATAAGTGCTATTAGTATTTCGAAAAATCTGGTTATGCACACCAAGGACAAACATATTCCAATTAAATATCATTTTGTAAGGTAATAAGTGCTTGAACAAAAGGTTGACCTGGAATATGTTCCTTCAAAAGAAAATGTTGCTGATATTTCTAGAAACCGTCTTCCACGTGATGCATTTGAATATCTCAGACAAAAATTAGGAATGGTATCTACTTCATTACTCAGTTGATTCTTCATGTTCAAGGGGAGTAATACATATTGATTCCCATGGTTGTTTCTTATTTTCTTGCTGCTTATACTATTGACAGTGTCTTTGGAGGAGTAACAGTAAACAGGTACAGAGAAAACAGACTCAGGGGGAGCTGAAAGTGTGAAATTTTAATATTTCTCTTTCTGTATGTGGATCTTACAAAGAAAAGACACGTCTATACGTGATTTCTAAGCTTCACAGTCATGTATCTTTTGTTTTGATGAAGAAAAAATGGGACAAAATCAAGAAAAAGGGTTTGGTATGCTTCAGTCAATTACCAATTGGATTTTTTTTTCTTATGGTTGAAGGTTACAGTCTATCGATGCTATTTGAAAGTACTTTTTATCTTGTATAAGTTTTTAATGACTTGATGGATGACCAGTTAATGAAGATTATTTGATATCCTAGATAATATATAAAATGATATGATCAGATCTGATAGTGAACAATTGTCATAGGTTTAGGGGGATGACTTGTTATGCTTCTAATAATTCATTGTTGGCATTATGTTTGCTTCATACATAATGATTTTTTGGTGATGGTTCTTATCTTGATGAATTTCTTGAATGGTGAACTTATTGATTATGTCTTCCTCATTTGAATATTTATTGATGAGGTGGTGTTGGTGTGATAATTCTTTGTATGAAGAATTTGGGGTAAGAGAATGGTGTTGTGAAGACATGGTCATATGCTACTAATACATATATTGAATGATACTTGTAAACATGACATATTGAAGAATGATGCTACATTGTCCTATATTATGGTTATTCTCACTTATCATGTTATGGCTGCATACAAGGTCATAGGTTGTTCTATCTTACATATTGATGATGAGTTCTTGCTTATAGATGCTTATGCTGCAGATCATACATGGTGAATGATGGTTATTGATGACCATCATGTCTTTTTGGGGTCCTTGGTCTTGGTTATGAATATCTTATCTATCGTTTGATGTAAATGTCATGTAAATACCTATGATGTACTCATTATAAAATTCAGTCATGTGTGGAGTATTGTGGTCAAGTCCTTTTGGACATATGATGTAGTTTGTAACCCCACTGTGTTTGGGAAGTTGATGTAATAATGATGTCAAATATGTAAAACCATTGTGATTGGGTGATTGATGTAATTTTGAGACCTTGGTGATAGGACAAGTCAGATGAGTCATAGAGTCATGTACTTCATTATACATTTATCAGACACTTTAGCATGTGCTAAGGGGGAGCATGATCAGTGTTCATAGTCATTAGTTCAGATAAAAAAGTATTCATTCAACACTGATAAGCCCTTTTTCCTCGATGTCAAAGGGTGAGAGTAGCTTGGTTTGGTGCTTGGCTTGATGTTTGTTACAGGTATTTACAAGTTCTGGTGACTAAACACAAGTGGTTACCATCTAGTCCAAAAGGGAAGATTGTTGGCATTATGAATTAAGTGTTGCCCTTGATGGAAACCTTCTTGATGAGTTGTTCTTGATGACACCTGCCTGATGAATGAAAACCTACTTGATGAGTTGTCTCTTTATGGAAACCTAGTTGTTGAGGATGTAAATAGGATGTGACAAAGTGTTTTGGCAAAGGCATAATAGTTCAGAGGCAGAGGTATGATAAATTTGAAAGTTCAAGAAGTATACGTGGGTCATGTTAAGAAAAGTCATTTACACACGTGAGTATGAAGAAGCAAAGTCGCGTACAATTTCTGCACCATCGTATTCTAAATACCAAGGGTCATTAACATGGTATTTCCCTATGGTATTGAGCCTAGTAATGGATGTTTTGATCCTGTCTGAGATAACCATCAGGTAGAGTATGGTTTTGACCTGTGGTATTGGAAAAAGGCTAAACTATATAAGGTGATGAAGATCGGTGTCTACAAGGGGTGTAATGAGTGCAAGTGATGGAAATATTAAGAATATTTATCTCTAAAGAAAATATGCATGTTATGGGTTATTGATGCTTTGCTTAATATAAACTAAGTATGCACCCAGGAGTTTGATGATGGATCAAATCCAATAGATCTCAGATCTTAATGCATCATTTGTCTATGTATGTCGAGGTCTAGGTACAGTTGAAGTTTTGTGTTGCATCAAATGTTTGACTCTGAATTTTCAGATTTGTACACGAGTTTTATAGCCTTCAAGGAATGTACACACGTGGATGTGTTTCTTGTAAGTTATGTACACCCACTTTTGGTTCCTAAAAAGGGCATACACATGTACATATTCTTTTAGTAAAGCGCATATAGAAAGTAGAGTTTTGATGAAAAAGAATGTTTGATCAGTTAATCAGTTTTTGATGTGCTTTTGTTGTCTATCAGTGAAGTGTTCTTAACGATCTATCCTTAAACAGTGATGGTATTATTGTGAATTGATTAATTGAAGAACATTGAATTTACTTGCTGATTGAGATTGAAGATCAGAGAAATTTTTGTGAATAGTTCAGAATGTTGTAGTAGATCTAAGTATGATTCAGTGTTCTCTTTAGAATGGAAGTTGTTCAGTTTTTAGTTTTTAGAGGGTAAAGATCTGCATGTGGGTATGATTCATGAAATGCATGTACACACACAAGTTTGCTACTATAAAGTAGCATATACATTTTAACAAATGGTTAATCAGTGTTTACAGAAATAAGATCTAACTTCTATGATGTTCAGTATGTTGTTTAGTATTATAGCTATATTAGTCCCATTGTTCCAGTTGATTGCGTAAGTTTTTGGTTGAGTTTTAGTTAATTAGGTTCTAGTGATTGGTTGAGTTACATTGATGAGTTACAGTTTGATGATTGATATTGATCTTAAATGTTGGTAGTGGGTTTAGTCTAAGAATTTGATGAAACATGGCCTACAAGTTATGATGTGTTGTAGTAGGTGGATCCAGTATGAAAATTTATGAAATGTGGTCCCTGGAGTTGAGGGACTTGGAGCTTCCTTCCAGTGGTTGCTGATAAATTAGATTAGGGGGTTGGAGATCCCTTCTAGTAACAACTAGAGAACGAGTGAAGGTCATAGCATTCTACAAGTGGGTTGCTATATATTGGTATGAGTCGATGCTAGTACAAGATTGTAGAAGCTTTTCTTTATATTAGAAAGAAGATAGAAATGGTAACAATAGGTAGTTTCTTCCCACATTGGGGTTCCACCTTAAATCCTCATGTTCATGTGTTTTTATTAAGTGGGATGGTTTATGTTATTCTTACTACACATGGTTAATGTTTTTTCAAGGTTTACTGAATTACTTATATACTGGATCAAAATAAATGAAAGATAAATTAACTACAAAAGTAAGTTTACTCATATATGCTAGTTGTCTTAAGAACACATTAGGGTAATTTTGAGCTCTAAAATGGGCCTCCTAAGAAAATAAACCAAAATAAACTTTATAAGAAACAATAGGATACAAGATGATGATGTCAACCATGGGGGATGATTCACCAAGTTTGGGGAAAAAAGTAAAAATATTAAAAAATAATAAAATAATAAAACTACTTTTTCAACTCGTATTTTCAACTTTTTTCCTAAGGGTTTACTCAAATTTCAAGAAGGATTACTTGTTATATGGAAAATGTAGTTCCTCATCTAAGGAATATCCATGTTTCATATATTTGCATGAAAAATGGGAAATACTTGAAAAAAGGTGATTGCAATCATGTTTTTCATGTTTTTCTCATTTGTCATGTAGTAGGGTCCATTGGAAGTATGCAACATGGGTAATCCTTGGATTAGGAATCAAATTTTGCATCCAATGAGTGTTTCTACTAGAAATTTGAGTAAATCCATAGGGAGATAAGTAAATACGAGTTGAAAATATAGTTTTTTTCTTTTTTCCCTCTAAAATTTGATGATATAATCAATCTTATTTTACTATTTCTACTATTATTTTATAATTTCAATACGAGACCCATTTTAGAACTCAAAATTTTCCTAATGGTTGCATGCACACGTGGGTTCCATTTTGTAAAGTCATGTACAAAAATCAAGAAATGAAATGAAAATGCTATTGATTTGAAAATACTGATTAACCCCCGCCCACTCCTCCCCTCTCAATCTTTTTCCCAACACTATTACCTGACATTGTGGTGGTTTTATTCCAACGTGACCACCTATAAGACTCCATGATGCATCAAAGAACTCTTTTAGGATCACAGGAAGATGTTTTGATGTTTGCAGAACATGATTTTTTTTTGGAAACAATCTCTACATATTCCATTTTACTCGTATTGTATATGCCTAAGCTTGAAGGTGATTAACAGTAATTAGAATGACCAACATGACCTTGAGATATTGTACTAAGGCTTTCCACTTATATTTGTTTCAAGTCCGTCAACTATGGCTTGCCTAAATTGAATAGAGAAGATTCTAGGAGCCCATCAACCTCAACTAATATGATGAAATTATCCTTGAACAAATTTCCAACATTATAAATTTCATCACTTCCAAGTAAAGGGCTCAAGATGAATTCGTCTTAATGATTTGATGCCATGTTTCCTTAAAACTACAGTTTCTCCAATAATTTCTTCCCTAAACCATTGAATAATGGTTATTGGTTGCTAGAGATGATGATGTTACCATGGATGATATAACTATTAATATTCCTCATACTCAATTTATCATGCATCAACTTGCACTACGATTATTACATTTGATGGAATGCTAAAATTAGTCTCCAAAAATCAATTTTTTTTTTTTTTTTTTGTAACTTGACCAGGCCAAAATGTTTACATAATATATCAGGACATCTCTTCCATACTAGGATGGATAGCACCTCTTGATCAACAAAGGAACTTTATAGAGAATTGTAGAACATGGGAAAGTATTAAGAATTCTGAAATTTCTATCAAACATTAATGAGTCATAGAGAAAATTGAAGAAGAACTATTTGCAAAGAGGCCAACAGCTAAAGCTATTCTTCTTACTATATCAGAAAATGTTTTCACGAAACTACACAAAAGGGTTGATCTTTCGAAACAATGGGATCTTGATGGAAGTTGAAGAGGTTTTCCATGTCTATTATGAAGTCTCACTGAACTCATATACATATTTTCTAGTGATCTAGGTATGAATGCTATCATGATGGAATTAGCTCTTGTCAGGATCAACCTTAAATGTGTTGTTATTGATTACAAGGAAATATCATGGACTCATAAGATATGAGAGGCTGACATTATTTACATTTCAATGATGATAATACCTTACAACTCAAAAAGACATGTTTTTTTGCAAGTGCCCTTTAAAAGCTTGTGCCTCCTTGGAAGCTGAGTGTGAAATTATTTTCTTACTGATTTCAGTTCCCCTTGTATTGTAATATGAGTTCACAATGAGGCTAATGGAATGGAAAATGAAGTTCACCATAGCTAAAGTAATGTTGAGTATCTCCTAAAATATTTTCGTGAATGACATGATTTGATAAATTCCTAATCATGGGAAAATGAGAATACTATATGACTAGTTGAACCATTGAGTGGTATTTGATGTTTGCATAAAGGTTCCTTAGAAAATCATCATGAGATCCTACTCCAGTAAGAAGTCTCTAGAGTCTACAACATAACAACAACATGGAGAAGAGTGCATCACACCCTGATCTCGATCATTATATTAGCCTTTCAAAGCCGTCAATAGATAAATGAGGGATGAGAAGACATCCTTACAAACCTAACTATGAAACTACACCCTCTAATGAGAACTTATTTTTTAGTGACAAGTTGATATCCATTTCACATGAAAAAACCTAGTATGCATCTTTTAGAGATTATATATATTCCTAGGACCAAAATTATTGATAACGAAACCAATGTTCATGGGAAGTGGAGTAACAAAGAGTTCCTATATTTTAGCAAAAACCTAAAACTGAAATTAATGAGTCTTCCCTAGTTTGGCAGCCACTTGAAATTTCAACCTTATCTTTTTCAATACTTGAGAAAATAGGATACCAAAATAGGGAAATTCATAGGTTTATAAGGTTGTCTCAACACCATATCATACATAGTTTCTGCTTTTGGTGTAGTGTTGTAGACTATATCTAAGAGAAAGACCCGTAAACCTTCATGCTTGAAAATGTCACTACAATTGATCGTAAGATTATATTGTAACCATCAATCCTAGCTGGTAAAATAAATTTGTTTCTATTTAGAAAAGCTACTACCTTCTTCCAAATATCAATTGATTGTTTAACATGTATGTATATAGATACAAAAAACTTACCATAATCCACTTGCAAAAGTAAAAAGAATACTGCAACTTTATCTCCAAACCGAAGAGTTGATGACAATTCCAAAAGGGTTGGACACAAGTTGATCAGGTCCACAACCATATACCACTAATATGATGGATATATTGAAGCTATCAAGTACACTCTTCTCCATCACTTCACATGTACAACTATGCACATATGCATACTTCTTCTTTGGAGAAACATGCACTAGAGACTCTTCCTTGTTGGTATTATAATAGGATCAGAACATATGTATTTTGAAAAATATTAATTCTAAAATAAGTTATAAAAATGGCCACTTATTAGTTAGGAAATAATAAACCCATGCTTTATGAAAGAAGGAGACCATACATTCGGGAGATATCCAACTCTAGTCAGATTCAAATCTTAGGGTATAACTCTTCATGCTAATTGGAAATGACAATTTTATTAAAATTGTTATCTATCAAACCTAATAAATAAAAAGGTTTTCGTCTTCAGAAATACTAATTCGAATGATGATAGGGTAGTAAAATAAATTTAACAATGAAGTTTAATTTCTATGAGGTTTTTCCCATTCCCTTAGGGATAGTGAAATATAGAAATAATCATAATAAATACCAGAGTTTTGTGAACAAGTGTTCCGCGACAAAAACAAATACCAAAGTTTTGGAAAAAATGGTAAGTAACAGTAACAAATTGATGAGTTTTGAGAACAATTAACAATGCTAGTGATACTAGTATGTAAACAATTACGAAAGTTGTCATGGTTATGTAGTGGAGCTCTATGTTTTGAATTCCACCAACATTGCATTATAGGTTCTATTATGATCTAGTGTCTAGTTAAGGAAATATCTATAATCCAAGAAAGTGAATACGCTTAAAAACATATTTTGAGAATAAAATCAAATTAACTTCTAGTAGTACAATATTTTAATAGCTTAGTACAGAAATAGAGGGGTCATTAACCCACTAGGCCAGTAGTCCAATATAAAGACCATGATAGTCTACTCAGAGTTCATGGAACATTTAAATACATGATCTATGCCAGGTATGGCATAAGTGTGATAATGTTATAAGATGACTATTTTCAAATGAAGCTAACAGTCAAAAAACATAGGAGAAGCTCGAACAAAGTGCATGTTCCAATCTGTGGGGTAAATTTTCCAAGGTCAAGCTTCATGTGAGAAATGTAACTAGTAGTCACACTAGTGCCATGAGCAAGACGAAGGTGAGGGTTGAGCATACCTTTAGCAAAGGTAAATCACAATTGTTGGAAAATGAACCAAAGGAAAAACAAAAACAAATTATTGATGTTGTGATGCCCAAGAGCATATAACAGTGATGCCTAGAAATGAAAAGTTGACAGAAATCTATGGGAATTATCTGCTAAAGAAATAACATAATTATATTATAATCCACATTCACAATAAACGAAAGAATATATAGAAATCAAAAATATTTATGACCCCTAATGCCTTGCAAGGGTACAAACATCAATACTTATGTGACTGGGTAAGCTCAAAAACTTTGTCGAAGAGTTAAGAAAAAAACCCAAATGACTATATTGTAAAGAATATTTAACTATATCTAATAGATGGTGGGTCAAACCACCTTAACATAATTATAATGAAAAGGAACCCAAAAGAACTCAAAGAGGAAAATCTGGAGCTAAAAGGGTTTAACTGGGATCTATGACTTTTTGAAAGTAAATAGATTTGTGTTTTATAAATAAACGAGCTGAAACAAAAGCAATAAAGAAACCAAATAAAAGGAATTTACCTAAGGCAACCGATGCTAGAAACAAGAAGGGATTACCTCCATTCGTTACCAAAACCTAGTTAGAGAAATAAGTGTCAAAACCTATAAAAATAATATAAAACATCTAGGTTCGGGAAAATAACTGATCCAGATTTAGACAGGAACGCAACAAATTACAGAGATAACCATATACAATAAGATGCAGCGGAAATAATACTTCATTTCATTACTGTAAAATACTGAAATATGCTTACAAACAGAAATGGAAATAAACCAGCTAGGGTGATGGTAGCTTATCCTTGAGAAGAGATGTGGCGGCTACATGCCTCTGAACTATGTTACAATGAGGCTTGAAGGCCTATTTATTGTTGAAAAACAATGGAAAACCATTAACATTCTGAAATCTAACCCTAGAATATGAAACGCCAAATTGCGGGCCCCGTTTGGGTAAATTGGTACATCAATTTCTCGGGGTCGTAACTTTGGCATACGATCTCCGTTTGATGCGTACAATAGCTCATTAGAAACATCTATCCAAGCACTATAACTTTGGGAGGCAACATCGGTCCGTGGACCCATGTTGCCCCATATTTCCCAAAAAAACATCGTTTAGGGCCTCAAAACGGCTCCGGAATTTGAGGACCTGAAAAACTACTAAAAATAGTAAACTGTGCTACAATTTAGGAAACTGAAAAGACTGAAAGAGACATTTGTGGGGGTTCAAATGGGATAGGTGGGTGGCCACCAACATCCACCTGGATCATTCCTCCCTCCTTAGGAAGCAATGGTCCCCATTGCATTGAGTTCCTCCCTGAGATGAGGAGGCTTATGCTGAGCTGGATCTCTAGTGAGCTGTTCTGCAATCTCTGATGTGTCCAAAAATGGTGGGAAGCATGGTCGATGATGGTCCACATTGAACACTCGATGTAAGCGAAGGAATGGAGGAATGTTGTGATTCAAAGCATTGTTGCCCGTAGTGTTGGTACTGGTGTAAGGACCATGTTGGAGTGGTCAGAGCTTCTGATGGGCTCTTGTAAGGCGTTCTTTCTGCAGATGTAACCAAACTTTGTCGCCCACCTAAAACTTGTGTGGTACCCCTGTGGGTGAGAAGAAGTTGTTCCTGTGTTCTATCATGACCGTATCCCTTTGCTGCTGCTACTGCATGGAGGAACCCTTTGCAGGGGTCATGGATGTAGCAACGATCTTCCCCTTACTTTGGGAGTGAACCAGACAGATAAATTTCCTAGTCCACGAGATGAGCTTGCTGCCTTTCTTAGCAGTGATCAAAGATGTGGCAGTAGGTGGGGCTACCTCCAGTATCCTGTATAATGAATTATTTAAAGAAATAATTATAGCATGAGGCCTTGACTTATACACAGCATGTCGCCTCCACAAGTATGGTTGGCCTAATAATACATCACAAACATCCAGAGGTGTAACATCACACAATACCTCGTCTGTGAAGGGCTTCATGTTGTAAGGAAGGTGGCACTACTGGCGAACTTTGAGATCTCGTCCTTCATGATGCCACCCGATACTGTACGGTTGTGGGTGTGGTGTAGTCGGTAGGCCCAACCACTTCACGACCTCTGCTAAAACGAGGTTCTTTTGGCTGCCACTGTTGACAATGAATTGTAGCGGCGAACCCTTCAACCACATATGTGAGTGGAAAAGACGCTCCCCTTCCTCTGGATTTTCGGGCTGGGATCCGCATCTATGATCTGCTTCCCTTTTCCATTCCCCTTGTCAGGTTCTGGCTCAGGGTCGGAACATGCATCTGATTCGGAAGCCTTCAACTCGGCCACTAGCGACTGCTTGGTCCGACACTCACTTGTGTTATGAGTGGGACTCTTGTGGAACTCACACCACTTTCCTGTGTGCTTCTTCGGCTTCGTGGTGTTGCTCTTTTCTTGTAGCTTCGACGGGTTGTCTTGGGTCACCCCGCCTTGGATTTGTCCTTTGGGCTTCAGATTTGCAGATCCAAAGTCTCACTTCTTCTATTTGAACTTTTGCTCGATTTTGACAGCATATCGGTACGCTGTGCTAAGTGAGGAGATGTTCAAGAACCCCATCTCTTCCTGGATGTATCTGTGTAGGTAGCCACAGTATTTGAGTACCAAATGCAGCTCAGAATCTTTGATACCCAATTGTGTACGAAGGGTATGAAAAATGTTTGTTAACTCCGGCACATCTTGGTCTCATCCCTGCCGCAGTGTGGTTCATTTAATGTATTTGTCCTCATAGCTTCCGACAGGGTAGTACTGCTCCTTGATGTCATCCCTGAAGTCATTCCAAGTGGGTGCGGCTGAAAATAGTGAGCCTGTACTTCATCCTTCTGCTCGCAGTAGGTTTCCCACCAGTCCTTGACGTGGGGGGCTGCTTTGAGAAGAGCGAAAACAATCTTTTCCCGATTTGAAAATTAATGAATAGAAAAATACCCATCTAGCAGATTTAACCATTTATCTAGGGCATCTGCATCTATTTGACCCTCGAAGATGGGGATTTCAAAATTAACTTGTACCTTAAACGGTGTGGCGTTTCCAGAGTAGCTGTTGGAAGCCGATGCATCGCCTCTGGGTAGCCGCTAAAGGATCTCTGCAAAGTTATCCATCATCGCGTTCCTTTGCCGCTCGAGCGCTTCTTCGAGCAAGATTTTGATAGGATCTCCTGTCCCCTCGTCTTTCTTCTCATCCGCCATGGGAGGCCGTCGGGATTTGCGAGGCTGGTCTTGCAAAGGTTCGACTAGTTCAAGCCCTAACTCCTTATATCCTGACCTCGTTGGGGACATGCAAAGAAAAACAGAGAAAAAGAAGACCGCTCTCATACCACTGATCCGAATTTAGACAGGAACACAACAAATTACAGAGATAACCATATAGACAAATATGCAGCGGAAATAATACTTCATTTCATTACTGTAAAATACTGAAATATGCTTACAAACAGAAATGGAAATAAACCAACTAGGGTGATGGTAGCTTATCTCTGAGAAGAAATGTGGTGGCTACATGCCTCTGAACTATGTTACAATGAGGCTTGAAGGCCTATTTATTGTTGAGAAACAATGGAAAATCATTAACATTCCGAAATCTAACCTTAGAAGATGAAACACCAAATTGTGGGCCCCGTTTCGGTAAATTGGTACATCAATTTCCTGGGGTCGTAACTTTGGCATACGATCTCCGTTTGATGCATATGATAGCTCGTTAGAAATATCTATCTGAGCACTATAACTTTGGGAGGCAACATCGATCCATGGACCCATGTTGCCCCAAATTTCCCAAAAAACATTGTTTAGGGCCTCAAAACGGCTCTGAAAGTTCAGGACCCGAAAAACTACTAAAAATAATAAACTGTGCTACAATTTAGGAAACTGAAAAGACTAAAAGAGACAGTTGTGGGGGTCCAAATGGGATAGGTGCGTGGCCACCAACATCCACCTAGATCAATAAGGGATAAAGTTTGATGGTGGATACACGAAGGGCCAAATGTCAGATAAAGCCCTCAAACACCCTCAAATTAAGAGGCATTATTTCATGAGAACGAATAGGAGTCTTAGAAGGAAACTTCCCTCGATGCATACATGCAAATTGAAGTGATGTATTATTTTGTGAAGGTTAATTTAAGCCCTTAGTTGTCACTTAGGTCCAAAAAATCTTCTTTGCCTTAAAGCCTACAAGTCAAGCTTTTTTTAATTTGATGTTGTGAAAGGGAATCGTGTGTTTTATAAATAGTGTACTCAATTAAAATGTGTAATTAAGGATCAAAATGATTACATTGATCAGGAGAGGGAATTCAACATCTTATACTATACCCTGGAAAGGTATATTCTAAGCTTATTGAACAAATGAAGAGGATGAATGTAAAGGGTATTGCTATATGTCGTGGAACAATGTTTCCCATTCCCATACAACCTAGACAAGGGAAGATTCTAATGAAGCTAAAGCTCCACAAAATTGGAAATTTCACATGTCATATGTAAATCTCTTATATTCATGAATTTTATTTCTGACAAGTTTAAGAGAAACTACTCCAAATCTAAGAGCATATTCTTTCTAAGTAAGGTGATCACACAAAACATATTATGGAGCTATATTTTAAGAAACAACATACTACTAAATAATGGACAAGTGATGATGACTTTAATTATTGTCATATGGAAGAATGTGATATATTGATCCAATATAAGAACTATAAACTATACAATTCACCTAATTGGAACTAAATTCTATATAAAGGATTTTTGTTGTGTACCAAAAGCAATCCTTGTGCTAATTTCCTCTAATCTTGTGTATTTTTTTATCAGTGGGCATATAGTGCATGTAGGAAAATGCAAAATGATGTTTTATGTGTGGAACTAAGTGAAAAATAATTGGCTTATCTCTACTCAAGAAATGTTAACTCAAACCATAAATCATTAAAGGATTTTAGTGCAGATTTCAGGTACTTTGTCACAAATCCGAAGTGATAGTTGGGAAGAAAAGTTTGATTTTTATCTTTAGATTTCTTAGGGATTGTTTCAGAAACATACCTTTCTCTAATGAAGCTAGAGTTGGTACCAAAGAAGAAGCATCACAACACAATAAAGACAATGGATTGGCAGAAGGGACACTACAATACTAGGTGGAGTAGATATGGGTTTCATCAATAGTTCTAGATGGGATTGAATAATTTCACATAGTTGTTGGAACTCTAATAGTGATAATACATGATTTTTCAATTATTTAAACATATAGGGATTGTGTTGTGCTCCAACAAGAATTTGCATATATCCAACTAGCTGAATGCCTATTCCATTGTGCAAATGTTGTGGAGGATGGTCATAGCCATGAGGATGCTTATATTAGCTGAAACATTATAAATGATACTACAAACCCTCAAAACAACCATGGAGTTTTGGTGGTGAATTCAATGTTTGATATGATTCCAACTGGCTACAAATATTATTTATTACAGTATGACTCTCCTCTTCATTATGATACATATGATGAAGAATGCAGTAACATAGATGATCTCAACTTAAAAATGAACACAACAAATTATAGATATAACCATAAATATAGAAATGCAGCATAAATGACACTTAATTCCATTAATATCATAATACTTAAATATGCTTACAAACATAATGGAAATAAATTAGCTCAAGCTATGGTAGCTTATCTCTGAGAAGAGATGTGGTGGCTACATGCCTCTGAAATCTGTTACAATGAGGTTCAAAAGCCTATTTATTATTGAGAAACAATGGAAAACCTGGAACATCAAAAATCATAACCCTAGGGGATGAAGTGCCAAAAATGTGGTGCTCGTTTAGGAAAATTGGTACATCAACTTCTTGGGGTCGTAAATATGGCATATGATCCATGTTTGGCTATGATAATACCTTGTTTCAAATACCTCAAATAGGAGGAAGAAAACAAGATAGTAGTGTAAGTACAAGTTTTTTTAATCTCTATTTTTTCCCTAAAAATATCATTTAGGGCCTCAAAATGGTTTTGGAAGTTCACGACCTAAAAAACAACCAAAAATAGTGAACTATGATACAATTAATGAAACTGAAAAAATGAAGGAGATAGTGTTGAGGGTCGAAGTGGAATAAGTGGGTGGACACCAATATACAGTTGGATCAGTCCTTCCCCCTTAGGGAGCAATCGTCCCCATTGCATTGAGTGCCTCCATGAGATGGGGAAACTTTTGTTGAAATTGGTCCTTGGTAAGCCACTTGCCTTGGTGTAGGAGTTTGCCAGCTTTGACAACCTGATATAGTTGGATCTTCTACTAGTGAGTGTTCTTGATATGTGTGTCCATGATCCAATCAGATGTGGCATATACCACGTAGTCTGGGTTTAGCTCTATTGTTGTGAGTTGTGCGGCAATGTCAGATGTGTCCAACAATTGTGGAAAGTATGGTCGAAGGCGGTATAGATTGAAAAATGGGTGTAGACCAAGGAATGGTGGAATGCTGAGCTCGAAGGAATTATATCCTATAGCCTTGGTGATGGTGTATGGCCCATATCAAAGTGGGAAAAGCTTGCGATCAAGTCTAGAAGCCAAACTTTGTCACCCACCTGGAACTTTTGTAGCACTCGATCCTAATCATGGAGCTGCTTGTACTTAGCATTGGCTCTGTCCAATATATCATGGACCTAGTGGTGGATTTTCTGAATGCATTCAATGGATCTTTTATCCCTGTCGACTTCAGATTGGACATCATCTGAATCTTCCTGAGTAGCTGCAAATGGTATGGCCATGTCAATGGAACATAATGGTTGTAATCCCAACACTACCTCAAAGGGGTTGTGGCCCGTTGAGCTGTTGAGAGCTCTGTTGTAGCTTTGTTGGACATAGGGGAGACTTTCATCCCTTGTGCATGTATTCCTCGAGTTGTACATGCATGCAATGTTTACGATCATCTTGTTGATGGCTTCTTTTTGGCGATCAGTTTGGTGATGGAAAGTCATGGACTTATTGAGTTTGGTATCCATCATTGACCAAATACTTGACCAAAATGCACTTAGGAATCTTTTGTCCTTATCAGAGACAATGGAATGTGGGATCCTAAAGTATATCCAAAATGGATCAAAGAAGAGCTTATTAGTGGCCTTTCACGTGACACTCTTCTTGCAGGCACCATAATGGCCATCTTAGAAAATTTATCCACAACCACGAAAGATAAATCATTGTCGTGCCTAGTAGAAGGAAGGCTCGATATGTAAGCTATGGAGATGGATTCCCAAGGTAGACTAGGAGTAGGAAAAGGAGTATATAGGCCTTTCTTCTTGATGGTTGGTTTGGAAATGGCGCTAGGAATATAGGATCTAATGTACCCCCCAACATCTTGATGAAGGTTTAGTGAATAAAAATACTTCTACAGTACTACCACTATTTTCTCTATTCTAAAATTTCTAGAGGCCCAACCGTAGTGCACCTCCCAAATAATCTTGGAAAACACACTTGAAGGAACACAGATGTGTCCTAGGTGGCAAAATAGTGCATCCTCGAGGGGAAAATTTGGAATGTTCATAACTTCCAAGAGTTTCAAGTATGTGCTACAGAATTCTAGATCACTCTTGTAAAGCTGTGGCCACCTCGAAGTCTCATGTCTACAGGAGTTGAGCATAATGATTAACTACATGACTTGTGGTCGGTTGAGGTAGTTAGTAGCATTATTGGTGCTACCCTTCTTGTACTTAATGTTCAAATGGAATTTTTGTAGGTATGTGGACCATTTCTATGGCGACCATTTTGCAACTTCCCTTGTGTTTGTATGAATTGCAAGGGTTGGTGGTCTTTGTGGATGACCATTTCCTTCCCCATAATGTAATGCTTCCATTGACTGCAGGCTTGCACAATGGAATACATTTATTTGTCGTAAGTGGGATACTTTCAAACTGTATCTAAAAGTGTCTCACTATGGTAACCCACTAGATGCCCCTACTGAGGAAGCACTACATTAATAGCATAGTTGAGGCATTTGTCTCAATCTAAAATGGTTGCTACAACCCTGATAATGTGAGCATTGGTGCAGAGAAAAGGTGATGCTTCAACTCGGCAAATGCCTTCTCTTAGATTTTAGACCAAAAAATATCTTCTTTTTCTCTGCCCTTGGTGACTCAACTTAAAGGCCAAGTGATATGAGAGAACCCCAACATGAACGTGCGGTAGAAATTGGAAAGACCCAAAAAGCTGTGGAGATCTGTTAGAGTGGTTGGGGCTGGCCAGTCTTGAATGACTTGTATCTTGGTTAGGTCACATGCACACCCTAATTATCAATGATATACCGTAGATATTGAACCTGGGTCATGCCAAAAGTGCATTTCTCCAAATTGGTACACATATTGTGTTGTTGTGTGGTTTGAAGGACCTGTCGAATATGCGGAAGGGCTGCAAGACGTTTTCCATCAATCTCATGAAGGTTGTGGGGGAATTGGTCAATCTGAAAGGCATGGCCAACCATTCAAAAATGCCCTCGTTTAATTTGAAGGCAGTCTTCTACACATCAGAGGGTTCGATAGGCACTTGGTGATAACTGGAATTCAATTCTATCTTGCTCAAATATTTGGCTCCCTTGAGTTGGACCAGATGGTCATCAATCCATGGGATTGGGTACCTATTCTGGACAGTGATCTTGTTCAACCCCTGATAGTCAATTCAGAGTGTCCAAGTCCGATCGTGATTCTATACTAATACAATTAGGCTCCCACAGGGTGATGAGCTTGGCCATAAGTTCCATTTCTAAAACAGCTCCTGAATTTGCCCCTTCATCTCATTTTTGTCCAAAACACAGCATTGATAGGTCAATCCATTCGGTGGTGGCATGCCTGGGATAAGATAGATGGAGTGCTTGACTTGACAATGTAGATTTACCCTTGTAGGTGAGGTGAAAATGTCCCTATACTCCTCCACAACCTTATCAATTTGTTGATGTTGTGCAGAGGACCCCTGTCTGGAAGCCGTGGCCAAAACCTTATTCTTGCCCCAAGGGTGAATCATAAGGAAAACAAATTTCCTAGTCTTGGAAATGATCTTACTACATTTCTTGGTAGTAATCAAAGATATGGCAATAGGTAGGGCTACCTTCATATCTTGTACAACTTATTTCCCAAATTAATAATCACAGAGCGAGGTCTAGACTCATATACAACATGTTTCTTCCATAAGTATGTTTGTCCTAATAATACATCACAAACTTCAAAAGGAGCAACATCACACATTGCCTTATCTATGAAGGGCTTCATTATGTAGTGAGGATGACACTGTTGGCTAACATGGAGATCTCGTCCTTGGTGAAGCCACCCAATGGTGTATGGCTACGGATGTGTTGTCATCGGTAGGCCCAACCGCTTCATGGCTTATGCTTAAATTAGGATCTTTTGTCTCTCGCTATTGAAAATGAATTATAGCAGAGAACCTTTCACCCACATCTATGAGTGAAAGAGGCGTTCCCCCTCCTTTGGATCTTCAAGCTCATTCTTCTGGATCTTGGTGGTGGCCACTGTGGCATTGGGCTTCGTCTCAATGATCCATTTGCCTTTTTCATTTTTCTTGTCAAGTTCTAACTCATATTCAACACATGCGGGTGATTGAGAAGCCTTCGGCTCAGCCAATAGTGATTTCTTGGCCCGACACTCACTTGTGTTATGAGTGGAGATCTTATGGAACTCATGCCATTTTCCCGTGTCTTTCTTTATCTTTGTTGTGTTTTTATTTTCTTGTGCCTTCAGAGGGTTTTCTTAGTTTTCCACACCTTCTCTTTGGTCTTCTCTCTATGGTTTGGGGTGCCTTCCCCTTGTTTTGGATTCAAAAAACCAAAGTCTCTATCTTTTTGTTTCAACTTTTGCTCAATGTTGACAGCGTATTAGTATTCCATGCCAAGAAAGGAGATGTCTACGAACTCCATCTCATCCTACATGTACTTGTGTAGACAACAACGGTACTTGAGCACCAAATGACACTCATAATCCTTGATACGCAACATAGTGTGGAGGGTATGGAAAAAATTTGTGAAGACCGAGACATCTTCGTCCCTTCCTTGTCATAGTGTGGTCCACTTTATGTATTTATGTTCATATCTCCTAATAGGGTAATATTTTTCCTTGATGGTTTCTCGAAAAGAATCCAAATTGGGTATATCTGAAAATAGTGAGGATTCCCTCTTGTCCTTTTGTTCACAGTAGGTTTCTCACTAGTCCTTGAAATGTGAGATGGCTTTGAGAAGTGCAAAAGTAATATTTTCCCGATTGAAAAAATCATGAACTGAAAAATATCCTTCCAATAGATTCAACCATTTATCTATTATGTCTTCATCTATCTAGCCCTAAAATATAGGAATATCGAAGTTAACTTGTAGTTTAAAAGGAGTGGAACCTCCAGAGTTGTTGCTAGATGAAGATGCATCACCTCTCTGTAGCCATCGAAGGTTCTCAGAAAATCTATCCATCATAGTGTTCCTCTGTCGCTTGAGGGCCTCCTCGAGAAATATTTTGAAAGGATCTATTGGCCCCTCGTCTTCCTTTTCTTCTACAATTAGAGGTCATTGGGGTATGCAAGGTTGGTCTTGCAAAGGTTCAACCAGATTGAGCCCTAACTCCCTATACACTGACCTTGTTGCAGACATGCAAAGAAAAATAGAGAAAGAGTAGACCGCTATCATAGCACCGATCCAAACTTAAATAGGAACACAATAATTACATATATAACCATAAATATAGAAATGCAGCAAAAATAACACTTCATTTCATTAACAACAAAATATTGAAATATGCTTATAGCTCGGGTGGTGGTAGCTTATCTCTGAGAAGAGATGTGACAAATGCAAGTTGAACTCTGTTACAATGAGGCTCAAAGGCCTATTTATTATTGAGAAACAATGGAAAACCATAAACATCCAAAAACCTAACCCTAGGAGATGAAGTGCCAGAATTATGGGCCTCATTTGCATAAATTGGTACATCAACTTTCTGGGGTTGTAACTTTGGCATACATTCTCCGTTTGGCAATCAGAATACCTAGTTTTGAAGATATCAAAGAGGTTTCTGAAAATAAATAGGCAAATAGCCATATATATTTTTTAGTCTCTCCCTTTTCCCAAAAAATTTCGTTTAGGGCCTCAAAATGGCTCCATAAGTTTAGGGCCCGAAAAATTGCCAAAAATAGTAAACTTTCCTATAATTAAAGGAAACTGAAAAACTGAAAGAGACAGTGTTGGCAGTCCAAGTGGAATAGGTTGGTGGCCACCAATATCTACTTGGATCAATAAACCACTGTATAAAGTCTATCATGCAAGTTTTTATTAATGCTTAAAAATTGGACCAATTGCTAGACCTTGTTGAGAAAAATGCAATAAATTGGATTTAGGATAAAAAAAAGAACTACGATGCTTAATTTGTTTTCCAAAGTTGGGAATGTTTCTAATGTTCAAAGGATCTATCATGATATGAAATCTATAGGATGTCACTTTAAAAAAAACTTAATTCTTTTCTTTCCAAAAGAGTTTCGATCAGAGATAATGAATTGATTATCAAGGAGATCCAAGAAACTGGTTTTCAAGGTTTATGTCAGCGCCTACTACTCAATGTCAAGTATGCACAAGGATATACGGAATTCAAAGAAATTAATGGAACTATATCAGGGTATGCAAGCATTTCGAGTTCCTCCTGATAATAATCCTTACAACATTTTACTTGATATGTACATTAGGCATCTCAGGATAGAATACATTCTTACCATTTTGAGAGAAAGGAAAAGGTTTAGTTATATAACAACATTAAATTCACACGTAGAATCAATTTTTACATGTGGTAGACTACAACCATGGGAAGGATACTAAAAATATCTTCAAAGAGATGTAAATGAGTTCTTACAAATTAGGTAGATTAGCATATAATATTATGATGAAGAAATATATGTGTGCAGATGGATATAAAGAGAAAGAAAATATTTTAGCTGAGATGAAAAAAAAATAATTCATTGAGATTACTCTTGCAACAATACACATGCTTATGGATTCATAAAAAAGGTGAGAGGAGCCTGAGAGGGAAAAAAATTATTTAAGGATTTACAAGGTGTTGGTTTGAATTTGGGAGCCACATAGTACACTTCTTTGATTGATGCATATCTTAAAACTAGTGCTTAGGACATGGAATTCAAGAAGTTAATAAAGATAAAGCTAGATTTTTTTGAACATGATTATAGGACATGGGCATGACTTATTGAATGAAATTCCCTTGATTTAAAGAATGGTATAAACCTAGGGGGGCCATCAATGGTTTGTAGATTTTACTGTAGATTCACAAGATCATGTAATCTACTAAAACAAGAGACAAGAATCTACTTCTACTCTTTACAGTGGAAGCACATAAAAATCGAGAAAAACAATAATCGATAAGAGGAAGAACATAAATGGCAAAAACACAATAACTTTTCCTGGGGAAAGCCACAACTCAAAACCCCACTATCTGTATTTCATTAATCATAAATCCAAGATGATAATACAATGCTTCTTCTCACAAGAAGAATCCCAACACTTAGTAAAATCAATCTTCAACTCACAAGCAAACTCTTGGCCAACATTTAGGCAATTCTCATGCTTTCGAAGCCCCTATTTCCTTGAGCAATTCTTATGGATTATCAGCCCATCTTAAAGGGAGACCAATGCATCCAAAACTGTGAAATTGCTTCAAGGATCAGCTCCTGATTGCATGCACTATCTGTACAATTCAGAAAATCCTACAACAAATAGTGCATTGTCCCTGTAGTCTAGTCTCAACTCGGTCTTTCTCAAAATCGACATGCATGAGTTTATGATGAGGGAATCTTCAATTAACTAGAGTAGCATTATTTAATGCATTAGTGCACGAACTGACTGTTAACTCACTATTAGTTCCTCAAATAATTTGAAACTAATTTAACTGGACTTAACTCAGTAAACTAATTTAACTAATTACAACTCAGACTTAACTCATCCTGGACCCCTATAATATAAGGAGAACATATAAATGACTTCAGAAATACTTCCAACTCGAAATTCCTAAGTTAACTAAGTCAAGTCACTCTAGTTAAATATTACAAGTTGTTATGAGCATACAATTCGATTTTAATTCTGAGCTTAATTCAAGGACAAATTAAAGTTGATTTTTTGGATTCTAGTTTTATCATTTCTTGTTTCTAATTTGAGCATGTTTTTATCTTCGCGAGAATCAAATACATGGAAAATATCATTAGTAATCTATGAGATGCCATCAATAGAAGAATGATTTCGCTAGAAGAAAAGCATTTAAGCGTTCCATTCATGGAAATCGAAGCGATGTCCTTAGTTGCACTGCTATTTAGCTTAGGAAACATGAACCCTCCTAGGGTTGGAACAAATTCCATCTCCTCCTTCTCCAATTATGGAAACGATGTATGATTGTTAGCCTCATCATCTTCGTCTTTTTACTATTAGCGATGGTAATATTCTACCCAAACATTCAGCCATTTTATTCAAACTCTAGTTTGAAACACATCTTTGCCATTATCAGAGGCGATTTTGGGTAGGAATAAGTCTCCATCGTTTAGCATAATGGTTTTGATCGAATGCCTATTGAAACATCGATACCATTCCTATATATGGTATCAAATAATGTCTTCCTCCTTCATTGTTTCCCCTTCTTACACCCGGATTCACAACGGTTAGTTCGAAATCATTCATTACTACCCGTGATTGTAAGAAGTTTATCATAAGACAAATATATGACATACTCTGAAAACCCCTTTTAAATTGGCGCTCGTTGCACTGCAATTAACATGAAATGAAAAATATACTCCATAGTGGTAAAGGGAATGCCGAGTAAAAAAGTTTTAAATTTTTTATTTGAATCATGGCACAAAATTACTATCCACAATTTTTTTTTTAAATATACATATTTGATAGATATAATGTAAAGTTTATGGTATTATATATTTTTGTAATGTAATGTTTGTGGTGTTATATCTTTTATATATATAGTTTTTTTTTAAATGCATATATTTGATAGATATAATGTGATGTTTCTGATATTATATATTTCATAGATATCATATAATTTCTATGGTATTGTATATATTATAGATAGAGTGTAATGTTTATGGTATTTCAGTTAGTAATTGACCTGGTCAAATGTTGGATATTCGATGAAAATTGAATATTCATTGGATATCCAATGAACATTCAATTGTTGTCAGATATATGAAGAAAGTATGATTCAATATCTGATGATATAAGATTAAAAAAAAAATACAAAAAATGTAAGTAAAATATGATAGTACTAGCAAACTATCAGAGTATGGCATTGATTTTTCTCCCATATGTACTTGAAAATATCCATCAACATCACAATTTCCAGTGTGAGATATATATCCATGGATTGAAATTCACTTACCCATATACATAAGTAGTCATACTTAACTCCAATCACCCCATGATGCATATGCATCACTAGCTACAACTCCACATACAACTCTATGGGTTGAACTTTTCCAAGTAATGTCGGTGCATGTGGATGCCTTTCTGAATGCCACGGTCTAGAATTTTGGCTAAGGTCTCATATCCATAGGTTGTTCATCTTGAGTTCTTATTTAATTTAAGAACTCATAGAAATGCTAATGGGATCCTGGTTCACTTGTCAATAGACAAAGAATTAATGAAACTGTGTAATTTACATCATCTAACATATACTAAATCTGCCTCACATGTATGACATGATATTCTAATATGGGCAACATTTAATGTTTGGGAAATATCCAAATCCCCATAGGATTAAGATAAAAATAATAAGAGTTTAGTATTGTTATGTTGATAATGTACATTCAAACTAGATAAGCAACTTGATATCCAAGTTAAAAACTAGTATCCTAAGTTCAATGGATGTGACCTTCATAATAAAAAATGTAGATATGCATGAAAAGTTAAGTCTTCAACTAAAGGAAATGTGTCCTCTACTAATTAACCAACACTTTTCCTTAAAATTATTCTTGATAATGTATTTGACATAGCTATAAGTCCACTCGCATTTTAGATAACTTGAAGTTATCCTTTAAATTTAATTTTTTCTGAATGTGATTAAAGGACATAACCCTAAAGATTAATTCTAATGAGTGTTGTATCTCTAATCATCCATTAATCTAATAAATGAGTGTTTAAGAAAGTACAACCTTTCAACCAATGTATAACAACTTTTGAATCCCCTATCATTTATAAGTTTAGATCATTGAAGTGACACAATTCAAATGAGTAACATAGATGACTCATTCATATATTATTGTAGTACTTGTTAGGTTGTCTTATTTATGTTCTTATCCTAAATTAGTTATTCACTTTAGTCATTTTTAGTTGTAATATTTATTATGTAATAATATATTTTAACCCAGGACTAAATTAGTCATTTATCTTAGTCGTTTTTTGGTTGGGTCACTTAATATTACTCATTTTTGGTAGTATTTCACTTGGAAAAGTTGCAGTGACTCACTTTTCTTGTCACCTAGTCACTAATTTCTCATTTTATACTAGTGATTACAATACTAAATAATATCAAGCACAAATATAAATAATTTCAACCACATTAATTATATTATATGAAATGTCAATTATTACAATATGAGTTTCAAACTTAATATTGGTTGGTCTACAATTTACACATGAAATATTGTTTCATCACTTCAAAACATTATCATTGTGTTTTCAAAGGCATTGCAGGTGAATTCACCAACTCTAAATACTTTACCATCAGTTTGTATGTGTGTGTCTCATGCGAGTTTTTGGATTTAAGGGTATCACTAGAATGATTCTTGTCTCTCTCTCTTTCTTTATTTGTCACTCGAGTGTTATTGTTCTCATCTTTCTTCAATTCATGCTTATTACCATCAATAATGAGTTCCTCTTCTAAAAATGAAAGAAGATACAGTGCAAAGTATAAAACATGAAAGACGATGAACACTGGAGTATAAACTAAAATAGACTATAAAGTATTTATACAACATATACCTCAACATGAGTAATGCCAATCCATTTTCCCTCGAAAAAGAAAGAAACCGAAACAAGTTTTCTTCAGTTGGGTAATAATCGCTATTACGTGGCTACATGACCTATATAAACAAACCAAATAAACATCACAATAGAAAAGAATACCTTAGGAATTTAATATTCAACCTTCAGAAAAATCTTAAGCATAATCATGCCAAATAAGTTACATGGATAAATGCTTAAGATGTAAATAAATTGTGAAAACAAATGGAAGAAAAGAAGAAGACAACATACAATAATCAATGTACGGAAACTGGCCCACAAATTACATTATAAAAGTATAAATAATGTATGACAATTGGCTGACCTTGAATGATGTTAGTTATTTCAAGGAAGATCCCTCACTCCTCACAAAACATCTATAATATGGGTGAAAAAAATGCAAGATAACATCACAAAACTAAGCCATGTCCCAAAATAACAAAAATGAGTTATTGAGTGCATATAAAAACTCTATTAATATAAGAATTTAACTAACCCCTATAAGAAATTTTCAATCTTGATTCATATTTTCCACTATGATAGGGCACCCAATGGTTTGACCACCAAATTCCACAGCCCAACATGCACCACTTTCTACGTTACCTTTTGAAACAAAGTCATCTTCCTTATCAAACACCTACATAATTTCCAAGGTAATAAACAATTATAAAGGACTAATAATTTATAGTGATATTTTGTTTTAACTATTGGAAGATGCAAGTTATCAACTGGAGTAAAACAATCACTGCACAGATGGACAATACGTAAAAAAAGAAAAAGAATATAAAAATTACAAACATAAATCCCTAGTATCAAAATGGAAATGTAATATTTTAAGACACTGGTAAACACCAAGATTGGAGACAAAATACTAGTCAATATAATCTCACGGATGAGTGTGGAAAAAGACTAGCATTAACTTGGCAACATTTAGTTAGATACACATATATTGGATTATATACAACATTTAAATGATGCAATTTCCCAAACATTGGTGGTATTGGTCCTCTAATATGATTGAATGCTATATTCAATTACATCAAAATGCTACAGTTTAACAAATCTAGGTGTTGTTATTTCCCTTGATATTTGATTAGCAATTGAGTTCAGCGAAAAGGTTTTTAAACTTGGACACGATGCAAACAAATCACTTGAGATGTCCCCTAAAAGTTTATTATCGTTTGAAAAGAGTCCACAAGATATTTTCTCTTCCATAAATCCCTTGCCAATCAGCAATGGTGGCACTGAGCTTCTAAAATTGTTCTAACTCAAATCACGAAAAACTTCTAGAAGCTCAAATCCAACTTTTGCAAGTGGGCCATTTGTCTAACAAACACCTTCTCATCTACCCTGATAAATAGAGGTGTTTTTCTTATTTCTTCATGTATCAGATGGCGTTATGTTAACTAGGAATAAGTTACTCCCGTTCATGTTGATTAAGTGTGAAGGTATGTTTTATTTCTTTATTTCTCCTCATTTCGATCATATTTGGATTTTGTTGTTTCTTTTTCGATCTTTCCATTTTTGCACTTCGAGTTAATATTTTGACAAGGGGCCTTATGTTTATCCCTTGAAAAATGACTGGTTGATAACCTCTCTACTATCAATTTTTTTTTGTAGCATGTTCAATGTACTTTAATCTTTGTATTGAATACAATATTTTAAGCATATTTCAAAAATATTGCATACAATAGTTTTAAAAGTGAGCACTCAATTGCCCAATAAATTGTTGCATCTCATGTTCATATTTTGTTTATATTATATCGTAGCTACGAAGGCATATTGATCTCAATAACAAGGGGGAAAAGCCTCTTTCTAACTAAGGACCACTTCCTACAAGTAAAATTATTAATGAAGTCTAAAATCACTTCAACCCATATTTTGTTTTGGATTTTTCATGTGAATTTTTTCTTGAGTTCGAGTGAATTGTACATAATTCAAATTGTATTTCATCCTACTATCAGAATCAATACTTAATGAAATCTGCCAAAGATATATTAGGAAAAAATTTTAGTCGTCGATATTCTCAGATGATGTTAGTGGGGTATCTCCATTCAACATAAAGGGAAAAAATAATTGTTTGCTTGAAGTAGGCCTTGATCATCTTCATTATCTAGAAAAGATGATCAACAAAAAGAAATGTCATGTTGGACATCAATCACAAGTCTGCAACCAAAATTACCTAGGTTTGAATAATAATTGAAACTAGTTCTAAATGAGATCGTTTTCATTTTTTTGAATCAAGTTAAAACTCGAAAAGTGTTGTATAAGTTACTAAAAATGGTGACGTTGTTGAGGGCCAGTGAAAGGGTGGTTTTGCGGAGACCTCCCATACCATGCAAGCCAACAATGGCACCTCACTCTGAAGCAGAGTTCACTTCAAATTTCAAATATTTTTTCCAACCCAACTGCAAAATCAGACATTCCCAACCCAACATAATTACAAGGAACCTCGACAAGAGCACCATCAAACATATTATCTGCACCCATTTGTTGAAGTATCATCGCATTTTGTTGTGGATCATTCGTAAGCTTAGACACGTGTTTGAAGATTGTTTCATTCATCTTGCTCTCATCCATTGACTCCAACTCGTACTGTTGGCGAAGGTTCGTTAGCTCTGCTATGAGATTCTTCACTTCAAGAAAGATGTTGACAGGCATCTGGTACCAGAGGAAGTCGGAGATTTCCCCTCCAGCTGACGGATTTGAAATCCATATCTGAGGCTATGAAAAAATTTAAAACAGTTGGTACCCTCCCACTTTTTCAGCAATTCCATGCCTTTCATCAGCGTTTTCAGGAACTTCTCGTAGCTAGGCTTCTGTTCATTTTTGGGCTTTCGTAAATTCAACAAACTCAATAGCTGAAATTCCTTTATGAGTCCTGTGAGCACCGTATCCAATCTACTGCATGCGTTCTTACAATTAAAGCTATCCATGACAAGTTTCTGTAGTGGCCTCGCTAGTGAAGAAAGAGTCCCGACAATTCAAAGCCCGACCATTATTAGAAGAAATTCAAGTCCGCATGAGACAAAAGTGTAGTAATTTGGAGATTTCCAGACACTGGCCAAGGCTGGGAGAGGGTGAATTCTGTGGTTTTCTGAGTTGGGTTTTCGTGTTTTAGGTTGTGGAAACAATCGATGTTCAGTTGTGTATATAGTGAAGAGATTAATGTGTCGTGGAAGGATATCAGTAGAATGTGAAGCATAAGAAATTGAGGCAGAAGAGCAATGGCGTTGAATATACAACTAATACTAATGCTTAGGGATACTTAGGGTCTGGGAATTCACTAGTAATAAATTCGGGGCCAAATCGGGCCATTGAAATCGATTTAAGAGAAATTCAAAACTTAGGGGTAGACTGAAAGCGTTGATAAGTGCCTGTAGTGACCTTTCTTCTGAAGAAAGATTCCTGACAACAAACTCGGAACCGATCACAAATTTTTTCTCTACATATGTATTGTTAGAGGATAAAACGAAGATTCGGCAGACAGTTAATGTATAAACGAAGCGATCAAACCAATGTATATCAATGAAGAAAACTGCAAATAGTTACAGCCCCGGATGGACAAATTCTGTGTAAAATTATTTTTCATTAACAGAAAAAGGGAGTACATTAAAAAGACATGGTAGAAACTGTTTAAAAAACGTGCACAAAGGTAATCAAAATTGCATTCAGAAGTAGGAAAAAACCTGTATTTTGGATGAACTCTGAAACTTCCAAAAGAGAAAAATCTAAAGGGAAAACTTGTGCTGCCTGTAAATTTGAAGATTTGTTTGTGTGCAAATCAGACAAAATCGTTGTGAATATCGTGCTTGTTAATTTGTAAAAGCGATAGTAAATGAAAAATGTGAAATTTTAAAAAATCATGTATGCTTTTTATTTAAAAAAAAATTGGTATTTGGAATGGATTTGTAAGTAGAAGTTCCATATGCATGTAGCGAAAAATCTTTTTACTTTTTTATTTAGGTTAAATAAGGAATTTAGTAATTATTAAAAAAATAAAAGTAGAGATTTTTCCTTATTTCAAATAAGGAATTTAGTAATTACTAATAAAATTAAAAGTAGAGTTTTTTCCTTATTTCAAATAAGTAATTTAGGAATTTATTAATTATAAAAATATTAAAAGTAGATATTTTGAAAATTTATTAGTTTAAATTTTTAAATGTAAACATTTTGGGTTTATATTTAATCCCTTTATGTTGATCTTTATGTTTTCATCTTTTTAAATGTCAAGATAATATTGAACATATTGTGTCATTTTATGATCTAATCACCTATTGAATTGGTTTTGTTTCTTAAGGTGTTCACTTGAAGCAAGGAATTAGCAAATTTATGAGCCTAAAAAATAGAGTACTAGAAGATTATCTTCCAAAGCAACACCAATTTCCATACCATGCTTCTTGTCAAACACGTGGAAACCCTTTGTCCATATGTCACCATTATAAAATGTCTTATCAACTTCCATGGTAGCCTACCTAGTCAATTGGCTATTATATCCACTATCGACCTCTTGGGAAATATCACATAATTTAGTTTAAAACTTGCTTACTTGGTCTTCACATAACCAAAAAATGGGTCATCAATCAACATAGTTACCTTAAAATCGTCTACCTTATCCATCTAGTAGATCACTGAGCCCCTATCCCCCATGATACTTAATTATCTATACATACTTATTGTCTTGATACTCGACACCTAAGATACATACGAGCTTGTAGACTAAAGCCCCACTGTCACGATACCCAATATCTCCAAAGGCCAATGGCTTTCTATCAAGCCATTAGGCCCTTGGGTAGAGGCTAAAGAGTGTCATTGATACTAATTAGTTGATATCTCAATATCCAAAAGCCCAACATCCATGTCGTCTCTATATGGTTACCACCTAGGCATCACCTTGGTGCCAAGTCCACCCTCCATTGCCATTTCAACATGCCACATCACTTGCCAGATTGGTATTCCGTGTCATCTAGACCCACATTGGTGCCACATCATAATGAGATGTTAGCATGAGAATCAGTTACCACAAAATTAAGACATGGCATCCCCAGGTACATCAACTCGCCACATCATTACTTTATCGATGTCGAGGTTTCTTATTGGTGACTAGTGTCTTACTTACTGATGTCTACTACCCAATATTGTGACATTTTGATAGGTTGTTGTTCCAACAATTAATACATTGATAGGTTGATTCGACCTTGTGGAGTAGGTAAATCTCCTCTTCCGATAGAGGTGATCCCTATAGCCCAACAATGGGTCTAGCCGCAAACAAAACAATCTAATATAAACTTCATTAGATTAGAATTGCATAAGAGGGCCTATCTCTGATAGCGCTAATCCAGTTGATGTTGATCTTGCCTCCTTGCTCCATCTTCCTTTCATTCAAACACCTGAAACAAACATGTAGGGGACAAAAAAAAACATGATAGCATAAAATCGAATTTAATCTACTTAAGAGGTCAAGGAGTTTTAATTGATAGAATGTAACATTACAAAAGATATAGGAAATAAACCGTTAGTTGTATTAATGAAACTTCAAAGAGAAATACAACCAGAGCGTTGTCGTTGCAGGTTCCCTTTGGCATGTTCGGGTTCTAGCACCACTAGAAGCATCTCACGATTCACCCTCGAAATGATGAAAGTTCAAGGCCTCTTTCCTTTTGCTCCAAACCAAACACCACAAGCTTATTCTCCCTTCACACAAAACTAGAAGCCTAAGGATCTCAATGTGGCTCTGATGATTTGCAGATTATTTTAGCCCTTTCATTAGCTAGCTGAGGGTATGAAATGGGAGTTTATATATCTTTTATGGAGGGGAAATGGATCCTCTTATGGTGGGACAGACATTATCCCTTTTGGATTGTTCCATTTCAATAGGGGAAAGTAGCCAAAACAATCTCTCTCAGCTCTCTCTTGCTCAACCATCTACCAGACATCCATTCACGAAGCCTCTAGACCTGGAAGATTCGACTCCATTTTTAAATCTTTCCGAAAGAGGGTCGGTGCAGCTGATCAATGGCTCAATTTCGTTGTTCGATGCAAGTCCTAGTTTTAAACTCTGCAAATTGGCACAGGGGAAGAACTAAACACTAACGTTGATCTTGAAAACTGGGTTTGAAGGAAGATTCTTGGGAAATGATGTAATAGGGAAATGTTCTATAGATGAAGAGGGACGTAGGGACATTTTCTTCATGGCAGGGAAACATATGAGGGTCACTATAGAGGTCCTCCAGGATTGAGGAATGGGGAGTACTGGGACAGTGACAAAATTTTGTGTAACAGACCTCTCGACGGACTATAGTCCCCAACCATCAAGTGACAGTCCTTGAACCCTCTATCTCCATGAGCTAATGGATCAAGTAGGATATGATAATATCGAGGACATGTTTTACATGGCATCTAGGTTAGTTGGGGCTTTTTGTAAAATTAGGTGATGGGGAGCATTATTTACCATCATTATAAACCATAGGTATATAGATGTTGTATGGGTGTTAATGTGAGGATTTTCCCAACAAGGATGGCCTTTTGTAGGCACCTTGGACATCATCTAAGGAGAAACACCATTATCATCCTAGGGACTATGAGTGGTTTTTAAGGCTTAGTAATAATATAGACTATGCGTGTGGTACAAAACCACCTCCTGGTGCCTCTAAGCTGAGTAATTGGCCTAGTGCTTCTCATGGAGACCATCTAAGGGATGGTTCTTAGGTCCTTGAACATTTTTCAAAGATGAAAACTAGTGCATGAGGGCCCAAAAGAGGTGTAAGATAATGTTCATGATCCATGTATAAGCTCCCAAGCCACTTCAATACAACCCCTACAAAGAAAATATTTTCCGCGCATATGTTGTATGGGAAATGTTTATTTCCCTTTAGTGGTTAATTCCTATTGACTACTACTATAGATTTTGGAATATCTAGCATGGAAAAGTGTTTGAAATTTTTCATATTATATGTTGATGCCTATTGCTACACTTTATCCTTCAATCTCTATTCTTCTAGCAATATATACTTGTCTCATATAAAACCTCAAGCAATACACTTGGTAACACCCTTGAAATAATATTTACTCTCATTTATTAAATATTTTGTATTTCCACTTTTCAACTTGGGTCAAAAAGAAATAATAAATCTAGTTAACAATGAGTAAAATCCATCAAAAGTGCTACCTAAAGTTGTAGTTATTTGATCTATTAGAGATGATGAAACTATTTATGAAATTAAAGATATCAATATGTGACATAGTAATCAAGATCATTTATGGGAATTCTTACCTATAACTATTCATGTGATACATAACTTTGGTTCCATTACAAGAGATATTGAATAATCAGACCATGTTCATTTTAGCAATGATATAAAAAATAAGATGGGATCCTAGTTTCTTCTTTACAAATTCTCATTTTGGATAGTCTAAAAAAAGGTGTTTTATTTGACCTTTGGTATTATTTAAGTTTATATTGTAACTTCTCTCATATACATATTTATGTTCTTCTTGTCAGACACATGGTATCCCTTTGCCCACATGTCACCATTATAAAATTGCATATCAACTTCCACAGTAGCCTACCGAGTCAATTAATTTGGCTATTATATCCACTATCAGCCAGTTGGGAAATATCACATTAGTTTACAACTTGCTTATCGGTCTTCACATAAAAAAACAATGGGTCATAAATTAACACAGTTACCTTTCCATCATCTACCTTACCCATCTTCCAGATCACTAAGCCCATATCACCCCTGGACACTTAATACTCGATACATACTTACTGTCTCGATACTCGACACTTAACATATAGACGAGCTTGTAGATTAGAGCCCTAAAGTCTCAATACCCGATAACTTGAAAGGACAATGGTCTGGCTATCAAGCCACTGGGTCTTCAGGAAGAGGCTAAAGAGTGTCATTGATAATAATTAGCTGATATCTTAACATCCAAAAGCCGACCATCCACGTTGTCACTATATGGTTACTACCTAGATATCACCTCGGTGCCAAGTCAACCTTCCATTGCCATGTTAGCATGCCACATCACTTGCCACATTGGTATGCCATGTCATCTAGACCCACATTGGTGCACATCACAATGAGATGTTAGCATGTCAAATCATCTACCACACAATTGACATGCAGTATCCTCGGGTCCACATCCACTCACCACATCATTACTCTATTGATATCAGTGTTTATTGTTGGTGACTAGTGTCCTACTTACTAATGTATACTACCCAATATTGTGACATTTTGATAGGTCAATGAACCAAAAACTAATACATTGCATTAGTTTTGGTTTACCTTTAGGTGTCCTTAATACAATTAGCCCAACATTTGACCTCTTGATGGACTATAGTCCCTAACCATCAAGTGACACTCCTTGAACCCACTATCTCCATGAGCTAATAGATAATGTAGGATATGCTAATATTGAGGACATGTTTGACATGGCATCTAGGTTAGTTGGGGATTTTTTCACAGTTAGGTGATGGTGAGCTCTATTTGGCATCGATATAAACCATAGGTATATAGATGTTGTATGGGTGTTAATGTGAGTATTTGACCAACAAGGATGGCCTTTTGTTGGGGCCTTGGACATCATTTAAGGAGAAACAACATTATCATCCTAGGCCCTATGAGTGATTTTTAAGGCTTAGTAATAATATATACTATGCACATGGTACAAAACCACCTCTTGGTGCCTCTAAGGTGAATATTTTTCCTAGTGGTGCTCATGGAGACCATCTACAGGATGGTTATTAGGTCCTTGACCATTTTTGAAGGATGAAAACTAGTCCCTAAGGGCCCAAAAGAGGTGTAAGATAATGTTCATGGTCCACGTATAAGATTCCAGGCCACATCAATACAACCCCTACAAAGAAAATATATTCCCCACGTATGTTGTATGGACAATGTTTATTTCCCTTTAGTGGTTAATTCCTATTGACTGCTACTATATATTTTGGAATATCTAGCATGGAAAAGTGTTTGAAAATTTTCATGTTAAACGTTGATGCCTATTGCTACACCTTATCTTTCAATCTCTATTCTTCTAGCAATATATACTTGTCTCATATAAAACCTCAAGCAATATGCTTGGTAACACCCTTGAAATAATATTTACTCTCATTTATTAAATATTTTGTATTTCCACTTTTCAACTTGAGTCACTAAGAAATAATAAATCTAGTTAACAATGAGTAAAATCCATCAAAAGTGCTACCTAAAGTTGTAGTTATTTGCTCTATTACATATGATGAAACTATTTGTGAAATTAAAGATATCAATATTTGACATAGTAATCAAGATCATTTATGGGAATTATTACCTATAACTATTCATGTGATACATAACTTTGGTTGCATTACAAGAGATATTGAATAATCAGGCCATGTTCATTTTAGCAATGATATAGAAAATAAGATGGGATCCTAGTTTCTTATTTACAAATTCTCATTTTGGATAGTCGAAAAAAAAGGTTTTTTATTTGAACTTTGGTATTATTTAAGTTTATATTGTAACTTCTCTCCTATACATATTTATTTGCTTCTTGTCAAAAATGTCGTAGCCCTTTGCCCACATGTCACCTATAAACTTCCAGAGTAGCCTACCGAGTCAATTAATTTGGCCATTAGATCCACTATCAACCAGCTGGGAAATATCACATTAGTTTAAAACTGGCTTACTAGGTCTTCACATAACCAAACAATGGGTGATCAATTAACTCAGTTACCTTTCAATCTTCTACCTTACCCATCTGCCAGATCACTAAGCCCATATCACCCCAGGACAATTAATGCTCGATACATACTTACTGTCTCGATACTCGACACCTAATGTATACATGAGCTTATAGATTGAAGCCCTAAAGTCTCAATACCGGATATCTTGAAAGTCCAATGGTTCAACTATCAAGTCATTGGGCCCTTAGGAAGAGGCTAAAGAGTGTCATTGATACTAATTAGCTGATATCTTAACATCCCAAAGCCCAACATCCACGTGAACGTTATATGGTTACCACCTAGACATTACCTCGGTGCCAAGTCAGCCTTCCATTTCCATGTGAACATGCATAATCACTTGCCACATTGGTATGCCATGTCATCTAGAGCCACATTGGTGCCACATCATAATGAGACATTAGCATGTCAAATCAACGGCCACACAATTGACATGCGGTATCCCTGGGTCCACATCCATTCTCCACATCATTACCTTATCGATATCGAGGTTTCTTCTAGCAATATATAGTTGTCTCATATAAAAACTCATGCCATAGGCTTGGTAACACCCTTCAAATAGTATTTACTCATTCATTAAATAATTACTATTTCCACATTTCAACTTCAGTCATAAAGAAATAATAAATCTAGCTAACAATGAGTAAAATCCATCAAAAATTCTACCTGAAGTTGTGGTTATTTTATCTATTAGAGATGATAAAACTATTTATGGAATTAAAGATACAAATATGTGATAGAGTAATAATGATAATTTATGGGAATTCTTACTTAAAACTATTCATCTGATACATATTAAGTTTTGTTAAATTACAAGAAATATTGGAGTTTGTATTTTAGGATATTAATTATTTTAGGAAATTTTTGACAAGTAAAATATCATATATCACATTCCTTAATGGTTGATCTTATGCATCATTTTAGTAATTAATGTTTGTATAGGACCATATCTCATATTCATTTTAGAGGAGCATTTTGAGGATGGTTCTAAACCCGTTTCACGTTGGATACCTTCTCCTCGATTTGGTTAAAAGATTTAGTAAACATTTGTGCCAAATTTGTAGAAGTAATTATTGTAGGGCAACAAGAATGGAAAGAAATTGCAATAGTGGATTGATTATGTTAGGGATATAAATAAGATGTTATTGCAACAATTGTCTTGGATGTTGTTCATTTACTAATTTCGAGGTAATATGATCTTGTTCATGTGTGTGAGATTCAAGAATATTTCCTAAAACTTTGATATGAAAGAAATAGAACAATTATACTTGAGGATCACATATTTAGTGCTTATTTTTCATTATTTATGCTACTATATATTAGCCAAGGGAAGGAAGTTATGTGCATGGTTGATTCAAGCATATGCTTGTTGATTTTTCCACGACACTCGGGAATCTAGTTTGAGTCTAAAATCACGAACACAAACACACTCAAATGTAATAGAAATCTAACCAATCAACGTGTAACATGCAGATTACAACAAAATCAAGTCAATAGACTTCTTATACATATAAAAAACCTATTGCAATAGAAAAATTAATCAGAAAGCATCACATGCATAAATGATGCATGAGAAAATAGTTGCAAATCTTTTTCCTAAATTCATAATCAACCCACAACCATGAATTAGAGTATCCTATTTTTAAATTCAAAATCAATGAGAGATTTATTATAATTTGAAATCTTAGGAAAATGAAAAAAAATATTATATTTTAAAATATTGGATGGTATATTTTATTTTAATATATAGTTTTATAGGGAAAGTGTGATTTTACCTATATAGTTTCATATCGAAAAATAATGAAAGATATAATTTATAGGATGCAAATGTGAGTTGATATTATATGGTTTGTATTAATAAAATAAAGCACCAATTAATAAAACTACTGGAAAATGAACATTTAAAAAATATTACGATGGATACTTTTCAAACATTTTTTTCAGAAATTTTAAAATTTCAAGCAGTGCTCTAACAATTTTGTGTTCAACCATTTTGGGAAACTTTCGAGGAGACAGATAATCCGTTATTTGAGGAAAATTGGCCAGCGCACACATTAACTCCAATATGGTTGGGAAGTATTGTGTAGAACTAATAGGTGAGGTGCTTCTGGCAACAACCCTTACGACCGGCCAAGACAGGTTTACAAGCTCTGCAGTTACTACCATTTTTTTGTGGGGCCCGATCTTCCATAGTTTTTGCCTAAAACAGGTATTTCTTTTGGATTTATTTTTGTTTTGTTAAAAAATAGCTCTTTGAATAAATTGTTATCATATCCATTAGATGAATGATGACATATTTTCTTGCGGTCTCTCTTTGATTACACATTTTCCTTGTAGAAAAGATAGGTTGATAGGTTGTAGAAACTGCAGGGCACTTCAATTGACAAAACTTCACGTATGTTAGCTTTAGCTTCTGCATCCCCTCTAGTGTGAGTACCCGAGCTAGTTCGAGACCTATCAGCTACCGTTTCACCCTGCCAATTATTCCACAGCTTGCAACATTAAAGCTCTGGATTCAACACCAAACCTAATATCTTTTGCAACATAGTTTCTCCTCCAGCCGACTTTGCTGAAATTTTGTTTGTAGCTTTACCCTTTCAAAGGCTATTTATATGGTGCATTATTTCTAGAGAAAAAACTTCAATGTACAATTGTTGAGGCATATCTGTAACTGTGAGAACATGGAATATTTTGCGTGAAGTATATAGACTCTTGTCAATCGATTCCCTTGCATTGCAAGACCTTAATAGGGGTATACTGATTTTATCAATAGGACACTTATGTTTGTATAGTTATTTATTGTCCTAATCATATGACAAAACCTAGAGCACAAGAATATGGGTTTCAATGCCTTGAAACTGTATAGTTCTTGAGGCTCGGATGCATCTTGGAGAACTAGGAATATTTTGAGAAGAGTATATATATTCTTTTCAATCCATGTCCTTACCTTGCAAGACCTTGAGAGGGGTATATAGATTCTTCTCAATGGAAAGAAGTTGATGTTTGTATGCTTGTTTATGATCATTCCATATATTGACATATTTTTGTAATATGTGAAAAGTTGCAACCTCATTAAATGACACTTACACAGCTAGAATACACTACTGCTACCTCTAGAGAGATAAAATCAGCTGCAAGTTCATCTGATTCCTCAGTGCTCAAGATACTAGCCCATTGTATACATATAATCGAAGGGAATATCCTTCACTTTGAAAAGTGAAATAACCAGTAAACTCAAGCCACAAATATCAATATGAGTCCATATGTGCTACATTATTACATTGACTTGGTAAACTGATATCCTATTGCCTGTTCGGATTGTTGGGGCTACCTTTAAATTATTTCTTTTTTGATTGTATAGAGTTTAAACACATACACAACCTATTTCCTTGTAAGCATTACTAAGCATAAGATGATAATATGGGGGATTTTCTTCGATCAAATTCCAACTAAGTTATTTCCTCTCATTCTTAGAATATGGAAAGTTAAGTGCATTTTAAGGGAATTTGATTGTTTGTGTTAGATATCTACAAATTTCCTTGCTGACACTCTGACATCAATGTAAGAGAACTCCTTATAATCAAATGGGTATTTATCCTAGGAGCTTAGTCTTGTGCTTTCTCACACTTTCAAGGCTTGCATATGTGCGAGAAAACATAGACAGGTACCCAGACTTGGAAGAAAACTCAAAGTTTCTATTTATCTACCTAACCCAATTCCAATTCAAGAGGTACAAAGCTCAATAAATAATAGCACTCAAAGGGTTATTGTTAGTTTTTGTATGTTCTATTCTTAGAGAAAATTTACGTCAATTTTCCATATTAGCTCAATATCAATTTCAGATTACCAATCACATTTAACATGATAGTAAAATGTAAATAGAACATAAACACAAATCACAGAAAACAAGGCAAGACAAGAGGACACAACATGTGGCACTAGCTAAGGAAAAACCCCAATGTCGGGAAACCCTTCATCAAATATTCTTATGTTCTTCAATAGTTCAATAGAGAGATAGTACAAATATACAAAACTCATATTTATGATAGTAGTAGAAAACCCTTGACCAGAGAAGTCAATGCTGGTCAAACTAGATAGAACCTTCTTTTGAAGTTAATCCATATGGCACAAATAGGATTCTCATCAAATTGAGCTGAGCATGGTCAAACCTTGACCCAATACAACTCCTGAAAACACCGATAACTACTTTCTGCACTAGCTATCACTACTTTCTGAGATATGGCTTCAACATTCAATCCTCTTCCTTCACACAGTTGCCAATGCAGGAATTCGAGGTGCAGCTCCATCATTCTCATGCTTTGAAGTCAATACCTTTGTTGCTACCTATGGCCTGTGGCCTAGCCCAGTGTTACTAGGAAAACTAGTGTCTATTCACAGCTGCTAGTCCCACTAAGATGGGTAGCTATCCTAGAAACAAACAAACTAAAGTCACTTGTGCTTTCCTTTACGAGAGATAGATGAGAAAGAAGCAGAGAGTACAAACCTCAGTCTTTCACTTGGCTCCTTACTTGTTTCCTTTCCCCTTTGACAGAATCTCGCCACTACTTCCTTACTTGTCCTGCTTTAAAGAACACCTGTAGAACCACAACAACATAATACCATCAAAGCATAGAGATCTATCACTGTAAACAATATAAGATCAGATATATATTGACCATAAAAATTCATATATCAACACAATATTCAGAGATACACAAGAATATGGAGAAAAACTCAAACAACTTTATTGATAAAAGTAGTAGAAGAGAGGATTACAACCACTTGGTTTGACCCAGTGCCATCCTCCTAGCTTGAAAGCCCTCTTCACCTCATACAAAGCAAGATCACCCAACAATGTCCTCAATGAGAAACTAACAACACTTCTTTGGAAATTACCAAATTCAAACCTCTAGATCTCTATGATAAGGGATCCATATATAGATATTTGTAGGGGGGTAAGTTAGCTTCTAGGATTTTGATTAGTGTCATCTCCCTGACAGTTCTTGGTTCCACTTGGAGATTTCATGATATCTTACTCATCCTTGGGCGAATTTAGGGAGGCAAGTGTCAAATGAGCAGCGTCTAAAAGATTCTCAAGGTTTCCACCTGGAAAACTACTTGTGCCATTTGTCTGCTCTTGCTCATTGCACCCTAGAGAAGGGCTTTCCAGTATGCATCACACTTGTTGCATGTGGTAGGTGATATGCATCAAACCCTTAGCACTGGGCAATTTGCATGGTCTTTCTTTGACTAGTTCTGAGTGGTTTTTCATGGAGAACTTCTAGGATATGATGTAATCAGTTGAACTTGCTCCTTTAGGGTATGAAACAACACTTTTAGGATCTTAGAAGCCATTTTTTTATGGGCATATGTGATTGGGGTTGCAGTGCCCAAATATGTCTATAACAGTTACCCCGTAAAGCATGAGGTCGTAAATCTTTTGATGTCGGGTGAAATGCTTTAAAATGAGGATCCGAGGTTTTTCGAACTGGAAGGTGAATTGTAATAAGATACAATACAATATCTTGATAATATTTTCATGATCCAGCTGAGGCGGGCATTCCCATGCTTAGCTTGATAAATTCATTTTCATGTACATAGGACAGACAACCGTCTGTGTGCAGACTGACGATTCCGGGAGAGCCATCATCCCTTAGTTTGGATGATTATCTATGCAACAATGATGTACATTTGATGTTTTTATTTTCCTGAATATATCGCAGCCTAGTTGGATGAAAATGCATCCAAGGTCTTCAAAACTCATTCAATCTTTGCCCGAAAGTACAAGTCGATCCATGTGAAAAGATGTTCTGATGTTGAACATGGAAGGACATCGTGTGATTACTAGCCGATGATGTAAGCTATTAACAAGCACGAGAGGAATCATCGATGATGATGATGACCCTCAAGGTACTGTAGTACAATTCATGTGGTGTGAATACATGAGTCGATGTCAAACACCATGCAAACTCTTTCGGTCAAAGGCCATTAATGTAGACCTGTCGTCGGAAGTGAGAAACTTGCCACTGAGGCATGCAAGCTTCAAAGTACTGAAAGGGTTGTTCCCAGGTCGGCTTCTTGGATAATGAGTTGATGTCGACAAGAAGTGACCCGTCGTTGGAGGGCATTGATGGATCCCACATCTACAACATGGAATGGAGCAAATAATTTTGTAGAGCTGAAAACAATCTGATGATACAAGGTTGAGGGTGGCGATCATGAAAGAATGAATCGTGAAGGTATGTAGCGGATGAGACATAAGCTGGGTAGCTGAATTCTCTAAGCGACTTCTCTTGAACATATCGGCGACACTGAAATGGATTGGTAGCGTTAACCTCGAAAGGTGGATGGTACGGTGGACCAATGGTGATATGACTGGTGAACGGAATAACCCAACCCAACTCAATCATGGTGATGGAGTGAAAGTGTCATGTTCAAGAGCAACCTGCTACCAATAAATTTTCTTCAAGTTTTCTTCCCAATTTACCCTAGTCATTTCTAACGAGTACCTCTTTATTTTTTTCAAGCTTGAGGAGGATAACATATGCTTATTCTATAATTTTCCCTTCAGGCAAACCCGTTGCTATGTTTTAATGAGCCTAGCGACACTGAAACTTGCTCTTGTCTGAATGGACAAGTTTTTCACTACTGTTTTAATGAGTTTAACGACAAGGATAACTCGGTCCTTTTAAATTTTAGAGAGTCCGAAAAGAGGCAGAAAGGAAACTCTAATATTCCTTTTTCGTAGTATAATCTCTTAAGTCCGAAAAGTATAAAACAATGCGAAAGGGATGACTTTTCAATAGTTTTAACGAGCCAAACAAGACAAACGCTCGATATTTTTGTGCATAATCCCTCAAGTCCAAAAAGATTAATGTCTAGAGGAGGGATGGAAGTTCCAATCACTTTAACAAGCTGGAGAGGCTAATTTCTTAGCAATCTTTTCATATTTTACGAGTCATATGAAAAGAGCTTAAAGGAGACTCGTTTTTGAGGAACGGGTGATATTTCGGTAGCAGTTGGTTCCAGGTGAGGGTTGGAAATTTCCAATCATGGTAGTGTTAAGAATATGGGTAACATAATCACTTGTCTCAGTTGTTCCTCAAAAGGGGTAAACAATAAAATGGAGGCGTGTGATCAACTAAAACAGAGTGGAGGTGATAGTAAGAACATGGCCAATGCTCAAAAGTTGATGATAATGCATTCACAATGGTTATTTATCGGAGGTGGATTCATTTTTTAATGATCTTAAACTCTGGTGGAACATATGTTCATTGCTAGGTTTAATTTTTAATGAGCTTGAACTTTGCGTAAAACTACTCGTTCCAGTCGTATAATAAGGATGTCTCATCGATAGGTTCATTTTTTAGGGAGCTTGCACCATTCAAAATTATGCTCCAACTCCTTTTATTATGTAAGCTAGGAATGACCAATCCTATCAGTTTAAATGGTTAGGAACCTACAAAATAAGAAAATAAATGGTTGCTTTTCCCTTTCACGCAAAACGGTTTGCATGCCCCCAGGTATAGCGAAGTAGAGTTTCCCAAGCTACCCTTTAATTTTCAAACAAAAAATTTGTTCTGTCGAGAAAGGCATGCCTTCTGACAGAGGTATCTTATTCCAGTATAATCCCATTTTCCTAAACAGACGGGTGCGTCAGACTAGTCATATATCCTCTGCGGCAACCTACCCTATACCTGAAGTTTTTCTGCCGAAGCAGACCAAAGTGCATGGCCCCTGGGTTTCAGTCACAACCACCGAATCACTCGCGTTCATCAAGTGGATGGACTGGAGATTGATGAGACATTCGTTGCACAAAAATACCTGTTAGGGATGGCGTTTGAATATTAGCTATGTGTGAACTGGGGAATGAAAGCTGGTCTACAAGCTGGACCACTCTTACTTCATGCGGAAAACACATCACTCGAAAGAGTGAGGAAACAATAGCTCCCATGCTATAAATGTAGTCACACCCAAGGAGTAGATTTTAATCTAAAGGTCCTTGGACTACCATTACATTCAGATAAACAGTTTTCCTTCTCAAAGTTATAGGAAAATTTGGAAGGATCCCTGAGGGTTGATTGGTTCCTTTGTCGAAGCCTGTCAGATTTCGCATCTCAGGCAAAAGCGATGGCTAACCAAGCACCTTCCAAGCAGTTGAGGAAAGGATACTCACAGAAGCCCCTTCATCTATGATGCTACCAACCATGACCATTCTGTTACACTATGATTCATAATGGTACATTAGTTGGTAAACGGGGTCTGCCTAGTAGATTCCAATTGAAGGAGACAACTAGGTTGCTTGGAGGTGGGACCAAATAAAAAACCAGATACATCTTTGATGAACTTCCTTCCTCCAGTAAAGGAATGGGTAAATTTTCCCCATGTTCATTGGAGTCTGTGTTTACGAAAAGAATTTGAACGGTGTCATTCTCATTCTCTTTGGTAACTGTATCATCTGAAGGTAAATCCTCTGAAGACAAGATGGGGCCGATTGCCATCTCGACGTGTTGAATTTGGTCCGATGTGGACTCAAAGGGTTTATCTTCAATGATAGGTGCTTCGACTGACAAAAAAGGTGCTTCAGTCATATTTTCAACTAGCAATGGACTCAACAAGATTTTCTTGTATCAAGGAGGGTGTAAGGCCTTCGAAGTTGTGCGACGGTTGGGCGCTGGGTGACCAGGCGTTCGCACACGATAGGCGTGTGATGGAGGTGCGACAGGCGGTTGTGTGATGGAACAAAGGAGCGACCAAACGAGCGTGCGACAGAACGATGGACGATATGCGACAAAGTGCGACGAAGGTTGTGTGAGCATGTGAAAAGGACTAAGGCATGGTGCGAAGTTATACGCTTGCGAAGAGCATTCACGGTGGAGGGGTGACCGATTATGATGATGGGGTATGGCTGACTCATGGAACGCCCAAATGATGTGATGAAGGGGTGTATGGGCGGTCGGCTGGGCAGCCCACCCACACCCCAAGATGGGTATATACATTCGTTGGAGGAGCGTTCAAACGAATCAATTCAACAACACATTCGATCTTGGAGGGATTTGTAAGTGCACAGTTTTAGAGGAGAGATTAGCACATAGCTCATGCACCCTCCTTGGTGGAACACACTTGTTGGAATCACTCACGGTGAGAGGTGAAGGTGTTGGGTAACACGTGCCCGAGTTGGATGTGTGGTTGTGTTGTTGTGCCGAGACTTGGCGAGGGTGTCTTGGTGCTCGAGTGAGCACCTGCCCATCGTGCAAGGAGTGCACGAAAGTTGTATTGATGTAAAATTGGCTAAGTATGGGACTTGGTCTTGCCAAGACATACTTGTGTATTGTAAACTGATATTCTTAATATATTGTTGGGCAGACTCATTGTTCAGGGAGTTGCCCCTCCCTTTATACTATGCAATTGTTGTTTTCTTTTATAATTGCTGATGATAATGAATGAGTATGGGTGTTCATTAGTATAAAGGTTATACTTAATAATACTTGGTTGCGAAACACAAACTAAGTAAGGAAAAGTGAATTAGGCGTAGTCCATGAACATTAGTATTCGTGAAAAGAAAGTGTTCGGTGGTGCCGCACCTCGCCAAGAGCGGTTGGAAGACTACCAAAGGCCTGGGGGGGTGACAGTTGGTATAAGAGCAGCTGATTCAGGGTATTGAAGGTGGAAGCTGCTACACAACTTCACTGAAGTGAAGTTGGTATCAGAGCTAGTCTAAAGACTTGGAGGAGTCTTGCAGGAAGCTGGGTGAAGCAAGTGTGTAGGCACCTAGAAGTTGATGATAGGTACTTGCAGGTGAAGGAAGCTGTTTCACATACAAGTGGAACAAGAGCTGGTTCATGATTGCAGGGACTTGGTGAACGTGGAGATGGCTGAAAAGGAAGAGATGGTGGATGAACCTACGATAGGTGAGTCTAGCCATAATGCAGTTGAAGCCTTCCAGTACAAAGTGTTGGAACAGATGAGTCGATGGAGTTCTGACTGGGTTTCGATTAAGGCTGAGAACATGAGGATTCGGGAGAGCTGTTCGTAACTAAGAAGGGAACTTGAAGAACTCAAGAGCCAATGCGAAAGTACGACGAATGTTGAACTCAAGGAACTTGATGAGGAGATCCAACATAGTGGTCTTAGTCTTCAAGAACTCTTTGATGAAAGAGCCCGGTTAAGGAAGGAAAGTGCTAGGGTGGAAGCCGAAATCAAGCAAGTTGAGGAAGAGATAAAGAAGAAGCTTCTTGGTAAGAAGGTTGTTGTGATTGAGTAGGAAGAGCTCGACTACATTGACAATTTGGGAACTCACTACCGAGACAATCCAGAGGATATTCGAAAGTTTAGTTCTATGGACTTCGTCAGTGGACACTTGGTTGGTGAACTTGAACAGAATGTGATGAAGGACAAGCTTGAAGGAAGTCAAGCTGGACCAGGATCAGTTTGCCTAGAAGAGCCAAGCAAGGAGGTGAAGTACCTTAGGAGGAATGTCAAGATGAAGAATGAGCCAATTGATACTTCTGAGGACAAATTCTTGAAGAAGGTTGCTGATGTAAGGCGCAAGACAAAGCCAATAGAGGGAGGTGATTCCTTGAGGCTAAGTTTTGTGCAAGTAACCATGAAGGGCAAGAGATTTGCAGCTTTGGTGGATACGGGAGCTACTCATAGCTTCTTAAGCAGGAAGGCAGCAAAGTATTTTGGGAAGAAAGCAAAGATGGAGAGGGAATGGAGTGCTTTCAAAGCAGTCAACTCTACCATAAGAGTTGTTGATGGTGTGTTGAAGGACACTCAAGTGAAAGTAGGGTCGTGGTTTGGAAATTTGGACTTGAGGGTTGTGGACATGGATGATCATTCTATGGTGTTGGGGCTGGTCTTTATGAAGCTTCCACAAGCCATAACAATGGTGGACCAAGACATTCTCTTGATCACAGCTGAAGGGAGAACCATGATGGTACCGATGAATAGAAGAAGTTTCCTGGGGTATAGGCCAAGGATCACTTCTATTGTTTTGTATCCCAAAGATCCGAATGTAAAACATGAGGATGTGGAGCAAAGAGGACTTGGGAGTGTGACTCAAACAATGAAGGAAAGGAAGCTGGTTGACTTCGTTGCAAGAGCCGGAAAGAAGGATTGAAAAGGTGAGAAGGCAACCTCACGAACATGGAGACACTTGATTGGAGCATCATATTATAATGATCTTCGAAATGAAGTTGCAAATGAAGGGAGTCTGAGTACTACGTCAGAGGCAGTGGTTGATGAGGATTATGGAGGTAGAGATCCTGCTGAGATAGTGGACTTCTACAGGTATGCCATGGGCATATATGACTTTCAGTTGACAAAGGACAAGCTAGGAGAGCTTGGATGTACATGTGACAAGATTGAGGCTATGCATAGGTACTTGAGGACACAACATCAATCTGACACATGGGTGGATGAGAGTCAGGAAGGAAACTTCCTAGCCCTCCTCTCTATATAGACAACCTTGGAGATATGTTGGTTTGGAGGCCTTGGTAGGGAGGAACCACACCAACTTTACAAGGGGCCTTGAAGGAGGCTTCTTTATGATAGATTGCAGACATGGATGCAAATGACCAAATGTTGGGATGGAGTCTACATGGGTTGGACATCATGGACAACTAGAGTCATGGACATCAGGTTGGAGACATGGAGCATGACAGTGGTGTAGGGACATGAAGCAGGTGCATGTGTAGAGGTGTCATTCATGGACATTCTATGGGGAGTGCCGAAGCAAAGGATGTTGTGCAGATGTTGTTATGGAGATGTATGAGCTACTGGAGAGGTTGTACACTCTTGTGCAACAAGACCATGGCTTGGGCATGTTCCAGATGGGATGGAGTTTCCATGGACCTAAGCATGGGATGATAGACAGATTCTTGATGAGTCTGAGATGTAGCAGAAGTCAGGGGAAGACTTGTGGTGGCATAAGGATGTGCATTCTTGTGATTTTGGCATATGGTTGGACTGATCACCCGACTAGTTTGAGTCATGAGGGGTACCAATGTGTAGAGGTATGTTGGCATTAATCGAGACGAGTCAACACATGACAGAGAGATTTTACTGTTGGGTCGACATGTTGGCACACATGTGATAGAATCTGATGGGAGACTACATGAAGGGATGACACATTATGAAGTCAACACAGGATGTTGCAGTGGATATTGTGACAAAGGGTCGCTAATCATGGATCGAGATGATATATGATACATGACATACCATTGAGGTGTATACCTTGGTCTGGAGAGCTTGGTGGCAGTTGGTCACTAAGGTGAGACATGATGGACATGGAGTTTTGCATATGTTGCAGGGATGTTTGCCATATGTGGAAGAATAAACATCATGGATAATAATGATCTTGGCAGATGGCTATTGGGATGGTATGTTTTCGATGACGACAACGATTTCAGGTGGAGGAGGATGTAAGGCCTTCGAAGTTGTGCGACAGTTGGGCGCTGGGCGACCGGGCGCGCGCACACGATGGGCGTGTGATGGAGGTGCGACAGGCGGTTGTGCAACCAAACGAGTGTGCGACGGAACGATGGATGATATGCGATGAAGTGCGACGAAGGTTGTGCGAGCATGTGAAAAGGACTAAGGCATGGTGTGAAGTTATACCCTTACGAAGAGCGTTCACGGTGGAGGGGTGACCGACCTACGATGATGGGATATGGCTGACTCATGGAACACCCAAACGATGCGATGAAGGGGTGTGTGGGCAGTCGGCTTGGTAGCCCACCCACACCCCACGATGGGTATATACATTCGTTGGAGGAGCGTTCAAACGAATCAATTCGACAACACATTCGATCTTCGCTCCTGGAGAGAGGTTGTAAGTGTGCAGTTTTAGAGGAGAGATGAGCGCATAGCTCATGCGCCCTCCTTGGTGGAATGCACTTGTTGGAATCGCTCACGGTGAGAGGTGAAGGAGTTGGGCAAGACGTGCCCGGGTTGGATGTGCGGTTGTGTTGTTGTGTCGAGACTTGGCGAGGGTGTCTTGGTGCTCGGGTGAGCACCCGCCCATTGTGCAAGGAGTGCACAAAAGTTGTATTGATGTAAAATTGGTTAAGTATGGGACTTGGTCTTGCCAAGACATACTTTTGTATTGCAAACTAATATTCTTAATATATTGTTGGGTAGACTCATTGTTCAGGGAGTTGCCCCTCCCTTTATACTGTGTAATTGTTGTTCTCTTTTATAATTGCTGATGATAATGAATGAGTATGGGTGTTCATTAGTATAAAGGTTATGCTTAATAATGCTTGGTTGCGAAACACAAACTAAGTAAGAAAAAGTGAATTAGGCGTAGTCCATGAACATTAGTATTGGTGAAAAGAAAGTGTTCGATGGTGCCGCACCTCACCAAGAGCGGTTGGAAGACTACCACAGACCTAGGGGCGTGACAGAGGGAGTCACTGGAGTGACGTAGGACGATTATCGAAGACTCTTTTAGCTTCATCCAGGAAGGGACAATGGTGGAGGGCATGATCGCCTTCACACAGTCTGCAAGGAAATTTAAATTTTCGTTTCTGTCTCGTGACTTCGTTTTCACTAGTTGACGGTGTACTCTCAACATGATCGTCAGAGGTTGACGACAGCGAATTGTGCAAGCCGGGAGACCAGTCCCTTAAGATCCATGGGATACAAGGACAATCTCAATGATAGTGGTCGCCTTTGCATATGACACATGGAGATTTAGGTCTGGATGATGTAGTGTGTAGATTTTTGCTAGACGATGCACAGTTGCCCCTTTTTACCATTGGCTCCTTCTTCTTCTTCTCCTTTGCATTCTTCTTCTTCTCAGTTACTTGGTTTTTAGTTTTAATATCTTCACCAAGCGAAGAGGAAGAAGGAGAGGGAGAAACAAATGAAGTAGAAGGTTGGGGGGTAACTCTCGTATCATCTAGCTGCTGATTTGATTGCTCAGGAATCGCAGTGCTTTGAACAACAAAGGTCAAGAAAATCCATACCGGCGGGCCAATTGTCAGCCCTCGAAGGGACAATGTGGCCATATGATGTGCACCAACATCTCCCCAAGAGGAGAAAGGACTAGGATTCCCCTTGAGGGGAAATCCTTGGTTGGTGGACTCCATTTTCTCAACCTAAGATCAACGAAGGAACAGTGACGTTATTCTGATTAAAATAAATTTTAGACGCTTTGACACAACTTTCTTTTTCAATTTTTAAGAGTCGAGAAAAAGCTAAATATGACTCTAGTCGCCTTCGATTTTTAATGAGCTTGAAGTGATGAGTGCTCAGACAAACGTTTTCCTTTAAGGAGTCTGAAAAGGAATGAAAAAGACTACTCTGGAAATCTAGACAGATGGATTACCAAACCAATCGTAAAAATACAAAATACTTTTTATGGTACGGTAGTCAATCTTCCCAAATGTTGTGTTCAGTGCATTGCGATTGATAGGTTGGCAGACGCGGCTTCCTAAGGATAAGGATGTAGCCTATTGCGGTCTCCTAATATATACTCGACGGTATGTGGGAGCACAAGTCCGTACTGGCACTTGTTGTCTCAAAGAGGAGGAATCACCCAACCTATGATGAAAGCGACAGTTACCAAGGTTTATGATGCTAGAATACGTCTCTATCCTAGACTTCTAGATGTTGTGCGTTAGGTTCCAAAGCATTTTTATGTTCATTGAATTTATTTTACAGGTGATCTTTCTTAAGAAGTTTGCCCTTAAGTTTCATCGCGTGATGTAGATATAAAACTCCTAAATATGAAATCTAAGATGTTAAATAGTTGTTCACTCTTCCTTTTGCAATGAAAATCCTAGCTAAGAAGGAAAGAGAAACAAAGTCCTTTCAACATAAAGAAAAGAGCACACACTAGATGCACTGTCCTAAATCAAAATAAACAGGCAGTATAAATGCAAGTGCACATACATGTATTTGTTTTCTAATTTCTTAATGTGGGAATGACAAAAATAATGCTAAGTACAAATCTGAATTATATCTTCTTTCAAAGTGACAGTACTAACAATTTTCTTTTCAAAAAACGAAAAGGAGACAAGACGACACTTTGTGATTTTGAATTGAAAACTGCTTTCGACACTTGAAATACTATTAATTCAGATCAAATAAAAGAGTAATAGTGTAATCGACTATAAAAAAGAGGAGGATTCTTTTCTTTGACTGAAAATGACACTTGTGGCACTTTCGAATCAAAAGATGACAGTCCGATTAAGCTACCATTTTGTAAATGAGAACTGTGAATGGAAAAAAATACATAAAGAACATTCACAAATATTTGTACAATGGAGTTTGGATGATGCAAAGGAAGGGAGTTTCAATAGTGGTCTACTAATCATAGACAACAAAACTCCTAAATAAATCTAAAGACAGTGAAGAAAAAACCAAAATTTGGAGGCAAAAACAGTCTTATCTGATCATCACACCTGTAACACAGGGAAACAGGGATGCATATCACCTACTACACACAGGAGGTCCGATGCATCCAGATTTCCAAGAAGAGAAGGTGTGATTGTCCAAGGATGAGACTTTAAGTTGGTTTTTGGTCACAGTTTGCAGCTTAGTTTAGGGATTTAGGCCGTGCTAATGATAGTCAGTAAATACAAAGTATAGGGGATGATCTAATGAGGTTACTTGAGCTACCTCTAGGGCACTTAGGATGTTTCCAAGTCAATTGTTCAGTTCATAAACAAACCCAGAGATTGACTAAAGCAGCGTTGATTTAATTTGCACTTACATAGCAAATGTAGTTCGAAGGCTAGCTGGCTTAACTTCAGGCTCCATATGTGGTTTATGAATCAAACAAATAGAGACGAGCAATCAAACTAATTCCTCCCCAGTGGAGTTGCCATTTTGCGACCGGGAAAACTAGTGTCTATTCAGAACTGCTAGTCCCACTACGACAGGTAGCTATCTTAGAAACAAATAAACTAAAGTCACTTGCGCTTTCCTTTACAAGAGATAGATGAGAAAGAAGCAGAGAGTACTAACCTCAGTATTTTGCTTGGCTCCTTGCTTGTTTCCTTTACCCTTCGACAGAATCTTGCCACTGCTTCCTTACTTGTCCTACTTCAAAGAATACTTGTAGAACAACAACAACATAATACCATCAAAGCATAGATATCTATCGTTGTAAACAATATAGGATTAGATATATATTGACCATATATATCAGCACAATATTCAAAGATACACAAGAATATGGAGGAAAACTCAAATAGCTTTATTGATAAAAATGATAGAAGAGAGGATTACGACCACTTAGTCTGACCCAGCACCATCCTCCCAGCTTGAAAGCCCTCTTCACCTCATACAAGGCAAGATCACTAACTAATGTCCTCAAAGAGAAACCAACAATAGTTCTTTGAAAATTACCAAATCCCAACCTCTGGATCTCTGGGATGAGGGATCCATATAGAGATATTTGCAAGAGGGTGAGTCAGCTTCTGGGATTTTGACTAGTGTCATCTCTTTGATGGTTCTTGGTTCCACTTGGAGATTTCATGATCTCTTACTCATCGTTGGGAAAATACAGGGAGGCAAGTGTCAAATGAGTAGCTTCTAGAAGATTCTCAGGGTTTCCACCTAGCAAACTGCTTGTGGCATTTGTCTGCACTCGCTCATCACACCCTACAGAAGGGATTTCTAGTATGCATTGCACTTTTTACATGTGGCAGGTGAGATGCATCATACCCTTAACAATGGGCAGTCTATATGGTCCTGCTTTGACCAGTTCTGAGTGGTTTTTCATGGAGAACCTTTGGGAGATGATGTAATCAGCTGACCTTGCTCCTTTAGGGTATGAAACAACACTTTTAGGAACTTAGAAGCCCTTGGTTTATGGACATATGTGATTGGGTTTGCAGTGCCAAAATATGTCTATAACACCCAGCAATAGGTATGGCCTCTGATCTTCAGTCAACAAATAATATCAATGCAGAAGTATAAGTCCTACAAGGACTTGACTTAATCTGAGTGTTTTTATATGCACTTTGGTCTAAGACAGATTTGATTAATATAATATGAATATATTTTATCAACCTTCTAAATAGTCCTCAGGAACAATTTCAATCAAAATGTTGTCATCATCATGTTGCCACTGAAATACTATGATGATCCTTTAAGTCTCGATATGTTGTTAGGGCTTCTTCCCATCAGCAGATTGGGGTCTCTCATTGTTGTAGCTTAGGACCTCTTCATAACTCTGAAGCCTTCCTTTATAGTGATTTATAGTTCCTCTATCTAGCATAGTAGAGCCCTCCTTAACTGTTGGTTAGAGCCTCTGTTGACAGCATATAGGTCCTCCTCAGAAGATAGTTGTAGAAACTTCTCTCTTCAATGCGTCTGGGCTTTAGGGTTGTGGCTAAGACGTACTAGGTATCCTTACTTAAACAAAACCAAAAACAAATCCTTTAGGACTGTGTATTAAGTCTCTTTCTTATTGTGTATTAGGAGTCCATCTAGGCCCCTTTTGATTGTGTCTTACCTGTTAATAGAAGACTATAGCTACGACTCTTTTGGAGCTTAATTTGACAGCGTATGGAAGCCTCCTTGCGGCGATGAAGAGCCTTGTTTTGGGATAGCGAAGGATCCTCTCTTCACTATGACTTAATCCCTTTAGGATATCATATAAGGCCTGCGGCTAGGGCTCCTTGAAGGCTATGGCTATGAATCTTCCTTTAAGACTGTGTTTAGGGTAGAATTAGCCCTTCCTTGATAGCGGATTAGTGCATAACTAAAAAATAGCTTCAACTCCTAGTTTGGACTCCAGTTAGGGAATCATAACTCTATTAGGACAATGTATAGAATCCTTATTGACTACAGCTAGACTAACTTCTTTCCTCCTACGTCTAGGGCTTCATCATTTAGATCTCTCTTTCCACCAAAACCCAAAACAAGTGGAGAGAGATCAAGAATGAAGTGTGTGTAAAAAATGACTTGAAAACCTCTTCTATTTATAATGAAACGTTGAGGATAGATGGGGGTAATTTGGTTGCTATCCAACCTTGATGAATTGTCAGATAACAAAAATAAATTCATATCTCCATGAATACACATTGGAATCGGATGATCTTTAGACCAATCCTACACCTCTTGACGGGAGGAATCCAAGAAAAATATCATTTGCCATAAATAAGAAGACCCACATCGAGTTCCGCCCTAGTTTCCAATTTTAAGAGTTATGCTGCTACTACACTCCATTACATAGAAATAGAGACCTTGACGAGTTAAAACTCAATCCATGGACCATTCAAGAGTTAGATCCAGCATTCAGTAATGCAATGAGAATATATGAAATACACCAAACTTATCTATGCATTCATAAGCAACATCTGACAAACTCCTTTGGCAACTAGCCTTTCGTTTTTACTAGAGATGCATGAGAATATATGAAATACACCAATATTATCTATGCATTCATAAGCAACATCTGACAAACACATTTGCGAACTAGCCTTTAGTTTTTACTAGAGATGCATGGAGCATTATATAAACACAATGCAATCTTTTGGGAAGTCCATTCAAATGTGGAACATTACTATGGAAGCTAAATTAGGCATTGATATTTGACATTGCATGCACATTTCATGGATTTTTGCAGTAGTGACATAAAAATCAACTAGGTCAGTTATATCATATATGTCATAGATAGTGTAACTTGAAGTATGAAACTTCTATTTAAGCTATAAAGCTGACTAAATGGTCCAAACCTTAAACTATGACCCTTCCTTGCAAATTTCATGTGCTACCAATTAATCATAGTTAAAGGGTTTTATATTCAATGCGGGAGTAATCTTATGGAGGAGATATCGGGTTTGGAAATTCAACACAAAACAAATTCCAGTGGGTTAATCTCCTAAAACAAAGTGTTAATTAGTCTTCTAAGAGGTACATTTTGCATCAAGAGAAACCCTAGACTGATCTCTTTTTATGAGGAAGCAAAAACATGGAAAGTGTTTGGTTAGGTAGGAATAGAACTTATCAATTTGGTCTAGCTTCAGTGATTAAAAGAGAAGGTTGTTAGGCTCTCCACCATTTCATGGATTGACATATTGATGAGACAAAAGAGGCTCTCTCTTGAGACTTGACTAGGTAATTTATAATAGGTGTGGTGTTGGTGCCTTAACTTAGCCAGAAAATTCCAAAACTCTATTGATGCACAAAATTTATTACTGAATCTACCTCAGACTCTACCATAGTCATTGAATATGACATGCATGGTTGTACCAAGGAGGTCCTAAACTTTTGAACAATGAATCTTTACATTGGCATGGTCAACCTACATTGGGAGAAGCAAAACATTTTTTAATAATATGCAACACTATCAATCAACCAATTTCGTAAGGTATCTAGAGGAGATGTAGTAGAGAGGGAAAATAAAATATAAAAGAAATTGTGTTTGTTATATAAAATATTAGATTCATCATGGCTGGAGTTTCTTGATCCTTCGAGAGGTCGATCATTCCATGTTGAGTAGCGGGAGAATTCCTTTTTCCTATGTTATTGAACCTGTCATTCCTTTTATTGTTGTCACCCCTGAAATTGTTGTGGTAGTTGTTGTCATCATCCCGAAGTGTATCCCTTCTATTATGACACTCCCTTTCATAGTGGCCAAACCTGTTACAAATGAATCATCTTCCCTTCCTTCCTTCTTTGAATCCCAGTCTTCCTTGGCATTGCTTCTTTGAACCTGCATTGTCTACAAGATCTCCAAATTTTCCTTGCATTCAATTTCAATCGTTACATAAAAATGAAATACAACAAAAATATTGCTCGTAGAAAACATGCAGAAGAAATTCTTTGTTCAATGTCTCCTCCAGACGACCTGCTCCAATCCATATGTTAACATCTCCAAAATGTTTCCCATAATTATTAATTTCAATGTGTTTTTATCACATACCTTTATTATCTATTAACAATAGTCAAACTTACTCATTTTTTTTGTGTAAATTTGACTACTGCTATTATATTATACAAAAATTGTTACAAAGGAGTACATCCGCCATGCTAAGATGGCCGCCACTGAACATTTGAGCGCGCTATGACTGAACATAAACCTAAAAACTGTGGAGCTAAGGAGCTGTCCACTGACTCTAGACCCGGACACATGACAAACTAGTTACACGCAGATAACAAACTAGTTACACGCAGATTGCTTTCTGTCCCTGCCAAAACGACACGGAACTTCCCAACAATCCAAAGACAAGACACGTAACAGACATTGAGCTGTGCTACCCGCTCCCATTACAGACTTAGAGCTACCATTCATACCCGTCCCAAGACAACTGATCGACATTACATACGATGATAAGTATCGTGCAAAAACCATGGAGCCGCCATTCTGGAATTGAAAGCGCAGCCAAGCAGAGGACTTACTAATCCATGGAGGTGGACGGTTGTTCCTCCACCACTCGGCAGGCGTAGGGATCAGAGGCGCTCGTATCCGTGTGGGGAGGTTCATTGCGTGCAGGCTCGCTTGTTCCAGCCGTTGCTCCCGCAGCCGCACCCGAGGCCTCCGCAGGTTGCAGTCGAGAGCTTTGAACAGGCGAGGGTGGTCGTGGCTCCGCTGGAGCTGCTGGTAGGTCGGTGTGCTCGCATTTCTCGAGCCGAACAGTAACATAAAAGGTGGCGTTATCCAGAACACAGGGGAACCGGAACCGCGTGGAAGGGTGAGAGCCGAGCGAGCACATCGCTGTGCCACCCCGCCCTCGTCCTCTGCCGCGGCCCCTCCGAGCACCTGGAGAGTTAATTTCTTCGGAAGGAGAACCGAGTGAGGCTGAGGACCGCGGAGGAGAAGCTCGTCCACGAGCGCCACCTCTTGAGCCTCCCCGTCGGCAAGGTTACCGCATTCGTTCTCGCGGCATTCTGGTATCGTGCTGCCTGGTGTACAAAGGAGCCTTTCGCCACATAAAAGCCGACCAGGTGAGGAAATATCAATTGAAATGACAGACAGGGAAAAACCAGAGCTTACCACCCCCGAATGCTGACCGGAGTGAACCAGGGCGACGCTGAGAGTATGGAACAGAGCCTAGAAACTTTGGAGCCAACGAGACCGCACAGGTGCCAAATTCTTTTGAAGCAGATAAACCAGAGAGCCAGAGCGAGCCAGGATGAAGACCAAGGCCTTCTGCACAGAGGGCCGAGGTCTAAAGCCTGGCACACTCGGCCAAAACAATCTCATCCACAAGCTGAGCAAGTTGCAGGCTAAACCCCGAGACCAGTTACAGACCATACCCACCATTACCACCCTTGCATAATGCATCGTCGAGCCGATGGAGCCGAATGAAATAGAATGCCGCGTGACCATTCTCCCATGCGGAGTAATGGCTGCATTTAACTGAGCCGGACGAAGGAGGCGGTTTCGAGACGCTTCCGTCCACACGTCTGGAGCGGGCTGCCACTTGCCTTTTAATGAGGCGGCCCGTTCATTTATGGGCAGACTAATCACCCGCAGCCGGGGAATAGTCAAACTTACTCATTATTAATACATAGCTGCAAATATTAAATTGTTATTATATTTTTTAACTACTTTCTTTTAACATTATCTATCTTCTGAAACAGGACATATGGACTCACAGATATCACAACTATATAGTTACTTCAAATAAATAGAGGAATCAATAATTACATTACACAATATAGAAACAAGATTTCTACTAGTTCCAAATCCAAATATACCACTATACCGCCTTCGACCAACTATACAATTATTACTAGCCTTAAAATCTACTCTGAAACATATAATCCACATTCATGAACGCGACAAAATGCAAAAATACGAGCGGACTGGCAATTAAGAAATATGCATCTTCCATTACGCATAAATCTTCAATGGTGTTCGATATGCCATCGTTCCTCTTGCATTTTCGACTAGAACTATTGAAATTCCATGACAAAGGTAAGTTCAATTTCATTCACTCCAATTTCATTATAACACAATTCGCATGCAAACTCATTATAGTCAATTTTAACAATTAATTTCCATATTTAAAATAATAATAATTCTTCTATATATTTTGAACAAAATATTGCTTTTGCAGGTTTCTTATTTCTTCTTCAACTCTTTGTTGTCTTCAACAAGTTGTTATGCAAATTTAAACGTGGAAGGATAACCATCATGTTGTTCATGATTTAATTTTATTTTTTTCAAGAGGCAATGTATGTTAGAAACATTACACATTCTATAAATTTCACATAATATAAATCATTTACCTTCATCTTCTACCTTTGCATGGAATCTTGTTTACTAAATCTTAGCTTCAATGATAATTTACATGTCACAATTCTTCTTCAATTTATGCCTTATGGTGTTTCCTTTGCAACATCTGGTGAAATTGCTAGTGGAATCAAATGAGAGAGGTACCCCTAGTTGTCATTCAATTTTATAACTATAATGTGATCAATGGTTTTTTGATTGGAGTCCAAATTGTAGTTTTAATGTGAGTTGTAACTCACTTATTGAAGCCCTACAGGGACATAATGAGAATTTTGTTCAGGGGCATAAAATCCAAACCGAGCAGCATAATTGTTTTGTAGGCTGCTGCAAGTGTGTTTGGCCAAGGACCACATGAGCATGATACCCACAATTTCTGGAATTATTGTCTTGTAAAATAGAATGTTTTGGCAAAAATTACATTGTCTCTCATTGAACAAAACCCTAGTTCTTCATATCATCGAATAAAACATTTTTTATCAAATGAGAGAGGTTTTCCCTAGCTCTAATGAGCTTATATTTTTATCAATGAATTTATCCATGGCAGCCTTTAGGAATTTATTATTTAAATGATGTTAGGGAACCTTCTATATAGACATGGGCCTTAGGATTAGGACATCTAGCAATCATTATTATCATGAGGCTTTGGGGCTTCTTCATCAAGAACAAGGATGTCATATAGCTGAGGCTTCTTCATCAAGAACAAGGATGTTCGGAGCATATCCATCAAGCTATCAACACCATGTTATTCATGTATGCACCAAATTCAGCCAATCATACTACTTCTTAAGTAACAAGAGTCATCAGACATCATATTATAACATCACATCTCCCTTTGAATGTTTGAAAGGTAAGCTTACTTAAAACATAAGCATTGAGCTATTTGCAACCTACTTTTAATCCTATGGTCCATGTAATGGAATTATGAAATCATAATCATGTAGCTTATATCAAATTCAGTTATCAGGACATGCCTTTCATAAGGAATCATTAGACAAGAACATACATTGAAGATTTTATGGCCCCCTCTTAAGCCCTTCTTTAAGTTAGATGAGGCAACAACTTCAAAAATTGTGTGAGTCATCATAGTCCTAGTTGTATCATCCTTCATTGCATCAAATTACCCAATTCATGATGGGAAGAAGGATTTCTCATCAGGAATTCATATATGTAGAACCAGTCTTCAGAAAATCTTGATTTAATGAAATCAAGATATCACACTCTTTTCCTTATCGTTCTTGTATACTTACTTCTATTTTTGACTAGGATTGATAGAGAACTGGTCAAAGTGTTATGTAGTCCTTCTAGACGATCTTCAGGATTAAAGGCTTTGGTTGAGGTGTACTTCTTATCAAAGGTGTTGCAATTTCCTTTACTGATAGATCCTTGAGAGGTTGGATTTTGGCCTAGAATTGTTGTTCCTTTGTTGTTTCTTGTTTCCACTTGTAGCTGCAAGATCATAGTAATTAATGATTTTCAATCTTCACCAGGATGTCATGTCAATCATGCTTCGTGCTACAAGATTAATGTAAGGAAAATCAATGTAGGATCACAACCAAGTTCAATCATAGGTCAAAATTTTAAAAGGCCACTTCCTTTATTACAAAAATTGTCACTGTCTTATTTGTTCAAAGAATCATTGTCATGAAGGTCTTTGATTTACTAACACAATGTGTTTTAAACAAAATCATTGTATTCAGATGAATGCAAGAACCCTTAACTTTTTTCTCTTGATAATGGATATTGTAAAGATCCATACAAGGTTTATGTTGATGATATCGAGGGCCAATGTTGAACATAAATTAAGAATGTCTATGCTACAGTGAATAAGAGCTTGAAACTAAATCTTAATCAAATGAGATCAAAACATAGCTTAACCATTGTAGTGTCGAAAACATAGTTAAATCACAGTCAGTGAAGGGTCGGGCCTTCGCTTTTAATCTTGATGCATTACCATGAATTTTGAACTGTCTTAGAGGGTTGAAATGTTATAGATGGAGTATAACCCTTGACTACTTCAGGGTCTAGAATTTATGACATATGGAGAACCACCTACAAATTAGCTCAACCATTAAAAGAATAAAATAAGCTATAAGCCCATAAACCCTTTCAAATTTTGTCTGCTTACCAAATCTTTTAAAGTTCCTTAAGGCCATACTTGATTTCAGAGAGAACAGTGAATTCTTCTTTTGGTGCTGACTATTAATGTCAATATTGGTCGGTCTACTGAAGATATATATGCTAAGAATAATTGTACTGAGAGAAGGTTCTACAAAGAACAAGAGCTTGGCTTCAAATGGTTCTTCTTGCACCCGATCCATGCTCTTCTTCAATTAGTTGTCATAAAAAGTTCATAAAAAATATACAAATTAAAAAATCTCATGAATCAAGCTTCCAAGATCTGACTCAGGCTTGTTCACAACTTCGTTTGTGAACAGGAGTAATGCATAACACTGTCTTGGTCAAACGCGTTGTAACATATCTATCATCATTGTTTCAATATTTTAACTATATATATTTGACAAGTATCCAAACTTATATATAAATAATTACAAGTGAGGTTAGATTATATGAAATGCTAACTAATTAGAGACCAAACCTAACAGTGATGACACCTTCAACAAGGTCTATGAGTTGCCATACCATCATGATAACTGATTCACTGAGATGCCAATGTGCTGAAGTACGATATCAATACTTTAGTTTGGGATTACAATGATGCCACTATCCTGAATAGAAATCCAGACCAACATATACGGTGACAATAATATTTTGAAGAAACCAAACAGTGGATATGGAGAATCCATACATCAAATAATGTCAAACGCGGGGATGAAAAATCATAGTGTCGAAATCACTATTGTAAAGTAGAGAATACCCAAAATGCATGGTAGAGAGACATTGCAATTATAGATCCTCGGGGTAGGCAAAATATGTAGTAGATGGCAGTCTGGTCATAAAGATTTAGTCTATCATCTGAAATGAGAATGATCCCAATGAATCTCTTAAAACTTGATAGAATATCCAATGTGATTTCTCTTGATCCAGAATACCAATAATACCAACAAAAAGTCATTTCTCATTCAAAAATTGAACACAAAGTGAAGGGAATTAGAAAGATGGAACCTAGTTGTTTTACAGTGGTCCACTATAAGTAATGTCTTAGAGCCTATTTATGAAATATAATGCCCAGAAATTGATACACAAAGACAACACTTCATAACAATACTTGTATCACCATCAAACCCTAAACCCCATAAGCTGAGTGGTAAGAACAACCAGATCTTGTTTATGACTACAATGAGCAAATGTCCTCTTACTAGTTTCAAGATAATTTTGACCTATATCATCGATCATTCTAGAGTGCACCTTTTCCAAGCCCCAAAATTGTCCATCAGCATTGACTTGATGTGATTTTGTTAGAGGCTCGTTGTCTACATTTCCTTTTAAAAATATAGTGCATGAATGATTATCCACATGTTCATGGAGAAGAGAACATATTTGCATTTGATGTGGTCAAGGGAGAAATTTTTTATTTGGTCAAGCCTATATTCTTCATCAATCATTTTCTTGACATATTTTTCATTGTAAACATTGTATTTGTATATGTCATCGAGGGTTTCATTACAGTTTTAATCAATCTTCTGGGGCTGTCCAACTTTTTTATTATTAATAATAGAACTATCTAAAGGTGGAAATGGATTTGAATGACTGAAAGCTTCAATAATTTTGTGTTTATAACATACCCTTTGTTTGTCTACCAAGGAATATCCATCACATATGTCAATAATTTATCTTCCAGATGAGGATTGATAGTAAAAGGAAGAGACTTCCCTATCCCATATGGCTCGAGGAATAAATTCAGATCATAGGCATAAAAAATAGAAGGACTGTCGAATTCCATGATATAGGATCCTTTCAAAATAAAATATAAAATTAATTATTTCTTCACTCATATAATCATAATGGTCACATTATTGCTTTGATGGCTTTGAAAAACCTTTTGAGTTTATTGACATCAAACTCTAGGAAACCATGATTACTTCCATTTACTTCTTACTCAATCATGATCAAAATCAAAGTGAAACATGGGGTTTACATTACTCCTAATCAAACTCACAATGAAATGTAGAGGTGCCAAGTATATTACCATGAAAGTCTACAGCTCCCTTACTTTCAGTGTCTGTAAAAATAGGATTAGTTTATTGAACTATATTTTTGTGACTTCAAAAGTGTTTTTAGGATTTATATTATCAGCAAAGAAAGCATGATCTGCGTCATACTTTCCATATGGTTTATCTTTTGGGGTAGAAACATGGTTTCTACCTGCCTAGAACTATGTATGGGTTGTATCATTAGTGGATATATTCAAAAAATATTCATTTCCTCCATTTATCACTTTGTCATGTAGGAAATCAAGGCTGGCATCCTCACAATGGTGAAAATTGTTATCATGCTCCTTGTTTTAAGTGCTTCACTATTCCATTATGAATTTTTATATACTATTTTTCCTAAGAAAGCCCCTCCCCACTTTAATATTGATTTCCAATATTGGGTCTCTCAGGCTACCTCCCTTTATGATGTCTTGATTCAATTTGTCTATCATTATTATCTCTCCTTCCTTGTCATTGATTGATGTTTGGAGATATTAAAACAGTTGTTTGGATTTAGAATTTTATAAAGATAACTAATGGGGAAGGGTTTCTAGCTTAATATCTAAAATATGGAATTGATTCTCCTGCTCTCCAAATTGTTGATCTCTTTCATGTAGTTTTCTCAATTTTTTTTTCTGTTATGGTCACACATATTATTCACCCTATCTTTAAATAAGGTGATAATTATGAATGAAATTATATGGTCATTAGGATTGGGCATACTTTTCCAAGCTTTATGCCACAATTTTGAACATGTGGATTTTCAAGTATTTGGAGAGAAGTAAACTTAAGCCAAAGGCTAAGTAAGTTTTTAAAGGGACTACTAGATTATTGATCACATTTTCACACTTCTAGCTATTGTTGAAAAGGCTAGGCAACAATTCTCAAAAGAATTTTATTGTTTTGTGAGTTTCATGAAAGCCTTTAATTTTGTGCCATGGAACTCGTTGTTCTAGAGATTGCATGACATTGCAATCTCTGATCCAATCATTGTTGCAAATTTCTATTATGAGAGGAGCTCTGAGATTGTTATAGGTTGGTTTTGTATAATTCAAGGACTTTGACTTTATTACGAGAACCATTGGGCTTAAGTAGGGATGCTCTTACTTGTTGAATTTATTTGTGTTGATGAGATTGAGGGGTACATTAGGGGGAACTCAAAGTTTCATATTGATATTAGACAACCTCCATTAATCTTGACAAGTTTCATAATTGATGTGTGCTGACAGATAATGCTCCAAAATTTTGGGAAGTTTGTTGTAATTAGGGTGAATTATAGTTGCAGGAAGAAATATAACTTATTTTCTTATAGAGTACTAGGATCCAATATTATTATAGCTTTTGTGTTTTTACAGAAGAAATTATCTAACTACATAAGAGTAGTAAGGTACATTCTACAACTTGGGTGGGAATGACATTGGTGGTGTCTGTGTAACACTGCATTGAATCTAGAGGGTGGACTAGTACATTTAGTATGAGCATGAGCACAAACCTATTAAAACCTAGGTACATTATGCACCTAGAGGTTATGATGCTCAAGGATGCATATATTTAGTTTATATAGATGGATATTAGATATCGGAACTTGAAATATGCAACCTCAAGACTCTGAACCTCAAGTTGTATATGAGATGTGGGTTTAGATGGCTCTTGGATAGTTATTTAATCATATAAATGAAGAATAGAGTACACAATCATGATTAAAATCAAAGTGAAACATGGGGGTTACATTACTCCTACTCATACTCATAATGAAATGTTGAGGTGCCAAGTATATTATAATGAATGTCAACAACTCCCTTTTTTTCAGTCTGTGAAAATAGGATTAGATTATTGAACTATATTTTTGTGACCTCAAAAGTGTTTTCAGGATTTACATTATCAGCAAGGAAAGCATGATCTTCATCATAATTTTCATACGGTTGAGCTTTTAGGGTAGAAAGATGGTTTCTACCTGCCTATAACTGCATATGGGTTGTATCGTTGGTGGAAATATTCAAAAAATATTCATTTCCTTTGTTTATCACTTTGTCATGTTGGAAATAATGATTGGCATCCTCGTAATGGTGAAAATTATTATCATGCTCCTTGTTGAGAAAATTTCCTCTTGTTGGTTTCAAGATCATTTTGACCTATATCATCATTCATTCCAGAGTGCACCTTTTCTAGGCGCCAAAACTGTCCCTCACCGTTGAGTTCATGTGGATTTGTTAGAGGTTCGTTTTCTACATTTCCTTTTAAAAATATAGTGCATGAATGATTGTGCACATGTTCATGGAGAAGAGAACATATTTGCATTTAATGTAGTTGAGAGAGAATTTTTTTATTTGGTCAAGTCTATATTCTTCATCAATGATTTCCTTAACATCGTTTTCATTCTCAACACTATACTTGTATATGTCATTGACGGTTTCATTACGGGTTTAATCAATCTTTTGGGGCTATCCAACTTTTTTATTGTCAATAGTAGAGCTATCTATAGGTGGAAATGGTTTTGTACGGCTGAAAGCTTCAATAATTGTATGTTTATAACATACCCTTTGCTTGTCTACCAAGGAATATCCATCACATATGTCAATAACTTTGTCTTCCAGATGAGTATTGGTAGTAAAATGAAGAGGCTTCCTTATCCCATCTGGTTTGAGGAATAAATTCAGATCGTAGCCATAAAAAATAGCAGGATTGTCGGATTTCTTAATATAGGATATTTTCATATTCAACTACAAAATTAATTGTTTCTTCATGCATATAATCGTAATGTTCACAATATTGCTTTGTTGGCTTTGAAAAACCTTTTGAGTTTATTAACCTCAAACCCTAGGAAACCATGATTACTGTCATTTATTTCTTACACGATCATGATTAACATCAAAGTGAAACATGGGGGTTACATTACTCCAAATAAAACTCGCAATGAAATGTTGAGGTGCCAAGTATATTACCATGAATGTCTACAACTCCCTTACTTTCAGTGTCTATGAAAATAGGATTAGTTTATTCAACTATATTATTTTTGTTACCTCAAAAGTGTTTTCAGGATTTAAATTATGAAGGAAAGGATGATCTTGATCATACTTTTCATATGGTTGATATTTTGGGGTAGAAACATGTTTTCTACCTTCTTATAACTGCATATGGGTTGTATCATTGGTGGAAATATTCAGAAAATATCCATTTCCTCTGTTTATCACTTTGTCATGTATGAAATCATGATTGGCATCCTGCCAATGGTGAAAATTATTATCATTCTCCTTTTTTTTACTGCTTCACTATTCCATTATGATTTTTTATACACTTTTGCCTAGTAAAGCCCCTCCCCACTTTGATATTGATTTCCAATATTGGGCCTCTCAGGCTACCTTGCTTTATGATGTGCTGATTCTATTTGTCTAGGATTGTTACCTCTCCTTCCTTGTCACTGATTGACATTTGGAAATATTAAAATAGTTGTTTGGATTTAGAATTTTATAAAGATAACTAACGGGGAAGGGTTTCCAACTTAATATCTAAAATGTGTAATTGATTCCCCTGCTTTCCAAATTGTTGATCTCTTTCATGTAGTTTTCTCACGTTTTTTTCCATTATGGTCACACATATTATTCACCCTATCTTTAAATAAGGTGATAATTATGAATGAAATTATATGGTGATTAGGATTGGGCATACTTTTACAAGCTTTATGCCACAATTTTGAACATGTGGCTTTTCAAGTATTTGGAGAGAAGTAAACTTAAGCCAAAGGCTAAGTAAGTTTTTAAAGGTACTACTAGATTAGTGATCACATTTTCACACTTCTAGCTATTGTTGAAAAGGCTAGGAAAGAATTCTCAAAAGAATTTTATTATTTTGTGAGTTTCATGAAAGCCTTCAATTTTGTGCCATGAAACTCATTGTTCTAGAGATTGCATGATATTGCAATCTCTAACCCTATCATTGTTGCAACTTCCTATTATGAGAGGAACTATGAGATTGTTATAGGTTGGTTTTGTAGAATTCAAGGACTTTGACTTTATTATGAGAACCATTGGGCTTAAGTAGGGATGCTCCTACTTATTGACTTTATTTGTGTTGATGAGATTGAGGAGTAGGTTAGGGGGAACACAAAGTTTCATACTGATATTTGACAACCTCCATTATTCTTGTTAAGTTTCATAATTAATGTTTACTAACAGATAATTCTCCAAAATTTGGGGAAGTTCGTTGTAATCAAGGTGAGTTATAGTTGCATGAAGAAATATAAATTATTTTCTTATAGAGTACTAGGATCCAATATTATTATAGTTTTTGTGTTTTTACAGAAGAAATTATCTAAGGGCACAAGAGTAGTAAGGTACATTCTACAGCTTGGGTGGGAATGGCAGTGGTGGTGTCTGTGTAACACTGCATCGAATCCAGAGTGTGGAATAGTAAATTTAATATGACCACGCGCAAAATCCTATTCAAACCTAGGTACGTTATGCACGTTGAGGTTATGTAGCTCAAGGATGCATATATTTAGTTCATATAAATGGATATTAGATATTTGTACTCGAAATATGAAACCTCAAGATTCTGAACCTCAAGTTGCATATGAGGCGAGGGTTTAGATGGGTATTGGATAGTTATTTAATAATATGAATGAAAAATAGAGTACAAGAATATGTGCTTTTATTTGTGCCTTCAATTGTACAGTTCTTGAGGCTCAGTTGCAACTCCAAGACTCAGATGGTTTTGAGAGTAGTACATATTTTCTTAATCTATGTCTTTCCTTACAGACTTTGAGATGGATCTATAGATTCTTCTCGGTGGAATGAAACTATTGTATGTAAACTTGTTTATTATCTAGTCATCTAAAGAAAAGAAAATTGCAAGAATATGGGATTCAATGCCTCACGGGTCACAAGTATACTATTGTTGTGGCTCAGTTTGAAACTCTAAGATATTAGAATATTTGGAGAATAGTATAGGGATTCTTCTCAATGCATGTCCTTTCCTTGTAAGACCTTGATAGGGGTATATATATTCTTGTCAATAGAATGCATATCTTTTTTGTATAGTTATTTATTACCTAATCATCTAAAGGAAAACAGAGTACAGGAATATGGATTAGACTTCCTCGTAGCTGTATAGTTGCTGAGTCTCAATTGTGATTATGTTATCTTGGAAGATTTTGAGAGTATATAAACTCTTGTTAATGTATTTCCTTTCCTTGAAAGACTTGGAGAGGTGGATATAGAGTATTCCTATTGGAATGTAGAGGTTGTTTGACTTTGTATAGTTTCTTATTATCTAATCATCTGAAGGAAAACAAAGTTACAAGAATATAAGTTTAAATGCCTCATAAATGTACAGTTTTTGAGGTTCAGCTATAACTTTGAGAACATGGAATATTTTGTGTGGAGTATGTAGACTCTTCTCAATCGACGCCCTTTCATTGGAAGACCTTGATAGGGGTATACATATTTTATCAATAGGACACATATGTTTTTATTGTTATTTATTGTCCTAATCATATGAAAAAGGCTAGAGTACCAAAATATGGGTTTCAATGCTTCACAACTATATACTTCTTGAGGCTCGGTTGTGACTTGGAGAACTAGGAATATTTTGAGAAGAGTATATATATTATTTTCAATCCATGTCCTTTCCTTGCAGGAACTTGAGATGGGTATATAGATTCTTCTGAATGGAAAAGTGTTACCATTTGTATGGTTGTTTATGATCTAATCATCTATAGAACATCAAAGTGCAAGGATTTTTAGGGGACGTATATTCAAATGAAGGGTTGAATATAATATCCACTATAAAATCAACCAAGGGTAGGATTAATTAAAAGATGAAATTGAAAAACATTTTACTTCTTAATCCTGCCTACAAAAGAATTTCCAATTGCAAATACTAAGCACAAAGAATACTGTGTGAGTAGTCTTTGACCTTGGGTAAGCTAACTGCCATGACTCTCATGCCATATGTGTTTTTCCAATTAGACCTAGGCACATATGGCATCAGAGTCATGGGATATTATCCTATGACCATCTTAGCTACTTTTATGTTAAGTGATTTGGAGTATTAATACTCCTCCATTCATTATTTAAACCATGGAAATGATACTATTATATTTGAGTGAGATTCTAGGTGAGGTTTTGTAAATTATACCTACTTATCCAGCTAACTGTGTTATTATTTATTCTCAAGAACCTGAGGATGTGATTACTAGTGGATAGAAAGAATGCCTTGTGAATTTATTAAAATGAGTGTCCCAGACATCCATTCTTCTACTTATATTTTGAAGAACACATACCATCTGATTGTTCTAAACATCAAACCCAATAGCCAAACTCATTCCTATACCTCTCCAGTATTTCTCCTTTCCAAATAGGTTGTTTGACCCTTCTCAAAACAACTCTGAGGGCCAACCTACCTTCATTGGATGAACAGAAGGTATTAGCACATCTATTAAGGGTGCATCTTTATGTGCATTTGTGGAATCTTCAGCACAAGCGTACACCACAGTGATGATTTAGTTTTGTGCTTATGATAAGGTGAGAATATTCATTTTATGAAAAATGTTGTTTAGTGTTCCTTGAACAGTGTTTAGATTGTTATCATCCTTGTTGGCATGTGAAGGTTTGTTAGACCTTGTATATTATCATGATGTAGATGTATTAATTAAGTTAGTGAAATTGGAACCTCCTTCTTAACATATTTTCATTACCAAATTTCCAAATGCTATAAAAACAAGGTTGAGAAGGGTTGCAGTGAGTGAACTTCAGTGTTTTTGCTGAGGCAAAAGCCATGCTTCTTTGAAGTCAAATTTCTAGTGCTACCTTTCACACGGTACTTCAGGACTTGTGCTCTCTTTCTTCCTCAGTGTACGAGGGAAAGATGATTAGGTACAAACTTATAGATATCATGATGAAAGTTTTATGATATTCATGAATCTAAATTTTGTTGTTGAACTTCTATGGCAATAATTGGGTCACTGCATCAGTAAGATAGAAAAACGGGTCATCTTCATTGTCTATTGTACCTTGTGTCTTCTCATGCTAATGGAATTTTACTTCGTTTACCACCAGGCACGTAGAATATCTTGCCATATATTGACATATTTTTGTAATATGTGAATAGTTGCAACCTCATTAAATGAAACTTACACAGCTAGAATACACTAGTGCTACCTCTAGAGAAATAACATTAGTTGCAAGTTCATCGGATTCCTCAGTGCTCAAGATACTAGCCCATTGTAACAGAGAACTCAATGAGTTAAAACTCAATCCATGGACCATTGAAAAGTTATATCTATCATTCCGTATTGTAATGATAATATATGAAATACACCAATCTTATCTATTAATTCATAAGCAACATATGACAAACACCTTTGGCAACTAGCCTTTAGTATTTACTAGAGATGCATGAGAATATATGAAATACACCAATCTTATCTATGCATTCATAAGAAACATTGGACAAACACATTTGGCATATATCCTTTAGTTTTTATTAGAGATGCATGAATAATTATATAAACACAATGCAATATTTTGGGAATTCCATTCAAATCTAGAACGTTATTATGGAAGCCAATTTAAGCATTGATATTATACATTGCATGCACATTTCAAGGATTGTTCTTGTAGTGACATAAAAATGTACTAGGTCAGTTATATCATATATGTCAAAGATAGTTTAACTCAAAGTATGAAACTTCCACTTAAGCTATAAACCTGACTAAATGGTCCAAACCTAATACTGTGACCCTTCCTTGCAAATTTCATGTGCTACCAATTAATCATAGTTAAATGGTTTTAGATTCAATATGAGAGTAGCATTATGAAGGAGATATTGGGTTTGGAAAGTCACCACAGAACAAAGGCTATTAGGTTAATCTCCTAAAAAAGGGTGTTAACATAGTCTTTCGAGAGGTACATTTTGCATCAGTAGAAACCCTGGACTGATATATTTTTATGAGGAAGCAAAAACATGGCAAATGTTTGGTTAGGTAGGAATACAACTTGTCAATTTTGTCTAGCTTGAGTGACTAAAAGAGAAGGTTGTTAGGCTCTCCACCATTTCATGGATTTTTATAGTGATGAGACAAAAGAGGCTCTCTCTTGAGACTTGACTAGATAATTCATAAGAGTTGTGGTCTTCATGCCTTAACTTAGCTAGAAAATTCAAAAACTCTCTTGATGCACAAAATATATTCCTGAATCTACCTCAGAGTATGCCATAGTCACTAAATATGATATGCATGGTTTTACCAAGGAGGCCCTAAAATTTTGAACAATTAAACTTTACTTTGGTATGGTCAACCTACATGGGGAGAAATGAAACATTTTTTAATAAGATGCCAAAAAGACCTAGACATCGATGTGTGGGATTATTTCTTGGTACCTACAGATTGCACAACAAACTCTATTGGTTGAGCTAGTAGGAATTGATCTCTTCAGGTGGATAAATATTCCTTTCCTTGTAAGACCTTTATAGGGGTATATAGATTCTTGTCAATAGAATGCATATTTTTTTTGTATAGTTGTTTATTACATAATCATCTAAAGGAAAATTGATTACATGGATACGGGTTAGACTGCGTCATAACTGTATAGTTTCTGAGGCTCAATTGTGATTACGTGATCTTGGAAGATTTTGAGAGTATATAAACTCTTAATGTATTATGATTTCTCTAGCAATGTTCTCAAGGAAACTGTTCTAAAAATAACAAAAAATTATCTTTTGTCATTAAACAGAGATTGTTTTCCTTTAGAAACAGAGAGAGATTGTCTTTACAATACCGTCTTTTGTTTGTGGCATGTAATGAGATCTTGAGAGTAATCTAGAATAGGAAACTAGTTGGTCAACTTGTGATAATGGTGAGTAACTGCTTGGACACTAAATTTTAAGCCTGCCACATTCTTCTAAGAACATTGGATCCAGAAATCTCGAAGGCTTCAACTAAACTTATTATGTCATAGAAGTTGGAAGAACCAGATATGTCATGGATGTGTAACTATTAACATTATGAATATGATAGCACATGTGTCTTTCAACGTACATTACCAATCATAGTGCAAACAACAAATTTTACCACTAATATAGTTCATCGGGTGTGGATATCAATCAGGCCTAGTTAGCCTTACTTTTTTGGTAAGGAGATGAGGCTTCATATTTTCCAGCCTGTTTTCCCCAAAGAAAGTTATTTTAGTAGGAAAAATTATTCGTTACTTTCCCCTTTCGCAAGAAAACTCTTGGCAAAAAAAATATTTCCAACCTGGGAATTTTTTGTAGGTTCAAGGGAAAGGTGAGTGGGTATCCTGACAGTAGCTACATTGGTCTTATTAGCATTATGCCACTTTTCATATGGGTCTTCATAATATATAATCACCATTACACTTCGTTGATTTATATGCAATGATTTGGCTAAGCAAAAAGTCACTATGATATATGTCATTTATAGATAAAGAAATCACAAAATATTTTCCTTGTATGGATCATACTAGAATAATTGAACTGTTTCAGAGATATGGGAATGATGACCTTATATTGTTTGACTTGTCAGAGATAGTAAACAAATTCCAAGCAAATGAATTACACATTATGTATGATAACATGGAGAACCCACAATAATATTTACTTCAACCTAATATAGGTGAATTCCAATGGCCTTCTCTCATAATTTCTTTTGAAGAGACTATGCTAAGTATGGAGGAAATATGAATTATCCATCTTAATCCTCCATGGAAACTTCAAGGTCAAACCCTTAGCTATGGCTCATCCTTACTTAGTTGTTACCATCTATGTGACCTTCCATTGATAGTTTCTAATGGATTTCTTTATTTATTTGATACCTTGGGTTTGGTACTTAATACATATTTCAACCCTGGCGATTTTATACCTTCAATATCAGAGGGTAAAAAAATGTATTATTTACGATGTATAGATTTTCCTAGGAGGTTCCAAGATCAGTTTCTTCCACTTTCTCTTAGCAAATCTCTTTCTTGGGGCTCATCTGATTCTAAAATTATTTGTATGCCTTCAAAGTCTAACTCTGCAAAAGACAGTGTTGAAAGTTGTGATCACAGAATCAAATGATTATTTAACAAATTCAAAGATCATGGTTACGTGGTATTTTTGTTTTTTAAGTTAGTTGGACAGTGGTTCTTTTCAACTTAGTAAACATGATTATCATTTAATTGCCATAAATATGTTCTCTGCGGGTCCCACATTTTCCATTGTAAGGAGTTTATTTCCTGAAAAAAAGGTGGAGAAAATTTCAAATATCAAATCTATTTAGTAGCTCAAGTGTTGCAACACAATTGCATACTATAGATGTATGCATACTTGAATATGGAAGTAAAATTACTAACAAATGGCTTGTTTCCATTACCCTTGGCTACGGACAGACAAGTATGGCATTCAATAGGGGGTATATCTCTTACAACTTGGATCAAATCACTGGTGTTGCTACGAATATGTCCTGAAATGGAAAAAATACAAGGGTTTATTCAGATAATTGCATCTTATCTCCCCTACAATTGAATTTATCAGTCAACATGCTAGTGACGATCATTGGAAGTTTTCTTATATGCCACAATGAGGGGCAATATCTATTTGAAAATGAAGCCTTCGTAACTACTTTATGAAATAAACATGACACACACAGTCAACTTATTTTATCTTGGAATAAGGAATTGATCACTTGTGTTCATGATTCCTATGTGGAATTAAGGGTGGAAATTCAAACACTTAGAAAGGATCCTTTAACTTTGCATGTGGAATTATCTGTTGTTCAAGTTTTGTGTCTTATCCTTCATATCTCTACTAATAAAGTTTATTCATTTTCGCCATGGATGAAGCCTAAAAGACTATCTCCTAATCAACTTCCATCTACTGAAAGTTTTATGAGTACTTCGACAATTCCAAATGCTAAGTGGAAATGTCTAGTAGAAGGAATTCAAACATGGAGTCTTTTTTCTACAGGAACTCTTAAAGAAAAATTTTGGCAAGATCTACCATTCCATTAATGTTGAAGGCCCAACTTTTAGATCTACAAAAATAAATGGTAGAAAAACGAGAGAAAAGAGATTTCTACACCATGAAAAAGATTTCCAATGTGAATGATCATAAGCTCTCAGATGGTAAAAACAATTCTAATTTATCAGAAGTATCCTTAACAAGGCCTTCCCTAGAAATCAAGATGAAAACTATGTGCACTGACTGATCTATTACGAGAAAGCCTTAAGAAGTAAAAGCTCTAGGTGACAGGAAAATGAAGAATGTCAACTAGACCTATATGGAAAAATCTTCCTCATCTACTGGAAACCAGTGATGCAAATCCATGATTTAGATCATACCCATAGCAAGAGATACAAATTCATACACATGGGGCGGATTCCTCGCAGATATATATACCAATGTCTATGCCAATCCCCTTTGTCCAAACACCAACTTTCACCAGCTTGACACACCAACGTGAAATAAGAAGGAACCTTTATTAGTGGGGTGTTCAAAGGAAGCAAAAGGAAGAAAGGATGATGAGTCAGGGGAAAAGGAGCACCTGAATTTGTGGGTTAGAAATGAAAATGTTGAATCCAAAGACACAAACATTGAAGCTTCAATGAATTGATCAAGATCCAATGTTACCTAAGGGGAGATGGATCAAAGGATCTCAATGGTTTATGTGGTGCCACAAGACAGTTTTCTCAAACTACCCATCTAAAACTTGAGCGTTATTAATTATTACAGTAACACCCTCCTCATCTCCAGAAACCGCTACACGTGCTCCCTGGGCAAGAAACAATTTCTCCAGAAACTTCCCATGTAGAATAGTCAAACCCACATGCCATCCATGTCCATCTTTGGTCCTACCATTTTTTTACAATTAATTTTATTTAATGTGACAAGGATTTTAAAGAAGTGTGTTTAATAGCATTATATATATTGTTTGTATAATGTGTATAATATTTAAAGTTATCATTGCAACTTTTTATTACTTTTAGAATCTTTTCAAGAAGTAGTGGTTTGGAAACAGTTTGAGAATGATTTTTAAAAGTGGTTATAATAGTTAGACAGTTAGGGCTAGCATCAAGAATAAAATAACATAATTCCCCTCAACGGAGGTGTTCGAATGAGCACAATCATCCATGGCTGACATTGTAAACAGAAAATATCTTTGAAATATGAATATATATTGTAGTTTGATTCTAGCATTGAGAGGTTGCAGTGATTATTTTTCCCTTCTGTTCCAACACTCATATATGTCTTTTCCTCTATTGGATAGTATAAGAAGCAGTTTGTGCTTTGGTTTAGCTTTTAATGAATTTACTTAATACTACTCATGAAAATTAACCTCGAAGCCCTTAATGAAGCGCTCCACATCCAAGAATCCCATTCACAGTTTCTGAGTATTGCATTATCCTTTCTGTAGTAGTTTAAACTTTGATTCTTAAGTGCCTAATTTTAACTCTACTTTCTATTCTTCTTCATTCCATTCCTTTAGTCCAACACTTTGCAACTCTCATAGTTTCTTTGGCTAAAATATGTCTTCTGGAAGGGTAGGGTCTTAGAACTAGAAGCTTTGCTTGCAAGGCCTCATGGCATGTTCTTCCATGCATTCATTTTAACCAATCTCAAGATGTATTGGGCACTGGTCCCCCACAACTAGGAACTATCTCCTGAGAGTTACAACAAAGTGTAATGTCAATAATTATGAGATTGGGTGAATCCAACAATGCCAAGGCACCTAGAAGTCCCATTCTTCCTTTTCATACACACATATTGGGATGGTTTATTCTCCATGATAGTTTTACAGTCAAGGATTCGTTACAACGCTCTAGTTTTTCTTGGACGTCATTTAATTTGTCACAATCCTGAAATAGTTAAGCACATGACGTGGATTTGTTTAATTGTCCACACATTTTGGGCTTTGATTTCTATTGGATATAGTTAACAAAGTTCTTTTTGTTTCTCTGCTTCATTGAAAGGGAGTTTTTCTCATAAATAATTAATAAATGGTTGGTCCAACTCACGTGGATTTGTTTAGTTGTCCACACATTTTGGTCTTTGATTTCTATTGGATATAGTTAACAAAATTCTTTTTGTTTCTCTTCTTCATTGGAAGGGAGTTTTTCTCACAAATAATTAATAAACGGATGGTCCAACATGCTGCTAGGAACATGTGTGATGTGGTCCCATAAATACACTATGTTTTCTCACATCAATCTTGGTGTCGCTTTATCCTCATTCAGTTTGAGAGAAGTTTCCACATTCCTATAAGATTTGTCTCTCCAAGTTTCAACAAGGCTTAACATGTCTGGGAAGGATATAGATTGTCACTTAGAACCATAGCAGTAATGTTGGAGCTCATGCCAAGGATTTTGTTGTGCAAATTATTTTTTTACTAGATATGTTGATAATCATGCACATTGTAACACCCTCCTCCCACATCTACCCAAGTGACCGACCAACTGAGGTAAACATGTGATGAGGGGCTACTATGATGGTATTGAATGTTTTGATCAAGGTTCATGTTTTCTTGTGGAGAAATGTTATGATCAAGCTTTTCAAGTCTGAGATGACTATAATCCAATTTGAGTTGATGTGAAGTAAAGAATGTCATCAAATCCAATTGGACTGTACTGCTCAAACTAGTTTTTGAAGAGTTTTTTTGTAATAGATTATCTGGAGTGCCTTTCAAGAAATCCTTGAAAGCATTCCTAAATAGACTTAAATTCAGATCTAAAGCAGAAGTAAATTAGTCCTTGAAGATTGAAGGACATTCTTTAAATCATAGATGAAGAGCCTAGGGGACACCTTCATTGAATGGTAAAATGATAGCATACTTAAGGCATCTTTTGAGTTGATAGTAGAGTGCATTCATGATGACATTAATTGAGCATTCTTCAAGCCTATGTTGAAACAACAGTCACTATTGAAGCACTGTTGATGACCAACACTTGAAGAAGTGTTTCTTGTAGTCGTCCTTGGAGTATAGTTGAAGACCAACACTTAAGGACTTGTTTTGTTGAAGTAGTCATCCTTGGAGCAAAGTTGAAGATCAACACTTGAAGACAAGTTTTGTTGGTGCAACCATAATTTTTTTTTTGAAGCAAACCTGAAGTTTTCGTACAGGTAGATTTAAGAGCACTTTGTAGACCTATATTGGATAATTGTTTTAGAAGTATTTGAAGTATTTGAAGTTTTTGACGGCTCAGGCGTGAAGCAGTATTGATGTCACCTTAAGGGATTGAAGAAAGATGAGAGAGTTGGACCCATAGAGGATTGAAGTCATCATACAAGGTTGGAGCATGGATTAATATGTGAGGACTGGAGTCCTCATACAAGGTTGGACCCTTGTGAGAGACGAGGTTGAAGCTTTAATTTGTAGTTGAATATTAGAGTACTCATTTAGGGTTGGAGACTTGAAGGAGTTAAAGACCTTGTTGTACAAGTTAGAGCTTAGGTTTTTAGAGTCCTCATCATTTTCATTAATAAAATTATTTTCTTGTTTCACATATTGTGTTTTGGCTTATCTGGTGATTTTAACTGGCATAATATAACAATTGTAAAGAAATATTCATTCAGCCCTCCTCTCACTATTTCCAAGACTAGCACACCTTACATTTTTTTCACCTTGCAATATTTTTATTGACATGCTAGAAGGAACTTTCACAATGCGATGTTATTGTTTGTAATATCGTTGTTTATGATAGAAGTAAATATAACATGTGTTAGAGTTGCTTCACCTTGGAATGTTATTCTTACCAATGTGCTTGTGTTTGTGTTAAAAAGAAACATAACATGCAATAGATTTCTTTTGTCATGCAATGTTGTTGCTAGTAGTATGCTTGTATGTGTGCCACATGTAAAGCTAACATGCGTTAAATTTATTTGACCTTGCAATATTTTTATTGGAAATGTGCTTGTATTTGGGCTAGAAACTATGGTAGATTTCTTTTTCTTTTCAATATTGTTGTTTCCAATTTGGTTGTTTATGATAAAAGGAAATCTAGCAACTATTAGATTCCTTCACCTTTGCAATGTTATTGGAAATGTGCTTGTGTTTGGGCTGGAAGTTGTGCTAGATTTCTTTTTGTATGCAATATTATTGTCTTCAATTTGGTTGTTTATTATTGAAGGAAATCTAACACGTGTTAGATTTCCTTCACCTTGGTAATGTGCTTTTGTTTGGGTTAGAAGGAAGTATATCATGCACTAGATTTCTTCTCGCATGAAATGTTGTTTTTAGTAGTATGCTTATATTTATGATATAGGTAAAGCTAGCATGCGTTAAATTTGTTTCGCCTTGCGACGTTGTTATTGGAAATGTGATTGTGTTTGTGATAGAAGTTGTTCTAGATTTATTTTTCCATGCAATTTTGTTGTTGGAAATATGTTTTTGTTTATGCTAGAAGAAAATCTAACACGCTAGATGTTTTAACCCTACAATGTTGTTGTGTGCTTGTGCTTGTGTTATGAGTAAATCTAAAATGTGTTATATTTTCTTCACCTTAAAATGTCGTTATTGGCGACATGCTTCTATTTTAGCTCAAAGAAATTTATCATGCACTGGATTTCTTTTTCACTACAATATGGTTGTTGGAAATACGCTTTTGTTTGTGCTAGAAGTAAATATTACCATGTGATAGATTTCTTTCATCTAGAAATGTTATAATGTGTTGGTGTTTGTGCTAGAAGGAAATCTAGCATACATTATCTTTCGTTCACCCTTCTATGTGTTTATTGACAATGTGGTTGTATATGCGTTAGAAGGAAATCCAGTGTGCACTAGATTTATTTCGCATTGCAATGTTGTTGTTGGCAATTCAATTGTTTGTGCTAGAAGAAAATCTAGTATGCATCATATTTTGTTCACCTTACAATGATGCAATGAGAAATGTGCTTGTGATTGTGCTAAAAGGAAATATAGTATGTGCTAGATTTCTTTTGCCCTAGAATGTTTTCGGTAATATGTTTGTGTTTATGCTATAACAAAATCTAGCATGCGCTAGATTGTTTAGCACTATAATGTCATGTGTTTTTGTTTTTGCTAGAAGGAAATCTACCACACACATGGTTTCTTTTGTCCTGCAATGGTGTTTTTGGCCATATGCTTGTTTTTTCTAGAATTAAATATAATATGTGGTATGTTTCTTTCACCCTTCAATATTGTTATGTGCTTGTGTTTGCGAGACAAGGAAATCTAGCATGTGTTAGATTTCATTCACCTTGAAATTTTGTTATTGGCGACATGTTTGTGTTTGAGATTTAAGTGCAAATAGCATGTTAGATCTAATTCACCTTGCAATATTGTTATTGGAAATATGATTATGTTTGTGATAGAAGAAAACCCAACATGAGATAGATTTCTTTTACCCTACAATATTGATGTTGGCAATATGTTTCTGTATGGTGGAATCCTAACTGTATTTCTAACATGCACTAAATTTATTTTTCAATGAAATATTGGTGTTAGAAACGTGGTTGTCTTTTTACTAGAATAAAATCTAGTATGCAATAGATTTCTTTTGCAATGTAATATTTTTGTTGGAAACATGCTTGTATTTGTGATAGAATGAAATATAACCTGCATTGGATTTCTTTTTCAATGCAATATTGCTGGAAATGTACTTGTGTTTGTGCTAGAATGAATTCTATCACACATTGGATTTTGTTTGCCCTACAATGTTATTTTTTGCAATGCGCTTTTGTTTTTGCTAGAATTAAATTAAGTGTATGCTAGATATCTTCCACCTTGCAATTTTTTTTTTAGCAATGTCATTATGTTTGTGCTAGAATAAACTATAGAATGTGTAAGGCTTCTTTTACTTTGAAATTGTTTTGTGAGTAATATGCTTCTATTTATGTTAGAAGGAAATTTAGCATGTGGTGTATTTCCTTCGCCTTAGAATATTGTTATTTGAAATGTGCTTGTGTTTATGCTAGAAGGAAATCTAGCATGTGCTAGATTTATTTGACCATGTAATGTTGCTTCTAGCAATATGTTTATGTTTGTAGTAGACGGAATTATATTGATGGTTAACTTTCATTTGAGGCGAAATGTCGTTGTTCAAAATGGGCTTGTACTTGTGATAGAAGGAAAGCTAGTGCACATTATCTTTCCTTCATAATGCAATGTTGTTATTAGAAAGATTTTTGTCGTTATGCAAGAAGGAAGGTTAGAATGTGTTAAATTTCCTCCATCTTGCAATGTTATTGTTGAAAATGTGTTTGTGTTTGTGATAGAAGTAAATATTGAACGCATTAATTTTTTTTCATAATGCAACATTATTGTTGGAAATGTGCTTGTATTTGTGTTAGAAGAAATTATAGAATGCACTAGATTTCTTTGTTCTTGCTCCAAAATGTTAGGTCCCTATAGTACTAGTGATTCCCCCATTACTATTGTCATTGTATCCCTTATTAATATTGTTGTGCCCCTATTGTCCCCATATTGTTATTATTGTGCCCATAGAATCCCTCTATTTTTATTTTTGTGCCTTTATATTATTATTGTTAGGTCGGCTTGGTTATATTGTCACCCCTTAGACTCCTATATATAGAAAGGAGGTTTTGTCATTTGAATCATCTAAGAATTTTTCATTTGCGTAATGAAAAGGAGGTTGCCCCCTCGAAGTGTCTGAATTATAGGGCGTTGATCTATCTTTTCTATCTTTTTGTGAGCTGGTTTCATAACATTTGGTATAAGAGATTTGGATTACAGGGTTTTGCTGCTCCAAATAGGTCATCGTGGAATTTTCACTATAAATTTTTTTTCTACGATGTTTTAGCTGCTAAAAAAAAAACCCATTTGGGACGAAAACATTCTGAACCTCAGGTTCGAATTTCAGAGCTTTTCTCTCTATATTTGGGGAGATATGATCTGAGGAATTTGGCCTTTTTGCAAACTCCCAAATTACATTCCTAATAGGTGACCTGGGGAAAATAGTCATAACTTTTGTTTTGAACCTCAAATTGAAATTTAGTAAGAAGCTAGAGAAAGAGGATGGATTGTAGCTTCTTGTGTATATTTTTCAGATCTTAAGGTCAAACCAGTGACACGTGGAACTTCATACAAGTTCACTCTTCTGAAAAGGTATATAATCCGGTCATCTTGGGAGATTGTGCATAAATCTTTCATGGAGAATCTAAATTCAATTAGACTAGTGGCATTAGAAATAGGACACAGAGGGCTACTGTAGGTCACAATTTCAGGACTAGAAGATCCGAAATTACAGACATACATGAGATACAATATCGAGCTCCTACAAAGTGAAAAAGGGTGTGTAGAATTTCTTAAATTTTTGCATAAGATTTGTTTGAAAAATTAGTTTGAAGGAATTCAAAGGGCATAGTGAAGCATTATTATCGGTAATTGATGCCCTGAAGAAAGAAAATGGAAACACCTACTAAGCAACATGAAAGCTCTAGCATGACTCATGAAGAAGAGGAAGAAATGCAACATGATATATCAAAATTACGAGACCAAGTGCAACAAATGTCACTCGCACAAAAAGTAACAGAATCTAAGATGGATGGTTTAAAGAAATATGTAGAAGCTAAGATGTATGGCGAGGAAGCTAAGATGAATGGTTTATAGAAAGGCATGGAAGCTAAGATAGATGGTTTAAAGAAAGTCGTAGAAGCTAAGATGAATGATGTGGAAGCTAAGATGGATGATTTGAAGATATATTTGAAAACAGATTTGAAGACAAGTAGGGAAGATTTGAAGACAGGCATGGAAGATTTGAAGACAAATTTGACAAAGATTCTACAAGAAATGCTTACTAATGATGAAAGGGTAGTAAAGAAAACTTGTGATGAAAACAAAATAAATGTTAATCATGATTTCATAGACTCTAATGTTGGATTGAAGAACCACCATGTTCCAAAGATAGATATGAGGAAGTTTGATGGCAAGGATCTCGGAACATGGATACTACAGATGGAGCAATTTTTCGACCTCCATAATGTGCAAAACACACAAAAGGTATGTATTGCAACTTTATATTTGGAACCAAATTAGTTTATATGGTATCGATGACTTTGCTCTCATAAACAAATTGTCACTTGGGAAATGTTTACGGAGGAAATAACAACACATTATGAGGATACAAAAAGCAACACATTTTTTAGCCAATTGATAAATCTCAAACAAAAGGGTTCAATGATGGAGCACATTGAGGACATCCAAAAACTGAACATATGGGTAAAAGATATTCCAAAGGAGCATAGGATTGATGTGTTCATAAGGACTTTAAAGGATAATATCCATCATCAGGTTTGCCTTTGGGAACTTGATTCATTGGACAAGGCATTCAGGTTAGCAAGAAAAATGGAAAGCAAAATTATGGAAACCAGGAAGCCTACCACTCACAACTATAAAGATGGAAGTGTTGTTGCCCCTAGCCTTCCACAACCTACAAAGTTGACACCACAACAATTGGAAGAAAAAAGAGCAAAAGGGCTTTGTTACAGTTGTGATAGAAAATACACTAAAGGTCATAAGTGTGCTGAGAAGAAATTATTCTACATAGATTGTGAAGAGGAGGAATTAAAGGAACACGAAATTTCAAAAGAAGAGGATGTACTCTAAGAACAAACACTAGATAAAGAAGAAATGAATCCAACCATATCTTGTAATGCATTGACTGGAATTACCACTCCTCAAACTATCAATATAGAAGGACATATCAAGAAGAAAACGATAATTAGCTCTAATGTTATGACAAAGCTTCTAAATAAGGAATAATGAGGTTTAATTGCAAAATTATGTTCACTAGATGTTTCCACATTGAAATCATCTGTTTCTCCAGATCTCCAAAAAGTCTTGGACAATCATTCCAAGGTATTTGAGACTCCTAAAGGTCTCCCACCTATTCGTGATCATGATCACCCTGTTCATATGATTCCAGGAAGTGTTCCTCTAAACATCAGGCCATAGAGATATCCCTATGCCCAAAAGAGTGAAATTGAACGTATGGTTGCAGAAATGTTCGAGGCTAGTATAATTCAACCTAGTCAAAGTTCTTTCTCTACTCCAGTAGTGTTAGTGCACAAGAAGGATGGATCTTGGTGCATGTGTCCAGATTATAGAGAGCTCAACAAGATCACTATTAAAGATAAATTTTCCATTCCTGTCATTGATGAATTATTGGATGAGTTGCATGGATCAATTTACTTCACCAAGTTGGATCAAGACATTTTGAAAACAACATTTAGAACTGTTATCGGGAAAACTAGTGTCTATTTAGAGCTGTTATTCCCACTAAGACGAGTAGCTGTCTTAGAAATAAAAAAACTAAAGTCACTTGTGTTTTCCTTTATGAGGGATAGATGAGAAAGAATTGGAGAGTGCCAACCTCAGTCTTTCACTTGGCTCCTTGCTTGTTTCCTTTCCCCTTTGACAGAATCTCGCCACTCCTTCCTTACTTGTCCCACTTCAAAGAGCACCTGTAGAGTCAAAGTAGCATAATACCATCAAAGCATAGAGATCTATCACTGTAAAAAATATATGATAATATAGATATTCACCATACAAATGCATATATCAACACAATATTCAGAGATACACAAGAATATGGAGGAAAACTGAAACAACTTTATTGATAGAAGTAGTAGAAGAGAGAATTACAACCACTTGGTCTGACCCAGCACCATCCTCCCAGCTTGAAAGCCCTCTTCGCCTCATACAAAGCAAGATCACCGAACAATATCCTCAAAGAGAAACGAAGAACACTTCTTTGCAAAATACCAGATCCCAACCTCTGGATCTCTGGGATGAGGGATCCATATATAGATATTTGCAAGGGGGTGAGTCAACTTCTAGGATTTTGATTAGTGTCATCTCTTTGATGGTTCTTGGTTCCACTTGGAGATTTCATGATCTCTTACTCATCCTTGGGCAAATTCAGGCAGGCAAGTGTCAAATGAGTAGCTTCTAGAAGATTCTCAAGGTTTCCACCTATCAAACTGCTTGTGCCATTTGTCTGCACTCGCTCATCACACCCTACAGAAGGGATTTCCAGTATGCATTGCACTTTTTGCATGTGGCAGGTGAGATGCATCGCACCCTTAACACTGGGCAGTCTATATGGTCCTGCTTTGACCAGTTCTGACTGGTTTTTCATGGAGAACCTCTGGGAGACGATGTAATCAGTTGGCCTTGCTCCTTTAGGGTATGAAACAACCCTTTTAGGGACTTAGAAGCCCTTGGTTTATGGACATATGTGATTGGGGTTTCAGTGCCCAAATATATCTATAACAGTTGCCCCCTAAAGCATGAGGTCTTAAATCTTTTTGATGTCAGGTGAAATGCTTTATAATGAGGATCCAAGGTTTTTCGAACTGGAAGGTGACCGGTAATAAGATACAATAAAATACATTATATTCATAATATTTTCATGATCTAACTGAGGTGGGCATTCCCATGCTCATCTTGATAAATTCATTTTTATGTACATAGGACACACAATCATCTCTGTGGAGACTGATGATTCTAGTAGAGCCATCACCCCTTAGTTAGTATGATTACCTGTGTAGTAATGATGTACATTTGATGTATTTATTTTCCTAAATATATCACAGCCCATATGGATGAGACTAGATCCAAGGTTTTCAAAACTCGTTCAATCTTTGCTCGAAAGTACAAGTCGGTCCATGTGAGAATATGTTCTGATGTCGAACATGGAAAGACATCGCCTGATTACTAGCCAATGATGTAAGCTATTATCATGCGCGAGAGGAAACACTGATGATGATGATGACCCTCAAGGTACTGCAGTACAATTCACGTGTGTGAATACATGATTCGATGTCAAACACCACGAAAAATCTTTTAGTCAAAGGCCATTAATGTAAACCTGTCGCTGTAAGTGAGAAACTTGCCATTGAGGCATGCAAGCTTCAAAGTACTGAAAGGGTTGTTGCTGGGTCGACTTCTTGGATAATGAGCTGATGTCGACAAGAAGTGACCCATCATAGGAGGGCATTAATGAATCCCACATCTACGACAAAGAATGGAGCAAATGATTTTGTGGAGGTGAAAACGATCTAATGGTACAAGGTTGAGGGCAGCGGTCATGAAAGAATGAAGCATGAGGGTATTGTAGCAGATGAGACACAAGTTGGGTAGGTGAATTCTCTGAGTGACTTCCCTTGAACATATCAGTGACACTAAAATGGATTCGTAGCATTAACCCTAAAAGTGGATGGTACGGTGGACCAATGGTGATATGACTGGTGAACGAAATAACCCAACCTGACTCAATCATGGTGATGGAGCAAAAGTGTCATGTTCAAGAGCGACCTGCTACAAATAAAGTTTCTTCAAGTTTTCTTCCCAATTTTCCCCAGTCATTTCTGACCAGTACCTCTTTATTTTTGCCAAGCTTGAGGAGGATAAAATATGCCTGTTCTATAATTTTCCCTTTGGACAAACCCATCGCTATGTTTTAACGAGCCTAGCGACAGTGAGACTCGCTCTTGTCTGAATGGACAAGTTTGTCGCTATTGTTTTAACGAGTTTAATGATAAGGATAACTCAGTTCTTTTCAATTTTAGAGAGTCTAAAAAGAGACGAAAAGGAAACTCCAATATTCCTTTTTCCTAATATAATGCCTTAAGTTTGAAAAAGTATAAAACAATGTGAAGGGATGACTTTTTGATAGTTTTAACGAGCCGAACAAGACAAACGCTCAATATTTTTGTGTAATAATCCCTTAGGTCCCAAAAGATTAAAATCTAGAGGAGGGATGTCACTTCCAATCACTTTAACGAGCTGGAGATGCCAATTTCTCAGCAATCTTTTCATATTTGACAAGTCAGATGAAAAGAGCTTAAAGGAGACTCGTTTTTTGAGGAACGAGTGATGTTTTCAAATAGCAACTAGTTCCAAGTAATGTTTGGAAATTTTCAATCACAACAATGTAAAGAAGGTGGCTAATACAATCACTCATCGTAGCTATTCCTCAAAATGGGTAAACAATCAAACGGAGGCATATGATCAGCTAAAAAAGAGTGGAGGTGATGGTAAGAACATGACCAAGGCTCAAAAGCTGATAATAATGCGATCGCATTGGTTATTTACCGGAGGTGGGTTCATTTTTTAATGAGCATAAACTCTGGTGGAACATATGCTCATTGCTAGGTTTATTTTTTAACGAGCTTGAACTTCGTGTAAAACTACTCGTGATGATGGTCATTGATATTCGACCCAGTGTTAACACTATGTTATTTTGATGGTCATACTACCTGTTCAATTGCTCCATCAAACTGATTAGAAATGAGGAAATATGCTTGAAAAATGAGTTTAAAAACTAATACCCTACTTAAATTACATGAAAAGTAACTTAAAAATAGTTTTTTAACCCTCATTTTACCATTTCATTTGGAGTTGTGATTGTTGGAGCTCCGGAGATGTTTTCCCCCATGATTTTCATCAGCTGATTTTGGGAGATTCTATGGACAATTTTCGGTGCCGTTTGGACTAGGCAGGAGCTAAACCTGAGCTCTTCAATTGCATTCTTTCCTTTTTGAATTCTGAGCATGTTTTCCTGCTTTGCTGGGCCACTGGGGTTTAAACATTTCGCTCTGCCCCCATCACACCTGGTATTCATCAAAAGGTGTGACACATACTAGGCTGGCCATTGGCCAGTCGGTATGCATCCCACCTAGTACATAGCTAGGGTGCGATGGTGTTATGAAACCAGCTCAAGAAAAGATAGAAAAGATAGATCAACACCTTAGAATTCAGCCTCTTAGAGGGGGCAACCTCCTTTACATTACATAAATGAACAATTCTTGGATGATACAAATGACAAAACCTCCTTTCTGTATATAGGAGTCTAAGGAGTCACAATATAATCCAGCCGACCTAACAATAATAATATAAAGCCACAAAAATAACAATAGAGGGATTCTATGGGGCACAAAAATAACAATATGGGGGTAATAGGGGCACAACAATATAAATAAGGGATATAACTACAATAGTAATGGGGTAATCACTAGTATTATAGGGACCCAACATGCCCCTCTCCTTCAAAAAAGTGTTGTCCTCAACGCTTGAGTAGTTCTGGATACTTCTGCATAAAATTCTCATCCTCCCATGTGGAATCTTCAGTGGATAAGTTCTTCCACTTGATAAGATACTCTGAAATTGATCGATTTCGTAGCTGTCGAGTTCTTGTTTCTATGATTGCTTCCGATTCCAATATAATTTTTCCTTCCTCATCAAGTTCTGGAAATATTGTTTGAATTGGGAGCTTGTCACCTATAACCTTCTTTAAACATGAAACATGGAAAACTAGGTGCAATCGAGAAGCTGCAGGAAGCTCCAATTTGTATGCCATAATACCAATCTTTTGCAACACCTTGTACGGACCATAATACTTTGGTGATAATTTATTATCCTTCTTAGCTTGCTTTAGGGACATTTGCTTATATGGTTGTAGCCGTAGGAATACCCAATCACCTACATCAAAACTTCTTTCACTGCGATGTTGATCTGCCTATTGTTTCATTCTATTTTGTGCCAACACGAGGTTATCCTTTAAGAGTTGGAGGACTTGTTGTTGATGTTCGATGTGATGTTCCACTACCTGAACCTTAGAATTTTCTCTTAAATATGATGTGATGGATGGTGGTTGATAACCATAAAGTGCCATAAATGGGGTCATTTTTGTTGCTGTATGGAAGGAAGTGTTATACCACCATTCAGCCAGAGGCAACCATTTGACCCATTGTGTCTGTTTATCAGATACAAAGCAACGAAGATATCCTTCCAAACATTTGTTTACTATCTCAGTTTGCCCATCAGATTGAGGATGATAAGATGAGCTATGAGCTAACTGAGTACCAATACAAGAAAATAATTATGTCCAAAAATTTCCAGTGAAAATAGGGTCTCTGTCACTTACAATAATCTTTGGGTTTCCCTGTAGCTTTTGAACTATTTCCATAAATGCAGTAGAAACTGTACTGGCCTTAAATGGATGTGATAATGCACAAAAGTGTGCATACTTGGTAAGTCTGTCAACTACCACCATGATGACACTCTTTCCCTCAAACTTGGGTAAACCTGTAATAAAATCCATTGAAACCTCCTCCCAACGTTGGCTTGGAATGGATAAAGGTTGTAATAGATCCGGTGTCTTAATTGTTTCAACTTTATTTTGCTGGCAAACCAAACATTCCGCCACAAACTTTTGAATATCTAATTTAAGGCCATCCCAAAAAAAATTCCTTCTCAACCCTATGGTAAGTTTTTAAAAATCCTGAGTGCCCTGCTAAGGGAGAAGTGTGCAATTACATAAGAATCTTTTGTTTTAGCTGGGAATTCTTACAGAGGTATAAGCGATCTTTGTACCATAACGAATCATTTTGCCAGCTAAATGTATCAGAAGTACTGGAATCTTGTTGTAGCTTTTGAATAAGTGCCCACACTTCTTCGTCATTCTTCCATTCCTCCCTTGCTTCGTTTATCCGATTTGGTTGGATAATAGAAATGGCACACAACAATGCCTCCACATACTCATCCTTTCTTGAGAGTGCATCTGCCACCAGATTTTGCTTCCCTTTTTTGTAGATGATTTCAAAGTCATAACCCAAAATCTTTGTGACCCACTTTTGTTGCTCTTCAGAGGATAATATTTATTCTAAAAAGTATTTAAGGCTATCATGATCCGTTTTTACCTTGAAGTGTCTTCCCATTAGGTAGGGTCGCCATTTCTTAAGTGCATGGAGTATTGCCAACATTTCCTTCTCATAAATAGCTTTGCTTAAAAATATTCCCTTGATTGGACGACTTTCAAAAGCAATGGGTCTTTCATCTTGCATTAGAACAGCACCAATTCCATTTCCTGAAGCATCACATTCCACAATAAAGGTTTTTGTGAAGTCCGGTGTAGCTAAGACCGGTGCTTGGCACATAGCCTCTTTAAGATGTTCAAAGGCCTTTGTTGCTTCTGGAGTCCATGAAAAAGAATCTTTCTTCAATAATGTTGTTAGAGGTGCTGCTATTCTCCCATAATTCTTAACAAACTTGCGATAATACCCTGTCAACCCAAGAAATCCTCACAGATGCTTTATGGATGTGGGAATTTTCCATTCCTTAATGGCTTTAATTTTGCTAGGGTCTACCTTAACTCCTTCATGAGATATAATATGACCCAAATATTCCACCTCCTGGACTCCAAAGAAACATTTGGATCTTTTTGCATATAATTGTTTCTCCTCCAATAGTTGTAGCACCCTGTCAACATGTTCAACATGATCCTTCCAAGACTTGTTGTAGATTAGTATATCTTCAAAAAATACTAACACAAATTTTCTAAGGAATGGTTTGAAAATTGAATTCATCAAACCTTGAAATGTTGAAGGTGCATTGGTAAGGCCAAAAGGCATGACCAAAAATTCATAATGACCCTCATGAGTTCTAAATGTCGTTTTCGGAATGTCTTCAATCTTCATTCTGATTTGATGATATCCCGAACGAAGATCCAACTTGGTGAAGTAAATTGAGCCATGCAATTCATCCAGTAATTCATCAATAACAGGAATGGGGAACTTATCTTTAATAGTGAGCCTGTTGAGCTCCCTATAATCCGGACACATGCGCCATGATCCATCCTTCTTGTGCACCAATACTACTGGAGCTGAGAAAGAACTTTGACTCGGTTGAATTATACCAGCCTCTAGCATTTCTACAACCATACGTTCAATTTCACTTTTTTGGACATAGGGATATCTATATGGCCTGATGTTTGGAGGAACACTTCCTGGAATCAGATGAATAGCATGATCATGATCACGCATAGGTGGGAGACCTTTTTCAAATACCTTGGAATGATTGTCCAGGACTTTTTGGAGATCTGGAGAAATAGATGATTCCAATGTGGAAACATCTAGCGAACATAATTGTGCAATTACACCTCTTTGCTCCTTTTTTAGTAGCTTTGTCATGCCATTAGAGCTGATTATCTTTCCTGGTTTCCCTACAATACCCCTTAATTCAACTTCCTTTCCTTCCATAGAAAATTTGATGAAAAGTTCTTGAAAATTAAAAGCTATTGTACCCAAGGATTGTAGCCATTGGACTCCTAGTACAACATCAGCACCTCCCATTGGAATGGAAAGCATTGGGCTAGTCAATACATATTCTCCCATGGATAGCTTGATATTATGGCACTTTCCAGAGCAATTTATTGTTCCTCCATTTGCAATCATCACTTGACACTCTGGTGCTGGATATAGGAAGCAATTCAATTCTTTTGCTACCCTACAATGAATAAAATTGTGGGTGCTTCCTGAATCAATCAACACTATTACCTTTTTCTTCTTGACTTGTCCTTCTATCTTGATGGTTTGAGAAGTGGTAATTCCCGCCAATGCATTACAAGATATGGTCATATTTATTTGTTCTTCATCTAGGCTTTTTTCCTGGAGTATATCTTCTTCTTTTGACCTTTCTTGCTCCTTTTCTTCTTCCTCTTCACAATCTATGTAGAATAATTTCTTCTCAGCACACTTATGACCTTTAGTGTATTTGCTATCACAACTGTAACAAAGCCCTTTTTCTCTTTTTTCTTCCAATTGTTATGGTGTCAACCTTATAGGTTGTGGAAGACTAGGGGCAACAACACTTCCGTCTTTATAGTTGTGAGTGGTATGCTTCCTGGTTGTCATAATTTTGCTTTCCATTTTTCTTGCTAACCTAAATGCCTTCTCTAATGAATCAGGTTCCCAAAGGCGAACATCATGTTGGATATTATCCTCAAAAGACCCTATGAACACATCAATCCTATGCTCCTCTGGAATATATTTTACCCTTATGTTCAATTTTTGGAACTCCTCAATGTGCTCCATTACTGAACCCTTTTGTTTGAGACTTATCAATTGGCTAAAAAAAGTGTTGCTTTTTGTATCTTCATAATGTGCTATCAATTCTTCCGTAAAAATTGCCCAAGTGATAAATTGTTTACGAGAGCAAAGCCATTGATACCATACAAATTGATTTTTTTCCAAATATACAGTTTCCATACGTACCTTTTGTGCGTTTTGCACATTATTGAGATCGAAGAATTGCTCCATCTGTAATATCCATGTGGCGGGATCCTTGCCATCAAACTTCTTCATATCGATTTTTCGAATATGGTGATTCTTCGATCCAACATTAGCGTTTATGGAATCATGATTAACATTTATTTTGTTCTCATCATGAGTTTCCTTTACTACCTTTTCACCATTAGTGACCCTTTCTTGTAGCAACTTCTTCAATTCTTCCATGTCTGTCTTCAAATCTATCTTCAAATCTGCCATGTCTCTCTTCAAATCTGTCTTCGAATCATCCATCTTAGCTTCCATTCCCTTTATCTTAGATTCCATGCCACTTATCTTTGCTTCTGTTAGCTTTTGTGAGCATGACATTTGTTGCACTTGTTCTTGTAATTTTGATATATTATGTAGCATTTCTTCCTCTTCTTCATGACTCATGCTAGAGCTTTTAGGTTCCTTACTAGGTGTTTTCATTTTCTTTCCTTGGGGCATCAGTTACCGATAATAATGCTTTACTATGCCCTTTGAATTCCGTTAAACCAAGCTTACACAAAAATTAAAAAAAAAAAAAGCCTACACACCTTTTTTCACTTTATAGAAGCCTGATATTGAATCTGATGTATCTCTATAATTTCAAATCATCCAGTTCTGAAAGTGCTACCTGTAGTAGCCTTCTGTGTCCTCTTTCTAGTGCCACAAGTCTGACCCAAATTGGATTCTCCAAGGAAGAGTTGTGTGAAATATCCCACAGTGACTTGCTTTTAAACGGGTTCAGCAGAGCGAACTTGTACGACCTGCCACGAATCATTGTTTCAACCTTTGAATCTAAAACACACACACAAGAAACCACAGTCCGTCCTCTTTCTGTACCTTCTTACGAAATTTCAATCCGATCCCCAGAGAGAAAGTTATGATGATTTTCCCCAGGTCACCTATTTTGAATGTAATTCAGGAGTCTGCAAAAAGACCAACTTCCTCAGATCATATCTCCGCAAATATCGCGCGAAAAGCTCTGAAATTTGGACCCAAGGTTCAGCGCGATTTCTTCTCAAATGCATTTTTTTGTGACTTCTGAAACATCATAGAAAAAAAGTTATAGCGAAAATTCCACGATGACCTGTTTGGAGCAGCAAAAACCTAGAATCCAAAGCTCTGATACCAAATGTTATGAAACCAGCTCAAGAAAAGATAGAAAATATAGATCAACGCCTTAGAATTCAGCCTCTTCGAGGGGGCAACCTCCTTTACATTTCATAAATGAACAATTCTTGGATGATACAAATGACAAAACCTCCTTTCTATATATAGGAATCTAAGGAGTCACAATATAATCCAACCGACCTAACAATAATAATATAAAGCCACAAAAATAACAATAGAGGGATTCTATGGGGCACAGAAATAACAATATGGGGGTAATAGGGGCACAACAATATAAATAAGGGATATAACTACAATAGTAATGGGGTAATCACTAGTATTATAGGGACCCAACAGATGGGTGCAAGGAGGAAAAATTTCACACTGATTTTTCATGGAAATTTTTCCTGTTTTTTTCGAAATCAAGATCCTAATTCTTCTCTTGTTTGTTTTTCAGAGATTCATCGGGGAAAAAATGGTTGCTACATGGTGTGAATGTGAGCATGAAGAAGAGAACATGGTTTCCCTACATGATCTAGGTACGGTAACTGCATTGCAGAACTGTGGCTTGCTCAAGTTCTTCCGCATATCTAGCATGAGGCAACAAATTAAATTGTTGCAATATTTCCTCAATGCATGGGATCCTACCAACCAAGTTTTCCAGATAAGAGGAAAATTCATCCCCATGACTATGGAGGACATCTACCTTTTGACTAGTTTATCGAGGCGTGGTTCCCCTCTGTCATTATTAGGTTTTGCCCGTGGGGGTGAATTTATGAGGGATTATATTCACCATTACTATAGAGAAGGATCTCAACCGAGCAGGGATGACAAGATCAGTATCCGAGATGTCACAGACCGGTCCTTGATAACTATTTTATTCACCTTTACTAGATTGGCTAGTAGCGTGGCCCTTCACTTGGCCAACAGGCCCTATATGCATTACGCCTTGGAATGTCTCGAACCCAAGGTATTCAACTGGTGTGATGCATTACCTCTGGTGATCAAAGAACAAATTACGAAGGTGAAAAACGAAAGATCCAAGAACTTTGGTTATGGTTCTATTCTGACCGCTTTCACCTTGGAAAGGACCCCACTAATGTAGCCACAGTACATCTCACATGGTCTACCACTACCGACTGAGCCACGGATGCAGAGATGGGTTGACCTTATGGCCCAACATGTTGGTCAATCGTAGGTTCCATTCTCTGATGCTTTCTTCGAGTGGTTCAACCATCAGCATATGGTTTATGCCAAGTATCCATATGCCGGGATGGATTTCCGAGGTGACCTAGATTTGGTACTGCCAGCGGGCGAGCAGTGGGGTGTCGTAGGTAAAGATCTCTGACCATATCTCTGTCTATTGCTTTTATAGTGTTCTTGTTCTTTTCAAATGTTTATCAAGAATAATCAAAGCTCATGTGCAGATATCGGGTCCGTGCGACCAGAAGTGTGCCCGTGAGAAGCAGTTGATATTCCAGCAGGAGAGGCTGTAGGGAGGTCCATTCTTTGCGACCCATATGTATCCGAGACCCTTGTAGTGTTGCAAGATCAGATCGAGGGTCTTACCCTTGTTATTTCGGATGTGAGGACCGATGAGTTGCCTCTAAGATGACAGTCCCATACCACTGGCATCTTGAGCCCATGGACTAGAATCTTTCGCATGATTGCATAGGAAGTGACTAGTTATCACCAACACCATTAGATTAGGGTTCCCCCTTGCATTTTTAGTTTTTGGGTCATATGACCGATTTTGTCCTAGACAGAGAACATTATGTACGAACTATAAACAGTTATATATATTTTTGATTTTCAGAGCTTTATTTTGGTTAAGTTATATGATCTTGATGTAGTTATTGATGAAATGCTTTTCCTTTACAAATGTTGCAAATGTCTATCTAACACAATTTTCTAATGAATTAATTAATGTTTTAAGTTTCTGGAAATATGTTGATATTGAATAGAAATGAACTGATTTTCCAAAATCTTGACCCTTAGGAACATATGATAGATAGCTGGATTCTGAATGGAACAGATGTCGATAAGCTGTAGAATGACGAGCTATGAGTCTAGCTTGACGACAAGTTGGCGTATTCCATGCGCGATGGCATCAGAGAGGAGCTCTATCAATGCACTATATTCAACAATGTTGTTCGTTGATTGACCAATACACACCCCTCTGAAACTTACTAACTCACTGCTTGGATCAGAGATGGCCCAAGCTACCAAATGTAGGTTCGACATACTATAACTCGCCCCGTCAGCATATCCAACAAATGATTCCAATAGGTTCAACATATGCAACAAAATGCAAAAGTGGATTACCTAACAAAAACAATCAGTCTTAACAAAAACAAAAATGTAACAAAAACATATGAAGAGGTTACCATGCCAAGTCAAGGATAGTAATTCTTAAGGTACAACCCATTTCAGGGTTGCAAAAATGGAATCCCGTCATAAGCTACTAGCTCGTAGGCTCCTTTTTGCTAATGCACACTTAACAATGTAGGGACCCATCCACAAAGACTGGAACTTACCTACACTCAATTTATCATATTCTTGATCATAAAGCAAGACCAAGTCACCTTCTCTGAAAACACGAGGTTTGAAATTCTTGTCAAATTGTGCTTTGAATCATTTCTTATGTGCTTCGTTAGCCAAGGCGGTGTCATGATGGGCTTCGTGCAGTTGGATTAACATTAAGAAACGAGCTTCTTCCTCTGAAATTTTGGGGAGGAGGTCAACTGCGAGCTTGAGAGATGAAATTTCACACTAAACTGATAAGATCGCTTCCAAGCCATACACCAACTGAAAGGGCGTTAACCCAGTCGAATTTCTCATCGACGTCTGGTATATCCACAAGGATGAGTAAAGGATTAGGTGCCAACTCCATTTATGGACTCCAATCATCCTTTGCAGCATGTGTTTTAGGACTTTGTTGATCGCCTCAACTTTCCCATTAGCTTGTAGATAATACAGAGTAGAGCTGTCGTGGGACAATCCTAATTCGGTGGCCAATTCAACCATCATGTGATTACAGAAATGCGATCCATGATTTGTGACTATAGCTTGTGGAATGCCGAACCTAGAGACTACATGATTGAAGAAGAAAAGAGCAGTCATTTCACCACTGTTGTTTAATGTAGGCATCGCCTCAGCCCATTTCGTAAAATAGTCGACTGCGACTATGATATACCCATGCCCCCCGGCCGAGGTGGGGTTACATTGCATGAAATCTATGCCCCATTTGGTGAATGGCCCAATAGCAACTACTGGCTACAAAGGTGTGGGCACTATTTTGGTTTTGTGGTTGAAGATTTGACAAGCATGGCAAATTCTGACTGTGGTTATGCAATCTTTGAACATCGTTGGCCAGAAGTATCCTACTCGTAAAATATTTTGTGTCGTAGCATAACCAGATTGATGCCCCCCACATGCAACTGAATGATAATCATTCACGACATTTTCAGCCTTCTCATGGGTGAGGCACCTTCGGAGAATTTTATCGACACCACGACAGTAAAGTGTATCACTGACAACCATGTAGTATTTTGCTTGGTATTGGGTACGTCACTATTCTGAGCGAGAGGTATTGGACCTATATTTTTAGGTTTGGAGAAAAATGATTATATCACCATACCACGGATCGCTTGAAGATATCAGAAACAGATATTCATCCACGATTGTTGCTTTGGATGTTGAAACGTTGGACGACGATGGGAAATCACAAGTAACTCCACGAAAACTTTAGCTTTCTTTGATTTGGATTTTACGAATTCCAGATCAAACTCTTGCAAAATTCTATCCTCTTTGAATATTTTCCCCCAAGCAACTGTAACGACAAGATGTAAGTCATGGGGTTGTAATCTCACAAAACAATAGTTTTTCGAAAGAGAACATAGTGTCAAAATATTTGTATTTCTTAAACAGCAGAGAGAGCAAACTTTTCAACATAGGAGTACTTGCTTTCTGTATCATTCAAGTTTTAACTTAAATAATAAATAGGGTGTTCGATTCTATTGTCTTCTTGAACTAAAACCATTGCGATGGTCATATCTACGACAACCAAATATCTATGTTAAAGTCTCTTTGATAATCAGGAGCGTATATTAATGATGCTTTTATTAGGGATTCCTTTAGAGCACCAAAGGAAGCTTGCTTGACCTGATCCTAGTTGAAGGGTACTTCTTTTTTGAACAGACACGTATAACCTTTAGCAAGTTCGGCGTAATTTGGAATGAACCTCCTTAGAAAGTTTGCTTTCCCTTGGAGTTTCTGAATCTGAAGCAAATTTGTAGGTGGAGGTAAATCAATGATTGCCTAAACCTTGCATGGGTCGAGACGAATTATGTCGTTTGAAACTACAAAGCCAAGTAAATGACCAGAACCGACACAAGACACACACTTATGCTGATTGAGTCTTATTTTGTAGTGTCGGTAATGTACAAATATTGCTCTCAAATGCTGCAGATGATCGGTCCGCTTTTGCGAATGAGCCAGAATATCGTCGAGGTATGGTTGAACGATGTTCTTGATGTCATGGAAGGCATAATTCATTGCCCTCTGAAAATTTTCCCCTATGTTCTTTAAACCAAAAGGTAGCTTACGGTATGCGAATGTGACCCATAGACAAATAAATGCAGTCTTTGACTAGTCCTATGGGTGGATATTTATTTGATTATACTCAGAAAATCCATCCATAAACGAAAATATTTCACATCCAGCGCATTAATCAATTATCTGGTCGATGAAGGGTGTAGGGTAGTTGTCCTTTGGACAAGCTTATTTTACATCCCTGCAATCGATACACACTCTAATCATTCCCTGCTTTTTCATCACAGGAACAATGTTTGATACCCAATCGGTTAGAGGAACCAGTTAAATGAAACCAACATGGAGAAGTTTTTCAACTTCTACCTTGATGGCAACAACTTTCTTTGGGTGCACCTACCGAAGCCGTTATCTTACCAGTTTTACATCAGGATACATCTTAATTTCGTGTTCAACTATGCTCGACTCAATTCCTGGCATTTCCTCATATGACCATGCAAAGACATCTCTGAACTCACAAAAGAGAGCGTAATATACTTTCAGTTTTGAAGAAGAACAAGGTTTTCTGACATGAATATTCTCTACAACATCTGGTTCGGTCGAGATATTTATGGCGATAGTTTCTTCAATATTGGACAGATTTCACTCGGTATCCACTGTATTTACAGTATTTGATAGAAAATAAAAAATTGATGGGTGATTAAGGTTGCTAGAGTAATATTCGTTGTAATCCGGAAGATGGGAATGATGGTGGTAATCTTCCCATGGTGCCCCCTCTATGATCATTGACTGAACAATTCCTTTATCTCTAGGATGTACATGTGACCAAGGATCCGAAGAGCTATCATACTCTTTTAACCTATCTACCCAAACGCTTGATGAGCGTTCATTTGGGTTTTTCTACCATGCCAAGAACATTGATTGCTACAATATTTGTATTGGGATTGGATGCAATACCTGGTGATGATCCATGTTAACATTGTGTTCGGACATCTTCTGAATGGAAGATACCATAGTCCAGGTTCGCACTGTGGCCACTTCCACCATGTTGTTTGGAAACGGTAGGGAAAAAGTACCCATCAATGTAGGGTCTTTTAGCAGGCCTACTCCGATATTTTGAAGCAACTGAGAGCTTCTGTGGATCATCGGGATGCTTCCCATAACTTGTGAACTATTAGGGAGAAAATTTTGTTGGTCAATGATTGTAATTCTTCCTTGAAAAGGAAATGAAATCTTTCTGAAGTACGTTGACACAACAACATCCATAGCATAAATTCAAGGCCTTCCCAGTAGGATGTTATAAGCAAGATTTCCATCGATAACTTCAATATCAATTTCTATTGTTTTTCCCCCCAGTTCAACTTATAAGTTACTCAAAATCCCGTATGGAGTGTATGTCCATCCATCGAACGCTTTTAATGTCATTTACGATCACGACAAGGGTGGTGATCCTAAATTTTTCCAGCAGCTCATTGACATAATACATGTAGATGCCCCCTCATCAATAATTGTTCGGTGAGCAGTTTTGTTGAGGGTTTTCAATTGAATGAGGAAAGCAAGTTGAGCTAGTAACTGAGGTTCATATCCTTTATGATTAAAGGCAACAAGGCTGGAATCCGCTGGGTCAATCCCACCTATTTCTGATAATAGAGCCTGCTTTTGGGAGGGGCAATTTTCCAGTACTTCAAGTGTCGACATAGCGGATGGCGATTGGGCTAGGTCCTCTACTATATTATAATTATGTGCCATTCTGGCATGAGGATTAAATGTCGATTTGTGTGCTACTCCCTTTGGCGGCTTTATCGTTAGCTCAAGAATGATTGGTGGCACAACTTCGGTCGAAGCTGTTGTCGAAATACTAGGTTGATCAGTAGCCTTGTTGTTCGACAACTGTGGATTCCCATAATCTTTATTCCTTGTCGTTATCAAAGAATCATTTTGTTGTTTTGAAATGGACAACATAAGCACTTGGGATGGGGAAGCATTGTCACTAGCAACCAGATTGGTTCCTCACTTCGGAAATGGGTCAGTTAATACTGCTGAAGTTCTTGAATTCTTAAAGATTTTCTTAACTTCAACTTTATATGGAAAATCTCTTGTCCAATGATCCTCATCACATATGAGGCATGGCTGACTAGGTTTCTTTTGCCTATAAGGGTTTGTAGAAGATTTTTTAGGAGACGAATCATCCTGTTTCTTCTTTTTCCTCTTCCCTTTCTTCTTGCCCATTGGCTACTTCGGTTCTTTGCCTTTGTCGGCTGACACAGTATTAACCTCCGATGCTAGAAGTTATTCGTTTGCATTTTGACCAGAAAACTTGCGAGCTTCCTTAGATGTAGCCTTTGTCGATTTCGTGCTTGTCGTGCCTATCACGCCATCACCGGCATGAGAGTCCTTGTTTGAATTAGGAGGAGGAGGAATGGAAAATTCTGGTCTTGGAGAACCAGGTATTTTGTCATAGAGCATACCAGACTGAGTATAGATCAAGTCTAGATATTTCACATGAGCAATGACTTTCTCTTCGGTGACGACTCCTCCCTTTGCCACATCTTCTGTAATAGAAGGTAATAATGTCTTAATAAACCATTGAGCTAGTAGTTGATCAGGAACATATGTTTTTACCATTCTATGATTGCGTTGTCACTCATGAATATGATCAGATATGTGAGTGGCCATTGTCTGCTTGAAATTGGTAAGAAGCTCTATTCCTGTTTCGTACCTTATTGCTAACTAAAAATGGGTTAAAAAGGTGGTGGCAAGGGCGTCAAAGTTATCAAACAAAGCTCTAGGCAATTCGATGTACCATTTTGTTACCGGACTAGTTAACGTTCACTAAAAAGGGCAAAGCCTAATCGAATCATAATTTAGATTGTTGGAGGAACACCACAGATGAAAGGTCATCACATGATTCGACGAATATTCACCTGGATTTCCATTAAATTTAGGAATATATGACGAAAGTTTATGAGGAATCGTTGGCCACCAAGGGGCATAAGCAATTGGATCGTTTGTTAGCCGATTTGGATCTGGTAACTCTAAAGTCGCCATGAAGGGCAACTTTTGATTCATGTTCAGCAAAGCATACCGATGATAAGATGGGATTGCCTAAGCAGTAGGTCTTTGCATACCAACATAATGCATTTGATGCTGATAAATTTGATAAGGTTGCTGGGCATAACCAATTTGGGTATACGGCTGCCCATTACTTGTAAATTTTTGTTGCTCAGGTCCTTGTTACACTTGCTAGAACTGCAGTTGTTGGTGTTGCACCAGCCATGGCTGTGAAACCATTTGTTGTTGCCCAATACTAGATGTTTGACCAAGATGAGGGGTAATAGTACCTATTTGAGCCTGAGACACTACAGTTAAGGAGCCACTAACCGGCGATTGCGGTTGCGTCGTGGAGACAAGAGGCTATTGTATTACAACCTGAGAAACTTGAGGCTGGCATAGAACAGGAAACACTTGTACCTTCGACACTATCACAATAGATGGTGTAGTGGGGATATTCGACATAGGTAGACTCGGTTGTATTGAGTATACAACTCTTGGTTGTTGAGGTAGTATTACCACCCAACCACTATATGTGATTCCAGTTTAACCTGAATTCAGTTGAGAACTCTCATATGGTTGCTCTCCTGGAGGGAACAATGAAAGGGCATACTGCCCCCCATACAGCGGTAATCCAATGTTCATAGGAAAGATTGGCCTTTGGAGACCAGACTGTCCAAATTGATACTCTCGTGAAGGATCAATTTGTTGAGACTCAACATAATAAATTCCAAATATCATTCCAGACGAACAAATGGGAACAGAACATACTGTCAAAACAGTCCCTGGGTGGACTCCCTCTAGCGGTTGAGAGCTAGTTGGGATAGATGGTATGCCAGTGAACATCGCCAGAGTGGTGGCAGGAGGTTCTACTACCGCTGTATCAGATGACATAGTCCTAGATGTTGATGGTTGTCCAGACATATTGAGTCTATGCAAAATACTTTCTAGCGATTCTATAGGAACTTGCGACGACGGGGTGTTAACTTCTGAAGCAGAAGGATATAGGTGGATCCCAGTTCCAAAATTCGATGGATTAGTGGATGCAAGATCCTTTGTAATCTCTTCTATAGCAATCAATCCAGGTGGAAGAGGTAGACCATCAAGTCCATAAAATATTTCTAGTGTCAAAGAAGGTATAGATTCTATAGTGACAGATGCTGGAGGGGTAACCCCTTCCGAATCAACTCTAGATGGAGCTAGTTTAGGAATAGAAGTGTTTACTATTACAATAGGATCAGTTCTAATGTCCTCTTGTAATTGCGGAACTTCTTCGGTAGAGGCAGGGATACCAGAAATGGTTGGAGTAACTAGAGTCTCAAAGGATGTTGAAACACAATTTTCAAACAAACAAGAAGACATTGACCCAGTTAAATGAGTTTGCTTAGCCCAGAATGGTTTCATTTTCGGAGTCAAAGATGGTTGACTCGTCAGTCTCCATGAACGATGGGGTTTTGATTGACTTTCTTCCATGATTTCAGATTATTTGATCAACTCAAAATAGGAGGGGAAAATGTTATTCTGAATTAAATGAATTTTAGACTCTTTGACACAACTTGCTTTTTCAATTTTTAAGAGTCGATAAAAAGCTAAAGATGACTCTAGTCACCTTCGATTTTTAATGAGATTGAAGTGGCAAGTGCTCAGATGGACCTTTTCCTTTGAGTATAAAAAGGAACAAAAGAGACTACTCCGGAAATCTAGACAAAGGGATTACCAAACCAACCATAAAACTGTAGAATACTTTTTACGGTACGACAATCAATCTTGGCAGATGTTGTGTTCAACGCATTGCGATCGATAGGGCGGAATACATGGCTTCCTAAGGATAAATGATATAGCCTATTATTGTCTCCCAATATATACTCGACGGTACATGGGAGCACAAATCCGTACTGGCACTTGTCCTCTCAAAGAGGAGGAATCACCCAACCTATGATGAAAGCGATAGGTACTAGGCTTTACGACACTAAAATACGTTTCTAGCCTAGACTTCCAGATGTTGTGCATTAGGTTCCAAAGTGTTTTTATGTTCATTGAATTTATTTTACAGTTGATATTTCTTAAGAAGTTTTCCTTTAAGGTTCACCATGTGATGTAGATATACAACTCCTAAATATGCAATCTAAGATGATAAACAATCATTTACTCTTCTTTTTGCAATGAAAATCCTAGCTACTAAGGAAAGAGAAGAGAGATCCTTTCAACATAGAGCAGAGAGCACACACTAGATGCACTGTCCTAAATCAAAATCAAAAAGCAGTCTAAATGAAAATGCACATGCATGTATTTGTTTTTCACTTTCTTAATGTGTGAATGACAAAAAGAATGCTCAATACAAATATGAATTATTTCTTCTTTCAAAGCGATAGTACTAACGATTTTCTTTTCAAAAAACGAAAGGAAAGACGACACTTTGCGATTCTGAATTGAAAACTACTTTCGACACTTGAAATATTATTAACTCAAATCAAATACAAGAGTAACAGTGTAATCGACTATCAACAAGAGGAGGATTCTTTTCTTTTGCGAAAAATGACACTTGCGACACTTTCAAATCAAAAGACAATAGTTCAAATAAGTTACTATTTTGTAAAGAAGAACTGTAAATGGCGAAAAATACATAAAAACATTCACAACTCTTTGTATACTGGAGGCTGAATAATGCAAAGGAAGGGGGTTTCAACAGTGGTATACTGATCAAAGACAACAAAACTCCTAAATAAAGCTAAAGACAGTGAAGAAAAAACAAAAATCTGGAGGCAGAAACAGTCTTACCTGATCATCTCACCTGTAACACAAGGAAATAGGGATGCATCCCACCTACTACACATGGGAGGTGCGATGCATCAAGTATGCCAAAAGGAGACAGTGCGATGGTCCAGGAACAAGACTTTAACTTGGTTTTTGGTCACAGCTTGTAGCTTAATTCAGGGATTTAGGCCGAGCTAATGATAGTCAGTAAATACAAAGTATGGGGGCTGATCTAATGAGGTTACTCGAGCTACCTCTAAGGCACTTAGAATGTTTGCAAGTCAGTTGCTCAGTTTATAAAAAAACTCAGAGATTGACTGAAGCAGCATCGATCTACTTTGCAATCGCATAGCAAATGTAGTTTGAAGGCTAGCGAGCTTAATTTCAGGTTCCATCTGTAGTTTATGAAGAAAACAAATAGAGACAAGCAATCTAACTATTCACTCCCTAGTGGAGTTTCCATTTTGTTATCAGGAAAACTAATGTCTATTCAGAGCTGCTAGTCCCACTAAGACGGGTAGCTATCTTAGAAACAAACAAACTAAAGTCACTTGTGCTTTCCTTTACGAGAGATAGATGAGAAAGAAGTAGAGAGTACCAACCTTAGTCTTTCGCTTGGCTCCTTGCTTGTTTTCTTTCCTCTTTCACAGAATCTGGCCACTCCTTCCTTACTTGTCCCATTTCAAAGAGCACCTATAGAGTCAAAGCAACATAATACCATCAAAGCATAGAGATCTATCACTGTAAACAATATAGGATCAGATATATATTGACCATACAAATGCATATATCAACACGATATTCAGAGATACACAAGAATATGGAGGAAAACTCAAATATCTTTATTGATAGAAGTAGTGGAAGAGAGAATTACAACCACTTGCTCTGACCCAGGGCCATCCTCCCGGCATGAAAGCCCTATTCACCTCATACAAATCAAGATCACCCAACAATGTCTTCAAAGAGAAACCAACAACACTTCCTTGCAAATTACAAAATTCCAGCCTCTAGATCTCTGGGGTGAGGGATCCATATATAGATGTTTGCAGGGGGGTGATTTAGCTTCTGGGATTTTTATTAGTGTCATCTCTCTGATATTTCTTTGTTCTACTTGGAGATTTCATGATCTCTTACTCATCCTTGGGTGAATTGAGAGAGGCAAGTGTCAAATGAGCAGCTTCTAGAAGATTCTCAGGGTCTCCACCTAGCAGACTGCTTATGCCATTTGTCTGCTCTCGCTCATCGCACCCTACAGAAGCGCTTTCTAGTGTGCATCACACTTTTTGCATGTGGTAGGTAAAATGCATCACACCCTTAGCACTGGGCAGTCTGTATGGTCCTTCTTTGACCAGTTCTGAGTAGTTTTTCATGGAGAACTTCTGGGAGATGATGTAATCAACTAACCTTACTCCTTTAGGGTATGAGACAACACTTTTAGGGACTTAGAAGCTCTTTGTTTATGGACATATGTGATTGGGGTTGCAGTTCCCAAATATGTCTATAACAAGAACTCATGAGGATCATTATGAATTTTTGGTCATGCCTTTTGGCCTTACAAATGCACCTTCTACAATTCAAGGATTGATGAATTCCATTTTCAAACCCTCATTTAGAAAATTTGTGTTAGTATTTTTTGATGATATACAAATCTACAGCAAGTCTTAGAAGGATCATGTTGAACATGTTGACAGGGTGCTAAAATTATTGAAGGAGAAACAATTATATGTAAACATATCCAAATTGTTCTTTGGAGAACAAGAGGTGCAATATCTAGGTCATATTGTATCTCATGAAGGTGTTAAGGTAGACCCTATCAAAATTAAAGCCGTTAAGGAATGGAAAATCACCACATCCATAAAGCATCTGCAAGGATTTCTTGGGTTTACAGGGTATTATCTCAAGTTTATTAGGAATTATGGGAGAATCGTAGCACCTCTAACAACGTTACTGAAGAAATATGCATTTTCATGGACTCCAGAAGCAACAAAGGCCTTCAAACATCTTAAAGAGGCAATATGCCAAGCACCGATCTTAGCTACACCAAACTTCACAAAAGCCTTTATTGTGGAATGTGATGCCTCAAGAAATGGAATTGGTGTTGTTTTAATGCAAGATGAAAGACCCATTGCTTTCAAAAGTTGTCGAATCAAGGGAAGGTATTTACACAAAGTTATTAATGAGAATGAAATGTTGACAATACTACATGCACATAAGAAATGGCAACCCTACCTAATGGGAAGACACTTCAAGGTAAAAACGGATCATGATAGTCTTAAATACCTTTTAGAACAAAGATTATCCTCTGAAGAGCAACAAAAATGGGTCACAAAGATGTTGGGTTATGACTTTGAGATCATCTACAAAAAAGGGAAGCAAAATGTTGTGGCAATGCACTCTCAAGAAAGGACAAGGATGTGGAAGCATTATTGTGCGCCATTTCTATTATCCAACTAGATGGGATAAACAAAGCAAGGGAGGAATGGAAGAATGATGAAGAAGTGTAGGAACTTATCCGAAAGCTACAACAAGATTCCAGTACATATGATACATTTAGCTAGAAAAATAATTCGTTATGGTACAAAGATTTCTTATACCTCTGTAAGAATTCCCAACTCAAAAAAAAGATTCTTATGGAATTGCACACTTCTCCCTTAGGAGGGCACTTGGGATTTTTAAAAACTTACCACAAGGTTAAAAAGGAATTTGTTTGGGATGGCCTTAAATCAAATATTCAAAATTTTGTGGCAAAATGTTTGGTTTTCCAACAAAATAAAGTTGAAATAGTTAAGACCCCAGGTATATTACAACCTTTATCCATTCCAAGCCCACGTTGGGAGGAGGTTTCAATGGATTTTAGCACAAGTTTACCCAAGTCTGAAGGAAAGAGTGTCATCATGGTGGTAGTTGACAAACTTACCAAGTATGCACACTTTTGTACATTATCACATCCATTTAAAGATAGTACAACTTCTACTGCATTTACGAAAACAATTCAAAAGCTACATAGAAACCCAAAGATTTTTGTAACTGACAAAGATCCCATTTCCACTAGAAATTTTTGGACAAAATTATTTTCTTATCTTCGTACTTGGTTAGCTCATAGCTCATCTTATCATCCTCAATCTGATGCAAAAACTGAGTTAGTAAAAAAATGTTTGGAAGGATATCTTCATTGCTTTATATTCGATAAACAGACACAATGGGTCGAATGGTTGCCTCTGTCTGAATGGCGGTATAACACTTCCTTCCATACTGCAACAAAAATGATGCCAATTATGGAACTTTATGGTTATTAGCCACAATCCATCACATCATATTTAAGAGAAAATTCTAAGGTTCAAGCAGTGGAACATCACATCGAGCATCAACAACAAGTTCTCCAACTCTTAAACGATAACCTCACATTGGCGCAAAATAGAATGAAACAATAGGTAGATCAACATCACAGCGAAAGAAGTCTTGATGTAGGTGACTAGGTATTCCTACGGTTACAACCATATAAACAAATGTCCCTCAAGTAAGCTATGAAGGATAATAAATTATCACTGAAGTATTATGGTCCATACAAAGTGTTACAAAATATTGGTACTATGGCATCCAAATTGGAGCTTCCTAAAGCTTCTCGAGTGCACCTAGTTTTCCATGTTTCATGTTTAAAGAAGGTTATAGGCGAAAAGCTCCCAGTTCAAACAATATTATCAGAACTTGATGAGGAAGGAAAAATTATAATGGAACCGAAAGCAGTCACAGAAGCAAGAACTCGATAGCTACGAAATCGATCAATTTCGGAGTATCTCATCAAGTGGAAGAACTTATCTGCTGAAGATTCCACATGGGAGGATGAGAATTTTATACAGAAGCATCTAGAACTACTAAAGCATTGAGGATGACACTTTTTTGAAGGAGAGGGGCATGTTAGGTCCCTATAATACCCCCCATTACTATTGTCGTTGTATCCCTTATAAATATTGTTGTGCTCCTATTGTCCACATATTGTTATTATTATGCCCCATAGAATCCCTCTATTGTTATTTTTGTGCCTTTATGTTATTATTTTTAGGTTGGCTTGGTTATATTGTGACCCCTTAGACTCCTATATATAGAAAGGAAGTTTTCTCATTTGAATCATCTAAGAATTGTTCATTTCTGTAATGTAAAGGAGGTTCCCCCTCAAAGAGGCTAAATTATAAGGTGTTGATCTATCTTTTCTATATTTTTGTGAGCTAGTTTCATAACACAAAAGGAAAAATATTAGGATTCCACCCTCACCAAAGTTAGTGCTTTGATATTGTTCTTGGCAGTGCATTTGTGATTATGCAAGAAAGATACCTAGTGATTACTAACTTTCTTCTAGACACCATTACACTTATGAAACCAATGCTCTAGGAGTGAAATTGTCTCAATAATCACAATGGTTAGAGTTATAGCTTTTGATGTGCTCTTTTATTGAAATTGGAACAACTTATGAAGATCAATGATAGTGCAAAAGAAGTGTATATAATTATATGTTGTTTTTGGTACTCTACATTTGTGCTTGAGTTGTAAGGAAAGATAATGGTATAGGTTTCCTTTTGGCACAAATAGAATAATCCGATCATAATTATTTGATCCATGGAAAATAATGTGATCTTTGTATAATTTTTAATTTTAAGAATAAATGTATTATTGAGTTATACTATATTTTTATTCCAATGCAATTTATTTTCTTTTAGAATAAAAATGAGAATTATCTAGTATTTACAGTACCAAAATTTTTATTTGGAAGAAAACCTCTAGTTTGGCTTTCAATTATCAAGGTCAAACGTCAAACATCCTCACTAAGTGAAATATAAATATAATTTTTCCTTCTCATGGGAATTTTAGACATCTTACGTAGCATCGATCTTGGAATTTCTTATATTTTGCAAAGGACCATGTTTTGGTTCTTCAACTTCTATAAATTTCTTATGATCATTATTCATACACATGCATCAACCTACAAGTGTCATTTCTAAAGCTAAATAGGAACTTGGTTGTTTGATAGAGTTTATATTTGTCATTCTATGATACTATCTACATCTCTAATGCCTGGTCTTAATATATATTTTTTGTGTAACTTGTATGTAAAGTAATTTTTGGTAGTAGGAACTAGATGGTGGCAAATAATGTTTCATTACATACAATATGACTAGCATACTATTTTAATTTTTTCATCTATATTACTTTTTCGTAAGTTGTGTGTTTTCGAAAAAATGTAAAGTCACACTTTACACGATTCAACATTTAATTAGAAGTTATGATTTAATTGTTGTTACATAATTGATACAAGCTATAATGGAAAATATAATTTTGGAGAAAGGGGACTATGTTGATCTCCTTATCAATGATCAAGTCATTGGGCTAGGAAGGGTCAAATCTGCAGAGTCTCGAACTTATTATTTCGGAGAAAGGGTTAATGTTGGTTATGTTACAATTTCGATAATTGATGTCACTCAACCACATTTGATTGATGAGGATGTTAATGAAGAGTATATACAACCATGGAAGATCATGGATTTGAGACACAACATAGGTAAATCAAAATATTGAAGCATGCTTTATATATTATTGAAAGTATAATAAATGTTTTTTTGAGTAAATACTAACCTTATTTACATTCGTTTATAGGTGCAAATGTTTCATCTACATTTTATATTGGAGACAAGGTAGCTCTTCTGCAACATGGAGTGAAGGTGGGTGAGGGCTCCATATTCAGTATAGAGCTTGGGCATAAAGTTCATGGAAAGATGGTAAAGAAAGGATGCATAGTGGTTAAAATTGAGAAGGTGTTAAAACATGATGCTCCTCTACCACATCCAACAGGATTTGTCCATACACTTGGTGGTGCATTGGAATATTTTGAGATTTGGCCAGAATCAGATTTGGAGCCTCACTGTTATGATCATGCCATAAATATTCCACAAGATAGGGTTAAATTCATATGTAAAAAGGTTTATCTTACACATGAATGCATGGGAACGAGAATGTGCATTTCCAAAGGAATGTTATTTAATGTCTGCAAGGATGACATTGTTGAGGGTGAAACACTAGGTGAAATGGAATTTGGTATTTTTCTGGAAGAGATAGATGGAAATTGTGAGATATGCAGAATTGGGGATAAGCCTATACACTATTTGGTTAGATGGCCAATAAATAAGTTGGTGGACAACAAAGGTGTGATATTAAGTGTCAAGGAAAAGTTGACGGAGCCACCATAGGAAATGGTGATATGGAATGTTATAGAGGACACAAATCCCTTAAAAAAATGGGATGGGTACCTTTGTAATGAAAAATATAGAAACTCAATTTATATGCATGCAACAAGGCCATATAAAAGGATCAAACAAGTTATGGCTACAAAACAAATTGCAAAATCTCAAACAAAAGTAGATGAAGAGAAAGAAATTCAACTTTTGACAGGAGATGTATGTTGTAGAAAAGATTGTCTTCAACATGTGGATCGAAAGGCCATTGCAGGTTCTGGAAGGGGTATGAGACAAATAAATAAAAATGATATTAGAGAGTGTAACATATGCATTAAAGAGAGCATAAGAGGAATATTTATGACATATTTTTAATGAGTGGAAAGGAATATGCCATTCTTTGATGAGTGCATAAAATAGAGTGTAATGAATTATTTAAACTATAGAGAGAGAGAGAGAGAGAGAGAGAGAGAGAGAGAGAGAGAGAGAGAGAGAGAGAGAGAGAGAGAGAGAGAGAGAGAGAGAGTTGCGTAGAGCCATGAGAGTCACGAAGGAGATGTGTGAACTGATTGAGGAGATAAAATTGACCTATAATTCCTTTTTAATAATAATATCATAGTCTCATAAAAGATAATAATATATATTAATAATATTGTGGATTCAATCAAGATTGAAATATTAGGATTGATTAATGATAAGTTAATTCATTTTTCTTCAACTCTGCTTGATTACCAATTTATGTAAATTGATTTACTATTTTTTTAATGTGGCACCTAAGAAGCTGGACATGACTTTATATTTTTAGAAAGTCATTCCAAAATTTTGAGAATGAAATTTTATTTAAGGAAATTCATCCATGAGTGGTATTTTTATTTTGGAGAATAGGGATTCACACCCCTATTTCATGCATCTCCATGCCTTAGTAGATTGAGGACTCCGTGCCCTGATCTACTCTAAGGATCTAAGATTCCACAACTTGATCCTTTGAAATATTCAAGACTCTATGCGCTAAATATACAAGACTCCACGTATTTATCTTTCTTGGATTTAGGAGTCCACGTCCTAATTTCCATGCCCTCTCATCTATATTGCTTTGAAACTTTTCGTTTCTCCTTATGGTGCTGATTGTGAGATTTTACCCATCTAATGGTTCGCTGGTAAGGGCTTATTCGAAGACCTGCACACATTACAATCTCATAGATCAAAGGAATCAAATGAATTTCATAATGAAATTAACTTAATCACATTTTACCTAGAATGGTGCATGACTTCCACAGTCATTTTGGTTTTGAAGAAATGACTTCCACAGCCATTCATAATTGAATATCCTTGTTGGAAAATCTCCAGGTACCCTACCACATCCTGCTTAGTACAATATTAGACATATATAATCACACAAATCATGTATGATCCATAAATCATAACTACTCATCTATTTCGCATAATCATGAGAATCCATAGGTATATGTGTCTCAAACTTGGATCACCATCCATGTCATACAACTGCTTCACAAATCCGATACAAAAAAAAACATAAGTATAACATTTTACTTAACCAAAACCATCTAATATAGATAATCAATGATGCAACATATAAGAGGAAATATAACTATATAAAGCATTGTTCCCCAATCCAATGATCAATCTGTCATACATAAACATAAGAGGAAATATTACTATGTATGTAAAATATTATTCCTCAATCATGTGATAAACCTATCATATACATATAACCCTTGATAGGAGTGACAAAACTATACTAGAAAAATAGGACACTACATACTCACCCTCTTGGAGTAAAATTGGCCTGAAGTTTAACTAAACAAAAAAAGAAACTAAAGATGCATAGAAAATGCATCTTGCCAAGTGGCGGAACTAGGACTATACGGGTCCCATTCGACCTTTCCTTGGTCAACCATGTGACATATGAGCTGTCAAGTATGATGGTCCAAAAAGAAAACCATCTCTACCTTAAGAGTTCCTTCATCTATTACCTATAATTGATGCCAATCTAAAATGTGAGAAGGATCATGAACATACTTACGTAGTACCAAAATCTGAAATACATCATGCATACGATGAAAAAATGGTGGTAAATCAAGATGATATGCCACAGGTCCAACCCTTTCGATGATCTCAGAAGGCCCAAAAAATCGAGGAGAGAGCTTAGATCCTTTCCCAAACCTAATAGAAATTTTATGAGGTTTTACTCGAACAAAAAAAATCCCCCTTCTTTAAAACTACAATCCACTCTATTCATATCAGCATAGCTCTTCTATCTATTCTATGCCTACTTTAATATTTTCCTTATATGACACACATTTTCTACCATTTCTCGAAGAATTTTAGGACCTACTGAGATTCTTCCCTCTAATCTATCCCAACTTAAAGATGTTCTACATGGTCTTCCATAAAATAACTCATAAGGTGCCATACCAAGGGAGCAGTGATAACTGTTATTGTAATAAAACTCCACCAAAGGATGATAATCTTCCCAATTATATTGTTGATCCATTACATACATTCTAAGCATGTCCTCTAACACCTGATTTACTCTTTCAGTTTGGCCATCAGTCTTTGGATCATAAGCTATACTGAAATTTAATTGTGTCTGAAGGGATCCCTGGAAACTAGTCCAAAATCTTCTTCTAAATATAGAGGCCCTATCTGATATGATTTTCTTATGAAAACCATGAATTCTAACCACCTCCTTGATAAATACTTGTGCTATTTTAGATGCTTTGTAAGTATCTCTAACGGTTATAAATTGAGCACTCTTAGTGAGTTTATGTACCACTACCAAAATGGAGTTCTGCCTTTTGGTTGTTTCAAGTAATTCAACAATATATTCCATAGATATTTCTTCCATTTGGACTCAAGAATGTCATGTGGCTGCAACAATCTACTGGATGACCATGTTCTGCTTTAACTAGCTGACATTCCAAACATTTTTCCTCAAAATTTGCTACATCCTTCTTCATGCCTGCTCAAAATAAAATTTTCTTTAAATCAGCATACATCTTTTGGACTCCCGGGTCATCCATATATGTTTCATGGTGAGCTTCTTTCAAAATGAACTCACGAAGCCCATCTTGATCTGGAACTACAGTCTTTTTCATGAATCTCACCATATTGTTGTCATCACAAGAATACCCTTCTACCTTGTTTTTCTTAGCCCCCTTCCCAGAAAGAGAAAATTTAACTTCCTTACACCATTCATCTACATCATGTGCCCTCAATATGCACTCCCGTAAATCAATCTTCAATCGAATTACTAAAAATATTTGTGATCTTCAACTGACTGCATCAACTACTTTGTTGAATGTATCCTTGATGTAAGTTATGTAAAAATCATATTCACTTGGGAGTTGTGACCACCTTCTTTGCCTAGCATTTAGATCTTTTGAGTAAATATATGTTGCAAACCTCTCTGATCCGTTTTCAATTCAAATTTCTTTCCAACCAGATAATGTCACCAAAGTCATAAGGCATGAACTATAGCTACTAGTTCTAGACCATGGGTTGCATAGTTTTCCTCATGCGTCATTAACTTCCTAGAGGCATATCAAATCACCCTACCATCTTGTGATAATACCACACCCAATCCATATTTTGATGCATCAGTACATACTATGAATGGTCTATCCATATGTGGAACCTTAAGTATCGGAGTTATAGTCAAACATTGTTTGAGCTTGGAAAATGCTTGCTCACACTCATTTGTCCAATTAAATAGTACTCCCTTCCTAAGAAATGAAGTGATAGGGTTTGATATTTTTGAAAACCCCTCCAGAAATCTCCGATAGTATCCTACCATACCCATGAAACTATGCACTTCATGCGCATTAGAGGGTTTTGGCCACTCTGAAATTGCATCGATCTTTGCATAGTCAACAACAATGCCTTCACTGGAGATAATGTGTCCAAGATAAAGGATTTTTTATTGGAAAAAAGAGCATTTGGACATTTTTGCATAAATTTTATTTTCTCTTAAGCATTGTAACACCAATCTCAGGTGTTTCTCATGCTCTTTTGGGGACTTTGAATAGATTAGGATGTCATTGAGGAACACTTGTACAAATTTGTCCAAGTAATTCCTAAATGCACCATTCATCAGACTCATAAACACTCCTGGGGCATTAGATAACCCAAAAAGAACAACCATGAACTCATAATTACCAAAATGAGTTCGAAAAGTAGTTTTGGAAATATCCTCTTCTTTAACTCTGAGCTGATGATATCTAGATCGAAGATCGATCTTGGAGATTATGGTGGCTCCCTTCATTTGATCAAATAGATCATCAATGCGAGATAAAGGATATTGATTTCTAATAGTTACTCGATTCAATTACCTGCAATCGACACAGAGCTAAAGGGATCCATCCTTCTTCTTTAGAAATATCACTGGAGCTCCCCAAGGTGAAACACTAGGTCTAATCATACCCCTGTCTAATAACTCTTTAGTTTGCACTTGTAACTCACGGAGTTCAACAATAGTCATTCGATAGGGATCTTTGGATATAGGTTCGGTACCAACATTTAGCTCTATGGAGAAGTCAATCTCCCGTTGTGGAGGTAAACTAGGAAACGCCTCTAGAAAGACATTAGAGAATTCTGAAAGGAAAGGATATTGTTCAAAGGATGAAAAATCTTCCTCATTTAAAGTCATTACAACATACATTTGACATATTTTTCTAAGACTTCTCTTCATTTGCAGGAATGAGATAATTCTTAAACAGATAGGTCTCCTTTCCCCATGGATAACCATATATTGGGCCTCGTCACTCAAAAAATGAAGGGTTTTGCTTCGACAACTAAGCACAACCTAGTGGGCTTCAAGCCAATCCATCCCAATTATCACATCATAGTGAACAACTGGCATCGCATAAAGATTCACATTTGTGACCCACACTCCCAAGTCTAGAGGGCACTCTTGCACTAAGCATTAAAACTTTTGAGATCACCCTGAGGCCATCTAAACCTGATCAAAATCATTTTTCTCTATTGCCACCAATTCACATTTCAATAAAGCATTAGGAGAAATAAAACTTTCATTTGTGCCGGGATCAATCAAAATAGTAGCAACCATGCCATTTAGCTTACCTGATGCTTCAAGCACGGTAGACTGATGTTGGACTTGGTGATTTTGCACAACTGCATGAATCCTATCGGCTCTGCCCATATCTCTAAATTGGCTTGTTCCTTCTCTCATTGTGCTTCAGTCTTATTTTCAGGGAAATCTCACTGATAATGAGGTCCTCCACAAGTCCAACATCCATTAGTGGTAGCAGTTTTCAAAAATTTGACCCTTTTATTAGGTGATTCTTGAGTGTGAGCATTACTTTGTTGAAGATGTTGCCTTGGGTTATTTCTTTAGTTCTCAAAAGTATGATTCTTTTGAAATCACTAATGATGTGAACCACTTGACTTATGTCTTACATATTGGCCTCCGCTTCAAGGAGCTTTCCCATGGAATGATAGATTTGGGGTTTTATCACCCCCTTTGTTCCCCAATAATTCTTCCTCGGCTATAATTTCTTGTTTCACTACCTCATGCAACGTACTAGGTCTCAAAATGGACACCTTTTCCTTTATAATGGGATTCAATCCATACAAAAACTTTTTTACCTTGAGGGCTTCAGTATTTAGATGGGTAGAATATCTAAGCAACTCCATGAATCATGTTTCATATTCAAGGATTGCCTTAGTACCTTTCTTAAGATCATGGAACTCATTCAATTTCCTCTCTAAGTATTTAGAAGAAAGGTACTTTGCTCGAAATTCCTCTTCAAATCATTCCGATGTCAGGGTAGACATGGAGTATCCCAATTAAAATTCTAAGTTCCTCCACCATAAAATTGCACTCTCCTTAAGTTGGTATATAGCCAACTTTTAATTTTGGTTGCTAGAATAATTCTGCAACTCAAAACATAGGCGCATGTTTTCTAAACAAGCTTCTGCTACCTCCCCTTTTGTGGTACCCTTAAATATAGGAAGCTTAACTTTTTCCAATTCTCTATGTACATCTCCATCAGATGTATTTCTTGCCTCTCTAATTGAGATGAAGAACCAGGCACTGAAGGATTTCCCCCAACCCTGCTAATCAAGACTTCAATCATATTTTGGAAAGTTAACATCATATCCCTTACTTCCCTCATGGAAATTTGCTCAGATTCTTTATCTTGGGGAGGTGGATATGAGACTTCCTTCCTCCTCCTTGATGATCTCTCCATGATTACTTAACCTGACCAAGGAAAAATTTAGGTAAGTAGATAAATATTAGCAGGCAAGCCCTACATCCTAGAGTTTTAACTTTGTTCGGATAACATATTTAAGGTCCCACCTTACCACCCATCAGTATTATACTCAGGTTGATTGAAAATGTGATTTAAGTTTAAGTTTTTAAGACGTTAAAGTTAACGCAAGGTTATATATCTATATTTTTATTTTTATTCTTATTGGTATTCTTTACACTACATACTAATTTCTACTAACTAACTTACCCATGGTAATATTAAACTTCTCATTAAGGCTACAAGGTCGTGGTTCCTCAAGATCCAAAACTTGCAACCATAATTCTCAAAATAAAATTTAAACGATAGAGTCTTTAGTGGGATGAATAATATCAATATTTACAAACCAAAATTTCCAATAAGCTAATTGTTCATTCTATTCCAATTAAAAGTGTTTAAGAGTGACTAATTTGATTTTGTTCTTGATAATATGCCTATGAATTCTTTCGTAAAACAAAGGGAAGAAAAACAAGATAATTCAACTTATAAAGGAGTGGTTTCCAATTATTATGAATTCATATGTGAACTAACAATTACAACATTTGACCTAACCAGCTTCCCTTCCATGGATTTTTAATTCAATGGAATCATCATGCTTATTCTTCGAGATATTTTCAGAAATACCTTGGTTGCAAATCCTAAATTTACTTAGTAATTTTTATAAACAATTCATAGATGTAATTAGCTACAACCATTGAAGAATTATGTCAAACAATTTGCAAGCATGAAATGTACATCCATTGAGGCATTTTGTCAAACCCTTACAACCATAACCCTTCAGGTGATTTCACCAAAATTATCTAACATGAATATAAGATTACATAATTTCTTTTTCTTTGCCAGTAATGCCAAGAAGTGAACCTAATACATAAGTAGAACTGTCATCCATCTTGATTGCTACATATACAAAAATTTAGGCACATAATGATAATAAATATTTAATAATTTTTACAAATAGATCGCAGTGATGTAGTTACAACAATTGGGAATTTCGAACAATAGTTAGTGTCACATAACAAGGTGCTAGCTATTAAACTATCAAACAAGAAATCACAAGTTTATTCATCTATCAATGTATTAACGATTGATACTTTAAAATAATAATTCCAAGTTTATATAACAAACTGGTTTCATAAAAATAGATTACGAAGTAAATCACAGCTATAAAAGACAAAAGTAGCGAGACAAACCACCAGGCAGCAACAACAAATCCGTAAAATATAGAAGGTTACAAAACCGAATTCAGAAACTTTGTTTTTTGAAATAAAAGTTGGGGCAACATGGCCATAATTTACAGATACCCCCTAAAGCTAAAATAAATTGAAACAGAAATTCCTAGAAATGCTATTATTTAAAACCACAACCAAAAACAAATTCATACTATCTCATTTATCCCTTTTGTCAAACATATACTTTGAAAACTTATCTACAACTGTAAAAAGAGAAGAAAAAATAAAATCTATGCTATTAACATGTTTTCATAAAACTCATGGCAGCTTGAATGCTTTAGCTATTAAGACATGATGTAAATCAACTTGGAATTAAACTGTACCAAAAAGAAGCTTACATAAAATAAACTACAATTATTGCAAAATTCCTTCAACATTTAGTGTGCAGCATTTGATATACATCTAAGTTTTATTCAATAATCAAATAACTAAAACCACGTAATGAACTACAAAAGGAAACAAAATATAATGTTGTCACCATACCTGGTAGTGAATTTATACAACTCAAAAAATGGGAGTATGCTCCAGCTCCAATGAGAGTATGCTCCAGCTCCAATGAGAGTATGCTCCAGCTCCAATATCCTTACCAACTCATTTTGAACCACACGGTTTTCCTGCCAACCATATCCGGCAAGAAATTCTCCCGGAACCCCCAAGCTGCAAAAGATCACAAGCAGTACCGAAAGGCAACAGTAAAGAGATTTGCAAGGCAAACTAAGGAAGCAAATTTTCACTTCCTCTCCATACCACTCATGGCCAACCTCAATAGCTAGAGATATTAGGATTTTAACAATAATTTCTGATTTATTATGGAAGCAATTGGCTACTCTCCAAATCTCTCCCTCTCACTATTTTCCTCAAGTCTCTTCCACTCTTGGCCTCTTAATCCCCTAGTGGGAATACATGAGACTCATATATAGGAGGAGCAACCAATTCTTGTCATAAAGGAGGCGTAATGTGCATGAATTGGATTCCATTAAGAGGAGTGTAACTTATGCCATTAAGGAGAGGTATGCATGCCTTAGTTAAGGAGAGTGTAACATATGCATTAAAGAGAGCGTAAGAGGAATATTTTATGACATTATTTTAATGAGTGAAAAGGAATATGCAATTCTTTGATGAGTGCATAAAATAGAATATAATGAATTATTTGAAAGAGAGAGAGACAAAGAGAGTTACATAGAGCCATGAGAGTCATGAAGGAGATGTGTGAATTGATTGAGGAGATAAAATTGACTTGTAATTCTTTTTTAATAATAGTATCATAATGTCATAAAAGATAATAATAATATTAATAATATTGAGGATTCAATCAAGATTAAACTATTAGGATTGATTAATGATAAGTTTATTCATTTTTCTTCAACTCTGCTTGATTACCAATTTACGTAAAGTGATTTACTATTTTTGGAAAGTCGTGCATGAGATGCTAGACATGACTTTCCATTTTTAGAAACTCATTCCAGAATTGTGAGAATGAAATTTTATTTAAGGAAATTCATCCATGAGTGGTACTTTTATTATGGAGAATAGGGATTTTGCACCCCTATTTCATGCATCTCTATGCATTAGTAGATTGAGGACTCCACGCCCTGATATACTCCAAAGATCCAAGATTCAACAACTTGATCTTTTTAAATATTCAGGACTCCACGTCCTAAATATACAAGACTCCACGTCTTTATATTTCTTGGTTTTAGAACTCCACGCACTAATTTCCATGCCCTCTCATCTATTGTGCTTTGAAATTTTGCGTTTCCCCTTATGGCACTGATTGTGAGCTTTTACCCATATGATGGTTCGCTGGTAAGGCCTTTTACAAAGACCTGCACACATTACAATCTCATAGATCAAAGGAATCAAATGAATTTCATAATGAAATTAAATTAATCACGTTATACCCAGAATGGTGCATTGCTTCCATGGTCATTATGGTTTTGAAGAAATGACTTCCAAAGTCATTCATAATTGAACATCCTTGTTGGAAAATGACCAGGTACCCTACCACATCCTCATTAGTACAATATTACTATTAGACATATATAATCACACAAATCATGTATCATCCATAAATCATAATTAACCATCTATTTTACATAACCATGAGAATCCATGGGTATATGTGTCTCAATCTTGGATCACCATCCATGTCATACACCTTCTTCATAAATCAGATACGAATAGAAAAACATATGTATAACATTTTACTTAACCAAAACTATCTAATACAAATAATAAATGATGGCACATATAAGAGGAAATATAACTATATAAAACATTTCTCCCTAGTCCAGTGATCAATATGTCATAGATAAACATAAAAGGAAATATAACTATGTATGTAAAACATTATTCCTTAATCAAGTGATCAACCTATCATATATATATATATATATATATATATAAACCCTGGATAGGAGTGACAAAACTATACTAGAAAAATAGGACACTACAACTAGTTGGACATCTTAATGTCCAATACTTCCAATTTCTTGTACTCAATGATGTTCCGGTACTAAGGTACCAAGAATCAATTAGAGATATTGAGTTCTTAGAACCAATTGAGTTATGGAATATAGATGATGAACTTCAACCTAGAATTCCCATAGGGAAGCCATCTTTCTTAGCTTCCAAACAGAATGATGTCTATTTAGAAGAAATAAAGGAAGGGATAACATCATACATAAAAATGTGGAAAGACACTATTGGAAATGAGGATTCACCAATTGTTACAGAGGAATGGAAAGATAAAGTAGTGTATTGGGAAAAAGTTCTTGATACATTAGATGGAATCTATAGTGATCATAGAATAATAGATGGAAGTGATTCATCTTCTGAGGATTTCTGGCCCAAGACAAGGCATATTTTTTATGTTGATCGTAATTCACTCCAATTAATATCAAGTATTATGGATGGAGATTTGATAATGTGATAGATGAACCATTATATGTTGGACCCAAATGAAACAAGCCAAATCGCATGTTCAATCTGATGATTGATGTTGAGAAAGGAAAGACGTTGCTAGTTAGATTAGGAAATGAGGAAGCAGGAGAGAAGATTTGGATGGCCAAATCCATCTTAGATATCTTTAGCAATGATGAAAGTGAGAATCTTCATGTAAATGTTAACTAGTGGAAGCCTATGTTAGGGAAATACAATGGATAATTTCTAAAGAAATATTAGGTACCAAATCCCAGTGACGCAGAACTTCGCTCTATTCCAATTAAAATCATAGCGTGGGCATGGATGCCAAAGAAAAAACATTGCAAGAAGACCAAGATAAACAAATATGGTGTACAAGCCATTCTTGATCTACTTGAGCGAATATCTTAAGAGTAGGTTTATATGATTCATGAAAGTAATTTTTTTTAAGTATCTATTAATATACATTCAAACACAGTTTTCCATATTTGTTGTATATCAAATATTCTCTTGATATTCTTTTTAGAGTTTTATATTATTTAATATTTCAATGTAATCATGTGTTATACAAATTACATGATAGTGCCATAAAATATTTAAGGTTTCAAAGCTTTATTTGAACAACATGACCTCTCACCATATCAAATATGCATAATCAAATTCAATAATGCACTTAAAAACATCTAAACTTGGTATATTAAAACAACCGTGGAGTACCTAATTAGTATTCTATTTAATATAAACCATTTAAACACTTAATGAATAAATGCTAGACACTTGATATAATGTTTGAGGTGAGTTTTCATTAATTTTCCTTATTATAATTGATATAAATCAAATTCACTATTTTGTTGCACTCTACTAGAATTATAAAATATTTCCTCCTATAGATTTTGAAGTGGTCCCAACATTGTGCTAGTATAATTAATTTGTACTCAACGTAGGAAAAGTAGTTAGAGTCAATTTAAAATGGTCGATAATAGTAAGAAATACAATATTAATTTATTGTTAAATAGCTTTATAGGTAAGATTTGTTTTACAAAATCTATTGTTCATGAGTCAAATTTAATACATAAATATAAATGTTAATGATAATAGAAATAATGTAGGGAATCTAAGTTTTAGATGAATGTTAATATGTTCTTTTCAATCCCCGGATGCGGGTGTCATAGAGATGAACAATGGCGAGCCACATGCCGGGCATGGGCTGCCACATGATAGAGCTTGGGCCTTTAATGCCTCAAGCCGCCGAAACATCAAAACCGGAGAGGCTTCAGGGCAGCCTTAATGGAGCCGCTGGAGGGGATGGCAAACCTGAAATGGGCATTCAATGCAGGTCATTTCAACGGAATTGTTAATCGGCTTGTATGAGGTTTGGATGGAGAAGGGAGCTCAACGCGTTGAGAGGAATTCACAGATAGTTGAGAGTCTATGCCACGAGCTGGTGGTTGAGTGTCTATGCCGTGAGCTGGTGGTCAAGTGTTGGGCCGAGGTTCGCTTCATACCTGCGTTTCCTGGACGGTGTATACGCTTATTTAAGTACTGTTTAATACCGAATTGGGGCTCGCAAGTTGTGGGGAGGGCTCGGAACCACTGCCGGACCACCTCTGTTCGGGAACAGAATAAGGTGCTGGTGGTTATCATGGTGCGTGAAAGGATGCCTTGTCGGAGAGGCCACGGGCACGGAGAATCCTCTCGTCCCCCAGCAGCGGACATTCATCATCATTGTTGCTGCTGTTACTGTTATAGAAGAATGGGTGCCACCCCTATCCCGGCATGTCAAGTTATGGAAGTTGGTAGCTCTAGTGGAGGGGAGCCCAAGCTCCCAGCATTTGGCTCAGTCATCTTCAAACTGGGTAGCTCCGGGGATAATCCAGGTATTAATGCACATATCTCTGTGCTTTTCACCAAAATCGCAGAGGAGAATGAAGAAGAGTCGTCACTAATCTTGGCTGAGGATAGCACAGCGAAAGGTAAGGGGAAGCTCCCAATGGGGGCGTCGTCAATTGCAGCGGAAAGCTCAGCGAGCGGCAAGGGGAAGCTCCCAGTGGAGGAACCGGCAATTGAGGAGGGCAATTCGGGGAGAGAGCATTCTCAACCCCCCTCCCATCTTCGAGCTCCCGAGCAGCCAGACCCTGCGCAAAATCCTATGGCTATGGAAGAAGAGCTAGAGGAATAGCTCTCTGCGGCGCTCTTTTGCTTTTGTCTCCTTCTCTCAGGTCGAGTTCCGGGGTATGGACAATTTCAATTTTCTGTTCTACATGGTGGTCTGTGTTCTTCTTGTTGCTAGGTCTTGCACGCGGTCTCCATCGTCGCAGTGGGGATGAAGTCTTCTGTTGGGAACAAGTTTTATTTCGTTGCCTGGTTTTTGTATGTTTTTGGTCATGCTTACAGTTTCTACAGTTTGTCTCGGTTACATGTCTTTTTGGAAGTGCCCCTGCGTGGGTCGTTATGGTGCTATTCTGGAAACTCTCAGCGTCTTGAATTTTCTTCTTTCTGAAAATATCGCCCTGCGAGGCAAAAATACAAGTCTGATAAAGCCACCCATGGTGCCACAGTTGGCCCTGGGCAGCCAGCTTCTCTGGATGTAAAGTTTTCTGTACATATTAATATAAAAGTAGTTAGTATTACTGAGAAAAAAAAAAAATGTTCTTTTCAATATAATATCCTTACACACTACAAGAATAAAAACTAAACATTCATAATAAATATCTTAGTCAATTTTCTCTCTTTCTTGTGGTATTTGAAAATAATCAAATTGTACTACTTTGTTACTATTCTAATTCATGGTTGATTTTGATCATTAAAATGATTAGTAATTGAGACAACAGTCTCATTTTATAGCCTAGTATGAGGGGATGTGTAAGTTTGTCTATTCATCTATGTCCCTTTAAGATAAATATTATGTTCTAAAGAGAAAAATAAAAAAATGAATATGTTCTAAAGTAATTAGAAGTAAAAGAATGTGTGAATTAGATGTTTAAATCCTATACTTTTCAAAGTTATTTCTTCTAGAGATTCAGATAAACTATTTGAAAATTTATGTTAACTAATTTATGTCAATAACAACTTCATATATCTACATACAATGCAAGATATATGAATTTTTAGAGTGAAAGATACAATGTGTTATTTTTCATTGTTGAAACTGTATTTTTGAATGCTAAATAGAGCATATATACGACCAAAAATTTTTTTTAACCATAATTATATATATATATATATATATATATATATATATATATATATATATATATATATATATATATATATATAATTATGGTTAAAATTTTTATTTGGTCGTATATATGCTCTATTTAGCATTCAAAAATACAGTTTCAACAATGAAAAATAACACATTGTATCTTTCACTCTAAAAATTTTTGCACGTGAAGAAATTTGATCCCTACATTCACCTTTAAGATGGATCTATGATGGTATATATTGGACACATTACTATTATCATTTCTCACTAGATAAATTTATACTTAATATATATCTTGCATATTAATATTTTATTGATTAAGTAAGCCTCTGTCAACTTTGTTTTTAACATAAAAGTACAAATAATAAATAAAAATAAATTATGCTACTACTCGCATTCACATTTCATTTGATCCTAAAAAGATATTTTCTCCTCAACTCTAAAATGGTGCAGACTTCCTACAATAGTATGTAATGATGATGGTGATAATGATGATTATCATCCTCTACGACCAAATATGGTATATAAGAAGGCAAAAAGATATTACTAAAATTTATTTCAAATTTTATCATTATGCTCAAAAAGCATTAAAAGAAGTGTTTCAAGATCAACATAATTTTGTTTAGTTAAACAATCAAGAAGGTTGGTAGCGTCACAAATATTTTGAAATTTAATTCCAATATGAGTATAAACTGAATGATCTATGAAATTTTATTAATCTTCAGCCATATTACTAGTGTTGCAAAGGTGACAAACTTTTAAATTGTGCCAATACTGTCTTAGTAATAATCGTAACTTAACACATACATGATATTTACTATATCGGATTATAATTAAATGGGTTAATAATAGTAACATACACATCATTATTTTCATAAAATAACCTTAACAAACTTATCTCTTAATATAAACCATAAAAATTATTAAAGTAGATAATGTAAGGAATCCAAGATTAAGATGTGAAGGATTTTCTTTTGCAATTTTATATAAATTTGCTTTATAAAGTTTATCATGATAATTTTTACACAAAAATGGTGAATATCTACATTAAAATTAATGAAATAAGTGACTTTCTAATTCCTCATTTTGAAAAAATTAAAGTTCTAAATTCTTGATCCAGTGACTACTTCCAAATTTAATGAAATATGTGTTATATCCCAAAAGCCTCAGTGTGTGAACTGGGCTCTGATACCACTTGTAATAGATATTAAACCACTTTTAAACTTTAATAGAAATAACATGCCTACAAACTTTATTTACTCCAAATTAATAATCAAACCTTCCCTATATCTATATGTATATATAAGAAATCTAAGGAGACAAGACAGGTCTCAATACTATGGTTTAATGACATTTTTAATATGAATTAACTCAAGTATCTCAACTCCGAGTACATGTTGGTTGTCAAATTAATGCTCTGGTGTCCGTCACCAGAAGGATCTATTAGCTTGAGACACTTGGTGTTGCTTGCTCCTTGCGATTTGGGTTTGGAGATCTGACATCCTCGACATCTAGGGTCTAATGAGGTAACCTTTCCCTTTGCCTCCTACTTTGAATTGATTCATTTGGGTTGTGTCATACCTACAGTTTCCTTCTCTACAACTCAGCAAAGCCATCTTTGTGACAATGATGGTTTCAATCCGTCCAAGCTTGGTTTGATGGAGAGATGCAATAGAAACCACCATTTAGGTACTCCACAACCTTTTGTCTTTCTCCTTGAGTCAGATTCTTTCCACCAGTTTTCATCCCTGTCTTAAAGGTGCATAGGCAATATTTTATTTTCGATTGGTCTACTGTGTAGGGAACTATTGCTTCCATTGGCTTGCCACTCCGGATGGAGGTGAATTCAAAGATATTCGCACTCGAAGAGGTAATGATAGCTTAAACATCGTCTTGGTCTTTTTCATGCTCCGAATCTGAGTGGCTGCTAACTCAATGTGAGGGTTTATGGCACATGCTGGCTTCGTAACTTCAACACTAACTTCTCTCGGGTACCTTTTGGCTTAGTTGAGTGATGATTTGAATTTGATGTTAGAGATTATTTTCTTAACGATGTTTACTTTGAAATTGTAGTTATCAACCCTTGTTGAATCCGTCCCCTTGCGGACGTGCTGCTCTGAAAGGAATCATACTCATGCATGGTTAATGCCTTCTAGTTTTGAGGTTGGTTTCACTACTGAAACCCATGGCAGCTTATCTCTCTCAGATATTTTCATTTGTTTTGTTGCTACGCATGCAACCGCTTCACTAGCTACTACCTTGGCTTTTCGATGTGAAAGCGTGAAGATTTGGTAAAGGCTACAAGTTGGCCATGATTTGAAATTGAATGTTTTGTGATTTAATATAGGTTTTGGTTACTCGATGAACCGAGATGTTCCATATTTCTCATGGCACAGTTATATATATATTTGGCCCTAATGAGGGTTTGACATTGGTCTATTTCATGATGGGTCTGTATGATTTGGTTGTGAATCATTCGAGAGTTGAATATCATGTCAATGGAAGTAATTAACATTTTCATGGTTTATTATCGCTTTCGGTTTTTGCTTGACTTCCGATGTCGAAGCTTGTTTGTCTTGGATACATCTGAATTGACGGAGTCTGGGCATGGATCATTTTTTTTTCATTTATGAACATATGGGGTTGTGATAACTTGTTTAATCAAAATTTGACCAAGTATTTCTCGACCATTGAATTCGGTGACGAGTTCTTTCCTTTCTAGTTATTAAATTTACAAAGGTAGCTAGCTTCACTCTTAGCCTTCTTACAATTTTCATGTATGCAGATTTAATTCTCTCTTCACGTGACTATTTGGAAAATACAATGGGCTTTTAACTCGTGATTGTTATATATTTTATAAATGTGTAATGCATTCAGTTAAGCCATTGGATATACATTGTATTAACAATGCTCTATTTAAGTATCTAGGTTGTTTCATTTAAGTTGTTCTTTGTTTAAGTATATAACAATTCTCTGTTCTCTATACATTATTAAAATTTCTCTATTCTCTGTATAATATTAATGGTTCTCTGTTTATGTAAGTTATTCCATATGCAGAAGTAACATCCTTTCACTGTTTAAATATATAAGGTATTTAATCCTAGCTTATGACAAAGAACAAACAATTTCGGAACACCTAGTACAGGCATAATCTTGACAATAATTCATCTATTACTATTCATCAATCACTGTAAAATCATTATTGTAATACTCATCAATAATTAATAATATTATTATTCTAGTAGTCATTAAGTTATAATAGTTTGTTTCCTTATCTGTTCACCTTATAGTTTTGTAGTTCCTCTTCAGGAAGATCTTACCACCCAGCTGTGAATCTAGAAATTATGTCCAGACTCTCTTATGAGCTCTTCCTCCTCTGAACAGTAAAATGAGTCTGTCAAAGTCATGTATCTTGGGCATCAAAACTCATTGTCTAGCCTCGGGTCACATACCTCTTCGACTATATTCAAGGTTTTCCCACTGGTTTATTCCACCCAGCTCAAGGAATTCTAGATAGAAATATTCTGCTCCCTTGACCCATCTAGTATTCTTTCCTTTCTGTCTTCTCCAGCCCCATAGGTCTTCCTTGAATTCCTCTTTTGATGAGACATGTGAGTAACCACTTTAACTGTCTAAGGAGGTTAACAATTGTTTCTTTCAGTTCTTGTCAAAATACTTTAACTCTTAATATTCGTTAATTATATAATAAATATGTTCTAGCATCCCAACCATAGTTCTTTAATATTTTGTGTCAAGTATTTGATGACAAAGTCTTAAAATAAAAAAAATAAAGTAATAAGTAAAAGATAGTAACCCAAATTAAATGTCTATACAACATGGGGTGTTTCAATAAATTTGTCATATATATGAAACTAAGGATAACTTACGTTATATTATTAACACTCTTGTGATTAGTTAGAAATGATAAATGCTAAGGTAATTCTTTTTTATTTTGTTACTTATTATGGTCTGTGTCAATATGAAACTTGGAATCATCCAAAGATTACATTTTGCACGTACTCCATCAAACCAAATTGAATTGACGGAATGAAGATTAAGGTAACTTATAATTTATATATATGTATTATCAAAGTTAAAATGATAAGAATGGAAGTTTAGAATAAAATTTTTGTTAAATAAAAGTTATAAATTATAAAATGTTTTATAATATTTTGGTAAATTATTTATATAGTATATATAAATTTTAATATTGTTTATTAGATTATTTGAGTTTTAATATTATTGGCATGTTTAATCGGTTGATTGGCTTGAGTGAGATGATTGGATTTTTTCAGGGACTTTAGAAATGGTTACTTTTACATTAAGAATAATTTAACAGAACATTTGGTCACCTTTTGGTTTATGCCAAAAAGAAAAAAATATATATAATTTTCTATAAAATAACAATCATAATATTAAATTATTAACCCAAATTCAAACCCCAAACGACCCACTTAGGATACTCAATGTATTCTTTGAATGCCTATTAATGCTTAGCTTGGATATCTAGTATTAAAGCATTTCACATATATAATTTTACATAAAATAACAATATATATAATTTTACATAAGATAACAATTTTGATATTGAATTATTAAACCAAATTAAAACTCCAAACAACCCACTCAGGATATTCAATATTAAATTATTAACCCAAATTAAAACCCCAAACAACTTACTCAGGATATTCTTTGAATGCCTATTAATGCTTAGCTTGCATATCTAGTATTAAATCTTTTGATATATGAGAACTAAAAATATGCCATGTTAACATTACAACTTCTATATCTATATCAAACAAGGGAGCGACTATCATAGCAGTAGTCGCTGCCAGTAGAGCAGCGAAGTTCCTTGGTTAAACCGGTAGAGGGGTTGAGTTCCTTGGTTAAAAATGACAACTAAGTGTTGGATATGATTAAAAGTTTATGGAGGGGCTGACTTCTAACCACCATTAATAAAATATGAACAAGCTGGCTTCCATCATCTCTAATCTTCCATTATTTGAAAACTCTATTATCAGTGCTTTACGCCTAGTGTTAAAGTACTTGTTAGGAGAATTTAATAAGGTTTTTAGGCTACGGGATTATCATATGTCTCCACTATAATAATAATGAAATAGTTGCTCACATGTAATGTTTGTTTACAAATAAATCCACATATTTTTGCAATCAGTCATAATTGGGATTTTTCAAAATCCCCTCGTGAAGAAGAAGCCTTGCAGAGGTTCATCACTACCAAAGATGTATCATCTCCTAGTTTGGTAGGGGATCTTGGAATTAATGATGGAGTTCTGTAAATATCAAAACATTATTAGTAGGTTGCAAAGGCTTACTTTATATTCTTCAATTAATAATTGGGTCTAGAGCACAGTAACTCTATAGGCAAAACATTGAAAAGATTTTAACTAACCCTACAAAAAAATAGATTTACACTAACAACAAACATTGAATTCTGTCAATGAGGTGTAGTTTAAGAGGGTCTAATCCCATTTGTTCTTGTTCATAATGGGCTCTGGAGCACAGTAACTCTATAGGAAAAACATTTAAGAGATTTTAACTAACCCTACAAAAAAATAGATTTACACTAACAACAAACATTGAATTCTGTCATTGAGGTGTAGTTCAAGAGGTTCTAATCCCATTTATTCGTGTTCATTGTTTATGAGCCAATTGTTGATTGGGGCTTGCAAGGTACCTACAATCTCATTCTCACCAACCTATGGATGGAGGGTGAGCACATGACAACATGGGAAAGGAAAAAAAATTAATTATATTTTAAGACTTAAAATAAATCTACAGTTAGTAAACTTTAGACATGTGGATTTTTTTTTTTTTTTTCTAAAGGATAGTTAGATTTATATATAAAATAACAAAGATTAAAATGTGAAAATAATTTTATTCCTTGCTTGTAAGGACAAAGCATGATCTGAAATTATAAGCTCCCACTTTCCGACCCCTTTGAAAATAGTAAATTTTAAGCAGGTAATCAATAATACTCTCAAAAAAAATATCTACCTATGAAAGAGTACAATAAGCATTGTCATACAATAAAGCGGCAATGTTGCATAATAAAGAGTGGAAGATATCAGTTACTATTGTATAATAAAGAGTGGAAAACGTCAACTATTCAAAAACGATGACAACGACCAAATAAGTCCATTAATGCATTAAGGAATTACATTCTTGATTATCCATTTCAAAAATTATACTTTAGCTTCATTGCTTAATGAAAAGTACGGAAAACAATCTTCCACCAAATATATAATTGTTACATAAAAATTGCATATCCCAATCTCCTATTTCTTGATATACATTATTGTTAGGGGAACATGAGAAATGCATCCTAATCCAATGATGATCCATGAAATCTGAAGATGGTTCCACATCCAACTAAGTACTGCCAAATACTCATCCAGCAAGAAGAGACAAAGCAATATTACATGCTTAGTAATAGCATCCTCCTACCTTGTTCTCTGTTTCAGTTGCAGTCACTGTGGATTTTAAATTCACATCAACCATGTATTCCTTATGGGTTGCCTTGTTCTCTATTTCGGTTGCAGTCACTATGGATTTTAAATTCACATCAACCATGTCTTCCTTATGGGTTGTCTTGTTCTATGTTTCAGTTGCAGTCAGTGTGGATTTTAAATTCACATCAACCATGTCTTCTTTATGGGTTGATGACAGAGATTCCATTCCAAGTAATGTAGCTGCTATCTTATGAAACAAGGTCTACATTGTTCATAACCACACTAAATATATCAATGGTAGATGCTTACTAACATGAATATACAATGAACATGTATTGAAATTTGAGCAAGATCTGAAATTGAAAATTTATAAAAACCATTTTGTAGAATTTAAGCCTGTAATAAAAGAGAGAAAAGTTGCACCTTAATGTTAAATCTAGCTTTTGCACTGGTTTCAATAAACATCACCCCAAATTGTCGTTACTTTGCATCACCTTCTTTAATTGAGACTTACCTAACCAAACCATTATAAAAGAAACAGAACAACAAAAAAAATGTTACTTTGGCATTCAATCGTCTTAGACTCGCATAAGTTTTAACAGAATATGGAGAAGTAAATTGACAAAATAAAATGGCATTGGTTTAATTTTCCATTTCATTCCCCCTTGTCTATCTTTAATTTTAAGAGGCCATATTCGAAATAAATTGGCACAGTTAAATGGAACTGGGCTAACCCATAAACTAAAGGACAAAACTGAAAAACAGTAAGGAAAGCAAAATTTTGTGATGACCAACAAACTCTAATTTTCCAAATTGATCCAAACACCAAACCAAGGTAGACGACTAAGAAAAATTATGCACATGATAATTCAAGTGAGAAATCCTTAGCACTCTCCTTTTCATTTGTCACCCTACGTGACAACATGTTGTTGATGCGGGAGTCATAAATGTCAATGCAAGATTCAACCAGCAACCTTTCATGAATATCACATTATTGTTGAAGATCCAACCAGTGAAAAAGGACAGTAAAGGTATAACTAACTACATAAACCTTATCATTGATGAAATTTTCTATATTCAAAATTTGCATTGTTGTTATCATTTGAAAGCATTGATATTCAAAAGCAAAGGAGAACCAAAGGTTCATATATTGCACCATAATTTTTAAATATTTAAACATTGTACTTCACACGATGACACTAAATTTTACCACAGTTAATTATATACTCAAGGATTAGTATGGACATGACTTAACATTACAACATCGTGTTTTGCACGTTGGCACCATTAAAATCTGCAACTATACCTAGAACCACTACATTGAAGAAACATTCTATTGGGCAGCTTCTGAAGTGAGTTTAATATTTTCATAGATTTGTTGCATTCTTAGTCTTACTAATTCATATGCTGTGTGAACTCAAAAACTATAACAACATTAATTCCAAAGAGAATAATAAAGAGGATCTCCACCTTCTTATCTAAGTTACCTACTATAGATAAACTTCAGATGCTAAGAGTCAAGATTTTCTAAACATATAAGTGTCTGAAAATATATTGGGGGTTTTCATGAATTTCTCCTATCTTTTTTATCTATATTTGTCTTGAGCATTATAGTTGGAGCCATCTACAATGGATCTCACCCCCTTAATAACAAGCAGAAAAGAAAATGATACCTAGATTTCAGCCAGAAAAGATCACCACAGATTGTGCAAAAAATTAAAATGATGGCACTTTGACAGTGACCCAAAGGTATTTCCTTTTTGGGTATTCTGTGAAAGAAAATCTCTAGATTTAACTTGCATTGTCATCTTTTCTTGCAAGCATTGATAGCATAATGCAAGTTGGTAATATTTCCTACTATACATCTATGTATACATGTTAAAATAGAAAATGTTATTCTCAAAACATATTTATATAAATTCAATTTTAGATCATATTAATTATCTACAGATAGACATACACACAATCAACTTGAAAGAAATTAGTATATCTATCCCAAATTTTGACTGAGATGAACATACTAGAATTGTGCATATGGAAGGAGCAAGATACTCAACACAGCTACAAACGAACAATTCGATCATGAAGGCACATTGTATTTGACAATAAATTGATACAAATGGTAGCCGAATGTGAATACAAGCAAGTTAGCATCCACTGTTGCAGTAATTTTTGAAACAACCACACTTGCAGATTCTAGTGGAACATTTTTTAAACAAAGAGATGCAGTTTTATGAAAAATAAGAAAATATATAAGTGGAACATAGATTGCAATGAGGGCAAAGAAAAAGAGGCAACCCCCTAACATGACTATGTTTTTAGGCCCTTAACAAATTTGAAATGTAAAATACTTGAAACCACAACTAAGAGAGGGAAAATAAAGGGTTTTGAGTATAAGCACTTAGTAGTGGGCATCCCAAAAGACATGCCTTAATCTTCTACCTTGAAAGACGTAAACAATAGGTAAAAACTTCTAGGAACAAATGTCATTGTTGAGTTTGTATTCTTTGAATTCCACTTCTCTAGAAGTCAGATTGAAATCATTATTTAAAATCTCTGTACAGACATTGGACCTGCATTTAGAGGACATTTTTCTTTTGCTATTTAGTACTTAATAATTTAATTGTATCCTAGGTGGATAGTGTACTTCTCTAGTTATCTTTTAAATAAATCCGATTTATTTTTTCCAGTTTAAGAACATAATTAACTGATATATCAATAAAATATTATTGCTTATGTTTGAACTTTATCATATTTTCATTTTCCATCTAATGGAGAGAGATGGGCATAGTATGCAAATATTTTAAGCACTAGAGTACCAATTATAAACAGGTGCTAACCTATGGTTTGTGCAGAGTTTTGATTGAGTGAAATAATTGAAGGGTCTCTGCAGGCAAAGAAGAATCTTTGGAGGACAATTACAATAATTATCCACCAGTATTTGAACCAGAGTTCATTATCATTTTATTAGCCTAGGGACTTCGTTTGAGATCCTTTGTTGGTGCTTTCAATAAAACAAGTGCACCTGTTATTGAGTTGAACTTGAGTGCCTATATTCAACATATCTTTTGCATGTTTTTAACATGAGTCTGATCTTTGACAGACACAAGGCACTTTTTTGAGTTGGTTTAAGGCATCTAGGATTAGGGTTTTTATAGGTCTTATATTTGTAGCATAGGTAAGCATTAAATTAGAGGAGAGTGCTTTTTCTTATTGTTGTTCCAAACTTTCTAATAGAGAAGGATGAAACTCAACTTTAATTTCCATTTTAACTGTTAACTAAGGAACTCTCATGATCTAATATAGGTTTCTTACTTCCTTTGTCTGCACCAATAAATACATAATTAGGGTGAAGAGAGAGCTTGTTCTAAAATCAGGATTAGTACTAAAACAAAATTTGCCCAATCAAAATAGGACAAAAACCAAACTCATAGGCTATGTTTATATTTGATCTCTATTCAATGACCAACTAGGTATTTTATACTCAATGCATAAGGAAGCTCGTGATCTGATAAAGGTATTCCACTCTAAACCAAATTCCCCTATCTAAAATGAGCAGGGTTAGGCAGGCTGCTCTAACATCAAAACTACAAAAACCATGACCGAAATATCTCAAAAGTGAGAAAAATATATTAGAATTAAATCATAATTCATGAATACATGGAAAATATTAGACAACCTCCTCTACGATCAAAACTGCTACCAAGACAAAAATCTGGAAAAATACCAAAAGTTAGCACAAAATATTCGAATTCAGTCATAATTTATTGCATGGTATAAAATCATTAAAGAAAAGTAGGATTTTCCAAGTTATCCATATCGAATATAGAATCTTAGAACAGTTGAAAGTTTATATCAGATCAATAAGTCACATAAAATTTTTATTTTCCACATACCGAAAATCATAGGCTGTCTGCTCTCTGTATGGCAATATTTTAGCATAAGATCTCAGACTTATTTTTGGCTCATTAGGATATAAGGTGAGAATGGCTTTGGCTTATAGGCTCTTACATAGATAGGTTCATGGTTCTTTTGCATAACCATCTAATAACTCACTCAATCGTTGTTTCTTTTGCATGTTTCTCTTGCAACAACACACTTCAATTTCAAATACACATGGGAATGGTTTTCCTCAAAATGTTAATCAAAACAGAGGTTTAGATTAACAAATATTAATGATGGTAATAACAAGCTATGGAATTCCAACTATGATCATGTGGCAAGTTGACGCGCTAGCATCAATAATGACTCACATTCAAAACCTTCCATCACCTGTCCTCACTTTATATGCAGATGAAGCTAAGAGAAAATCCTAGATGACTGTACTAACCCTCAATCACATCTCCTAGGCAAAGGTAGCATGACTGAAGAGAAGTTTCATATCGTCACTAGTTAAAACTTAGGGTCTCGGTTTGTCTATGAAAAAAATGTATGGAAGGAAAAGTAAAAGCTTTAGTGGAAGGATTGAAATCTATATAAAAGTTGAAATACATTAGGGTGTAATCAAGAGACAATCAATACAATTTTAGACATATATACATGATTTCTATATGCAATGCTTCATGGATTTCTATTTGCAATGCTTCATAGAGGTTCCTCATCTATTTTAATTTTAGGATTAAGGAACTATTCTTAATATTTCACCAATTTTGTATTAATGGTATCCAAAACATCTTATGTGCTTCCAAAACTGTCATCTCCTACACTTTTTACAGCTTCAAATAGAAAAGATGCAAAAAAAGATCCATAACTTTTGGATGATTGCGAACCTGACAACATTCATGACCATGGAAGATGATGTTTAAGAGAATATTTTAAATTGAATCACAAGTAGGGGAGTAGAAGAGTGGTTTTAAAGCTTGTGGACACCTTTAGCCTACTATCAACAGAAGAACAATCTCACCCTATTGGCATTATGATGCATGTATTGTACTTGATGGCAACCCACTTCCAGCAGAACATATCACATATATATAACTAGATGAATCCACAGAGGAAAAGTCAGATGTGACCAAACACATGGGACGCAGGGCAGCTCAAAGCATTCAGTTTAGATGCAATGTACAATGAAAACTTATTATGATGACAGCTCATTGTATGGCAACCCTCTAACAGTATGGCAACTCACTAAGATGACAGATCATAGTTCAGGCTCTTAGAATGGAAGAAGATGAGGCCCGCAGGTTCCTTTTGACAAAGTTGCATACATACACAAGTGCACCGTTCAAAAGGTGTGTACATATTCGCAGGTGCACCAATCAAAAAGGTGCGGACGTACAGTAGCACGCACTTTCATGTAGAGAAAACTTCACGTGTGGGAAATATTATGGTTGGTCCATGGTATTTAGTCCGAGAGTTTTTGAACCTATGGTTTTGGTCCTTTGTTTTGCATCTAAAGTATTGATCCCTGGTATTGGGTCCCTAGTATTGGATCTCTATGGTTTTGGTCCATGGTTTGAGTAAGGCCTAGACTATAAAAGGGAAGGAGATGATTTGGCTAGGGAGTGGGGATGAGTTGAATATCTTGAGAAGAGTAAGATCTGAAAAACTGGTGATCTATTGGTGAGTTATAGCTGAACCTGAATCAAGGAGGAACCCGAGTATTACAAGATGGTTAAGATCTACTGATGGGTCGAGATCTCTTTGATGCATGAACTATAAATATAATAATTTGGGTATGTAGGTTGATGCATGATCAGATCTATAAATATGATAGTCTAGGGTATACTTGAAGTTTGATAAAGTATCTATACTCACAGGACCGCAGGTGCGACACAGCGCGGGTGCAGAGACCCGCATAGTAGAAATGGTGCAGGAGCAGAGAACCGCAGACCAGATATGACGTAGGTGTGGAGAACCGTAGGATAGACAAGGTGCAGGTGTGGAGAACCATAGGCCAGACACGGTGCAGGAGCAGAGATCTGCAGGCCTGGCATGACGCAGGTGCAAAGATCCGCATGTTTCACACAGAGAGGGTGCGGATATCCACTTGTTTCTATTGGTGAAGTTGTGGACTTTTCTTGAAATATGTTTTAGCTGTTTCTATCGATTACTACTGTGTTCAGGGTTTTGAATTGGTGTCTGGTTGCTATGTATTGAGAAGTTATTGATTAAGTATTTGTACAAGGAAGTTGGTTGATTGCAGATCTATTTGATGTTTGATTGATATTCATGGATCTAGTCTAAAAATTTATGAAACATGGTACCTGGAAGATGAAAGAGAAGGTTGTAGCCTTCTGTAGGTTAACACCTATATACTAGTACATCATCTAGTACAAGAGTAAAGCAGGAGGTGGCTCCCTTCTAGTAGCAGCTGAAAACAAGTAAAGGTTGGAGTATTTCAGTAGGGTGGCACCTACGTACTAGTAACTGGATCGGCTAGTACAAGAGCCAAGGGTGTTGTAGCTCCCTTCCAGAAGAGTCTGGAGAACGAGAGAAGGTTGTAGCCTTCTGCAGGTTGAAGCCTGCGTGCTGGTATAAGACTACACCAGTACAAAATCATTGTAAAAGAAGTTTCTAATTGAAGGAAGATAGATACATATTGCAGCAGGTGGTTTTCTCCCACATTGGGTTTCCACCTTACATCATGGTGTTCATGTGTGCTTCTTGTGTGTGATGATCTATTCTATTTTACTGCTGCTATTTACTGTTCATATGGTTAATAATGTTCTGATACACTCATTAAGGATCAACTAACTGAATCATAAGTTTTTTGGATATATGCTTATGAATGGAAATGAAAAATATGTATTGAGTTAATAATACTAATTCACCCCCCCTCTCAGTATTATTTCCAATAATTGGAATCAGAGCAGGTCCTTTGGTAGAAGCTTTATCGCTTGAAGGACATCCGTAGAACAACGGGAAAGAAGCTTAAGAAGAAAGCACCTAAGAAGAAGAAATGATCTCAGAAGAGCTATGACAGTGGGAGAATCGATTGGGGGATATGTGGAAGAAGCTCTTCGGATTCGGAATCACTTCAAGATAAAGACCTATCAAGAATAAAAATTGTATCCTCTGGTGATACATCTATTTATCCATTTGAAGACGATGAAAGAGATAGTGAAACAACTGAATTTGGTCTTATGGGTGAGCAAGAAAGATATTGAATAGAGGTGGTATTTAAAAGGCTTACAGACAAAATTAGAGACCAACAAGATCTATTGAAAAAAAAGGTAATGTGCCTTCAAAGAAGAAGCTACCAAACTAAAGGCTCAACTAGAGGAAGGTAACGAGGTAAGGAATTTATTTAAGGAAAAGGAAGATCAATGCCAAAAGTTGCAGGATGAAGTAAATGAAAGGAGCACAATAATCAAGAAACTCGGAGATAGATCCAGTTACTATGAAAGGCTTGAATCTACGATCCTCTCGCTAAAGGAAGATCTTGAAGAATCAAAGAAGAAGAATAAATAACTACTCCAAGCTCTTGAAAAACAAGAAAATGAAGTTCTTGAATTAAGACATCAGTTGGAAGAAGGAAGAAAAGTTGAAGAAAACATGAAGAAGCAATATCTTGAAAAAGAAGAGGAACATCAGGTTGAGGTAAATATTTTAAAAGATAAATTAGAAGAAAAAGGTAAGCTCTTACGATTTCAAGATAGTACTAAGATTTTGGATGATATTCTTAGTAGTCAAAGGTCTCCTGCTATCAAAACTGGTCTTGGTTTTCATGAATCTGTTGAAGGAGAATCTAGTTCACAAAGTAAGATAAGGAACTCTAATGCAAAATTTGAAATGCTCTAGAAGGAGATGAGAGGTCAATCCCATCATCAACCAAGGAAATAAATTCTTCAAAGAGAATATTTTACTCCTCCAATGAACAATGTTGAAAGTTATGTATGTCATAATTTTGGACATGCTACAGCCAGATGCAGAAGAAGAATGGTTCAAGACCATCAAGCAGAAATATCGTCACGTTCTAGGTACTTTAAGGGATATTTCTTTGCTTGCAAAATGTTTGGTCATAGAGCTGTTGATTGCTATAGAAGGAATATGAAACATATAAGATGTTATGCATGTAACAAGCTTGCACATATAGCAAAGGAATGTGGGAACAAAGTACGGGCACCATACCAAAAGGAGAAAACATCTTCACAATTGAATATATTTTAAGAAGAAGGAAGTACAGTTAGAAAAATGTGTCACAACACAATATACAGACATAACAGACTCAAAGGGAGCTAGAAGTGTAAAACTTTAGTGTCCTAAATCTCATATGCAAGGTTCATAAAGGGAAGTCGTGTATATACGCAAGTTAATTACTACACAGTCGCGTATATGTCAATTTGAGGAAAAGCAGTAGGGACAGGCTTAGAAAAAGGGTCTGATATGATTCAGTCCATTACTTGCTCTGTTTGATAATGGTTACAATCTGTTGATCATGTGTGGAAATTTCTTGACACTTGTAAGATATTTTAAAGTGTTTTGATCTTAAATTAATGATGATGACACCTTGATACTTCTTGCTGATATATGCATGATCAGATCTGACAGTGAATATATGGCACAGGTTTAGGGGGAGCATATGCTTTTAATAATGCATTGTTGGCATTATGATTAGTAGTTCTTGATGATGAGTCTTCATATGCTGCTCTCGTCATATGCATAAAGATCATATAATACAGTTATGATGCAGGATTCCTATAGTTCTTGGCGCTCATAAGGATTGTTGTGATTGGTGATTTCAAAAAGTCTTGACAAATGATCTTGAGCTCAAGATACATAGTGCTAGATACATGGATGATTACTCAAAGTTACATTGTTGGAGTCATGATGATATAATGATAGGTTGATACTTACATATGTTGATTGATGCAGATGTTCCCAAATGATGATACTTGGATCATGCAGATCTTGATGTTGATATGATGTTTGTGGTATTTCTCACATATGATATACTGTGAATGATTTTGGATGAAGTTGATGATGACATACCATGTCACAAGTTGATGCCCTCTATACTAATGGACATATACAGGTTGCTGGTCTGGATGCTGTTGACAGATGCTTATAGAGAAAATCATACACTATGTATGATAGTTGCTAAGGACTATCATGGTCTTATTTAGATTTTTGGTCTCTGTTATAAATGTCATGTATATCATTCGATGTAAAGGTCATATCAAGTCTCATGAGGTAATAGTGTGTCTCTATCTATTGTAGTCATTTGATGAAATCCCTTTTGGTCATATGATGTAATTTGTACTCCCATGCATAGGAAGGATGATGAAATATTTCAGTCATGTATTTCTTCTATTATCAAGGTCATGTAATGGCCTATGTTGGTTTCCCCACTATGCCTCGGATGGATGATGTTATACTCTTGTGTTATCATGTGTAAATCTTGATGTATCCCCACTTGGTTGGGTGGATAAGTCAAGTTTGGTATATCCCCATTTTGTTGGGAGATGGATGTATGTATGAGTCTTTGGTGATAGGAAGGTCATTTATGATGTATAGAGTCATGTTCTTCTTGTAGAACATCTTTTCGCAGACCTTGCTTACAGTTATGGGGAGCATGAACAACACACTTCAGCGGAACAAAGATTTCAGCATGAACTCAGAGGGAGCATGGACAGATTGGTACACCTTGGCATATAAAAAGGGGGAGCTCATTCAGATATTTTAGCAGGTACTCAGGGGGAGTATGGACAATGGAATGTACATCAAGGAAGAGAGCATCTTGGTCCACTCTTTGCCCTTGATGTCAAAGGGGGAGAGTGAGATGGTATGGTTGTCGCCATCAAGTCCAAAGGGGGAGATTGTTGGCATTATGATGCATGTATTGTACTTGATGGCAACCCACTTGCAGCAGAACATCTCACATATATATAACTAAATGAATCCACAGAAGAGAAGTTAGATGTGATTGAATACATGGGATGCAGGGCAGCTCAAAGCATTCAATTCAGATGCAATGTACAATGAAAACTTACTATGATGACAGCTCACTGTATGGAAAACCTCTAACAATATGGCAACTCACTAAGATGGCAGATCACAGTTCATGCTCTTAAAATGGAAGAGAATGAGGCCCGCAGGTTCCTTTTGACAAAGTTGCGTACATACGCAGGTGCACCGTTCAAAAGGTGCATACATATCCATAGGCACACCGATAAAAAAGGTGCAGACATTTAGTAGCACGCACTTTCATGCAGAGAAAAGTGCACATGTAGGAAATCTTATGGTTGGTCCATGGTATTTAGCCCGACAGTTTTTGAACCTATGGTTTTGGTCCTTGGTTTTGCATATAAAGTATTGATCCCTAGTATTGGGTCCCTAGTATTGGATCTCTATGGTTTTGGTCCATGGTTTGAGTAAGGCCTAGACTATAAAAGGGAAGGATACCATTTGGCTGGGGGGTGGGGATGAGTTGAATATCTTGAGAAGAGTAAGATCTGAAAAACTGGTGATCTGTTGGTGAGTTATAGCTAAACCTGAGTCAAGGAGGAACCTGAGTATTACAAGATGGTTAAGATCTACTGATGGGTCAAGATCTCTTTGACGCGTGATCTATAAATATAATAATTTGGGTATGCAGGCTGACGCATGATTAGATCTGTAAATCTGATAGTCTGGGGTATACTTGAAGTCTGATAAAGTATCTATACTCACAAGACCGCATGTGCAACACAACTCAGGTGCGGAGACCCACATAGTAGAAACGGTGCAAGAGCGGAGAACCGCTGGCCAGACAGGACACAGGTGCGGAGAACCGCAGGACAGACAAGGTACAGGTGCGGAGAACCACACGCCAGACACGGCATATGAGTGGAGATCCACAGGCCTGGGATGACACAGGTGCGAAGATCCACAGGTTTCACACAAAGAGGGTGCGGATATCCGCAGGTTTCTATTGGTGAAGTTGCAGACTTTTCTTGAAATATGTTTTAGCTGTTTCTGTCTATTACTGTTGTGTTCAGGGTTCTGAATTGGTGTCTGGTTGGTGTGCGTTGAGAAGTTATTGATTTAGTATTTGTACAAGGAAGTTGGTTGATTACAGATCTATTTGATGTTTGATTGATATTCATGGGTCCAGTCTAAAACTTTATGAAACATGGTACCTGGAAGATGAAAGAGAAGGTTGTAGCCTTTTGTAGGTCAGCACCTACATACTAGTACATCAGCTAGTACGAGAGCAAAGGAGGTGGTAGCTCCCTTCTAGTAGCAGTTGAAAACAAGTAAAGGTTGGAGAATTTTAGTAGGCTGGCACCTACATACTAGTAACTGGATCGGATAGTAAAAGAGCCAAGGGGGTTGTAGCTCCCTTCCAGAAGAGTCTGGAGAACGAGAGAAGGTTGTAGCCTTCTGCAGGTTGAAGCCTGCGTGCTAGTATAAGACTGCACGAGTACAGAATCATTGTAAAAGAAGTTTCTAATTGAAAGAAGATAGATACATATTGCAGCAGGTGGTTTTCTCCCACATTGGGTTTCCACCTTACATCATGGTGTTCATGTGTGCTTCTTATGTGTGATGATCTGCTCTATTTTACTGCTCCTGTTTATTGTTCATATGGTTAATAATGTTCTGATACACTCATTAAGGATCAACTAACTGAATCATAAGTTTGTTGGATATATGCTTATGAATGGAGATGAAAAAGTTATATTGAGTTAATAATACTGATTCACCCCCCCCCCCCCCTCTCAGTATTATTTCCAGCACACCCAACCCCGACAGAGCTCTCAAACATCCTCCATGAAAGCAACTAGCTTTCCTAGGTCTTCCCTAAAAGAAGGAAGGGATTAAGGAAGCAGTGACAAATGTTGGGTGTAGGTGCCTGTAGTCTTAATTCAATAGTTGTATCACTTCCCACGAGCTCCTACCAAGTACATGTCACCTAGGAAGGTACTCCACATTCAAGCTACATACGTACATTCCGTTCTATATGCTTAGACCTTTGCCCCTTGGTTTAGAACTTGCCCTGGAAGCTCTTTATCCGATTAACACATTACAACTAGAATGTATTAATACAACGCTTTACTTATCGCTATCACTTACCTCGTATATGAAAAAACTTAGATTTGTTATCATTATAGTATCTCTGTAATCAAGTATCTGCATCATACTACCTTTTTCATGCTACCAACATCCCTTGATTGATGAGGATGGATGGTTTTCTGCTAAGCCCGATACTACATAGTTATCTTAGCAATCAACCCTGCTTAAATAGATAGTGGATATATATACAATCTTATCTAGTATGGTCGTCATCTAGGGCTGAAATTTGTTCCACCACCTTGACAGAAGTCAACCTCAAACATTGCCTTAATATTGCCTCCAATTGGGGAAAATATGAGGGTTTTCTATTGATATGAGGCTAGGTATTTTTGTTAGCCATGAAGCCTTTCAAAGGAAATGTAAATGGTTATAGGTAAATATGATTATTGTCCAAATTTGTATTTTAAAAATAAATCTATTGTCATTACTTTTGGTCTATTTGTACATTAGATTATGCATAGGTAGACAAGATCCATTATATTACAGAAGAAGAATACATAAAACTTGGGTAGTCCAAATTACTAGAGTTTAATCTTGACAAAAGTTTGAAGTGCGTAGTCCAAATTACCAGGCTTTAATCTTGAAAAAAGTTAGAAGTGCGTAGTCCAAATCACTAGGATTTAATCTTGTAGCTCATCAAAAAGAGTACTTCACGATGCGATTAAGGTCATGATGGAATTTCTTCATGCAAGGGACAGAAACACATATATGGCATTGTTATCATAGAAATGGCATATGAACAACACAGGCTAAATGATGTTAAACGCCAAGAAATGTCATGAATACCCACTGGCACATCCCTCTCAAACAATGGTGGACTTCGAAGGCTATAATAGTTCATTTCTCTGAAAGTATAAATAATATACTCTTGAAGCCACCTAAAATGACACACTCAAAAGAGGTAAAGACGTATTAGTATAATTTTGAAACCACCTAAAACATCACTCAAAAGAGGTAAACACAAGAAACCATAGAAAAGTTACATATAGCCGAAGTTACCAGCCCCACAAAATTCTCTCAAAGATTTTTCACACCACTCAAAAGAGGCAAAGACAAGAAACCATACAAAAGTTACATATAGTCGAAGTTACCAGCCCCACAAAATTCTGTCAGAGATTTTGCACGCCACTCAAAAGAGGTAAAGACAAGAAACCATACAAAACTTACATATAGCCGAAGTTACCAGCCCCACAAAATTCTCTCAAAGCTTTTGCACACCACTCAAAAGAGGTAAAGACAAGAAACCATACAAAAGTTACATATAGCCAAAGTTACTAGCCCCGCAAAATTCTCTCAGAGCTTTTGTGAAAGAAACCTGTAAGACATGAAAAAATGTTACATACAAAAAAATTCAATTATTAAATTAAATATAATTCAACACTTATAACCTTGTGGGCCCATAATTTTACCACTTGTCTGTCTATATGGGCTCATAATTTTACCACTTGTCTGTCTATGTGGGCTTACGACCTTACTACTAGTCTCTCTTGCAATAACCCAATGCCCAACATGCACTATGGACATGAGGCACTTTGATATTTAAAATATACTTGGCATAACCCCACTGCAACCTATACCCTCCAACCATGAACTGAATTATTTATACGCACCCTAGTCCTTCCCAAACTTCTCAGCATCTCTATCCAGCGATACGAATAGACAAAATGCTCCTAGTTTCTCTACTATGCTAACTAGTCCCCGTTCCAGTTTTTTGGACCACAGATGGATGAATGATAAATACATGTGTAGGGCGATATCATCACCTCATCGATACTGGAAAGGTACATAGGCTCTTTCATAATTTATTTATGGTTAATGCAAAACACGCTGACTAATCTGTGTTGGAGTTTAGTAGTCTATGAAACAGAGAAACAAAAATATATTCAATGAAAGTGATCAAAGTGCACAATTATAATGCCTATTATGGGGCTATGTTGTTTGAATGAAAAACGAGTGGAATACTGGCTCGTTCTTATCTATTTTGGAAAAGCGTAGAGCCTTGAAAACCAAGTCTGTCACAAAGTTTACTGTCTGTCATGAAGTATGTAACCTCAACTTGCGAAGGGGATTGCTTACCACACATAATCGGAGAATCTTCATCTTGAAAAATAAAACAATTTGTTGCTCGACCAATCATCAGATTCATCCGTCCATTAGTTGCAAGGTATGAGCCGAGTACGCTAACATGGTAGGCTCCCGATGAAAGGCAAAATGCATAATAATAGGCTCCTAACAAAAGGAAAATGCATCTGGTGAGAGATGGAAAAGCTGAAGGCCCATCGTGAAAGGCTTCTAGCTAGAGGTCGAATGGAAAAATAAGGGCATCTTCTTTAGTTGAAAGGCAAAGGCTAAATCCAGTTCAAGGCTGATTGATGTCCCTTGGAAGCCCTAGGGGAATGAAGTCGGGTGGGAAACACACTATTCGTGCTCTCGTCGGTAGATTAAAATAGGAACTTGAAAGAACGACACTTTAAGCGACATGAAAGAAGCTCATATGTAATAGTAAAAGCTCCCAAAGGGCCTCACCTGCCGACACTAAATATTGACTATAAAAATAATAATGTAGATAGACTGTCCTTGCCTGGGAGATAGGACTTCACTGTCTTGGATTTTCTTCCTGCCTGTTTCTTTTCAGTTGCCGTGTGTAGTTCTGTCAATTTCAGAGACTGAGTATGAGAGATTTGGAGTTGTTAATTCTAGAGGGATGTCTTCAAATATAGGTTAAAGGTCAATACGAATAGCTAATATACACATGCATGAGTAGATTCAATAGCTAATTAGTTAAGCAACTTCCGTGTTTTCATAGTTTTTTGCAGGTTAAGATGCTAGAAGGCAAAAAACTTGTGTTGTTTTTAGCATAAGATCGTGGGTTTTTTTCAAACACACCTGATTAGTTATTTCCTGGATTTGTTTGTCTTTGTTACTGCCTTTCTTTGTGCTTGAAGTCATGTGCCTGGATGGCTTGGCTTTATGACTGGTTACTATGGTACTATATGTGCTGGTATGACTAGACAATATCTGTAGAAGCTATGCTGGTCTGGCTAGGTGATATTTATTGCTAGATTTTGGGTCTCGTGAAAGAGCTAGACCTCGAATTGGAACTTGAACATGAGGTATAGCTCCTTCAATCATCTGCCTTAAACGGATTGGGTTACTTGATAATAACAATCGATAGAATTCCTCCTGTTTGAGTTTTCCTTTGTCCAAAGCGTGTTTGGTAATTTTTTTTAAATAAAATAGACTTACCAAACTTTGATTCCTATTTCAATATGGCATGCAATCACCTGAAGTGCATGAAGTCAAATATTTGGCTCCAGTAAAAGTGCCACATTACTACTTGATACACCACCTATAGCATTATCGAGATATATGGAAAAAGTGCTACATTACTACTTGATGCACCACCTGTAGGATTGCCAATACATATGGCATCTGTTACATATGACACCCATGTTAAAAAACTTTGCATATAAATATTTGCATACCACAAAACTTTTCCCCAACTGGACTTTGGATAAAATGAAGGCACAGACTAATAAGTTCTGCTAACATTCCTGGACTTTAGATAAAATTTGTTAGTCACAACATTTTTTGCATTGGATAAGCTAAGCTAAGCCAAGCCTACAATAAGAGGTCCATCATTTTACCATAAAAAACATTCTCAAAAAAATCGACAGATGAAAATAGACACTATAAAAGTTTGGTTAAACAAAACGAAACAGTGATTAAGTGGAAATAAATTTGGTCAGTGAAAGATTTAATTGTTAGTCAACGATCTAGCAGTCGTTATAATCTTGCTAAAGGCAGGGACTAATAAGGGTTTATATACCTATTTGCAACTTATTTGCCCTTTAACTTCTATCTGCCTATCAAATCATAGTTTAATCATAGTTTATATAAATTTGGGAAAATTATTTCTGTTCCTGAGTTTAAATGGTTCAAGGTTTAGATGCATATCATTTGACCTCAAACACTGGCCTTGCATATGAAATTGCCCCGTTGTATTTTATTAGATATGTTTTTGTTAAAACTAGTTGAATGATTAAGAGTATATTGTTTTTATAAAAAATTAGAAATTAGAAATTATATATTTATTTATTATACATGTTTTATTATAAATTTAATTGAATAAAGGTTTATTTTAGTGATAAAGATAAGGTACAGTGTATTATTTTTAAGGTTATTTGATTTACAGTTATCTTGTAGTCTATAATTTAAGATTTTAGCTTTCTATTTGTAACTTTCCCAATTCTATAGTTATAGCAAAACTTGGTATAAGGATTGATTCTAAGGTACTTTGTAAGAACTTACTTCCTCCAAATTATTGTTATAGAACTTACTTCCTCCAAAATTGTTGTTATAGATAAAATTGGCATCAATGGTAATATAGAATTTAATTATCATAATCCTTTTCAATATACTATTAACAATAATAGGTGTACTATGGTAAAGATATTTTAGATAATTTAGCTTTTTTTTAATCATAAGTACGTGTCTCCTTCAAAATAATATCTTTAGGATAAAGAAAATGGATGATAGGTGCACCAACTAGGTTCAAGCTAAATAACTTGCTTCTCCCAAACAATCCTCTAATTTATCAACGTATAAGCTAATGAATCAAACTAGCTTTTCAATATATATTCCAAAAATAGCATGATATGAGATACAAAATGTATTAACTCTTATATTACAATTAACTTCTTCTTCTTACTAGCCCTTAATGTTATTAAACTTGGAAATAACATTTGTATAACTTTATTTTAGAGTAGCTCTCACCTAAAAAATATCTTTTATTTATTCTGATCTCCTCCAATGTCAATGTAACCACAAAATTTATTCATTTAATTGTAATGATATTCTCCTTTGATGATTCTAAATTCCAAGATATTGACAATTAAATGTTACCTCAAAAATCTAAACTACCCTTTAACTCGTTTTTAGTTGCTTTCTAGATATACATTAATATTATTTTGTAAATTTCTGGTTCTAAATAATTTGGGATAAAATGTAAGTAATTATAGAAACTATCATTTTTATTGTCACTTTCAAATATAACTATAACGGTGTTTTCATTTTTATTATATTTAGATGTTTCTAGCTTTCTATTTTCTTAACCCAAACCTTCACTCTTATGGAGAAATACTTATTCCTTTGCGAAAAGAGATTGTGTATTATCCATAAAATAAAAGGATTCATAATGAGTATTATGTAGGAATTCCTCTTTAGTTTAGGAGCCATAATTAACCTGTAGAATTTCTTGCAATTTATCTACAGGTGGAATAGCCTCCCCTTCCTTTTATCGATATAATACATTGTTTTTCCATTAAGGATTTTACATGTTATCTTGTGAGATTCTGATGGACGTATTACACTCATCCTAAATAATTTTAGGACAATCTTATTCTTCTTTTCATACTATGGTTGACAATTATTTTCATCTCTATAAATAAAGAGAGTTTTCATAAAATTATATTAATGTTTTTCGATATTATTATCATTTGATAAGATATATCTTTCATTATTTAAATCCTTTTAAAAACTATTTTTCTTTTCTAGAATTATCTTTGATAGGAATTGTGTGAAATATTAAAGTTAATATTAAAATTATACGATTACAGTTCATGGGCTTTTAAAATATCAAAATTTAATAAGTTATTTTTTAATATATACGTGGATATAATATTACTACCCTATTTTTTAATACAAATAAAGAAAATAAATACAAGTTATGTGATTGGAGTTTAACTCTTTCACTGAACTATTATATATTATTAAACCTTTAGAACAGAAAATTTTAATTAGTTCAACATTAAAACACTTCTCAATTAAGTTCAATTCTTTTATATTTATTAATTAATACAAAATCTTTATTAAAATATAAATTGTTAAAATTTCAATCCATGAAAAGAATAATATTTTTTTTATATAAACATATATGTAATTGATCGTTAAATCTTTTAATTGTTATTATAATATTAAAGTTCTGTAATAAAAAGATGCTATACTTCTTTTTTTTCCAGAGGAAAAAAACCAGTATAGATTTATATTAAGAAAATATAAAAGGTCTTCAGTACATAAGACAGATGAATGAGCTATAAGATAAAGCCCCCCACTATTTGCAGAATAACAATAGACAGATAGTCCAAATCAACCAGTGACTGAAACAGGAAAAACATAAGACAGATGAATGAGCTATAAGATAAAGCCCCCCACTATTTGCAGAATAACAATAGACAGATAGTCCAAATCAACCAGTGACTGAACCAGGAAAAACCCATAAAACACATCTATATAGCCCGCTTGTCCAAGATTGCCACAGATTACAAAACTGGAAGAAACAGCCCACATAATGTAGAAGGATCCGACAGCTTCTCCTTTTAACGGAGATCCAAAAAGACTAAATCCATCGATGCCAGAAAATAAGCAGCCGCAGAGTCATGTATCATGAACATTTGGCGAGAGGACATTTTGGTGAGAAGATTCATGGAAAGCCAGGATCTTCTGAAGAATAGCATGTAGGGGTTCCCTTGAACCTTGGAAGATATGTGCATTTCGCCAGATCCACATGAACCAACAGGATATAATAAACAGCGACCTCCAGGATGAGGATTGCCTACTCCACCATATAAAAGCATCCTGAACAGAAGAAAAAATCATGTAAGGGAAACCAAACTATAAAGAAAAATCATACGAGATATTGAGGGTCAAGGCGCATTGAAAGGACATATGCAAATTTGATTCCGCTTTGTTGAGGCACATGGAACATCTGCTCAGCCCCTGCCAATTTTTTCTCTGAAGAACCTCCCAAGTAAGATTTTTATTCCAATATAACAGTCAAGAAAAAATGATCATTTTGAGAGGACATGTAGCCTCCCAGAAGTGGGAAGGAAACAACGGATGAGGACTCCCTCCAAAGACAGAGATCAAATCAGCGTAAATAAGCTTCACGCTCGCAGGCTGATTGGTTCTTTTTAGGCTCCAAACCAGAAGGTCTTTAGTGCCCGATCGCATGATTCCCAAGCTGCTGAGACTTGCTTTAACCGAATTCCATAGAGAGAACATCGAAGTAGGCAGATGGAAGTCCTCCCCTTCTTTCCAAACCGGGAAAGAACTAGACCATTCCTTTATCAACTTATCCCATGTAAAATATCCGAGCCTGTGAAAAAAGAGGACCAGCGACAGAGGAAAAGAGAATTTCCGGGCGCATGAAATTGAATCATAACCAATGAGCATACTAGAACCCGAGAAGAGATTCCAACTTAAATACTGCATGAATAAATGCTGAACTTTCTTGAGACTCTGCCAAATCGACGATCCACTCCTGATGCCAATGGACTCCCTCCTCTACCAGTGTTCAATGCACCATCCTCTTAGATATTTTCCTTTTATAATCTTGCTCCATGGCCCATCACCGAAGATACCTCGATGGAGAGACTTGCATAGGAGAGAATTTCCAAAGATGCGCAGGTCGAGAAGACCCCATCCTCCAGCATTTTTTGGTTTTGATATAACCGCCAACTTAACAAGATGCATTTTGTTCTGAAATGAGCGTCCTCCCCAAAGAAAATTTGTGATCAACATGTTCATATGATTAATAGTACTTGAAGGGAGATAGAAGATATGTGCCCAATAGATTGAGAGTTGAGAAAGGACAGCCTGTATTAGAACGAATCTGCCGGCCAAAGAAAGAAGTTTAAACTCCCATCTTGAAATCCTTTTATAAAACCGATCCAAGAGCCATAACCAGTCTGATTTTGTGTTTCCTTTTGCCTTTAAGGAAAATCCCAAGTATTTAAATCCTTGCGATATAGAAACAGGAGCAATACTCATCAGATCAGCTATCCAAAGAACTATTTCCATATTTGAATCATTATGATACAAGGAGGATTTTCCCCTATTAATAAACAGACCAGTGGCTTTCTGAAAATTAACAAGAATATCATTTATGCACAACCATGAAGCCTTGCAAAGCATAGCAAAGATAAGGACATCATCCACGAAGAGATTATGAGAAAGGGAAACCTGCTTGCAAATCTTTACCGGGCGACATCGCTTCTCCACAACTGCTTTATTCAACTGCAAGCTAAGAGAGTTCATAACCAGAATAAAGAGTAATGGGGACAGGGGACAACCCTGTCGGAGACCTCTCTCCGCCTGAAAAAAAGGAGAGGGGTATCCATTTACAATCACTGAATATTTAACATTCTCAACACAGCTCATAACCCAGTTGACACTTGGGGACTTCAGTCCAATTTTTGCCAGCAGGATTCTTAAAAAACCCCAATCCACGCAATCATATGCTTTTTGCAAATCAATCTTGAGGATGGCCGCGTCCATATTCTTAGACAGCATTGAGAATAGAGTTTCCTGTGTCATAGCGACCGCATCCAAGATAAATCGGCCCTTTAAGAAGGCATGCTGATCCCTCGAGATAAAGGAATTTAGTGTAGGTTTCAATCTTTCTGCGATGATTTTTGAGGATAATTTGAACAAGATGTTACAAAGCGAGATAGGCCTGAAGTCATGAAAGGATTCAGCCCTGTACTTTTTTGGAATCAGAGCAATAAAGGTTGAAGAGGTGGCAGAATGTATGCTTCCAGACATCCTAGAAGCGTCAACCATCCGTAACAAGTCCGTTTTAATAAGATCAAAGAAGTGGGAGAAAAATTCGATTGGCCACCCGTCCGGACCCGGACTTTTATCCTTTTTAAAGGACTTGATAGCGCTCAAGAGCTCTTCCTCGGATATTGGCTTTATAAACTCATCATTTGCAGCTTCATCGAACATTTCCGGAACCAACTCTATGCCCCACATAGCATCTTGAAAGAGAACCTCCCTTCTTTTAAATTGGTTTTGGAAAAATCTCACGGCCTCCATTGTGATCTCATTCTGTGATATGAGAATATTTCCCATTTCGTCTTTTATGCTCCAGATAGAGTTCCTTTCTCTCCTTGCATTAGCGAACTTATGGAAGAATCTCGTATTCCTGTCTCCTTCTTTGAGCCAAATGGCTCTGCTCTTGAGACGCCATGTTGCCTCCTCCTTTTGCAAGATCAATTGTTTCCTTTTCTCCAGATTCCTTATCATAATTTTTCGTTCTATAGTTTGACTGTTGGGATCAGCTGATTGTAAAAGGAATTCCAGCTCCCTTCGTGTATTTTCCAGCTCTTGTTTATCCAAACTCCTCTTTAGATTTTTCAATTACTTTGTCATGGCCCGCAGACTATCCATCTTTACACGGAAAGGCATATAAGGCGCAATTTCGGCTTCATGGATGGATTTCCATTTACAGGAGATTAATTAATTAAAAGATGGATCTGCTAAATGTATCCTATCGAATTTAAAAGGATAACCGAGCCTGATGACATTTTCGCGCCATTTTAGGAGAATGGGTCTGTGGTCTGAGGTGTGATCACTTCCAATTGATAAAACTGGCATTCCCATATTTCCAATAATGCTAACATGCATAATGACTCTATCAATTCTCTTAGCTATGTACGCCTGCCCGGTCCTACTGTTGTCCCATGATGGTCTCATTTTTTCCAGAGCAATGTCAACCAGATCCCTGTTTAGTAATTCTTTTCTGATTCTGTCGGCCATTGGATCAATTTTCCTGCAATTACCCCAACATTCGTCAGAGCCCATAACTAAATTAAAATCGCCAGCCATCACGAGAGAATTGATCTCAAGAATTTGGGATTCAAAAAGCCTTTCCCAGAAAGAAAGTCTATTTTTATATGGAGCGTAGACATTTAGCATGTTAAGAACAAAGGCTTGACCCCTGATAGATTCCGTTATTAAAATTCATGCACTGCATTTATAAGCTATTGCCCTTATCCATGCTGGATCCCACATTACAACAAAAAAGATGCTATACTTCATTATCATTTTATAAATATTTTATTATAACAAAAAGATGCTCAAAAAATTATATAAATTAATTTTAATAAAATAAAAGTTATCCATTTAAAATAAAATATTTTTACTTAGTATTTAAATACTAATATATATTTATTTCAAATTTTCAAATTTTAGTTAAAATAAGGTTCATATTAAAGAATAAACTAAACTATTAAGAATGTGATCATTATTCAAACCAATAAATTAATTAATTATTCTTTAAATGTTAAAATATCTTAAATAGATTATTTCAAGAGCTCGCTGCTAATATATCTGCATAAATTTTCATGTTGTGTTTGAAGACCTTACATTCTAAAATAAAATGTTTTTTTGTTTCCACTTTTCCAGAAAAACAAAAAATGTACTCTTTCTTCTTACACTTCTTTTGGCCTTATCCAACTTTATGTTTCACAATGGAGTTGATGAATTAATTAAAAAGAGAATATATATATATATATATATATATATATATATATATATATATATATATATATATATATATATATATATATATATCGAAATTATGATTTTGTTCTTGTATTTTAAAACAAATTAGAATTTCTTCTCTTGTTTTATGCATATATTACTAAATTGTTTAAATATAATTTTTGAGAGTGCTGCTGCAAATTTAACAATTACTTTAAAAGCTGCAAAGTTAATTCAATGTCTTCACGAATTTGAATTTTAGAAAATGGTAAAAAATATTATTTATTTTTTTCTGTGAAATTTAATCTTTTAAATTTATAAGTTTTTAATTTTTTGTTTGTTTGTTAGGTTATGTGTGTTTTGAGATGATTGGACTTCTCACTTTTGGTTGAGTAACCTCTATTTAGGGGCATCTTACACTAGCTTTTTGTATGACTAGAATTTTGCGCACAAAATTTCAAACCAATAACTTTTACACCACAAAACACCTTACTTTAAATCCCACAAACACAATTTTTTAACATTAATATATATAATTATTCTTTCAAAATATATATATATATATATATATATAAATAAATAATTTTAAAAAATCATTGTAAAACTTAATTTTTTCAAAATTCCCTTAACTATTTTGATGTATATATTAGCATATATTTTAGATTCGGAAGAAAGATTCAAAATAGTATTTTAAATCTTGATTCTTCCTTTTTAATCTTCATAATTAAACATTATATTAAATATTAGATTTAAACGGGAAAATAAATAGCAATATTTTTTTAAACACGACAATTCGCAAGGAAATTAACAGAAATCCTTTAAAACCGACACGCGAACAAAGGATCCTCCTAGACAGAAAAATCCGCATCATGTTTTTGTTTTTGTTTTTTTTGGGGTAAAACTAGATCCGGTCTGTATGTACATATTAGTTTTTATTTATATATATATTTGCTTCTTTTTCTTTTTTTTGTTTTGGGTAAAACTAGATCCGGTCTGTATGTACATATTAGTTTTTATTTATGTATATTTCAAGGTTAAGATTGGATTTTTAATATATAAATAGAGTCAATATGGTGAAAATTTCTTTGGAAATTTAGATAGTGTAAACTTTTTCCTTTTTATGATGAAAATTTAGACAGGGTTTTGAGGAGAAACCTCATGACCAATTGAGCTAACCCTTGAGGCTCTTGGACTATGTAAACTATATAGGTTAAATTTGCAATTCTAATAAATCTTTGCAAGATTTAAGATTAATTGAACAATTTGAATCATAAAAAGTTAATTTTTTAGTTCATTTATATAATATATACATAGTTCTCATTGAAACATTTTAGTTAACATAGATATTGAAATATTTTAGTTATGAACCACATTGTTCACATTAATTATTTTTTTGCTATTAATATAGTTTTAAATAAATGTGAATATTACTTAATTTTACATGTTGAAATATTTTATTTATAATTTATATTGGGTTTTTCTATCGTTCATAATATTTCTTAAGTTCCAAATATTAATCTTATATCAAAAATTAAATCAAATACATGTCTCTTTCTTATTACTCTTATTAAGAAATTATTGATTTGTTTATTTTCCATTTCTTCTTTTATTTGACCATTAAAATATTTTATTTATGATTCTATTTTTTTCATATTTGACATAAATATGAAGTTGATATTGAAATAAATTATCTAATATTAATATATGTGAAACATTTTTAAAAGTACAAAATCATACATCTTTTTCTTTTTCACAGTCAAACGTGAAAAACTCTATGTTTTACTTTTAATTAGTTTTTTTCCTTAAATTTGTATAAAATAGTATATTATATCATATGGAAACTTATAATGCTTTTAATTAAAACTATGAAAACATGCATTATTATTATTATTATTATTATTATTTATAGCTAATATTATTTTTTATTTATATGATATATCTTTTCTAATTTTAAAAAGATATTTTTCAATTAAAATTTAATATAGAAAAAAGTATGGCTCTGAATATAATAAGTAAGATCACACCAAAATTGATATCAAAATAGAAAATATTTTCATATTAAAATGAGTGTCTTTATTTTTTCTTTGGGCATGAATATGCACTTTCAACAAAGAGACCTTATTTGGTACAATAAGGTGAAGTCAAATTTCTGTAGGAAAATTTGTGTGATGCTAGGAGTATGGTCAACAAAGATGGATGCACAATGCAATGGACAGGGAAAGGGTGACATAGAGCACTGCAAATAAGGTGACATAAGTATCCACAACCATTGATATTTGATTTGAAGTCATACAAATAAAACCTTATGATGTGAATTAAGATGAATCAAAAGTAGAGGTTTCATAGGAGGAAGTTGAATTGATTGAATATTTAGCAGAAATAATTACTAAGTCATTAACATACTAGAAAGAATGTGAAAAAATGAAATTACTTCCTACTTATGAGGCATGAATATACTAGAAAGAATGTAAAAAAATGAAATTACTTCATACTTATGAGGGATGACTTTAGAAGTATTTATTGACTTTTGTTAAATTATTGGATATGGAACAAATCTAATGTCTTAATTCAGGATTAGGTATTGTATGAAGTAGAAAAGGTATACATCTTTATGATGGGATAATGTACAATTGGTGAGGAAAAGAATTGAAAATGTAAAAATATATAATGGCCAAAAAGTTTAATGGAAAACTACGAATTTGTATATGAAAGTGAAAAAATTTAGGCAAAAGGATAGGACTACAAAATAACATATGAAGGAGTCATATAAATTATCGAGTAGATATAGACATATTGATGTAACACATAGGAATATGTTAGGTATATCAATGGATTATGGTATTCCATTTAAGATGAGTCGAGCATCATGAAACTAGGAAAATTAGGGAAAGGTATCAACCTGCTTTGAAGAGTAAGGAGAAAATGGAGAAATACCATCAAGCTATTATTGAAATACGCTAAGACATAAAAGTGTATTTAAATGAAAGAAATGTAGTGGAACTAATCAAGAATAAGGTAGTAATTGAAATGCTACATATGAAATATTTGGTGGAAAAAATCCTTCAGATGCAAAGGAACCTTCAGGAGAAAAGGAATCACTAGAAGATAAAGGTATTTTAATCTAAAACCTGGATGTTGCATTTGAAGTGGGATATGTTATGGAGGCATGGGAAAGGATGTCGGATTGCATATTGTCACCATCCCACTAGATATTAAGGATTAGGGATGTGCAATCACCTCCACCCCATGATATTTGCAAGATCCATCATGTTGAGATTAGATTTTATGGCACGCAATTTTTCCCTCGTGGTGAAGGTCCTTTCTTCCCACTATAGTTTATTGTTGGATCTAAATCAATACACTCAATGTCATTGCTAGGAAATGTTACACCATTCTCCTCACCATCATATGCCTTAGTTTGGCCAGGTCTCTTGGTGTATATTTTCCATATTTGAAGGTAGGGGGTTCTTATCATGCATAGTGCAACCACCTTGCACATGGGGATAATTGATTTATGTTTTCACATGAGATCATGTCATGTTTTATGGTTGATTATCAAGAGGATTTTTTTCAATCAACTAGTTAAAATTAACATATTTTTATGGGTTGTTTGTACATTTTTTGTAGTTTGATCCCTTTTACTTTTCCATGCCTTGATCTCCCCAATAGGGTTTTCTGACTCCTTTTTTGTTTCTTTCCCAACTCATAGGTGTACATAGAGGAGTTGGGTTCCCCTCTTTTCTCACATCCCATATCCTAACTAAGCACCTATTAAGTTAATTTCCTTGTGTTCTTCCTAAAGTTTTGTCTCCTATAAACCTTAAATGTGTCAACCCATCCTCTATTCCTACTTGTTGCCCCCCCCCCCCCCGCTCTAGTGATTATTTCCCTTGTTACCTTTCGTCCATCATTCCCTACTTGGCATCACCCTTTCTTTTAGGTTTGGCGAAGTATTTCTCGTTGGTTTTCACCATGTCTTGTTAGTATGCTTAAGTATATTATGGAGTCACTTACTATCATGAACATGGAGGATGTTGTGCCCAGAAATTGGTGGAAAACTCCATTGAATTTAAAGAACTCACTCTGCCATACATCCAATGGGCTATTGATCAAGTGGAGAGGGACATTGTAGACAAATATGGTTGTCTATATAACTTTGATGTTATCACAAACTTGGGGAGATGACTCCCAAAAATGGGTCAGTGCATGGGAAACTATAACCACTACATACACATTGTCTATATTTATTGACATCTAAATTTTCTACCAGGTTTGGTGCTAGTTGCAAGGAATGAAGCTAGAGAGAAGATTATCCTTCAAGTAGATGGAATCCCGTTTCATATGAACTCATTGGACTGCAAAGTTAGGAGAATTGAAGCTCATTTAGGAATCCCATTTCATATGAACTCATTGGACTGTAAAGTTAGGAGAATTGAAGCTCATGGGAAAGAGCCTATTCATATTGAGGCTTTAGAATGATAAATTTTAAATATGGTCTTTCTATTATCAAGTTTTTTAATTTCCATTCACAGTTTTCTTTGTTACTAACTTAGGAATGGCCCTAGAGACCATGCATTAGAGATAAGCTTCATTGTTTTGTGGTTCAAACTAAGTAAAACTTTCATTTGACTATTATGGAATTTGAATTTTTGTCTCTGGTTTCGTTTCCCTAATGGAAAGCCATGATATACATTAATTTATTTTGAAACACAATCTAAATCCTAGAGATATGAATTTTACTTCATAGAAAAAAGATATTTTACTCTAAGATAAACTAAAAATTTTACAATTTAGGTAAAATCCTTACAATGTTAAGAAAATATTCCCAATAGTGTTATGGATTACATTTTGAGAATTAGTAAGATTCATGAAGGATTTTCAAAAAAAATTCCATACTTTACATTAATAATCAAGAATCGTGATATTTTGATAGTCATTCTAAGTTTAGTTAGAGACGTATGAATTTAGTAAAATTTATAGAAATTTATCCATTTATGTTAAAGCTTTGGATAGGAAAATTAAAAGAAAAAATGTCGAGGGCTTGAGTAGATGATTAGCATTGTTGTCTCTTATTATAGTGGAGGTTATAAGATTAGGAAAAATGAAAAGGTTATGTGAATAATACTTATAATTTATTGAAACATGGAAGGTAAAGAGAAAATTATTGATTCATGATATAGTTCCATACTTATATTATTTCATCCAAGAGGCCCATTTTTTATTCCAAGGGCGATCTATAAGGAAAAATCTTAGAACATTGAAGGTAAAGAGAAAGCTATGGATTCATACTATAACTCTATACATACGCTCTTGATCAGAGAGGGAAATTTACTTTAAAATAAACATGAATCCATAAATGATATTTTTATAAGAGATCCACATCATTGATTTGTATGTGGACATTTTGGTAGTGATAAAAAACTAGGGAATTTATTAAGAAGCATTATCATTCCATAGATACGTGTAAATATATTAAAAAATAATTTAAACATCATAGAATTGGCCAGCATGAAAATTTTCAAAGTCATAATATTAGGTTATACACATGCCTTTTTATACCAAAATCACCGTGGGATGACATTGACATGGATTTTGCGTTGGATTTCCAAGAAGCCAATGAGGTATTCATATAATTTTTTGTTGTTTATCTATATATATATATGAGATGCATTTTATTACGTGTAAAATGATTAATGCTACAAATAGCGTAGCTTGTTTGGTTGCATGGATTTCATATAAGTGTCACATCAAATAGAGGAAAAAGGCTCATTGGGAATTTTTGGAAAATGTTATTGTTGAAGTTAGATTCTATATTGTAATGTAGTTCACCTATCATTTACAAATTGATGACAAAGTTAAGGTCGTTAATAGAAGTATTTCATAATATAAGCCATAAATTTATATGGATGTTATACCAGAAAGTTGATTACAATATATCTAATAATAAAATATTGATTTCCAAATTATATACTATGTAGGTTAGTTTTTCATTTATTAAATTAATGTTTTCTTCTTATTCATGTGATATATGGAAAATATATAATTTATAAACCATAACTCATAAACAGAAATAACTTAAATATATTGTGTGCGAATTTTTTCTTGGAGAAAAACCTAATTGAAAGGTGAGGTTTTTTTTTTTTTTTTTTTTAAATGGAATTGGTGTAAATGCAGAGGAGTGATACTTATGGCTTGTGTGCTTCCATAAAACACATAACCTCTCTATTCTTCTATCTCTCTATGAACTCTCAACTACTCTACTCTACTAGGGAACCAAATCCACTAGAATAAAATGTAAACCCTATTCCTCCTAATGGTTCAATTATAACACAACCCAATAGCTAACTAGGGGTTAAATTTGACCCATTAAACCCTTAGTATGAGTTACAACTTGACCGTTCTACAATATTCTTCACAGTTCCAATGTGGATATGCATTTTCAATGATTAAGCAGTTCCAATGTGGATATGCATTTTCAATGATTAAGCTGGGATAACATCACATCATATCTAATTATGGTGGTTAACCAAAATAAATCAACTTCTAGAGGGACAACTTTTGTATCCAAATTATCATTGATGTAATTATTATATTATTCGGAAGTGCTCGAATTGTATAATTATGCTCAAGGGTGCGCCAATTGAGGGGGAAACTTTCACCCCCAAAAAACGTCATTTAAGGCATCAAATTTGCCTTGAAAAGTCCTTAGGCCCAATCATCCAAACTAATTTCCATCACCATATTTTTTCCTTAAAGCCAATTCGTTTAAGTTTTCCAACATAAAAGCATCAAGATGGATGGAAAGAAATATAATGATGCAACCGAGATCATACCTCTCCATTTTGGATGGCGTTGGGCCTACAAAATTTTTTATTGAATGATATGTACATTTTATTCCTCTACCTTCTCCCTGAACACCATTTTTCATTTCCTGGAGGTAGTCCTTTCAACTTGGTATTTCAAAGGTCATGTTTCCATTGTCTTATAGTTTTGGACATTTTCTACAAAATTGTATCCGTCATTAGCTCTACCTAAGTATATCATGTAAAATATTTTGTAGAAGGTAAGACCTACTCCGCTTCTCCATTGACTAACATGGAAGGGTCATAAAGCTTCATGCTTTCTACATTCACTACTCTGTCAATTTACATATATGGAGGTAGCATATGGAGGTAATATAGCAGTGAGAAGATAAATTATCACAATAAATTTCACAATTAAATACAATAATTATTTTTAACACTCCATATTTGCATGTCTCTTAATACACATTGCTACATTCCTTTATACCATTTATCTCATCGAATCAATGGAGCGTTTTTCCTTCTGTAATGTGAGAATTTATTTGTAGAACATAGGTTGTATGCAATTTACAATGTCGTAGTAAATCGTTAGACTATGCATAGAATTCCATATGATTCTAATTTTGTATTGTAACTAGATATGGAATCTTGAGAAAACATTTATTACTAATCATATTAAACAGGAAGGACTTTCGTTTTGCTTCTAAAAACTTAAAACTATTATTTCATTATTTCTATGTCTACATATGAAGGGTACTACCATATATCATGGTTTAAATTTGGTTTCATGCCACTCATTATGGTGCTAGGCCTTATTAAACAGGAAGGACTTTCGTTTTGCTTCGAGAAACTTAAAACTATTATTTCATTATTTCTATGTATACATATGAAGGGTACTACCATATATCATGGTTTAAATTTGGTTTAATGCCAAGCGGATTGACATTGTAATAACTCATTATGGTGCTAGGCATTATAGCCTTGGCCAACATTGGAGCATATATGTAACATTTTTACTATAGGTTTATACCCTTGACTTGGCTTTCATATTAGGTTCTTCTCATATCTTATATTATTTGAATTTTTGAGTTGGGTTGCCCCGAATATAGTCACATTGCATGGTGTTGTTTGGGATTTTATGTTTCTATCGCACACATTAGTCTGTCGTTATGGTTCCATGCAACCTAAAATGTGGTATCTATTTGTTTCCATTCATGTCATTTTATATTAGTTATCAGGAATAATGGTCAAGATTCAATTGCACAAATTTATGGTAGGGAGTGAATGGGTATTTGTTATGGTAACCACCCTATCCCTCTCTTATCACTGACCCTCATTCACTCTGAAAACTCTAATAGAAAGTTTCTTTGCAAGGGTTTTTGTTTCTTTTTTCCAATCAATGGTTTTCTTTCAAAGAAAAAAAATCAAAATCACTTATATTCTTAATGAAGAGTCTCTAAAACTATGCCAAGGCACATTTATTTACTTAATTTTCTTTGTGTCACTTTCCTCCTGTAAATTTTCACTGGCCTCCTACTTAAAGTTTTCAATATTTTCCTCTTGTTGTCACATGGGATTTTATTCCTATTGTGATATAAAGAATTCCTAACTTTCTTGTGCCAATGTTGTGATGGTAGTTTTATGGATCCACTTGCACAAGGGTTTGCCATGTTCAACACCAAAAACGAATGAGGACTACAAGGTTTTGAATCAGTTTGTTATGTATTCAAATAGCTCATTGGCAAGGGTAAGATGGCCTCTGCCAAAATATTTTTTTAAAGTTTTTTCTTTTTGAATGGAAATTGCTTAGTTGGTCTCCACTTTCCTCCAAGTTTTTATGTCTAGAAAATTTGATTTCCTAAGTTTTTTTTGTTTCTCTTCTAGGTAAGCATGTGATTGTCACGTAGACTATCCCTCGTAGGTCTAAGGATCAAACACCACACTAACAATTAATGGTATTTTCACATGAGTTATTTTAGAAAAGATATCACTCAATACCATTTCTATGATATTATCATTATTTGATCATGTGGAATACATGAATTTTCTCTTGTGCGTTTAGAGTATAGAAAGGAATGTTTTCAAATCCAACAAACATGTTCTTATGAAATTTATTTTTGTTTGGCTCCACTTTGAGGTTATTAAAACTCGTGTTATGGATTCGAATACCATATTGTTTTTGTAAAATCCTAACTCTATTGGAGTTGGGTGTAGTTATATTAACCACAATTATTTCATATTATAATATGTTGATACTTACAACTTAAAAATTTAAGTGATAGGTCGTAGGGATGTATTGCTTTATTTCATGGATGAAGAATTGCTAGGTTTGAACAGATTAATTTTGTACTCTATTGAACGATAATTTTTTTTTTAAAGAAAGAAGTATCATGAGAAATATTATATTACTTATTTTAAAAGAATAAATATCTCTTTCCTTACTTCTTTCAAATTGTCGATTTCTGGTAAAGTAACTATCTAGTTTAGAGTTAGAATTCTTAAACATTTACACATAAATCTACAACACTATAGTTTATCACTAGACCCTTTTTTCTATTATGTTTTACTTATATACAAGCATATATGTAATCTTTGATTATCTTACATAAATCTTTCTTATGTCCGAATATATTCTAGTTTAGAGAAACTCAGGGGAATTCTATAATAGATAACACTAGTTATTTCTTTAGGTATTTTCCTATTTTTTAGGATTAAAGGATCTACTCTGGGATTTTCTCCTATAGTTTTATTTCTAACCTATCCGACACTCACACAAACACACACACACACACACATATATAACTATTAGGTATACTATATTTTTTTCTTATATAATAGTAGTTCCAGTATAACATTCACTATAACTTAAACACTATTCAATACATGTAGTCAGCCCAAATTATTAGTATAACAATTCTCTGGATTAGAAGTGTTTTTTTCATTTTCTTACACATTCCATTTATATCCCATAAAATGTCGCAGTTAGTTAAACTAAATATTTTATAACTGTTTTCTTCTGAACATAACACATGGTCACACCAATACATATTTTATGCATAGTTCCTCCAGCAAAACATGTTGTTATTCCATATGAAATATTCTCTTCTATATAATTATTTATATTCTTAGAAAGAACTATACATAAATAATATTAATCTACACTTATCTAAGTCCTTTCTAGAAAAAGGTAAAAGGTCTCCACGTTCCACCCAACCTTGAACCAATTATTCACTAGTTCCCCCTAAGATATCCCCAGGCTATGACGAAGAACATTATCATAAAATGAGTTTCTACTCTAAATTTTGTACCTCATAAACCCTTATTAGTGTCATGTCAAATTCTTTGGGTTCCACTGGTCTTTCTCTCCCACTAACATTTATTTTCAAGAAATGTCTTTATGTTCCACAGATCTTGATTCCACCATGGAATTTATCTCAGCCATATAATATATTATGTTATTCCAATATGTGTTTCTTCTCTTTTCTACTAGAATAACAGACAATAGGAGGATTTCTCGGTTTTTTTTCTACCTCACTAGGCATAACCAACTCCAACTGCTTTTCCTAACAATTAGGAGCTAATCTCTTATGTTAGCATTTTACTTTTTTCCTAAGAGGATTAAAAACTTAATATAATTTCATAATTTCATTTTTACAAAATAATATTTATATTATAATATTCATCACGTCATTTACATTCTTTTAATAAAAAATAAAATAAGTCATATATTCATTTCCTAAATGGTATTACATCTCCACCGATCTAATAAGGACATTGTCCTTGGTGTACCTTAATATGTTCATATTCATCTGAAAAACATTGGGAAAGAGTTTCTCATCTGTTCTTCAAATTCCCATGTAGCCTTTAGAGTTCCAAAGTTCTTCCATTTTACTTTAACCTGGGAAATTGATGAAAGGAGATTTTTGGGTAAGGTAGAATCCCTTTCATTTACAAATTTCGATCCTGAGGCCTGTGGGTTATGTCTCACAAACCTATCAAAAGTGTTTATTTGAGGCATTAAGCCTTTAAACCTGGGACCATACAACATATCGGAATACAAGGATGCACAGGAAATACACAGCAAACCTGACCCGAAACACTTAAGGCCAAACTTCAAAATTATACACTTGCATTCATAAACCGTCTGGTCTGTCTCTTGGTCCATCGGCTTGCTGCTATGCTGCTCCTTCCTTTCTCTGATCTCTGATCAGATCAACTTTCACGACAATCCTCCACCGTGGATCTAACACACTTGATCTGACAACTATTAGAGATTTCTGGTGGACAAATAGCATGAGGATTACCCACCCGAAAAGTGGTTTCCTCTCTCCTTCCAAGTGCTACATGTTGCTTGGTTAGTGCAATCAAGTGCTCACCTGGAATTATCACTTACCACTTCTACCTTGCCAAAACTACCACGTCATCTTGAGAAACCACCTCTTCGCTGTTTATCTTCCGCACTCTTCCACCATGCGATGACCATTAGATCTAAAGGATTGATGGTTCTCGTTCTTTTTCACCTATGCCATTGATCTTTTGCTTATTGATGGATCTCTACACTTAGCACGGATCTGCCACAGTCTGAAAACACTCACATCACTCATATTATCATTGGATCACCATTGATCCTATAGTGATCGATGGTCGATCAAACCTACAAGATTAGAACATTCAGATGATTTATAAAATACACACAGGTGCACAAAATCAACACTGAACACACACTTTTCTATTATATATGGACAATTACAAGCTAAGGCATTTTAGCCTTAGAACAAACTCCCTCTTGACTACATTATATCTATCTCTATTACACAATTTCTATTATTTGCTCTCTGTCTCGTCCACTATTCAACACACAAGTTCATCATATATATATATATATATATATATATATATATATATATATATATATATATATATATATATATATATATAGGGGAAGATTGATTCGGATCACTGTGAAGGATCTGATCACATCCTTTCCTCAAATCCCTTAACTAATCTCTCTATATTCATACATATGGCAGATTACATTTAATTAAGTCCATCAAAATAGCTATATTAAAACATAATTTGTCCCATGTTTTGCTCTGATGGTCCACGTCTCCTCCTTGCTCCGCTTTGGATTGCTCGTTTGATTAATAGTGCCAGATGCTCCTGCATCAGACTCCCGAGGTACAAAATTTTATGTCCTCCTGGTCATATGCTTCTCCTTATCCTTAGCAATTCTACCCACAACTTAGTGGACTTGCCTTCATGATCTTCTGGGATCTGCAACCAACCTTTGCAGTAATGGTCTTCTCTACTACACTATACTCACCATGCTGTCTCCTCTGAGATTTAGTATTTTGGCATCTTTCTGGTTCTCTTCTCTGGAACCAATTGAGCACTCCTCGCTCTAGGTTTGATGCAAGTCGTCTCACTTCGGCTACCGCTATCTGCACGACAGTAAATACCACAAATTCTCCATATTTTAAACAACTCTACCTCCTTCTCCTTCTGCTTGCACTCCTTCTTCCTTCTAATAGGAAATCTTCTTCCCTTAACCTTTCCCTGCTCTGATACGAAATGATGATAGGAGATTTTGGGGTAAGGAAAAATCCCTTTCATTTACAAATTTTGATCCTAAGGCCTGTGGGTTATGGCTCACAGACCTATCGGAAGTGTTTATTTAAGGACTTAATCCTTTAAATCTAGGACCATACAACATCTCAAAATACAAGGATGCATAGGAAATACATGGAAAACCCAACCCGAAACACTTAAGGCCAGACTTCAAAATTATACACCCGCTTTCATAAATCATCCGGTCTGTCTCTTTGTCCATCGCCTTTCCGCTACACTGCTCCTTCATTTCTCTGATCTCTAATTAGATCAACTTTCACAAAAATTCTCCACCCTGGATCTAACACACTTGATCCGACAATTGTGAGAGATTTCAGGTGGACATATAGCACGGGGATTACCCGCCCAAAAAGAGATTTCCTCTCTCCTCCCAAGTGTTACGCGTCACTCGGTTAGTGGAATTGGATGCTCACCTTGAATTATCGCTTACCACTTCTACCTTGCCCAAAATACCATGTTGTCTCGAGAAACCACCTCTTCGTTGGTTATCTTCCATGCTTTTCCACCATGCGATGATTGTTAGATCTAAACGATCGATGGTTCTCATTCTTTGTCACATACGCCATTGATCTTCTTCTTATTGATGGATCTCTACACATAATACAAATCTGCCACAATCTGAAGACACTCACATTACTCATATTATCATTGGATTGCCATCGATCCTACAATTGATCGATGGTTGATCAAACCTGCAACATTGGAACATTCAGATGGTTTATAAAATACACACAGATGCACAAAATCAACACTGAACACACACTTTTCTATTATATATGGCTAATTACAAGCTAAGGCATTTCAGCCTTAGAAACTCCCTCTCAGCTACATTGTATCTATCTTTGTTACACAATTTCTATTATTCGATTTATGTCTTGTCCCCTATTGAACACATAGCTTCATCATATATATATATATATATATATATATATATATATATATGGAAGATGGATGATCACTGTGAAGGATCTGATCACATCCTTTCCTCAAATATCTCAACTAATCTCTTTATATGCATACATATGGTAGATTACATTTAATTAAGCCCATCAAACTAGCTCTATTAAAACATAATTTTTCCCCTATTTTTCTCTAATGGTCCATGTCTCCTCCTTGCTCCGCTTTGGATTCCTCGTATTATTAAGAGTTCCGGATGCTCTTGCATAAAAAATGGCTTGATTTGAAAGTATAATCTCCCTCTCATCAAAGATTTATTGTCGTTCAACCTAGAATTATCCTTTCAGTTGACCTGTATCACATGCCAATCAATTACATGAGATGGATCATGTATGTATCTTTTAACAAAGATACACGAAAAACATTATGAAATTTAACATGTGCTGGTAATGCCAGCTAATAAGCCAATAGAACAACTTTGGCCAAAATCTTAGATGGTCCACAAAATTGTGGAGCTACTTTAGAGAAATTTCCTAACTTTAGGGAACTCTTTCTTTGTTTTACTTTGACATAGAAAAATTCACCCACTCTGAATTCTCAATGTGTTATTTTGAGGTTAGTGTAACTCTTCTACCTATCTTGGGCAACCTTTAAATTCCACCTCATCTTATTAATCATTTCCTCTATTTATTGTAAATGTTCTAGCCCTAACATGAGTATGTCTTCTGGATTGCACCAATTCAAGGGAATGTGACATATTTTTCCATATGAGGCTTTTAAGGGACTCATCCTAAGATAGGTATGATACCCATTGTTGGACACAAATTCTACTAGGTGTAGATAATGTTCTAACTTAGTGGGTTGGTTCATAATGTACATGCATGGCATGTCTTCCAACACCTAATTTACTCTCACTATTTTTCCATCTTTTTTCAAATGATATTCAGTACTAAAGTTTAACTAGGTTCCTAATATAGAAAAAAAATATTTCCAAATGTTTGATGTGAACTTGGCATCCATATCTGACATTACTGTCTTCGATAGTCCATGTAGTCAAAATATTTCTCTCATAGAAACTTATGCCACTTGTGCAACCTTATATGTGGATTGTAGAGGAATAAAGTGAGCAACCTTAGTAAATTTTTTTCCCACTACCATAATATAATTATGTTGTTTTCTTGTTTTGGGTAAAGAGGTAATAAAGTAAAAGGATATCACCTCACATTTCCACTATGGAATTCGTAGGGGATTTAGCCATGCTACCAAATGTTGGCTCTCTTCTTCAACCAAATGACATTGCCAACAACTTGTCAGGTATTCTGGAACCTCTATTTTCATTCCAAGCCAATAAAACTCCTTTTTAAGTGTAGAAATCATTGTCTAGTATCCCAGGAGTGCTGCATATTGTATATTGTGGTATTCAACTAGAATTAACTATTTAAGTTCATGGTCATTTGCAATACAATGTATTTTTTTTATATGATAGCAATCCATCTTTCTTAATTGCATATTTTAAATTCCTTCCTTGTGTAGTTTTATTTCTCACCTTGTCATAAATCATTTTATAATTATGATCACTTATTGCTTCCATTTTTACTCGTTCAAAAAGAATTGTTTTGATTTTACTCACTCCTATCTCACACAATGATCTGGAATTCCTTCTTGAAGCATCAACCAGTCTATTTTCCTTCCCTTTTATATGATTTATGTCAAAATCATATTCACTCAAGAATTTCATCCACCTAGTATGCCTAGAATTTAGATCAAGTTGGATAAGATACCTTTTCAAACTAACGTGATTTGTTATTGATGTAAATTTCATACCCATTAGATAGTGCCTCCACAATTTAAGGGCATGTATAACCACTCCTAACTCTAACTAATAAAGTACATAGGTTTTCATATTCTCCTTTAATTTGCAGGACTCATAGGCTATCATGTTTCATTCTTGCATAGATACTCCCCCTAGCCCTTCCAAACATGCATCGGTAAACACAAAAATTCTTTATCCAGGCTTGTTGTTTGTAAGATGGTTTCCACTATCAACAAAGGGTTTAGTATTTCAAAGTTTTCTCAACATATTTGAGTCCATTCGAAATTTACTCCCTTCTTCTATATGGAAGTTATGGGGTTTTCTATTCTTGAAAATACTTCTAAAAATATATAGTAATATCTGATTATTCCCATGAATGACCTTATGTATACCACATCCTTTGGGACTTGCCAACCAAGTACAACATTTACCTTCTTTGAGTCCACACTTATTCCCTCTTTATATATAACATTACCAAGATATTGTATCATATGTTGGTAGAATGCACACTTGATTAAATTTACATATAATGTGTGGTCTTGCAAATTTGTAGCACTATTTCTAAGTGATTTTTGTGTTATTCTAATATTTTAGAGTATAGCAGTATGTCATCTATAAAAATCAATACAAACTTGTCCAAAAACTTGCTAAACATGTTGTTCATTAAACATATAAATGCAAAAGGGTAATTTGTGAGTTTGAAGGGTAAAACCATAAATTCATAATGCCTATATCTCATCCAAAAGATGCCTTGACTGGTCATAACCATATCTAAGGTCTTTATTTAAAAATATCATCGCTCCTTTGACTTAATCAAACAAGTCATCAATCCTCATAAGAGGATACATTTTTTAATATTCAACTTGTTTAATTGGTGATAATCGATGCATAGTCTAAAGGTTATATCCTTATTTTTAACAAAGAGGACTGGTGCACCCCATGGTGATACACTAGGTCATATGCATCCCTTATCAAGCATTTCCTACAACTGCATTTTTTATTCTGTAAGTTTTGGCATGCTCATTTGATAAGGGGAATTAAATACCAAAGATACTTTCGGTAGGATAAATATATCTCTCCTTTTTGGTCTACTCCTAGAATTTCATTCAAAATCACAGCGAGGTAGTGTTGAATAACATCCAGTTCATCCACATATTTAGGCACTTTGTTTGTCATTTGATGTTTAATTTGGATGGAAAAAAAATTCACACATTCCTTGCAACTCATTTTAATTGTAATATTGTTACCTATTATATAGGGATAGGCTTGGGCATACCTTTCATGACTTGCACTTCTCCATTGTCCATTGTACATGTAACAATTTTATTTAAATAATAAACAAATTCCTAGTGTCCCTCTAACCAATCCATCCCTATCAACATTTCATAGGACGCGAAAGGTAATATGGTTAGATTTACGGTGGTCTCATTTCCATTGAATGTCACTAGGAAAGTCTTTACCTAGTTTGTCACCTTCTTTTTTATTCCTATGTCTATATAAACTAATCACAAACTTCAATATTTTTCATATTTAAGCTTGCATTTTTCTACTACCTAAGGCGTAACATAACTTAGATTAGCACCAATATTTATCAATACAATAGAAATGGTACCTTCAGGTTCTACCATTGTGAATTTGTTCTCTATTTGGCATCCTTCCAATGCTACATTAATGTGTGCTATGCTCGTATCTATATCATTGATGGTAGAAGCCTCCTGTCAATACTGTAAATTTTATACAGTTTTGTTAGTATAAGGGAAATTGCTCAATAAAGGGGGTTCTCCGCAACCCCAACATCCCATAGGTTCCCTATCCATACCATTGCCTCTGTTATTAACTTTTGTTTGATTGGGACTAATTGTGTGCCTTGGCTATTTGATTACCATTCAATTTTAGTTTCCTCTCTGGTTGATCCTCCCAAACTGTTTAGATAGTCTAGGTTTCCCACTCTTTATTCCATACTGCATTTTTGTCTTTTTTCTTACCTAACCAAGATTTTTGACCTTCACTCCTTTGTTTGGACTGTTGACAACAAATCTAAGATTTTTTTATTACTTCATCCACAATCTTTGGATTATCATACTCCATTCTTTCCTTAAAAGAAAGTGGAATACAATTCAAGAAACATTGTACTTTTTCTTTTTCGTCCTTCAGATAGGGAATGTAATGTAGCTAGGGGTTAAACCTTGTTACCAATTCACCCATTGACACTTGTCCCAGTTTTAATTAATTGAATTCATTTTCTCTGTAATCAAAGTAACGATTAGTTAAATATTTCCCTTTCAACAACCGTAAAAACTCATCCCAACCAACGTCCCAACCTTCTAGATTGTGAATTGTCCTCATTTTCTCCTACAATAAGGAGGCCTTTCCTTGTAAGTGATATGTACCCAACCTAGCCTTTAATTCCTATAATTAATCATATACTTGGAAATATCTATTAATATTGAACAACCAAGCTCCAGTTGTTTCCTATGTTTCCCCATCAAAAGTTGGGGGTGTAATTTTTTGAAATTCTCTGTGAAGCTCTATCTTTGGCTTCTTCCCTTACTTCACCTGCATTTTGGGGGAGATATAATCCTCTTATTCATTAAGTTTTTCCTCTTTTATTTGCATTACTTCCTCCAGATTATTTCATTTGGAAATTTCCCCTCGATTTTCTTCAATTGTTATTATTTTCATTATTTCAGGGTTTGAATTATCAACTAATTTTTTTATTAATTGTCCCTATTTTTCACTGACTTTCAACAGTTTCTCAAGTCTTGCACACAAATTTAATAGTTCAGTATGCATATTTATCATCATATCCAGTAGTTCTCTATTACGATTTTGTGCTTTCTATCCTAGGTGTACATAAATTTCCTCGTCTACACTGTGTGTACTCTATGGCTCATCCATTCTGCTTAATCCACATATATCATTTGGCACTTGCTCTCTCTCTCCTTTTTACACCCAAAATTATTTATTAGTCATACATAACATAGTCAACTCAAAGGCCACAATATTACAACCTGGGATCCGGTATGAACTATAACATCTGTCACTTCACAAGATAAATTAGCATAGTAAATAACACGATTAAATACAATAATCTTTTTTTAACACTGCATATTTATATATTTCTTAATACACATTGGTACAGTCCTTTTTTACATTTATCTAATTGAATCGACACATTTTTTTTCCTTCTGTAATGTGAGAGTTTCTATACAACACACGTTGGATGCAATTTACAATGTCGTAGTAAATCATTAACTATGCACATAATTTTATATGGTTACTATTTTTGTACTATAACTGGATATGGAATCTTGGAAAACATAAATTAGTAATCATATTACATGGGAAGGACTTTAGTTTTCCTTCTTTATCCTTGAAAATATTAATTCATTATTTCTATATCTACATATGAAGGGTACTACCATATACCATGGTGTATATTCAAATTCATGCCAAGTCGATTGACATTGATATAACTCTTGATGTCACTAGGCCTTATAGCCTTGACCATCATTGGAATATATATGTAACATATATGCAATGCAAATTTTACTGTAGTTGTATACCCTTAACATAGTTTTTGTATTGGGTTCTTTTCATACCTTATATTATTTGAATTGTTGAATTGATTCACCCTCACAATTATCACATTACATGGTGTTTTTTCAGTTTTTATGTTGCCACTGCACACATTACTCTATCGTTACACTTGCATACAACGTGAGAAGTGACATCGAGTTGTTTCTCTTCATGGAATTTTGTATTATTTTTCATGAATAATTGTCAAGATTCAATCATACACATGGATGGTAGGGATTGAATGGGTAGTGGTTAGCGTAAACACCCTACCCCTATCCTGTTGTTAGCCCTCATTCTCTCTAAAAATTCTTAGAGAAAGATGCTCTACAAGGATTTAAGTTTCTTTCTTCCAGTCAATGGTTTTATTTTGGAGAAAAAAGATGAAATAAATTATATTCTCAATGGTGAGTCAATAAAACTATTCCGTGACTCCTTGGTTTACTTAATTCACTCGCTGTCTTTTTCCACCAGTAAATTTTTGGTGGCCTCATGCTTGTAGTTTATTCTTATTTCCTCTAGGTATTGCATGGGTTTTTCTTGCATTTGTTTTTTAATGGATTCCTAACTTTCTCATGCCAATGTCATGTTTGTAGTTTTACAGTTCCACTCGCGCAAGTATTTGTTAGGTTCAGCAACAAAAGGTAACCAGGGCTACAGGATTTTGGCTCAACTTATTTTTTATTCCAATAGCTTATTGGAAAGGATAAGATGGCCTCTACCATATATTATTTTAAGGATTTCTTTTATTTTTATACAAAAACTATCCGGACGGTCCTAACTTTCCTCTAGGGTTTGATTTCTAGAAAATTTGACTTCCCAAATTACTTGCTTCCTTGCGCGTGCATGTAAGCATGATGATCACACTAAGGATATCCATCATATATACAAGGATTAATCCCCACACCGTAAAGTTATTGTATTTTTGCATGAGCTATCTTAGAAAATATATCCTTTAGTATGATTTCTATGATATTATCATTTTTCAATCATGTGGTAGGCATGGATTTTCTCTAGTGTGGTTATCGTATGGAGAGGAAAGGTTTCAACTCCAACCAACAAGTTCTTATGAAATTTTCCTTTTATTTAGCTCAAGCTTGGGGATATTAAAACCCCTGTTATGGAGTTCACCAATGTATTGTTTTTATAAAACCCTAACTCTATTGGAGTTGGGTTTGGTTTCATTTCCCTCCATTCTTTCACTTTATAATATGTAGAAACTATCGACTTGAAATTTTAAGTGATAGGCCATGGGCCTGTATTGCATGATTCCATGAATGAAGGACTTTTAGGTTCGAACCAATTATTTTTCTCTATGTTGAACCATTTTGTTTTTAAAAGAAAGGAGTCTCGTAAGCACTGTTATATTATTTTTTTTAAAAGAATAAATATCTTTTTCCTTCCCCTTAGATAATGTCAATTTATTGTATAGTAATACCTAGTTTAAATTTAGAGCACTTAAACATTTACACATATAGTTACAGAGCTATGGTTTATCATGAGACCCTTTTTTATATATTTTTATACTTATATTAAAGTATATCTGAAATATTTTTTATATTACATAATATCCTTCTTTTTTAAGAACATATCCTAGCATGAAGAAATTCAAGGGGTCTCTGTAATGGAGAACCCATGTCATTTCTCTAGGTCTTATCCTATTCATTCAGGACTGAAGTTTTTTCTAAGAGGTTTTCTCCTATAGTTTTTCTTCTAACCTGTACAACATTTTCTTATTTCTCACACATTATATACATACATACATACATATATATATATATATCTATATATATATATATATATATATATATATATATATATATATATATATAGATATTGATTTCATATACTCTATGTTTATTTCCTATATAGGAATACTTCCAGCATAACATTCATTATAACTTGTACACTATTCAATACCTGCAATCAATACAAATTATTAGTATAACAACTCTCTATCTTAGAAGTGTTTCTTTTATTTTCTTTCTCATTCAACTTATGTCCTGTAAAATGACACAGAGGCTCAACCAATTCTTTTATAACTATTTTATTCTACACAAAACCTGTGTTCCTACACTAGTATAGATTTTAAGTAGAATTCCTCTTGCAAAACACACTATCAGTCCATATGAAATATTTCCTTATATAAATTGTTTTTATTCTTAGATACAATTATACACAGAGAAATTTTAACCGACACTTATCTTAGTCCTTCCTATAAAAAGGTTAAATGACCCCATGTTCCACCCAACCTTGAACAAATTATTCATTGGTTCCCCCGAGAAATTCCCAAAGTGCCAAGAAGAACAATATCATAGAAGGAGTTTATCCTCTAGATTTTGTACCTCCTAAACCCTTAACAATGTCCTATTAAATTCTTTGGTTTCCACCAGTCTTTCTCTCCCACTAGAATTTCATTTCAAGACTAACTTTGTGTCCCACATATCATGATTCCACAAATTATACACCATGGAATTATCTCCCACCATATAATATATTTTGGTCTATAAATATGTATGTCTTCTCTTTTTCTCCCAAAAGAACTGATGGAGGAGGATTTATATATCTTATTTCTACCTCACTATCCACAACCAAATCCAACTATTTTCCCTGACAATTAAGGGATAATATCTTATGTTATCCCTTTACAGTTTTACTAAGAGGATTGACAACTCAATATAGTTTCATAATTTCATTTTTGCCAAATAATATTTCTATTATAATATTCATCGCATTTCATTTAATTTATTTTAATAAAAAATTAAATAAGTCATATAGTAATTTCCCCTAGGGTATTATAGGTGGAATTAATCTATGGGAATTATTGCCCACATTTTCTAGTATCTCAAAGTTAGCATATTTCAAAGCCTTTATTTTCTTACCAAGTCCCTATAGCCTCGCTTTTTTCAACTATAACAATACTCTATCTCCCACCTTGAATAATTTCTCTGTTGTGTATCCATCATATGTAACCTTGCACTTTCCGTATGACTTTTTCAATGTTTCTTCTACCTGCAAATGGATTTTCCTAATCTTATCCCCAAATTTCTCTACCATTAAAAAATCCCATATGATATCATCTGTCACTCCTCCTTCGTACCCATATACAATATCCAAAGGTGAAGGCAGAGAATATCCAAAACATGTTTCAAATGACCTGGGACTTACCATTGGATTCTTATAATTATAACCCCTAAATGACTAGAACAAAGTCTTATTGACTACATATGTTTTCCCATTTGTTTGTGGATGGAATGATATATATCATTTTGACATAATGTCCATATTCTCCCGCAATGTGGTTTAAAAGGCACTAAGAAATTTGGTTTCCTTGTTTGAAACAATGCTCCTTTGTATCTCTAAGTTAAACCAAACTTGTCAAAGGAAGAATTTTGTTACTTCTTTCCCCCTAATAATATTTTTACAGTTCATGAAAATCCACATCCTACTAAGTCTATCAACTACCATGAACAATTAATCATGTCCCTTCCTTATTGTTGGTAAACCTCCCACAAATTCCATGGAAATGGCTTCGTAGGGATTAATGGGTATAGGTAAGGGATAGTATAGACCTTGTTTATTATTACTAGGATTTTTATTACATCAAAGAATATATCCCATTATGTAGCTAGGTACATCTTATTGCATCATGGGCTTCTACACATACCTATGTAATTTGGTGAATATTTTCCATACAATAAAATTCCCTACAACCTTGGAGGTGTGAGCCTCTTTGATTAGCTATATTCGCTCAGGTTTAAGAAAACATAAATTGTCTAGCCCGAAGAGTAACCCATTCAAAATATGATATTCAATTGTCACCATTGTGCACATGACTTTGGGTCTAGAACTCTAGAAAATCCTCCTTGAATAGATCATTCTTTATGTATGCCTCATTGTATGCATCATGTATAAAACCATCCATGTGCACCAATGTTCCCAGATTTGTAATCTCCAATGTAGGTGGTCTTGAAAGAATGTTAGATGACATATTTGTGCTTTCCTTTTTTTTTTTTATCACTAAAATAACCTATTCTAAAAACAACATCCACTTGTAATGTATTGTCTATTGCAAGTTAATTTGGGTTGTAGGCATTGTACCCATTGTTGATCTATGTGGATTACCCTCTACTTTCCCTCCAAATAGTGTTTCCACTTTTTGAGAACTTGTACCATGGAAGAGAGCTCCTTGTCATAGGTAGGGTAGTTGAGAACTACCCCACGAAATATCTTATAATGGTAGTACAGAGGCCTTCCTCTCTCCATTAATGGGTTGTTGTAAGCTCATTAATGCAAGAACTGATGCTTAATTATTTTCTTTCTTGAACTCCTCAAAGGAATTATATTGACCCTTTCCTCACTAGAAACTCTTTCTCGTTTCTATTATGGCATGCAATGGTGCTTCTATAGTAAACAATGAGGCTATGAATTTTTTTATCTACCATCTTATCCCAAAGAAAATATGGACCTCAAAAACATTGGTAGGCATTAGCCACTTCGTTATGGCGTCCATATTGGCCAGATCTATCTTCAACAATTGTCTACCAATGACATATTCTAAACACACCAAAGAATACATACAAACATAGATTGGTTGGGATTTGCTAGTAGGTGGTGCTTGTTCAATGTCTCTAACACCTAGATCAAATATGTGATTTATTCAACTAGTGTTTTATGCTAGTGCATCATATGAATACAAAATAACAAATGAATATGAATATATGAACAATATATCATTAATTAATTTCATGAAGGTAGCTAGTGCATTTCATAAACCAAATTTCATCACTAACAAATCATACATACCTTGAGTAGTTTTGAAGGTGGTTATTAAGGTATAATATTATTCTTTCACTCAAACCTAGTGATACACTGATTTTATGTCTAGATTGGTGAAGTATTCTTCTTGTTGCAATTGAGACAACAAATCATCTATCCTTGTGTAGAGCTGCAACTAGGGTCTCTCACACCGCTAATTATTCCACATTAATAAGTCAATCCGGGAACGTTTTGTTATTGCAAGAAGTAGCTCAATCCGAGGCTATTTTTCCGAGTAATGCTTAGTAGTACAGGGTTGAGAAGATCAAAGGAAAACAGATGCTAAGCTGTAACTAAACTAACTTAAAAGATGGAGTCACACAAAACAGTTGATCAGTCAAGGGTACGGAAACAATATCCCATCCCTTTAGAAACTGATTAAAGAAGGGAAATTAGAGCATGGACTTATAGGTCTGGGAGCTAAGCAGCGTCTTGCTGAGGCTCACTACAGCCTTAGGCCTTCTCTCACACCAAAGCAACAAATGTAGGTAAATAAATCAGTGGAAAGTAAAATGGAACACCGAAATGGAAATGGGACAGCAATAATCACATGGAACAACAGTAATCAAATGGAACAGCAATAATCAAATGGAACAACAATAATCAAATGGAACAGCAACCCTTAATGATTTACGAAACAACAACCATCACCCGTATATACATGTTCTACATTAATATAGCAATCTGAGAGTATTGAATGATACAACTATGTTTCTAAACAGAATGACGCTACTCTCAAATCCCACGAATATTGTTTAACATAAATCCAATGACAGTAACATTCATACCAGTACTCTGTTACAGAAATGAATGAATAAAGATACAATCCGACCCTGTGTAAATCCAGTTATACAGTGCAGAATCTTTACATAGAGAAATCATTCATTCGTTAAACGTAACAGAGCATAGCGTATCATATAAAGAATTCATCAGACTGCTAAGCAATAAAGATAAACAAACCACACAGAAATCACCATATAATGATACAAAAGTAAGTGTCCTTCGGAGCTGGGCCCTTAGCTACCAATGGTCTACTGCCTTAAATTACTCCAGACGCAGAGACAGAATAAACACCAAGTCTTTTATATTAATCACATCCACAAAAATATAACAAAATCAGGTCTCAATGAGACTCAATGATTAAAGTTTGTTCTGGAACTGTAAAATTACAAAAACAATCCTCCTCTTGCTTAATGATGCTGTGCCATTATATAACAGAAATGACGGAGATATCTAGATAATCAGAGATAAGTAAAGCAGCGATCCCTCAGGATCGAAGATCCTGAGGGATTCGCTAATCGTTCAATCTTTCCTGCGTTTGCCGAGCCGGTATCCCGCATTATTTTCCTGGACTATTCAATTCTGATTTTGCTTGATCGTGTCCACATCCGGTTCCCTACTGGAGGAACAACAGTTATTTTTCCTCTGCTTCTCGCTTTTTGGCGGTAACTCCTTGCTCGCATATCTTCCTGCATAGAAAACGTCAATTATTAGCACTTGAGCTTCTTTTGTCTATTTTTGCACATTTTATCAGAATCCTTTTTCTTCTTCGAATTCCTCATGCAGAAAAGGTTACAATTATTATTGAAAAACCACTAGATTGCTAGTCAAAAGCATACCTTCCAGGTGCTCCACACACCCCCCTGCTTACCCTGTTTCATGGCCTCATGAAAACATTGTAGTTGACATGCAAGGCGGTGAGAGAATAGGCGGGAGAAGGGATCTCGTGAGGAGGCTGACAACCGTGATGAGCAACTAGATTATCAAAGAACTGATCTATTTGATCTGCAGGCATCTCATACAAGGCCCGATATCCGGGTGCAGGGTGCCAAATAATTGGACTGCGAAATCGATACCCTAACCAGGATGGCCCTGCTTGCAGAATCCGTTCACCATAAAGGTTCAATCGGCTGGCAGCCAGCTCAAAATTCTCATATTTGAATGGTTCCCTGAGCTGGATGCTTGGACTAGAGGTCCGGTATCGAAATTTTGCAGCATCGAGGGCAAGATCTTTAATAGTCAGGAAATATTCCAGACCATTTCGGATCAAGTCTTCGTGCATGGGTCCTATTATCTCAATGACACCTGGGATCCTCATAAGACTCCTATGCTCTCTCCATAGCGTCACTGGGTCTCTAGGGTCAGCTCGTATCCACAAGTCTAGGCTATTTTCTTGTCTCTGAAAGGTGTTATAAGCTCTGAGCCATTTCACCTGATTAACCCCAAATGAGATGAAGGCTTGGAATTGTATATCGCCAACAAAAGGGCCAGGATTTAAATCAGTTTCCTGGTCTAGCACAAGGTTGTGCAAGTAAAACTCGCACAATAACCTTTGAACCTTAACCCCATAATGCTTGCAACAGTCTATAAAATCATTAACAGTGTTGATGTGGATAGGTGCTCCTACCCTAACGGCTTTTATTTTCAATCTCAAATATCTTTCAAGCAAAAATAAAGCATAATTTTTAGCAGGGGCCCTACAAGTCAAAACGTCATTATATAAGGAACACACAGTGTCCATCTGCTTAACAACACTATCTAATCGACGAGTTACCTTAGCAACCTTTTCTTGTTCCTTCTGCCACCCCTCAAAGGCTTGGCTTTCAGATTGACTAATATTCCGAAGTTGATGTTGTAATTCTTCATATTTCTCCCAGGGGATTGCTTGCTCTCTTAGTTGTTCAGCTTCTTGTTGGGCTTGCTTCATCATCCTGTGCAAGTTTCTCATTTTTGGATCCTTGTTCCATTGAGCCGTGGAGGCCGGGAATTTTGCCAGCAACTTTTTATTGCGATGTTTAGAGTTCAGAACCCGAATAACCCCTGAGGGTGGTGCCTCTGTTTGGGTCTCCTTATTCTCTTTCTCCTTCTTGACACGAATGAAAGGCTGCTGAGGTCCCCCTGCCATTGGAACATCTTACTGTTCTTCTCTCTTAATTGGAATGTTAGTTTGTTTTCCAGGGTCGGATGGAACAACAATCTATTCCTCTATGTTATTTGGAACAACACCCTGTTCCTCATTAACATTTGGAACAACAGACTGTTCCTCGGCAGTAGGTCTTCTGATGGGGTTTCGACCAACAAAACGGGTTCTTGTCCTCGGGGTTTTTGCTGTAGTGGCCCTCCTCCTTTTCCTTGAGGTCCTTTGTATTCTCAAATCGGCTTTTAGAATTCGAATTTGCTGTCGGAGCCTGGTTATAGTACCCAACAACCTCTGCTGTTTCTTTCTTAATTTCTTAACCTCCTTTGCCTCGGTAGAGGGTTTGACCCTTAAGCCCGCTCCTTCTTCATCTGGGATATCTTCCGGCGTCCTGGGGACAGACTGTCGCTGATTGTTGTCTTCAATTTCATTATCATAACCAGGCGGGTTTTCTTCTCCTGCCTTTTTTGCATGTGCTTCCTCGGGTAGTTCTTCTTCTGCAGGACTGTCAGGGACGCCTGCTCTGCTGGAGGGCTGGCCATATTCCCCCATATTGGCCAGAACTACTGCCAATTCCTCTTCACCTACAGGGTCCTGCAACGGGCTACCCCCTGGCTGTGCTATTTCTTCTTCTTGATTGCCCTGTTCGGTAACCCTTTCTTCCTCAGAGTGCTCATTTTCTTGATTGTTCTATTTGATAACCATTTCTTCCCCTTCCGGCTGGCCATTCCCAGGACCTGATTGCTCCACATTTCCTTCGGAAGGTCCTCCTTCTGGTTCTGGAGGTTCATCCTCAATTTCAATTGGCTGGGCCGTTGCTTCCTGAATTCTTTCCAACCTTCCTCGTATTTGGGCCAGTCGAGCTGACTTCCTTGGTCTCTTAGGTAGGTCGGGCGTGCCAGCAGGTTCTCTGGGTTCCTCTGGTCGTTCTGGCGTATCGAAAGGTTGTTTCCGTTTTGAAGCGGCATGTCTTTTTGTTGCTGTCTTCTTGCGTTTCTCTAATCGTTCCGGCGTGCTAGAGGACTATTCAGGTTTTGGGGGTGGTGCAGCCGATCCTCCTTCAACTATTGCGATCAATTCCTCCCAAGTGCTTTGCTGTTGAGTGAGACTGTGGCTCACTATCAACCGAATCAGCCCATGGTGGCTAACGACTGCATCTATGTGCTGGGTCTTTCTCAGGTTTCGGGCCGCGTCATGTAGTAGCGAATTTAAAAGTGAAGGGAGATTTACAGAACATTTTCCTTTTAAAACAGCTAGAAGTTTCAAGTGACGAGGTCTTACCACGTCTTTTCTCCCTTCACAGGCGATATAACTTTGTACTGTCTTTGCTAGCTCGGTCCAGGGTTCCCCTAGTGTTGCCGGCAAAACTCCTTTCCCTTTGACTGTCAAGCTTTAGCCTTCGTCCTAGAAAATTTCCATAGCTTTTTGTAATCTTTCCTTCTTCGGTGTCCATATGGGTCCAACAGCTGGTAATCCTGAAACTTCTGCGATAATATCCTCTGGAACCGCTATCCGCTTCCCTCCTACTATGGAGTAATTTTCCTGCAAATTCTGCAGGAATTCTAACGCCACGGCTTCATTTGATTCTTGCAGGCGGCTGAAGTAATTCAACCACCCTACGTTTTCCAGAATTTCGCGAGCAGCAGCGGAAACTGTCAGCTTGTGAGGTTCACTTCGGACCGTCTTTCCGCCCATGATTCTTCTCAGAAATGAAACAGCAACTGCTTGCGGTGTTTGCGACGCAGAGAGGATGATCACCGAGCATGCAACTAAAAAAAAATAAAAAATATCGTGGATGGCAATTTCCGTAGAATGGAAGCATCATACCGTTAAACCATGTCATTCCTCCGTACATTGTCTCGCCTGAATGGTGTGCAGCCACGTAATCATGGAGTAATGAGATTACCTTCCCCCCCGCGATCTGATAGGCTGTCCCCAGCCGTCAAAGAGAGGAGAAGCAGCCAGTCGGAGGTCCAATCATAAAGTGCAGCATATGAAATTATGCCATGTTTTAGAAAAACAACGAAATGCCAAAACCGAGGCAAAAAGGTAGATCGCGTTTTGCATAAGAGCCTGCGTGATATAATGAGGAGCTAGGGGATGGGACGTCTGTCAAGCGTACGAAGTCTCCAGTGGTCATTGTCAGTTCCGTTGCCATGATTGGTGGTAATAAATATTCATGCGATATATACATCGGGTGTGACATATGATCTTTGCAAAGGATAAGAGACAGAAAAATTTTAATATCATACCTGTTGGTGTAATTATTACGACTTCTATGCCATTAACAGAGCTCTGCTGCCAGCAGGTGTTCATAACCTTGGCAGAGTTGTTTATTTCACCCTCCGGAACCATGATCCTTTGTGTATATTCTGAAGAGTGCTTTGTCAAAATGCAGGTCATTATGCTGGCTTGGTGACCAGATAGCCATAATGCCATTCACAAGGTAGGCGCGAAACGTGGTCAGGCCGGCTCGCGATGAGACCTCCTGTTCCAAGGTTTGCTCGTTAATTTACCTTCAGACCATATCCCTGGTGTGGTGGCCGTTATGGGAATGCCACTTCGCTTCCACCCTTATGATCATGGTAGGCCGGCTCTGAATGAGACCCCCTATCCTGCATTTGACAATTTTCATATTTTGTTTTTGTTTTCTTTTGCAGAGCACCTCTCTTGTTTATTTTCACATAAGGGTGGTTCCGCACTCCTTAAGAGCGGGGAATGGTGGAAGAAGTATTACGATCCCAACAGATAGATATAAATAGTTCGTTATTACTCCTCAGTAATGATCAAAAAAAAGATTTTTAGGGGAATCATCATGATAAAGATCACCAATGACAATGGTACCGGTAAATGACAATGACAGCGAAGATGAAAAGTTCACGTCCCTCCTCTTGTCCTCTTATACATACTGGCTTCATAGTGATAGCGATTTATGATGTGCTGATTTTGGTATATCATGGCTTATGTTCACCGCATAAGTTCATTGTTGTATCTACAAGATTGAGGAGAACATAGGGCAGAGCATCCTCCATAAGGGAAAAAATATGGCGATGGCATTTCTGAGAGAAGAATTCTTTCGTAGGATACCATTTCTTTGAGAGGAACAACGGAAAATCGCAAATGCTGTTCCTTTTAAGAAAGGAACAACAAAGACACTCAAATATTGTTCCTTTTGAAAAGGAACAATAGACACACTCAAGTGTTGTTCCTTTTCGCAAAGGAACAGCAGGAACACACAAGTGTTGTTCCTTTTCGGAAAGGAACAGCAGAAACACACAAGTGTTGTTCCTTTTCACAAAGGAACAACAAAAACATGCAAGTGCTGTTCCTTTTCGCAAAGGAACAGCAAAAACACAAGTGTTGTTCCTTTTCGCAAAGGAACAGCAAAAAAACACAAGTGATGTTCCTTTTCGCAAAGGAACAGCAAAAAACACACAAGTGTTGTTCCTTTTCGCAAAGGAACAACCAAGAGCACACAAGTGTTGTTCCTTTTCGCAAAGGAACAGCAAAAAACACAATTGTTGTTCCTTTTCGCAAAGGAACAGCAAAAACACAAGTGTTGTTCCTTTTCGCAAAGGAACAGCAAAAACACAAGTGCTATTCCTTTTCGCAAAGGAACAGCAAAAACACAAGTGCTGTTCCTTTTCACAAAGGAACAACAAAAACACAAGTGCTGTTCCTTTTCGCAAAGGAACAGCAAAAAACACAAGTGTTGTTCCTTTTCGCAAAGGAAAAACAAAAAACACAAGTGTTGTTCCTTTTCACAAAGGAACAGCAAAAAAACACAAGCGCTGTTCCTTTTCGCAAAGGAACAGAAAAAAGCACAAGTGCTGTTCCTTTTTGCAAAGGAACAACAAAAAACACAAGTGTTGTTCCTTTTCGCAAAGGAACAGCAAAAAACGCAAGTGCTGTTCCTTTTCGCAAAGGAACAGCAAAAAGCACAAGTGCTGTTCCTTTTCGCAAAGGAACAGCAAAAACACAAGTGTTGTTCCTTTTCGCAAAGGAACAACAAAAAACACAAGTGTTGTTCCTTTTCGCAAAGGAACAGCAAAACACTTGGAGTAAAAAAAAAAATCAAGGAAACATATATACAAGCTATTATGTACAAGTTATAAAATGAATTTCTTAAGCTATAGGTGAGGAAGATTTCACTTCCTCTCCTAAGATTTCCATATCAGTATCTTGTCGCAGCTGTTGACAGAAGGATTCCCGAGTGAGTGGCTTTCGATAAAGGCGAACTCGGTAGCCATTTACTTTGAATGCATATCCAGAACCGTCAATTGTGATCAGGGTAAGGGTCCCATTGTCATGTACCTTCTGGATTTCGTATGGTCCTAACCATCGAGTCTGGAGTTTCCCCGAGAAGTCCTGAAATCGAGAGTCATATAACAGAGCCCAGTCTCCTTCATGAAAGACTTTATTCTTGATAAGTGCATCATGCCATTTAGCTCGCTGTTGTTGAATTAATGCTGTATTTTCTAATTCAGAGAGCCTGATTTTGTCCAATTCATTAATCTGCTGTAATTGATTGATTTGTGCCTCACTCAGATCTAGGCCGACTTCCTGTGCAGTTCGTAGCGTTCGGATTTCGAATTCTATGGGGAAAATTGGCTGCTTTCCAAACACTAATTGATAAGGTGAATAGCCTGTAGTACTTCTCCATGTGGTTCTGTAAGCCCACAGTGCCTCAGGTAGTCGAGCGGCGCAATCTCGCCTGTGTGATGCAATGGTCTTTGTTAAAATTGATTCTATTACCTTATTACTACTTTCTACTTGCCCATTTGCCTGCGAATGGTATGGGGTAGTGATCCTATGTTGGACGTGATAATTGTTAAGTGTTGCAGATAATTTATTTCCAACAAATTGTGGTCCACCATCAGTGATTAGTTCTCTCGGAAGTCCATAACGTACAAAAAAATGGAACAAGAATTGTATCACAGAGTCTTCTGTAGCCCTAGGTAATGATTCGGCCTCGACCCATTTAGTAACATAGTCTGTTGCCACCAGAATGTATGTCCTCTGATTTGATGATGGATTGATGGGCCCAACGAAGTCCAGAGCCCATCGTTCAAATGGCTCAATGACCAACTGTGGTCTCAGAGGCATTTCATCGGCTTGGCCAGGTCTTCCTGCTCACTGGCAGCTGTCACAGGCTTGTGCAAATTTTTTCGCATCCTTGAAAATTGTAGGCCAATAGTATCCTGTCTGCAATACTTTATGTGCTGTTCTTTTTTCAGCGAAATGTCCCCCGCATGGCCCGTCGTGGCAAGCTTTTAGAATGTTGAATATTTCGTCTTCTCGAATACACCTTCTGATTTGCATGTCTGCCCCTGTATGGAACAAATGGCCTCCAATCCACGAAAATCGAGTGCTCTTCTGAACAATTTGCTTGCGTTCCTGAGGGGTTAAGTGTTTTGGTAGCTTACCGACTGCAAGGTAATTAGTGACATCAGCATACCAGGGTGTTCGAACAGCAACATCAAACAGGTGCTCGTTAGGAAATTGATCTTCCACTGTTGCTGTTTCAATTGCTTTCGGTATTTGTGAGAGGAAATCAGCTACAGGGTTCTCCTTGCCAGGTCGATCCTTGATTGTGATGTCGAACTTAGCCAGGAATTCCTTTTCAGTAACAGTATAATTGAGTTCGGCAGAGGATAAATTTTTGCTGATATAGTAGATAGCGTATGGTCTCTTATCCTCTTCTTGCTATAGGACTGCACCAATTGTTGTGTCTGAGGCATCAGGTGAGATTTGAAATGGCAAATTCCAGTTGGGTCCTCGAAGGACTGGGGCTATTAATAGCAGCTTCTTCAATTCCTTAAAAGCCTGGTCGTATTTTTCTGTCCACAAGAAATCAACATTGCCAGTTAAAGCATATAGAGGTGCAACAATACATGAGTAATGTTCTATAAATCGTCTCTAATACCCAGAAAAGCCAAGAAAACTGCGTACCTCTATTTGAGTAGTGGGGGTAGGAATAAGCAAAAGAATCTGAATTTTAGCTAGGTCTACCTGGATGCCGGCTGCTGAGATATAGTGCCCTAGAATGAGCCCTTCTGTCATCATCATGTTACACTTTTCGTGACTCAGACAAAGTCTGGTAGCGTTACAACGTTGTAGGACTTTTTCCAGGGTATCTAGAGCTGGGTCAAAATCATCTCCATATGGTGTAAAATCGTCCATATACACTTCAAGTCCATCATTTATTAGATCTACGAAGATACTAAGGACAACCCTTTGGAATGTAGTAGGGGCATTACATAGGCCGAAGGGCAAAACGCGATAGGCAAACGTTCCCCAAGGGAAAGTAAAGGTAGTTTTATCCTGGTCTTCAGGGGCAATTTGGATTTGGTTATATCCGCTGAAGCCGTCCAGGAAAGAAAAGAATTTCTTTCCTGCCAAAGTGTCCAATACTTGATCTATAAACGGGAGAGGGAAGTGATCCTTCTGTGTGGCTTTATTTAACTCCCTGTAATCTACGCAAATCCTCCATTTTCTGTTTTTCTTGGGTACCACCACCAGGGGAGAGACCCACTTACTGTCGGAGATGGGATAAATAAAATTAACATCTAGAAGTTTCTGAAGTTCGGCTTTTACTACCTCTTTTAGATTGGGGTTAAGTCTTCTTTGCGGCTGACGAACAGGTTTTGCATCTTTTTCTATGTAGATGTGGTGGGTGCATAATTGGGGATCGATCCCTTTTATGTCAGGGTATTCCCACGCAAATGCTCCTTGATATTTTCGTAACAGATTTACAAGTTTTTCTTCTTGGTCTGGTGTAAGGTTGGCGTTGATATTTAGGGCCTTACCAGGTTCAATTTCCACTACTTTACTATTGGCAACAACAGTCACTGGTATTGTTTGGTCATGTGCGTCTTTCAAAGGGTCTTCCTCTAGCTCACTATCAAATGCTGCCTCTATCATAAAAACTGTGTGTGAGATCTAGATTCGGTTTGACTAATGAAGTTATTGATGGCATCGTCTTCTATTTGATCTTTAAAATCTAAAGCCTTCTGTACAGTCAATGGGGCTCTGATATTGTTAGTAATGTATGACACAGGATACTGATTGGTTTTGATCATTGGCAGGCTTGGCTGTGCTGGAGGATATAGAACTAGATTTTTAACGTCTGGCCCTTTAGTTATAGTCATGTTTCCCTGTCGGCAAGCAATGTAGGCATCGACAGTAGCAAGCCAAGGTCTTCCTAATATTAGCGGATGTCCATCCAGTCGGGTTTTTGGATTAATTATCAGGAAATCAGTTGGATATTCCCAGGAGTCTACAGAAACCATGACATCGTATAGAGTGCCTTCTGGTCGAACTACAGATCGATCTGCCAATTCTAGCAAAGTAGAAGTAGGTTCTACTGATGTGATGCCAAGCTTTTGGCAGGTAGAGGTTGTCAAAATATTGATTGCAGCTCCTAGATCAACTAAAGCGTTAGTCAGGGTTTGGCCATAGATTTGGACAGTCACAATTGGATTTCCGGGATCTTCGTATTTGATAGGTGTCTCTTTTCCCGATAATAAGTCAGATAAGGTGCTGACTACTTGGACTCTTGGGTTAGTGGTTGTATTCCTCCTTGATTTTTTTATGCACAGTTCTTTTATAGTTTTTGCGTATATAGGAATATCTTGAATGGCCTGGAGGAATGGAATTTTTATGTACAGGTTTTGTAACTCTCCCAGAATGTCAAAGTCTGGATGTTGTATTGGTCGTGGTATGACTAATCGTTCCGGGAAAGGGGGAGAGGATGTATTTGTTTGTTGATGGGTTTGTTCCTTATTTACACCCTCTTGTTGTGGTGGTTGTTCTATTGGTAACTGATCTTCAATGTGAACTGTTTTGTCTCCCTCTGTTTCTATGATACGTCCAGATCGTAACTGAAGGTCATTGCACTCCCTTAAGTCAAGTCCAGTTTCTGATGTTTCTATAATTTGGAGGGATTGGACTGGTCTATTATTAGGATTGGGATTGGGTTGGGCTGGGAGTTGCGGCCTTAGATTAGACTAGGGGTTTTGTTGTAAGGCTGGCAGAGTCGGTTGAGGGAGTGGAATAGTTCCTGTTGACTGATATGTCGATCTTGGCCAATTCGTCTGCCAGGGTGAACCTTGTGAAGTAGGGGGAATCCATTGCGGAGGGTATGAGTTATTCTGCCAATATGGTGGAGTGTAAGGAAAATTTGGCCATTCGAATTGGCTTGTCTGATTCATCCATGGATTTGGAGAAGGAAACGGCTGTGATGACCAATTCGGGACTGGGGGTGTAGATTGGTTTTGCCACATACCATATTGCTGAGCATTATACTGTGGAGGCTGGAAAGAAGAAGTTGGGTCCGAAAACATACCAGATTGCCTCGGTTGCCATTGGCGACATTGGTTAACAAAGTATGCTGGTTCTGATTCTTCTTCTGCTTCCTTGTATACAGCCTTCAATCCAGGAAGTGAGAGGCAGCTCTCAGTAAGGTGGTCTTTCGTACAGATAGCACATGCTTGAACTGTATCTAGCGGACATTCCTTGTGGCTGTGTTTTCTTCTGCATCGGGGGCATAAAATTGCCAGATTTTGCTCCGCCTCCATTTGCTTTTGTTTAGCCTGCACAATATCAAGCTGAGTAGTTAATATCCCCAGAATATCAGTTTTAAAATTTTCTAATAGATTCCCTAGTTCTACACGTGTTACCCCTTCTGTTGATATTTTGTTGTCTTTAACAAACCTATCATATTCTGTTGATTTTATCCTTGTGCTGCCTCTTGAACTCCTGATGCATAAATTAATGATATCAGCAAAATTCTCTTAGTAAATATCCCCTTTTCCCATGATATTCAATGTTTCAATCCACTGCTCTTTCATTCCTCTAATCAATGTAGTTTTTAACACATTATCGGGCAGAGGTAATGATGCATAGGGAGATCTCTGTAAATTATACTGGAAACGTTCTAAGTATTCTTCCGAAGTTTCATTTGGTCTGGCCGTCATTTGGAAAATTTCATCTTTTAGCTCTCTCGATCTACAATAATCCTGATATTTTTTAAGAAAGGATTCTTTCATTTGCTCCCAGTTGTTTATGACTCCACCACCTAAACCCATGAACCATCTCAGAGCTGCTCCTTTTAAAGAGGAGGGGAACAGCTTTAATTTTTGGGGGTCAGTGGTGTAATCGTACCCTCTACATAGCACATCGAATTCAAATAAAAATGCATCGGGGTCTTCTGATGTAAGTCCATGAAACGTCGGGATGTGTTGAAGAGGTATTGGTTTCATGGGTGCATTTGCGGCAGAATCTACTATAGGATATTGCAATGTAGAAGTTTGAGCATTTGGCTGATTCTGCGCCATTGGATCAAATATGTGCCAATATCCTTCCGGAATTTCTAGGAGGGTATTCCTAGGTTGAGAAGGGACGGCCTTGGCAGGAACTGTTTTAATGATACTTCCCTTATCTGGGATCTCTGTCTGAGGGAATGGGGTGCCTTCAAGGTTAATTTTGGCCGCGCTTCCCCTGTCTAGGCTGTTTAACAATTGGATTATCCTAGAAGGAGACCTTGGTTCCTCTATTTCCCCTGTTTCCCCTTCTCCTCCACAAAGATTACTTAAATTCCTTTCTTGCAGCCATTCTGACACAGAATTTTCAATTTCTTGGAAGTCCTGTTCATCCGTCCGACTATGCACCTCAGCGTAGGCTCTAGATGGTGATGTTGTAGCCTGAAGGGAACTAGTAGGCTGCTTAGAATGAGTCTTTCTGAGGCCTACTGACGGCTGAGATTCGGTTTTCTTATAGATTTCGTCTATGAAGGTTGTTCGGCCAAGGGTCACCGGTCCTTTGGCTTTTTCAGGTTTGACTGGAGGTTTGATATTCTTTTCTAGCTTTCTCTGCTTAGTCATGCACTCTAAAAACTACTAAATCCTATTCAACCAGCAATTCTGCTAAGAGAGCGGACGGTGGAGCAGGGCTTTTACATGCTCCATACGCAGGTTCTTACCTTCCGTTTTTAAAATCCAACTCCCCCCCAGCAGCTTTGCGCACTACTCTGTAAAGGGCAAATGGCTATACTCCTTCCCCGGCAATGGCACCAAAATGTAGAGCTGCAACTAGGGTCTCTCACACCGCTAATTATTCCACATTAATAAGTCAATCCGGGAACGTTTTGTTATTGCAAGAAGTAGCTCAATCAGAGGCTATTTGTCCGAGTAATGCTTAGTAGTACAGGGTTGAGAAGATCAAAGGAAAACAGATGCTAAGCTGTAACTAAACTAACTTAAAAGATGGAGTCACACAAAACAGTTGATCAGTCAAGGGTACAGAAACAATATCCCATCCCTTTAGAAACTGATTAAAGAAGGGAAATTAGAGCATGGACTTATAGGTCTGGGAGCTAAGCAGCGTCTTGCTGAGGCTCACTACAGCCTTAGGCCTTCTCTCACACCAAAGCAACAAAGGCAGGTAAATAAATCAGCGGAAAGTAAAATGGAACAGCGAAATGGAAATGGGACAGCAATAAATGGACCAGCAATAAAATGGAACAGCAGTAATCAAATGGAACAGCAATAATCACATGGAACAGCAGTAATCAAATGGAACAGCAATAATCAAATGGAACAACAATAATCAAATGGAACAACAACCCTTAATGATTTACGAAACAACAACCATCACCCGTATATACATGTTCTACATTAATATAGAAATCTGAGAGTATTGAATGATACAACTATGTTTCTAAACAGAATGACGCTACTCTCAAATCCCACGAATATTGTTTAACATAAATCCAATGACAGTAACATTCATACCAGTACTCTATTACAGAAATGACTGAATAAAGATACAATCCGACCCTGTGTAAATCCAATTATACAATGCAGAATCTTTACATAGAGAAATCATTCATTCGTTAAACGTAACACAGCATAGCGTATCATATAAAGAATTCATCAGACTGCTAAGCAATAAAGATAAACAAACCACACACAAATCACCATATAATGATACAAAAGCAAGTGTCCTTCGGAGCCGGGCCCTTAGCTGCCAATGGTACACTGCCTTAAATTACTCCAGACGCAGAGATGGAATAAACACCAAGTCTTTTATATTAATTACATCCACAAAAATATAACAAAATCAGGTCTCAATGAGACTCAATGATTAAAGTTTGTTCTGGAACTGTAAAATTACAAAAACAATCCTCCTCTTGCTTAATGATGTTGTGCCATTATATAACAGAAATGACGGAGATATCTAGATAATCAGAGATAAGTAAAGCAGCGATCGATCCTGAGGGATTCGCTAATCGTTCAATCTTTCCTGCGTTTGCTGAGCCGGTATCCCGCATTATTTTCCTGGACTGTTCAATTCCGATTTTGCTTGATCGTGTCTGCATCCGGTTCCCTACTGGAGGAACAGCAGTTATTTTTCCTCTGCTTCTCGCTTTTGGGCGGGAACTCCTTGCTCGCATATCTTCCTGCATAGAAAACGTCAATTATTAGCACTTGAGTTTCTTTTGTCTATTTTTGCACATTTTATCAGAATCCTTTTTCTTCTTCGAATTCCTCATGCAGAAAAGGTTACAATTATTATTGAAAAACCACTAGATTGCTAGTCAAAAGCATACCTTCCAGGTGCTCCACACCTTGGAAGGGAGTACCTATTCTCGGGGTTTTTTTTTTCCAACACCTCATAATCAATGGAAATTTTCCAAGTCTCACCCTTGTTATACACAATTATGATTGGTGATAGACATGGTGAGTTACGTGGTCCAATAACACTCTACTCTAGTAGTTATCACCATTGCTTCTTCATCTCATTTTCCTCTATTATGGACTACCTATACAGCCCAATGTTTGGCAATAAAGAGTGTTGCAATATTTGCATCTCATTCTCTACTCCCTCTCAAGTGATGTCCCTTTTGGCTCCTAGAATGCTCCCATGTTACATGCACATCTATAAACTCTTCTAGTTTTTTTCTATATCCTTAGTACACCCATCAAGATATTCCTTTCCTCTCATTAACTCCTTTATAGGATATTTTTGTCTTAAAAACATTAAAACATAATTTCTAGAACTGATGAGTTTATTTTCATTGTTGGTACTTACAGTACAAGGAAAATACCTTCTAGTGGAGGTTATAATAGAGGTTTTTAGTGTTATAAAGTTGGAAAATTTTGTCAAAAAAACCTCTGTTACAACATATATTTGGATAACAAATGTTTTAGTAGAGTTGATAATGGAACATTGTCACAACTAAAAAATTTAGGTGGTCAAAGGTTTTAGCATTCATTTTCTTAATCGTGTGCTTAGTAGACAAATGGGATTGTTGTACGACTAATATAAAAGCATTGATGCTGTAAATTTAAATAAAACCACTAGGATTGGAAACATGCATATGAAGCATCATTATGTTAAATTTATAAACACACCAATTCTTTAATAATAATAATTCATCAACTCGTATAATATATAATACCATGCACCGGGGCATTGAATACAAACAACACTGGTGCCTAAAAAGTATACAACCCTGGTGTTTATGTCTTTTAAAAATTACCAAGCAATAATTCTTAGGAAGGGAATGAGGGCAAGTAAAAAAATATTCCAACCCCAGTGCTTTTATCTTCTGCAACGCACTAGGTAGTGATGCATAACAATGCACCAATGTTGATGAGTTGTATAAACAACACCAATGTTTTAAAAATATATCACTCGAGTGCTTATGTGCTTGGAAAATCATTGGTTCCATACTTTTCACAAAAGGCACTGGAGCAAGAAAAAAAATATTGCAGTACTCGTGATTTTACATAATCTAATGCACTAGTGAATTAAATTTAATGATGCACCGATGTGTTAAATGAAAAATAACATCGATGCATGAAATGTACATATTCTTGGTGTGTATTTATTTTAGAAACAAACTTGGATACCATTTTTTATTATTATAAATCTCGTTATTGAAAAACTCGGATTCAGAGTAGTGCATATTAATTTACGATGTCGTCGTATCCATTTTCTCTTTTTAGAAACATCGACATGTAACAGTGCAATTATTTTTATTTTTTAAATATGTTATTCATCGAAAAATTGACATATATATTATAATAGTATTCATATAAATTAAATTTTGATTAGTGCATTTGCATATCATTTTTGGTTTAGTTGGTTATATCATTAGATTTTATGTATTTTTTTTTATAATATTTAATGATCCATATATTCAATCAGTGGAGTAAAATTTCACAGAGACATTGGACAACGAAATAGAATAAATTAAAATGTATTTTATTATATATGAATAAGAGGCTCTTTGTCATACAAAATGGGATAGTTATTTGTAACCCTTTGTCTTTTAGTTGGGACACTACATCCATTACATTAAACAAAATGTCTCATTTTCATAGAGAATTATTTTAAAAAATATAGCATCTTGCATTGATATCCAAATAGATCATGATTCTTCTATAAAACTACTATCAGTGCTCGAGCTATTTCCATTACTTGTGTTATTTGGACGAATGTTTTGTTGATTGCATCAATTGTTTCGTCTTCTTCAAGTTCCATCGGCAAACATAAAAGTAAAGTGTAGTGAGTGTATCTACATTAGTGAGAATAATGAAAATTGAAATAAATAATATACAAAAATCTAAATCAAATAGTAGTGTACCATAGCAAGAAGTGATTCCTGAATTGTGCACATGCTTTCAAAACCAAATCTAATGCCTTGTTTCAACAACTCTTCTATTGGCGTAGTTCCATACTTTGTTTCCTACAAGTTTTATAACCCACATTAAATCATAGATTTAATATAAAGGATTTTTTTGTTATATTAATTATAAAATCAGACAAGTAAAAAATCATAGAAACTTACAAATTCCATAATTAATTTATGATATGCCAACATATACTCACAACCAATATTTAATCCAATGTCAATCAATTCTTCTGATGAATCGTCTTTGTATGTTAGCACCTTGGTCAAAATTTATGCAAGAACGAAATAAAATACAAATATGAAGAAAACCACAAACATATAGTGAAATCAAAACTTAATTTCATTAATAACAAATTACTAAAAATTGTTTACATGAATAATGGAAATAATGTAGCTCAGGTGATCATAGCTGATCTATGAGAAGATATGTGGAACTACATTCCTTTTAAACTGTGTTACATTGAGGCTCAAAGGTTTCTTATTGAGAAAAAATGGAAAACCATAAACATCCAAAAACCTATCCCTGGTAGGTGAAGCACCAAAAACTATGGGCCCTGTTGGGGTAAATTGGCACATCAACTTCGTGGGGTTGTAACTTTGGCATATGATGTTTTTTATACATGTTATACCTCATTAGAAATATCTATCTAAGGAATACAACTTCTAACTGAAAACCCATACCAGTGGCTATGGGTTTTCCCATTTTCCAAGAAACATTGTTTAGGGCCTCAAAACGGCTCCAGAAGTTTAAGACCTGAAAAACTACCAAAAAAGGTAAATTATGCTACAATTAAAGAAACTAAAAGAAACAATTGTGGGGGTCCAAGTGAAATAGGCACGTGGACACCAATATCCACCTAGATTAGTCCTTCCCCCTTAGGGAATAATGTTCACCATTGGGTTGAATGCCTCGATGATAGGGGGGAACTTCTACTGAACTTGGTCCCTAGTAAGCCACTTGCCTTAGTGCAGGAGTTGGCCAGCTTTGACAACATGATATAGTTGGATCTTATGTTGAAAAGTCTTCTTGATATACATGTCCATGATTTGATTAACTTTGTCGTATTCCATGGAGTTTGGTTTTAGATTTTTTGGTGTGACCTGTTCCACAATCTCCGATATTTATTATAATGGTGGAAATTATAGCCGAAGGTGGTCTACATTGAACACTAGGTGCAAGCCAAGGCATGGTGGAATTTTGAGCTCAAAATAATTGTCTGACAAAACCTTGGTGATGATGTAAGACCCATATCAGAGTGGTTTGAGCTTCTCACTGGCTCCGATAAGATGATATTTCTAAAAATACAACCAAACTTTGCTGCCCAGCTGAAATTTATGTGATACTCCATGTTGATCATGTGGCTACTTCTATTCGGCATTATACATCTCGAAGATGTCATGAACCTGCTAATAGATGTGCTGGATGAGTTCAATAAACTTCGTTGCTTTATGAGGCTTAGATTGTACATGTGTGGATTATGTCTATGTAGTCGCATGAGACATGGAAACATTAGTCAAGCACAATGGTTGAAATCCAAAACCCACTTGAAAGGGACTACGACCATTTGAGATATGAAGAGATCTATTATAATTGTGATGTTCATAGGGAAGGCTCTCATCCTAGGTTTGTGGATGCTTGGAGTTGTACATGCGCAATATGTATAGTATAATCCAATTTATGACTTCTATCTAGCCATCAATCTAGGGATGGAATGCAGTCGACTTGGTGAGATTGGTGTCCAATAGTGTCCAGAGTCTCAACCATAATGTGCTAAGGAAACTTCTATATCGATCAAATATAATGGTCTTAGGGATCCCAGAATGTACCCACAATCATTCCAAAAATATTTTGGTAGTATCCTCTGCTATTATATTCTTCTTGTAGGCTACAAATATATCCATCTTAGAAAATGTGTCCATCACCACAAATAAATAGTTATTACCATGCTTGGTAAAAAGGAAGTAAAAAAGGTAGCCCATGTGGATGGATTCTCATGGGTGGTTGGGAGCAGGCAGAGGAGTGTGCAGGCCTTGCATCTTTATGGTTGGATTGACGATGGCAAAGGAAGTGTAGGATTTGATATATTTTGAGACATCTTGTTAGATTTATGGCCAATAAAAGTACTTATGGGGTATGACTATAGTGTTCTCCACACCAAAGTGTCTTGTGACCTTACTATAGTGTGCCTCCTAAATCATCTTGGCACACTTGCTTCAAGGAATAGAAAGGTGGATCAAGTGGCATAATAATGTAAACTAGAGGTAGAAATTGGAAGCATGCTTTCTGTCGACTAGAATCTAGTATGCGGTGGCGAACACTGGATCATTTTTATACATCTTTAGCCATCCATAGGTCTCGTGGCCACAAGAGTTGAGAATAGTATTTAGTGCTACAACTGGGGGTCGAATGACGCAATATGAAATATGATTGGTGCTTCCCTCTTTATAGTTAATTTTCAAGAAGAATTGTTGCATATATGTAGACCACTTTGTATGGTGATCGTTCTACAATGTCCCTTATGTTGGTATAAACTAAAGAGGTTGGTGATCGGTGTAGATTTCCTACCCCATAATATAATGCTTCCACTGCTAGCACACTTTCATAATAGAATACGTCTATTTATCATAGGTGGGGTGCTTCTAAATTGTATCGGAAAGTGTATCACTATGATAGGCAACTGGATACCCATGCTCAGTGAGCACTACACCAATAACATAGTTAGAGGTGTCTGTCTCAATTTAAAATGGTTGTTGAAGGTCTAGTAATATGAGTACAACTGTAGAGCAAAGGCAGTGATTTTGTTCAATGAACACCTTCTGTTGGGACTCAGACCAGGAAAACTTTCGTTTCTCTCCACCCTTGATAATATGAATCAAATACCATGTGATATGGAAGAGTCCCAACACGAACCTCCAATAAATAAATTTCAAGGACCAAAAAGTTGTAAAGGTCTATTAAAGTGGTTGGGTTTGACCAATCCAAAATGACTTGGATCTTAGCTAAATCCACATGCAAACCTTTCCCATCTATGAGGTATCTCAAATAATGGACATGACTCATGCCAAAGGTGCATTTATCTAATTTGGCACACAGTTTGTGTTGTCATGACGTCTGAAGGACCTGCCAATTGTGTTGCAGGTGCTCCTCCCAACTCTTTTGAAGATGAGGATGTTTTCAAGATAAACAACCATGAGCGAGTTGGTGAAGGGCCACAAGATGTCATCCATCAACTTCATAAAATTAGCAGGGGAATTTGTCAACTCGAATGGCCAAGCTTGGATTTGAAGTAGGTCTTTCATACATCTGTGGCTATATTGGACCCTCCTGATATTCATACTTCATATTGATCTTGTTGAAATACTTGGCCCCCTTGACCAGGTCCAGGGGGTCATCAATTCATGGGATTGGATACTTGTTCCTAACCGTGATTTGTTTTAGTGATTGATAATCAATGTAGAGCCTCCAGGTCCCATCCTTCTTCTGTACAAGTACAACTGGGCTCCCACAAGGTGCGTAACTTTTTCAAATATGCCCTTTTTGTATAAAGTCCTAGAGCTTCTGCTTGATCACATTATTTTTGAGAATGGAGCGGTGGTATATATGTCCATTGGGTAGTGGTTCTCTGGGAGTTAGATCGATCAAATTCTTGACCTGACAGTGCAAGGGTACCCCTATGGGTGATGATAAGATGTCCCTGTATTCTTCCATGACCTTATCAACTTTATTTTTCTTTATGGAGGAACCCTTCCCAAGAGCCATTGAGGTAGCCATGATATTCCCATTACTTTGAGATCAAGTCAGAAAGAAAACAAATTTCTCGGTCTAGGACATGATCTTAGTACATTATTTAACAGATATCAAAGATATGATGGTATGTAGATATCAAAGGTATGATGGTATGTAGGGCTACCTCTGATATCGTGTATAACTTATTTTTCAAAGTAATAATAACAGTGTGAGGCCTAGACGCATACACAACATGACACTTTCACAAGTATGGTTGGCATAATAATACATCAGAAACTTCAAGAGGAGTAGTATCACACACTACCTCATCCATGAAGGGATTGATATTGTAGGGAAGGTGACACTATTGGCTAACACAGAGATCTCGTCCTTGGTGAAGCCACCCGGTGGTGTACGACTATGAGTCTACTCTGGTTGATAGGCCCAATCATTTCATGACCTCTACTGAAATTTGGTTGTTTTATCTTGCGATGTCAACAATGAACTGAAAGGGAGAATCCTTCACCCACATTTGTGAGTGGAAGAGACACTCCCCCTCCTCTAGATATTTGCGATCAATCTTTTGTACCTCTGTAATGGCAATGGTGGCATTGAGATCCACATCAATAATATGTTTCCTTTTGTCATTCCCCTTGTTGGGTTTTGACTCAAAGTCAGAACATTCATCTAACTCTGAAGAATTTAGCTCGACCACCAGTGACTACTTGGATCAACACTCACTTGTGTTGTGAGTGGGGCTCTTATGGAACTCACACCAATTTCCTGTATCCTTCTTTATTTTTGTTGTGTTTCTCTTTGCATGTGGCGCTGGTGAGTTTTCCTGGGACATCCCTCCTTGGATTTGTCCTTTATTCAGTGGTTTTGGGGCGCCTTTCCATTTATTTGGATTTTTAGAATCAAAGTCTCAATTATTCTATTTAAACGTTTTCTCAATCTTGATAGCATATTGATAGGAAATACTAAGCGAGGATATTTCTAGGAAGTCCATATCACCCTGGATGTATTTGTGTAGATAGTCGTAGTACTTGAGTACGAGATGTAACTCAGAATATTTGGTACCCAAATTCCTACGAAGGGTATGAGAAATGTTTCTGAGCTTTGGCATGTCTTGGTCCCTTCCTTGCTACAATGTGATCCACTTTATGTATTTTTCTTCAAAACTCCCGAGAGGTCAATATTGTTCCTTGATGGCGTCTCGAAAAAAATCCAAGTGGTGTGGCTGAAAGGAGTGAGGGTTATCTCTTCTCCCTTCACTCGCAATAGGTTTCCCACCAATCCTTGACATGGGGGGAAGCTTTGAGGAGTACCAGAGTAATATTTTCCCTATTGGAAAAATCATGAACTGAAAAATATCATTGTAAAAGATTTAACCTTTTATCTATGGCATCTACATCTATTTGACCTTCAAATATAGGGATGTCATAGTCCACTTGCACCTTAAAGGGGGCGATGCCTCTGAGGTGACTGCTAAATGAATATGTGTAGCCTGTTGTCATCCATCGAAGGATCTGGGAAAAGTTATCCATCATCTCACTCGTTTTCCACACAAGGGATTCTTCGAGTAGTAGTTTGATAGGATCTCCTCCTCCCTCATCTTTATTTTCTTCCCCCATGGGTGGCCATCAATGTCATTCATGACGGTCTTGCAAGGGTTCAACCGATTCAATTCCCAACTCCTTATACCACAACCTCATTGCCGACATGAATAGAAAAATTGAAAAGAGCAAACTGCTCTGTGGGAAAAAAATGAAATACATATAAGAATAACAACATAGGGATACAACAAAAAAAAATCCAATTCATTAATAGAAAATTATTAAAAAACCTAACCCTATGAGATGACCAGCTAAACTTTTATGGGCCTTCTTGGGATAAATTGGTACATCAAATTCCTGGGGTACTAACATTTCCATATGATCTTCGTTTGACAGATAGGATACCTCGTTAGAAAGATCTATCCGCGAACTACAACTTTCGACTGCAAAATCCTACTGCAAATTTAGAATATTTTGTTTTTAAAAAAAAACATCGTTTAGGGCCTCAAAACAGCTCTACAAGTTTATGTCCCAAAAAACTATGAAAAATAGTAAATTTTGCTACGATTAAGGAAACTGAAAGAAACAATAGTGGGGATCCAAGTGGAGTAGGCAAGTGGCCACCAATATCCACCTGGATCACACCTATTCGAAGATGTTCAAGTATGATCACTGTAAAACAACTTAAAATGTACAAACATCAAATCTTAAGTTGTTATAAGGAAATATTAACAATTACTTACAAACTTTGATATCATTCATTTTCTTCCTTGTCATCTTGTTTTATGTGCTTAATGAGTTCCATTTTGTTTTCTTTTCTGAAAGAAAATATTTGAAAATTAATATTTAATGCTAAATTATTTATTTCTATGTACCTAATGGAAAAAAATCAATGATTACATACATTTTAAGCATGTTGTTTTTTATATGGGTCCTCTTGTGATGCAATTATGTCCATTTCTTTGGCCATCTCCTTGTACACTTTTTTGGACATTCCTACTGGCATGTTTCATATTTTAGATCTATGATCCTTTAGGATTGTCATAATCTTCATGAAAAAGTAATATAATATTTCTCTTTTGATATATCAAAACTGAACATAAAAAATTGATATTAATAATTGAATGCTTTGTAGTAATATATACATATAATTCTAGAAAAGAATTACAATTAAGTATATTACTTTGTGAGTTATTTTTTTTGTTGTTGTATGTTTTTTCTATGCCATGTCTGATAGGTCTCATTGACCATTTCTCCATAAATTCTTCCTGTAATTTTAATATAGCTTGGTTCTTGGTATCATTGGATTTATTTTTGCATTATAAGAGAAAATTATGTTTATAAATTCTTTCCATTGTATCCTTCATAGTTTTGTAAGAGCTTTTCACCCTTTCATTAACCTCGAGCACCACTCTAGATAAGCTAAGGACCAATTCATCGAAATTTACATGATGCAGAATTTTTAGTTCCTTAGAACAACGTTCTTTCCCTTCGTTGTTGCTCCCCGTACAAAATTAAACATATGTGAATTAATAGATTGTTTGAAACATTTTATCTAATATTCTTGAGTATATTATTAATAAAAAATTAGAAAAAATAAAAAAATAAGAAATAAAAACTCATATTGAATAGTATTTTTTCATTCACTTGATTCATCCTTCTACAATTTTCCTATAGTGCTTTTACATTCTTCTGCACTTAGATCAGTAATAATATTATTGAGCTTCCTCATTTTTTGGCTCTGTATGACACACACTAGCCAATGCATATTAGTTAAACCTACATAGAGTTCAAACATATTAATTTTGTAAAGAACTTACAAAGAATATGCATTTTATGCTTTTTTGGATGTGTTGTCATTGCGTCGATTAGTATTTTGTTACTTCACAACTTCTCAAACATTTGTTTATCAATATACAACCTATAGCCTTAAATACATAAGGTATTAAATATATTTCATAATAAATCACATAATTTTTAACCAAAAAGAGGTTTCGTAACCAGTGCGGTTATGTGCCTAAATGCCATGATGCATTTAATTTAGAAAACACACCGGGGCGTTTAATGGTTTAGCATGGAGAACATTATTTTTTCTTTTGAATAAATCTGAACTAATATTGTGTTATATATAATGATAAAAGAACCAAAACATAAAAATCTAAACACAAGTTTTTTAGACTTAACATGTTATTTTGTAGAGGTGTGGATGCACTAATAAACATAAGTCTTTTTTTTAAATAATGAACATGGCCGACGGGGTTTTGATCTAATTCAATAAGTGGTCCTCGTTCTTTACATGTAAAATGCCTTATATATAGTAACACAAAGCCATTAAATACAAAATGCCTAAAATGAAGAATTCTACTTGTGAGATGGTAGAGGGAGTTAAACCCTAAGGTGAAATTTTGCAGTCACATAAGCAATAAGAAGCATGGGTTTAAAGTAAGTATTTAGTTTTTTTGTTTTAATCTAAATTTTGATTAAATCTAAATAGCAAGATTGTGAATTTTTTTATTACTAAAGTCAAAAGTAAAATTTTTACTAGATAAGGTTTTGATTTTGATTTTTAATTTTAATTAAATCTAATAGAAATTGTAATATTTTTTTATTAGAACCAATACTAAAATTTAAATTTTTTACTATGTCGGGGTTTGAGTGAATCATCATACCATTCAAATTCTAATCTTTTGAATTGTTCTATTGTTCCCAAGTATTATGTTGCTCCACAGTGCTCTGAGTATTTCTATCTTGCATATATCTCCTTTGAAGTTTTGGGGAAATAATGAAATATTGAATAATTTCTTAATATTTATAAGGTAGTATGAAATTAGATTTCGAAAAATGAATTATCACTCATCTCTAAATTTGATATAAATAAAATTATGTCGCATTTTTCTTCATTTTTTCAGAACATCAATGTGTTTGATATTAAAAAGCATTGGTTCGTTTAATAGTAACATGCACCCATTAACATAACTTATAGGTGCACTATTTTTTTTAACATACCGATATGGTATAAATCCTTTTTTATTTTTGAAATTTATGAAACCGATGTGATTACTATTTTAACACATCGGTGTCATTATATTTTAAATGCATTGCTACAGTTAGTTTTGCCAGTGCGCCGATATGCTTTAACAGTTATCTAAATTTTTATTTTCACATAAAATCGTATGTTCATCTCAAATTATCCTTTAGGATGCATCCCCATGAGTTGCAATAGTTCATATTATACATTTTCTACTTAAAGTCACCTTATTCTTGAAAAATGATCTGAAAACTATAATGAAATTCTGATTCTAGTTATATAGTTCTTGAATTTAATTTTAGGTATGCATACAAAAAATTATTACTGATTTTGCGAAAAATGCGGGGAGAAAATCTCATAATATCAAATGGCTAAATTTTAAAATTCCAATTTGTTCTAGATTGCTCAAAGTCCTTCGCGGAGTTCTCTCTTTCAATCTCTAGTAAGTTCAGATTTTATTTATATTTTTATTATCTAGTAGAATATATTTTTCTATCCATGTCAATATGAATAAAAATTTATCCAAATTTTTAGGATCTTCATTCATAACTGAGTTCATATGTAGAAAATATTCTACCAATTCAAAAATGTTGGAAGCTCTTATCAGGAGTAGCATACCACAAGTAGTTAGTACATGAAAATGGGAAACCACTTTACCCTACCAATTGTAACATGCCATCTTCCAGCTGCAATCCTGGGTCATCAAAGGTAATAATTGTTTTAGTATAATGTATTTTAAACAAACTAATTGCATTGTGCTTACTAATATCATTGATGTACTAATGTTAATTATTTTTTGAAATTAGGATTCTAGTGATAATGAGTCACACACCTACCATCTTTTATTGCATCCCACTACAATGTCAAATCAAGATAAGCTTGGATTAAGTGAAAATCTTGAAGAGGAAGCATACAAGGAAAGGTTGAATCAAGCAGATATGCAATTCCCGTTACATCTAGATTCGCCAATTAGGAATGAATACAACAATAGTAGTTCTTCATCACAAGTTGGCAATGGAAGAAATAAAATAGAGGTTGGTATGAATGATCACTTACGGGATACAATTGCCATGGAGGCAATGTTCTTAGACACATTCCAGAAAAATGAGTTAGGGGATGATACTCATATCACTGATACTTTTTTCGAAGACCTAAAATATGCTTCTACCACCCCTCTCTCTCGACTTGGTGGCTATTCAATGTCTACCCAACTCAGGACAACAATGTTATTGTATAACTTGAAAGAAACGTTTGGCATGTTGAATGCATGTTTCTCACCAATATTGATGTAATTGACCATGACCATGTCCATTATATTTTGAGAAATCTTATAACGTAATCAAAATTAAAATGGTTGATTTTGTAAATGTAAAATATTCATAGCGTACATTTATATTTCCCACCAACTTCAAGTTATTCAAAGATAAGATTATTTTCAATGATAATGTCTTACCCAATAGATGCTAAGAGGCAAAGAAGTTATTGAAAATATTGGGTGTTGAGTACATATCAAATCATGCATGTCTAAATGATTATAGCCTATATAGAGAAGAATATGCAGACAAAGAGATATTTCTTAACTGTGAGCATGAAAGGTACCATAAAGAAATGGTAAATCACATGGTCCTCCTCATAATATATTGAGGCAGAAGATGCCTATAATCCCAATTATTTGAAGGATATTTCGTTTCAAAGAATTAGATACGTTGCAGGAATGATATGCATTACATAGAAGTGAGTTGGTGGTTATGTGAATCCCAACATATTCAATAACCATGAAGAATATAGAAGATACATGGCCCAAAGAATTCAAGGATGAAGTACGAAGTCTACGACTCAGCGTAGCCATGGATGGCATCAACCCATATTCCCTCCAAAACACCAACTATTGTGCTTGTCCTATAGTAGTGATCAATAACAATATCCCCCCATGGTTGTCTGTGAAGAATGAACACCTTATATTGGGTCTCAGAGTCCATCATACAAGACAAGTGAAGAATATGGATGTTTAATTACAAACATTGGTAGAAGAATTGAAGGAATTATGGGAAGGGATATATGTATACGATGTAGTAAGACACATCACAACAGAGAGGAAATTTCCATGGTATAGCATATGTGCTTACAAGACACATGATTATAAAGGATTAGGAGTTTATGATGGTAAATTACATGTTTATTTATTTTTTTATATACGCAACAATAATGTTTTCATATAAATTTAATTCACTGCAACTGTTTTGATATTCGTGAGCACTAACATAGCCTCTATACAATAATTTCGCAAGTCTTGTAACAAAAGGGTATCATTAATGTAAATTTTGTGGACCTTTTCTGAAGGCTAGGTCATCCAAGTAACTACAAAAGCTAGTGCATGACTTCTCCAGGTTATTCCTCCCAGAGGAGCACCCTTACAGAAGATAAACATCTACTTTCAACGATAAACCAGAGAGAACCCAAAGGCCTGCAATAATGACACTAGTTGAATGGATTAGAGAATATGAGAGGGAGAAGGAGAATAAGATGTCAGAAATGTTAAATTCAAATGGGGACCATATGTTTGATGATCCATACCTTTTTCACACCTATGTTGAGAAATTTCCCATTAGAATGAAAAGGAAATTTGTCTTTTATGAGCTTTCGTATTGGGAGAATCTTAATATTACCCACTTACTTGATCTCGTGCATATATTATGATGAGTCTCATCAATAGGTACATCATAAGGGTCATAATTCCATCCTCCCGCTTTAGAGATATCCCTTTCCCACATTTATTTACAAATTTTATTATATTATGCTTAGTGAGAGGGCTAAAAAATGTTTTTCTATGTCATGTGGCCTAATATTGTTTAAATGGATGAAGATCATTTTTTAAATGATTTAAATGTAGGAGATCAAAGTATTTGTAAAGGAGATATTCTAGGAGGTTTTCCACCTCCTTATCTCCCTCAATCAGCCAAGATCACCACACTCACTCTCGTCAAGTCGAGGTCATTGGCAGCCAAGCAAGACAAGGTAATTTGTAGCCAAGCAAGTGAAATTAAAGTAGATCGAGATCCACCTTTCTATAGTTGTGGGAGACAAACATTCCTATTTTCTAGGGAGCTGCTAGTAGCTACCCTCTTTTATAAAAAAGCATGCAAATATCTCATTAGGATCCGAACTTTGTTTTCAGCTAGGAATCTATCAATCTCAAACACTTGATGATGTTATTTTTGACTCGTTATGTCATGTATTTGACATTGATGCAATGATAATGATAATTTTTTTATTGGTTAATCACGGAGTTACTTCCAGAGGGCTGAGGCTATTGGGTTTGGGCCCAACCTCAGTGTCTTAGGTCTCTATTATGTATTGTTATTTGTTTTTTATCCTAGAGTGCTTATTAGTTTTCTTCGTTTCATTAGAAAATCAGCCCTAAAAAATATTGTGATTGCAACCTTTATCTCATCTCTCCCATGTGAGCAAGAATGGAAGGATCTACAATCACAATCCAAAAATAATATGTTTATTATTTCTCAGAAGAAGGACTATGTTGTTCATCTTGTTTTGCATGTTCTTACTGTAGCTTAGTAGTTGATTTATTAACTAGATCAGAGTTTTTGGCATAGATTAGATGAAATTTAAATTCAACTCATTTTTTCCACTATTAGTTATTTCAATTTGTCAATGATAAAAGGGTATATGCACGTGATGTTGCAGGCTTGTTTGGATGTGTGGGTAGGGGGGCTTTCACCATCTCCATATTAGACTTCCTCACCCTCTTCGATCAATCCCAAATTCCATCTCCAAAGTTTTGTTCTTGAGATCTTTCGGTTAGATCATTGTGAGAAACTCTCATAGTGTAAAACAAGCCTTCCTAAGGCTTTGATCTTGGCTAGGGGTGTTTGCCACCTTTCATACATCTACCCCAACCTCCATCCACCTTACCATGCCTTGAACACATCATTCCTACCTCCTAAGCTTTCTCAACAACCTTCCCGTAGCATTATAGGGAACCTGTAGTAGCCTCTTGTAGCATACCTGTAGCATCTTGTTTCACCATTTGTTTTGACCTTTGATGCAATTTTTACTTAGTTTAGTAGTAGGTTTACTCCCAGCTATGACTCCATGATCAAGGGAAACACCTAGGCCACTCCAACCATCCATTTCCTTCACTGCCAAATAGAATAGCATCAATTTCTTTATCACAGATTTAGCACAAATTGAACATTGATTTATATTCAAGTGTGAGCTAGATAGATGACGCATGGAATGTTGAGTTATGATTTCATAGGTTAGTTTCCTATCTGCAAGTATATTTGGTAGCTAGATGGTTGATTGCAAGATAATGTAGTTCCCTTTCTACAAGTAGTGTAGCTCTTGACTTTTCATGAATTCATTCAATAACATTTACAAGCTTAGGTTTAAAAAGGATTTTCCTTTTTATCATTAGAGATATCTTTTGGATTGCACCTTCATTAGTTTGTTTCCTTCTAATTCAATAGAAAGAATGGTCTTGGAGCACTATTGATCAAATGTCATAGTTAAGGGTGGCATGAGTAGAATCCCATTTACTGTGTATATAACACTGTCACCTCGAAGTTTTTACAAACCCTACATTGATAAATAGAGTTGAGGAGCCCTTAGGAGTTGCAGTAGTCTTGGTGCAATACGAAGGCTCACCACATTTTGGCACCATTGTCGTGGAGGTGTCTGGGTAGATGATATTTATGCTTAAGAATTATTTTTTATTCTTCATTCAATTTTGAAAATGTCACATAAACGAAGAATTTTTTTTCTTTCATGCCTTGTAGGACTAGATATACTGAAGGGAAATTCTTAAGAAACACATAAAAGAAGAATTGTTTTTCTTTCATGCCTTGTAGGACTAGATATAGTGAAGGGAAATTCTGAAGTAGTCTAGCTCTTGTCTTTTCATGAATTCATTCAATAACATTTACAAGTTGAGGTTTAAAAAGGATTTTCCTTTTTATCATTAGAGATATATTTTGGATTGCACCTTCATTAGTTTGTTTTCTTCTAATTCAGTATAAAGAATGGTCTTGGAGCACTATTGATCAAATGTCATAGTTAAGGGTGGCATGAGTAGAATCCCATCTACTATGTATATAACATTGTCAACTCGAAGTTTTTACAAACCCTGCATTGATAAATAGAGTTGAGGAGCCCTGAGGAGTTGCAACAATCTTGGTGCAATACCAAGACTCACCACGTTTTGGCACTGTTGACGGGGAGGTGTATGGGTAGATGATATTTATGCTTAAGAATTATTTTCTATTCTTCATTTAATTTTGAAAATGTCACATAAAAGAAGATTTTTTTTTCTTTCATGCCTTATAGGACTAGATATATTGAAGGGAAATTCTTAAGAAACACCCCCGCATCCTCAAGTAGTCAACCTTCACTCTTCTTTAGTGGATGCCATCTTCCCCCTCTAACTACAGGGGAGTTAGAAGACCCTTTAGGTGAGAAACCTTTGATCTTTGAAGAACCTACTAGGGAAGAAGAAGAACCCATTTCACCTAGCCAAACCATGATTGAAAATGAGGCTTTCCCTATCAGAGAGACTAATGGAGAGGCTAGAATGAAGTATATAAGCCCTACTACCCTTCCACACTTATATGGATAAACTTCTAAGGATCCTGATACTTTCATGTTTGAATTTGTTGTTATATGTAGGGCCTATGACCATTCCTTTGATGACTAGAAGATGAATTTATTCCCTTCTACCTTGAGGGATGGAGCCTTTCACTTGTTTATGGTTCTTCCATAGCATCACTACTTGGGCTAGAATGCAAAAAACCTTTAATAATAAGTACATGGACTACTATAGGTCCAAAGAAACCATGGAAGAAATATTTAGAATGACTCCTCGACCTGATGAATCCCTGGAGGACTATGAGGAGATATTTAAACTCAGTTATAGGAGGGCCAAATGCACCCTTGATCCTGAATCACTGAAGCTATTTCTTCTCCAAGGGATCATGGATGAAATTTTGAAAACCCTCAACATGTTTTCTGGGTGAGACATATATTAGTTATCCTATGATGACATCAAAACAATGTTCAAAAATATCTCTAGGGCTACTAAGAAGAAGGGTAGGTCTAGTCAAGGCTTGGTCATTTCCTCTCCTTCTACAACATTCATCAAGAATGAGATTGGGAACATTTTGGAGGACCTTAAATGTGAAATGTGTTGGGGTCCAAGTAAGAATGATTTATTCACCCTATTCCTACATTAATTTATCAATCTGGGTGTGTATCCTTTCAAGGCAACGCACAAGGTATATGCAGGGGCAAAAGAACAATCCGTTCCGACCAAGGGGTCGCGATTAAGATTCAAAACATTGTTGTAAGATTAAAATAAATACAAAACTCTAGAAAAGAAATTACAAGAATTAAAGAACTAAAAGGGAAAGCATAAACTAATAAATAACACACATAGAAGGATGCTGCACATGATCAAAAGAGTGGGCCCAACTCTTTGATCAGGGTTACGTTAGTCACAACAAAGATTAGAGCAACAAAATAGATGATACTTTATTAATCTGAAAAGGGTTATTACAATTTTGATGGGGGAATCCCCATTTATAGGAACAACCTGTCTTTTATACACAGCGCAGGAGAAAAACATCTTTCCCCAAAACATGGTAATCATATATCCAGAAACGTACATTAGTTGGAACGGCACCAACACCAGATAGACCAGATCAGCAAGAGGTCCAAGAATGGTTCAAGGATCTGCGACTCCAGCTGCGCGGCCTCCTTATGGATGGTCATTGCTGTGAATCACAGATCTGTTGCGGGATGCTGAAGCATTGGTTCCTGTTCTCCAGAAGTTGTGGTCAAACATACATTTTAGTGTTGCAAATAGGAAAAACCCCACGACTTTACTTCATTAATAAAATATTCCAATAGCCAAGACAAGGGTATTTACCTTATAGATTTAGCATAGTAAACATGGGTACATAAGTGTAATAAGGTCAAAAAGGGTGATGGAAATGCAACAGAAAGATAGCCCAATTTGGTGGCCAACATCTCCCCCAAACTAGCCTTCTGTATGCCCTCATGTAGTTTGCTACCTCCGTGGTTCTAGATTCTATAGATTGTAGGCTTCCCGAAGTTGAGCGAGATCATATTCTCTGGCCATCTTTGTCCTTGGAACTTTAAACCCATTTAAAAGGAGGAATTCCTTCCACCAATCTCCTGGAACATTGTATGCTGGAGTGTAATTTTCTATAGGAAACCAAATAGTAGGAAACTGAAACAGGATTTTCATCCACCGCACCCTGCATGTTCGGACACATGCAACATATCTGGGCACTCTAGGTAGTGCTCGTGCAAAATTTGGTTCCCCAAAAGGTTCCCCATTCCGAACAGCTGTAGCTGACATCATCCACCTTTTCTGATAGCAATCAAGGGCCTCATCTTGAAATGTGACTAATTGCTTGACACAAAGATCAAGGCACCAATTTTGTTTTCTCAACATTCTATCTATATTCCCCTCAATTCCTAAATAGGTGTTATGTTTAGTGAACATGGTGATTGACCTCTCATGTTCTCCTCTTACTATAAATGGATTTGTAACCTTATTGGATTCAAATGTGTTAAAAGCCTTTTTCCAGCTGATCTGATTGAAAGTGTAAGAGGTGAGGTCCCTTAAATGAATGTCCCCCACATATGTGATTGGGTTAAATTCTCTGTCTAGGCGTAGTAGATACCCGTGCAGGTAAAACTCGCACATCAAATGCTGAGTTGGCACGTCATGGCTCCTCATTATTCGAAGGATTTGTACGCCATCCTCTATTTCATAACTAATCTCATTTTTTACGCTCTTCATGCAAAATAAAAAAAAAGTTCATGCAAGAATAAATAATAACAAGAAGTAGGGGAGCAACATGCCATCACCTCTTGTGCTAAATTAAACATCTACTCCTTATCGGTTTTTAGCTCTGCCACTTGCTTTTCCAGCTACTCCATCTTGAGCTGCTGCTTTACATGCCTTAATCTCATGATATCTATGCATTCCACATATTCAAAAATGGTTGTGGAGGCTTGTTCCTGAGCTCTTCTGACCTTATTTTGATACCGCGCTGCAGTAGATTTCCAAGTCTACACTTCGGTCGTTAATGCATACTCATGGTCTTCAAACAATCATTCGATTGGGTCTGTTTGAGTGGCAGCAGAGGTTGTGGCTATTTGGTCAACCTGAGTCTTTACTTCTACTCCTATGGCCTTGGAATTTTTAGCTTGCCACTTATTTTTCTTCATCCATTTCTGAATTTTTTGCTACTGCCTCCTCAGTTTCCTGAACTCCATCTTAAGCTGCATTATCTCTTTAAATTGCACCTGGTACTTTTGCTCGATAGGGAGTCTTCATTGTTCACACAGCTCTACCCATTCCTATTTAACCAGAACTTCCTAAGTTTCGGCAGCTGGAGGTAAATCCCTCGGGACACCTTCTGCTGTGTCGGCTGTCGGGTTTTCATCCACTACCCATTCTTCTTCGATTATCTCTTGCTTCTCAACCTTCTCGCCTGGCTTTTCCATTGGCTCATTCGCCAAGACCGCTTTGCTTGGTCGCTCCTCTTCACCAATGGCTACTTCCTCTTGTTTCGCACTCACCACGATCGGTGATGCCCTTGCGAGATGCTCTCCTGCTAATGTGTATGTTGGAATCCTTCTTGGTTCCCCAGCCTTAGGGGTCTCTATCTCTTTTCTCCTCTTAGGCTTCGAAGTGCCTGTCACTTGAGTAGCATCCACCCCACAAAGTTCTAGCCTTTGTGATAAATTCAAAGCTAGAGGAATGGCAAGATCTTCTTTTTTGCAGTGAGGGGAATGAGTTACCCTTGCTCCTCTTGGAATAGGGGAGAAAAAATAGAACTGGTAGGAATATTCAGTGTTCAGTCCTGAGGTCGAAGCTAGTTCTTGTGGGTCAGTGCGAACCTCATGCCCTTGTTCTCCCAGAGCTTCCTCCATGGGTTCCATGGCTTCCCTAGCTCTAAGCCCCTCATGTCCTTGTTCCTCCTCTTCCATTGGTTTAATGATCAAGGTGGTCATGACCTCTTCTTCATTCGGTTGATCCTCTTCCATTGCCTCCATGGTGGCAGGAGGTCCTTGTGGGGTACCCTCGGTCACAATATCAACCAATTCACCCACTCTTGCTTGTTGTGGTCCTGCCTTTGTGGTTGTCATGCTATCAAATTGCTCTGCTAGTTCCATAGGCAAGGCTGGTTCTTGTGGGATAGCCTTGGCCGTGGTACTAGTGGGCCCTTCTGTGTCAACTCCCACATCTTCCATTGGCTCCATGGTTTTGGCTTGCCCTTGGGGAGCAACCTCTTCTTCAAATTCTTCAGCTTCCATCTCCATCTCTTTCGGTTCCTCTTGGTCAACATAATCATTTTCTCCTGCATTTTCTTCCTCCATGGCTTCTGGTTCATCTTCCCTAGCAGCCACAATGGCTGCTACTTCTTCCTCTGTGGAATCCAAAAATAGTTCCCACAGGATCAGGATTCGTCTGATGGCATTCATTACTAATAGCTGAACCATCCCATGGTGGGTGATGACCGCTAATACTTGTCGTGGCCCTTGAGCCGAACGTGCCATCAGGTGAAGGCTTCTCAGTAAGAAATAAGGCGCATTCAGTGAAAAAGCCTATGTTTGGGGAAATCGTAGGTGAGCTAGTATTCAGAGATGGTATTTGAATATGGTGGAGTATCTCCCTTCACAAGTCATATATTTTATGATGAACTCCGCTACTCCTCCCCATGGCTACGATAGCAAGTTTTGGTCGTATTCCCAACCCTTCTGCATGATTATTTCTCCTACCTATAAAAAGGCATTGGGAAACTATCGAAGGGAAGTCCTTCTTGACAACCATCGTTGTCTATTTTGAGGGAGCCCACTGACTTCTGCAATGGCTTCCTCTGTCATAGGGATTTCAAATCCGTGGACCCGAGAGCCTCCTTCTCCCAAGTTGAGTGCAAATTATGTTGCAATTTCTTCGTTCGACCCGCTCAACCTGTCAAAGTAAACATTCCCGCCTGTGTTCTCAAAGACCTGCCATACCTCCTGATTTTTCTGAATTCTCATTGTATATTCTGGCTCATGCCACATATACCATCCACCCATCGCTATAGAGGGGCGATCAGCACGATGAATGCAATTAGCTGGCAGGGGAGAATGACAGGGCTCCAAACCATTGGAAACTGAAATAACGTCATGGTCACTTTTGGGGAAAATGGATGAAACAGTACCGGTATGTTTGAGAATGATGAAAGATTATGGTGGTATTGTTAGATATTTTAGTGATTTAATGCATCGTGTTGAGGAGGTGACTGGTTATGATTTTGTGCATACGAGTACGCATTCCAACACATCAAAGTTATGATTACGAAGTATCGTAATCATTAAATTCTGTTTGGTGAGGATCGTGTGACATAAATGCTTTTTCATGACACGTCATCATTTATTATGATGGTTCCCCCCCCCCCCCCCCCCAACTTAATTACTGCCATCCACAACATTTTTAATGTTTTTTTGGAATATTTTAATTAAATCCATAAAAGTCAGTGGAGATGTACCAAGGGACCTACCTTATGGTGGAGTAACAGAAAAATGTTTGACGAAGTAACAACAGCAAGGAGTAATAGCAGCAGGGAGTAACAACAAGAGGGAGTAACAACAATGATGGACTAATAACAGTTACGGAGTAACAGCACCGACGGAGTAAAACAACGGTGGAGTAAGGACAGTTACCGAGTAAAAACATCGGCGAAGTAACAACAGTTGTGGAGTAACGACACTGACAGAGTAACGGAAGTTGTGGAGTAACAGCACCGGCAGAGTAACAGTAGTTGTGGAGTAATGACAGTTGCAGAGTAACAGCATTGGCGAAGTAACAACAGTTGCGAAGTAATGGCACCGATGGAGTAACAACAATTGCAGAGTAACAAAATCGACAGAGTAATGGTAGTTACGGAGTAACAACAGTTACGGAGTAACAACACTTAGTGTAGTAACAAAAACATCTTAATACCAGCACTGGTGGAGTAACAACATCGACTGTTACATTTCTCCTAGCCATATTCCTTTGTTATTCCTACAAAATACAAACAAGTAAGTAATAACAGTATTATTATTATTATTATATATACATATATATTTTTAAGAGCAGAGTAAGAGTGTCCTTTATTCCAACAACCATTAAATCAGATGAATCAGAAAGGTGTTTGACAAGGGCATCTCTAGAGGTCAGACAGTGGTATAGTTTTAGACAGTGTCCATTTACTAAGAACGAGGTATGATTCTCATCTATTGTAATTAATCTAACTGTTCCATCATCGAACACTGCATCCACTTGATATGGTCCCATCCAACGAGTGTGAAGCTTGCCTTTGAAATCCTTAAATCAGGAGTCATAAAGTAATGCCTAATCCCCCACATGAAACACCCTAGTTTTGATAAATTTATCATGCCATTTCATTCTCTATTATTGAAAAACAGTAGTGTTCTAAAAAGTTACTGATCGAATCTCATCCAACTCATTCAGCTATTCCAATCGGTGTTTTTGTGCTTATGATACATCTAGGCCTACTTCTAGAGCTGTTTTGAGTATACTGGTTTCAAATTCTACCAGAAACAAGGGGTATTTCCCATAGACTAATTTGAATAGAGAAAACCTAGTTGTGTTCCACCATGTTGTTCTGTATGCCCATAAAGCTTCTGGATGTTTTTGTGCCCAGTATTGGCGATGACTTGCTACTTTTTTTGTCAAGATATTTTCCAATATCTTCTTTGTTCTCTCTACTTGTCCATTCGGCTGGGGGTGATAGGGGGTTGTCACTCTATGTTTGACCCCATATTTTTGCATCAACTTCTCTATCATGTGAGATTTGAACTGTGATCCTCCATCTGATACAATTTCCCTTGGAGTACCATATCGGGCAAAGATTTCTTCAAAAAGAAAGTCTGCCACTACTTGCTCTGTTGCTCTTGTGACTGTTCTAGCATCCACCCATTTAGTCATGTAATCGATGCAGACTAGGATGTAAGCTTTCTGATGAGAAGGTGGGTTGAAGGGTCCAACAAAATCAATGGCCCATTTCTTGAATGGTTCAAGAACTATCTGGGGCTATAGAGGCATTGCATCTGCTTTCCCAAGTTTTCCCATCTGTTGGTAGCTATCACACCTTCGAACATAATCTCGAGAATCATGAAGGATGGAGGGCCAGTAATATCCCATTTGCGGCACTTTATGACCTGTTCTTTTATCTACAAAATTTCCTCCACAGGGTCCATCATGTGTAGCCCTTAATATCTCATAGATATCATCTTCTACCACACAACGGAAAATCCATTGGTCAACCCTTGTATGAAAGAGATATCATGCCATCGATGAATATCAGGTACTCTAGTGAATAATCTTCCTTTTCTCCTTATATGACAGATAACAAGGCACCTTCCCTGTAGAAAGATAATTAGTAATATCTACATACCACGGGGAGTTAGCAGAAACTGCAAAAAGATGTTCATCTAGAAAATTATCTTCAATTGGTGTATTCTTACCATCATGTTCTATCCTAGACAAGAAATGTGCAACCACATTGTCCTTCCCTAGTTTATCTATTATAGTAATATCAAATTCTTGTAGTAGTGAAATCCATCTTGTAATGCTCCCAGGGGTGATAGGTTTATTCATTAAATACCTGATAGTTGCATGATCAGTATGTACAAAGGTAGGATACTCGGTAATGTAGTGTCAGAATTTGTTGATGGCATAAATCATAGTAACAAACTCTTTTTCAGTCGCTGTGTAGTTTAATTTAGCAGGAGCCAAATTCTTACTAACATAGTAAACTGTGTATGGTATTATGTCCTCTTTCTTTCCTAACACTGCACCAATCACTATTTGGGAAGCATCCGTATGAATATGGAGAGGTAATGCCCAATAAAAACCTCTAAGGATCGGACCGCTAGATACCAATTCTTTAATTTCCGTAAAGGCTGCATCACAGTCACCTATCCACACAAAATCTGAATCTTTTGTTAGCAATTGAAAAAGAGGGTGTGCTACTTTCACAAAATTTTCTATAAAATGCCTGTAATAACTAACACAACAAATAAACCTGCGTACCTGCATGGGTGTTTTGGGTGTTGGGAAATGAAGAGTTACCTTTATCTTTGTTGTGTCCATCTGGATTCCTTTAGTTGAGAGAAAATGTCCCAAAACAATTCCCTCCTCCATCATCATATGCCATTTTACTGTACTCAGAGAGACACGCGCTTGCATACACCTTTTGAGAACCTTTTCTAAAATTTTTAGCCCTTCTAGAAATAAATCCCCATATGGAGTAAAGTCATCCATGTAAATTTCAACACTGTCATCTACCAAATCATAGAAGATCCCCAAAATTTCCCTCTGGAACATTGTAGGAGCATTACAGAGGCCAAAAGGAAGGACCTGGTATGCGAATTTTCCCTAGAGGCATGTGAAAGTGGTTTTGTCCTGATCTTTATGAGCTATCTGGATCTGGTTATACCCACTAAACCCATCTAGGAAAGAAACTTTTTTCCAACCAATGTGTCCAAAACTTGATCAATAAATGGCAAAGGAAAATGATCTTTCTGTGTTGCCTTATTTAATTGTCGATAATCCACACATATCTACCATTTACCATTTTTCTTGGGGACCATTACCAATGAAGAAACCCATTAGCTATCCGAAATGGGGTAGATAAAACCTACGTCGAGTAATTTCTAAAGTTCTTCTTTGACAACATTTTTCAATGCAGGGTTTATTCTTCTATGAGGTTGTCTCACAGGATGACAATCTTCCTTAATGTATATGTGATGGGTACATAAATAAGTAGGAATCTCCTTCATGTCTGAATAATCCCAAGCGAAGGCTTCTTTATCTTTCCGAAGGACATCTACAAGTTTCTTCTTCTGGGATTCTGACAGGTTTGGATTAATATTCAGGGTTTTTCTCTGTTCTAATTCCACTGGGACACTTCCATGGGGTGCATCAACATGTAGCTCCTCCAATCCTTCTATTGTTTCAATAGTTTCATGAGTCTTAGAGCTTAGGATAGATTCTAGGACTCATTGATTTGGCTCTAAAATGGAGCAAGGATCATCCATAAAGGAGGTGATTACATCATCTTCGGATTCCATTTTCAACTGCAGGGCCTATCCAATAGTGAGGACAGGTCTCAATTCCTCATTTTCCGTTTCGTGCTGTTCCATAGATAAAATTTTCTTGCCACCTGCTAGTTTTATGGATGGGTTTGGTTTTGCAGGTGGGCATAACACTAAGCTCTTAGTGTTGTGCCCATTTGAAATAACCATGTGCCCTAAATGACACCCAATGTAAGCATCTGCAGTAGCTAGCCATGGTCTATGCAAAATCCAAGAATGGCTGCCCACTAAAGATTGCATATGTAAAACCAGGAAGTCTATGGGATAATGCCATGAATCCACTGAAATTGTTACATCTTCCAACTTCCCTACAAGTTTGACTATAGATTGGTCCGCCACTTCCAATACTGTAGGTGTATGTTTCAAGTTACGAAGACCTAATGCATGCATGATTTTAGTGGTGATAACATTTATGGTAGCACCGAGGTCTACCAGCAGATTCAGAATCTCTACCCCATTAATTTGTACTATCAGAATTGGGTTCCTTGGATCTCCATACTTTTCAGGCATTGACTTTCCCGTCATGAAATCTGATAATTTTCACATAAGATGAATGGTAAGGGGGTCCTTGGATTTATTTGCAGGTTTCTTTGAACAGTATTTCCTAAGAGTCTTTGCATATATTGGCACATCCTTCATAGCTTGTAATAGGGGAATTTTAACAAATAAGTTCTGCAATTCTCGTAATAAGTCGAATTCAACTTTAGGGCTTGATTTATTCAAAGTTAGTCTCTTCGGGTAAGGTGGTTTGAATTGATATTGTTTTGTAGGAGGTGCCTGGTTTCTATTAGTTCATTTTGGCTCTTTATCAATTAACTCTGATTCCTTACCTTCACTATCAAGTTGTTGAATGATAACTGGAGGAGGTTGAACATTGACTGTTGACCCTGATCGCAGATTCATTTCATACAACTCTGCAGTGGAGATGCTATATGAGGGTAGGTTAAGAACGTTGGCTTGATGAGATCCCTTATTATTAGGATTCGAGTTAGGTTGTATTGGAAGCTGAGGACAGGCAAATTGATTACCACGAGGAACATTAGAGGGAAGTTGGAGTTGCTGCTGTGGCATCGGCTAAGGAAACTATCCACGAGGGGATCCTCGCCAAGTTGGAGCCCATGGGGAGCTCAAACTGGCTTGAGGGTTCCATTGCTGCCAAGGTGGAAACTGGTATTGTAGCCACATGGAAGTATAGGGCATGGACTGAGGATTCATATTAAAATTATTGAAATACTGAGAAGGTTCTTAGTACATACCTTGATTTCCCATCGATGGTCGAGGTTGCCATGGATTTCTAGACCCCATGAGGTACAGTTGCTCTGTGTCTTCCCCCGTCCCTTGAAATACTACTTTCAGGCCTGGCAAGGAGGGGCATGAGCTTGTTGCATGATTTAGCTCACAGATTGCACATTCCTCTATGGAGTTTAGTGGACATTCCCTCTCTGGGTGCTTCTTTCTACACTTCGAGCAAAATATTGCCATGGTTCTGTCCAATTCCCACTACTTCTATTTTACTTCAAGAGTATCCATCTATGTTGACAGAGTACTGAGGATATATGTTCTCAAGTTGTTTAGCAGGTTTCCGATTTCTGCCTTCGTAACACCCCCACTAGACCCCTTTGCTGAGTGAATCCCTTGTCTGCTTCTTGCAAGACCCCTCCAGCACTGAATGAATAGTTTGTAGATAACTTCGAAGCTTTCCTTAGATATGTCTCCCTTTCCTACAATGTTCAATAGTTCCATTGAGTCCTCACGGAAATATCAGAGGAGGATAATTTTTAAAATTTCCTTATCCAGGTCAGAGTGACCTGACCTCTATAAGGTGTACTTGAATCGTTCCACACAATCTTCCAAGCTCTCGTCTTCTTATTGTGTGAACTTGAAAAGTTCCTCATTGATGTTCCAGGATTTGCAATAATCCTAGTATTTTTCTAGAAAAGCTATCTGCATATCATCCCATGTGGAAATAGAGCTTTCTCCAAGACCCATGAACCATTGCAGAGCCATTCCATTTAATGTAGAAGAGAAAATTTTTAACTTCTGGGCATCCATCGTGTAGTCATATCCCTGGCACATTATGTCAAACTCGAATAAAAATGTGTCGGCGTCTTCTGAAACGAACTAATGAAAGCTTGTTAAGCTTACTAATGGAATAGGATTTGTGGGCGCACTAGCTCCTATATCCCCGATCAGAAACTCGATGGTGGAGATTGTGAGAGCCATAAATATATTCCAATAAGCACTCTAGATTTCAATAGGATCTGTGGAAGATGGCTGAGGATTCCTTACGACTCGGACTCGAGTTTCTTTAGTAGCACTTCCCAGTCCCTTGGTGATGCAAGTACCCCTTTTTTTCCTTCTCCTATGTCCTGACGGCTTGATCCCTCGGCTGCAACCTCCTTTCCTCTATTGTAGTGATCTGACCCTGTCGATGTTCTGCTTGTGACTTCTTCTCCTTCTATTACTAGTGTAAGGTTTCCCTCATCAGGTTTACTGCTGGAGGGACCTGCTATGTCAAAACAACAAAGAATGTTGTAGACAACACTAGTTAATCTACTGATTTTCCCTCAGACTTCTCTCTCTGTGCCCCTGGTCTCACAGCTGCGTGACAGGATGCTTCTGGTTCAACCTTTTCTATAATTTGTTGCATATAGGTCTTTCTTCCCAGATCTAGTCCTCCACTCTTTGGGGCTCTCCCTCTGCCCCTCTTATTTGGTTCTTTGTTCATACAAATGTTGGTATGATGGAAGGTCTTGGTATCAACCTACAATGCTTTAGTCTTGAAGTAAGGTGTCAAACGACCATTCCTTCCCCAAGATGAAAGAACTTACAAAATAAAGGCAGCTAAAAAAAAAAGAATCTAGGGTTCAGGGACCCGAAGCAGGGCGTCAAAGGACTCCTCCCTCCCTAGCACAAGAACCAGGAACAACATACACCTCGGGAAGACCTAATACTTCCAGATCTGAAGTAGGGCGTCAAAAGACTCCTCCCTCCCTAGGGTAAAAGCTAGGGTTTCCCAAAAAACACACAAAGGTTTGAAAGAAATAAATCTAACACAGGGCTTGGAGCAGGGCGTCAAAAGACTCCTCCCTCCCTAGGACAAGAGAGACGCCCAAATAAAAAAGAAAAGAAAAAAAACAAGCGGAAAGGACACCTACACTCAAGACCTAAAGCAGAGTGAGAAAGCTCATTCTCTCCCCAAGATGATAGATTGACCCTCTGGTTGGTCTAGATCGTTGTCTTGAACCTTATTAGCCTCCTTGGTAACAACACCAAAATGTTGGGGTCCAGGTAAGAATGATTTATTCACCCTATTACTAGATTAATTTATCAATTCAGGTGCATATCCTTTCAAGGCAACGTGAAAGGTATATGCAGGGGAAAAAGCACAATCCGTTCCGACCAAGGGGTCGTGATTAAGATTCAAAACATTGTTGTAACGTTAAAATAAATACAAAACTCTAGAAAAATGATTACAAGAATTAGAGAACTGTAATAGCAAGCATAAACTAATAAAAAAACACACACAGAAGGATGCAACACTTGAACAGAAGAATAGGCCCAGCTCTCTGATCACGACTGTGTTAGTCATAGTGAAGATTAGAATAGCAAAATAGATGATACTTTATTAATCTAAAAAGGGTTATTACAATATCGATGGGGGAATCCCCATTTACAAGAACAACTTGTCTTTTATACACAGCGCAGGAGAACAACATCTTTCCCCAAAACATGGTAACTGTATATCCAGAAATGTACATTAGTTGGAATAGCACCAACACCAGATAGACCAGATCAACAAGAGGTCCAAGAATGGTTCAGGGATCTGCGACTCTAGCTGTGCGGCCTCCTTATGGTTGGTCATTGCTGTGAATCATATATCTACTGTAGGATGCTAAAGCATTGGTTCCTGTTCTCCAGAAGCTATGGTCAAACATACATTTTAGTGTTGCAAATAGGCAAAACCCCACGACTTTACTTCATTAATAAAATATTCCAATAGACAAGATAGGGGTATTTACCTTATATATTTAGCATAGAAAACATGGGTAAATAAGTGTAAAAAGGTCAAAAACGGTGATGGAAATGCAACAGAAAGATAGCCCAATTTGGTGCCTAAGAAAATGTTGGATCCATTTCCATTGCAAATGGATACTTTGAAGATCAGGAGGAGATAAGAAGATGCAGAGAGAGCCCTAGCTATCTTTTTCCCTAAATGCACTAGAAGGCACCGAAGAAATGAATGCCCATTAAATTTCATAGAGCTCTACTCAATTTGTGAGGAAAACCATGCCACAGATAAATGCCCTTCTTTTCTTGGTTTAAAATTTTTATACGAATCAGAAGAAGGTGGGGCTGAGAAACTTTGATTTCTAAATCAAAAGAGGCCTTAAGGACCTCAGGCATACCAACGGGGCATGCAAGATGCATCTTACCCTTATTACCATCCTAGCCAGAATGAACCCTTGCCACCCTGGTACTCTTACAATGATCCATCATGGTCTGCACTTCCTTCTTGGCCTTATTCTCCTCAATATCCTCTCCAACCTATCAATCAACCATTTTATCCATATGCCTCCGAACCTCTTCAATGAAATAACCCATCACAAGGGTGGAGGCCTCAACTCAAACCACCTCCTACTTTATTACCTCCACCTCCACCTCAACCACAACTCACTCATCCTTCTCCACCCAAGCAACCTCAGATGCTCTTTCAACCCAATCTGAATCCGAATAACAAGAAAGCACAACATGTCTATAATGGAGATACATCTTACCATGCCTATGCTATGGAGATTCAAGAAATCAACCTTAGGTATGCAAGAGTGCTTCTAGATAACCAACCTCGATCTCCACCTAAAGAACTTAAAGAGGAAAGGGAAGAGAGTATGCCTCAAGTAAATCCACCTCCTTTTCTAAGGTCATTGATCCATCCTAGCTAGTACACCCAAGAAGAGACTGAACTTCTAGGAGAATTGAAGAATTTATGCGTTAAAATACTTCTCCTCTGAGATATTAAGGATGTTCCCATTTATAATAAGGTTATCAAAGAGAAATGTTTCAAACACCCTGGGAGGTGAAAAAGAGACACCCCCACTATCAATTTTATTGGTCAATTATCTGATTTGATGTTGGGGAGAGTGTTTTGTCCAGAATATTTAGATCTTGGAAGTCTAGTAGTAGATGTGCACATTGTCCCTTATACTCTAATTCATCTTGGGTCTGCCATAAATGTGATGACTAAATAAACCATGCTAAAACTAAACCTCCAAGGAGTCTTAAGAAAGACCAATATAGTGTTGTAGCTTACAGATAGTTTCACAGTGGCTCCCGAGGGATTTCTTGAGGATGTAATGGTCTCCATTGACTCCTACATCTAATAGATTCTTGGTTCCCCAACCAAAAACCAAATTCAATGGTTATCCTCTCATCTTGGGAAGTCCATGGTTAGCCATATTGATGCTTACATTAGTTGTAGGGATGGTAACATGACCATTAAGAATGTGCATTTGTCTAAACACTTGGTATTGTACCCTCCTATTCAACCATCCATTGAGAATGAATTACCCTTGTGGCTAGAAGAGGAGGAGGAAGAGGAAATTTATCATACAACATCCCATCCAATATGTAGTGTAGATGTTGTTATAGGAGGTGGGTAACCTCATGAAGATGACCTCATTAACCATATCCTCCAGAACCAACCCCCCAATACCATGCCTCTTGATGAAGTTGTGAGAGTCTAAGAGTAGTCCCTTAACTAAATTATTCTTAGTTGACCCATGTCCTGACCAAATCAAAGTTATAGAATTTTGTCCATCTATAACCTTGAATACAAACCTCTCTCTCTCAGCCAACCAAGAAGAGAAGTTGTTCAAGATTTTGTGAGAGCACTTAAATGCCTTTTCTTGCAACTATAAATAAATGAAGGGGATGCATCCCATGGTTTTTATTCATCACATCTACATAAAGGAGGGATGAAAACTTGTGCACCAACCTTGGAGGAGAATGTACCCAACTCTCAAGGACATAGTAAAGGAAGAATTGCAAAGTTGTTGGATGCAGGGTTCATATACCACATCTTAGATAGTGAGTGGGTGTCTAGTCTATTTTTTGTCCTAAAGAATAATGGGAAGTGGAGTATCTGTGTCGATTACAAAGAATTGAAAAAATCCACCAAGAAATTCCATTTCACTTTGCCTTTCACTAATCGATTTTTAGATGGTCTTGCAGGGAAGAAGTTCTTCTCTTTCCTCAATGGACTCAATGGTTACAATTAGATCCAAATCATCCTTGTGGATCAAGGAAAAACTAGATTCACAGGTCCTTGGGGTACCTTTTCTTATAGGGTCCTCCATTTCGGTCTATTCAATGCCCTTGTCACTTTTCAAAGGGCAGTTTTGAGCATCTTTGATAAGCATGTCCATGAATCTATGGAGATATATATGGATGATTTCACTCCCTATGGGTGTGAATTCTTCGAGGCTCTCTCTAATATGGGAAAACTACTCAGGAAATGCATTGAAATGAACCTCTCACTTAGTCATGAGAAATTTGAATTCTTAGAGAATGGAGGGACTATCCTTGTCCATTCAATATCTCAGGAGGGAATACAAGTGGACCCAAACAAGATTTCGATCATTAAAAGGGTCCCTACTCCATAAATGTAGAGTGATGTTAGGAGGATTATTGGGCTTAGATGGATATTATCAGAGGTTTACCAAGAAATTTATTAAAGCGTCTTCACCATTGTTTGGATTGCTGACGAAGGACTCATAATTCTATTGGACAAATAGCTGCCAACAAGCCATTGATATTTTGAAAGAGAAATTAACCACTGCACCCATACTTAGGGGTCGAAATTAGGCTCTACCTTTCCATATCCATGTTCATGCATCCGAAAAAGTTATGGTGGTAGCCTTGGGAAAAATAGATGATAAGTTACCCTATGCCATTTATTTCGTTAGTAAAAATTTTTCTAAGGCTAAACTGAACTACATTGTAACTGAGAAAGAACTCTTAGCTATTGTATAATCCTTAAACAAATTTAGACACTACATCACTGGATACCAAAAATTTTTGCATACTAACCTATGGCTATTAAATATTTCATGAATCAGCCTAATCTAAATGCTATAATCACTATATGTTTGGTATTTCTACAACAGTTTCCTTTAACTATCATTAACAAGCCGGGAAAAGAAAATGTAGTTGAATATTTTTTCTCTAGACTTGCTTTTCTTCCATGTGATCAAGGGATGGTTAATGATAAGCTTCCATATGAGAACCTATTTTATATCTCAGTTCTCTATCCCTGGTTTTCTAACATATCCAACTAGCTAGTTGATGCAACATTTCCTCGAAACGTGTCATCTAGGGAGAAGAGAAAAATTGAAAGGAAAAGTGCCCCTTTCACTTGGATTAGTTGAAATATATTCAAGTTGGGACCAGATAAAATCTTAAGGAGATGTGACATAGAAGAGGAAGTCTTTGACATCCTCTTAGAATACCATGATGGGCCCCATGGAGGTTATGTTTCTTCTAAGAGAACAACTTTTAAAGCCCCACAAGCTGGCTATTATTGGCCCACTCTCCACCAAGATGCAAGGAGGTATACCAGAATATGTAATCAGTACACACACCTAGGGATGAGATGCCTCTACAACCTTAGCGGGCCTTGGAACCGTTTGACAAGTGAGGTATGGATTTCATTGGGCCAATTAATCCACCATCAGGGTACAAAAAGTACATCATTGTGTGCACTGGTTACTTGACAAAGTGGGTTGAAATAAACACTATCAAAGAAGAAACATAGAAGAAAGTGGTTGATTTAATAAAGGCAAATATCTCCTACAAATTTGGGTATCCTAGAGACATATTCACTGATGAGGGAGCTCAATTCACATCACATATGATTGAGAATCTTTTGAGGAAGAATCATATCAAAAACAAAACATCTATTGCCTATCACCCTCAAGAAAATGGGTAAGTAGAGGCTACAAATATGTCATTGGAGAGCATCCTCAATAAGGTTGTGAGAAATAGTAGGAGAGACTCAGTAGACATATTAGTGGAGGTGACTTGGGCTTATAACACCACTTGGAAGATAAATACTAGGTTCACTCCATATGATCTGATTTATGGAAAGAACAATATGTTTTCTATTGAGTTTTAGTATAATAGTTTGAGAATGACATCACTATTGGACTTAGACGTCACCAAATCATAACAAGAGAGACTCCTCGAATTTAATGGTTTGGATGAGTTCAGAATGCAGACCCTCCTACTCACTGAAGTTATACAATTGCAAAGGAAGATCTAGCATGATAGGCATATCAAGGACATGGTTTTTCAAGAAGGGCATTGGGAATTGTTATATGACTCTAGGTTCAATGTTTTCAAAGGAAAAATGGTGACAAGATGGTTAGGCCCATACTTGATAGAAAATTGTCATGGCAATCGAGCTTTTCAAATCAAGAACATTGATGAGGAAGGGATTCCCTTTCTTGTCAATGGCTACAGGCTAAAGGTATACAAGAAACTTATGTCTAAGGAAGAATTCATGAGTGCAATAAGTAGAGAAGCCAATGTGATTGGAAATGTCATAGCTTCCAGTCCAAAAAATTTCTAGATATTTTTGTAATAAACGAAAAAAGAGAAAAAAATAAAAAAATAAAAGGTGTGGATGAAAACCCTTATGAGGCATCTGAGGCCAACTCCTAGGTTGAAAACCTCTCTGATGTAGCCTAGCAGAAAAAAGAAAAAAAGAAAAAAAAAGAGAGAAGACAAATAATAAAGATCCCTAGGTGAAAACATCTCTTGAGGCACCTAGGGTAGGCGTACATGTTGAAAACCTCCTCTGAGGCAGCCTATATGTGTCAAGAGGGAGAGAAAAAAACAAACAAACAAAAAAAACAAGAAATGGATCTACACGATGTTTGCTAATTTGTTTCATTTTGAAATATTAAAGACAATGGCAGATTCCATAGTTACATTGCCAAAATTATCAATATTCCCTTCTCTCCTCCATACATCCACACTCATCTAATCAGCCCTCTCCACCATCCCTTTAGCCAAAAGTTCAAGTTTCACTGCCTCTTTGGACTGCTACAGGAAGGACCTATAAATGTTGCCAGAAGGTCATGTAGAGCTACAAGAGGGTTCTGAAAAGATACAAGAGAGAGATCCGAGGAAAAGGAAAACCCAACATGACCTTGAAAATGATTAATAGGGTTCCCCCACCATGGGCCACCATCCATTTATCACTCATCCACCACATTTCATAAAAAAAAATATTTTCCACTAAAATTTCTCCACTCTATCTTACCCCTGTTAAAAATTTGAGAAACACACAAAGGCCGTCATCCTCATTTCTACAAATATACACTACTCCCACAAATTCCTAGCATTGGCTTCAAGACCTGTCACATCATTCATCACACCCATTCTTCTTGAAGGCCCTAGAGGAAAATGAGAGGATTGTTAGAGGAAGAAAACCTCCTCCTGTAGAAACCTGTGCACACATCATAGAAAACAATAATCTTGTTGTTTTCTCATCGGTAGGGGGGTGATCGAAACTTATGAGACCACTCTACAGTTTTCATATCACTCCCAACGGGTCTCTCCAATAGCAGCAACAACTTGGACATCAACAAGGTACCTAAACACACAACAAACAAAATAGTCGAATATCATGAGGAATAATGAAGAAATACATAGGAAAGAAACACAACAAGTCAACTCCCTTAATGCCAATAATGTGGTCCATCTCTAGCATGAAAACCGCCACATTAGTTCAATAATGAGGTAGGCATAAGTATGGAAAATGCTCACCTCCTCCCTATGTGTGGATAACAAAAATGTGTAAATGTCGAGACGAGTTGTTTTAATAAGGTGGAGGTGACCAATTAACATGGCCAACCTCGGCTAGTAAACTAAAAATCATGGTAATCACTCATGCAACATGGAGGTGTCACATCATTCAAGTTGGGGTCAAACATACTAGGTGGTGATTAGGAGGAAAAAGGGGATTATTACTCTATGTGGGGATAACGGTCCAGAGGAGGAAACCTCATGTGACTGCTAGGTCATAACAACGCTCCAAGCCTAAGCTAAAAATAGCATAATATGTACTGGGTTTAAAATTCTTTTACATAATCACTCATTACAAAAACGTTTCAGAGACGAGGATCTCATGGTTCCATCAAGGTGTTTTGAACCTTGTTTTGCCATTGCTACAGAAGGAGCTACAGGCAAGCCTGCAATTGCTACAAGATGGCTGAGAAACTGATACAGGAAGAGTGAAAGGATGAAGGAATCCTATAGAAGGTTGAATGGGTCTCAAAATTATTATCTTAATCCCACAACACTTGATAAAAAGGAAGTTCCACCATATCCTTCATCTATCCATAACATTGTATGCAAATTTTACTTCAAATTCTACAGGCAGTAGTATTCTAATTGTGAAATTAAAAGGTCTTTTTGGGTAGTAGAGTAATGCAAATTTAAGAAATTGTCATCAACAAGGAATTTTAACTCACTACTACCACTGAATTATACATTGAAGCTATTAAAATAAGTATCTCTCCCTCACTTAGCTAAAAACATATAGAGGAGATGGGGGGAGGATTTAGTAGAGGGGAGCCCTCATATACCAAAAGAATCCACCTACACCGTCTTGTGATAGGTTTTTTTAGAAGACACAAGTGGCTAGGATTCTTTGAGTTTCTCAAATGGTATGGTGATAACATTGCCTTTGAACTTTCCATGGACCTGAACTCATAAATAGAGGATAGTGCCACCACTATGGTGAGGGTGTTCGCTATCTCACTCAGCCCGAAACTAATTAGATGTGTGGAAAACCTACCTCTAGGGATCAAATGGAGTAGAGAAGACAAAGCCACCAGTGACACTACTAAAAAAAACTTCTTCACTGCCAATGAAAATCTTGTCAAGGATAAGAATGAAGTTTGGAGGGAAATCTGTCAGGCGGAAAGAGTCGATAGTGCGGACACAACCAACCTCCCTAGGAGCCTAAGACTCTCTAGTGACAAACAAGACAAACAAGAGCAATCCTTCTCTAAACATGCATTTACTATATAAGAAATCAAGTGTTTAGATCCTACCTGTAGTCCAACGCTATTGTAGCAGTCCAGCCTCGCTGATCCGGATGAGCTCCTCCTTCACTTCGAAACCTGCATTCACTAACAATCAAACGATTAAATAGCACTTGATAATCTCATAAAATAAAACATATTTAACACATAGACCAAGGAGTACATGAAACAACTCATAAATAACAAGTTATTGAGAAGAATGGACTCATTTGCATTAATAGGAAACAAAAGGAACAATTGCAACCTGAGCCTTGGTGTTGTGCAAGTCCCTCCCAGGGTCCATCAAGAGTTCTCCTTTACTTTGACAAAGCTCACCCACTTCCAAATAGAACAAGCAAAGATGGTAATCTCTCCTCACAAGCTTCTAAATGGGAGTCCTAATTCCAGCGGCATCTACCCTTAGAAATGTTTAGCTTCCAACCTCCCCTCCTTCTGGCCCAATGCCTGTATTTATAGTGCTCAAGAGGAAGTTAATCAGGTCCACCATCAATGGGATAATCCCCTCTTTGGATGGGATAGCTCCCTTATTGATGGGATAAGTTCCTCTTTGGTAGGGGTACATGAACCATCTGGAAGCGCTTCATACACGTCAAACATACTTCTAGAAGCCTCTAGAAATGACCACAAGTAACTTTTTTGGAGTGAAACTTGCGCCTTTTGACCTTTACAGGGGTACGCACCTGCCCCTTTACATACAGAGCGTACAAGTACGCAGTTTTTGTGAACATTAGGTGCGTATATGCAGGTAAGGCCGAGAGAATCTTCGTACCCAGAGATAAACACATTTACAAAGACTTTCTCTCTTTTTGGAGTTTGACATGGAAAGCAGAGGCATAAGACTTGCCCAGGAGGATAGCATGACTGTTGATAGAGCCATACTAACTGTAAATAGCCATGGTGACATTTTTTAGTGTAAGAGATTTCCCCCTAAAGTGCGAAGCCTATAGTAGATTAGGGCTTTGTATTATCTAGGAAGGGTGAAGCGCTTTATCATTTCAAGGATTATCTCGTGGAGAGCCTGGTCAGAACCTGCAATTTTCAACACAAAATACATGTATAAGATTATATCATCGCTGAGGTAGGCATTCCCATACTCAGATCAAAACTTTAACTAACAGACTAACTACTCTGATACAGGAATGATCTTGCAGTACATCATAATCATAGACTTTTGTAGACACAGTATGGGCGCAACCATCTGTTTATGATTAGTCTACTAGATAATGAATACAAAACTCCTCGCAGCCTGGATGGTGGAAACTAGATCCAGGGTCTTCATTTCTACTTCCCGAATTGGTACGATTCTAGCTATGCGAATAAATGAGTTGATGTCGAACATGGTAGAAACCACTTGATTACCAGTCGATGATGTAAACTGTTAACAAGTGTGAGAGAAACCACCAGTAATGTCAATGATTCTCAAAGTACCCAGTACAATCCATGAGATGTGAATGAATGAGTTGATGTCGAACATTTCACGGAATCCTTCGATCGAAAGTCAATGATGTAAACTGACGTAAAAGGCGAGAAACCTACCATTGATGCATGCAGACTTCAAGGTACTGACGATTTCTAAGTCATCTCTCTAGATAGTGTGCTGATGTTGATAGAAAGTGACCCGTTGCAGGAAAGCCCACAACACGAAATCATTGTTCAAGTTGAAGAAATGTTGTTGTAAGGACTGACTCAGGGATGGTCAAATGGATGACAAGTATTTTGCAGATGAAAGTTTATTTGCAGAGACCTCTTGAACACATAACGACACGACAAATGGTTTGGTTACGATTTGACCCAAAGTTAATACCCGGAAACGGTTGAAGACTTTTCAAAGTGGTTTGATCAACTTTTAAGGCAAAGGATTTCCCAACCCAGGTGAACGGAAAGTGTCGTGTTCAAGAGCGGTGATAAGGTTCTTCTGTAACAAAAGATAACAAATAGGCTCATTCTTCTCTCTTTTTCCCCCACCATTTCTGGCAAGTACCTCTTTATTTTTAACAAGCTTGAGGAGGATAACATATGCTTGATTATAAGCTCATCCTTCGGATGAGTCCAACCTAGTTTTGATTCGAACCCTAGGAAGGAGTGGTTCGTTCCTGTTTGTAATTGAACAGGTCCTTCACTGTGAAATTTTAACGAGCCCAGTATAGGAGAAACTCGGCGTTTTTCAATTCTAGAGAGTCTGAAAAACTTAAGAAGACTCCAGATTGACCTTTTTCGTAAATTTGTGTCCCCCAAGCCCGAAAAAGTATAAAATAATACCTGGGAGAACCGCTTGATCTTGCGACCAAGGAGTACTTTCATGATTAATGTCTTTGACCTGAAAAGTAAAAAGCGATCAAGGACACGTCGTTTTATTTCCGTATCGAGTTTGAAACGACAAAAACCCAGCAATCTTTTCCTGTTTTTACGGTCAGAAAAGAGCTATAAGGGGACCGTCTTTTAATTCCGTTTTAACGAGTGTAAAAGAAACGCTCGGTGATCTTTTCATGTTTTAGGAGTCAGAAAAGAGCTTAAAAGATTACTCTAATGTTTTGGTTCGTGAAAAATGATGATTTTACTCTAAAGTACTTTTCTCCTGCACAAAAATGACACATTACTCATACCTGTTTAAGATGGGTAAAAATACATTGAAAAATGTCCTTTCATGGTGAAAAATAAACAAACTTAGCATTCATTCATCCAAAAAACCTATAAAAAGACTTTTTACCATGTCATTTTACCATTTTATTGTTGAGGTTGAGAAAAGGGCTTTTGACAAGAAACTTCCCGTGGAGATTACGTAGAATCCGACCGTCAGAATCGAACGTCGTTTCACCAGGTATTCTACAACACCCCTCTCTTGATTTCCATCCATTTAGAATTCATTTTTAAGCTTTTATTTGATTTTTTTTGGGGGTCTTGGGGCTTGAAGATGCGCACTTCGGGGTACGCAGGTCATGCACTGCTGACCTGCGTACCCCGATATTTTCTCAATGGGAAAATTACGGGGTGTACGCACCCGGCCTTAAGGGCAGCTACGTCCAGACGCTCTGTTCCTAGAGGCCGGGGTGCGTACCCCGCAAAACTCAAATTGAAACCCTCATACCTCCAAAATAGACCAAAATTTTTAAATTTTATGGATCCTAACTGATGTTTTATGATGTGTAGGGAGCACATCATGGTTGATTGGCGCGAAAGAGAGCATGAGGACGTTGATTTAGCCGCAATCAATCATCAACCCTCCATTGATGCTTTGAAGGCATGCGGAATATACAAATACTGGGCCATAGCTGGCATGAGGGCACAGGTGCCATTCTTAGAGTGGCTGGTTGAAAGGTGGAACGTCCAGGAACAATGCTTTTACATCGGAGAGCACCAGCTCGAGATAGAGCCCTCTGATATATATTTTCTCACTGGTTTGCCCAACAGGGGCAAGCAACTGACTCTCTCCGGGACTAGGCCGGGTGGCCAATCCCTTGCTAGCCTCTGGCTAGAGTGGTGCAACAATCAGAACCAGGAGAAAGGGATAGAAATCAAATATATATCCCTGCCTGAACTTATGGTAATTGCCTTTACAGTTACCAGACTCTGCGGCGCAGCCGCCTTGCACATTTCCACCGGGTCCCAAATGCGGATAGCGATAGATTGCTACCAAGGCACCATTTTCAACTGGTGCGAAGCTGTGTTGGCCAACATGAAGGCCCAACTAACTAGGGTAAAGACCGGGAAACTAAAGACCTTTGGGTATGGGCCTTTGGTTGTGAGCTTTGCCCTAGAGAGAGTTCCTATGTTGATCCCTCAGCAGCTTACTGTTCCAGTTGGGGCTCCTCGGGAGCCTAAGTTGACGAGATGGGTTACAGTGATGGCCCGGCATCCTGATGAGGGCACGATAGTGGTTCGATTTCCTGATGGTTACTTTCACTGGCTAGAGGTCCAGGTCTTTGCTATTCAGGACTTTCCTTATGCCTGAATGGATTTTCGGAATGATCCAGACATGGTTCTTCCACAGGGAGAACAGTGGGACGACAGAGGTATTTCATTTTTCACAAGTTTTTAAATTATGTATATTTTTTTTTTGTTTTTATATATATCGCCTCAAAACTGACAGTACAAATTTTCAAAATGCAGATGTAGGTCCACGGCGTCCAGCCAACCTCCAGGCTTTTGAGAGGAGTGTACCAGTTGTACCAGCACCAGCCCCACAGGATGCGGCCGCAGAGACCTTAGCCGAGCTGGAACAGGATCTAGAGCGTCTGACAGCGGATATACCAGAGACCACCATAGATGACATTCCCATTCGACTTCAGCGCTCTGTGGTCGCAGTCCTTGGACCTTTTAGGAGGTTCTTGTGTAGGGTAGCACGGGCAGTGGTCTCGTATAGAGAGCACCACCAGTGATTGGCTAGTCACTTTTGTAGACACATATGACATTTTTAGTTTTTTGTACTTATCATTTTGCCGATCATAAGGTGTTTTAAACCTATGATCGAAGACGATGTATATTTTTTGACACACTCCTATCTATATATATATCATTATTACCGGCTCATTTTGTTTAACATATGTGATGAAATGTTTTTAAATTTACTTGCATGATTATCGTAAATTTTTGTCCAACATTCGAGAAGCAATTGCATCTGCTAATGTATTTAAAGACCTTGGAATATGCTGATATTCAATGTAATCAAATTCACGTTCCAAGAGGCGCACTCTCAAAAACAACCTTAATAACACAGGATTTCTAATGGCATATACTCTATTAAGCTGTAATACAACGATTTCAGAATCTAACCTCACTATCAAACGTCGAATTCCAAATGAAATAGATTCAGACAATAATTCAACCACTGCACTGTATTCTGCAATGTTGTTCGTCGTTTGACTGAGGCTCACCCCATGCATAGAAACTAACTCGTCAGAGGGCGAATAGATAACCCAAGTTGCGGAAGAGATATTCCGTGTACTACGACAAGCACCATCGGCAAATCCAACATACGTTTGGAGAGGCGTCGACATCTGCAATATCAAGAGTAAAACCAAGATAAGCCAGAATAACGACGAAAAACACACTTTCTAAGCTAAGCACACTATCTAAACTAACAAACATACTAGCTAGAAAGAAAACCTAACCTAACTAAAATTCTCCATACCCACCATTTAAGCATAATACCTCTTTAGGTAAAGTCCATTTCTGGGTTTACCCAAAGAGTCCCCATCAAAATCTACCAGCTCATATGCCCCTTTTGCTAGCTTTCGCTTTACAATGTAGGGTCCATGCCACATAGGAACGAATTTTCCAGCACCTAGCTTATCGTTAGCTTGATCATATAATAGCACTAGGCCTCCCTCCGAAAAACTCTGAGGGGTCACATTTCTATCATCCTGAGCTTTCATTCGCTTCGCGTGAGTCTCGATTGCCAATGCAGCGTCACGTCGAGTCTCATCTAACTGAGCTAAGTATAATAAACGTTTCTCCTCTTCGGAAGTAGCTGGGAGTAATTCGACAGCCATTTGAAGTGATGGGATTTCGCATTCAATGGGTAATACAGCTTCCAAGCCATAAACTAGCTGGAAAGTAGTGAACCCTGTTGAAGTTTTCACTGAAGTTCGGTATGCCCATAGCGCTGAAAATAACATGTTGTGCCAATTCGACCGATGAATACCAATGATTCGTCAGATCATGATAACCAGAACTTTGTTGATAGACTCAACCAAACCGTTGGCTTGCGGATAATAAGGAGTAGAGCTATCGTGGCGCAAACCAAGCTGGCTTGTAAGCTCAGTCATCATGATGTTTCGAAAATGGCTCCCATGGTCAGTGATGATTGCTTGTGGGACACCAAACCTAGTTATAATGTGATTGAATACGAAAACTGCAGCTGTTTTGCCGCTTGCGTCGAATGTAGGCATCGCCTCGGCCCATTTAGTAAAATAATCAACCGTGAGGATGATATACGCATGCCCCTCGGCCGAGTGAGGGTTACAAGTAATAAAATCGATACCCCATTTGGCGAAAGGACCAACAGCAATTATAGGATGGAGAGGAGCAGGTGGTGCGCGCATCTTGCGATCAAACACTTGACAGTTGTGGCACTTTCGGACCGCAATGATACAATCTTTAAACATGGACGGCTAGAAATAGCCAGCGCGCAACACCTTCTGAGCTGTGGCATACCCAGACATATGACCGCCACATGCTCTAGAGTGACAATCATTCAAAACCCTCTCAGCCTCTTCATGAGTTAAACAACGTCGAAAAACTAAGTCTGCCCCCCGGCGATAAAATGTATCTCCAATAATTCTGTATTGCTGGGATTGAAACCGAATTTTTCGACGTTCCGACTTTGAAGCTTCAGGCCGAAAGGTTTGGGTTTGGAGATAGATGATTATATCCCCGTACCACAGATCTAAAGTACTAATAAGAAACAAAGATCCGTCTGCAATGGACTCCTCTGCCACAGTTTCTGTGTCAGCATGCGGGAAATCACACATCAATTCCACAAAAACTAAGGATTTCTTAGACTTGGACTTCTCGAACTCCAAGTCAAACTCTTGCAGGATAACGATCCATTTAGAGTACTTTCCCCCTAGCAGTTGTTTAGTCAAAATATAAATCATAGGGTTGCAATCCGAAATAACTATAGTTTTACGGAGAAGAATGTAGTGACGAAAACGCTGGACAGCTTGAACGGCTGCCAGGGCCAATTTCTCCACATGCGAATATTTTAGCTCAGTGGGGTTTAATGTCCTACTAAGATAATATATCACATGTTCCGCTCCGAATTCATCTTCTTGAACTAACACCATTCCAATAGTGGAATGCGAAGCTGCGAGGTATAAGAAGTAGTCCTGGTTGTAGTTGGGAGGATGCAACAACGGTGCATGGGTCAACGCGTGCTTAAGTGCATCAAAAGATTGTTGAGCAATCTCATCCCAAAAGAATTGAGCGTTCTGTTTCAACAACCGTGTAAAACCTTTAGTGACCTCGGCGTAGTTTGGAATGAATCGGCGTAAAAAGTTCACTTTCCCTTGCAAACTTTGGAGTTGGCGTAAACTCGAAGGAGGAGGCAATTTGATGATAGCTTCGACCTTCGAGGGATCGACGCGAATGCCGGCTTTTGAAACAACAAATCCCAGAAATCGACCCGTTTCTATACAGAATACACACTTGTGGGGATTCAACCGAATACGATAATGCCTACACCTCATAAAGATTGCTCGTAAGTGGACAAGGTGATCAGCTCGATGTAAAGAATGAGTAGGCAAATCATCGAGGTACGGTTAGACAATGTGCTTGATGTCATGAAATGCGTAAGACATCGGCCGTTGAAAAGTGGCTCCGGCATTATTAAGTCCGAAAGGTAATTTGCAGTAAGCAAATGTCCCCCATGGACAAATGAATGTCGTTTTTGGTTGATCGGCAGGTAGAATATTGATTTGATTATAGCCTGAAAAACCATCCATAAAGGAAAACATTTCACTTCCGGCACAGTCATCAATTATTTGATCGATATAGGGCATAGGATAGTTGTCTTTTGGACAAGCTCGATTTATATCCCTATAGTCGATACAGATTCTTATTGTTCCTTGCTTCTTGTTAACCGGAACAATATTCGATACCCAATCCGTTAACGGGATTGGATAAATTAAACCTGCTTTCAACAGCTTCTCGACTTCTGCTTTAATCGCAGCCGCTTTCCGAGGGTGAATCTGACGCAACCGTTGTCGGACGGGTTTAGCGTCCGGGTAGGTCTTTATTTCATGAACAACAATGGCAGGATCGATTCCTGGCATTTCCTCGTAAGACCAGGCAAACACATCGCATAATTCTTGGAATAGGGCCTTGTAAGTTTGAATTTCATCTTCTGTACATGAGGCACCTATATGAATGTTTTCCTCAATTCCGGGCTTCACTGAAATGTCAATGGGAATAGTGCGAGAAATATTCCCTAAATTCAACTCCGAATCAGAATGTTTCGTTGGATTCTGAGCGTCTTTGACATATTCAGTGGTAAAGATAGATGAAAAATCATTTTCAAAAGCATCATCCTCAGGTAAAAACGAAGATCTATGATGGAGATCTTCCCATGGTAGATCGTCTACACTTAGGATTTCACGAAGTTTCTCGTCAGATGACACGACTTCGGGAAACACTATCCGTTCTGAGGTTGATGTGAAAAGTGATTCTTCACTGACCACATTCATTTGGTCGATTTGGGTTGAACACGAGTCGGTAAAAGACATGACGGCTTCATAAGAAATTTCATATGGACTCAAGGGCATAGCATCACCGAATGAGTCTATCTCAGATTCAGATGGGACAATCCAAGGATCGTCGTAAATAATGGTGTCTGATGTAATCATATGAATTGAAGCAAATGAAGGGTCTGCGTTGATTGGAGGGAAAGGAAAATTTCCTAGTAAACCGGAATCTTTAACTAAACCTACGCCAACGTCCCTATAAGGGATTGTCGTCTTACCGACATGCTGGATGCTCTCTGAAGAGGCTGGGTCGGATGAAAAATATGTCTGCTGATCAATGGTCACGATCTTACCGTTATGTGGAAACTTTATTTCTCTGAAGACCGATGAAACGACCGCTGTCATAGCATATGACCAACTTCGACCCAAAAGAAGGTTGTAGTCTAGAGGGGCATCAACCACCTCCACATCCAGACTAAGGGTTTTACCTTCTACCCCTATAGGCAATTCCTGTAGAATACCAAACGGATGGAACCCACGGCCATCAAAGGCCTTAAGGATGGTCGGGGATTGGTTCGGCGAAGGAGAACCAAGCGATCTCCAACACTGAATCGACATAATACACGTAGAAGCTCCCTCATCAATCACAGTCCGATGAATAGGCTTGTTTTTTACTATCACTGGAATCTGGAAAGCCATTTGATGGGGTAGACGCCGTGTATTATTTTCTAGATCGAAGATTATCAGATTTGGGTCCTGAACATCAACAACTCCGATAGCCGACAAAAGTAATTTTCGTTGTGTTGGGCATGATTGCAGCACTTCTAAAGCCGACATTGCTGAGGGTGAAACAACTAAGTCCTCAACAATGTTGTAATTATGGGCCGCTCTCGCATGTGGATTGAAAGCAGACCTTCGAAGTACACCCTTGGCGGGCGGTTTGATTACTAAGTCCGGGTTAGGTTTTTCGATCTGTAGTAGATCAGAACCAGGAGCTGAGGTTGATGGATTAGAATGAGAAGATTCTGCTTCCTTACCATCAACAGGATTCTTACTGCCATAATCTTGCGACCGAGTCACAATCCTCACATGAGACATCATCAAAATGGGCTCTTCACTGGCAGTCGAGGAAGAACCTATCATCTTACTCTCCGGCATTGGAAATGGATCTTTTAACACAGCAGGAGTGGGAGAACCTTTGACTATTTTCACAACCTCGACCCGATGAGGGAAATCTCTTGTAAAATGATCCTCTTCACAAATAAGACAAGGATATCGAGGTTTGCGCTTTTCGTCATTGGTTTCCGACTTTTCTGTTTTCTCCTTCGGAGCCTTGTCTGCTTCAACCTTCTTCTTTCCTTTCTTCTTCCCACCGTTTTTTGATTTGGCCGTAGATGACTCTACAGCGTGAATATCGGCGGAAAGTTCAGGAGAAGACTCTCCTGTCGGGGAATCAGGCAAGGTGATGATAGGAGTAGTAGAATTCTTGGAAGACTTCTTCTTGCTCTTTGTGTTCACCGTACCAATCATACCATCAGCGGCATGAGATCCCGAAGGAGCAGCAGCGATTTGATTCGATTTTGGAAGATCTGGGATCTTCTCGTGTAACGTACCTGACTGAGTATAAACTATGTCAAGGTACTGCGCCTGAGCAATGACTTGCTCCTCAGTAACTACTCCGGCCTTAGCTACATCTTCAGTAATCTTCGGTAATAATGATTTAACAAACCATTCAGCTAAGATTTGGTCCGGAATAAAAACTTTCACTAACCTCCTTCGACGTCTCCACTCATGAATGTGATCAGAAATATACGTGGACGTCGATTGTTTTAGTGAAGTTAATAACTCCGTGCCGTTATTGTATCTGATTGGCAACTGAAAGTGAGTTAAGAACAAGGTAGCTAACTGGCTAAAATTGTAAAAAGAGGCCCGTGGCAACTCAATGTACCACTTGGCCGCGAGACCGATGAGTGTACGCTGGAAAAGACGTAAGCGGATCGAATCATCCGAGATAGAATTTGAAGCACACCAGAGGTGGTAAGTCATCACATGATTGGACGGATCCTCTCCAGACTTACCTTCGAACTTGGGTATATCACTGGGCAACTTATTTGGCATTGGCGGCCAGAACGAAAGATATTGAATTGGATCATTCGTTAGGCGCGTCAAGTCTGGTAAATCCAAAGTTGCGATAAACGGTAATTGCCGGTTAGGATCTCTAAAACTCTGGGTCACAAGACCAGTCCCAGGAGGACGATATCCAGGATAACTAGGAACAGGAATCTCATTAGGGATATTATATCCTCCTGGAAAATCAGGATTAACCGGACCGTACTGGGGTTGTTGAGGTTGTTGATAAGTGTACCCAGGATACGGTTGATACTAGTAAACCGGCTGCTGGACAGCTTGCCCATATTGGTACTGTCCCTGGTACGGTTGATGAAAAAATTGAGGTTGAGTAGTGACAACCGTACTTATACCAGGCTGACCTGTAGGCATCTGGACCGTGGTTTGAATCGTAGATCCAGACAACGGTAAAGATGTCTGAGGAGTGGTTACAGAGACAGTAGAAGCCGGAGCTGTCGATACTCCAGAAGTAAGTGCGGCAGATGTTGCGGTAGTTGCAGCAGCCGTTTGAGATGGAGTACTAGGTGCAATTGGCGGCTGAGTAACTACCGAAGTTACAGAAGTTTGAACATTGGACTGGACACGTTGCGGTTGCTGGGGTGGACCAGAAACTACGGGTTGTCCAGCTTGAGGTACCAACTGTATACTTGGCTGCAACACCTGTTGACCCTGTGATGGATCCCACACTATCATTCCGGGGTATTGACCCGTAACAGGTTGAGGATACTGAGATCCATAACCGGATTGAGGATAGGATTGATAATTGAAAGGTACAGTTCCCATACCTTGAACATATGACTGACCTTGAGGTGGTTGATAACCTTGACTCGAGTATTGACCTTGAGGTTGATAACCTTGGGGTAAATACTGATACTGGGGTTGACCTTGACCTTGAGGTTGATACCCTTGAGGTTGATACCCTTGGGGTTGATACCCTTGAGGTGAATATTGATACTGAGGTTGACCTTGGGGTACATATTGAGGCTGGGGTTGACCTTGAGGCATGTATTGCACCATAGGTACATACTGCCCTTGAGGCTGCCCCCCAGAAACAATTTGTGTACCTTGAGGTTGCCCCCAGGGGTTAATTGGGGCTGCCCCCCAGGCGGTAATTGACCACCTTGAGGTTGAGAAACGGGAACTGAACCTGACATCATGTAAATGTCTCCTACACCCAACGGTTTATTACCATTGTTTCCAGCTAATAACCCTTGATCAACGGGTTGAGGAGATGCCCCTGCAAAGATACCAGAAAGTGACTGATACCCAGTGGGAACAGAAGGACCGCTGTGTAAGAAAGATTCGGGAGTTTGAGTAAACACGGACGACTGACCAGACATATTTACAAGAGTATAAATACCTCCAGGTGGAAAAGGAGTACGAGGTGTAGAAAAACCTATCCTTGAGTTGTCTAAATAATTGGTTAACGAAAGGTACCAAGTAGTACTTCTAGGAGGACTATAAAAGATAGATTCACGCTCCCTGAGCTCAATAGTAAGTTGATATTCAAGGTTAGAGACACCTATTTCTTCCTCTGGAGCAAGTTCTTCAATAGCAATCAAACCAATAGGAAGATTTTCGGTGATAACTCGTTCTACTCTTGGTGAATCTGGAACACTAGAAGTCGGAGTAACAGGTTCAGATATTTCAGGTTCTTCGCCTATATCACTAGTAGACGAAAAACTACCAGCAAGCTCAGAAACTGTAACAGCTTCGGGATTATAACCTGTCTCTAGACTTTGGTAATCTGGATGGACCACCAAGGAAGATTCTCCTTCTTCAGGTGAACCTACTCTACTGCCACTAGGAGGAGTTACAAGGACCTTCAATCCTTCGTACTGACCCGGGACGTCTTCAGGAGATCCACCCCGTGATCTACGGAGTTTCCTCAACAAATCAGTTCCGGTAACAATATCATGTGACTTGCCCCGAAGTCTACGGGACTATCTCGGTAATTCCGCCACAGCTAAAAACTTTTAACTACTACACACGAAAACAAAGTAAAATCTCAAATCAAACCACCTAAAGTCGCTAAAGAACCAAACAAATTTGAATCACACGCCTAAAGAATCTAGGGCGTCAAACCAAGCACAAACAATAGCCTTCCAGACCGAAAACGCTAGTTGGAGATGAAACCCAACATCACCGGATTCAGTACAGAAGTGGCGGGTGGAACAGTTACCCTGGCAACCTGCTTAATGAATAGACCGGCACAAGTTCCTCCACTTTAACCGTCTCGAGTGAAGTGAACCCGCCGAAAAATCCAAGTGAGTCTAGTCGACGTCTGCTCCAGGTACAGTGGGATCTTCCCTCCACCGTCACCTCGGTAGAATCCTAAAGATAATGGTCACTAAGGTTACCAACCGCAACAAATGCACCTGGGGGAACAGTCAATCCCCTTGCCGGTTCCTTGACAATAATCCAAGGTTTACCGACAAGTGACCCCTGGCTCCTCGACAATGGTTAATCCTAGGTTTACCGTTTGTAATACGTGCGTGTCTGGCGTCGTTCCCAACGAGGGAGGATTGATCCCCTCACTCGTTCGGACACGAGCTCGTGCTTCTCCTTCAAGAGGAGCTTTCCCAGAGTACAAATGAGACAATTGGATTTATTCTATCACAAGATAAGCTACTTGTTTGGTTTTGTTGTCTTGGAGAGTTAATTACTCTCCTGCTCCAAGACACTAGCCTAATCTAAATTGGTGTTTCAGAGCCCTAGTAAATAAAAGTTACTACGTTGATTTTACTTTAAGCGTTAATTTTATGGTTTTTCTTAAAGACAAAAGGTAGCGGAAATTAAACCAATGGTGTGTGGACTCGACTCAAACCACTAGAAAGATGCACCTAAGATGATTTACGCTACTTTTCTCTTTCAATGAAACTCCTAACTAAGAGAGTTGGAAAATGCAAATTTTATAGAAAACAACTTTCTTAGTAAAGAAAATCAAAGAAACAATTCTCTTTATCTTTCCAAGCATACAAACATGACCACTCCTTACGTGCACGAAAAATTCTTTTTCTTTCAAAATACCTCAAAGCTACTTGAAACAAAACTTTTCAAAGGAGATGTTTTTGTATTTTCTTTTATTTAATAAAGCATATAAATCTATTTTAACGAAAATCAATCTCAAAATCTATAAAATCTATGAAAAAATGACTCACAAGCAAATCAAAAAGAAATTTACTCTAAAGCAAACCTAACGAGGCAAAAGCCTACAAAGATGATTCTAGGTTGTTTTACTTGACCACAATCAAGCCAAGGACTAGCTAATGCAGAATCAAAAGACCAGTCAAAACAAAACTCAAATCTTTTTGTTCTTTTTGTAAAATGGAATTCAATACTCAATCAACAAGCACTTCGAAATTTGCCAAAGAGACAACTCAAAGGTAGGTTGCTCTCACAGGTAGACTTTATGACAGGTCCGACTCCTAAGAAAGTTGACAAAACCAGAGAGATCTAAGGCTTGACAACTTCTACCGCCAAAGTCACTATAGGACCTATTCAAAAATCAAACCCTAGGGCTTAAACTTCTATGAAATCCACTAAAACACTCAATGCTATTGAAACAAGTTCAGGTGAAGATCTTTGACAAGAGACTAATGGATCTGGGCAGTAAAAACTAAGAAAAAGCAAAATATAAGAGGAAAAATGTAAAAAATGGAAATTTCTTAATTTTTAGCAGGGTGCGCAGGCAACCTGTTAAGACAGGTGCGGGCCCGCTCTATGCACACAGCAGCAGTGCGTACAGGTACGCACTGTGCAATACTCAGAGGGTGCATACTACTGAAAAAACCAAGAAAAACTAAATTCAATCTAACCTTAAGCTAACCCACCCAAATACAAAGTCACAGAGCCAAAAACCAGAAAATAAATGACTTTTCTCAGATCAAAGTTGCATACAAAGGAAAAAACTTTCTCATCAATGGAGTCCCCAGTATGGTCGCCATTTTGTCAGGCGAAAAGAGTCGATAGTGCGGACACAACCAACCTCCCTAGGAGCCTAAGACTCTCTAGTGACAAACAAGACAAACAAGAGCAATCCTTCTCTAAACATGCATTTACTATATAAGAAATCAAGTGTTTAGATCCTACCTGTAGTCCAACGCTGTTGTAGCAGTCCAGCCTCGCTGATCCGGATGAGCTCCTCCTTCACTTCGAAACCTGCATTCACTAACAATCAAACGATTAAATAGCACTTGATAATCTCATAAAATAAAACATATTTAACACATAGATAAAGGAGTACATGAAACAACTCATAAATAACAAGTTATTGAGAAGAATGGACTCATTTGCATTAATAGGAAACAAAAGGAACAATTACAACCTGAGCCTTGGTGTTGTGCAAGTCCCTCATAGGGTCCATCAAGAGTTCTCCTTTACTTTGACAAAGCTCACCCACTTCCAAATAGAACAAGCAAAGATGGTAACCTCTCCTCACAAGCTTCTAAATGGGAGTCCTAATTCCAGCAGCATCTACCCTTAGAAATGTTTAGCTTCCAACCTCCCCTCCTTCTGGCCCAATGCCTGTATTTATAGTGCTCAAGAGGAAGTTAATCAGGTCCACCATCAATGGGATAATCCCCTCTTTCGATGGGATAGCTCCCTTATTGATGGGATAAGTTCCTCTTTGGTAGGGGTACATGAACCATCTGGAGGCGCTTCATACACGTCAAACATACTTCTAGAAGCCTCTAGAAATGACCACAAGTAACTTTTTTGGAGTGAAACTTGCGCCTTTTGACCTTTACAGGGGTACGCACCTGCCCCTTTACATACAGAGTGTACAAGTACGCAGTTTTTGTGAACATTAGGTGCGTATACACAGGTAAGGCCGAGAGAATCTGCGTACACAGAGATAAACACATTTACAAAGACTTTCTCTCTTTTTGGAGTTTGACATGGAAATCAGAGGAATAAGACTTGCCCAAGAGGATAGCATGACTGTTGATAGAGCCATACTAACTGTAAATAGCCATGGTGACATTTTTTAGTGTAACAAAATCCTACCTTATCCTTGGTATGAAGTGACCTACGATATCCTGAAATACATCTCTTGTGAGGGAAGGTTGAGTGTGGTCTATGCCTACCACTTTAGATTACTTCATGGACTCATATTTCAGGTAGAATTTCATCTTCCTTAATGGATTAATATGCCATACTTCCTCCTACAATCCATTAGGGACATGAGTCAAAGAGAGAGAGAGGGAAAAAAACGACACCTAGGCCATCATGGCCTAATTAAACTAAGAGTTGTGGATGCCTTGAGCAGATTGACAATTCTTTTCCTTTGGTCCAAATTGATACACGTGGATAGAGAAGCCTTCATTGACACACAAACCCTCATTCCAGGTGAGACCTCAACCTTTAGTGTTTGTGGAAGAGAGGAAAAAACAGAGGAAGAATAAGAAGGGGAAAGGACAGGAGAGGAAGAAGAAGTAGGGTATGAAGAAGAGGAAAGAGAAACAAATGCAGAAAGGATAGTGGAAGAGCAAGATGCAGAGGTAGGAAAAGAAGAAGATTAAGAAGAAGATGGGGGAGAAGAAGAAAAATCAAATCCTCATAAGACTATTAATCCCAAAGAATTAGAGGTATCCCGAAAGCAAGCAAGTTTGTCTCCAAGACACACAAAAGAAGAGGTAGCTTCAAATTTAGCTACCTTGAGAACCCCCATCAAACCTAAAAGGAAGTGGCAAAGGAAAGAACCCCTATTGTCTAAGACCAAGAAAAGTACCATGATCAATAAAGGGAGGCCATAAACTCCCATAAAGGGCCCTATCACAATTGAAGAGTCCCCAAGGAAGAAAGAGGAGGCCAGGCCCACTGAATGAAAAATCGAAGAGGACACCTTTCCAAAACCCATAACAAAGACTCTTATAGCATATGTAAGGAGGTCCACCACTAGAGAAACCTCATTCAAACAACCCAAGACACCAACCACCCTTCAAAAAGTTGAAGAGGGGAAGCTACATGAGGGCAGAGTATGCTACAAGAAAACCAAAGTGTGCTACAGGAGGGGAAAAGTATGCTACAAAAAACTAGAGTGTGCTATAGGAAGGGTATAGGATGCTACAAGAGGGGCATAATTAGAAGCAAGAGGTCAAGAATTTGACACAATAGCTATAGGAGGTAGCAGCCTCCCCAAAAACATTTGAGAAGGACTTCCCAAAGCTCTAGGGGTCTAGTCCACAACCTAGCCTAAGCTCCTATTATAAATTCATTGAAGGAGGAAGAATTATTCCCCAAAAATTTCCAATCCCACTTTTTTATGAGCTAGAAGAAGAAAGAGGAAGAACCCAAAGATGGATGAAAATTTCCAAGTATAAGAAATTGGAGGATGTGGGCCTTAGGAAAGAAAAGGTCCTTGAAATGGGAAAATAATTAGGTGAGCTAAGAGAGAGGGAGTCCATAATGAAGCAAAAACTACAGGAAAAATGTAGGTGGTTGAGGGAGAAGCTATAGGACAAGGAAACCCAACATGCCAAAATGGAAAGCCTCTCCATGGAGGTATTATCATGCAGACAACCATCCAATTCTTATGCACTCTTTCTCAAAAAGAAGTGGTTGCAATTCCAAATAAAAACCTTAGCACAACATGGGTCTATGCCATTTAAGGATTACACATATTTCATTGAATTTTGAAACCATGATAGCATGGAGGAGAGAGTGAAATTGTCTGAGTTTTACATTCATAACCTCACATTGACTAATTGGGGGAAACAAAACTCATGGAATTATCATATTGGATGACTTATGAGAAGACAATAGTTGAGGAAGTAAAGGGAGTCATAGGAAAGGAAGAAAAGGAAACATTATATATCAGGGTAGAGCTAATGAGCGCTATGGTTGTCATTATAAATCATAGAACCATTGCCAATGATGCTGACCTAAAACCCAAACACCTTTCCACCCAGGAACAAACCATCTCACCTTTTGAAAACACACTCAGGTTGTTGGGAACAAAAGGAAAGCAAGCCTGCCAGAGGAGATGGAATGCCTTACCCCACAGTCTCCAGATCAGAGAATATCACTCTCTTGAAAGGTTGACGAATGCATTGGTGAGGACATCCCTATACAAAAGAATCATGCAAGGATTAAAAGTCGATTGGATTGGACTCAAGCCCAGTCCAACCTTGTTTCTAAGACTACAATAAGGAAGAAATGAAGTATAGGAGAAGAAGGAGTGAACATAGATAAAAAAGAATGTAGGCTTCTATCCCCAAGAAGGCACACCATCTGAGGAACCTTGGGATGTCAGTGAGGCCACCAAGGCCATGAGAAAAATGGACATAGATGACTGATTTTCTCAGAGGATGAGCAATAATTTTAGTAGGGGGTGATGTTGAGGCTCATCAATAAGTACATCATAAGGCTCATAATTCCATCCTCTAGCTTTAGAACTATCTCTTTCTCACATTTATTTAAAACTTTTGTTATATTATTCTTAATTAGAAGGGTAAAAGATGCTTTTCTATGTCACGTATCCTAATATGGTTTAAATGCAGGAAATGGAGCATTTTTTAGATGATTTCAATGCAAGAGCTTGGAGAGACAGAAAGCAGAGATTCTAGGAGATTTTCCACCTCCTTAACTCCCTAAGTCATCTAAGATCACCACACTCTCTCTCATCACATTGAGCTCATTGCCATCAAATCAAGACGAAGTCATTGGCAGCCAAGCAAGTGCAATTAAAGAAGATCAAGATCCACCCTTATCAATTTTTGGGAGACAAACATTCCTATTTTGTAGGGAGATGCTAGTAGCTACCCTCTTATATAACTAAACATACAAAAGAGCTCATTAGGATTCAAACTTTGTTTTAAGCTAGGAAGCTATCAAGCTCAAGCACTTGATACTATTATTTTTGAATGGTTATGTGATGTATTTGCATTGATGCAATGATAATGAGAAGTTTCTTATTGATTGATCACTGAGTTAGTTGTAGAGGGCTGAGGCTCTTGGGTTTGGGCTCAACCTCATTGCGTTAGGTCCCTCTTATGTATTGGTATTTCATTTTTAGCTTAGAGTGCTTATCATTTTTCTACATTTCATTATAAAATAACCCCTCAAAAATATTTTGATTGCAACCTCTATCTCATCTCTCGCATGGGAGCATGAATGGAAAGATCTACAATCACAGTCCAAAAATGATATGTTTATGATTTCTTGGAAGAAGGTCTATGTTAGTCATCTTGTTTTGCATGTGCTTACTATATCTTAGGAGCTGATTTATTGACTAGATCATAGTTTTTAGCATAGATTAGATGGAATTTAAATTCAACTCATTATTTTCCACTATTAGTTATTTCATTTTATCAATGATAAAATGGTATGTGCATGCCCAAGACAGGAAAGTAGAGGAGAGGCCCATCACTCTTAATATTTCGAAGAAGTTGATGTCCCATGCAATTTAAAGAAAGGTGATCTTTCTTTGGAAAAGGAAGTTATAATGCATGTGAGGGTTCCTTCTTTATATGGGTCTTCATTATGGTGTTTCTTCTCTATGGAAGACCATTTTCTAGGGTTTGAAATCACATGATTGTTTGAGCCTTCTAAGAGTAGGTATGCCAAAAAGTTGATTGTATTATTTGTTATTATTTTTATACTATGGGATAAAATATAATTAAATATTTTTTTTGTGTTTAATTTTGCAGTGTTATTATACTTTTCTTGTGCATGGATGTGTGAGCCATGACATCCCCCAAGACTTATGACCTGCCATATGTAAATTATCTGCATTTCTACATTGGGTCACCTCAATGGAGATTCATATGGCTATCATTCCATGGTGGCATCAAGAGATAGCTGAGTTTGTTTGTATTTCTGAGAAGGAATTATTGAAAAGTTTCATGGAATTCTAGGTTAATATTCTAATTCCCCTAGTAGATCAGGTTGAATTAGTTGATGTAGTTTCTTTTTGTTGGATGTTCTTCTTAGAGAGTTACATGAATAAATTGAAATGTTTTGTTTGACAAAGGGAAAAACTCGAGGGGTCTATGGAAGAGGGATACATATCATATGAGTCTTTATATTATGCCAGTGAGTACATGAGGTAGATCAACAACACACCAGGTGCGATGATTTGGTACGATGAAATGGATGAAGATAAAAGAGAAAGGGAGATTCTTGAAATGAATGGAAAAAGGTGCATGATAAAGAGTAAGTGATTTATAGTTTGTAAACTTTCTACATAATAACTATTCACACTAAACTTCATAATGTATATTTTGATCTCATACACACTATATATTTCAATTTGGTTTCATCAACAAATTTATAAATTGAAGCCATCAACAAATTCATTCTTTAGAATTGGGAAGTGACATAGTGATGGCTTGCATTATACAAACATAAGAGCAGGAAATGGGAATGTGACAAGAAAGAATTCAAACAATTGAATGGTAGAAGCATGCCTTATCCTGATCCTTCAAAAGAACATATGCTAATGGCATGCCCCAATAGTTGTGTTATTGACCAAGTTAGAGAGAAATACAATGAATCTAGTCATTACTGACATGCTAAAGAGGATGTGCTAAACATAGGGAATGGGTACAACAACTTGGTAATAATCACTTTTTTTACATTTTTATTGTCATAATTCCCCGTTCAATTGAAACGTCTATATCTTATATTTTAATTATGTTCAAGTTATTAAACACATTAATCTATGATTTTTTCACTTTTCTATAGGTGTATTTGTTGCACGGAGGATGTCGACGATGGAAGCATGACACAAGACTATGGAGTGGAAGTTGAGTTCACCCAATATACTTGTGCTAGCAATTCTGATCAAAACCTAATATAGGGGATGTTAGGTTATATCAAAAATGTACATGAGATCATTGAAATGGAATTCTCTTCATTGCAATGTGTTATTTTTAAGCGAAAGTAGTGGGACACCTTTGATCGAAATAATGTAAAGGATGATCGCGATAGTGGGTTGATATCTATCAACTCTAGAAAGATGTGGCATGAAGCTAGGTGGACTTAACTTTTCCCCAAACACTGCAACAAGTTGTTTTTCTACCCATATGTGTTGGATATGAATTGGTGGTTTGTATTAAGAAACGCCCCTAGATCAAAAGATATTTTTGAGAAGAATAATGTTTTCATGCCAAGTGAGGAAGATAATTAGGGTGATCAAAATGAAAAGTGATATGTACTTGTGTTATTTCATCATTTTTATTATTGTTGTATGTTTTTTTCTTTATTTCACTAATTGTTAATATTGGCAAACATTTTTATACAATTTTTTTTTCAGTGGAAACATTTTTACACTTAAGAATAACTATTTCAAATTGTGTAATTTTTAATTTAAAGTTTTATATTTTATCATATTTTTTAAATTATAAGTTTGTGATAAATTTAAAGAGGTTTTTCCTATTATATCATGTAAAGAGTCTATTCCTATAGGAGTGGTTTCCATAGTTTGGTGTGTGGTTGAGATATTCTCTCAACCAATAGATTATATGTCCAAGATAGTCTTCCAAGGTTTGTGGGAACTAGATTGTTGCTAGCAGTGGTCACTATGTAGTTTTGGAAGGAGATGTTGTTTTTTATTGTCAGCGGTAGTCACTCTATAGTTTTGAGTTCTTCTAGAGTTACCTATAGCAATGATCTCCCTCTACTTACAACGATTTTCAACATCGCAGGCTATTTGCACCTGGTTAATAGAAGAAGGGGCACTGGTCTATGTGGCAGTGGAAGTTAGGCAGGTGAGTTCTAGTTGCAGAAATCATGGGTGGTTTCTTGGATATTGTGGAGCAGATAAGCCATTGAGCAACATTGAAGATCTGCTAGTAAATCGATGAAGACCATGGTGGATCTTATGTAGGATTGTGGCATTCATCCTGGTTTGTTACTGGATTGAGGTGGCGTAGAGTGTGAGTTCTGTAATAGTTTGAATCTCCTGCTCATGGATCATATGCTGGTGTAGGTCGTGGATCCCATCATGGTGATTGAAGTAGTAGCCCAAGTTGTGGTCACAATACCTGTGTGAGTTTCCCTTCACTACACAATTGGACAAGGGTTTCCTGGATTCTCCTGGCCCTTGCTATTGCTCTTTCAAACTCAGGAAAGAGCCTAGTCATAGCAGTATTTTGTGACTGACGCAATAGGGTTTCACTCAATCCTTGGAGCAAGGCACACTGTGGAGCCTACAGTGTATGTGGTAATTGCTTGTTGAAAAGCTCAACGTCACACAACCTTATATGAAAATGAATTTGTTTTGTACTAGTCAACATCAGACAACCCATTAGTAGAAAATCATAATTTGTTAAAAAAATTGTTTTCTAGCATGCAATCTAAACGTGGGCTATTTTTCATTTTTGGTCTCCAATGCACACAAAATTGAGAAAACTTGGAACCCTCAATGCAAGTATACCACTTGGACATGATCTCCAATGTTGTTGTGTTGAGGTGCTAAACATGGTGTTGCGTGAAGGAAATTGGAACTGAATATTGAAAGAACCCAATAAGGGCTTAATGGGATGCGCTAAATTGGAACTATTGAAGGGTTTGATTGTGTTTAAAAATTGTTATTCGATTATTATAAATTTGGTTAAAAATTGGATGTTTTGTGACAATTATTGTAGCCAACTATTGTCATGAGTTTGAATCTATGTTGGAATTGGCCATTCCAAAAATAGACAAATCTATTTGCAGGAATGATTAACCATGAGATATAATGAAGACATGACAGTGAAGATGACATTAGAGGAGCTACATCAAAAATTGGAGGATGATGTACAATCGAGTTTGTGTGTATTAGTGTGAGTTTGTGGAGCAGATTCATGGTGTAGTATGAGTCACACATTGTAATTAGAACAAATATACATTTCATATACTCTTTTGTAATGGTTGGTTGTGGTCTTGAAATCTTTTATGTACCTATTGTGCTGTAAGACCCAGAGAGGCATGCATACCCTTCGTTATATGTTCCCTCTGTAAAAGAGTTTTAACACCCTGGAAAAGTGTGTCATGTGGGATGGATACACTTAGGTGGCTCATATTGGTTTTAGACTCCATGAGGTGAAATTTTATATTTAGGGCGAGTTCATCGAGAAGTTGGATGAACCATGTATGTGAAAGGCTTCCTAGTAGATTAGCGATTGCAGCAGTTGGGACACCATGCATTCTGGTAGATGGTTGTTCCTTTATATGGACATCGACAATTGCATGAACAAGGTACAAAGTGTAATTACGAGACTGGACCAAATGTAGATCTTGCAGATTGATATCAAGACATGTACTCATTAAGGGGGTGTGTTGGAATATTAATTCCTACTTGTCTCAGTTATGACTTTCTATGTAAAGAGTTTGCTCCTATTCTACATGAGTTGTTTCACTAGTTTCGTGTGTTGTTAAGATATTCTTTGAACCAACAGATTGTATGTACAAGTTAGTTTTCCTATCTTGAGACAATACTCCTATATAGATGTAATACGATATTTGATTAATGAGGGTGAAGATAGTTTACACTATCGAGTTTTAACATTTAACATGTATATTATTAACTTGTAAATGATTCATTCATAATTACTAGTATAAAATAAATTTTAATTTATTAAATTTATAAAATCAAATTAATTGTAATGTTATTCTTATAATCGAATATTTAATGAACATTTTTTTTACTTATAGTTTATTATAGACCAATAAGTTATATATTTTAATTTTGTTATAAATATTTTGAAATTTCTATTTAATGATTACATGTTCCAATATACATTTTGAAAATTAATTGCAAAGATTAATTACATATTGTCTAGCTCTTTTCTTATAAGTATAGGTCACAACTTTTTGATTCCTACACTTACTATGATTAGAAAAGTAATATTATTTATAGGTTTGTATAATTTAATTATGTGTGATATTGATTTTTTTTATAGAGACTATTTTTTAGACATTTTTTATGAATGTTTTTTTTTCTATTATTTCTATGTTTTCTATATCAAGAGATTATGCGACTCAGAACCATTGTTTGAATAATAATTTAGTTAGAATGAATATGTATGAACTACCTATGCAATAGAAATATATTCATGGTAATTCCATAATTATAGTTTCAACCATATTAGGCTTTGTAATTTATAAAAATATCTAAGAAACATAAACATCATCTAAAATAGACATTCAAATTCCCTAACATCATCTAATTATATACACGTCTAACACATGTAAACATCATTAACTAACACAAAAATCTAATAATCTAACAGGGCATCACCATCATGATCACATCTAACAAAACACAAGCATTGTCTAACATCATCACCACACACATCCTCAAATATACAACTCATATTGTCAAATAACTACTATAACATACACATTTATCTACAAGCACATTAAATCAAAATATCTAACATGACCAGACAATATACACATCAACAACAACATATAAATTAAGTACATTAACATGAAGAGAAAAAATGAACCATATATATTTATATACAAAAACAATTCAATAAGTACATCAAGTGAAATAACTACAATGAAATATCTAATACAAGATTACTAGTGGAAGCCTGGTATGTAGCAGAAGATGATGGATGGTCAACTACCTCGAAAATCCAACTATAAGGTTAAGGAGAAGGTGGTTGGTCTTCTCTTTGAGGAGAAACATAAGGCAATGGGTGACAATGAGGTGAATGACAAAGAGCTTGCATAGTACCAGAAGGATTTTTGACACACTATTCATGATCCGATGGGGTAGTATATATAGGTGAAGACTGTGTGTTTGATGCATGCCTATCCCGAGGAGGTGGAGTACTACCAAAAGGATCACAACCCTAATCATCATGATATGATGGGGTAGTATTGGGTGAAGACTATGTATCTGTTGCACTGCCATGATCCCTCCTCAATGCCATTATAATCCTTGTAGCTCCAATCATATGATGCATAAGAATCGTCATATCGTGAAAAAAGTCCATCCAGAGCTCTAAGAAACTAGAATCTTCCCTAATGTCTTGAGTTGTTGCAAGTCAGACTCCCTCCTCAACCAAAAAGTATAGAGAGTCAATCACCTAACTCCATCCTAAAACTATGACTATGATGTGGTCACATGCCCCTTTGTATGTGTATCGTATCAGGACCTCCCTCACCCTCCAAGGCCTCGACCATCTCTCCATCTGCATTCAGTAGGAAAAGAGGTATGTCCACAAAGAATGTTTTCCATCCCATGTACCATAGCATGTCATCTATCTACAGCTATACAAAACTTCTGCAAAGAAATGGTAGACCATCTAATAGATAATGCCCTTTACTTCAAAGAATCAACATAAAAAAAAAATGAGGAAACTAATGTGTTTCCCATCACTAGTATAGTATGCAATGGTACTCACTAATAGTGAGAGGCACCTAACCTCGTCTAAAAAAAAGGAAATTATTTGTAGTTATCAGTCGTACACCTTAAAATATGCTAGATAAATTAGATGATCCCCAACGTATCTATAAGAGCAGACAATCTAACTCTCTGCTCCAACACCATGGGGGACATTAGGGAATTGGGGAAAATCCTCCCCTCTTCTCGATAGGAAACTGATAAAATAAATTTCCTCTTCAATGGGCTCATTCCACTGATTTGGACTGACATGGAAAGCTTCTCAGTGGAAATTCCACCGAAGGATCAGTTATCCTAACGACACAAAGTGCCTATTCAATGATGTAGCCTCCTCATAGTACTTAAAGGGGCCTAAAAGCCTTAAGAGGCCTTGGGTTGCTACCCTAATAGGGCAAGGGTTCGAATTACTTTTCCCCTCTCGTGCCTCCCACCCTCGTACACTATTATTTTGGTCAACTATTGCTCATCTTGTTGTTTCTTGTATCACCTCCAACATCTCTGGATGAATGACATACAAAATACATTAGCCTCATCTATAAACATATTTTTTTTGTTAAATGAAAAATGATTTTATAAATATGGACATATAACTTTCAATTCAAAATAAATTCAACGTTGATGCAATAAAAAACAAAAAAGCATCAGGCATGGTACATCCAAAAAATAGGAATGTAGATAAAATGGTGCATACATCAACTTGACGTAGTGATTTTGGTTAGCATACATACATAACATTAGTTAATTTTTTTTCTAGTGTGATGCATCGATATAAGATTTCGCACCATTGTGTTAATTTTACGTAGATGCACCACATTAGAATGTTCAACATAATGAACACACCAACTTTTTAAATATTGGTTGTGACTTGGGAAAAAATAAATGCATCTGGAAGTTAATTTTACTAGATACACCACTCTAAAAATTATATATTTTAAAGTGGTGCGTCGAGGAATTTAATGACTTGGTGCATTTCAATTTAACAAGTTGTCACCTAAATTTTCCACAGAATTGTGACAATTCTTAGGGTAGGGGTTTTTACTCTGATCCCTGCCCTGTCGATTTGATCTCTCTCCTAAATGGAGGCTAAGGTGGGTAGTCCCTACATATTAGATGATGAGAAACTTGTTGGGAACCAAGAAGTGAATGAGAGCCAACATAATGGCCTAGAAACCTAGGTTAAAATTAAGTAGCAAGTATGATTATTAGGCACAAATTGATTAGAATCCTTGTGATTATGAATAAGAGACAAGTGCCTTAAAAATAATTACTTGCAAAATATAGATTAATACTCCAAGTTACAATATGAACAGTTGTTGGGGGATTAAAAATCTATTTTAAATAAAGTGTAGGACCTAGATGTAATGTTTAATGTAGGATCTTCATTAATTTTAATTAGATGCTCTATCTAGGTGAATCCTTCATCTCAAATATTTTGAAACCAGCCTCGAATGCAAATTGTAGAGAGAAGCCCAAAGGAATTAGGCTAAGGCCTCATTAATGATACCTCACATGGGCTTCTAACCACCTAGGTTCTTTCATTCCTACAAGGGATTGCACACAAGAGAACTATAATTTCACCTATGTTAATTGCAAATGAGGGTATAGGCTTCTAAAATTGTGTAAAGAAGGTGGTTCTATCTCTTTTTCAACCAAGTTTGTGCTTGGAGGTACATTTTAGAAATGCACTTCTAACCTAGAATGAAGGTGAAAATTATGAGTGATTGCTTCAATAAGATTACAATATGTAAAATTCTTTGAATATGATAATATCACTTAAAATTAATATGATCACAATGATATTCATCACAATATTACTATATGAAATGAGTGAAGAACTTTAGATAACACTTCATCTCAATGAAACGAGATTAGCAATTCCAATTATCCAAGATTCTTATTAGATCTTATTAATGTGTCAATTAGATGCATACAAGACCTATTATGTAATTAGGAACAATAACAACTTATAGGATAATGAGATAAATATATTCTTATACTTAGATTATGAACCATTTAGGCACAAGAAAAGAATTGTGATTTTTCTCTTAAGCACAAATGTAACCAAAACCAACAAGCATAAGGAAAGATGAGATTGGCATAAATGATATGCAATGAAACAAATGCATTAATATACCTATTAGATGCTTATGCAAGGGTGCAATGAGTAAACCAATTCTTTCAAGAGAAAAATTATAATGCACGAGACTTTGATATGATTTAGATCAACCCACGATTAGTATGCAAACAATCCCAAAACCTCACTTGAAAATCATCCAAGACCATGCCTATTGATCCTTTAAGTTAATGTGATCATTATTTAAGTGTATTAAGCTTATATTGACTTATTGTTAGGGATAAACTTTAGATATTACACTATTGTGGAAATTATGTCAGACCTCTCGAATTTATATCAGACCTCTCAATACGTAAGATTGTCATAAAAAATCAACTAGAACAATGTTTTAAGGATTCAAAGTTAGAATTTGATACATCTAGGTGTTGTTGGCTTGTTATAGACTAGTTTTTGGGTTTCATTTTCAATTATATACCATTGGTATCTTCACCTTCAAATCTAATATTTTTTATGATAGTAAAAAGGGATTGAAGAGGGAACAGCAAACCCTTGAGGCTAAGAGACCTAGTTCTAATGACAAGTATGCCAAGTGAGCCACCAAAGATGAATTATTTGAATTCAAAATATGACGAGGGATTTATTTACACCTACAACGACAAAGATTAGCTTGGAAATGAATAGATCAGAGCTTACATTTTATGGAGATAGGCTTAAAATGCCTCCCAAAGCTAATGGCCAAGTGGGAAAGTGGCCCTATGCCTAGAGGCTAGGGCTAGAAGATTAATTTGGCCCACAAAATCCCTTCCAAACTGAAGTCTAGCCTTGAAAAAATAAGTAATTAGCCTTACAGACAAGAAATCCAAGTCAATGATGTGTTTGTAATGGAAATATTACCTCAAAACCATTGCTAAAAATAATATTTAGGGATGCATTCACAAAATATTAGTGTCAAACCATATGTAATGAAGTTATTATGCCCATTTATGAATACAATTAGGTGTATTAGAAAAAAAAAGAGTTGAAGGTAGCTCTTGGAGGTCAAAATGTGGTTGTAGCTAGGACTACAAGTCCTCAAACCCCTACGGCTTAGCCTCAAAGGACTTAAACCCTTACGTCTAGGCCAAACAAGCCATAAAAAACTAAAAGGATTCCCAAAAAATGATTATATCCCACAAAAGCTACCTACAAAACCACTTCAGATATTAAACACTTAGGAAACCCAAGATTCTATAGCAAATAAGCCTTCTAGGGCTAGCGACTCCATGAAAGAGTCTAGTCATTGCAATTTTAGCACTTGGATATTATAGAGCTAGGTGCCTAAACGCTAAATCAACCCTTACTAGCTGAATGAATTACTCCTTTAGGATACACGACCCTTCAAATATTGAATATGCTGCAAAACTAGTCGTCTTGGCTAGGTGAGGTTTTCAATCATCCTTATCTAGATTTGTCCATTAATCCTTGAGCTAATAACACCTGCAAGCCAAATAAGTAGATCCGAACCATAAGATCTATAAAATTCTAAAATAAAAACCCCAAAATATTATTTACAAAAGGAAAAATAATATACAAGGGTTAGAAAATTATTTGCAAATTATTTACACTATTCACAATTAAAATCAATCTCTAGTTAGCAAATAAATCCTTTAAGACCAAATAGAAATTCAAAAAAAATTGGTCAAAATAATTTTTGTTTTATGTACAAACCAAAACCTACACAATAAATTGTTACATAATATCAGAGTCCAAAAAAGGTGTGGTCACCTCAAAGTCTATGAACTTGTGTCTTGCCCAAGGGTTAAATCGCCTAAAAATCTCTATACACTCAAAAGATATATTATTAGTAGTTTCAAAGGGGTTTGATTCACACAAATAGACTATATATCTAAAGATATCTTCTAGGTATACCAACTTCAATGTCTTTACTTTATACCAATTCCTAAGGGAAGATACCTCTACTAATAAATAATCCAACCACTCGTAATGAAAAAATAATATTCAGTTAAAGAAAAAAATCATAGCATTAAATCAATTCAACACATACCATGAATCATCAAGAGAGAGACACCTTGAATTGAAACCCCAAATATTTTTATTAAAAAATATTCCACTAGAGCTTAGCTTAGTAGAAAGATTTTCAATTTAGTTTAAGTTACAAATGAGGAGAAAAAATCCTCCCTTTTATAGAAAATGAGAGTGATCAGTCCCTCCAAGTGGAAATAATCACTAATTGCATCAATCCATTACTTGATCCTTTTGGAAAAATTCAAACCCTTCATTGATTGACACAAATCTCGAAAAAATTATGATCTTCCTTATTCACTGTGGTAGAGGGGTTAAGGCTTGACTTCTGGACAATAGAGGACCTCCAAAAAATATAATCATCATTACTCGTACAAAATATTCAATTGTTGGTCCAAAAAATTTGATTTGTTGGGAAATAGTCTTCTCTCGCCCAATGAATTGATGGACTAGGTCCTTCCTGCCTTGGAAATGAGGCTTTTATTTTTACTTGAATATTTTACTTTGAAAATAGCCTTGAGTAATTTTTGATGAATTTTTCACTTGGAGGGTAATTAAAGTTTTCCCTTCATTTTATATTTTGAAAATTTCTTGCTAATTTTAATTTTATTTTTGCCAAAATTTTAATTATTAGACTCGAGAGGGGATTAAATACTTTTTCCACCATCTATGTGTATATAACAAATATTTTGGTAATAGTGCTCTAATTAAGAGGAACTGTTCACCAAAAATATTCATATATAACACTTTTACATCAAGATATAAGAAATTCAACCATTAGAAGGGGAAATACACATAATCTTAGACTAGTAAGACTCCACCAAATCTTGTGACTCAAGACAGATGATCTCATATAATAAAAACATATCGACTCGATAACACTAGGAATCACCTAAGACCTTGTCAGTGAGTTCTACCGTAACATTGAGGTATATTTGGGAGATAATCTTTGCCAATTATCTTATGTTTACAAACACAAATAATTTACGGAGGTTGAAAACTCCCTAGAATGAAACCCTTTGAGAAGAATCATAGGATTACCTTGGCATTGTCACATATATTAATTTTCATACTAGAATCATTTTTACAATACCAAGAAGAATTCAAGATTACAACGATGATATTGACACAAGAAAATTGTTCTAGTATTGCATGTTCTACTTCTTCGATTGTTGACATGCACATGGTCAACATACCAAATGCACCATACCACTAACATTGTGTAAACATAACACACTGATTTGCGGTGCACCCTATAAATTTAAGGTGTGCACCATGAATGGTGCGACCTGAACATTTTGAATGCACTACAAAGAAAAATTTAAAAACAATGGATTTTTAACTTAATTTTCAATTCTACCCTGCTAAAAAATGAAATTAGGGAGAAACATAGACATTACATGGACATTTTCTCAACAGGGAGGTAAGGTTGCCAAGTAAATAAAAAAAACAAATTTCACCACGGTTTCAAAAAAATTGAAAGGAATGCAGTAAGTAATGGATGAAAGGATGGCAAGCAAGGGAAGCACCGATGGAAGGATGGTTCACAAAGGATAAGGTTGTACTAGTGATTGAGAGCTCTACAACACTGCAAATAGTAAAAAATAATTTTATAGCTTGGAAGTTTTCTTTTATTTCACCTTATTCTGGTGCGCTCCAGTAATCGCACCAATGTGGATTATTTACAAAGCGTGTCGTGGTTTTTTAAATTAACATCCTACCATGGTGCACCATGTTATTTATGCACTAGAGAATTTTCAAATAGGGATAACAATGGTGCTTCATTGGAGTATATCACTGAAATGGTGAAAATTAATTTTACAACTGACATTTTTTAAATTAAACCCTTTTCTGGTGCTATCTAGTAGTATAAACACTAGTCCTCCAATGTCACCTAGCACACCACTATTTTTAAATTAAAAACCCTACAATGCCCATGTTATATGAACATCGAGGCATTCTGAAAATGTATATGCAACGTGATTTCATCGGGATATAGCATTAGAATGTAGAAAATGAATTTTACGACTAACATTTTCTTAAATATAAACTAGTATGGTGTTATTGTTTAGTATACGCACCGGTGCTTGAAAGCTATGGAGTGCACTGTTATTATATTTTTTTTAAATAACCCTCGAATGGTACACCATTTTCTATTAAGCAATGGGACGTATAGTTATTTTTATCGCATTTGTGCTTATTATATGAGTAGCCTACCATTGTGTTTCAAACTGAAAACCCGGCCACAGTGCACCATGTTTTCATGGACCGGGGATTTTGTAAATGGGAAAGAAATAATGCTTTACGTGATTATGGCACCAAAATGGTAAAAATGAATTTATGACCAACATTTTTTTAAGTTTCACCCTTGTCTGGTGCTGTCAAATAGTATATCAAATATTATCTAGATTTGTGTATTTTCCCAATTTAGTTATTTGATTTCTATTTATAAATTTTGGAAATAAAATTTACAGTAAAATTATCTCTTTTAATATAATTTTAATATATAAAAAAGATTTAGCACTTTCGAAAACACATAAATTATACCCAGTTAAAATTTAAACAATTTCCTCACAAATTTAAAACAAAATTCATTGAAAAACAATTGCCAAATAGTTAGAGTATGCAATTCAACATCTTTTCCAAATTTGGAGTCCACAATCGCTAAGCTCAAAAGATGATTCCACTGCAAGTTGAAGACGATCATGGCGAAATTTAGCAACTTTTTCAAATTTTAAGGACACCATTTCGATTCTCACAATAATATTCAAGGATTCCAAATGGATTTGTCATTTGCATGTGAGGAAATGAAATCTAAAGTTATTTGAAAATTTAGAAAACAGCGCAATTGAACATTTTTAGGTTTTATTTTTTTTATAAAAATAGTTTTCAATCAATATTTAGCGCAATGTTTGGAATAATATGTCATACAAAAGTTTGGTAATAATAAGTGATAAGGCTATATGATAAGGAGCTATTTTAACAATGCATACATATAATGTCCACATGGTATTAATTATGAATATTTTAACCCACATATATTATAAATTAAGAATAACCTTACGATGGTGTGTTATTTTCTGTTACCAGGCATACATTTCTATTAACTAGACAAGTGCTTATTTTATATGAAGCACAAAACTATTTGTAAATTAAAAACTCTTACATGTGCAATGTGTTTTTTACACTCTAGGGATTTCATAAATATGGATAACATTGGTGCTTCAAGAAAATATAGTGTATGCACTAGTGTGCATTATAAATGTAGTCCACCATTGTTTTGATTATGTACGAAAAAGCCCTACAATGGTGCACCATTTTGTATTAAGCATCAAGGCCTTCACTTCCATTCATCACACTGGTCCATATAGTATAATATGTGCACCACTATTTTTAAATAAAAAATCCTACAATGGTGCACAATATTGTTTATACACTAGGGCGTTGATATGTCAGCTTAGCATAGGGTTGTCTTGAGAGTATAGCATCGGAGTGGGATTTTTTTTAAATTTAACCCTTTTCTAGTGTTATCAATTAGTATAGGCACAGGTACACATTAATTACTTAACACACTGTTATTTTTTATTTCTATACAAAATAACTATTCCATGGTGTACCATATGTTAATAAGCATTGGTGCATCTGTTTATAGTAATGCACCATTGTGTTATTGTATTATATACACACCAACAGAAAGCACCTGCCTGCCCAAATCTGCTAGTGATGTACACGATAAAGATACTTTTGGACTATTTTTATAGCGGTTTCCACAAAAACCTCCACTGGAAGGCCTTTTCCTTCTAGTGTTACCATTGAAACTTCACAATTTCCCTTGTTGACATGGATGGTGGAGGATTTTTCATCCTTGAGGAGGTGGCATTGTGTTGGGTCCCTATAATACTAGTAATTACCCCATTACTATTGTAGTTATACCCCTTATTTATATTTTTGTGCCCCTATTACCCCCATATTGTTATTTCTATGCCCCATAGAATCCCTCTATTGTTATTTTTGTGGCTTTATATTATTATTGTTAGGTCGACTGGATTCTATTGTGACTCCTTAGACTCCTATATATAGAAAGGAGGTTTTGTCATTTGTATCATCCAATAATTGTTCATTTATGTAAAGTAAAGGAGGTTTCCCCCTCGAAGAGGATAAATTCTAAGGCATTGATCTATCTTTTCTTGAGCTGGTTTCATAACATTTGGTATCAGAGCTTTGGATTCTAGGGTTTCACTGCTCCAAACAGGTCATCATGGCATTTTTGCTATAACATTTTTTCTGTGATGTTTCAGAAGTCGTAAAAAAAAACCCATTTGATATGAAATCGCGTTGAACCTTGGGTCCGCATTTATGGCGTAAGTCATCGGTTCAAGTCCAATAAAGGGCTCATGTTTCCCACGAAGAAAGAAGGCTCGGGTGTCCATTTCTCATTGTATGATCCACATCTTTTCAAGTTGAAAACCCTTTTTCAGGGACGAAAATTATCTGTCATGATAGGTTTCAGGCAAAACATTTGTTATGATGGAGTCTCACAACTAATATGGTCTTAATTCAGACAGACAGCACTGGCACAACTCCAGCTTTGACAAGTAAGTGCTGCTTCCTTAATCCAACTACTTCAACATTGCCCTTACTGCTTTTAGGGAAGACCTCCTTATTAATGCTTGTATACACAATTCATATATTTTTTACAGCTACCAACCAACACCCTGTATCTTTAGAACCCTTGATATACCGGCTTACCTGCTAACTTAAAGCATTCATTGCATGAGTGGGCTTTGAATACACTTGCTTGAGGAACGAAGTGTGGTAGGGTAGCAGCACTATACCTTCTTTTGTAGGGCCCGGGCTTAACCCATAGATTCTTTATTTCTATTTTTACAGCACCTTATTTGATTTGCACAACCCCAGCTTTTAGAAGAAGTGCAGAATCCAACTACTTTCACACATGCCCAGATTGCCTTTTAGGGAGGACCTGCTTATTCCTATTTGATCAATTTGAGTTTGACAGACGCTACTAACTGTTGTGGATTGGATCCTCACAACTGCCTGAAGAGATATGATCTGAGGAAGTTGGTCTTTTTACAGACTCCTGAATTACATTCAAAACAGGTGACCTGGGGAAAATCGTCATAACTTTCTCTCTGGGAATCAGATTGAAATTTCGTTAGAAGGTATAGAAAGAGGATTGACTGTAGTTTCTTGTATATCTTTTTCAGAACTAAAGATCTAAAATTGTACATGTGGCACTTCATACAAGTTCGCTCTTCTGGAAAGTTCTATAATCAGGTCATCTTGGGAGATTGTGCATAACTCTTTCTTGGAGAATCCAATTTCGATCGGACTGGTTGCATTGGAAAGAGGACACAGAGAGCTACTACAGATCACAAATTCAAAACTAGATGATCGGAAAGTACAGAGATACATTAGAGGCAATATCAAGAAGTGAAAAAAGGTGTTTAGATTTTTTTAAATTTTTGCTTAAGCTTGGTTCGAAAATTTATTTTGAAGAATTCAAAGGGCATAGTAGAGCATTATTATCGGTAACTGATGCCCTGAGGAAAGAAAATGCAAACACCTAGAAAGGAACCTGAAAGCTCTAGCATGACTCATGAAGAAGAGGAAGAAATGCTACATGATATATCAAAATTACAAGAACAAGTGAAACAAATGTCACGCTCACAAAAGTTAACATAAGCTAAGATAAATGGCGTGGAAGCTAAGATGAATGGCATGGAAGCTAAGATGGACAATTTGAAGATAGATTTGAACACAAATTTGAAGACAGGCATGGCATATTTGAAGACAGATTTGACAAATTTTCTACAAGAAATACTTACTAATGGTGAAAAGGTAGTAAAGGAAACTCATGATGAGAACAAAAGAAATGTTAATCATGATTCCATAGACACTAATGTTGGATCGAAGAATCACCATATTCTAAAAATCGATATGAGGAAGTTTGATGGCAAGGATCCCGCCACATGGATATTACAGATGGAGCAATTCTTCGATCTCAATAATGTGCAAAACGCACAAAAGGTACGTATGACAACTGTATATTTGGAACCAAATCAGTTTGTATGGTATCAATGGCTTTGTTTTCGTAAACAATTTATCACTTGGGAAATTTTTACGGAAGAATTGATAGCACATTATGAGGATACAAAAAGCAACACCTTTTTTAGCCAATTGATAAGTCTCAAACAAAAGGGTTCAATAATGGAGCACATTGAGGAGTTCCAAAAATTGAGCATAAGGGTAAAAGATAATCCAGAGGAGCATAGGATTGATGTGTTCATAGGGTCTTTAAAGGATAATATCCAACATGATGTTCACCTTTGGGAACCTGATTCATTAGAGAAGGCATTCAGGTTAGCAAGAAAAATGGAAAGCAAAATTATGGCAACTAGGAAACATACCATTCACAACTATAAAGACGAAAGTGTTGTTGCCCCTTGTCTTCCACAACCTACAAGGTTGACACCACAACAATTGGAAGAAAAAAGAGCAAAAGGGCAAGAAAAGGAGTGTGCTGAGAAGAAATTATTCTACATAGATTGTGAAGAGGAAGAAGAAAAGGAGCAAGAAAGGTCAAAAGAAGAGGATATACTCCAGGAACAAAGCCTAGATGAAGAACAAATAAATCCGACCATATCTTGTAATGCATGGGCGGGAATTACCATTCCTCAAACCATCAAGATAGAAGGACAAATCAAGAAGAAAAAGGTAATAGTGTTGATTGATTCAGGAGGCACCCACAATTTTATTCATCGTAGGGTTGCAAAAGAATTGAATTGCTTCCTATATCCAGCACCAGAGTGTCAAGTGATGATTGCAAATGGAGGAACAATAAATTGCTCTAGAAAGTGCCATAATATCAAGCTATCCATGGGAGAATATGTATTGACTAGCCCAATGCTTTCCATTCCAATGGGAGGTGCTGATGTTGTACTAGGAGTCCAATGGCTACAATCCTTGGGTACAATAACTTTTAATTTTCAAGAACGTTTCATCAAATTTTCTACGAAAGGAAAGGAAGTTGAATTAAGGGGTATTGCAGGGAAACCAGGAAAGATAATAAGCTCTAATGGCATGACAAAGCTTCTAAAAAAGGAGCAAAGAGGTGTAATTGCACAATTATGTTCGCTAGATGTTTCCACATTGGAATCATCTATTTCTCCAGATCTCCAAAAAGTCTTGGACAATCATTCCAAGGTATTTGAGACTCCCAAAGGTCTCCCACCTATGCGTGAACATGATCATGCTATTCATCTGATTCCATGAAGTGTTCCTCCAAACATCAGGCCGTACAGATATCCCTATGTCCAAAAAAGTGAAATTGAACGTATGGTTGCAGAAATGCTAGAGGCTGGTATAATTCAACCGAGTCAAAGTTCTTTCTCAGCTCCAGTAGTATTGGTGCACAAGAAGGATGGATCAAGGTGCAGGTGTCCGGATTATAGGGAGCCCAACAAGCTCACTATTAAAGATAAGTTCCCCATTCCTGTCATTGATGAATTACTGGATGAATTGCATGGATCAATTTACTTCACCAAGTTGGATCTTCGTTCGGAATATCATCAAATCAGAATGAAGATTGAAGACATTCCGAAAATGGCATTTAGAACTCATGAGGGTCATTATGAATTTTTGGTCATGCCTTTTGGCCTTACCAATGCACCTTCAACATTTCAAGGTTTGATGAATTCAATTTTCAAACCATTCCTTATAAAATTTGTGTTAGTATTTTTTGATGATATACTAATCTACAACAAGTCTTGGAAGGATCATGTTGAACATGTTGACAGGGTGCTACAACTATTGGAGGAGAAAAAATTATATGCAAAAAGATCCAAATGTTTCTTTGGAGTCCAGGAGGTGGAATATTTGGGTCATATTGTATCTCATGAAGGAGTTAAGGTAGACCCTAGCAAAATTAAAGCCATTAAGGAATGGAAAATCCCCACATCCATAAATCATCTGCAAGGATTTCTTGGGTTGACAGGGTATTTATCGCAAGTTTGTTAAGAATTATGGGAGAAAAGCAGCACCTCTAACAACATTATTGAAGAAAGATTCATTTTCATGGACTCTAGAAGCAACAAAGGCCTTTGAACATCTTAAACAGGCAATGTGCCAAGCACCAGTCTTAACTACACCGGACTTCACAAAAACCTTTATTGTGGAATGTGATGCTTCAGGAAATGGAATTGGTGCTGTTCTAATGCAAGATGAAAGACCCATTGCTTTTGAAAGTTGTCGAATCAAGGGAAAGTTTTTAAGAAAAGCTATTTATGAGAAGGAAATGTTGGCAATACTCCATGCACTTAAAAAATGACGACCCTACCTAATGGGAAGAAACTTCAAGGTAAAAACGGATCATGATAGCCTTAAATACTTTTTAGAAAAATGATTATCCTCTGAAGAGCAACAAAAGTGGGTCACAAAGATGTTGGGTTATGACTTTGAAATCATCTACAAAAAAGGGAAGCAAAATGTGGTGGCAGATGCACTCTCAAGAAAGGATGAGGATGTGGAAGCATTGTTGTGTGCCATTTCTATTATCCAACCAGATTGGATAAACGAAGCAAGGGAGGAATGGAAGAATGACGAAGAAGTGTGGGCACTTATTCGAACGCTACAACAAGATTCTAGTACTTCTGATACATTTAGCTGAAAAAATGATTCGTTATGGTACAAAGATCACTTATACCTCTGTAAGAATTCCCAGCTAAAACAAAAGATTCTTATGGAATTGCACACTTCTCCCTTAGGAGGGGACTCAGGATTTTTAAAAACTTACCACAGGGTTAAGAGGGAATTTTTTTTTGGATGGCCTTAAATCAGATATTCAAAAGTTTGTGGCGGAATGCTTGGTTTTCCAACAAAATAAAGTTGAAACAATTAAGACATCGGGTCTATTACAACCTTTATCCATTCCAAGCCAACGTTGGGAGGAGGTTTCAATGGATTTTATCCCAGGTTTACCCAAGTCTGAGGGAAAGAGTGTCATCATGGTGGTAGTTGACAGACTTACCAAGTATGCACATTTTTGTGTATTATCACATCCATTTAAAGCCAATACAGTTTCTACTGCATTTATGGAAACAGTTCAAAAGCTACATGGAAACCCAAAGACTATTGTAAGTGACAGAGATCCCATTTTCACTGGAAATTTTTGGATAGATTTATTTTCTTGTCTTGCTACTTAGTTAGCTCATAGCTCATCTTATCATCCTCAATCTGATGGGAAAACTGAGATAATAAACAAATGTTTGGAACGATATCTTCGTTTCTTTGTATCTGATAAACAGACACAATGGGTCAAATGGTTGCCTCTGGCTGAATGGTGGTATACCACTTCCTTCCATACAGAAACAAAAATGACCCCATTTATGGCACTTTATGGGTATCAACCACCATCCATCACATCATATTTAAGAGAAAATTCTAAGGTTCAGGCAGTGGAACATCACATCAAACATCAACAACAAGTCCTCCAACTCTTAAAGGATAACCTCGTGTTCGCACAAAATATAATGAAACAACAGGCAGATCAACATCGCAGTGAAAGAAGTTTTGATGTAGGTGATTGGGTATTCCTACAGCTACAACCATATATGAAAATTTCCCTAAGGCAAGCTAAGAAGGATAGTAAATTATCACCAAAGTATTATGGTCCATACAAGGTGTTGCAAAAGATTGGTACTATGGCATACAAATTGGAGCTTCTTGTAACTTCTCGATTGCACCTAGTTTTCCATGTTTCATGTTTAAAGAAGGCTATAGGTGAAAAGCTCCCAGTTCAAACAATATTGCCAGAACTTGACGAGGAAGGAAAAATTATATTGGAACTGGAAGCATTCATAGAAACAAGAACTCGACAGCTACAAAATCGATCAATTTCAGAGTATCTTATCAAGTGGAAGAACTTATCCGCTGAAGATTCCACATGAGAGGATGAGAATTTTATGCAAAAGTATCCAGAACTACTCAAGCGTTGAGGAAAACACTCTTTTGAAGGAGAGGGGCATGTTGGGTCCCTATAATACTAGTAATTACCCCATTACTATTGTAGTTATACCCCTTATTTATATTGTTGTGCCCCTATTACCTCCATATTGTTATTTCTGTGCCCCATAGAATCCCTCTATTGTTATTTTTGTGGCTTTATATTATTATTGTTAGGTTGGCTGGATTATATTGTGACTCCTTAGACTCCTATATATAGAAAGGAGGTTTTGTCATTTGTATCATCCAATAATTGTTCATTTATGTAATGTAAAAGAGGTTGCCCCCTTGAAGAGGCTGAATTCTAAGGCGTTGATCTATCTTTTCTATCTTTTCTTGAGCTCGTTTCATAATATATTGGTTGGCTCATATCATGTAGATTGCATCCCACATGTACACAATGATACTCCCAAACACCAATCCAAATACATCAAGTGGAACCACATCCAATTGTACCTTATGAGTAAAATCAACATTGATAGAAATTTTTATTTTACATTATTTTGAGACATTTATTTATGAATGCTTATTTACACACTCCAATGGTTATGGGTTTGGATGATCTCAAACCCCTGATCCCCATTTTTTTACTAGCAATACTCGAATTATATTCACTTGTTATCCTAAGTTGAACATTGCATCAACTTTTTTTTTCTTGACCTATATCTTTAGGTGGAAGAGTTTGTTCTCCTTATATTATTTTCATTGAAGGCTACTTAGATTCAATCCTTGCTACACTAATGTGTAGAAAATATTCTCATCCACATGCAAGCTACATTCCAATTGATTTCTCAAATCTATTTCCATGATTCTTTTCTTCTTCCGATCCTTCTTTCATCCATGTAGGTAGATTTCTGAATATACTTTTCAAAACTTTGCCTCTATGTGAACATCAATTTTTCAATTGTTGTAGTGGTTTCTAGGATCTTTGCACTAATGTGTTGTGGTAATTTTTTTCCTTCCCCACTTTCCATTTCCTTATCCTTTATTTGGAATATTTTTCGTTCTACTTATGCCTTCAACCATATGATTTCACTCTCTTATATACTACATTTTCTAGGTACTGTGGTTATGTACAAGCCTTATCCACCATTCAAAATTTGAACAACAAAACTTGCTTCAACATATGGTTTTCTAGACCCTCCGAATTTTTGACAACTACATCTAGATTATTGGGAGATATACCTAACATTATTTCCATTCTCTTGAGTTATATGTTGTACTCCAATACATTCTACCCTCATCTGTACCTAAAGAGATTTCACCTAATCGACTAGTACTCTACATACCCAATAGGGTAGAATTGGGAATTTATAAAAGTTTTGAAATCCTACCACTTTGTTACAAGGAAATCCCCATGAAATTTTTGGGTTTCAATGTGGCTTTGCCATGAGGTCGTGGAATGGACTTCTAGTTTCAGATAACTGAAAGAAACTTTCTATTCCTCCTCTATGTGGTGGTCACCAAAATAAACCTATAACTTCAACAATCAATGATTTAATTTCAAATCATCAATATCACCATGATATGGTTTTTTTTTTTCACTTCCATATTAAACGTGAAATGCTAATGGGTTATGCCATTCAAATAGGTATTTTCTTTCTCATGTTCATTATTGAACTCCTCTCTGGCTTCTTTTTGATCCCTTTATTTTCCATTTGATTTAACCTCTAAGTCAAAACTTCTATCTTCCCAAAGTCCAAGATTGTTTTCCAGATCTTCCATAAGGATGTTCTTATGATGACCAATATCTACAACCTCCTCTTTTAGCCTCTATCAATCTCTCCTGTTTGATCTCAAGGGTTATTAAAACTAGATCCATCAACCCTAGCTGAGATTTTATGATTTTCTTTTTAACAACTCTATCCCCCTACAACTCCCTATAATATATGCAACGAAATCTACACCATGGACATTCCACTTGACAGCTCGTGACAAGAAATCTAATAATAATATAGTAAAATTTAAAATTTATACTATAAGGTTTAACATTTCTTACATTTTACAGATTTTTTAAATTAATCTTTTCTACTTATCTATGTAATATATACAAAATATGGAAAATAGATAATAGATAAAATTATCACTCACAAAGCGCTAGAATATCAATATATGACTTGGGAAACCCTTTGGGGGGGAATTTCATTGGATTTTGAGAGAGCTCTACTCACTCTTTCTATGAATGGATTGGTGAACATACAAAAGACTCAGACCTATGGCTCATGGATTGCTGAAGAACACAAATCCTCTGTAGGCTACCCCCTGTCTATCCGTTCATATTTGCTCTTCTATGCTATGGGATAACAATTATTGTAATAAAATAGAAATTCTTTTCCTCCTAGCTACTTGGTTATAATGTAGCCCAATAGTTAGATAAAGGTTAAATTTTACCCATTCAACCCTTAGTATGAGTTACAAATTTCCCCTTCTAACATCTTCTTCATTTTTTCAACATGGCTAGTCCAATATCCATGAGTAACTAGGTTTTACATGACATCCTCTCAAATTATGGTGTTCAATCATAACAATTTAACTTCTATGAGTTAAACTTCTTCATTTAAACTATGGTTGACATGATTCTTGCTTTGTTGGAAAAGGTATTCAACGGTATAATAGCACTATGGGGTACAATGTTTAAGCGACAAATATTTACCTCATAATAGATTGTTTAAGGCCTGAAACTCGCAACCAAAGATTTTTAACCCCATCTTCCAATATGGGTCTCATCACTAAGGCTACTGTTGTAATTCAATATCTCCAATTTTTCCACTTTGAAAACATTAAAGTGAATAGCAAATAGTGTAATGTTTCACTCAAAATCACAATAGAATAATCAAAGTGGATTAATTTTGTAAATATTTTTATAAAATAAAACCCCTCTTAATTTTTGATAAGAAGTCATTGGATACCACCATTCTAAAAGTACTACAAAATGTAAACCTAAAATAATTTATTAAAAAAAACCACTAAAATTTGTTAAAAAATAATTTGAAAAGAGTAATCACTGAAAATAAGTAAAACCGAGACTAGAAAGCTTTTTGGAAGGATAAGTTTCCCACACTCCAGAAAAGAAATGTTTTGAATAGCACTTATAATAAAATGAATATGAAGAAAATTATTAGCTTTCGAATTTTAAATAACGTTTATGAGAATCTACTACTCCTTGATTTCATGAAGGGATAGAAGAGAAAGACGATGATTGTGTTTTTAATCAGGAAGAACATTATCGCAGCATATATTACTCAAAATTTAAAATAAAAGTGTTGGAGGAAAGATGAGAAGTTTGAACATAAAAGAATATTTCGTTTTATAAAGTGAAAAAAGTTGTAGAAAGTTGAGTAGTTCGAACATAAAAGAATATCTAGTTCTATAAGATGACAGAGGCCCAAAAGAAACCATGTGAATGGTCAGTCATCTAGTGATGTTTCTCCCAAATATGTAAATAGGTACTCACCATTCTCTTTATAGGACAGTGATGCTAGAGCCATCCACCTCACCTTTTAGCGCTTTCTCAGGGCACCAAAATTATTGTTTCAACGTACACAATTACTTTCACCTTTCTGTTTATCCAACTCACCTTTTAGCGCTTTCTCAGGGCACCAAAAGCTCTTTGCAGGTTCGCGATCAAGCTCTCAATAAAACCATTACCATCCAATCTGCAGCAAGTCAAATCAATGAACCGCACCCTTACCCTCCAATCTGCAGCCAATCAAATCTATGTGAGGGGCAGCATATGTGGGTGGACCGAAAAACTGTGAACTGTCAATTATTTTTCCACGAAGGATCGCATTACATTGTGGTATTTGAGCTTGACGCAGAGCTCCTACGGAATGATCAATTTGAGCTCTGAGACGTTGGGTAAGCGTGCATCTATTGGCTCAATTTTTTTGAGTTGGCTTGTCGTTGGAAACTTTAGACACGATACTCCACCTTGTCCTCTATCCACTATAAAGCAGCGGACGAAGATTGATTATCCTATGTGTGAGATTAAGTTAGGATACCCTTTCTTTTATGGTTTACATTAGGGAGGGGAAGTCGACTTCGACCAATCTAGTTGTGCTAGCAAGTGTGATCAAAACTTAATATAGGGTATATTAGGTTATATCAAAAAGATACATGAGATCATTGAAATGGATTTTTCTTTATTGCAATGTGTTATGCTTAAATGCAAGTAGTGGGACACCTTTGATCGGAATAATGTAAAGGATGATTGCGATAGTGGGTTGATATTTATCAACTCTACAAAGATGTGGCATGAAGCTAGGGAGACTTATGTTTTCCCCAAACACTGCAACAAGGTATTTTTTTACCCATATGTGTCGAATAAGAATTGGTAGTTCATATTAAGAAATGCCCCTAGATGAAAACATATTTCTGAGAACAATAATGTTATCATGCCAAGTGAGGAAGATAATCAGGGTGATCAAAATAAAGAGTGATATGTACTTGTGTTATTTCATTATTTATATTATTTTTGTATGTTTGTTTTTCTTTATTTGACTAATTATATTGTTTTTTATTTCACTAATTGTTAAAATTGGCCAACATTTTTATACAATTTTTTTTATTTATTTATTTTTTTTTTAATTTTTTTTTTGAAACTTTTTTACACTTAAAACTAACTATTTCCAATTGTGTAATTTATAATTTCAAGTTTTAAATTTTATCATATTTTTTTAATTCTAAGTTTGTGATAACTTTAATTTGAATTTTTGGATAATTTGCTTTTCAACTTAGGAGTTAATGACAAAAACAACAAATATAGGAAGATTTGCATCCATACAATTTTAGGGCCAATAGAATGCTTATGATTGGAGATCATAACTTTTTTATAATAACATTTTTTAGGGTAGAAGAGTCTATTCAAAGATAGTAAATAGTACATGGAAAATAACATTTATTCATGTGTAATTCTTCTTTCAAAAAGAATTTAAATAGAATGAATATGTATGAACAATTATACAATAGAAAAATAATTATGCTAATTTCACAATTATAGTTTCAACCATATTAAACTCTAATTTATAGAAATATGTTTACATTTTTTTATTTAAAGTAATTCTATTTGCATGTGACTTGATATATAAAAATTTATTTAATTTAACCAATATATAATCTATAATAAATATATTCATTTCAAAAAAATGAATGTCAAAATGATAACCATTTAACAAACATAAACATCAACTAAAATACACATTCAAATTCACTAACATTATCTAATTACACTAAGAGGCCATATACAACCCAATATAGGGTAGATGTGTAGGAGTTAGATGTTAGATGTTAAACTTTAGATGTACTTATTTATTAAATATGTTTTTTTTATTGTAATTTTGTTTTTATTAGTAAAATTATCAACAATTTTTCAAATGAAAAAAATCATAGTATACATATGACATTAAAATGTATAGCATATAAATAGTAGTTGTAAATTAACATCCATTTACCATATAAATTAAAATAATGATTATGTAACAATATTTAAATTTAATTCATAAGTATATATAACAAAAATATTTACATTATAATAATATTCTTAACATGACTATTCACCCATTTTACCATGGATATTATTAACTTCTAAAAGGACTTTTTTACAATACCATTCACTTATCAATAAAACACACCCAAAACCCTTAACTCATTTAAAAAATTAAATTATAAATATTTTAATTTAATTTAACTTTATAACATTTTTACATTAAAACTTAGTACTTACAATAAGAATGCAATATGACAAGATTCTTAACCATCGATATTCACCCCATTTTACAATACATATTATTAATTTGTAAATAGTCCTTGTTACAACTCAATGGGTCAATTCCATGACTTCTTTAAATTTAATTTTATAACATTTTTCACATTAAAATTTAATACTTGCAATAAACATACAATATAACAATATTGTTAACCATGGATATTCACTCCATTTCACCATGTATATTATTAACTTGTGAATGCTTCATTCCTATTTATTATTAATAAATAAATTTTAATTTATTAAATTTATAAAATCAAATTAATTTTAATGTTGTTTTTATAATCCAATATTTTATGAACATTTTTTTTAATTATAGTTGATTATATACACCAATTAGTTATATATTTTAGTTTTATTATATATATTTTGAAATTTTTATTTAATGATTACATGTTACAATATACTTTTTGAAAATTAATTTAAAGATTAATTAGATATTGTCTAGCTCTTATATTATAAGTATAGGTCACAACTTTGTGATTCCTACACTTCACTATGACTAGAAAAGTAATATTATTTAGAGGTTTGTACAATTTAACTATGTGTAATATTAATTTTTCTTTATAGAGACTATTTTTTAGACATGTTTTATAAATGTTATTTTTTTTATTTTTTTTTACGTTTTCTATAGGCAAAGACTATGCTACAGAGAACCCTTGTTTGAATAATAATTTAGTTAGAATGAATATGTAGGAAATATATATGCAATAGAATAATATTTATGGTAATTTTATAACTATAGTTTCAACCATATTAAGCTTTGTAATTTATAAAAATATATTTTCATTTTTTATTCAAAGTAAGTCATTTTGCAAGTAATATCGTATATGAAATTTTGATATAACTTTGCCAATATATAATCTATAATAAATATCATTTCATAAAAATTAGCATGATGGTGATAACCATGTAAGAAACATAAACATCATCTAAAGTACACATTCAAATTCCCTAACATCATCTAATTATATACACCTCTAAAACATTTAAACATCATTAACTAGCACACAAATCTAATAATCTAACAGGGCATCACCATCATAATCACGTCTAACAAAACACAAGCATTGTCTAACATCATCACCACACAAATCCTCAAACATACATCTCATACTGTCAAATAACTACTATAACATACACATTTATCTACAAGCACATTAAATCAACATATCTAACATGACCAAACAATATACACGTTAACAACAACGTATAAATTAAGTACCTTAACATGAATAGAAAAGATGAACCATATATATTTATATACACAAACAAGTCAAATAACTACAATAAAATATCTAATACAAGAGTAGTAGTGGAAGCCTGGTGTGTAGCATAAGATGATGGATGGTCAACTACCTCAAAAATCGAACTATAAGGTTAAGGAGAAGGTGGTTGGTCTTCTCTTTAAGGAGAAACATGAGGCAATGGGTGATAGTGAGGTGAATGACGAAGAGGTGGCGTACTGCCAGAAGGATTTTTGACACCCTGATCATGATCTGATGGGGTAGTATATCTAGGTGAAGATTGTGTGTTTGATTCATGGCCATCTTGAGGAGGTGGAGTACTACCAAAAGGATCACAACCCTAATAATGATGATATAATGGGGTAGTATTGGGTGAAGACTATGTATCTGTTGCATTCCCATGATCCCTCCTCAATGCCAGTATAATCCTTGTAGCTCCAATCATATGACGCATAAGAATCATCATATCATGAAACAAGTCCATCCAAATATCTAGGAGCCTAGGATCTTCCATGATTTCTCGATCCGTTGCAAGGAAAACTCCCTCTTCAACCAAAAGTGTAAAGAGTTGGTCACCCAACTCCACCCTAAAAGTAGTATCAGGACTATGATGCGATCACACACCCCTGTGTATCACCATCGTATCAGGACCTCCCTCACCGTCCATGGCCTCAACCATCTCTACATCTGTGGAGAAAGATGTATCTACCCAAATAATGTGCCAATATAAATCAAATATATATTAGATAACTCTAAAAAAATAAATAAAAACAATCTCTAAATAAAAAGCAAAGTTCGCCATGCCATGTATCATAGGACATCATCTATCTACAAATATACAAAACTTCTGCAAAAATATGGCAGACCATCTGATATATAATGGCCTCTACTTCAAATAATCGACATAAAACAAAACAAGGAAACTAATGTGTTTCCGATCACTAGCATAGTGTGGAATGGTACTCACTAATAGTGAGAGGAACATAACTTCCTCTAAACCAAAAGAAGTGATTTGTAGCTATCCACCAAACACCTGAAAATATGCTAGATAAATTACATGATCCCCAACATATCTTTAAGAGCAGACAAGATGAATCTCTGCTTCAACACTGTGGGCGATATTAGGGAAGTAGGGAAAATCATCCCCTCTTCTCGATAAGAAAGTGATCAAATAAATTTCCTCCTCAGTGGGCTCATACCACTAATCTAGACTGACATGGAAAGATTCTCAGTGGAAATCCCATCGAAGGATCAACTATGCCAACAATCCATAGTGCCCCTTCAAGGATGTAGCCTCTTCATAGTATTTAAGGAGGCCTAAATGCCTTAAGAGGCATTGGGTTGTGTTGAAGCCCCGAAAATCAAGTCTATAACAAGGGGGATACCCACTCGGTCCGGACCTTGGTTAGCAACTCCTTTTCCGTTTGGTATAGTGGGTCCGACTGGGGATATGGGACCAGTTTCCCAATTTTTGTGTGTGTGTGTGAAGGATTGATATTTCTCTTTCTAAAAGTTCCTAAATGAGATGCTCTAATTCTAACTCTAGTCTAATAACATGCAAATTGTATTCTAATAAGCAGAAATATCTAAATCTACACTAATGCAGGGTATAATCCTTCTGTTATGCGATCTAAAAAGATTTCAAATAACAATTGGTAATAAAAATCATTCAACTGTTATGAGAAAAGAATTCAATAAGGATAAACCACTTCGTATAAAAAGTTAGACAAAATAGTTGTGAAAAACATATTGCATAATAAGCTATTCATACATTAAGCATAAATAAATAGCTATCACCATACAAAACTGCCAAATGATAACTGAAGCATTAACACATCAATATATAAACAACTGAACTTGAATATCACTTTTAACACAAAGGCATAAATAGTTAAGAGTTAGAAGTACCATTTATAACTAGTCCTACTCATGAGCTTCAAGTGATAATGATTTATCTCTTCATAATCCAACATCCACTAAGAGTACAGAAGTGCAACATCAGTAGAAGATATTAAATACAGATATTGATAAATCCTATTCCATTCATTCATCAAAACCTCCTCATAGGGTACACAAGTGTATGTTCTAGGGATAAGTTTTTGACAAATTTCAGGACCCTTCTCTAAATGCATGAGAAGGGTTTAAATACTACTAACTAAATCTAAAAATAACTTATTACAAAAATGTAAGATGCGGTTTAAATGACTGTCCTCACTTTTGGCAAAAATAAAACTAAATTAAAAGTGAAACTGAATCTAAAATTAAAATTACTAACTATTTCTGAATCTTCTCCCTAAAGTCGCACGCATTCAGCATCTGTTTGAGAAGAGTCAGCTGGCCGACTTCCAATTTTAGCTGTGCTAAGAAAACAAAATCAGCAAGAGCTGGCACCATCTTTTCGATAGAATTGATGATACACTTGATAGTCATCCACTAGTTGTGTGGCTTTACCAAGTAATCCTAGTAATAATCCCAATTCAACGTGGTTAACCTTTGGATTGCTTCTGCCTTTTCTTGAGCTTTCTATCTCTAGTCGGCTTGTAGTTGCTGTACTTTAGGTAAATACCCTGGAGTGGTTTCTGAGATTAGATTTTCTCTATGCAAATTTTCATTTATATAGTCAATAATGATGTTTGCTGCCGTGGCTGCTTCTTCTGCTGCTTGCTCTGCTTTCCTGATTTGTGCATCCCATTTGTTAAAAAGCATTTCTTTGTGATTTTCATTGATTATTGGTGCGCCTGCTCTTTTTCCCTCCTCTGTCTCTTACCAAGCCAAATATTCAGTAACTCATTTATCAATTAGATCATAATCATGTCGTAAATATACAACTTGATTAGTGATTTTATCACTTATTTCACAATAAGAGTTCCACTGTGATATTCTTTGGCCCAATGATTCTTATTGCTACAGTAATTGTTCGTTCAAGGAAATGGATTCTGTGATGAATTCTGTAAGTTTAGGATTATCCTTGTGCATCTCCTGCATATCCTGTAACTGTTTTTCTTTCTTAGCCAAAGTGTTCTAGTAACCTATCTGCATTTGTTGGTAGTCATGTTGTAATCTTTCAAGCTGTTTCTGTGCTTCGTTGTTGGCATTGGCTTGTTACAACTGTTGTTGCAAAACTTGTATCTGATCTTCCTTTCCTTTTAGCAGTTGTTGTACCTCAGATGCTTTATCAATAGTCACCGAGGCATATGCTCCTACAATTTAAGATAATTTGGTGAGATTCTCAGTGGGATCGGTAGTAGGATCTTGCCATAGGACTTCTAATTGCTCTACATCATGAGAGAGCACATTTTCCAATTTTCTTTTCTTCCTTTGTCTTCTTACTACTGCCTTGTGTTGTGGGCTATAAAATATATCAAGAGAAGGAATCTCTTCTATCTTGAGCATAAGTTCAGAGGATGGGGTAATAGGAATATGTTCCATATCTGAGACATTACAAATTTTTCCTGTGACTATTTCTTTTTTTGCCTGTGCCTTGCTCACAGGTGTCTTTGCACTTTGTCCTTCAAGATTGATTAAATAATTCAAGGTATCCCATTCTTTATCTAGCTCGGTTCTAACTGATGGTGGTTAAATGATGAGAGGGGGAGGATCTATTTGTGGGGAGGTAAAAGCTTATTGTTGTAGAAGTTCTTTTGACTGGGCAGTATCCTTTACTAACCCTTCGCTCTTATTATGATCACTTTCGGATCTTTTAGAATGTTCAGATGTTTCTTTCCCGAACTTAGATTTAGATCTGTCTGTGCCTAAACTTCCAGTAAGACTAACACTCGGAGTTGGTTCCCTTATGGTTTCTAAGCGTAGTTTTTCGAAAGGAATACTAGCTAACCTCCTTTCCCTGTATATCTTGAACTGTTGAAATTCTTCTAGAGAGAATCGCATTTGGGCCGAATACAGAATTTCCTCAAGAGTGATTTTCTGTTGGAATATGTCATCGAATAGATCATCTTCTCCAGAAAACACCTTTATTTTGACTGCAGTAGTGAAATTCTAAGCGATTTCATGAGGATTGAATGGTCTTCCTAAAAACTTGAATAATTGTAAACATGTTATGTTTTTTACTTCTGTGAATGCATGGCCTACATCAAATAATGAAAAGGCCCCACAGGCTACAGGAAATTGTGGCCAAATGGCCTTCTTTTTGTCTTTCAAATCTTTAGTCAAACCTCATTCTTCGCAGGTTTGATAAGAAATTTCTTATGCCATGAGTTTACCAGGGACATACAAAGGCAAGACATGAGGGGAAGCAGAACTTCCAAATACCCTGACATATGTAAATAGTTTTTCCCCGAACCATCTCACGACAAGGAGTATGTCTACTTCTGCTTCAGGAGAACATCTTATAGCTTCTTTATCATACAACATTATGTACAGGGGCAACATGATTCCGTGACAAATTTTGTAGAAATGTGGAGTGAACTTAGAGTCCCACAATTCTTTATGATAGATATGAATGGGTAAGGGGTCTTGAGTCGTCCATTTCCAACCCATCACAAGAAACTTAGAAACGTAACATATTGCATCCATCACATAAGCAGATAAGTAAAAAGGGGGATAAATTCTCTGAGAAATAGTTCTTTTAGACCGGTAATTTACAATGGTCGTGACTAGGTTATCAGACAATATTTTAGCCCAATCCACAATAGTAGCATCTGTGGCGGCATCCAATAATGGTATCCATTCAGATGAAAATTTGTTAATTTCTGGCATTCCAAAAAGTCTACAAAGCATGGCAGCAACAAAGCAATACAGGGAGGTGAGAGAACCAATACTATACATACCATGTTTATCCTTCTTTAGCAGTTCGTCCCTCCTCGACTAGTCTTCGGTCGTTTCTGCCAGGTCTGGATTTTCTTTTGCAAATTTCTCCATGAAATGTTTGTTATAAGTCGCTTGTGGCTCTGGTAAATGATACATGAGCTTCAAATCTTTTGCAACGAATGAGCCGATGAGTCCTTGACCTTGAGTCTTAAACTGTCTATTTCTGATATCAACGTTGTCCAATATCCATTTAACCATGTTTGTGTATGGGAGAATTTTGGGCCTCGCCGCTATCCTGTGTAAGAACAAACAAGCTAGCTCTGTAATGGATGCCTAGGAAGAACTATGTGAGCCCGCAGTAGCCGTAACTTCCATCACTCTGGGATTCTCTTCCTCAAGTAGATTATACATGCCCTTGCAAGTAGCAATACCAGCATCTCTATTACAGGAAATGTTTGTATACAAGGGAACCATTTCTTTCTCTTCAAAGCTCGGGGCTTTGCCTTTCTTTCCCATCATATCCTCCATACTGCTTCATATATTTCTCTACTCTCCATTCCTGCAATTTACAAGTGAAGTGAGAATAATGTTAAGGAAAGGTGATGGGAAAGCTTTAAATGTTGAACGCGTATAAAATATACCACCTTGCGTGAAATGAATTTTCGATAAGCACGCAACCATATTCCATTAATAACTGGCAACTAACTCATTAATTAGCATTAAAGCGCATAACCAAGTGTCAGTTTATGGAAAGTAATTTTTTGAACCATGAGCCCGAAAGATCTGCGATGAAGCGATTTTGTGATTTGCTTCGCAATATCACAGATCACAAGATCGCAGAATCACCACATCACTTGCTTGGTATATCGCAAATTTATAATATTGCATTATCGCATAATCACTCAATCGTAAAATCAGAATATCGCAATATCACACTATTGCATAATCGCAATATCGCAATATCGCAAGAGCATGGCATATGACAATTTTCGTTAATCTATTTTCTGCGAAATGTGATTTGCGATATGCACCATTGCATATCGATAATTTAATGTTTTTCAACGTAAGCGATCTTTGATGCACGCGATGTGATATATGTTCGTAGTCCCGTATCACGATCTCGCAATTGTAGAATTTGGCTTGCAAGGAGGTACCCTATTATCATTTTGCGATGCAATATTTCCTAAGGAATAATTCTACTTTATCATTAAAACTTAAGTTTTTTAGATTTTTCAAGGGTATTCTCTTAAGTTTTTTTATGGTAAGTTTTATTGAAAAAAATGAAATACAAGCACTAGTTGATTTTTTTTAAATTTTGACTAAGGGTCCCCACTTATTTAGTATTAGTAATAAAACTAAATAAGAAGGGGGGTTGTTGTTGGCCACAACAGGTCGCTGTCCTAATAGGGTGAGGGTTCAAATTCCTCTTCCTCTCTCATGCCTCCCACCCTCGTACCCTATTGTACTGGTCAACTCCTTGCTTATCATCTTGTTTCCCGTCTCACCTCCAACGTCTCTGCATGATTGACATAAAAAATACACTAGCCTCATATATAAAATATTTTTTTTTATTAAATTAAAAATGTGTTTATAACTATCAATATATAACATTCAATTCAAAATAAATTCAACCTCGATGCAGTAAAAAAATAGGAACGCACTAGGCACACTGCACCAAAAAATAGGAATTCACATAAAATGGTGCACACATCAACTTGACGTAGTGCTTTTGGTCTGCATACATAAATAACATTAGTTATTTTTTTTTCCTATGTGATGCATCGATATAATATTTCGCACCGGTATGTTAATTTTACATCAATGCACCACTTTAGAATGTTCAAGTTAATGAACACACAATTCTTTAAATATTTTCTTGTGCATTGGGAAAAAATAAATGCACCAGAAAGTTAATTTTACTAGATACACCATTGTAAAAATTATAAACTTTAAATTGGTGCATCGAGGAATTTAACGACCTGGTGCATTTAAATTTATCAAGTTGTTGCCCAAATTGTGCATAGAATTGTGACAATTATCAGGGTAGGGGTTGTTACTCTTATCCCTTCCCTCTCCATTTGATCTCTCCCCTAAATGTAGGCTAAGGTGGGTAGTCCCTATAGATGATATGATGAGAAACTTATTGGTAACCAACAAGTGGAGGAGAGAAAACATAATGGCCTAGAAACGTGCATTAAAATTAAGTGGAAATTAGGATTATTAGGCATAAATTGATTAGAGTGCCTCAAAATTAATTACTTTCACAATATAGATTAACACTTTGAGGGATGCAAATTCTATTTGAAATAAAGTGTAGGACATAGATCTAATGTCTGATGTATGATCTTTGTTAATTTTAATTAGATTCTCTATCTAGGTGAATCCATTGTCTCAAATCTTTTGAAACTAGCCTTGAATGCAAGTTGTAGACAGAAGCCCAAAGGAAGAAGGCTAAGGCCTCATTAATGATACCTCACATGGGCTTCTAATAACCTAGGTTCCTTCGTTCCTACAAGGGATTGCACAAAAGATGAATACAAGTTCACCTATGTTAATTGCAAATGAGGGTCTAGACTTTCGAAATTGTGTAAAGAAGGTGGTTCTATCTCTCTTTCAAGCAATTCTGTGCTTGGAGGTATATTTTAGAAATGCACTTCTAACCTAGAATAAAGGTGGAAATTATGAGTGATTTCCTGAATGAGATTACAATATTTAAAATTATTTGAATATGATAATATCACTTAAAAGTAATATGATCACGATGATATTCAACACAATATGACTATATGAAATGAGTGAAGAACTTTAGATAACATTTTATCTCAATGAAACAAGATTATCAATTCCAATTATCTAAGATTCTTATTAGAGCTTATTAATGTGTCAATTAGATCTATACAAGCCCTATTATGTAATTAGGAAAAATAAAAACTTATCACATAACGAGAGAAATATATTCTTATTACTTAGATTATGAACCATTTAGGCACAAGAAAAAATTTGCAGTTTTCTCTTAAGCACAAATGTAACCAAAACCAATAAGCATAAGGAAGGCTGGGATTGATAGCAATGATATGCAATGCAAAAAATTCATTAAACTACCAATTAGATGAGTATACAAGGGTGAAATGATTAGACCAATGCTTTGAAGAGAACAATGATATTGCACCAAATTTTGATATGATTTAGATCAACCCACAATTAGTATGAGAACAATCCCAAAATCTCACTTTAAAATCATCCAAGACTATGCCTATTGATCCTTTAAGTTAATATGATGATTATTTAAGTGTATTAAGATTATAATGACTTATTTTGAGGGCTCAAATTTAGATATTGTACTATTGTGGAAATTATGTCAAATCTCCAGAATTTATATTAGACCTCTGAATACACAAGGCTGTCATAAAAAATCAACGAGAACAATGATTTAAGGATTCAAAGTTAGCATTTGATACCTTTAGGTGTTGTTGGCTTGTTATAAATTATTTTTTGGGTGCCATTTTCAATTATATACCATTGGTATGTTCACCTTCAAATCTGATATTTTTTATGATAGTAAAAATAGAATGAAGAGGAGGGAAGAGGAACCTTGAGGCCAAGAGACCCAGTTCTAATGACAAGTATGCCAAGTGAGCCACGAAAGGTGAATGATTTGAATTCAAAATATGATAAGGAATTTATTTACACCTGCAATGAAAAATATTAGCTTGAAAATCAATAGATTAGACCTTAAATTATATGCGACTAGGCTTAAAATGCCTCCCAAAGCTAGCAGCCATGTGGGAAAGTGGCCCTATGCCTAGAAGTGAGGGCCAGAAGATTAATTTGGGCCACAAAATCCCTTCCAAAGTGAATGATAGCCCTGAACAATTATTAATTAGACTTATGGACAAGAAATCCAAGTCAATAATATATTTGGAATGGAAATATTACCTCAAAACCCTTGCTAAAAATAATATTTAGGGCTGCAATCACAAAATATTAGTGTCAAGCCACATGTAATGAAGGTATTAGACCCATTTATGCATAAAATTAGGAACATTAGGAAAAAATAGAGTTGAAGAAAGATCTTGGAGGTCAGAATGGGCTTGCGAAGTCCTCAAACCCCTCTGGCTAAGCCTCAAAGGACTTAAACCCTTATGTCTAGGCCAAACACGCAACAAAAAACTAAAAGCATTCCCAAAAAATAATTATATCCCAGGAAAACCACCCACAAAACCACTTCAGATATTAAACACTTAAGAAACCCAAGATTCTATATCAAATAGGCCTTCTAGGGCTAGCGACTCCATCAAAGAGTCTGGTCGTTGAAACTTTAGCACTTGGATATTATAGAGTTAGGTTCTTAAACCCTAAATCAACCCTTACTAGTTGAATGAATTCGTTCTTTCAGTTATATGACCCCTTCAAATATTTTATACGCTGCAAAACTAGTCGTCTATGCTTGGTGAGGTTCTCAAGCCTCTTGCTTTAGATTTGTCTATTAATCCTTGAGCTAATGGAGCTTGCAAGTCCAATAACAAGATCCCATCCATAAGATCTAGAAAATTCTAAAATAGAAACCACAAAATATTATTCACAAAAGGAAAAATAACATATGAGGGTTAGAAAATTATTTACAAACTATTTACACTATTCACAATTAAAATAAATCTCTAATTAGCAAATAGATCCTTTAAGACCAAATGTAAATTCAAAAAAAAAAATCATAGAAATATTTTGTGTGTTTATGTACAAACCAAAACCTACACAATAAATTGTTATATAATATCATAGTCCAAGAAATATGTGGTCACCTCAAAGTCTATGAACTTAGGCCTTTTCGAAGGGTTGAATCGTCGAAAAATCCCTATACACTCAAAATATATATTAGTAGTAGTTTCAAAGGGGTTTGATTCACACAAATAGACTAGAGATCTAGAGACATCTTCTAGGTATACCAACTTCAATGTGTTTACTCTATACCAATTCTTAGAGGAAGATACCTATGCTAATAGATAATCCAACCACTCACTGTGAAAAAAGAATATTCAGTTAAAGAACAAATCATACCATTAAAGCCATTCAAACATATACCATGAATCATCAAAAGAGAGACACCTTGAATTGAAACCCCAAATTTGTTTATTAAAAAATATTCCAGTAGAGCTTAGCTTAGTAGAAAGATTTTCAATTTAATTGAAGTTACAAGTGAGGAGAAAAATTCCTCCTTATATAGAAAAAGAGAGTGATCAACCCCTCCAAGTGGAAATAATGGCTAGTTTCATCAATCCATGGTTTGATCCTTTTGGAAAAAATTCAAACACTTGATTGAATGGCACAAATATCCAAAAAAAATTGATCTTCCTTGTTCATTGTGCTGGAGGCGTTAAAGCTTGACTTCTGGACAAAGGAGGATCTCTAAAAAAATATAATTATCATTACTCATGCAAAATATTCAACTGTTGGTCCAAAAAAAATGAGTTGCTATGAAATAGTCTTCTCCCACCTATTGAATTGATGGACTATGTCCTTCCTACCTTGGAAATGAGGCTTTTTTTTTACTTGAATATTTTCCTTTCAAACTAGCCTCAAGTAATTTTTGATGAATTTTCCACCTGAAGGGTAATTATTTTTTTCCCTTCATTTTATTTTTTGATAATTTCTTGCTAATTTTAATTTTATTTTTTCTAGAAATTTAATTATTAGACTTGAGAGGGAATTAAATAATTTTTCAAACATCTATGTGTATATACAAAATATTTTGGTAATGGTTCTCTAATTAGGAGGAACCATTCACCAAAAATATTCGTAGATAACACTTTTACATCAAGATATAAGAAATTCAACCCTTAGATGGGGAAATACACATAGAATTAGACTATTAACACTCAACCAAATTCTACGACTCAAGACAGATGGTATAGTATAATAAAAATATATCGATTTGATAACACTAGGAATCGCCTAAAACTACAAGAAAAAAGGTCATTGGTGAGGTTCATGCCTGTGGCGAACCTTTAAGGTCCATCACCAATGTCACATATGGTGACGGTCTTTAAAAAAGCATTGTTGTAAGTGTATATAGTGATGGTCCTTTAAGGTTTGTCACCAAAGCCATTTTTAATGACACTTTTGGTGAAGGTCGTGAAAGGCCTGTCACTAATTCTCTCTTTGGTGACACTTTTGGTGAGGGTCGTTAAAGGGCCATCACTAATTCTCTCTTTGATGACACTTCTAGTGGCGATATTTTATTAACAGCCATCAATGATGTTTTTTGTTACTTTTGGTGATAGTTAATAAATGTTTGTCATCATTGATCATTCTAATGAGTTTTTGATGACACTTCATGCCTGTGACGGACCTTTAAGGTTCATCACCAATGTCCCATATGATGACAGTCTTTAAAAAATCATTGTTATAAGTGTATATGTGATGGTCCTTTAAGGTTTTTCACCAAATCCATTTTCAATGAAACTTTTGGTGAGGGTTGTTAAAGGCCCATCACTAGTTCTCTCTTTGATAACAATTTTGGTGAGGGTCATTAAAGGTCCATCACTAATTCTCTCTTTAGTGACAATTCTAGTGACAATCTTTTATTGACCATCACCAATGCTCTTTTTGGTTACTTTTGGTGATTGTCAAAAAATGTTCGTCATCATTGATCATTCCAATGAGTTTTTGAAGACGCTATGTACTTGTTACTATATTTTTTGTCAAAAGATAACGATTTAAGACCATTGTTTTGGATTCTTTTTCATGTGTCCAAGGTCATAGTGGTTATAATAGTCAGTCATTTTTTTAAGAATTAATTAGTGTGTATCATTTCCCTTAAGTCATAAGAATACAGTTTTCCTATGAGTCAACACATGATTCACCTCTATTAAGTTTATTATCTAGCAAATTTCCTTTAAATAAAGTTCTACTAGTGTGTATAGGAACTATATTATTTAATACATAATCAAGCTATGTCAATTCTATTAATGAGAGAGACCTAGCACACCTCAACACTCATGGCACAAATTAACATGCTTTGGAACAATACATTAACATTCATTGGCACCTTGCATGTCTTGGAACATCTTTGTACCTAGAACATATTTCCATAAGTAGGACACCCAAGCACATGTTGGCATGCCCTAGCATAGCATAGCACTCCCCTATAATGTGTTGGCATGCCCTGTAGTCCCTAGCATGCCCTGGAACACCTTGGCATAATATTTCATTGACAAACATTAGGACTTGGCACACATTGTCACTTGGCATGTATTGGAACATACTATTAGTGTGCCTAGCATGCCCCTTTTGAAAAAGATAAAGTATTGACTTATTAACCCTCTTATGTGTTCATTTCCTTTCATTTTAGCTTGGTTATTCCTTTTGTTTCCTTGAGACTACTTGACACATATTGGCATACTCTAGCACCCTACACATCCTAGCATGTCTTAGCACTTTGCATGCCTTGGCACTATTTGGCACATGTTAGTGCACCTTGGAACTTCCTAGCACAAAGGTTGTTCAGTCCATAAGGTATTCCTATTATTTTCAGTCCATAAGGTATTCCCTTGAGACTGTGAAAAATTTGCATATAAGAATAAGGGTCGTAAACCTTAGAGCGAAGTTTATCTCTACAATATAGACCACAGATCTGGAAGATGGTTTGTAGAAGTATGTGTGGAGATAATATATCCATACAAGGGTGGAACCTGAGTATAGAATTGAGCAAAGTAAATGTGCCATATGAGGAATGGTTTGACATGAAAAGGACCTGATTTTAGTGGACCTTCCATAGAGTCTTGGATAAATATCTAAAACATCCTATAAATAGTTAGCAAATGGAATGTTAGTGGATGATTTGTGACCCTAATTTAGTCATCTACAGATTGTTAGAAGGATGATAAGAGGAGTAGTTCAAATTTGTTCATATATTGGACAACAATGAAATTGGTACAAAAGAATAGTGATTTTGAGAGGACTCTAATCACTCTTGGGTGGAATATTTGAGGAGCCCTAGTTGAGGGTAGTGTTTTGGGCCTTAGATCAATAAAAGAATTGACTGTGGTAGGGTAAATTTATGGAAGTCCAAGTACAGTTTGAGGGTTGTTAGGTGACTATCAATGAAGAGACCTAAGTGTTATACTTGTGAAGGACAACAAGACTGGTAGAAGGGTAGGTGTATTGGGCCGAAGGATGTGAAAACTTTGAAGGACTAAAGCATCAGTTAAGTGGGCTAGCAAGTAGCCATAGTTCAGTGTATTGTAGAGGATTGAGTGAATGAGAAGAAGGGCAACCTCCATAGCCCTAGATTTTTCATCTTGGAGCAACAATATGGTAGAAGTTGGTAGACCAAATAGGTGTTCACAAATAGAGTTATGAATAGTTGATCAAAGACACTAAGTGTTGTAGACCTTGAGGGAAAAAGGAGGTAGCTAGAGGGGATTATTTTTTTTAGCTAAGTTCAATAAATTAAAGTAGTTGAGTTCATCGATAGAGGAAGATTGAGGAGTTGCAGAATGGGAGGCAAGAGGACTTGCCAGATGTGTTCAAAACATGTGGACTGAAAGGGTTTTGTGTGGCCACCATCAACAAGTAGGTCAAGTGTTGTCTTTTTCATGGTATATTGGTTGTCAAAGGACTAACACCAAGCCCTAGTTGTATGATCTGATAATCACTCTATGAGTGACCTCAGTTGAAGATTAAACAAAAAGGTATCATAGACCCATGTGCTGGTGTGTGTGTTCTGTGTTATTGAAACAACGGATTGATCAGATTTCCAATACACAGAAAATAAGTTGAAAGACAACAGAGAAATAAAGTAAGAAACACAAAGACACAAACAATTTTTAATAAGGATTTCACTTTATTCTCGAGGGCTACGTCTCTGGTCTATACTCAGTGGTGGCCTTGTTTTATTGTGTCTTATAGCAGAGAAATTACAATACAAGGACTCAATATGAGTTCTCCCGAAGTAGATTTTGTCTGGCAGGGAGGTTCTTGGATTCCCCAAGCCAATCGAAGTTCACAAAATCTTTTTCTTCCAACCAGCTCTGTGACCCTTGGTCTACAGTGGAAAGAGCCAAATGTGATGCTCAGTCTGGACAGATTCCTCTATGGGAAGGCTTGAATCTTCAAGCTCTTTGGTGCTCGATGATGCGTATGGTCAGCTCGCCCGTTTGTCTCCTCTGCTTGGCTTTACTACTCTATGTGTTCACTATCTCTCTTAGTTTCGTAGACTCCTCTCAATTTGGGTTTCCAATTAACTCTTCTCTTCTCTCTATCTCTCTCTTTCTGCCTCTGTTCCAACTGTCTCTATTCATGGCTTTAGTCATTCGATCCCTATGCTTTTTCGGTTCCTATCCCACCTGTGGCGATTCACCTTCTGCAGTTGTTCTTGGAATTCCTTGTTCGGCATCAACACGATCGCTCAGGAAGTGGCCACATGTCTCCTTCTAACTGGTGCCAACATGCTTCGTCGGTTCATTTCTTACGTTACGTCATGTATGCATTCTTTCTCCACCATGGTGGTCAAATGGACTCCAAATTTCTTTAGAACTTGACTTAATCCCTGTCAATTTCGCTTACTTCATTGGGTGCAATCTCAACCATCCGATCTGGGCTCCTCCAGGTCCAACATCATACGCACGTCTAGCATGGTTGACTTGCTCGACCGATAGTGTACGATCAACGGCGGTTTTTCTCTCACCTTCACTGCCATGCATCAGTCGTTGAGTAGGATTGCTCCGCTTTCTTCCAAAACCTCTTACCGTTCAAGGGCACCCCGGTCAATACTACTGATTATCTAGAGTGCGGGTCATGCTTTTATCCTTTAGCGCTTTTTGTTTCTCTGCCCGCGGTTCTCTGACTCCCAACGCGACTGAGTGCTTAAGGCTCTTCCATTTTGGCCCTATTTGCCCAGTGAGGCAAGTGCTAATTGCGCATCAAAATTGCCTCCTTTTCCCGATCCGAGGCTCCGAGGGGCTACTTTGACCTCCTGCGCAGTCTCCATGGGCCTCGGTTAGCACGCTTTGACCGAGGTACTCATCATTCTATGTTGGCCTCCATTGCCACTGGATCAAGGGATTTTTTATCGCTGTTTTGAAATTTTCAAGGATTTGTTCAACTCGATACAGTCAAGGTTCTTGACAGTATTTTGTGGATCAGATTTCGATCATGGCCTCCCTACTGAAAAAGCTTTTGGACCACCAAAAGTTGGCTTTCTTCAAGCATCGGCTAAGTGAGGAAATTGTTGTCTCACCTGCCTAATCTCAATCCACTTCGCACTGCTCAGCTTCGAACCTTTAAGCCCAATCCTGAGGTATTCCACCTGTCCATTGCATGTCATCCTTACCTTCCTCTATAGCACTGTGTCCTCCCGTAACTCATTAAGATATTCAGGTAGCAGGTCATCAATAGAAGGTAATTGACTCTGCTCTTCAGGGTCCTCAACCATTGAAGGTTCAAACAACCTCAAGCAATCTACGTTCACGACTGAGTAGATGTGCATGTAAGCTGGCAGATCAAGGTGAAAATCATTTTCACCAATCATCTCAAGTATCCTGAAGGGTCCATACCTGATAGGTTTTCTCTTTTTACCTTCACCTTGCATCCTGTCCTTGCTGATATACAGCCAGACTTGGTCTCCAACTTGAAAACTATGCTCCATCCAATGTTTATCATGCCTATCCTTGTACTTGGCCTGGCTCTTTTCCAGTTGTTCCTGTACTGCCTGGTGGATCTCTTGGATCTGTTCAATGAACCTAGTTGCCCTATCCACATCACTATGTCTATCAACCATGGCATCTTTACCAAAGACAAAATCCAAGGGAGACCTTGGTATGAAACCAAAGCAGGTCTCAAAAGGAAATCTCTGGGTAGAAGAGTGTTTGGCTCTATTGTAAGCATGCTGCACATAACACAAGTGTTCATCCCAAAGCTTAGGGTGTTTGTTGCAATATCCTCTCAGTAACTGGATCACTGTCCTGTTAACTACTTCTGTCTGGCCATCTATTTGTGGATGAAAAGTTGTGCTTTTCTTTAACTTGGTGTCCATTTCTTCCCACAAACTTGACCAAAACTTCCCCACAAGTTGAGTGTCTCGATCAGATACAATAGAAGTGGGTAATCCGAAATTAACCCATACATGTTCAAAGAATAATTTTGTAGTTTGTTTAGCTGTAATCCGTTTACTACAAGGTATCAAAATGCACATTTTGTTGAACCTATCCACAACAACATACAGATAATCATGACCTTTCCTAGATTTGGGCAGTCCTCCAACAAAATCCATGGAAATGATTTCCCAAGGGTGAGAAGGAACTGGTAACGGAGTGTATAAGCCTAGTTTTCTATTACTGGGCTTGCTTTTAGCACATATAGCACATCCCTTCACATATCTAGAAACTGTTTCATCCATTTTCAGCCAATAGCAGAACCTTTGCAGCTATGCAACTGTTTAACTTACCCCAAAGTAACCTGATATCAAAGAAGTGTGTGCTTCCCTAATTATCTTTACTCTCTTAGTTTGTGGAATGCAGAGTTTCCCACAATGATATAAGAATCAGTCCTTCACATGATAGTCCAATTCTTCTACTCTTTTGCCTTGACTCAAAGTTGCATATACATCTTTAAAGTCTGTATCTAAGCATACCATTCTATGTAGCTTTCATGCAGCACAGAATTATGCTTAAGTATGGTAGAGGCATTTATAATGGGTCTAGATAACATATCTGCAACCTTGTTATGTATGCCATTTTTATATCTAATGACTAAATGAAACTGTTGTAGAAAACCCATCCATCTGTAATGTCTTGACTGTTGCAACTTTGTTTGGGATTGTAGGTATTGAAGTGGCTGATGATCAGTATGTATTACTGTTTCTTTTCCCATTAAGTAATGTTTCCACTTTTTCACACTCTAAACTAATGCATATAATTATTTATCATATGTAGGATAGTTAACTACTGCAGGATTAAAAGTTTTAGAATGATAACATATGGGTTTACCATGCTGTGTCAACACTGCTCCCATGGCATAGTCACTGGCATCAGTTTGGATATCAAAATGGTCTTTGTAGATCTGGCAGTGCTAGTATAGGTGTTGTACTAATTTTTTTCTTTCAAGGTGTCGAAGGCTTTCTACTGTTTGCCTCCCCAGTAAAACACCTTATTCAATCCGGTTGAAGCATGTAAGGGAGTTGCAATTGAGGAAAAAATGGAAATTAACTTCCTCCAATATTGTGCTGCTCCTAAGAAGCTTCGTACTTCTGTAGCAGACTTGGGTTTAGGCTAGTTTACAATCACTGCCACTTTAGAGGGATCTATTTTCAATTTACCTCCCCCTACTATGTGACCCAAATAATTTAGAGAGGTTTTTTCAAATTCACATTTGGAGAGTTTAACATAAAGTTCTTCTCTTCTCAAAACATCTAATTTCTGCTTAACATGCTTTAAATTTTCTTCCCACGTTTTACTAAAAATCAGAATGTCATCCAAGTACACAATAACAAAATCATTAAGAAAATGTCTAAGTAAATCATTCATTAATATCGTGAAAGTAAAAGGAGAATTAGTTAGGCCAAAAGGCATAACGAGCCATTCATACAATCCCTACTTTGTTTTGAAAGCAAACTTCCATGCATCTTGCTGTACAACTCTGACCTGATGGTATCCACTGTGCAAATCTAGCTTGGTGAAATAAACAACTTCAATTGATCTAAAAGATCATCTATGTGAGGAAGGGGATAACGATTTTTTATATTTATCTTATTTAATGCTTGGTAGTCAATGCACATTCTCCACGAGCCACCTTTCTTTCTCACCAAGACAATGGGTGACCAACATGGTGATGTGCTAGGCATGATGCACCCTTTCTCGAGAAACTGCTGCACCTGCTTCTTGATTTCAGCATCCTCTAAAGTAGATAACCTGTACATCCCAATGTTAGGCAAAGGAACATCTTGCTGCAAAATAATATCATGTACTATTCCATTTTTGGGTGGTAGATCTTTAGGTTCTTGAAATAAGACATCATACTCTGAAACAATCTTCTCTATATCAGCTTGCTGATCAACATTACAGCCCTCAAATACATTGGTTTTTTCAAGTGTCTTTTCCTTTACAACCATCATTAAGAACTGTTTGCATGAATTTATCATTATTTTCATCTGTCCTGAGTTTATGAGAGTATAATTATTCTTGAGCTTATGAGCACTTACAAAGTATTTGATTTCATCTTTAACAAGTGGATACTTTTTCTCATCTCTATAGAAAATAGCCTTTATATCATACAAGTAAGGACTTCCTAAAACAATTCCACATATATCCAAAGGAATTACATCTAACTCAATCTCGTCTACAAATGTTGACCCAAAAGAAAACTTGAGTTTGTACTGTCTAGTCACTTGTAGTTGTGCTTTATCATTCAACCATCCTAATGGGTATGGCTTCTTATGAGGTGTATTTGCTAATCCCAATTTCTTTACAATTGCTTTAGAAATTAGATTTACTTGTGAGCCACTATCAAACAAAGTATCAATCTTTTGATTTTTGGAAACAACTCGAATATGGAAAACCTCATGTCTTTTTCTCTCATGTTCTCCATCAATAACAGATTGAACATAATTACTAGTAGATGCTTCAGAAATCTTACCTTTTATACCTGTGGCTGCAATGATTGTTTCACCTCCTGAATCTGACCCCAAATATTTCTAAATAGCTTGCAGGAGTCTTCTTCTTCTTTCCCTCAGACTTCTTAGGTCTCAGATCTAGATGCGGAATCCAACAGTGCTCATCATCATGCCCCTCCTTTTTATAGTGAGTGCATGAAGCTTTGACTTTTTGTGCGGTGTTAGCCTTTCTTTCTTTCCACTTCTACTTTCTTTTTTCCTTGCTCTTGCTTACAGTGGGTTGGGATGGTCCCCCAACTTCTGGATTTCCATTCTTACCTCTAGCTTCTAGATGAGTAGCTTGTACAGATACCTCATATATACTAGTGGGATTAAACATGAGGATGGTGCGCCTCATGTAGGTGTGTAGACCACCAATCTACTTCAAAAGAGTCTCTGGTGAGTCTAATGAGATACCCAACATCAATGCTTTCTTTCTAAACTCTTGAGTATACAATTGCACACTTTGCCCTTTCAACTACCGAAGAGTTTGCCAACTCATCATGGCTTGTTGCATGTAGGCCACTACATAGAACTGCTTTTTGATTGCAGAAAAAAATTCACTCCAAACAAAGATGGTCTTACCATGCTTCTTCATATCAGCTTCAGTTCTGGCTTCCCACCAAACCAAGGCAGTGCCTCCTAGGCATAGGCTTGTCAGCTGAATCTTACTCTTGTCTGAGTCTATGTTTTGTACTCTCCAATACACATCAATTTGTCTAATCCAATTGTCCAAATTTTCAACATTTAGCTCTCCATCATATATAGGCAAATCAAATTTGACATCTGGCTTAATCAAAGATGCTTTCTTATTATGCATAGGGCTATTAGGAGGTGTGAGAAAGCTTTCCTCTTTCCCTTTCCTTTGGAGTGCTCATGGAAATGAGACTCATCTTTTTCTTTATCTTGTTTAGAGCCTCATGAATCTCCATCCCTATGCTTTCTAAAGTCCCTATACATTTCTTCTACCATAGACTTTATAGCTAGGAAACTCTCTATCAATTGAGGGTATGGCCCTATAGAACCTTCCTCTAACATTGTCTTCCAAGAATAGACTCTCCCAGTTTCTTTCTAAACTCTTGAGTATACAATTGCACACTTTGCCCTTTCAACTACCGAAGAGTTTGCCAACTCATCATGGTTTGTTGCATGTAGGCCACTACATAGAACTGCTTTTTGATTGCAGAAAAAAATTCACTCCAGACAAAGATGGTCTTACCATGCTTCTTCATATCAGCTTCAGTTCTAGCTTCCCACCAAACCAAGGCAGTGCCTCCTAGGCATAGGCTTGTCAGCTGAATCTTACTCTTGTCTGAGTCTATGTTTTGTACTCTCCAATACACATCAATTTGTCTAATCCAATTGTCCAAATTTTCAACATTTAGCTCTCCATCATATATAGGCAAATCAAATTTGACATCTGGCTTAATCAAAGATGCTTTCTTATTATGCATAGGGCTATTAGGAGGTGTGAGAAAGCTTTCCTCTTTCCCTTTCCTTTGGAGTGCTCATGGAAATGAGACTCATCTTTTTCTTTATCTTGTTTAGAGCCTCATGAATCTCCATCCCTATGCTTTCTAAAGTCCCTATACATTTCTTCTACCATAGACTTTATAGCTAGGAAACTCTCTATCAATTGAGGGTATGGCCCTATAGAACCTTCCTCTAACATTGTCTTCCAAGAATAGACTCTCCCAGTTTCAAGATTAGTTTCCACCAACTCTACTTCTCCTAATTTGAGCTTTTATCTAGTGAGCATTCACAGCTAAACCAACACAAGCTTGTCTAACCTTACAACGTAGAGCTCTGATACCACTTGATCTGATAATCACCCTATGAGTGACCTGAGTTGAATATTTATTAAACAAAAAGGTATTACAGTCCCATGTGTTGTGTGTGTGTTCTATGCTATTGAAATAACGAATCAATCAAATTGGCAATACACAGAAAATAAGTGGAAAAACAACAGAGAAATATAGTAAGCATTACAAAGACACAAGCAATTCTTAATAAGGAGTTCAACTTATTCTCCAGGGCTATGTGTCCAGTCCATCTTCAGTGGTGGCCTTGTTTTATTGTGTCTTACAGCAGAGAAATTACAATACACGGACTCAATATGAGTTCTCCTGAAGCAGATTTTGCCTGGCAGGGTGGTTCTTGGATTCCCCAAGCCACTTGAAGTTCACTAACTCTTTTTCTTCCTACCAGCTCTGTGACCCTTGGTCTACAGTGGAAAGAGCCAAATGTGATGCTCAGTCCAAACAGATTCCTCTATGGGAAGGCTTGAATATTCAATCTCTCTGGTGCTCGATGTTGCCTGTGGTCAGCTCGGCCCTCTGTCTCCTCTGCTTGGCTTTACTACTCTCTGTGTTCACTGTCTCTCTTAGTTGCTTGGACTCCTCTCAATTTGGGTTCCCAATTAACTCTTCTCTTCTCTCTGTCTCTCCCTTTTTGTCTTTGTTCTGACTGTCTCTATTCATGGCTTTAGTCATTCGATCCCTATGCCTGTTCGGTTCCTCTTCCGCCTACGGCGATTCACCTTCTGCAGCTGTTCTTGGAATTCCTTGTTCGCCGTCAACATGATCACTGAGGAAGTGGCCACGTGTATCCATCTAACTGGTGCCAACATGCTTCGTCGGTTCGTTTCTTCCATTATGTCATGTATGCATTCTTTCTCCACCGTGGCAGTCAAACAGACTCCAAATCCCTTTAGAACTTGGCTTAATCCTTGTCAATTCTGCTTCCTTCATCGAGCGCAATATTAGCTGTCCGATCTAGGCTCCTCCAGATCCAACGTCATACGCATGTCGAGCACGACTGATTTGCTCGACCAATAGCGCACGATCAATGGTCATTTTTCTCTCGCCTCTGCTGCCACACATCGGTCACTGAGTGGGATCGATCTGCTCTCCTCTAAAACCTCTTACCGTTCAAGGGCGCCCTGATCAATACCACCGGTTTTCTACAGTGCGGGTCCCACTTTTTTCCTTTAGCACTTTTTGTTTCTCCACCCGCAGTTCTCTGACTCCCAACGTGACCAAGTGCTTAATCGCGCATCAAAATTACCTCCTTTTCTTGATCTGGGGCTCCCGGGGGCTACTTTGACCTCCTGCGTAGTCTCCATGAGCCTCAGTCGACGCGCTTTGACTGAGGTCCTCATCATTCTACGTTGGCAGCCATTGCCACTGGTTCAAAGTGTTTTTGATCATTGTTTTGGAATTTTCAGGGATTTGTTCAACTCGATACAGTAATGGTTCTTGACATTATTTTGTGGATCTGATTCGGATCATTGTATTCCTTGTATCAATGTGATTGTAAAAATCCACGGTCCCTGGTATGAGACCTCTATCCTGTTCTATTATAGTTTATAATATAATGAAAAAGTGTTTGGAAATTTTAAAAAAATTCATGTGAACTAGTTTATTCCATCAAGTGTAGATTTTATTTTCCAAGGTAGATGTGTTGTGGTAGTTGAGTGTGTTTGCATCAAATATTCTAAGACCAAACTGATATTCTCATGTGCTATGGAAATTCAACATATCCCTTGTTCACCTAAGAATTACCTATAACTCATCTTAGGCTACTTATTTCCAATCTCAACTCATCCCACTTAAAAAGTTACCAAGACAAGGCTCATCACATGCAACCATGGTCATAAAACAAACAAGAAACACAGTCTACATCTTGACATGTCATAGCAACTGGTATATCTTAGAATGCCTTGAAACTATGTGGTCTGTGTTAGCATTCCTTGCATTCCTTGGCATGCTTTGAAACTCCCTAGAACACCTTAGCACTTCCTAGCATGCCTTGGTAGTTTAGCATATCGTGGAACTACCTAGCATATAACCTTGTCACAACCTCCTTAACAGACCTAGAACTCATTGACACTCCCTATCACACACTCTTATTCATTCATTTACATGCATTTTTACCTAGTGATTCTTTATGTTTCCTTGACACTCCCTGATACTCCCTAGTATGCATTGACACACCCTGGCACCTGACACATATTAGCATGCCGCCTTATCACTCTAACATTTCTTGGAACTACCTATCATACCTTGTCACTCTCTCCTTAGCACACCTAGAGCTCACTGACACTCCCAGTCACAAACTATTATTCATTCATTTCCATGCATTTTGACCTAGTGCTCCCTTGTGTTTCCTTAGCACTCCTTAACACTCCTTGGCACACATTGGTACACTGTAGCATCTAGTACATCTTGGCATGTTGCCCTTTCCTCTAGCATGCCTTAACACTACCTAGCATACCTTTGCACTCCCTCCTTAGCACACCTATAACTCACTAACACTTCCAATTACAAACTCTTATTTGTTCATTTACATGCATTTTGACTTAGTTCTCCATTGTGTTTCCTTGGAACTCTGAGCTAACACTTCCTTGCATGCATTGTCACATCTTTGTCATATACCACCCTAACACTCTAACATTTCTTAACACTGCCAAGCATGCCTTGTCACTCCTCCTTAGCACAATTGTAGCTCATTGACACTCCCTATCACACACTCTTATTCATTCATTTCTATGCATTATGACCTAGTGCTCCCTTATGTTTCCCTAGAACTCCCTAGCACTCCTTTGCACATCTAGAACTTGCTAACACTCACAGTCATAGATTCTTATTCATTTATTTACATTCATTTAAAACTAGTGCTCCCTTGTGTTTCCCTAGCACTTCATAACACTCGCTGGCATGCATTGGCATACCCTAGCACATGGCACATCTTCTCATGTTTACATGGCCTCTAGCATGCCTTAGCACTGCCTAACATACCTTGTTAGCCCCTCCCTAGCACGCCTGGATCTCACTAACACTTCATGTGATAAGCCCTTAATCGTTCATTTGAATGCATTATTTTGACCTAGTGCTCCCTTATGTTTCTATGGCATGCCCTCATTTCCAGGCATTTTGACCTAGTGCTCCCTTTTGTTCCTCTAGCACTCCGTAACACTCAGCATGCATTGGCACACCTTGGCACTTGGGACGTCTTTGTAAGATTCCCTACCACTTTAGAATGCCTTGGAACTATTTAGCATATCTTGTCACTCCATCCTTAGCACACTTGAAACTCATTGACACTTCATTTCCATCAATTTAAAACTAGTAATCCCTTGTGCTTCCCTCACACCTGGCCCAAACACTCCCTAGCATGCATTCATGCCACACCCTGGGGCCTAGAACATCTTGGAAGGCCTTAGCACTTAGCATTTCTTGGCATGCCTAACATGCCTTGGATCTGTCTAGCATGTGTTAGTAATTCTTGTCATTCCCTGGCAGACCTTAGCACTTCATAGTTGTCATTCCCTCATAGATAACCTTACTTTTTTTGTGGCTTGGGAACCCAACCAAGGCATTTGAAAAACAATGTTGTGCCCAAACCAAAGTCTCCCTTTGTTTGAAATAGCGTTGTCTATCCCCTTATCCCAACCATAGGCTTGTCTCCTGCAAGTCCTATTATTAACTTCTCCTCAGACACTTCGTCCTTGGGACACCTAGAATTTGTTGACACTCCTTGGCACACACTCTCATTCATTCATTTCCATGCTTTTTGACCTAGTTCTTCCTTGTGATGCCCTGGCACTCCCTAACACTCCTCACTATGCATTGACATTTTCTCACATATGTTAGCATGCATTTTCATTCCTTGGCATGCCTTGGCACTCCTTAGCTATCATGCCCTCACAACTACCCTTACCTTTTCTTGGGAGTTGGGAAACTAAGCAAGTCCTTCATCGACTACAACAACTTGACCAAGTTATAATTACTACAACTAGACTATTCCTTGTTCACCTAAGAATTGACTATAACTCATCTTAGGCTACTCATGTCTAATTTTAGCTTATCCCACTTAACAGGTTACAAGTTATCAAGTCAAGGCTCACATCCAAAAATAGCCATAAAACAACTAAACAACATAGTTTACATCTTGACATGCCATAGCATGACTTGCACATTTAACAATCGCTTGGAACTATGTGGGATGTGTTAACACTGCCTACCTTCCTTGGCATGCTTTGGAACTCCCTAGAACATCCTACCACTCCCTGACATGCCCTGAAAGTACCTAACATATAACCTTGTCACTCCCTCCTTAGCACACCTAAAACTCATTGACACTCGCTATCACACATTCTTATATATTCATTTCCATGCATTTTGAACCAGTTCTCCCTTGTGTTTCCATGGCACTCCCTAAAACTCCTTGACACACGTTGGCACTCCCTAGCTATCATGCCCTTTAGAGAGCCTTACATTTTTACGACTTGAGAAACCAACCAAGTCATTGACAAAATAATGTTGTGCCCAACCCAAAGTCTCCATTTTCTTGAAATTTCTTTGTCTAGCTCCTTGTTGCAACCACATACTAGCCTCTTATATTATCATTCTGAACTTCTCTTAGGACATTCAATCATTGACACACCTAGAACTCATTGACACTCCCTAGAAAACAATCTTATCCATTTATTTCTATGCATTTTGACCTAGCACTCCATTGTGTATCCCTATCGCTCCCTAGCATGCACTAACAGTCTCTGACACACCTTCTTACTCCCTGACATGCCCTATCCACTCCATAGCATGCCCTATATCTCCCTAGAACATATTAGCTCTTGGCACTTGGTGGAGCCTGAGAATTCTTGGCATGCATTGGAATGCCCTGGAATTCCTTTCCATGTTTTAAGATAAAATTTATTTGAGATGAATTATTCACAATTAAGAGAGAAGTAATAGAGGATGATTTGGCACTTAAGACACACCAGCATTTGGCCCTTGGAATGTATTGGCACTAGTGTTGGTATGCCTAGCATGCCCCTCTTGAAAAGGTAAGCTCATGAGTTACTAACCCTCTTATGTGTTAATTTCTTTTCATTTAACTTGGTGTTCCCTTTTATTTACCTGACACTCCATAACACATGTTCGCATACCCTAACACCTGGAACATCTTATCACGCCTTAGCACATGGCATGTCTTGGCATTCCTTGGCACTATCTGGCACATGTTAGCTCACCCTAATGCTTCTTGACATGCCCTATCATTCCTTAGCATGCCTTGCTACTACCTAGCATGCCCTGTCACTCCCTCCTTGTTATGCCTAACACTCCCTGACACACCCTCTTATTCATTCATTTCCATTCATTTTGACTTGATGATTTATGTTTTATGGGGTGCATATATAGAAAGAGTTCCTTTAAGAGAATAGAAAAATGATCACAACATTACTGACATAAGTAATTTTGCGATTCCACTTGAATACCATTAGGAAACTACACAAGATATTTTAAGAATGACATTTTTAGGGTTTTTTTTATGGTGCGGGAATGGTAGGAAGTGAGTGGTCAATATTATGATTTTACTTCTCATTAAAGTGCTTATCCTTATGAGAGTCTCATCTTGAGAAAATGACACCCTCGTCATGCTTACCCTCAAATTCCTAATCTTCTCAAAATAAAGGCCAACTTGCACAGTGAGGGAAGGCATGTTCGTTTATGTTGTATTGAGTGACCGAGTGAGAGTGTTAATGTACTATGAGAGGGACTGAGCCATTTAATTTCTGTCATCTATCAATGACATGTTTTAGGTGTTTGTCATGGGACCACATGGCCATTAGAAAGATTGTGTAAGATATAGCCCAACATAATCAATGCCCTGAGAGAAATCTGTGGAGGAGGATCAAAATAAATTTTATTGGTGAGTCCACCAAAAAATATTTACTAGAGAGTGAAATCATGGTGATCAATGCCACACATGGAGTATTTTGAGATAGGCATTTATTTTTCCAAAAATTTGTTTGGAGTGTCACTAAATTCGTGGAATTCTCGAATTCATGACATTGTAAATCATGTAGGAAATTTGTTCTTTGGTTATAAAGGCTAAGGTTTTCTAGGAGAATATAGGGTTTGTAGGGTCTTAGGGGAAAGGAAGAATCAATTTCTAGCTCTTTTATATACCAAAAAGTTTTTGATAATAATATTTGGTCAAATCTTCCATGGCACTAACTAAGGAGGACAAATAGTACCCTTCGTTGTACTACTCAATTCCTTGGTATGCAATATTGATCTCCTCAGATGTTTTTCTTGATGTATTATAACAAGATGGTTGATGGGAATATGTTATTCTAGTTTCAAGTGTTCTTTAGGGTCTTCCACTATACTTAAGGACATGCAAAATACAACTCTATCTACAAGTGATGTTTGTTGGGATACTACTTAAAGGCACACCAACAAAGGTTAAAAGGGTTTCCAAACAAGTGATGCTAACAAGATGGATGATATGATTATGTTAGGTTGGTTTCAAGTGCTCCGACAAGGCTTCCAATTTTCCTGAGGATATTTGGAAGACAACTTTGTATACAAGTGTTTTTCGATATGGTACTACAGAAAGGGGTACTAATAGATGTTAGAAAGGTGTCCAAACAAGTCATGTCACTCATATTTTCTTTGTGTATTCTTCCCCACCCACTAGTTTACGTATTAAACAACAACATCGTGATATTTAGAGACATCAAAACACATCCTTGCTCTTTCTTTTTTTTTCTCTAAAATAAGAGTGCATGCTAGCAAAAAAAAGTGTTATGGTACCACTTGTGGTGTTCCTTGTTTGTTGAAATATAATAGTTAGAGAAAAATAGACATAAATATAATTTCAAGAAGTAAACAAAACCAAAATTGGGAGATAAAAATAGTAAGAAAACCTTTATTAATATTCATAATTGAGTGAAATGTTCAATTGTGTCCTAGAGGGGCAACCCCAAACTTAAATAGAGATCCAAATACAATAATATTCACATGGCAATTGCTTACATAGCTTCAACTAGTATATATACTTTATAATTGACCAAAACCCTGACCAATCAGTGGAATTCTCTTAGTGAGGCCTCAACCTGTAACTGGTGGACCTTCTTTAATGAGACCACCTACAATTATTGATTTGACACTCTACTACCTCATGATAATTATTCAATAAATCTCGCCCTAATAGGTTACGTGATAGTCTATTCCCATAATTAGGGGATCTTAGTGTGGGATCCTAAACACATTATAATGAACAAGTCAAAATTACCCAATGCATAAACAATATATATTCTTTATCTATTCAACAACTATTGTGCATACGCTTCATGCTATTTATTACTTTGGTTAATAATACAAATACTGAGAAAAAAATAGATATCCAAACATAACAACATCCACACACCACATTACACAACATAATAAGGTTTTCACTAGAGAGTGCTCATAGGTAGGAAACTCTAGGTCATGTTATGAGCTTTTCAATCCAGTGATTGAAAATCATTAAGAACGATTACATTGATATTTAAATTGTTGTGGATATTCTATTAGAATAGTTTGTCACGTTAGTTCTTATATTGTTTTGAAATGTTTTATTACGCAGTTTACTATCTTAGATCTTCGATTAAATATTACTAGTGTATCACTCCAAATTATGGATATATTTGAAATCAAAATGGAAGAAAAAATAAAATAAACAAACCATCCACAGAAACTAATAGAATATATGATTTGGGAAACCTAATACGAGAGAAATCCTAGCTAGAAGGTGAGGCATATGCTCTAGTCTCTCTTTTTCAATTATGAAATATAAGTACAAATAAAGGGTCACTCACTATGGAGTGGGAATGGACATTATGGCATGAGAGATTACTACAAAAATATTACTCCTCTTATGTTATGCTCGATATCCCATTCTTTGATGCCATCCTCAATTATGGAGTATTAATAGTGACAAAAGAATGGAGCCCCTTCCTTTCCTAGTAACCTAGTATAACACAACCTGTAGTCATTAAACATCGGGGTTAAGGTTTTTTCATGCTTCAATATTCAATTAGTGTTTCTATTTGGGAACACCCCCACATGTGTGAGTAATGGGGGTTGACATGGCATCCACTCATTGCCATGGTAGTCAATAGGGTAGGTCAACTTGTGAGAGACATAACTTTCACATACAAACTTTGTTTGAGGTGATTTTCACACAATTGGAATGCTTCCAACATCTAGAGTAACATCAAAGGGATGGAGCTATGTAATCAAAATGGGCTCCCAATTGAATCTACAAGACCAAAAATCACTAATGTGGAACCTGACACTAAAGTTGGCCCTACAATTTTAGTAGCTCCATATGCATGTATGTATCTTCCATTCTTAGTTATATATCTAATACCAATCAACTCCAAGTAAACCATAATGGTGGGCGAGAACCCAGGGCACTCCTTCTCAAAGATAAGTTATAAAGTGGGGAAACAAAGTCATTACAAGTCATAGTATAGTAGTGAATATGCTTCAAATTCTAAATATTTTGGAAAAATACATTGATTGCAAGATATATTCTAAATCTAACCCAAAGGACATGTTAGGGAATGTGAGAAGGAAAATACTTAACAATATGATAGGAATGAGGACATAAATAATTTGAAATTTTAACCAAGGAAATGATTCTTTAACTTACCTATGCATGGACCAAGTTGTTGGAGATGATCTCCACCTCATTTAAGATGGTTTTGCATTCATAAAGCCATAAAACACAAGGATCCAATTCCTGTAGAAATGGGTTATGTCTTCCTCTATATATGATATGCTCATTAGGACCATGGATTCTTAAACTACCAACTTGAAACTCTAAGTGGAGTACAACACTTAGCTAAATTCATTGAATGAATTTGGTGTCATCCCATCACTTCACTAGTGTTTTAGGGGTTATTGGTATCTCATGGTGTCAATCCACTTAGAGAGCTCAAATCTACTTACCCAACTCTAAGTGGAGTACAACACTTAGCTAAATTCCTCCAATGAATTTGGTGTCATCCCATCACTTCACTAGTGTTTTAGGGGTCATTGGTAGCTCATGGTGTGACCTTTTGTTATTAATAATAACATTCCTCCATGGATGTCAATAAAGAGGAAGCACATAATATTGGCAATGATTGTTCTATGTATTTTTTTAGAATACCTTGAGAGGCCTCATTCATGAGCAAGTTAGTCAAAGATAAACATTGTAGACATTTACAATATTGAACAATTGCTACAAACCCTTCAATTAGAGGTTACTTGTCACATGATATAATTTTTTTGGATCAATAATAGACAAGAATAAACAAGTGAGAAGAGAGTACTTTAGTTTATTGTAATAGTAACCAAAGTTGCATTTTTCCTTTGACAAGAGAAGTTAGTACATAGGTGAGATTAGGCCAACCCCTTAAAAATAGAAGTACATCCTTCCTCTTTTCCAGCTCCTTGACCATAAGGGTCTAATTGAAAAACACGTAGTTCCATTAAATAGTTGTAGGTTGATGCAACCACTTCAAGCCCTTGAACTTGAAGATAATCCAATATTTTCAATTGTTTACAATAATAAGTCCATTACGCACACTCCTCGTCTAAGAGTTGGCTAGAGTGGGAGAATACCTGATTGATGCCAACCTTGTAAATGGACAACCTTTCCTTCTCATTGGTTGGACTCTCCATCACTAGTTTAAGGAGTATATGTGTCATGAATCAAAGATGATATCTTAGCATGAATTATTGACATTTGAACATACTTGCCATGGATCTCATTGAAAAAGGATGAAGAGACTCTTTGAATATCAGGAAACATGTGCTCATACACTACTTAATTTGTAGGTGGTAGCGCTTCAACGTTTTCCATTTACGGGGAAATCTCACCAAAAAAGTCAACTATTGAAGAATCAATCCTATGCTAAATTACTCCTACCTTCTCATTGTTAAGATCTTTGTGAGCTTTCACCTATGACCCTTGAAGTTAGTGCCCTTTATTACCTTGAATTGTGGAATAGGAGGTGTTGCAATAGTAGGTAAACTCCATTCCCCTTCACCTTTCTTGATATCTCTAGATGCACCTACAATCTATAACCCTCCTTTGACTCAACACAAAATTTTGTTAATTTTTCACTTCCATTACATACCCTCTATATAGGGGCATCCTCATAGGAAGAGTTTGTGGTTGAAATATTACAACAACAAAATGGGGTGCACCATCTCTTTATAGGGTTTCAAGGGAGGGGTATTGGAAAATAATCATCTTATCCCCTATAGCCCTTGGGACCTTCTCAACACATTAATGAAATCATAGATTGAGAACTAGACCCAGAGATAGGTCCCAAATTTCAAGGCCAAAGCCAAATAGAAAGAATCACACCATTGATTAAGCATTGATATTGAGTTTTGGTAAAATCAAGGACCTCCTTTCAAGATCTTGACCTTTTTCTTGGCATTCTCAAATGGAAGGTCTGAAACCCACATTAAAAAGGGGAGGTTTGCACCTTAGCCTTTGCAACCTTTGTCCAAGACTAATCTATCTAATGGACTAACTTGGATATGTCAGGTCTCGATTTCTAGAGTACAAAATCAATGTTTTTGAGGCGAACTCTCTAGCTCCAACTAAAATTTAGTCCCATTAAAGTGGAAACTTGAAAAAGCCTATTATTTGGAGATACTTTTCTTTCCTTTTAATTGATTTGCGAAAAACCTCGTGCCTCGCCTTTCTCATCTTTCTCTCCTTATTTACAACAAAAAAAAAACATTAATCATATATCATCAACAATTTATATAAATAAATATTGCAATCATTAACTTAGAGAGTATATTTATCGGTGAACCCATGCAACAACCCATTGCAGTCTAATATGGTTCTAATTGTCTCCTTAAAACACACCTTAGCAAACTCTTACAATTCTTGGCTTCTATATCGAATTAATGTAATTGCGAGGAGGGAAAGCCTGTCAAATATTATTGCTATTTTTATTTTGGTATGGTGCTAAATGTATATGGTTGAATTATAGTGCTTCATTGGAACTCAGTCATTACCTTCTGATTCTGCATGTGCACAATGTCTAATGATGAGGTAGGGTTTTTGTTCATTTCTTTCATTTTCTTCGTTTTCTGTTGGTTGGGAGAAAGCTGTTCAAATATTGTTGTTATTTTATTTTGGGATGGTGCGAAATGTACAGGGTTTAATTTTGGTGCCTTTGTTTGAAATCAGTCATTATAATTCTGCATGTGCACAATGTTTGACTATGACGTAGGGTTTTTCTTCATTTCTTTCATTTTCTTCATATTTTCTATTGGGTGGGGTCTTTGATTTCATGGGACCTCCTTTGAGGTATTTTTTGTCTTCATTTCTTTCATTTTCTTCAGGTTTTATGTTGGGTGGGGTCATTGACTTCATGGGAGGTCCTCTATAGCCTCCTTTGCTGACCGGAAATTGTCAATAGCTTTTCTCCATGTTATTAATTCTAACAAGACCACTCTGAAACTGTACACATCTGAATTGACAGTTAACTGGCCTGTCATAGCATACTCTCATGCAAAATATCCATAAGTTCCCATTACTCATGTGAGGCTTATCTCCAACAGGTCCGAGTTTGGCCAGCCCAAAATTTGATAAATTTGGATGAGATCCCTCATTCAGTAAAATATTAGAGGATTAAAAATGACGATATATGACTGGAGGGTTGGCTTTGTCATGCAAATATTCCATGATTTTGTTCCAATATAATGGCTCCTTATGAGGCCAGAGATCATGGAGATGGTTTTCCAGTGATTCCAATTGCCTGTACTCATATACCAAAATCTTTTAATCCCCATCAGTGCAATATCCGATAATGTTAACAAGATTTGGGTGATGAAGAAGACTGAGAGTCAAAAACTCAACAAGGAACTCCTCTTTCCCTACAATCCATTCCTGTTGGGTTTCTTGACATCCACAATCTGACCAGTGCTCTCAAGCCTCCCTTTATAAACACTGCCAAAGCCTCCTTCACCCAACAGACACTTAGGCTGAAAATTATTCATTGTTGTAGCCAATTCTCGAACAATGAATGTTTGTGCAGTAATATGTGGTTCCCACATCTTGGGAGGTTCATATTGTGTGTTCCCATGGGAGTACTTTTATCTCAATATATCTAAAGAGGCTTTGGGAAGATGATTAGTAGATGTAGCAGGTTATTCCTGGTCATCTTTTCTCTTAGTATCATTGAGTTTGGACCTTTTCAAGTGCTGCATGTATTTTACATCCTTCGCAGATCCACAACATGGAAAACAACTCATTTCTCTACTCAGCTAATAGTTAATCTCAGTATGATCAAAATCCAAGTTTAAGGGGAGACAAGAAAATCAATAACAATTCAAGGGGAAAAATAGAAATCCAATAATAGTTCAAGGGGAAATAAATCCAGCCAGGAAGCCAACAGAGAAGAGTGTGATATATTTTTTCCTTTCTATTCTTGTTTTGTTTGTTTAAATCCTTTTTCTTAGTGTGGTCATGCATAACTTCGAAAAGGCTACAAACATATATATATAAATAATATTCAATAACATATATATATATATATATATATATATATATATATATATATATATATATATATATATATATATATATATACATATATATATATATATACATATATATATATATATATATACATATATATATATATATATACATATATATATATATATATACATATATATATATATATACATATATATATATATATATATATATATACATATATATATATATATATATATATATATATATATATATATATATACATATATATATATATATATATATATATACATATACATATATATATATATATATATATATATATATATATATATATATATATATATATACATATATATATATATATATATATATATATATATATAGGTAACAAGGCAAGCCATAGCATGGCGATCAATCGAACAGACAACAACCAATAATTTTAGCATTCAGCTCCATCCATATAAAATGAAGCACCGTAAGGATTTAAACTATCCATGACCACAAACTACATATCCTGTAAAGGTTTCCAGTGGTGCATGTCCTCTAATATTTATTTAAATGTATAAATATCCCATGATGCAGGAGAGAAATCGGTGTAGGATTGGAGGAATCATCATATGCCAATGTTTCCTTAACACGCATTAAATAGAACTGACAAAGTTGTGGGTTAACATTGGTTAGAGTGGTGACAAAACTAGGCAAAGAAGTAGCTAATTACGTTAGGTTTGCAATATGGAAAACATAAATGGTAAAACTCTTAGGTGTAGTTTCAACAAAAAATATTGACATGCATATAGAGGGCACAACTTTGGTGAGGGTGACCACATTAAGGCCACAAAACTAATGGATTTCACACATTTAATGATATAAAAATCACTTGTGAGTAACCTTAGTTAAATAATTATTGAATGAAGGTATTACAAACTCATGTGATGGTGTGTGCCTATGTTATTTTAGGCAACAGATCGATCAGATTGAAAAATACACAGACATTGGAAAATGGAAAATAGTAAGAAAAACACAGTAAGCAAATGCAAGAACACAATAATTAATAAGGAGTTCACGCTATTCTTGAGCGCTACATCTCTGGTCTAGCTTTCAGTGGTGGCCTTCCTTTATTGGGTCTTTAAGGCAGAGATTTACAATGAGGAGCTCAATCTAAGTCTCCTGAAATAGATAATGTTTGGTAGGGTGGTTCCTGGATTCCCCAAGCCAGTAGATTACACAAACTCTTTTCCTTTCCAAATATTTACCTCTCTGGTCTTTAATGGGAGGAGCCCAATGTGGTACTCAATTCCCGATAGATCCTCTCAGGGATTGCTTGAACCTCTCAAGCTTTCTGTCTACTCGATGCTGCCTATGGTCAACTCAACTCTTTGTTTTCTGCTTCTTACTTCACTATCTTTTTTGTCTCTCGGTCTCACTGTCTTTTTCTTTCTTACAATGTTATCTCTCTTTCTACTCTCTCGCTATTCATGGCTTAAAGCCAATCTATCCTTGACTGTTCGCTTCCTCTTCCACCCCTTCGGTTTGCCTGATGCTGTTAATTTCGGGTTCCCTACCTCTGCGTCATCACCAACGTCTCACAGGGAGGTGGAAACTTGTCCTCTCACGAACTGCGCCAGCTGTTTCCTCGATGGTTGAGCTTTTTAGTTACACTATGGAATGACTCATCTGCCAACTCAGCGGTCAAATCGGACGTCAAACTTCTCTACGCCGTGGCTTAATCCCTTATCAAATCCGGTTGCTCCATCGGGCACAATCTTTGTCCTCAAATCTGGAGCCCCCAGATCTTACGATATTTGCTCATTTTGCACAATTGACTTGGTCGACCGTTAGCACACGATGAGAGAAAATTTTCTCTCTCATCTGTCAGACATGCATCGTGTGCTGAATGGAATTGCTCACTTTCAACCAAATCCACTTACCATCGAAGGATGCCCCTGATATACCGCTGATTTTGCAGCGTGGGTCCTGCCTTTCACCTGAGCACCTTCCCCACAGTTTCCCAACTTCCAATGCAACCGAGCACTCGGGGCCTTTCCTTCTCGAGGGGTTTTGCCCAGTGATGCACACGCTAATCGCACATCAGAAATGGCCCCTGTTTCCGGATCCGAGCTTCCCAACTACCAGTTCTGCCTCCTATGCAGTCTCCATGGGCCTCGGTTAGCGCGCTTTGACAGAGGTCCTCATCGTTCCTTGCTGGCTACAAACTGCCACTGTCCAGAGGTCTTCCTAAATGCTCTTTGTATACATTTTGAAGTCTGTCCTGTTTTGATGGCACTTTGATAATCTTCATGGATCTAATTCGGATCACTGACTTCCCACTAAAAAAGCTTTTGGACCACCAAAAGTTGGTTTTCAAGCATCGACTAAGTGAGGGTACAATTGTCTCACTTGTCCAATCTCTATCCACTTTGCACTGCTCAGCTTTGAACCCTTGAGCCCAATTCTGAGGTACTCAACATCTCCCGTGCACGTCATCTTCACCTTCCTGTCCAAAACTGTGCCTTCCTACAATTGATTAAGATATTCAGGTAACAGGTCATCAATATAAGGCAATTGACTTTGCTCTTCAGGATCCTCACTTAGTGAAGGTTCCAACAATCTCAAGCAATCTACATTTATGACTGAGTAGATGTGCACGTAAGCTGGTAGATCAAGGCGAAAAGCATTCTCAGCAATCTTCTCAAGGATCTTGAAAGGTCCATACCTGATAGGCTTTAGCATTTTACCTTCACCTTGCATCATGTCCTTGCTGATGTACAACCAGTCTTGGTCACCAACTTCGAACTATGCTCTATCTGATGCTTGTCATGCCCTACCTTGTATTTGGCTTGGTTCTTTTCCAGCTGTTCCTGCACTGCCCGGTGGATCTCTTGGATTTGTTCCATGAACCTAGTTTCCCTATCCACATCACTGTGTTCCTCAACTATGGTGTCTTTACCAAAGACAAAATCCAAAGGAGACCTGGGTGTGAAACCAAAACAGGCCTCAAAATGACATCTCTATGTAGAAGAATGTTTTTCTCTCTTGTAAGAATGCTACACATAACACAAGTATTCATCGCAAAGCTTAGGATGTTTGCTACAATATCCCCTGAGTAACTGGATCACTGTCCTGTTAACTACTTCTGTCTGGCCATCAGTTTGTGGATAAAAATCTGTTCTTTTCTTCAGTTTGGTGTCCATCAGTTCCCACAGACTTGACCAAAAGTTCCCCACAAATCGGGTGTGTCAATCAGATACAATGGAAGTGGGTAATCCAAAATGAACCCATATATGTTCAAAGAATAGTTTTGCAGTTTGTTCAGCTATAATCTATTTATTACAAGGTATCAAAATACACATTTTTCTGAACCTATCCACAACAACATACAGATAATCATGACCTTTCCTATATTTGGGCAGTCCTCCAACAAAATCCATGGAAATTCTTTCCTAAGGGTGAGAAGGAACTAGTAATGGTGTATAAGCCTAGTTTTCCATTGCTGGGCTTGCTTTTAGCACACATAGCACATCCCTTCACATATCTAGAAATTGTTTCATTCATTTTCGGCCAATAGAAGAACCTTTGCAGCTGTGCAACTATTTTACTTACCCCAAAGTGATCTGATATCAGAGAAGTGTGTGCTTCCCTAATTATCTTTACTCTCTCAGTTTGTGGAATGTAGAGTTTTCCACAATGATATAAGAGTCGGTCCTTCACATGATAGTCCAATTCTTCTACTCTTTTGCCTTGACTCAAAGTGGCATATACATATTTAAAGTCCATATCTTTAGCATACTGTTCTATGTAGGTTTCATGCAGCACAAAATTATGCTTAAGTATGGCAGAGGCATTTATAATGCACCTAGATAACATATCTACAACCTTGTTATGTATGCTCTTTTTATATCTGATGACTAAATGAAACTATTGTAGAAAACCCATCCATCTGTAATTTCTTGACTGTTGCAACTTAGTTTGGGAGTGTAGGTATTGAAGTGGCTGATGATTTGTATGTATTATTGTTTCTTTGCCCATTAATTAATGTTTCCACTTTTTCACACTCTGAACTAATGCATACAATTCTTTATCATATGTAGGATAGATAACTACTGCAGGATTAAAAGTCTCAGAATGATAACATATGGGTTTATCGTGTTGTGTCAACACTGCTCACATGGCATAGTCACTGGCATCAGTTTGGATCTCAAATGGTCTTTGTAGATCTTGCAGTGCTAGTACAGGTGCTGTACTAATTTTTTCTTTCAAGGTGTTGAAGGCTTTCTACCGTTTGCCTCCCCACTGAAACACCTTTTTCAATCCGGTCAAAGCATGTAAGGGATATGAAATTGACGAAAAATTGGAAATGAACTTCCTCCAATATTGTGCTGCTCCTAAGAAGCTTTGTACTTCTATAGCAAACTTTGGTTTAGGCTAGTTTACAATGACTACCACTTTAGAGGGATCTATTTTCAATTTACCTTCCCCTACTATGTGACCTAAATAATTTAGAGAGGTTTTTCCAAATTCACATTTGGAGAGTTTAACATAAATTTTTTCTCTTCTCAAAACATCTAATGTATGCTTAACATGCTTTAAATGTTCTTCCCACGTTTTACTAAAAATCAGAATGTCATCTAGGTACACAATAACAAAATCATCAAGAAAAGGTCTGAGTACATCATTCATTAATCTCATGAAAGTAGCAGGAGAATAAGTTAAGCCAAAAGGCATAACCAGCCACTCATACAATCCCTGCTTTGTTTTGAAAGCAGTCTTCCATGCATCTTGTTCTGCAACTCTGACTTGATGGTATCCACTGTGCAAGTCTAACTTGGAAAAATAAACATCTTCTTTCAATTGATCTAAAAGATCATCTATGTGAGGAAGGGGATAACAATTTTTTATTGTTATCTTATTCATTGCTCAGTAATCAATGCACATTCTCCATGAGCCATCTTTCTTTCTCACCAAAACAATTGGTGACCCGCATGATGATGTGTTAGGTCTGATGAACCCTTTCTCGAGCAATTCCTGCACCTGCTTCTTGATTTCAATATTCTCTAAAGTAGACAACATGTGCATTCTAATGTTAGACAATGGAGCATCTTGCTGCAAAATAATATCATGTACTATTTCCTTTTTGGGTGGCAGACCTTTAGGTTATTGAAACAAGATATCATACTCTGAAACAACCTTTTCTGAATCAACTTGTTGTTCAGCATTATATCCTTCACATACATTGGATTTATTAGGTTTCTTTTCCTTTACAACCATCAGTAAGAATTGTTTACATGAATTTATCATTTGTTTCATCTTCCTTGAGTTTATGAGAGTATAATTATTCTTGAGCTTATGAGCTCTTACAAAGTATTCGAATCCATCTTTAACAAGTAGATACTTTTTCTCAGCTTTATAGAAGATAGCTTTTCTGTCATGCAAGTAAGGACTTCGTAAAACAATTCCACATATATCCAAAGGAATTATGTCTAACTCAACCTCATCTACAAATGCTGACCCAAAAGAAAACTTGAGTTTGCACTGTCTAGTCACTTGTAGTTGTGCTTTATCATTTAACCATCCTAATGGGTATGGTTTCTTGTGAGGTGTAGTGACTAATCCCAACTTCTTTACAATTGCTTCAGAAATTAAATTTAATTGTGAGCCATTATCGAAAAAAGTATCAATCTTTTGATGTTTGGAAATAACTCGAATATGGAAAAGCTCATGTCTTTTTCTCTCATTTTCTTCATCAATAATAGATTGTGCAAAATTACTAGTAGATGCTTCAGAATTCTTACCTTTTATGCATGTGGCTACAATATTTGTTTCATCTCCTGAGTCTAACCCCAAACCCTTCTGAATGGCTGTAGTCGCCTTCTTCTTCTTGCCCTCGAACTTCTTAGGTCTTAGCTCTGGATGTAGAATCCAACAATGCTCATCATAATGCCCATCCTTTTTACAGTGAGTGCATGAAGCTTTGCTCTTCTGTGTAGTTTTAGCCTTCCTTGCTTTCCATTTCTACTTTATTTTCTCCTTATTCTTGCTTGCAGTGGGTTGGGATGATCCCCTAACTTTTGGACTTCCATTCTTTCCTCTAGCTTCTAGATGAGTAGCTTGTACAGATACCTCATCTATACTAGTGGGATTAGACATGAGGATAGTGTGTCTCATGTAGCTATGTAGACCACCAATGTACATCAACAGAGTCTCAGGTGTCTCTAATGAGATTCCTAGAATCAATGCCCTCTTTCTAAATTCTTGAGTGTACCCTTGCACACTTTGCCTTGTCAACTGTCGAAGAGTTTTCCAACTCATCATGGCTTGCTACATGTAGGCCAATGGATGGAACTATTTTTTGATTGCAAAAACAAATTCACTCCAGACTGAGATAGTCTTACCATGTCTCTTCAGGTCAGCTTGGGTCCTACCTTCCCACCAAACCAAGGCAGTGCCTCCAAGGCGTAGGCTTGCTAGCTGAATATTTCTCTTGTCTGATTCAATACTTTGCACTCTACAATAAACATTAATTTGTATAATCCAATTGTCCATCTTTTCTGCATTCAACTCTCCATCATATGTATGAAAATAAAATTTAACATCTAGTTTGATCAAAGATTATTTCTTTTTGTGTTCAGTGCTATTAGGAGATGTGAGAAAGTGTTCCTATTTCCCTCTGCCTTTTGAGTGGCCATGGAGGAAGGACTCATCTTCTCCTTTGTCTTGTTTGGAGCCTAATGCATCTTCATCCTTGTGTTTTCTAAAGTCCTTATACATTTCTTCTACCATGGACCTTATGGCTAGGAAACTATCTATGAATTGAGGGTTTGACCCTACAAAACCTTCTTATGACATTGTCTTCCGAGAATAGACTCTCCTAATTTCAGGATTAGTTTTAACCAACTCTCCTTCTCCTAATTTTAGCGTTGATCTAGTTATCATTCAACAGTTAAACCAACACAAGCTTGTCTAACCTTAATAGCCTACAGCTCCGATACCAATTGATCTGAAAATCACCTGTGAGTGACCTCAGTTAAATAATTATTGAATGAAGGTATTACAAACTCATGTCTGGTGTGTGTCTATTTTATTTTAGGCAACGAATCGATCAGATTGCAAAATACACAGACACTAGAAAATGGAAAACAGTAAGAAAAACACAGTAAGAAAATGTAAGAACACAACAATTAACAAGGAGTTCACCCTATTCTCGAGGGCTACATCTCCGGTCGAGATTTTAGTGATGGCCTCCTTTTATTGTCTCTTTAAAGTAGAGATTTACAATGAGGAGCTCAATCCAAGTCTCTTGAAATAGATAATCTTTGGTAGGGTGGTTCTTAGATTCCCCAAGCCACTAGAGTGCACAAACTCTTTTCCTTTCCAAATCTTGACCTCTCTGGTCTTTAATGGGAGGATCCCAATGTGGTACTCAATTCCCGACAGATCCTCTCAGGGATTGCTTGAACCTCTCAAGCTTTCTGTCTGCTCGATGCTGCCTATGGTCAACTTGGCTCTCTGTTTTCTGCTTCTTTCTTTACTGTCTTTTTTGTCTCTCAGTCTCACTGTCTTTTTCTTTCTTACAGTGTTCTCTCTCTTTCTGCTCTTTGGTTGTTCATGGCTTAAAGCCAATCTGTCCTTGACTATTCACTTCCTCCTCCACCCCTTCAGTTTTCATGTTGCTATTCGTTTGGGGTTCCCTACCTTTGTGTCATTGCCAACATATCACAGGGAGGTGGCCATCTGTCCTCTCACGAACTGCGTCAGCTCTTTCCTTGACAATTCTATTTTTCAGTTGCACTATGGAATGACTCGTCCACTAACTCAATGGTCAAATCAGACGTCAAACTTCTCTACATTGTAGCTTAATCCCCTGTCAAATCTGGTTCCTCCATTGGGCGCAATCACCACCGTTAGATCTGGAGTGCCCAGATCCTACGTATTCACTCATTTCATGCAGTTGACTTGCTCGACCCTTAGTGCATGATGAGAGGTGGTTTTATCTCTCATCTGCTAGACACACATCGTGCGCTGAATGGAATCGCTCGCTTTCAGCCAAATCTGCTTACTGCCCAAGGATGCTCCCGATATACCGCTAGTTTTGTAGCACGGGTCCTACCTTTCGCGTTAGCACCTTCCCCACGGTTTCCCAGCTTCCCATGTGACCGAACACTTGGGGACTTTCCTTCTTGACGGTTTTTTCATAGTGATGTGCAATTAGCACTAATTGTGCATCCGAAATGGCCCCTGTTTCCCGATCCGGTTTTCCCAACTGCCAGTTTTTCCTCCTACACGATCTCCATGGGCATCTGTCAGTGCGCTTTGACTGAGGTCCTCATCGTTCCTTGCTGGCTTCAAACTACCACTATCCAGAGGTCTTCTTGATCGCTCTTTGCATACATTTTGATGTCTGTCCTATTTTGATGGCACTTTGATAATATTCATGGATCCAATTCAGATCATTTAAGTAGGCTATAGAGGAACCTACAATGATACTAGGTAAAACACACACAAAATTGATAGGAAATATTTGAATAACTTGTGTGGATTTATTATATTCACAAGATGTATATACTAATACATAGTTTTATGACCCTTGGTTTTCATCTTCCAAGAGGTCACTTGGACTTCAATGACTATTGGAATTTCTGTCCACCAACCCTAACATATTAGGTGTCTAACAAAATTTTATAATATGGATCCAAATTGCATCTAAATGAAACACAAAGGAGGAATCGAACAACCTTTTTCAGAACCCACTTAACTTTTTTAGAAACTTGGAAGTAATACCTAAAATGGTTGCAGACTAAAAGTGCTTTGACCATTTACCAATAACTCTATTAGGAATTTTTGGAAATTATTTTGTATAGACCCTTCTAAAATACGGCTCTTCTTTCTCACACTAACTATTAGAAAAATATTCTAGGATAGTGATGACTCTTTGAACTACAATCTTTCTTTGGCATGAAGAAAACATTAAGATTTACAGGCTCTAGATATAGAAACTATGAAACCAAGCACTGCGTCTACACCATATATTTTGGAATAAAAATCAATTAAAACATAAGATAGTTGGAATACTTTTAGAGAATATGGTTTGCAATCTGTTATTTCACTCTTTTTTTCCACATCTGATGAAGCCACTTTTTTTGCAATTTGATATTTTTACTGAGGTCATTGATTCAATGAATTTATCTTCATTACCTCTTCTATGTTATTTTCTATTCAAAAATATCGTTCTAGGTGACTATACTTGTTGAAGATCATGCATAACAAATACATTCTGAAATTTTAGAATTTTTTGGGTAGTAGCTTTTCAAAATTCTTGTATAGGAAACCACCCAAACTGCATAGGAGGCCAGTTTTTCGATCTAGGTTAAATTTAGTGTTTTGATGTATCTTTCCATGGTTTCTTAATTGGATGGAATAGTTCCTCTACAAATAATTATTTTGGAAGAATGATAACTTCTCCTATTTAACAACATATAAGAAGGCTAGGTTGGATTTAAGAAATATCCCATAATTTGGTACCTCATAATATATGTACATGGATGTTCTTAAGCTATGCGGCTCAATGTCAATATTGGGAAATAAAGGATGCTAAGAGTTCTACCAAGTTTTGAGTGCAATATTTCACCAAATATATTTCATAATAGTAGACTATCATGGTGAAAGAAAATAAAAAGTTGGTTGGTAATATGTAAACTTCAAAATCATGAGACCGTGCAGCATCAAGGAAAGCATAGATCAAATTCAGTGCATAGGTATTATAAGCAACGGTATAGAGCATCTATCATTGTTTATTTCAGTAATCATCTTTTCCAAGTTGATCTCTTTGTAAATTATATGTTTTTGTGGAAGAATGGATAATCTCTCTAAATGAATGCAATAGAAGGATCACTTGGTGTTGGTTTTTTAGAAAGGACATGGGATGAATACCTCCGAATTTGGGTTTTATATGTGTTATTGTAGGGCTTAATGCTTGGTATTGTTAACATTTACTGCCCATTATTTGTCTTTAATTATTTTCTTTGATAGCCTAGTTGTTTTGCAATGGCACTGGGCAGTTGACATTGTCACAAGGCATGATTGAACATGAAAATGGGTGCCCTTGGGCATGAATTGAGTTTACCAATTCTTTGGTTATTCATGGAGGTAGCAATTGCAATGATTTTTTTTCTAAAAATGTAAAGAAAGGTTCTCTTAAAGGGATTCGTTCAGGTAATAGAATCATTTATGATGAAACTCCTACGCACATATTTGTTGGTGTTCATTTTGGTGTATGTGATAAGTTCAGGCGATGCACACTATGTGTACTTTTTTGGTTGAGTTCTATCTAATTCGATTTTAAGTCTTGGGTATAGGAACTTTGGAAACCACATTTGGTTATAAGTATTTCTCAGCTAAAATATTTTTATTTTTTTTCATTTAAAAAAGAATCTGACTATGTTGATATTATTTCTTGAGGATTTACAAGCTAACAAAATATATTTTTTTATTTTCATTTAAAAAATAATCTGACTATACTAATATTATTTCTTGAGGCATTTACAAACCTCATACTAACATAGATTCTTGAGAGTAACAATTGCCTTCCTATCCACAGAGGAAGGGGGAAAACCTCAAAATTTCCCTTGAACCTCTCACTCTACTCATTCAAATGCCAAGCAAGACTGCATCATCTGAATTTTGTAAAGTCACTTTACAACTTTCATGATTGAAACGAAAATTTTACACATGAAATACACAGTTTCTGATTAGAGTATAGAAACTGAAAGAATTTATGCCAAAGAAGATGAAAGATTTACAAAAACTGAATAGTTCATGTGAAACTCCAACAGAGTCTCAGTGAAAATTATATGTCCTACTCCCACCAAGGGCATTTCTCCTTTTCCTTTCTCTGAAATTCTCACCCCATGATTTGGCTTCAACAATTGTATGTTCACGATCTCGACTGATAGCTAAGACTTGCTTCCTGCCTCTACTGTGTTTCCAAATTTTTCTAAGGGTATGTCTCATCCCATCAAACTTGTTAGAATCTCTAGAATCCCTACCACTACACTCCTGAGAACCTTGAGAATCATTTAAGGTATTTTAAGCCCTAACACGAGTAGTGTGACATTTAGGGGAAGTCTCTGCAAGGTGTAGTTCATGTTGGTTACTTCCATGTCTACTTACTTTATCAGTTCCTCTTTTTGATCCATTAGGATACTTCCTCTCCTTGTTCCTTTTCTGATGGGTAGGAGTCGATGGTGCAGACTAATTAGTTTGAAAAAGATTCACTGTAGTATAATACATCTAGGATGCAAGGTAACCAAGAGTTGTTACTACATCACCGATCAGGGGCCAAGTGGTAGTATCCTCCTAACAACACATTGCTACCACAATAAGTGCTTGATACATGCCCCTCACAGGATAGAGTCACTTAAGCTTTGGATTAGCCATCTACGAAAATTTTATGCATTCCTTGAACAAAGGTTGTTCCTAAGAACAAGATTTTGCTCCTTTGCTGACAAGGAATTGTTAATATCTTTTGTCCTTGTTATTAACTCTAACAAGACCACTCTAAAACTGTACACATCTGACTTGACAATCATCTGGACTACCATAGCATACTTTGGTACACAATATCCATAAGTTCCCATTACTAGTGTGGAAATGTCAGTGTTATCTCCAACAAGTCCTAGTTTTTCGAGCCCAAAATCTGATAACTTTAGATTACATCCCTCATCCAGTAAAATATTAGAATATTTATAATCAGGATATATGACTAGAGGGTTGGATTTGTCATGCAAATATTCCAACCCTCTTGTAGCACCTAAAACTGTTTTCATTCTTGTGTTCCAATATAATGGCTCCTTATGAGGCGAGAGATCATGGAGATGGTTTTCTAGTGATCCCAATTGCATGTAGTCGTATACCAAAAGCCTCTGATCCCCATCAGTGAAATATCCAATAAGGTTAACAAGATTTGGGTCACGAAGAAGACTCAACATCAAAACCTCAACAAGGAACTCATTGTTTCCCTGCAATCCATTCCTTTCGAGTTGCTTGACAACCAAAATTTGACTAGTGATCTCAATCCTCCCTTTATAAACTTGGCAAAGCCTCATTCACCCAACAGAAACTTAGGCCAAAAATTATTCGTCACTGCAGCCAATTATCGAAAAATGAATGCTCGCGTAGCAATATGTGGTTACCCCATCTTGGGAGGTTAATCTTGCATGTTCCCATGGGAGGACTTCGATCTGAATCTATCTGAAGAGGATTTGGGAAGCTGATTAGAATATGCAAAAGGGTATTCCTGGTCATCTTTGCTCTTAGTATCATTAATTTCGAACCTTTTCAATTGTTGCATGTCCTTTACATCCTTTGTAGATCCACAACATGGAAAACAACTAATTTTCCCAGTCATCTAATAGTTAATCTCAGTATCAGCAGAATCCAAGTTCAAAGGGAGACAATAAAATTCAATAACAGTTCAAGGGGAAAAAAGAAATCCAATAATAGTTCAAGGGGAAAGAAAGCAAGCTAGTAGATAAGAGTGATATCTCTTATCAGGTAAAAGTTAGTCTCAGTCTGAGAAAAATCAAGTAACATTTCAAGGGGAAAGAAAGCCAACCAGGCAGCCAATAGAGTAGAGTGTGATATATTTTTTCCTTTATGTCTGTGTTCTGTTCGTTTAAATCCTTTTTCTTAGTGTGATCATGCGTAACTTTAAAAAGACTACAGACATATCTATATATATATATATATATATATATATATATATATATATATATATATATATATACACACACACACACACACACATATAAGAAAAGGAAATCCATAGCATGGCAGTCAACCAAACAAACAACAACCAATACTTTTAGCATTCAGCTCCATCCATATAAATGAAGCACCATCAGGATTTAGACTATCCATGACCATAAACTATATATCCTATGAAGGTTTCCAGTGGTGCTTATTTCCAGTGGCGCATATCCTCTAATATTTATTTGAATGTATAAATATCCCATGATGCAGGAGAGAAATGGGTGTAGGATACGAGGAAGCGTCGTATGCCAATGTTTTCTTAACATGCATTAAATATAACTGACAAACTTGTGGGTGAACATTGGTTAGAGCTATGACAAAACTAGGCAGAGGGGTAGCTAAGTGCATTAGGTTTGTAATATGGAAAACATAAATGGTAAAATGCTTAGGTGTAGTTTCAATAGGAAAAATTGACATGTATAGAGAGGGCACAATTTTGTTGAGGGTGCTTACATTATGGCCACAAAACTAATGGCTTTCACACGTTTACGTAGGCTAGAGAAAAACCTACAATGATACCAGGTCAAACACACACAAAATTGATAGGAAGTATTTGAATAATTCGTGTCAATTTATTATTTTCACAAGATGTACATATTAATACATATTTTTATGACCCTTGGCTTTCATCTTCCAAGAGGTCACTTGGAATTCAATGACTATTGTAATTCCTCCCCACCAACCCTAATAGAGTAGGTGTATAACAAAATTTTATACTAATGGATTCAACTTGCATCTACATGAAACACAAAGGAGGAATCCAACAACCTTTTTTATAACCCGCTTAACTTTTTTAGAAACTCGGCAGTAATACCATAAATGGTTGGAAACTACAAAATTCTTTAAATATTTTACCAACAACTATGTTAGAAATTGTTGGAAATTATTATGTATATACCCTTCTAAAATATGGTTCTTCTTTCTCACACTAACTATTAGAAAAATCTTCTAGGACAATGATGACTCTTTGAACTACAATCATTCCTTGGCATGAAGAAAACATTAAAATTTACAAGCTCTAGATATAGAAACTATGAAATCAAGAACTGTGTCTACACTATATATTTTGGAATAAGAATCAATTACAACCTAAGATAATTGGAATACTTTTATAGAATATGGTTTGCAGTCTGTTATTTCACTCTTTTTTTCCACATCTAATGAACCCACTTATTTTTTGCAATCTGATAATTTTACTGAGGTATTATATATATATATATATATATATATATATATATATATATATATATATATATATATATATATATATATATATATATATATATATATACTCCTCGTCATTGGTTCAATGAATTTATCTTAGTTACCTCTTCTATATTTCTTGGTATTCAACGAGATCGCTATAAGTGACTATACTCGTTCAAGATCATGCACATCAAAGACATTCTCAAATTGTAGAATTTTTTGGGAAGTAGTTTTTCGAAACTAGCCTTTTTCAAAATTCTTGTATAGGAAACCACCCAAATTATTGCATAGGAGGCTACTTTTTCATTCTAGGTTAAATTGAGTGTTTTGATGTATCTTTCAATGGTTTCTCGATTAGATGGAATAGTTCTTCTACCAATAATTATTGTGCAAGATGGATAAGGTCTCCTATTTAACAACATATACGAAGGCTAGGTTGGATTTAAGAAATATACCATAATTTGGTACCTCATAATATATGTGCATGGATGATCTTAAGCTATGGGGCTCAATGTCAAGATTGAAAAATAAAGGATGCTAAGAGTTCCGCCAGGTTTTGAGTGCAATATTTTACCAAAAATATTTCATAACAGTAGACTATCATGGTGAAACAAAATACAAAGTTCATTGGTAATATGTAAAATTCAAAATCATGAGGCCGTGTAGCATCAAGGAAAGCATAGGTCAAATTCAATGCATAGGTAGTATAAGCAAAGGTATAAAGAATCTATCATTGTTTATTTCAATAATTATCTTTTCCAAGTTGATCTCTTTGTAAATTGTATATTTTTGTGGAAGAAATGGATAATCTCTCTAAATGAATGCGATAGAAGGAAGGATCACTTGGTGTTGGTTTTTTAGAAAGGACATGGGATGAATACCTCTTAATTTGTGCTTTTTATGTGTTCTTATGGGGCTTAATGCTTGGTACTGTTAACATTCAATGCCCATTATTTGTCTTTAATTCTTTTCTTTGATAGCCTAGTTGTTTTTCAATGGCCCTTAGTAGTTGACATTGTCACAAGGCATGATAGAACCTAGAAATGGGTGTCCTTGGGCATGAATTGAGTTTACCAATTCTTTGGTTATCCATGGAGGTAGCAATTGAAATGATTGTTTCTCTAAAAATGTCAAGAAAGGTTGTCCTAAAGGGATTCCTTGAGGTAATAGAATCCTTTCTGATGAAACTCCTATGAACATATTTGTTGGTGTTCATTTTCGTGTATGTGATAAGTTCAAGCAATCCACACTCTGTGTACTTTTTTGGTTGATTTCTATCTAATTCGATTTTAAGGCTTGGGTGTAGGAACTTTGGAAACCACGTTGGGTTGTAAGCATTTGTGGGCTAACAAAGTATCATTTTTTGTTTTCATTTAAAAACTAATCTTACTATGCTAATATTATTTATTGAGGCCTTTACAAACCTCCTACTAACAAAAATGCTTGATAGTAACAATTCCTTTCGTATACACAAAGTACTAGGAAAACCTCAAAATATCCCTTGAACCTCTTACTCTACTCATTAAAATGTGAAGAAAGACTGCATCATTTGAATTCTGTAAAGTCACTTTACAACTTTCATGATTGAAATGAGAATTTTACACATGAAAGACACAATTTCCGATCAGAGTACAGAAACTACAAGAATTTATTCTAAATAAGATGAAAGGTTTGTAAAAAATTAATAGTTCATGTGTGACTCCGGTACAGTCTGAGTGAAAATCATATGTCCCACTCCCACCAAAGGCATTTATCCTTTTCCTTTCTCTTAAATTCTCACCCCACGATTTGGCTTTAGTAATTGCATGTTCACGATCTCGACTGACAACTAAGACTCACTTCCCATCTCTGTTGGGTCTCCCAATTTTTCTAAGGCTATGCCTCATCCAATCAGACTTGTTAGAATCTCCAGAATCCCTACCACTACCCTCCTAAGGACATTGAGAGTCATTTAAGGTATTCGAAGCCCTAACACGAGGAGTGTGATGTTTAGAGGAAATCTCTGTAAGGCATAGTTCATGCTGATTACTTCCATGTGTACTTACTTTATCAGTTCCTCTTTTTGATCCATCAGGATACTTCCCCTCGTTCCTTTTCTCATGGGCAAAAATCGATGGTGCATAATGAGTAGGTTTAACAAGATTGATTGTAGGATCATACATCTGGGATGAAATGTAACTAAGATTTGTTACCACATCATCGATCAGGGGTTGAGTGGCAGCATCCTCCTGAGGACACATTGCTTCCACAAAAAGTACTTGATACATGTCTCTCATGGGATAGAGTCCCTTATTCTTTGGATCAGTCATCTGTGAAAATTTTTTGTGGTCAATGAACAAAGGTCATGCCCAAGAACAAGATTTTTCTCCTTTTCTGACTAGGGATTTTCAACAGCTTTTCTCCCTGTTGTTAACTCTAACAAGGCCACTTCGAAATTTTACACACCTGACTTAATAGTTAGCTTAACTGTCATAGTATACTCTAGTGAAAAATATCCATAAGTTCCCATTACTCGTGTGGAAAGGTGTGTCTTATCTCCAACAAGTCCGAGTTTGGCCAACCCAAAATCTGATAACTTTGGATGAAATTCATCATCCATTAAAATATTAGAGTATTTAAAATCACAATATATGACTGGAGGGTTGGATTTGTCATGAAAATACTCCAATGCTCTTGCAACACCTATAGCTATTTTCATTCTTGTGTTTCAATATAATGGCTCCTTATCAAGTGGGAGATCATGCAGATGGCTTTCCAACAATCCCAATTGCATGTACTCATATACCTAATGCCTTTGATCCCCATCACCATAGTATCCAATCAAGTTAATAAGATTTGCATGATGAAGAAGAATCAACATCAAAACCTCAACAAGGAACTCCCTGTTTCCTTAAAATCCATTCATGTTGAGCTGCTTGACAATCACAATCTGACCAATGCTCTGAAGCCTCCCTTTATAAACTTTGCCAAAGCCTCCTTTAACAAACAGACACTCAAGCTGAAAATTATTCATTGTTTCAGCCAATTCTCGAAAAATGAATGTTCGCACAGCAATATGTGGTTCCCCCATCTTGGGAGGTTCATCTTTCCTGTTCCCATGGGAGGAATTCGATCTCAATCAATCTGAAGAGACTTCGGGAAGTTGACTAGAAGATGCTACAGGGTATTCCTAGTCATCTTTGTTATTAATATCATTGAGTTCAAAACTTTTCTAGTGTTGCATGTCCTTTACATCCTTTGTAGATCCACAACATGGAAAACAACTCATTTCTTTGTGCAGCTAACAATTAATCTCAGTATGAGCAGAATCCAAGTTCAAGGGGAAACAAGAAAGGTCAATAACAATTCAAGGGGAAAAAAAGAAATCCAGTAACAGTTCATGGGGAAAGAAAGCAAACTAGCAGATCAGAGAGATTCCTTTGATTAGGTAAAAGTTAATCTCATTTTGAGAAGAATCTAGTAACAGTTCAAGGGGAAAGAAAGCCAGCCAGGTAGCCGGCAGAGCAGAGTGTGATATATTTTAGCCTTTATGTTCTTGTTCTATTCATTTGAATTTTTTTTCTTAGTGTGGTCATGTGTAACCTTAACAAGTTTAAAAACATATAATCCTTTTCATAATTGGGTTAGAGATGTAAGAGCAGTGCTAATTTCTCTCTCTCTCTTGTTCAATCTTCTTTATACTTTATGTGTTTTTGTCTTAAGGTGCCAGTGTTTCTTGGAGCATTCACCAGAAAAATTCATATATATAAAGAAGAAATGAAATATGCGGGGTGCATGATGTATGGTTGGACCATGCTCTTTAATGGTGGAATTCGACAGTTGAGTTGGTTTAATATTTGTTGCTAGAACTTGTTTGGATGTTTGAAAGACATTCTTCCTCGAAGTGTTGGATAAGTATGGAGCTTCTTGACTTCATGTTTTTGATGCATGAAGGGAGTTTATGTGATTGGAGTAGAGTTGGGTATTTCAGAGGAGGTTATTGAGCCCTAGATAACACGGGGTTGCTTGGTTTCTTGCATGGATGTTTACACTTGACATGTGGACTCTTTGGTTAAGGGTGTGGATATATAGGTGTGGGAGTCCTTAAGGCGACATATGACCTTGGATATGCATTTTCCTTAAGGAGAGACATGACCATGGAGATGAATTGGAGCTTTGGACCTTTGGAGGATTGTTGGACCTTTGGGAGTAGTGCTAATGCAATGGATGCCTTGCTTGTTAATCATTGTCACCTTTGAGCCTCACACATATCACTTAGAGTAGAGTGCTTCACATGGGTGGATCTACTTGTGTCTTACAAGTTTTCTTGTAGTGGACTAGGTCCACTTGTTATTGTAAAGCCCCTTTACCTCTCATATAAATAGAGGAAGGAGCGAGTTGCTGTTATAGTCGATCATGCACTTGTGCATATTCCTTTTCATACTTGTGTTAGAGATGTAAGAGCAGTGCTACTTTCTCTCTCTCTCTCTCTCTTATTCAATATTATTTATACTTTATGTGTTTTTGTCTTAAGGTTCTAGTGTTTCTTGCAACATTCACTCGAAAATTTCATATATATAAAGAAGAAATGAAAGATGTGGGGCACATGGTGTATGGTCTGAGCATGCTCTTCCATGATGGACTTGGACATTGGAGGTGGTTTACTATTTGCTGCTAGACCATGTTTGGATGTTTGAAAGACATTCTTCCTCGAGGTGTTGGATAAGTATGGAGCTTGGTAACTTCATGTTGTTGATGCATTAAGGGATTTTGTGTGCTTGGAGTAGAGTTGGGTGTTTCAGAGGAGGTTATTGACCCCTAGATGGCACAGGGTTTCTTGGTTGCTTTCAGAAATGTTTACACTTGACATGTGCACTCTTGGGTCGAGGGAGTGGATATGTAGGTGTGGGAGTCCTTAAGGCAACACATGACCTTAGATATGCATTGTCCTTAAGGATACACATTACCATGGAGATTCATTGGAGCTTTGGACTTTTGAAGGATTGTTGGACCTTTTGGAGTAGTGTTCATGCCATGGATACCTTGCTTGTTAATCATTGTCACCTTTGAGCCTCACACATGTCACTTAGAGTAGAGTGCTTCACATGGGTGGACCTACCTGTGTCTTGCAATTTTGCTTGTAGTGGATTTGATCCACTTGTTATTGTAAAACCCCTTTACCTCTCATATAAATAGAGGAAAGAGTGAATAGTTATTATAGTTGACCATGCACTTGTGCATATTCCTTTTCATACTGGGGTTAGAGATGTAAGGGCAATGCTATTTTCTCTCTCTCTCTCTTGTTCAATATTCTTTGTACTTTACATGTTTTTGTCTTAAGGTGCTAGTGTTCCTTGGAAAATTCACCCGAAAACTTCATAGATATAAAGAAGAAATGAAACCAATGAACATAATCACAACCTATCATATAATTATCCTCACTTTCAAAAGCCCTAGATAGGGAAAACCAATAGAAAACCTAGCTCCACCAAATATACTCCAACAATCAATCTTTTCGAATATATTTTTGAAATATTTTTGGTGGAGCTAAGGTTTCTATTGTTTTTCTCTATCTAGGGTTTTGGAGATCTTAGAGCATTATATGATGAGTTGTGATTGTGTTCATAGATTTCCGTTCTTACACACATATGACGTTCTCAACTGTCCAAAATTGTGTTATTTCAGATTTGACTTCCAACTTATCAGTACCAAGCATATCTTGTCACTACTATAAATTGTGTTATTTCAAAGACTTGACTTCCATATTTTCATAAACACACTGTCCTCAAAAAGATAGCTGAACACTTCCATATTCATAGTCAGATCATATTCCAAGAATACATACATTTGTTGTATGGATCAACAATTGCCTCACAAACAACAATCACATCACTAGTGGAAATTGAACTTGGTTGGGGAGGATATAAAATCATCTGAAGTTTCTGATTTCTTTCTACTGTCAAATCAAATTGGAACTAGATAAAAACTGGATAAAAAAATTGGTTGACCAAAAAATACATAAATTATTCAAATTTAGGAAAAAGCATATATATTAATGTGCATCCATATGAATCACAACCATTATACAAAAAAAATTCCATTTAACTTGTGCTTTCTTGGAAACAGATTTGGAGGTTTCCCAACATGAAATTCCTAAACATGTTGTCTTGAAGCCAAGCATGCACCATATCATAGTTAAAATCTAAGGTCTTTGGCACCATTATAACTGGCACTAGTATGAGAATCCTATCCCATTCTAAGAGCATATCTGTGTTAAGAGAATTCACCATGCGTTTGCATCCACATTTTTTCTTAAGGGTGAAAGTGGTTCTATGCCACATAAATCTGTTTGAAGGAAAAATATCCATATCATAAAAAAGAGGTAAGCTTGAAATGCTTTCTCTATAGCTACAAGTATTGTTCACAACTTTTAAGTACTTTGTTGAAGGACTTCAAAAGGATGTAAAAGTGATTTAGTGGGTCAAAATTTTCAATGATCAGTATTATTATGAGATTATTTCCCCAGCATGCTCCTACTAAATTGAAAATGGTTTTTATTGTTTTGTCCAAATATTGTAACAACAACACTAGTGCATTAACTATGCTAAAAGGTCACAATACATAAATTATTCAAATTTAGGAAAAAACATATATGTTCAATGTGCATCCATATGAATCACAACCATTATACAAAAAAAATCTATTTAACTCAAGTTTTCCTGGAAATAGATTTGGAGGTTTCCCAACATGAAATTCCAAAAGAATATGTTGTCTTGAAGCCAAGTGTGTAAAATATCATAGTTAAAATATAATGTCTTTGGCACCCTTAAACCTAGCACTAATATGAGAATCCTATACCATACTAGGACCATATTTGTGCTAAGAGAGCTCACCATGCATTTACAACCACATTTTTTCTTAAGGGTGAAACTGGTTTTGTGCCACATAACTCCATTTGAGGGACAAATATCCATATCATAAAACAGAGGCAAGCTTGAAATGCTTGTTCTATAGCTATAACTATTGTTATGACTTTGTTCACAACTTCTAAGTACTTTGTTCAAGGACTTCAAAAGGATGAGTGCGTTGGAATGTTCAATGATGGGTATTATTGTGAGATTATTTTCCCAGCATGCTCCTACTAAATTGAAAATGGGGTTTTTCTGTTTATTGCTTGGGCCAAATATTTTAATAGCAACACTAGTGAATTAACTATGCTAAAAGGTCACTTTCTTGTTAATTTGACCATTAATATATCTTCTACAAAGCAATATTTCTTAGGTTTTTTCACGTTAGTGGTTTGATAAGAACATTTCTACAGTCTCTTTACTGAATTTCTTAAAGTTTTTACATTTATGATTTTTGACAAAAAAGGGCTAACATTTTACCCTGGCTAAGTAAGGATTATTTAAATAACCTTCTAGTTTGGTTCCTTTTTGTTCCATATAAACTTGGAAAAGTGTCATGAATTTACATTGAACAATGTAAGAATCAAGTCATTTCTAGAAACAATCAAGTCAACTCGTTCATTTTGAAAATTACCTGCTAGTTCTGGACATATTCTTTGAAATTTCTATGATGAAGGTGTTGGATTTAGGTAAGTGATGTAGAATGCACACCTACAGTTCTATTGTTTGCCTGTTAAACCAGTGCAAATTATAGGCCAACTTGGAAGGGTTGGACATGATTGTTCCAACCATACTTGTATTGGGCCGCAATACATATATTCATAGCACATACCTACAATATAATTGTTCACCTATTCAGCTAGTGCATATTGTAGGAAAAATGTTAAATGTTGGACTTCGTTGTCTAAAGTTCACACAACAACACTAAAGATGCAACATATTGTCTGCATCCTTAGATATGTTTGAGATTGCAAGCTAACTATTTAAATAAATGCATGTATAAAACTTCTATATTAGAAAAATATCCATCGATATTTGTTTCTAGTATTTTGCGCTGAATTCACAATAATAGGCTAAAAAGTGTCATTTCAATGTATGGAAATTAGGATATATAAATGTGAGATATATACTCTACATCTTTGGGATAGCTCTTTTTCAAGTCTGAGCTTTCTTAGGCTACATGTTAATTTTTTGAACTTTGAATTTTGAAGAAATTCCTGAATGGACTTCATAAATACTTGAATGAATGGACTTCGTAAGGCAGTGGTACCATAAATTGTGTTATTTCAAATATTTGACTTCCATATTTTCACAAAATACAATGTCCTCAATAAATACTTATAGGTATAGATACTTATGTTTAGGATTATATATGTGTTGGACCAGTTCCTTTATGTTTTACTGTAATCTTGATGTTGACAAGAATTAGTCAACCTTTTTCATCGATTGTTCATAGAATATGCAAAAGATTTCATTGTCACCATGTGGCAAAAATTACATTTCTCCTGATTTATTTTTTTATTGTTCATGACAAGATAATCATATTGTAGGAATGAGGTATCTTACAATCTGTTTCAATTTGTGGATTTTTTTTCCTCCCATTTTTTTACAAGGATGTACATTTCATTTTCATGTTGATGGTTTTTGCATGTATGTTATCTAGCCCCAAATGTTGGTAACTGAGCAAATCTTGAGAAGAAGTCATGGACACAGACTATCAGAGGTTAATGCTACAATACCACTTCCACCTGGTATCAGAAAATGTTTAATGGTCTATGACATAAAAAAGAGTTATTTAATGGTGGGGTTGAAAGGGCAACCTCACGTCTTAGTTCTAAGTCATTTATTTTCATTTCTTAGCTGTAAGTCATCTGTTTGATTTTGAGATTTATCAGATCAATTATTTCACTAATCCAATATCCATGGCCCTTATTTCTCACCCGATGTTAGTTACTTGACGTGGTTGATATAACATTCAATTATAGGCCACTTTTATTTCGAGTCAGAGATTTTATTGATTAAAAGGATGTTCATATTTTGATTGGTTTACATGGAGCTTGAATTAAAAAAGTTTTGTAAATTCCACATGGATGTTATTTTTTCAGGGTGACCTCTTTGCACCAGTAAGGTCAAATGAGTCCTAGAACATAGGTATACAACAAGCATATATTTATCCTTTCTTGTGTATTTTTTATTCTTCATATCATTGATGGATGGTTATTGATGATGTAAAACAAAGGATGGGAAGGTCCTGCCAATTATATTGACAAAATAAAAAATAAAATGGAGTGGTAGAATTGTGTTTTAAAGGGTGAGCCAAAAATCAGTATTTGAAAGGTATAACTTGAGAATAACAAGCTATCTGATCTGGATCTAGAGACACAATAGACCATGGAAAAAAATGATGGTATTGACGAGTCTTCTTGTAAAATAAGCTCTAACTATTAGACCACTGCCCAAATTGCAGTTATCTGTAATTACAATAGCGACTAGATTTATTTGTATGAATAATGACTTTGGCCATTCTCCTGTTCATTTCCTATGAATGATTTTGATTTTGAAACTCCAACTACTTTGTCGTTAAACTAATTAAAGCTTTGATGACAAACTTATAGTTTTCAAAGCTCTTTTCTAAATCTATTTCTTGAGCAAATTTGTCTTTTTACTTTGGGTATTGTAGATTGCTATTGTGTGACATGCTATGATATAATTGCCTGGATAAATAGGCAGAAGTGTTGTACAACATAGTCTTTTTTAAATCTAAAGAAACAATATTTCCAAATACGAAGTTTATTAATTATGAAAATCTTTTAGACTTCTTAGCTAAGTTGTGATTATATTTCGGCAGGGGATTTTGTCCATGATGATATTGTGTTGTCTTTTTGGTTTCTGTTAGGTAACAATGGTTAATAAGGAATGCGTTATTGAGTAGTGGGCATACATCTTATTCTACTATTGACAGGAAACTCCATGGTTTTCAAGCATGGCAACAAAAACATAGATGCCAGTGGGATATACAAAGTCTATGTTGGATGAATTTAATACTAGTGATGATTTTGATTCCTTGTTAGGTAAAGAATGTCACAAGTGAAAGTAAAATAAATAGAATCAACTCAAGAATGAAGGTGAGGCTATTGCTTTCTGTCCAAGTCAATTTTTTTTATTTGTTGGTTGTTGTCATGTTTTGAGTACGGACTTGTGAAATTCCAAATTGCATGTTGGTTTATGTGAAGGGGAAATATATATATATATATATATATATATATACATATATCATTTTTTTTATTATCATATGTCGTTGATGGTTTCAAAATATTCATGTTACATTTGCACAAAAGTTTAGATATCATTCAAATATCTAAACACCAGAAAATGACAACATTGATATTTTTCTTTGACTCGAAATATAACATATTGCATTTGTCTTCATCAATGCTCTACTTCCATATGCTATCCACTTATGACATTTCCTTTGCAATATTTGGTGCACTTTCTAGTTATAGGTCATTTACAGGTTATAAATGTCTTTATAGTTTCACTTCTAATTGAATATTCAATTGAACGTATTGGTTCTCTTATACATAACTTTTACCCCCACCCAATTTTCATAACATCCATAACCATTACGTAGGGACCTACAATTTCGATGCTACTTTGCTTGTTTAGTAAAATATTTCTGAGTCTTTAATTTATTCAAAGTTGTAGAATTTACAGTTTATGAAGTTTCAAGACTTAATTTTTAAAAGTATGATTCTTTAAAGGGTGTTAGCTCAATGGAAGAGCACCTACTTTACAAGCTGAAGATTAGTTGTTCGATTCAATCGTGTCCTGACATCCATATGGAATGATGACAATAATTTTTGGTGATGGAGGCTCTTTTGACCATAACCAATGAGCTTTGGCGACATTTTTTTACCTTCACCAAAATATGAAATGCTGATGGTCAATGAATGCCACCATATATACACATCAATAGTGGTGACCCTCAATGGTCCATAACCATAAATCGTTGTTGTTGATATGAAATGGTGACAGTCACTGTCCGTCATTACAATCATTATTTGTGACAGACCTTGAATGCCAACACAACACATATACTTTTGGGAATGTGGATTTTGATGATGGTTAACAAACGTCACCATTCATATTCACCAATAGTGATGGCCATGAAAGATCCATCACAATAAATCGTTGTTGTTCATATGAAATGGTGATGGCCACTATTCATCATTATAATCAATATTCGTGATAGACCTTGAATGTTACCATAACAACTATACTTCTAGAGACGCCACCTTTGGTGATGTTCAATTTTTGGTGACCGAGGCTATGATCCATCACCATTGCTCATATGAAATGGTGACGGTCACTATTCGTCATTATAAATATTTATTGGTGATGGAATTTGAATGCCACTACAACACCTATACTTTTGGCGATGCCACGTTTGGTGACGTTCAGTTTTTGGTGATGGAGGCTATGGTTCATCACCAATGCTCATATGAAATTGTGACGGTCACTATCCGTCATTATAAATCAATATTTGTGATGGACTTTGAATGTCACCACAACACCTATACTTTTAGCGACGCCACCTTTGTTGACATTCAGTTTTTGGTGATGAAAGCTCTTTTGACCATGACCAATGAGCTTATGGTGACATTTTTTGCCCCACACCAATGTCCTTTTTTCCTATAGCGTAAGACCTTATCAATGAACTCTAGCGTAACGTTGAGGTATATTTTGGAGATAATATTTGCCAACTATCTTATGTTTACAAAAGCAAATATTTTACAAATGTTGAAAAAATCCCTAGAGTGAAACCCTTTGAGAAGAATCATAAGATCACCTAGTTGTTGTCACATATCTTAATTTTCATACTATAATCATTTTTACAATACCAAGAAGAATTCATGATTACAATGATGATATTGACGCAAAAAAATTGTTCTACTATTGCATCATCTACTTCTTTGATTATTGACATGCACATGGTCAACATACCCAATGCACTGAACCACTGACAATGCGTAAACCTAACGCACTGATTTGCAACACACCCTATAAATTTAAGAGGTGCAGCGTGAATAGTGCAACGTGAAATTGTCGAATGCACTACGAAGAATAAAATAATAAAACAATGAATTTTTAACTTAATTTTCAATTCTACTCTGCTAAAAAATGAAGTTAGGGAGAAACATAGACATTACGTGGACATTTTCTCATCGGGGAGGCAAGGTTTCCAATTAAATGAAAAAAACAAATTTCACCACAGTTTCACAAAATTCGAAAGGAATGCAGTGAGAAATGAATGGAAGAATGGAAAGCAAGGGAAGCATCGATGGAAGGATGGTTCATAGAGGCAAATTTTGTACCAGTGTTTATGAGCTCTACAACACTGCAAACGGTAACAAATAATTTTATAGCTTGTAATTTTTTTTTATTTCACGTTATTCTAGTGTGCTCATGTAACCGCACCAATGTGGATTATTTACGAAGCATAACATGGTTTTCTAAATTAATAGCCCTACCATGGTGCACCATGTTATTTATGCACCAGGGAATTTTGAAATAGGGATAAAAATGGTTCCTCGTTGGAGTATAGCACTGAAATGGTGAAAGTTAATTTTACAACCAACACTTTTTAAATTAAACCTTTGTCTAGTGCTATCAAGTAGTATACACACTAGTCCTCCGACGTCACCTAATGCATCACTATTTTTAAATTAAAAATCCTCCAACGCTGCACCATGTTATATGCACATCGAGGCATTATGAAAATGTAAAAGAATCGAGATTTCATGGGGATATAGCACCACAATGGAGAAAGTGAATTCTACAACCAACATTTTCTTAAATATAAACTAGTATGGTGTTATTGTGTAGAATGCACACCGGTTCTTCATACTTATGCGGTGAACTATTATTTTTTATTTTTAAAAGATAACCCTCGAATGGTACACCATTGTCTATTAAGCACTGGGACACAGCTATTTTTATTTCATTTGTGCTTATTATATGAGTAGCTTACCATTGTCTTTCAAATTGAAAACCTAGCCTGAGTGCACCATCTTTTCATGCACCGAGGCTTTCGTAAAATGAGAAAGCACTAATGATTTATGTGATTATGGCACCAAAATGGTAGAAATGAATTTATGACCAACATTTATTTTAATTTCGCCCTTGTTTGGTGCTATCAAATAGTATATCAAATATTATCTAGTTGTGTGTATCTGCCCAATTTAGCTATTTGATTTCTATTTTTAAATTTTGAAAAAAAAATTATAATAAAATTATCTCTTCTAATATACTTTTAATATATAAAAAAAAAAGTAGCACTTTCAGAAACACATAAACTATACCCAACTAAAATTTAAACAATTTCCTCACAAATTTAAAACAAAATTCATTTAAAAACAATTGTCAAATAGTTAGAGTAAAAACTTCAACATATTTTCCAAATTTGGAGTCCACCGTTGCTAACCTCAGAAAAAGATTCCACTACAAGTTGAATATGATCATGGTGAAATTCAACAACTTTTTCAAATTTTAAGGACACTGTTTCCAGTCTCACAATAATATTCCAGGATTCCAAATTGATTAACCATTTTCATGTGAGGAAATGAAATCTAAAGTTATTTGAAAATTTATAAAATGGTGCAATTGAACTTTTCCAGGTTTTGATTTATATATATACAATTTTCAATCAATATTTATCGCAATGTTGGCAAGAATATGTCATACAAAAGTTCGGTAATAATAAGATAAGGCTACATGATAAGGAGTTATTTTAACAATGCATACATATAATGTCCACAAGGAATCAATTATGAAATTTTTAACCCATATAAATTATAAATTAAGAATAACCTTGGGATGGTGTGTTATTTTCTGTTACCAGACATACATTTCTATTAACTATGCACGTGCTTATTTTATACAAAGCACAGAACTATTTGTAAATTAGAAACTCTTCCACATGCACCATGTTGTTTACAAACTAGGGCTTTCATAAATACGGATAACAATGGTGCTTCATGACAATATAGTGTATGCACTAGTGTGGATTATAAATGTAGTGCACCATTGTTTTCATTATGTATAAAAAGGGACCTCTCCAATGGTGCATCATTTTGTATTAAGCATCAAGGCCCTCCATTCCATTAATGGAAATGGTGTGTATAATATAATATGTGCACTGCTATTTTTAAATTAAATATCCTACAATGGTGCACCATATTGCTTATGCATGGCAGCGTTGATATATCGGCTTAGCATAGGGGTGTCTTGAGAGTATAGCACCACAGTGGGAAAAATGAATTTTGCGATCAAATTTTTTAAAAATTTAACCCTTTTCCATTGTTACCAATTAGTATAGGCACCATTATGCCTTAATTACTTAACACACTATTATTTTTTATTTCTATAAAAAATAACTCTTCCACAGTGTGCCATATGTTATTAAGCATTGGTGCATCTATTTATAATAATGCAACATTGTGTTAGTGTATTATATACACACCATTAAAAAACATATGTCTGCCAACTCTGTTAATGACCTCCACTATAAACATATTTTTGGGCTATTTTTATAGGGGCTTCAACAAAAACATCCAATAGAGGGTCTTTTCCTTCTAGTGTTACCATTGAAGCGTCATACTTTCCCTTGTTTACATTGATGGTGGAGCATTTTTCATCTTTGAGGAGGTGGTATTGGTTAACTCATATCATGTAGATTGCATCCCACGTGTACACATTGATACTCACAAACACCAATCCAAATAAATCAATTGGAACCACATCCAATTGTACTTTATGAGTAAAATCAACATTGATAAAAAAATTATTTTACATTATTTGGATACATTTGTTTATGTATCCTTATTTACACACTCCAATGGATATGGGTTTGGATGATTTCAAACCCCTAATCCCCATTTTTTTACTAGAAATACTGCAATTAGATTCACTTGTTATCTTAAGCTGAACATTGCATCAACTTTTCTTCCTAACCTATATCTTTAGATGGAAGAGTTTGTTTTCCTTATCTTATTTCCATTGAAGTCTACTTAGATTCAACCCCTCCTACACTAATGTGTAGAAAATATTCTCATCCGCATGCAAGCTACATTCCAACTGATTTCTCAAATCTATTTCCATGACACTTTTATTCTTCCCATCCTTCTTTCATCCATGTAGGTAGAGTTCTGAATATGCTTTTCAACACTTCTCCTCTATGTGAACATCAATTTTACAATTGTTGTAAAGTTTTTTAGGATCATTTCACGAGTGTGTTGTGGTCATTTTCTTTTCTTTTTTGATTCCCAACTTTCCATTTTTTCATCCTTTATTTGGAATATTTTTGGTGTTCCTTATACCTTGAACCATATGATTTCACTCTCTTCTATACTAAATTTTCTAGGTACTATGGTTATAAGCAAGCCTTATCTACCATTCAAAATTTCAACAACATAACTTGCTTCAACATATGGTTTTGTAGACCTTCTAGAGTCTTGACAACTACATCTAGATTATTGGGAGATATAGCTAACAGTGTTTCCATGTTCTTGAATTATATGTTGTACTCCAATACATTCTACCCTCATTTGTACCTAAAGAGATGTCAACCAATCCACTAGTACTCTACATATGCAATAGGGTAGAATTGGAAATTTATAAGAGTTTTGAAATCCTAGCACTTTGTGACAAGGAAATCCCCATCCTATTTTTGGGTTTCAATGTGGCTTTGCCATGAGGTCATGGAATGGACTTCTAGTTTCAAATAACTGAAAGAAACTTTCTATTCCTCCTCTATGTGGTGGTCACCAAAATAAACCTCTAACTTCAACAATCAGTGATTTAATTTTAAAACATCAATATCACTATGATGTGTCTTTTTTTTTCACTTCCATATTAAACATGAAATGTTAATGGGTTATGCCATTCAAATAGGGATTTTCTTTCTCATGTTCATTATTAAACTCCTCTTTGACTTCTTTTCGATCCCTTTATTTTCCATTTGGTTTAACCTTTGAGTCGAAACCTCTATCTTCCAAAATTCCGAGATTGTTTTCCAGATCTTCCGTAAGGATGTTCTTATGCTATCCAATACCTAAAACTTCCTCTTTTAGGCTCTGTCAATCTCTCCTTTATTTTATATCAAGGGTTATTAAAGCTAGATCCATCAACCCTAGCTGAGATTTTATGATTTTCATTTTAACTGCTCTAACCCCCTACAACTCCCTAGAATATACCCAATGAAATCTACACCATGGATATTCCACTTGAGAGCTTGTGACAAGAAATCTAATAATAATACACTAAAATTTAAAATTTATACTAAAAGGTTTAACATTTCTTACATTTTATGGATCTTTTAAATTAATCTTTTCTACTTATCTATGTAATATATACAAAATGTGGAAAATAGATAACAAATAAAACTATCTGACCAAGTGATAGAATATCAATATATGACTTGGAAACCCTTTGGGGGAAATTTCATTGGAATTTGAGAGAGCTCTACTCACTCTTTCTCTGAATGGAATTGGTGAAAATACAAAAGAGTGAGACATGTGGCTCATCAATTGGTGCAGAACACAAATCCTCTATATGCTACCCTCTACCATCCATATCTGCTCTTCTATACTATGAGATAAAATTTGTTGTAATAAAATCGAAATCCTTTTCCTCCCAGCTCCTTGGTTATAATGTAGTCCAATAGTTAGCTAAAGGTTAAATTTTACCCATTCAACCCTTAGTATGAGTTAAAAATTCCCCCTTATAGCATCTTCTTCCTTTTTTCAACATGTATAGTCCAATATCCATGAGTAACTAGTTTTTACACGACATCCTCTCGAATTATGGTGGTCAATCATAACAGTTCAACTTCTATGAGTTAAACTTCTTCATTTAAACTATGGTTGACATGATTCTTGCATTATTGGAAAAGGTATTCAAGGGTATAATAATGCTATGGGGTACAATGTTTAAGCGACAAATATTTACCCCATAAAAGATTGTTTAAGGCCTGAAGCTCGCAACCAAACGTTTTTACCCCAATTTCATGAAAGGATACAAGATAAAGACGATGATTGTATTTTTAATGAGAAAGAACATTATCCACATCGTATATTACTGAAATTTAAAATAAAAGTGTTGGAGGAAAGATGAGAAGTTTAAACATAAAAGAAAGTTTTATAAAGTGAAAAAATTGTAACAATGTTGAGTAAAGAATATCTAGTTCTATAAGCTGAGAGAGGGACAAAAGAAATCATGTGAATATGAAAGGTGGAGTTGAAATGGAATAGTCAGTCATATGTAAATAGGTACTCACCTTTTTTCTTTATAGCACAGTGATGCTAGAGCCATCCACTTCACCATTTTAGCGCTTTCTCAGGGCACAAAAGCTCTTTGCAGATTCGTTGATCAAGCTCTCAATAAAAGCTTTACCATCCAATCTGCAGCAAGTCAAATCAATGAACCGCACTTATACCATCCCATCTGACAGCCAGTTGAATCTATGTGAGGGGTAGCATATGTGGGTGGCCCGAAAAAATTGTGAACCGTCAGAAAAATTTCCACGATGGGTCGCATTACATTGTGGCATTATCGAATGACCAATTTCAGGTTTGAAACGTTGGCTAAGCGTGCATGTATCGGCTCAATTTTTTTGAGTTGGCTTGTCGTTGGAAATTTTAGACACGGGTAATCCACCTTGGCCTCTGTCCACTCTCAAGCAATGGGACGAAGATTGATTATCCTATGTGTCAGATTAAGCTAGGATACCCTTTATTTAATTTTACTAAGGATGGTTTACACTGCTCATGCACTTGCTACATTTCTATTTCCCCGTGTTTTTTCAATAATGAGGCCATTAATGGTTTGAAATCTGGAACAAAAGGAAGGAAAATTTAGAAGGATTGTTTTTCTATCAGGTTTGCTTTTTAAACGACGAATTCTCGGTCTATCCTATACCTGTAGTGTGCGTGCTCATGATCACGCCTGCAGCTTCTGCCTCTCCATATGCTTCAATTGATGTTTGGGCTGGGCCAACTACTGAGTAAACCGGTTATGAAACTGGATCATCCGTAGAGGGATCTGGATCTTTACGAGGTGGTGGCCTTAGAACTGAACCTTAAGTAGGTAGGTCCATCCGTATATGCATATGGCCTTGGAATGGGATAAACTCCAATTGGTTATTCGACTGGAAATGGAACCTCCAACTCCGCCTTTGCTCCCTTTACGAGATCCACTGATTCTAGTTCAATGGAAGGAAAATTTAGAAGGATTGTTTTTCTATCAGGTTTGCTTTTCACTCTGGTGAGGATGAGGAGAAGATTAAAAAAGAAATGAAAAAAAACAACATAGGACATAGAATGAATGAAGGATATATGAAAATAATAAAGAAGAGGAAATCAATTAAAAAATTAAAATAAAAAAACTAATAAGACAAATAAATCATAATGAATTCAATGTTATTTCTTATTTAATTTGAATTATTTACATTAAATTTATTGTTAAAAATAAATATATTAATTTTATGAATATATAATTAATATTGAATCATCTTGAGTAGGTATTTAACATGAGTCAAATTTTTTCAAATGCAAATTTTTTTTAGAGTACAAAATACAATGTAATTTTTTATTTAAATTATATTTTTAATGCTATATAGAATATATGTAGAATAAAATAATTTTTTTAACCATAAAAGATTTATTCTTTTCATGATAAATACAACATATTCATTAATTACTTTACAACATATTCATTTTCCTCTATTATAGTAAACATTATTTTTATATTTAGAGCATAATATTTATTTATATAATTTTTTGGTTTAAAAGGGGAAAGTGTGGATTCAATAATATAATAATAATACTTTAATTTGATAATTATTACAAAGCCAGTGATTTTGTGCATGACATTTTTTTTGTTTATGCAATAAGAGATTCTCTTTGGGGTAGAGATTTGACTACTAAAATCTATAAAAGTGTATATATTGTAAATTTTTATTATTATTAAGAAGAAACACATATTCTTAATTATTAAGCACATTAAACTATTATAAATAAAATTATTATTATTATTATTATTATTATTATTATTATTCTTGAATTTAAGATTAAAAATTTGTAAATATCTTTTATAAAATATGTGAACCATAGAATATCTAAGTACTATTAGAAAATAAATTAATTATAGAAATCACAGTAATTTTTTAAATAAAAAGGACTCATTAATTAAATGTTTATTACGAAATGTGTAAATCTACATAATATATAAATAATGTTTCAAGGGTTAGTTCAATTGATAATGTTTTGATAACAAAATTACATCCCTAATCGGAGGTCACAAGGTCAAATCTCCTATATGCCCTTGGGGTTAGGTTTTGGTAATAAGTCATTGAGATGTGATCCCTTAAAGTGGATTTGTCTAAATATCTCCTTGAAAAAAATATAGAATTAATTAATATTATTAAAAAGTAAAATAAATATATAGATATATGGTGAGAGAACAATTAAAATCATTATGAAATTAATAATAAACTAAGATAATATATTTAGATAAACATATTATCTCATAGCCTCTTATTAGAAAGGTGTTTTAACAATGGGAACTCAACCAATTAAGACAATCCTCGAGGTTAATATTGTGTTAATATAAATATAGAATATATCAATATTATTAACAACTAAAATAAATATTCAGAATATATAGTAAGAAAACCATCAAAATAATCATAAAATTAATAACAAATTGAAGTAATATATTTAAATAAATATATTATTTCCTAACCTCCCATTAATAAAATGCTTTAACAAGAAAAACTCAACCCACTAAAATAACTCTTGAGACTAATATTGTATTAATATATTATAACATAATACTACAATAAATATTATATATTAAAGTTATTCATTACTATAAAAATATTAATATATTTTATTTAACTTTTAAATTATTATATTTTTCAGGTTACATATTTCGAAATAAATAAATCATTTTTAACCTAAAAGTGTTTTCATGGCTCTATTTTCTTATTTATAATTTGTGTACATGTTTCCAATTTACTTTGGTGTACACTTTATATTGGAATAAGTTTGATACCTTGCTTGTTGTTTAATTGGGTCCCGAGCAAGGTTCCATCGCGTTAGCCACATATATTCAGGATGTTCATAAAAAATTAGGAGACTCAGTTTATTATTTATATCTTCTTTAATAATATTTTTAGTATTAATTTTTAATTTATATATAAAATTTAAATTTTTTCATAATTTTTTTTTTTTAAATTACATATAATATCTATAATAATATACATGTATAATGCCTAGAATATAATCTTTTAACATACATTAAACGAAGTGACTTCTCTAATTAAAATATACCTTATCATAATAAAATAACATAAAACATCATTTTCCATAATTCAGTTTAATCTGTTAAATGATTAATCATTCTTCATGTTTGCTACTTAAAAGACAAGTTGTTATTTTTCCGTTCTTCATGTTTGCTACTTAAATGACAAGTTGTTGTTTTTCCGTTTATAAACATATGACTCAATCATTATTTTTAGAATGTGGTGGCACGTTTAAGACAGCTTTAAAGACCGCTTTTAATTCTGTCTTTTCAAATATCTTAATGTCCATGTTCTTTGAAAATGAGATAACATTATATTTATTAAAATATCTTATCTTCTATGTCTTAAATTTAAGATAACCTTATTTTCTTCAAAATATTGTCATCTACTCCATTTTTATATGGATTTTTCCCATTTGATTATACTGTGGGCTACTTAGTACTTTTTCCGGATGTTTTAGTCGTTGATTTAAATATGTTCGGTGTGATATATGTAAAATATAGCTACTAACAGCCCAAAGATCATCAATACCAAATATTTCACATTCAGAACTTAATATGTTGTTTAAGATGACATACCTTGACTAACAGCGGAAGATGTAATGGCTGCCATCTTTTGTCTTCTGTCTTCTGTCTTCTTCTCAGAATTCGGTTTCTCTCCTCTTGCCCTCACTTCCTTTATGTGTTTCTTGATGGAGAAGAATACAACTCTTGTGTGGGAGAGAGAGGACCCAATCCTTTATATATTATTTAACTCTAATCTGGTACGTCCATCATATACCAATTCAACGCTTAAGATCTAATGCTTTATATTAGAAACTGCTTTAAGATAAGATCTAAATGCTTTAAGATTAGATCGGGTCACATTAAGATTAGAAACTGCTTTAACATTAAAAGCATTTGCTGTTTCCAATAGCAGATTTCTAACATTCTCCCACTTGACCCGACTATTCATAATATTAAGTGTTGAACATCATACTATGATAAATTGCTGAGAGTTATGGCGGTTGTGCACTATTAATTCAATGCATTCCCTTCCATATACTACAATACCAGCAATCCATCAATTCATACTCATAATTTATATAAAACAGCATAATGGTCCACATAATGTCTTATATCATAATGATTAAACATAATATCTTTATAAGACTCTTTCTTGTTTAAAATTACATAAAATACGTATTACTACATTAAAACAAGAGACACATAATTGTATATCAGAAACACATAAAAGAGCTCAGAATGTCACACATCAATTATTATTAATACAACCAAGACCCATTCTTTGAACATGTTCCTTAAATTGTTTTGGTTGTAACCCTTTCGTCAAAGGGTCTGCAATCATAAGTTCTGTCCTGATGTGCATGATTGACACTCTTTGTTTCTGAACCTCATCTTTCACAACAAGATACTTCAGTTCTATATGTTTGGCACCTTTAGAGTACTTGTCGTTCTTTGAGAAAAATACTGCTGCAGAGTTATCACAATAAATTTTCAGCGGCTTGCTAATGGTGTCGACAACCGCAAGTCCTGAAATAAAGTTCCGCAACCATAATGCATGAATTGTGGCTTCAAAACATGCCACAAATTCTGCCTCCATAGTGGATGAAGCAACGATAGTCTGTTTTGCACTTTTCCATGATATGGCGCCTTGAGCAAACATAAACAGGTAACCAAAAGTCGATTTTCTAGTATCAATGCATCCAGCAAAATCTGAATCGCTATATCCAATCACCTCTGATTCATTGGATCTTCTATACATGAGCATGTAATCTTTCGTGCCTTGTAAGTACCTCAAAACTTTCTTTGCAGCTTGCCAATGTTCCCTTCCTGGATTACTTTGATACCTCCCTAACATACCGACCGCAAAGCTGATATCCGGTCTAGTACATGTTTGAGCATACATTAGGCTACCAACAACAGATGCATATGGAATTGATTCCATTTCCTTTCGTTCAACATCATTCTTAGGACATTGCATGAGATTGAATTTATCACCTTTCTGTACAGGAACTGTTCCAGGTGAACACTTACTCATTCCAAATCTCTCTAGAATCCTTTCGACATATCCTTTCTGAGACAATCCCAATATTCCTTGTGATCGATCACGGAATATTTCTATTCCAATCACATAGGATGCCTCTCCCATATCTTTCATTTCAAAGTTCGTAGAGAGAAATTCCTTAGTCTCATGCAATATACTTAAATTATTTGCAGCAAGCAAGATGTCATCAACATAAAGGACCAAAAAAATAAACTTGCTCCCACTGATCTTTTGGTATATGCAGTGATCAACCGTATTTTCCTTAAAACCAAAAGATGTAATAATGGTATTGAACTTAATATACCATTGCCGGGACGCTTGTTTAAGCCCATATATTGACTTCTTAAGTTTACACACCAATTGTTCTTTACCTTCTACAGAAAAACCCTCAGGTTGATCCATATAAACATCCTCATCAAGATCTCCATTCAGAAAGGCTGTTTTCACATCCATTTGATGCAACTCCAAATCATAATGAGCTACTAATGCCATTATTATTCTTAGTGAGTCCTTTTTCGAAACAGGAGAAAATGTCTCCTTGTAATCAACACCATCTTTCTGAGTGTAACCCTTAGCAACAAGTCTAGCTTTATACCGTTCGATATTACCACTAGAGTCGTGTTTGGTTTTAAAAACCCATTTGCATCCGACTCTTTTACAGCCATGTGGTAACTCAACGAGATCCCAAACTTCATTATGTTGCATGGATTTCATTTCTTCTTTCATGGCATTAATCCATTCCTTTGACTCTTTACTTTCTACAGCATGTGAAAACGAAACTGGATCCTTATTGATTCCAATATCATAATCTGATTCTTGCATATAAACCACATAATCATCAGAAATAGCTGACCTACGATTTCTTTGAGGTCTTCTTAATGCTACTTGTTGTGGTTCATGCATATCAGTATTATGTAAGTCATTTCCTTCAGGAAGTACTTCTTCATTTATATGTTGTTCATTATCATCATGCTGTTCTACAACAGCTGGAACAACATTTGGAGTAATAGTAGATGGAGGAACTATTCTAGGCAACGTAACATTTACCCTTGTTTCCTTTATTTCTACTATTTCTCTTCTAGTACTCCCACTGACTTCACCATTCTCAATGAATTTTGCATTACCAGTTTCTACAATTCTTGGACTATGATTAGGACAGTAAAACACATACCCTTTAGATTTCTCAGGGTAACCTAAAAAATACCCACTGATCGTTCGAGAATCTAATTTCTTTTCATGTGGATTATAAATTCTCGCTTCCGCTGGACAACCCCAAACATGCAGGTGTCTTAAGCTAGGTTTCCTGTTAGTCCATAACTCAAAAGGAGTCTTTTGAACAGCTTTACTAGGAACCCTATTCAACAAATAGTTAGCGGTTTTGAGAGCATACAACCACAAATTCTTAGGTAGTGTAGAATCTGACATCATACTCCTAATCATATCCATTAACGTCCTATTGCGCCTTTCTGCTACACCATTTTGCTGTGGTGTACCTGGCATTGTGTATTGCGCACATATGCCATGCCTTTCGAGGAATTTTGCAAATGGACCTGGACACTGGCCTGACTCATTATATTTACCATAATATTCACCACCTCTCTCAGACCTTATGATTTTCACCTTTTTATCTAATTGCCTCTCAACTTCCTTTAGAAACGTCTCAAGGACATTCACAGATTGAGATTTTTCATGAAGCAAATAGACATAACCATAACGGGAAAAATCATCAATGAAAGTGATGAAATACTTTTCTCCATTAAAGGCTGGAGTGTCCATAGGTCCGCAAATATCAGTGTGTATTATTTCAAGAAGCTGGCTGCTTCTAGTGGCTCCTTTCTTATTATGTTTGGTTTGTTTACCTTTAATACAATCCACACATAATTCTAGATCACTAAAGTCCAAATTTGACAAAATTTCATTACTTACTAATCTCATCATTCTTTCTTTGGATATATGACCTAGTCGTTTATGCCACAAGAAAGCAGAATTTTCATTCAACCTGCTACGTTTACATCCAACATTATTTACTACATTCAACAAGGAATTCGCATAAGTGTCATTCAGTTTCAATTTATATAAACCATCAATTAGAATACCAGAACCAACATTATCAGTATTCTTATATAAATCAAAACAACCAGATCCAATCATACATCTAAAACCAGAAATATCCAATTTACTTGCGGAAATAAGGTTTCTAGATAATGAAGGTACATAAAGGGTACTGTATAAGTCTAATACATATCCACTTTCTAGAATTAGACGATAAGTCCCAATGCCTTCAATTGAAGATTTCATTCTGTTTCCCATAAAGAGAAAACGATCTTCATTTGGATTTATGGTTCGGATCGTAAGAAATCCCTACATATTGTTGGAAACATGAGTTGTAGCACCAGTATCAAGCCACCATGTATTAATAGGAACTTCAACTAAATTTGATTCAAAACATACGAAAGATAGATAACCTGCAAATCAAAAATGAAATAACTATAAGCTCATAACTAACGCGATTCAGATGTAGACATAATAGTATAATATAGCACTCCTTTGGGTAGATACTATCTTATACTTAACATAATTAAATACCAAAACATAAGTAGGTAATAAATATATTCAATTAAATAGAACTGACATCTTTGGATGATCAATATTTATTTAATCAAAATATCTATCAAACCTCATCATGTCAACTAGTTATAGAACAAGACTTTCCTTTGGGTAAGTTCTCAGGTTCTATCATTAGTGACGCCAGTTTTTAATTGGTATTATTATAACTGGCAATTTCTATCAATAATCATTATGTCACTTATGCACTAAATGATTATTCTGATTTTGACCACTTTGGTGATTAACAAAATCATAAATCTCATGTGCATAAATAATTTATAACACATACCTTATGCAAAACAACATTCTGATTTTGACCACTTTGGTGATTAACAAAATCATAAATCTCATGTGCATAAATGATTTATAACACATACTTGATGCAAAACAATCAGTCACAGAACAATTACTGGGAAATTCGAGGATTTCACAATCTTTCAACACTCAGAGATAATTCGAGGTTCTGTTACTGGCATTAATAGATATTAATGAGAGGTTCTGTAACTAGGCTTCAAAACACAGCATGGCAGTCTTTAATGCCTTATATGCTAATCGTGAGAATGCAACACATGAGGGAAGAAAGTCTTCGGAGACATAATTTTCACCGCGTAAACATTAAAAGGAACGACGCGGTTTGACAGACGCTAACAGCTCACAAGCTCAGCTGTATTTTTGCATCCCCGCACTACATACTTTTATGCCCAAATTTCAAACAATGCCAAAAGTGCATAAATCTTGCCCTAAAATCCAAAATTTAAAACCAGCGTTGGCCAAGGAAAGATCGAAACTTGATTAGCTTCGAAGGATGGAGTTTCATTCACCATGACGATCAAATTTCGATTGGAAGCATTGAACATAATCCCATTGGACGCCATTTTTATTTAATACAGACAACTACCCCTCGCTTCCTAAAGTTCTTCTGATAATAGCTCTACTAGAGAAAGCGCTTGTGACGAAAGAAGCTTGTGCTCCACAGAGTAGGCATACGGGATCCCAGTGAACAAGCCATAATACCCATGTTCACAGACTCTCAGCTATACGCTTCGAGAGTCTACCAACATTAAATTTCCTCAGCAAACAAACGCAAATCTTTTTCACGATGACAGCAACAGAAAAATCAGAAGTATCATCCGATTACGGAAATATGGAGAGAATGGTTGTATATATTATTGTGAGAATTAACTTAGGCAGAGACGGGAGAATTCAAAACGAAGAAGAGATGCAAAGCATATTGAGGAGGTATGGCTCTGCAGAGAGGAGAACATTTCTTCCTTCGTCCAGGGGCCAGGGGTGCGAGTGGTTTTGTTTCGTGATCATTTCATGAAACCCCCACAATTTCCCGAAGGCTTTCTCACATGAGTAAAGCACAGAACAGATCAATTGCAATCATAGGAAATATTCAGTTATTGATTGTGGCTCTGATACCAAATGTAAAATATAGCTACTAACAGCCCAAAGTTCATCAATACCAAATATTTCAAATTCAGAACTTAATATGTTGTTTAAGATGACATACCTTGACTAACAGCGGAAGATGTAATGGCTGCCATCTTCTGTCTTCTGTCTTCTGTCTTCTTCTCAGAATTCGGTTTCTCTCCTCTTGCCCTCACTTCCTTTATGTGTTTCTTGATGGAGAAGAATACAACTCTTGTGTGGGAGAGAGAGGACCCAATCCTTTATATATTATTTAACTCTAATCTGGTACGTCCATCATATACCAATTCAACGCTTAAGATCTAATGCTTTAGATTAGAAACTGCTTTAAGATAAGATCTAAATGCTTTAAGATTAGATCGGGTCACATTAAGATTAGAAACTGCTTTAACGTTAAAAGCATTTGCTGTTTCCAATAGCAGATTTCTAACAATATACGTTTGACTTCGATTGTAAATGTATCCAGAACACTCATTTAAATGTGTTTTTGGTGATATATGTTTAGATAAATATTGGTAAAGTGTGTTTAACTATAGTTGATTATGAATTTTTTTTACTCGATCTTTTTTTTGTTAAGAGAAATATTCATAAATTTTTTTCCTATATTTATGAAGTAAGAGTAATAAAGTTGTATATTTTTGTTAACCATAAGGATCAATTCACTGTTTATAAAAACATTTACATTTGATCCTTCCTCCTTTTCCCTCGACTAGTATTAAATGAGTGCGGTCTACTTTAAAGCTAAGCACATTTAAAATGCCTTTCAGTAGCAAGACACAAGATCATGAACCAGGATCTTGAAATATGCGGCTAAAGTTGTCAGATCATGGGCCCATCATGCGAAACAACAACAGGAAACGATGGAACATAAAACTATGTTCCGATGTGGAATTACGGGTACAAAGATACTAAAGTTTAAGCAGAGTGGTCTAAGCTTATTCCAAATGTCTGTTTCTTGTCAGTAATTGGTGAAATTAGGTAATTTGGATAAAGGTTTCATCAATTTGTAGAAATTATACGCCCACTATCGACAATCATATATTGTATCTCCAATTTGCGAAAACACCTACTGACAAAAAAAACTTTGTTTGCTATACGAATAGCTTCCCACAACCGCAGGTATTGGTAGGGTAGGACCGTCGAGGCTGACAATCTTGTCCATCTGCCGTATGAACGGGAACGCTAAGGACATTTACTATCTCGATTTCATGGATTCTTTACTTTTGCGTATTACGATCCTCTTTGATGTGAGCGGTGATTTTCAACGATATTTATTTTTGATAATGTGTAGTTTTGTGTTAGATTTTTATTATAGGGTGGAAAGTAATTTAGTTGTCAAATTAGTCGTGATGATAATCATTTCTGGTTTTTAATTGTGAATGCAGGTTGACTCATCACCGTTAATTAACAAAAACTATTTCACTTGGAATAACTGGCTGGTCGCCCTTAAAGGTGCAGGCTTTCAGTACTGCCAGGGTTAATCAAGAAAAACTACTCCACCTGGAACACTCCTGGTGGTCCTTAAAGGAGCAGGCTTTCAACACTGCCAGATGCTTCTGGGTCTTGGGTGGTTAACATGTTTCCTTATGTCAGAAGAGGTCGAGCTCTTAACTAAACACACACAGTTTTAAACCATACTCCAGATCGTCAGTTATTAAATATAGTGGTTAATTCGAATGCTTTTTTGTTATTTTTTTGTTAATTCAAATTTAACTCTATAAATTTTGGTGAAATTATAATATTTGGTAAAATTATAATATTTTGTGTATCAAATTACTTTGATAAATAAAAAAAATAATTGATACTTTGTAAAAAAAAATCATACTTTTAAACTCCAGAACTCAAAAGTAGAAAATTCTCAGCAATATCGAAAGTAATCTGAACCATATATGACGCAAATTGGACAGAAAAAATGTACGGGAAGATAGGCAAAAAAATCGCTTTGTTATACTAAACTTAGCAGGTGTCACAAACGGCTATTTCATATCAGTTTGTTATGCTATAGAGTTATAAATGCACAGCAATATACACCCACCCCCATATAATAGATTTGTTTGGATCCAACCTTAAGCCTATACTGTTCTGTGCATTTATGACCTTATAACATATCAAATAAAGCTTGCCTTGCATATCCACCTCCGGGTGAACAAGGACGTCCTTGAATGGTCTCAGCTAAACAGTCTTTGCAAATGCCGTTTACCTTTTTCCAACGGGTTGGGGCTTGCCCAATTGGTAGAGGGAAGAAAAACCTCCCAACGTGCCAAACTCCGTAGAAACTAGAGACTTTTATTTCCTATCACAACATTTTAATATGAAATATATGAATGGTTTGCTTTTGCTTCCCGGTTAAAAGCTATAGTAGTCCTTAAAGGCTCTTTCGCCACCATCGTCAGCGTCAATATAAAATTGTGTACGTTATTGTCCCAAGGATAGGAATGGAATGACTTTGCAGTGGCTAAGGACAGCTTACTCGGAGTTTGTGAATGCAGTTGCAATGACCACAAGAGCCTAGGGAAAATTATTGTCTCAACGTACACAACTTACTTTCACTGCCATCATTGCGGACGTTTGCCTGTTCGGGGAGTTCTGTGTATCGAGTGTTGAAGTACTAAACGCTGCAACAGAGTGCGGAAATTATCGTAGTTTATTGGTAAGGTTTGTTAACTTATTTTTATTCTAATTGGTCTAATTTAATATGGATTTGCTGAAATTACGATTTCATAATTTTAATGCTTCAAAAAAAATCCAAGACACAATCTATATATACAATCAAAAACACATTTTAAATAACTAAAATAAAAATTTAAACATTTTTTTTACAAAATCCTAACTAAAATATCCAACAAAATGTCCATCATTAAGTACATAAGGTGTTTTAATATAAAATACCCTTGAATCCAAAGATTTATGGGCTTTACCTAACATTTAAACTTTACAATTACATGTATAAAAGTGGAATCTATTCAAAGAATGTTTCTCCTTCTATCTTAAAATTTATAACACTCACAAATGATTGAAAAACTCACATTATAGTATTTTATGAGGCATGTATTGGTACACACGCAATTTTACATTCAGAAATTACTCTAATGTATGGAGTTTGAATATAAAATACCCTTGAATCCAAAGATTTCTCCTTCTATCTTAAAATTTATAACACTCACAAACGATTGAGAAACTCACATTATATTATTTCATAAGGCATGTATAGGTACAAACATAATTTTACATTCAGAAATTACTTTAATATATGGAGTTTCTAAGATCTAGTTAATTCCTAGTTTAAGAGGAAAGGTTGAGAGAATTTCTCAACTATCAAAAACCATCTCAAATATACGAAACATTAATTTAACTAACCCCTTTAATGCTTACATTACATAAAGTTATTGAAACCACCCATAAACAACAAAATACACAATCACTTTTTAAATGGTTTACAACTTGCAAATCAACATAAGGTCCATCAAGTTGCCTCATAACCCTCATAAAGTCATAGTTTGAATGTTGGATTCCCGAGTTCGACTCATGGACTCCTGAATCAATAATCTTTTGAAGTCAATTACTAAACAACATCCCAATTCGTCGCATAACCTCATTAGAAGACCACTCCCACATCTTCAATAACTGAGGGATCCTTCACTAAATCTGCAACTACCATACTATCTAGACAGCCATCCATGTTGAGTCTTTCCATTGAACTGTAATTGTTCTAAAAGTGTTTGAGAGGCTCAAATTATTCATTGAATCCATCATCAAAATTCAATGAATATTCATATGTGGCTATATTATTTTATTCTTTCCATTTTAGCAGATCACTGACACAACTTTTTTCAATTCCACGTTGTATGCCCAATTTTCTTGCAATAATAGCAGTCAAGTTCACTTTTATTTGCATTTTTCTTTCCCGTCCTTGCCTTTGAAAATAATGCATTTTCTATTTGAGAAGTTCCATTTGTATCCTACAGCTTTAGTCTTTTTTCTTCTCCCAAAAGTTTTGAAATGGTCTCATCCAATTTTTGTGAATACATTTGACTCAAAGTGAAGAGAACATTACTCTAACTTGGAGATAAACTATTTAATAAGTTGGATTTTTCATCTTCGTCTTCCACCTTAGCACTTGCTCCAGATAATTACCTTAAAAGAGACATTAAATTATTTACATGACTAGACATAGATTTCTCCTCATTCATTTTAAGTCTAAATAATTGCAACTTTATGGAAAAATTTACATTTGTAGCTTTCCCTCCAAACAATTGAATCAAGCGTTCCCATATTTTATTAGATGGTTTAATGAGATCTACAAGATGTAACTGTGAATCTAAAAGAGAAAGTCCAATAGTGGACTTAGCTTTGTCATCTCTAACTATTCATTCAAGTAACAATTTGGCATTTGTAGGTTCCACTTCTAAACCCTTCACTATGTGCTGCAAATTTTCTTCATTAATTGCATCTGAACTTTTAATTTCCATGACTAGTTTAACACACCTCCATTATATCTAACACTCTATTGACTTAAGCTAAGAAAATATAGGTCTCATATGTAAAAATGAAAGTAAATACTCAATTATTAAAATAAAATAATTTAATCACTTGGAAAAACAAGACACCAAGAGATGAGATTCTTCCCAAATCCCATTGGTAATGGGAAGGGATAATTCTTTCAAGATAACGCGTCTAGATCCAATTCTAGATAAGCTTAATGGATTGGAGATAAATATCGATTAAGATACTTATCTTGAGAAATATGCTAAGTTAAGAAAAACATAGAAGCCTTGTGGGAGAGGAAGGCAAGCTTTTATGTGGAAAAGCATCGTGGGAGAGAAAGGTGAGATTTTTTGGGAAAAGCTTGGGGAAATGGATATAAAAATCCATAAAAACGGCATTCCGCTAATGGAAATCATATAATGAAAGAGGTATTAAACACCCATCGAATAGATCACCAAGAGACAGTTGATCCATGGCAAGAACTCTCAACTCGGCGGTGAACTGGAGGAATCAGTTCTAGGTTGGGTGGCAGTGTTAAATTCTTCAAGTGACATTCTTTCGAATTACTCTTATCTAAATCACTTGCCCGGGATGTAATATATGTTTACTCCTTACTTTTTATATTGTGCAATTGCTCAACATATTTATATATTTGTATGTGTTATCTTTATTTATGAGTATGATTGAATTCTTATGCATGTGACCATTATTGAATCCAAGTGTAGATTTAATGATGGAAGCATAGTAGGTAACTATTAATATCAGGTCAACGAGCTATATGGCACCTGTGACTAATGATATAGTCTACATGTGAGCATTATGCATGAGTAGAATTTCTTGCGTTATCTTTATTTATGAGATGATTATATCATATGCATGGAGTAACTATTGAATCTAAATTTAATCATAATTAAATTTAATAGAGCAGCATAGTACATCTTTAAACTTATGTGCTATCTTGGTTTTTAAAATGGTGAATATTTGTGCATGAGACCACTGTGTATGATAAATAATTATGGTTTTAAGATTTGAAAATGTACAGCCTATGGTTCAGGTTGTCTATGCTATTCATTATGTATCATGGGGTGGGTAGAAGGAGGTGAATTGCATCCATTGAGGCTTGTCTTATCTATTTATTCAGTATGATTGATATTGCGTAAGATACATGTCAAAATTCTTTCAACTATGACCGTAGGACTATAATCATGAAATATGGAAATTCTAGCTACAATGTATTACACTAATGTTTCCATTAATGTTGGTGTGGATTCATCAAAGGGCTGAAATCTGAATGCATAATATTATCATGTTGAATGCCCATGATTGATTCTTTCTTCTAAGTTATAAGGTATGCATAGGAAATGTTGAAGGGTTGGTTCTTAATGTACTAAATCATTTATTAATGGAACCCAAAGGTCCACATCTATGGATTTAGTGGAGCATAGTAGGTAGTTAGCGGATGTTCCAAGGGGGTATATGACAAATGGTATCGGAGCTCTAAGTTCCAACCTTGCTCCCTAAGGGCCAATTCGCCTATGTAAGATATGAATGAGTTGTAGGTCCTAATTTAGGTCTTACACAATTAAAAATTTTAGTGAAAGATTCAGTTATAAATTACCATAAGACAAATATTCCAGAATACATAATAGTTGAAATTAAATCCTAAAATGATTTATCCAAACCTGCGTGGTTCTAGCTTTTTTAAATTTCTGAACATTTTAAAATACTGCAAAGTTCAAACCAAAGCAATCTTATGCACATCTGTTTCGTTTAGGGTTTAATAACAAAATCGTCTGAGCGGAAGTGAAGACAAAAATTATTTTGAACTCTTTCCTGCTAATTAATGGTTGTCATCCAATGCAAATTGGGCTTGTTTATTAAATTGAGTCAGATTTGGGGCAATAACCCAAATCATATATATATATAATTTCAATACAGTAGGCCAGACATTGGAATTCCTAAATAAGAGATTAGTTGTAAGGTTACTGAATACTATATGAGTTATGGGCTCAAAGAAATTTGGCAAGAAACCTTCTGAGTTGCTGTGATTAGTCATTTAGGTAATGTTGGGAGCGGTGTCAATAAACGTTGACCATGAAAAGTGAGTGACAGGCCTCCATGGCACTGGTTAATAGATACTTCCACTTTTTGTGAGTTACCACTTCGAGAAATCTTTAAGAAAATCAATATTGCTTTTCTACTTGCTTTTTTCCATGAATCCAGAGTTGCAGCTCATGTGTCCCTCTATGTTTGCGTTATCTGTGGAGCTAAAGGTATCCGACTGTGGATTAAGTTTCTACCAAAAAATTCGGTGGATAATGGTTATATTATATAAGTTGGATAGTGTTTATCATTACCTACACTTGCACAAGTTGAAGTGAGAAAAGGCTCGCTAATCTTATCTTCTCCGTGCATGAAAGGTCAATATACTCGGTGTCTATTGATCGATTATAATTCTCAAAATAAATGCTCCCATACCTCTTCCTTGGTTCTAATCTTATTGCGTCATCCTAGATCTTTCTTCCCTACCGTGTTGTATTCTTGTTGAAATTTCTTTACCTCAATACTTTGGTGGGTCATTAATGGCTACAGAGAGAGGACGGAATTTATGTTTGTCGTACAGAACGTTTCTTGGTTTATCCATTTCATTGATTTTATATAGATATATGTGAAATTTTATTGGTGGTAACATTACCATGTAGATTGCAAAGGGGTTATGAAGCTAACGACATTGAGGGGGATCTCTGAGTTTGTGGGCATATCTTCACTCAAAATATTATGTATAGGTGAAATTTACAATTTTACGAAGTATAAGATTCTTCTTCTTCAGCGAACACTGGGTCTTCTTTTCGCCCCCTTTTAAGATGATTCAATTCTAACTATTTTTATTTTCCTTGATCATCAAGTTAGCCAATATTTTGCCATTGGCGCAACAAATTGTGGAACCCATAGAAACATTGTCATTATAATAATTAATGGTTTCCGATATTCTATAAATCTTTCATGGATGAGCTCAGGTACACTTGCATTGAACATCTTAGAATCTATGGGCACACTTGAATGTTAGAAGTGGATAGCGGTTGGCTTTAAATTTGTGCAAGAACAAAAGAATAAGAGAGGACAGAAAAAAAAAAAACCCTCCATGGAAGATGGAAAGGAACGCAGTCAAATAGGTGGTGGAGGTTCCTTCTCGGGGCAAATGCAGTTGTGAATGAAGCATCTGAAATGGTGAAAAACCTGTATACGCCAGACATCCTTAGATTTGTTTATTACAGAATATTTGTTTTATGAATCAAAATACCAAACATATAAAAACGCCTCCACGCAATTCTCTTTCGATGGAAAACTAACAACGCAATTTAAAAAATATATGTTCGGTTTTCATGTATGTTTACATCTAATTGAATATGAAGCGCATAATATTATCCCTCACTGTATATAATTTGGGTTTTCTCACTTATAAACGAAAACTTTATCAACATTTTACTGATCCATGTGACTTGTACTAATCTCCGTAATAGAGGAATTCAACTGAGCAATTATGTGTTGATTGTCTGTGGATCAATTTATGGTGGTGTATGTTCTAGTATAGGAAAATAAAGTTGTAAGAATGAATTGGTTCAACTCTAAGAGGTTATTCGTGAACATGTTCATAGTTATTTAGTGGCATGTTTTATTGTAAACATTATGATGTGCCTAGGTCAAACATTCATAGTTGTATATATATGCCACCATCTTTATGGTATTTTTATATGGATAGCTATACAACTATTGTATGTATTCATGAAGACTCTGCCGCACATATATTATTTTTTTCGCATTAATATGTGAAAAAAAAACAAAAAAATGTGTAACTTGGTTGACATAGATGTCATGGTTTGCTGCAATATTTAATTGTAATTTCCTTTCAGATTATTCTGCATAATTATTATTAAGCCATCAACACAATATTAAATGACATGTGGGGGGATTTGTTTAAAATTGGTGTTGGCTCACAAAAAGATAAACAGATGAGTGTGTATAATTTTATATGGGTTATATGGTTATTATGCATCCCATAAGAATGTGAATACCGTCTCCTCAAAATTACATGATTAAATTATGCTGTGAAGGTTATAAGTTAATCCTTCCTCATTTGGCATATAAATAATGTTGGGATGAATCACGATAATGCCCTAAAGTGAATGACGTGATTTCCTATATGGAGGTTTAAATATTCGCTATTCATGTGTTTATATACATGAATGGATCAATTATGTACTTATATACGTACATGGGTCATTGTTTGCTTACTATGAGCTGCAATTGTATGCATTACATGCATGGATAGCACAAATTCTCACTATTTACCATGAATTAAAAATTAATTTAAGAAATCTTACAATGGGTATAGTCGAGATTGATGAATAAACCAGAAGGTATTTAATCCTTGCACTTATATCAAAATTATCAAATATTGTGGATAGCTATAGTAACATTAGGGGGAGAAAGGAACCGTGAAAAGTTATATGGGAACAAATAATTCTGCAATGTGTTATATAACATAAAACCTTGCCATGTTGTAGTGGAATAGAGAGTATTACAAAGAAATGTCAAGAATTAACACATTGATTATTTCAATAAGTAGAAAGGGTCAACAATAAATTGGTTACTATTTTATTATGCTACTTATTGAGTGTTAGAAAGTACATACAATTAAGCGAAATGTTATACCCATAGTGTTAATAAAATATTCAATTAGATAACCTATGGTACATATGTAAGAAGAATACATATCATTCAAATTGAGGTAAGAGAAGGATCAAATACTAAATGCCTCAACATAAGAGGAGTAAAGAATATAACCAGATTGAGGAAGAATAATGGATATATTATGAATAAATAAGGGCAGTGAATAAGTATTTGGATTAAAATTTGGATGATATGGTCACATTTTATTTTACTCATAGTAAAATCAAATTCTGAGTTGTATGATTACTATGAAAGGGAATCGTTTAATAAAATTCCAACTAATGCGAGTAAGGATAGTCCAGTCAAGGACATCACTTAATGGAATAAAGTTTATCATATTAAAGATCCTAAGAAAGGATGATATATGAAAGAGGAAACACTGAACTCACATAAGGTAACTCACAAACAAAAATAGATAAAATGTCAAGTGTTTTTCTTTCCATAGATCATGGCCCACATGAGCAAAACTAGAAAAAATGAAAGTATATAAATGGAAACTATATAAATCCTCAAGAAATAAGTTCATGACATATTATCAACAATAACAAAAGTTGATGGTTAATTAAGTGGGTTTCATCCTAGAATAAATTCTGAAGGTTTTATTTAATGATATCTATTCATGAAGGTTCCCATGAAATATCGTTAAGCACATGAGACTATGTATTTTTAAAATTGTCTTTCGATTTAATATGGTTGTGTTGATTAATAATGCAATCCATTTTGAAATGTGGTTCTGCCAATCGTATAGTCGTTAATTCATTTTATTGGGAAAATGCTTCAAATATACACTATTAAATGGAACTAACTCTTAGCAGGTTATTATAAAATATGTATATTTAATTTGACATGAATAATTTGGAACCTACAATTTTCTTTTGGGTAAAGAAACCTCAAAATAATTGTAACTAAAGCAGATAAGAGAAACAAATTATGTTCCAGTCTAGATGAAACTAGGGTTACAGTTGAGAAGTAAATACTCAAATGCAATGAAACTCACTGTATGCATGTTGGAGAAGACATCATACGTTAATAAATTATGACTCTAATAAGAAGTTCAATGGGACCGACACTAAAGTACATCTAGTATAAATAAATAATGAGAGTGGAAAAGCAACTCTTGGTGCTTCTCGGTTAATAACAGAAAGACAATATTAAGCTTGAGAGAACCTTCCCAACTGTTCACTCAAATTATAATGTGTGAAACTTTGCAACTTATGGTATAACTTAATTTACATACCCCTCCAAACATAAATGGGGTTCCATTGGTAATATCACACAAATATGAACCTTTCAAATCTGCAAAATGATTGAAGATCTTACAAATGTACTTCTCGTGGGAAGTGATAAGATTAGAATATTTTGTGTGATTCTACTGTATATAAACAAAGTACACTCGGAGACTGGATATGGCGGTGCTTGATGCAAGAATTATACACTAGATTCGGAACATGACTTTCCGAATTAATAAGAAAATTCTTGACAAACCAAAAAGGTTTTCGCATTAATAAAGCTTATGATGATCTAAGGATGTTATGCTAGTAATAAAATACATGCACCAAAAGGGTGACATATAAAAGTTTCTAGAAAAGAGAGAATAATAAACCATACAACAACTTGATGCTTTAACCATATTGGGTGGCTAAATGATATCGGCAAGAAAATTGATTTCAATAAAGTGATATCTACCAATTGTCAATTGTACAATATGAAATCAAGCAATATGGGAAAATTATACCTGTCAGATTCTATTGATAGTGTTGTTTGGATTTGGATATGAAAATATTAATATTTTAATATTCTAATATTATATAAATAGTTATTAAATTCATTGAAATATAATTTTGTAGATTTAGTTATTCCTAACAGCTAGTTCTTAACTAAACTCTTAATATTTTAATATTCTAATATTATATAAATAATTATTAAATTCATTGAAATAGAATATTCTAGATTTAGTTATTCATAATAGCTAATTTTTAACTAAATTCATAAAAAAAATTAAAAAATTCAATAATTTTATTTTTATTTATTTATTTATTTATTTTTATCTTAGTAACTAATTTTGTAATGGCTAACTTTGGGCAATGATGCATCGATGCTATTTATTTCTACAGATCGATTGATTTCTCACCTTGTCATGAGGATAAACCACATTAGTTGGTTCAAAATGTCAACCAAATCCTACTAATGTGATTAATTCGAAAGACATATTTCTACATTACGGATCACAAAAGTCTTAGATCTAACAACAACAAAAATTATTGCATAAAAAATTTAATTTATGGAATTTAACAATTAACTTGGTGAATTGTATTCTACCAAGTCATGATCTAGTGTTAAGGTGGGGTATCCACATGTTAATGGCTCAAGCTCACATCCTGGTATATAGAGTACCTTGGAAAGTAAGAGATTGGGGAATGGGAAAACATTGTAACCTTTAGTCATGACTCATGTATAGGAGGTGTATGTATTTATATACTAATTGTTTGATTGATTTTGAATATACACTAAATTATTGATGGCCAACAACGGGTTGGAAGTAGTAATAAAAAAAGAAAACGGGAAATCATATAACATAACCAGTTTATATGTGGAGTACTTTGAGTACAAAACTATTGTTTTCTTGGTTAAAGACAAAGATAAGATTTTATTGGACTTCAAATATAACATTGAAGTCCATATTAGACTAACTCTGATTAGTGATTAAGCGGACGTCATATCCCGTTGTTGTTAGAACTTTGTTTAAGTGGCAGATTTAATCCCCAAAATCCAAGTTATGGGTATGATAAAGTTGTAGTATGCATGATTACCTCTATGGTACTTTTTTGTTGACATTATACTGAAACCAAAACACACGTGAAAAGGATTTTCTAAATAAAAGTATGTGAATAATTTGACATAAAGTTATTCACTGGTTGTAGGAGTTGAATAGGTCCATGAAATTCCTTATTCTCCAATCGATAAACTGAGCACGGTTTGATTGAACTTCCCTAAGGGGAATTTTTTGGCATAATACTGACATGCTTGAAAACATGAGGATGAGATATATGTCATGCAGGTGATGTTGTGGACATTGATATTGGGTACACATATACATGTGGTACTGTGTACAAATGGTACCTATGGTATTGGTATGGATGCACATATTGCATGATAATATACGACATGTATAGTTGTGTGTGTAATGCAGAGTATGTGCAGGTGCACATGGTATAAGAGAAGGTACTGGGTGATTGTCTCGTATGTTAACCAAGCTAGAGAGTGTACAAAAGGAGGAAGCTAGGAAGTGATTCATGGATAAGTATCTGTGTTTTGTTTCAGTCTTATTATACATATTCCATATGACTCTGCTTTATGATGGTTATATATGGGTTATGATTTTGATGGCTATGTGTGAGCTAACCTAATATGATATTTTATATATGTTGATTGGTCAATTGTGCTAGTTTCACTTGTTATGACTAATGGAGGGAAACTGCAATGAGCAAGTGTTTGACAAGAACACAAATGCTTTGGAAGAACATGCATTTATTCCTATTATTCAAATACAATGAAAAAGAGGAATCATAGTTAATTGGAAGGCCACATTAACCCATAGTTACTCATGTAGTAGTACTGGTAAATTTACTATGGTAAGAAAATTGAGTTTCTGCATCCAAAAATCTCTTACAAAATTGATTGAAACAAATGTATAGGTAGCAATGGAGCAAGGTTGTTGGTAGAGCACCTTTGTAACCGATATATCCAAAGTTTTGATTCAAGTTGTAAGGCCATCAGAACTTGAAAATTCAGAAAACAGTTACTTGTGAATGAGGACAAATTGTATGATGTAGTAATACACCAAGTACGTTGTAAATTTAAGGGGGGAGTATGTAACACCCCTCTATTATATGTAACACACGCTATTGACCTAAGCTAAGAAAATCTAGGTCTCATATGTAAGAATGAAAGTAAATGCTTAATTATTAAAATATGATAATTTAATCACTTGGAAAAACGAGACACCAAGAGATGAGATTCTTGTGAATTCCCATTGGTGAATGGGAAGGGATAATTCTTTCATTATAAGAATTCTAGATGCAAATCTAGATAAGGTTAATGGATTGGAGATAAATATCCATTAAGCTACTTAGATGGAGAAATATGTTGAGTTAAAAAAACATAAAAGCCTTGCGGGAGGGAATGGCGAGATTTTCTGGGAAATGCTTAGGCAAATCGATAAAAAAGATCCATAAAATCATGATGGCACTAATGGAAAAGATATCATGAAAGAGGGTATTAAAAACCCATTGAAGAAATCAACAAGAGGCAATTGATCCATTGAAATAACTCTCGGCTCGAGGGTGAACTGAAGGAATCAGTTCAAGGTTGGGTGGCGGTGCTCGATTCTCTGAGCGATATTCTTTCCAACTGCTCTTGCCCGAATCACCTGCATCGAATGTAATGTATGTTTACACCTTACTTTTTATGTTTTTGAATCGCTCGTCATATGTATATAGTTGTATGTGTTATCTGTATTTATGAGAATTATTGAATTCTTATGCATGTGACCACTATTGAATCCAAGTGTAGACATAGTGATGGGAGCATAGTAGGTAATTATTAATATTGGGTCAAGGAGCTATATGGCACTTGTGACTAATGATAGAATTTGCATGTGAGGACTATGCATGAGTAGAATTTCATGTGTTAACTTTATTTCTGAGACGATTATATACGGATGCATGGAATAACTATTGAATCTAAATTTATTCACAATTAAATTTAGTAAAGGAACAAAGTACATCTTTAAACTTATGTGCTATCTTAGTTTTTAAGATTGTGAATATTTATGTATGAGACCACTATCTATGATGAATAATTATGTTTTTAAGATTTGAAAATGTATAGCTTATGGTTCAGGGTATCTTTGTTGTTCATTATGCATCGTGGGGGGGCGGGGCGATAAGGGGGATGAATTTGCATCCACTGATGCTCATTTTAGCCATTTATTCACTATGATTCATATTCCATAAGATATATGTCAGAATTATTTCAATTATGACCGTAGGACTATAATCTTGATATATGGAAATGCTAGCTAGAGTGTATTACGCTAACCTTTCCATTAATTCTTGTGTGGAGTCATCAAAGAGCTGCAATCCGAATACTTTACCTTATCATGTTGAATACCCATGATTAATTCTTTGCTCCAAGTTGTAAGGTATGCATATGAAAGGCTGATTCTTAATGTATTAACTAAGTTTATTAGTAGAACCCAAAGGTGCACATCTATGGATTTAGTGGAGGATAGTCGTAGTTAGTAGATGTGCCCAGGGGTATGTCACAACTTGGAAGTTTAGGCCGCTAAATTTCTCTAAAAGCATGAATTCCATTATAGAAGAAAACTTCAAAACCAAACAGAAAATAACCTTGAAATTTCCCCTTAAACCTGAAAATGCTTTCGAATGGTAGACTACGTTATCTAACGGAAAAAATTCAAGAAAATAAGTGCTTACGGGAAAGACATGTAGTGTGGGCAACAAACAGTGGCCACAAACTTCAATCTCTATGTGAGCATGTTGCAAATTTCGAATAATGTCAACGAAATCCTTGAATGCTTCCGTTGTATAGGGTGGTCTTAAGAAAACCGACCTCTCAACAGACTCTTCACAGTTAGCATAGACTCCAAACAGGTATGGTACGACACATTCTTTTGACACGCTGAATTCACCACTTCTCCTCTGATCTCATTGTCCTACGCTCCAGGCTTAAATGGTAGGTGATAGATTCATGGTGATGCTCCACGGTTCAGTCTCTACGATAATCTCCACAGCGCACGAGTCTCCAACGCCACCTCATCCAACATGGCCGAGACAAGAAGGTTTTGGTAGATTTCTTATTTTATAGTTTATACCCCTCCAAGCTCGTGAACTCTTACAACTGACAGTGTAGGCTCCAATTTAGTTATTTTGTGCACAAATATACATAGTAGCGCACAAGATCTCGGTCACAGAGCCCAAGACATATGCACACCCAACTAATCTTTGACGATCGATTCGGCTCTGATACTAGGTAAAAAAAGTTGAAAAATTCATATTATATTATTTCATAAGGTATGTATTTTTACACACACAGTTTTATATGCAAAAATTACTCTAATGACACACACACACTTTTATCTGCAAAAATTACTCTAATGTATAGAGTTTTTCAGATCTAACTAATTCATAACTTAGGAGGAAAGGTTGAAAAAATTTCCCAACCATTAAAACTATTAACTGAAATTGGATGTATAAAGTTCACCTTTAGATTTTTCTAGTTCTACATATTTCTAAATGTTCTTCCCTGGTCCTTTAACTCTACAACTCAACGTATAGAATTCATCTTTAGATTTTGCTACTTCTACGTATATATAAATCTTATTCCCTAGTCCATTTTTCACGAAGGAAACCTGGAAGACAAAAGGAACGCCATATATTTTCTTTACCGTAACAACGCGACGTCAGATTCTCAATGTTAAGACACGTCCCATTTGCTTTTACTTTAAATCAGGTAAGGATTATCTCCAAAAACTCCATTTCTGCTCAAGATTTTACTCGACATACTTTGGAAAGTATGAATTTTAAGATATAACCAGGGATGCTATGTAGATTAAATTTAAAATAGATAATCATCAGAAATATTTACATGAAAACACATTTTTCGTTATTAATATTAAACAAAAATTATAAAAATTAATTTTAAATTATTATTATTATTATTAAATTTGAAAATAATATATATATATATATATATATATATATATATATATATAAAAGATAAATTCTAATGTGGAGCGGAATCACTTTTCTCAATATTCTCAACATTTAAATAAAATTACATAGGAGACAATAGTAATAAATGACTTGAGTGAGAGTCAAGTAGAACTTAACTCATTGGATTGAACTCAAACTAACTATGACAGGTAGATTTAATATTATCACACCTAAAAAGGTGGTTTGAATTAGTTTCTCAAACACTCTCCCTTAATTACAACCACAAAAATTTAAACCAAGTTGCCTACTGAGTTGGAGCCTCCGCTAGGCTTACAATTTAAAAAAAATTACATCAACTAGATTTCCATTTTTATTTTTTTTTCCTCACCAAACAACCTTTGAATTGCTTCAACTTTTTCTTTTTGTTGTAGGCCTCAAATTTCAGTTTCTGGTGCAGCGCTTCCATTTACTTAAGTTTTCCATGTATGTCCTCTACTTGCTCAGAAGTAGGTTTGTATATGGATTGATGCCACACATAATCTTTTATTTTGTGATTTCATCATCATTAGTTTGTTAAAACATAACTCTATAATAAAAATTTATTTCCTCAAGACTCCAATACATGAAAATTTCATTAATGTTTTCATCATCCATGTTGTCTTCAACATTCACTTCTCCAACTTTTGTGTAGATATTATCAAGACATGGTGTTGCAGGGTATGCTTCAAGGAACTTTAATTCTTCTTCGTAACCATCTCACTTAGCTGCACACTAGAAATCAATGTTATGATTAAAAATAATTGCAAAACTATATCGGTTATGTTTATGTTTTTTTCTACTTTGCAATGAGAGCTTTATCTCCTTGTGCTTCCTTCTCTACCTTTGTCGCTTCCTCTTATTTACTAACTTATGCTTTCTGATTTCTTCGACTTGGTTTTTAGTCTCAAGTGGACTTCTCTCACCAAATAACAATTTATTATTAAAATATATTTGTTGCATCATATGCAACCATTCCTCATTAGCCAATTGGTGTTTATCAAACTTAACAACAACAAATCGAATTCCTAGATTCAACATAACATTCGTTGCTCCAATGGCAACTTCATTTTCATCAACAAGCATTGTTATTGGATTCATCAAATCATCATCCACTTGTGGCTTTGTAGAGTGGAAATCAAGACCATATGTGTTTTCTCTCTTAGCTTCTTCTTCAAATTCTTCACAGTCATCACTGTCATCCACTTTGAAGGTGGATTCACCAAACTCTTCATCTCTTTGTATATCTACTGCTATAGATCCACCTTCATCTTCAACTTGAATACTCCACCTACACCAAAATTACTCTCAAGGGTATCTTTTCCTTACAACAAAATTACTCTCAAGGATATCTTAGGCCTCCTTAGTTGTCTTTGCATCTACAATGAGGGAAAAAATGATGTCATCTAAATATTCTCTTATGAATTTCAATATGAAGTCATTATTTTTCCTTTTAGCTTCCAAAATTTTAAAATAGACTTCAAACAACTCTTATTGTTGCTTTGACTTTCTGAACTTCTAATATTTTACCATTTTACAAAATATTTACATACAATTTAAACACTCGAAATCCAACACTCTCTTTACTCTAACGTGACTTTCACTTATTTGTTTGTTTTTTTATTATATTCATTATCAAAATAAAATTCCTCCTTTTACACCATCACTTTTCACTTTCACTCGAATATTCTGCACAAATTTACTTTTCCCTTTAAATAAAGGAAGCTTCACTTGGGTTTTTTTTAACTCATTTAAACGTTTTTATAAATCCACGAGTGATTTTTTTTTAAATGAAAATAAGTTTCCTTTTTGAAGAAAAGGATTGAATAAGTTTTGGAAAAATCTTTATAAGCACATCCATAGAGCTTCATAAGCACTTCGAAAAGAAATATTTCTAGAACATTTTGCACACATACCTCATATTTTGACCTTTTTGTTCCTCTTTTGTGTGATATGTTTTCTAATTTGGAGGCTACGTGTAAGGACCTGCGATCCTTGAGCGCTCATGACTTGAAGTACGATGCAATTACATTGGTGGTTGAGGGCATAGGCAGGTTGACTGGGTAGCCATGACCTTGCCTTACGACTCATATATATATTGATAGCGCGTTGGAAGCATTTGCACCATCGTTGATCGCTCACACATGTGAAATGCGCAGAACAAGAGGTGGACGCAGCAAGAAGAAGGCACAGTTTAGGAGATGCGCCTATTCTAGGGCAAGGCCACACGGAGGTGAACGCGCATCTTGGTTTTGGGTGAAGGGTGCGGGCAGGATCGCCCGCCGGTTGCAGTGAGGCGTGCATGGGTATGTGGTGGCCAGTTTGTGCGATGACTTGGCACAGGTTCTTGGGTGACTCGGGTGAGCGCCCGCCCGTCGTGCAAGTGTGCACAGTGACTTGGTGAAGTGTTGAGATTGTGGACAAGGGTGTGTCTTGGGTGGAGGTGCCCGTGTGTGGCGACTTGGAGGCATGCCCAAGTTGGGCAAACAACACAATTGTGCGACAAGGTAAACGAAGGGTTGGTGAGTTGTGCGGCGACCATTTAAAGGCGCTGATGATCTAGGCAACCGAGTTTGCCGAAGATTGTAAATTTTTCTAAGTATGAAACTTGGGGTTTCCAAGTATACTTGTAAAGCTTTGAAACTAATGTAAAATATTGTATAATATATTATCAGGCAGACTCATTGTTCAGGGAGTCGCCCCTCTCTTTATACTGTGCAATTATGTTCTTGATTTATAATTGCTAATGATAACGAATGTGTATGGGTGCTCATTGGTATAAAGGATAACATAATAATACTTGGCTGCGAAAAACAAACTAGGTAGGAGTAAATGGTTAGGCGCAGTCCACGAACATAAGTATTGGGAAAAAAAAGTGTTCGGTGGTGCCACACCTCGCTAAGAGCGGTTGAAAGACTACTACTAGCTTGGGGGCGTGACAGGTGGTATCAGAGCTCAGTTGGAGCTAGTGTTTATCCGCACTTCGTGAGAGAAGATATTGAAGTTGATTCGGGGTTGAAGAAGCATGAAGTTGGTGACAGTGAAGCAGGTACTTGCAGGTAAAGGAATTTGTTTCACATACAAGTCGAACAATAGTTGGTTCAGGTTGTAGGCATCTTGGTGAAGCTGTTGGATGTTCGAAACTAGATCGCAAAGAAGAAGGAAGTTGTTAGCAATGGCAGCTGAATCTCAGGCTGGGTCTAGCTATAGTGCGAAGGATGCTAGAACTTGGAGAAAGTGTTGGAGAAGATGGAGAACTTGGAAGCCTTCTGGACTAAGAATATGGACTTGTTCGATAGGGAGAAAGAGGCCAATTCGAAGATGAGGGAAGAGCTCGAGGAACTCAAGACTCAACACGAGTACACTGATCTTATGTGTACACAACTTGAAGTAAGGGTCAAGGAGGTTGAAGAGGCAAGATACCAAGGTCTTGCAGAGATTGTGGGCTTGCGAAAATCTCTTGATGAAGCCAGAGATGATATCGCGGTATTGAAGAAGGTCATGAGGCATAACTCAAGTGGAGGAGTGCCTCATGTGAAAGTCAAGGAACTGGAATCTTACGATGGTACAAGGAGTGAAAAGACTCTTGGAAACTTTCTATGGGACGTGGAGCAATACTTGGAATGATTGGGTCTATCTGATGATGAGACGAAGGTCAAAGTAGCTGCTCAGTTCTTGACAAACGATGCTAAGATGTGGCAGCAAAGGAGGATGGATCAGATGGCCAATGGCAGTGCTGGTGACATTACTTCATGGGATGATATGAAGAAAGCTTTGCAGACCCATTTCAGTCCTTAGGATGAAATGTGGGAAACAAGGATGAAAATTAAGTTCATAAAACAGACTAGGAACCTTCAGACATATCAGTGGGAGTTTGTGAGTGTAGTTCTGGAACTTCCTGACATGGCGGAGAGGGATAAGGTGTTCAATTTTATTATTGGGTTGAAGCGTTGGGCATGCAATGAAGCGAAGAGGCAAAGGATTAGAACACTTGAGGAAGCTTTTGTTGCTGTGGACAGGTTGGTGGAGCATTATGATGAGACTTCTGATGATAGAAAGAAGAAGTCTGATAAGCCAAAAGATACAAAGAAGGATGATGCTTCAAAATCATATGATAATTCAGAGATGAAGAAAGCCTTGAAGTGTTTGATATGTGCTGGACCACATACGGTGAAGAATTGTCCTTCTAAACCAGAAGTGGCTGCTATTGCACAGTCTAATACGAAGAATGAAGAAGCTTCTGTGGGGATGATGCAGATACTTGGAGCTGCTACTGCTACAGAGGTGATCTCTCGGAGGGATCCCGAGAGGAACAGGTTGGAGTATGTTGGGATAAAGGTTGGAGGTGTTGATATACTTACTATGGTAGATAGTGGGGCCTCTCACAACTTCATGGGTGAAAATACTGCAAGAAGAATTGGGCTGAAATTTGTATCGGTGAAGGCACAGATGAAGACAGTCAATTCTCCTCCTGATAATGTTCTTGGTGTAGCTGAAAAAATGGACACAACACTAGGTGAATGGACAGGGAAGGTCGAATTCACTATAGTGCAGATTGATGACTACGAAGATGTGCTGGGGATGGAATTCATGAAACAATTTGATGCTATGATGGTTCCACATTTGAAGAAGATGTACATTTACGATGGAAGGGAAGATGTACCCATTGGTGTTCCAACCATTGGAGTGACAAGGCCTGATTGTAAATTGGAAGTGATTCAAATGGAGGATGAGAAGCGAATGGAAGATATGAGTAAGCAGTTGTCTACGATTGAGACAAAGCTTACCGAATAGTCATTGGTCATCAGGACACTTTCAGATAGTATCTTAGATTTTTCAAGAAGGCTAGAAGTGGTTGAGGATGTTGATGATGATGATGAGGCATATGTGAGGCCGAATGTCCAGGAGGAGGATCGGGTCACTTATCTACAGAGGATGGAGATAGAATATCCTGAAAGATGGATTGAAATGATTAGTGAGGGTGAGCCTTCAGGCTCTACCCCCTCCACATCTTCTCAGATGACAAAGAAGATGGGGATCATTATTAGCTTCTCATGGTAGTGAGTCCTTAAAATAGGTTGAGCAGGTATGACAGATGGTGCAGGGATGGCTTGGCATCAAGCATCATGACATGTTGTAGATGGGATGGAGTTTCCATGGACCAGAGCATGGGAGAGATTCTTGTGAGTCCGGGATGTGGTAGAATCCGATATAGACTGGTGAAGGCATAAGGATGGACATTCTTATGATTTGAGCGTGACAGTTGGACTGATCGCCCAACTAGTTTGAGTCATGGGGGCTAGCATTGTACCAAAGAGATGTTGGCATCAGGCAGGCATGGAGGATAGTTCACAGGATGAGAAAAACACATAATGGAGATGGAAGTTCTACATATGTTGTGGGGATGTTTGCAGTATGTGGAGGAGTTGACATCACGGACCAAGGATGAGACAAACATTGTTGCTCTTGGTGGATAGCTACCATGATGGTATGTTGTCGAGGACAACAATGACTTCAAGTGGAGGAGGATCTAAGGACCTGCAATCCCCGAGCGCTCACGACTTGAAGTACGAAAACGTTCTGGCATAGGGTGTGAGTTCGACTTGTTGTCCGAAAGCGTTATGGGATAATGTGAAGGCATGAAAGGAGGGAGAGATGTTTATATGGCATGGGGAGCAAGTGGCTCAACCCACGGGCTAACCAACATTTGATGAGAGGCCGACATGAAGTTAGATGCAATTGTGTTGATGGTTGAGGGCGTAGGCAAGTCGGTTGGGCAGCCATGACCTTGACCTACGACTCATATATATTGATGGCGCATTGCAGGCATTTGCACCATCGCTCATCGCTCAAACATGTGAATTGCGCAGAAAAAGAGGTGGACGCAGCAAGAAGAAGGCACAATTTAGGAGATGCGCCGCTCTCGGGCAAGGCTGCAAGGAGGTGAACACACATCTTGGTTTTGGGTGAAGGGCGCGGACAGGGTTGCCTGTCGGTTGGAGTGAGGCGTGCATGGGTGTGTGGCACCCAGTTTGTGTGACGACTTGGCACGGTTTCTTGGGTGACTTGTGTGAGAACCCGCCTGTTGTGCAAATGTGCACGATGACTTGGTGAAGTGTTGAGATTGTGGACAAAAGTGTGTCTCGGGTGGAGGTGTCCATGTGTGGCGACTTGGAGGCATGCCCAAGTTGGGCAAACAACACGATCGTACGACAAGGTCAACGAAGGGTTGGTGAGTCGTGTGGCGACCGTGCAGAGGCACCGACGAGCTAGGAAACCAAGTTTGCCGAAGATTGTAAATTTGGCTAAGTATGAAACTTGGGGTTGCCAAGTATACTTGTAAAGCTTTGAAACTATTATAAAATATTGTATAATATATGTTATGTAACCAGCTCAAGAAAAGATAGAAAAGATAGATCAACGCCTTAGAATTCAGCCTCTTCGAGGGGGCAACCTCCTTTACATTACATAAATGAACAATTCTTCGATGATACAAATGAAAAGACCTCCTTTCTATATATAGGAGTCTAAGGGGTCATAACATAATCAGAGCCGACATAACAATAATAATGTAAGGGCACAATAATAACAATAGTGGGCTTCTATGGGGCGCAATAGTAACAATATGGGCACTACATGGGTACATAATTATAATAAGTGGGTTATACTAATAACAATAAGGGGTTACACTAGTAGTATAGGGGCCTAACATTCCCCTCTCCTTCAAAAAGTGTTGTCCTCAACGCTTGAGTAGTTCTTGATGCTTGTATATAAAATTCTTGTCCTCCCATGTGGAATATTCAGCGGGTAAGTTCTTCCACTTGATGAGATACTCTGAAATTGATCGATTTCGTAGCTGTCGGGTTGTTGTTTCTGTGACTGCTCCAGGTTCCAATATGATTTTTCCTTCCTCTTCAATTTCTGGCAATATTGTTTGAATTGGGATGTTTTGCAACTTTTGAATAAGTGGCCATACTTCTTCGTCCTTCTTCCGTTCATTTCTCGCTTCGTTTATCCAATCTAGTTGGATAATATAAATAGCACAAAACAATGCTTCCACATCCTCATCCTTGAAGAGTCTTCCCATTCGGTAAGGTTGCCATTTTTTAAGTGCATGTAGTATTGCCAACATTTCCTTCTCATAAATAGCTTGCTTGAGATGTAGCAGTAAAAATAACCAATCACCTACATCAAAAAAAATTTCACTACGATGTTGATCTACCTGTTGTTTCGTCTGATTTTGCACCGAAGTGGCGTTATCCTTTAAAAGTTGGAGAACTTGTTGTTGATGCTCGATGTGATCTTTCACTGCTTGAACCTTTTTCTTCTTGATATATCCTCCTATCTCTAGAGGTTGAGGAGTGGTAATTTCTTCCAATCCTTTACAAGATATGGTCGGATTCATTTCTTGATGCTCGATGTGATCTTTCACTTCTTGAACATTTTTCTTCTTGATATGTCCTTCTATCTTGATAGTTTGAGGAGTGGTAATTTCAAACAATGAATTACAAGAAATGGTTGGATTCATTTCTTCTTTCTCAATGTGATCTTTCACTTCGTGCACCTTTTTGTTCTTGATATGTCCTTCTATCTTGAGAGTTTGAGGAGTGGTAATTCTTGCCAATGCTTTACAAGATATGGTTTGATTCGTTTCTTGTTTCTCTGGGGTGGGGTCCTGGCGTATATCTTCTTCTTTTAATGTTTCTTGATCCTTTTCTTCCTCCTCTTCATATTCTATGTAAAATAATTTCTTCTCAGCACACTTATGACCTTTAGTGCATTTTCTATCACAATTGTAACAAAGCCCTTTTTCTCTTTTTTCTTCCAATTGTTGTGGTGTAACCCTTGTAGGTTGTGGAAGGCTAGGAGAAACAACACTTCCATATTTATAATTGTGAGGGGTACGCTTCCTAGTTTCCATAATTTTGCTTTCCACTATGTCACAAAGCCCTTTTACTCTTTCCAATTGTTGTGGTGTTTCTCTAAAGAAGGTGTTGCTCTTTGTATCCTCATAATGTACTATCATTTCCTCTGTGAAAATTGACCACGTAACAAGTTGTTTACGAGAAAAAAGCCCTTTGTACCATAAAAATTGATCTGGTTCTAAATATGAAGATGCAATGCATACCTTTTGTAATAGTTGTACACCATGTAGATCAAAATATTGCTCCATCTGAAGTATCTAATTTACCGGATCCTTGCCATCAAACTTCCTCATCTTGCTTTTTCTTGATTTTAGGAGCTCGACCTTGAAACGATTGTAACTCTGTACTTTTTGATCTTTAAGTTCTGAAATTGCAACCTATAGTATCCTTCTGTGTCCTCTTTCCAATTCCACTAGTCTGATCCAAATTGGATTCTCCAAGAAAGAGTTACGCACAATCTCCCGCAGTGACCTGATTGTAGACTAGTTCACTAGAGCGAACTTGTATGAAGTTCCACGTGTCACTGTTTCAATCTTTGACTCTGAAAAATATATAAAAGAAAAATAAAGTCCATCCTCTTTCTGTACCTTCTTGCAAAATTTCAATCCGATGCTCAGAAAGAAAGTTATGACGATTTTCCCCAGGTCATCTGTTTTGAATGTAATTCAGGAGTCTGCACAAAGACCAACTTCCTCAGATCATATCTCCACAAATATCACGCCAAAAGCTCTGAAATTCGGACCCAAGGTTCAGCACAATTGCTTCTCAAATGGGTTTTTTTTGCGACTTCTGAAACGTCACAGAAAAGAAGTTATAGCAAAAATTCCAGCTAGGAAACCAAGTTTGCCGAAGATTGTAAATTTGGCTAAGTATGAAACTTGGGGTTTCCAAGTATACTTGTAAAGATTTGAAACTATTATAAAAGATTGTATATTATATGTTATGTAACCAGCTCAAGAAAAGATAGAAAAGATAGATCAACGCCTTAGAATTCAGCCTCTTCGAGGGGGCAACCTCCTTTACATTACATAAATGAACAATTCTTCGATGATACAAATGAAAAGACCTCCTTTCTATATATAGGAGTCTAAGGGGTCATAACTTAATCAGAGCCAACATAACAATAATAATGTAAGGGCACAATAATAACAATAGTGGGCTTCTATGGGGCACAATAGTAACAATATGGGCACTACATGGGTAGATAAATATAATAAGTGGGTTATACTAATAACAATAAGGGGTTACACTAGTAGTATAGGGGCCTAACAATATATTATCGGGCAGACTCATTGTTCAGGGAGTTTCCCCTCCCTTTATACTGTGCAATTGTGTTCTTCATTTATAATTGCTGATGATAACGAATGTGTATGGGTGTTCATTGGTATAAAGGATAACATAATAATACTTGGCTGCGAAACACAAACTAAGTAGGAGTAAATGGTTAGGCGTAGTCCACGAACATAAGTATTGGTAAAAAGAAAGTTTTCGATGGTGCCGCACCTCGCTAAGAGTAGTTGAAAGACTATTGTCGGCTTGGGGGTGTGCCACTACGGGTTAAGACACCTTTGTATGACGAGCTAGATTTGGAAGACCCGCGCTTTAGATAAACGATGAACTTTGTGTTCGAAGAATATGTCGTGTGCCTTTTTTAAATTGAATTTGAAGGTGATGCTAAGGGAGTCAACCTCATGCTTCATAAAAAAAATGTACGTTGACTTTTTGTGGTGAGTGCCCAATCGAATGCATGCTCTACTGTTCGGTGCTAAACTGTGCGACATCTCAGTGTTATCTTCTCACTGAACTTTTCGACACAGAGAGGTATGATTAGTTTGTTCTCATCGCACTGTGCAACACAACAAGTGTGTTATTAATCATGAAATTGCCGAGGGTGTTATTAATCATGAATTTTCTTGGGTTGCCATTTTATGAAATTGAAGAAAAAAGAATTGACTTTTTCTTTCAGCAGAAAGCAACAATCTGTTTCTTGGCCTTCATTGGTTTGGCTTCAGGCTTCTTGAAACAACGAAGGCTTCTCATGACTCCCTCACATTTCACTCACATTTTTTGTTGCTCTCAAGGTGTTTTATGCAAACCCGAGCCTTGATACCATGATAGAGAATGTAGATGTGGAGTGGAATCGCTCTTTTCAATATTTTTAATAGTAAAATAAGATTATATAAAGATAACAATAATAAATGACTGGAGTGAGACACCTGGATTGACTGTTATGAAACCGAATAAATGGTTGAAGTTAGTTTACAATATATACAAATCAAGATTCTTAATCATAAATTATCTTCAACTTAACATAGAAATTTAAAATTTATTTTAAATTTATAAATAAGCTTCGTTACAATATTGTAGATCAATATATTATATATATATATATTAATATTTATTAATCATACTTACATATAATATATATTGATATTTATTAATTATACTTACATGATATATGTTTATATAATTTTTTTAATATTTAATTAATAATTATCATTAAAAATATTTTAAAATATTTATCTGAGATTAAATCCCTATTATCTATTAAATTCTTATTATCTATCTATTAGATTAAAATTCCAAAAAACTCATTTCTAAATAAACAAATATAAAAACTTCAATTAAAAAAATTATTCATATTCGAAAGATGTAATACACAGCGTTAAAATTCAATTTCCTAACTGAACATTTAACACATTTAATGTATAATGTTCCTGTTAACTTAAAAACAATGAACTTCTTCTAAGTATCATATTTATCTATCCATCGATTATTAGAGACAAATTCATAACACTAAGATTCAGGCATGACGGTGTTGGGTGAGCAGCAAAGCCACTCAACTTCCAAATGTTGAAAATTTTATTTATTTTAATTTCTTTTACATTTATATATATTATTCATAGGTCGTTGGATTATGTAGCCATCCACACCATACAATCTAAACCAACGGAGAGACGAAAGAAAGCCTTTGCTCATGAACAACTTCATATTTATGTTGTTTCCCTTTTGGCATTTGACCTAACAACAATTTTAAATTTTCTAACTCTTCAAAGTGTAAAAGTGAAGTTTCATATTTTTTTGCAAATATGTAATATAGGTGTCCCAACCAAAGGTACTCCTACAAGAGCATTTTACTTACAATAGAATTGAGATACATTTTCTTTTGTTTGTTTTTTTATTTCTATTTGTAACATTGTACAAGTCGTCATCTTTTCTTTTCTTCCATCATTCGTTTTTTTCTTTTTACTCAACATTTTTTAAATTTATGACTATAGTTCGTTTTTGACAACCTTCCATATTATTTACCTAGATTGTCTCCAAACACCATTCTCATCATCTCTTTTACCACTATCCAAATCATCCACCTCTTCCAACTACTACAAATCTCACCTAGTGTGATTGACTACCTTAGATTTCTCTTTCTCATTGGTGCTTGCTTTTCATCCATTCATCCCTTTTATTCAAAACATTTTTGTTTATAAAAAAATATAGCAATTCTCACTAATCAAGCATATCCTTATTTTTTCCTTTTATTTATTGCAAAAACATATTCCAATAATATCCAGTTCTATGTTTACCTTCTTCATCTCCACCTTCCTTAACCTCTCTACTGCAATTGATGCATCTTCCTTCTTTTGGTTTTGTCCACATTCTTTTATTGTGGTAAACGTTGCACTTAATCATGTAAAACAAAATGGGAATAAAATATTCTCATCTACATCTCTTCCATTATTTATTTGCCTCTCCTGGTAAATCCATTACCAAATGTTCATTCTATTTTACAATACAAATTTTTACTATAACAAAAATTACTATTTTATCTATCATTTGTAATTCTACTTTTACTTAGAAGGTTTGTTGTACAATCTCTTTTACTTCAAATATTTCTTGCAATATTCTATTGTAGAACTTTTTTTTTTCTTTTTTAGCAAGAAAACACACATTTTAAGATTCCTTCCTTGTCATTTTCCATGACACCCCACTTTTAGAATCAACATTCTCCACAACCACATTCAATATAATTTCTTATTCCTTCTTCATTTACTATATACACTAATACATTATATATTTCTTCATTTACACCTCCCATTTGAGGATTTTTAAGTTAAATAATGTGACTCTAAAATAAAATGTAATGTACCTCCAATTTACACACTGATTTTGTTCTTGTTGTATTTACCGAATCCAATAATGATATGAACTTATCGGAATAATGTGCTTAATTTTTTGTTTAATAAAATTTCTTCTCTTATTACATATATTTATCTAATAATTTTATTCCATCTGTAATCATTTATGACTGAATGCATGATGACGGGCTACACTTTTTGGCAAGCACATGGTTGCGACGGGAAAAAAGCCAGCTCGATCAAGCAATATTTTAGCCCTCAATAGTGCTATTTGAGGGCTTAAAATTAAACCCTAGATTGAGCTCCTATTTATCCCATAGTTACATAGGAGCTCAATCAAGCTATTGTTATAAATTCCCACCCAAAACAAAATGACGTGTTTATGGTTAGAAGGGCTCGATTGAGATATAGCTCGATTGAGCTCTTGTTTAACGATGTCAAGATATCGATTGAGGGTTTGTTGAAGCGTCAATTGATTTATTTCAAATTTTAACCTAAGTGCTTGATTGAGCTTTTTACGTGCTCGATCTGGCTACTGAGGGCCTAAAAAATAGAGTTTTAGCTGCCCTTCTATAGATTTTTCTACAACACCATTTTATAGCCTAACAAACTTAAGGTAGTACTAGTCCTTAGCTGGTGGAGTTGATCGTGTTGGATTCATGAAAGAATCGTCCATCTGGTGGCATATGAGTTTGCATTTTCAAATTCATATGATATTTTCCATCTAATTTCTTTTATACATTATGCTTGAATTTTTTTTGGATGATTTCAAAGTGGATAAATGAAAAATCAATAATATAAAATGAAAAAATTTCAAAAAATATCACCATCTTCATTTACGAGTCCTCTTCAAAAAAATACTTTTGGTTTTTGAATTTACTTCAATAATAGAAAAAAACATTCATGCATGTGTCTCGAAAATTCAATTCAAATCTTACTTCACCAACTTTGAAAAATAATAATTTGTATAAAAAACTAATGTTTCAATATCAATAACTTAGTTCATTATATATATATATATATATATATATATATATATATATATATATAGATATAGATATATTAAAATTTATACATTTTAGACTAAGATATTGTACGTGAACACACTCATACATATTAAGATGTGTGAAAATTTGCAAGGACAAGCATTTCATTTAATGGAAAATTGACAGATTATATGACACTAAAAGTTTTTAGAAAAAAAATTATTAGGACAACAACATAATTCTTTACAAATTGTCTTTTTACTCCAAATCAAAACTCATTATGCTTATATAAAGTTTGAGTGATTCAACTCGATAGAGGAGTAAAATTTTGAAGTTTCATCACCACATTTGGCTCAAAAGTGTAACCCATCTTCATAAATTCGACCATACATAGGAGTATTTCTACTACCATGACTTTGTACCAAAGTTTAAATATATATATATATATATATATATATATATATAAAAAAGAGAGTGGGACTAGAGCCCTCAACCTTGCTTTCCATAATACTTAAATGGTCCTTCTATATACACAATATCATGGATATTCCTTGTTCATTTTTCAAGCTCTTATGTAATATCATTTGTGAAACCCTCCGCCATAATTTATGGCCCTTGTTATACTTATGATACATTCTTTTTTAAATGTTACAAACCCATTTCTATCCCCTCCCTCGACAATTCACTCTCGGAGTTCATGATGCATAGGACATTTATACACGTGTCAATAATGCAACCACAATCCTATCCTATCCATGTGATGAATTCGTAGATGCATAAATTAAATTATTTACGGTAGTGAGATGGCGAAGATGGATCAAAGAATGTGGAGGTCGAAACGACTACCCTCTTAGTCTTGTTATTTGTCATTGATTACATCTACAGAATAAGATTTACAGAATAAGATTTCCATGGTGTTAGGCTATGGTTTCAACTCCACGATTCTTTTACTTCTCTTATTAATTATGGTTTTTTATCCCTATAGAGAGTTTGGTCTTTAACCCACCTAGCAATAGCATCTCATGTTGCAAATGTCAGGAAAGTGGTTATGTACATTGTTTTTTTATTCATCTAATTAGTGTTCAAAATGGAACTAAACTTTTATTTTTTCTATTCCATCTTTAGGTGTGTGTGAAAAAAAATTGGCTAACAATTTCTCTAGATTTATCTTATTTAAATATCGGAATAATATAACATTCATTAATCTCACAAATGCATCTAGTGCATTATATAAACCAAATAGAATGACTAAACGACTCATACAAAACTTGTACATTTTTTAAGGTGGTTTTCTAGGTATACTCTTCTCTTACTCAAACCTAGTGATACAATGATTTTATGTTTATATTCGTGAAGTATTTATATTGTTTCGATTAGGATTGCAAATCATCTATCCTTGGCAAGGAGTGCTTATTCTCAAGAATTATTTTTATCAACAATTAGTAATTGATGGAAATTTTCCAAGTCTCATCCTTCTTATCCATGGTTATAATCGGTTGTGCACATGGTGAGTTCCTTCATCCTATAACACTCTAATGTAGTAGATATTGCAATTGTTTCGTCATATCATTTTCCTCTATTATGGAATTCCTATACAACTCAATTTTTGGCAATAGAGAGTATTGCAACAATTGCATCATATGCTCCACTTCTCTCTTGGGATATGTCCCTTTTGGCTTCTAGAAATACCCCTTGTACGCATGAAACAACTCTTCTAGTTGTTTTTATGTACTTAGTGCACCCATATATGGATGCCTTTCCTCTCATTGACTCTTCTACAGACTAATTTTCTTTTAAAAGCACTAAAACATAGTTATTGATAAAACTAATAAGTTTATTGGCTTAGTTTAAACTTACTAATGGAACTTAGAATTTCCCCTAAGTGTATTTATGGTGAAGAATTATTTTTACTTGATGAGGAGGTATTGGTTGGCTCATATCATGCAGATTGCATCCCACATCCAGACATTGGGACTCCCAAAAAACATTCCACATACATTAAGTTCAACTACATCCTATTGTGATTCATTAATAAATCTAACACTGACAGAAAATTTGATTTTACATTATTTTGTGAAATTTATTCATCCATCCTTATTTACCCACCCCAATGGATATGGCTTGAATTATCTCAAACCTCCAATCCCAATTTCTTTACAACCTATAGTGTAATGAGATCTACCTATGATCCTAAGTCAAAAATAGCATCAACTTCTATCCTCCTGACATATATCATTATATGGAAGAGTTTATTTTCCTTCTTTTATTTTCATTGAAGTCTACTCAAATTCAACCCCTCCCGCACTAAAGTACAAACAATCTTCTCATTCAGATGCAAGCTACTTTCTAATTTATTTTTTGAATCTATGTCCATGATATTTTTCCTCTTCCCATTCCTGTTTAATCCCTTCATGCTGAGTTTTTAATGTAGTTTCCAACACTGCCCCATTGTGTGAACATCAATTTTATAATGGTATGTAGCGGTTGCTAGCATCTTTGCACTAGCATGTTGTGGTCATTGTCATTTTTTCCTTACCTACTTTCCATTTATTCTGCCTTTTTTAGAAGCTTCTTGGTGTTCCTTATGTTTTGAACCACTTCACTACACTCTCTTCTATCCTACATTTTTGAGGAGCTATGCCTATAAAAAATCCTCTTCCACCCTTGTGGGTTTGAACAACTTAACTTGCTCTCGTAGATGGTTGTGTAGACCCCCCAGATACTTCACCAGTACATGTAGGTTGTAGGAGATATATAAAACATTATTTCCACCTTATTGGGTTAGGTGATGTACTCCCATAGAGTGTACCCTTGTCTCTACTTAAATAGATATCACGAGATCCACTTGTCCACTACATACCTGATAAGGTAGAATTGGGACTTTAGGAAAGTTTTCAAATTTTATCAATTATTTACTAGGAGATCCCACTCCAAATTTTGTGTTTCAAATTGTCTTTCCCACCAATTCATGCAATGGCCTTCTAGGTTTAAATAAGTGAAATAAAATTTATATTCCTCCACTATGTCGTGGTCACTAAATTAAACCCCTAGTTGTTGCAACCAGTGATTTAATTTCAAGGAATCAATGTCACAATACTGTGGCTTGCCTTTTATGTTCACTTCCATCTTAAACATGGAATTTTAATGGGTCATGACATTCAAACCAAAATTTTCCTTCTCATGTTCATTCTTAGACTCCTTTTTTGGTTCTTCCCAATACCTTAATTTTCCATTTGATTTGAGCTCTGAGTTGAAACCTCTTGCTTCTCATGTTTGAAGCTTGTTTGATAGAGCTACCATAATGATGCTAATATTATGGCTGATATCTAAAACTTGTTCTCTTAGCCTTGTGAATGTCACCTTTATTGGATCTTGTGGGTTATCAAAACTAGATTCATCAGCCATGGATATGGGTTTTCAATTTCTTTCTTACACTGATTCAATCCATTGCAATTCCCCATAATATACCGAACAAAAGATAGATTAACACCAATATGATATGTAAATTTCCATGAATATTCCCTTGGATAGATCACCACAACAAATCTATTAATAACATACTAAAATAAAAAAATTATATTGTAAAGGTCAATGTTTCTTACATTTTATGGATTTTTTAAATTACTCACTTTTTCTTAGGTATGCAATATATTTAAAATGTGGAAACTAGAGAATATATAAAACCATTACTCTCAAACCACAAATAATTTCAATATATCACTTAGGAAACAATTTCGAGAGAAAATGTATTTGGAAGTTGAAACAACTCTACTTTCTCTTTCTCTAAATGGAATTGGTGCAAATATAGTGGAGTGAGACCTGTGGCTAGTGAGTTGCTACAAAATACAAACACTATCTAGTCGACCCTCTCCCTATCCATTTTGAGCTACTCTTCTCTACTATGAAATAAAATTTGTTGTAATAGAATCCAACTCCTTTCCTCCTAGCACCTTAGTTATAATGTAACCCAATAGCTAGTCACGGGTTAACTTTTACCCATATTCAACCCTCAATATGAGTAATAAATTGACCCTTATAGCATTTTCTTCATTGTTTCCACATGTCTAGTCAAATTTCCATGAGTAATGGGGTTGACACAACATCCTCTTTGATTATGATGGTCAACCATGATCTTTAAACTTTTAGTAGACATACACATTTTTTTGATTGACATAGTTCTTGCACTATTGGAAAAGGTATTCAAATAAAGAATAGTAATAGAGGGTACAATGTGTAAGCAACAAAGTTCTATTCCAAAAAAATTATTTAAGGCCTCAAACTAGAAATAGAAAAATTTTAACCCTAATTTTTCATTATAAATCTCATCACTAAAACTATTATTATAATCTGATTTCTCAAATTTTTCCTCTTTGAAAAAATCAAAATGGACAACAACAAAAAATATAATGATTCAATCATGATCACAAAAAGTATTAGTGATGACATATGAGTACAGTAATTTTGTAAATATATTTATATCCCAAAAACTCTATTAATTTTTAATAAAAGGTCACCAAAAAGAGTGGTTGACTTTTCATCATTTCAAAAAAAGACCAAAATATTATATAAAACAAAGTAAACATTATAAAAAATAATAGAAAATAGTAAGGGCCGAAACAAGTAAATAGGAGACACAAAAATCTTTCGAGAATGGTGTTTGGTCTTCCCACGTTTTAGAAAAGAAATGTTTTGGATAACACTTGTAACAAGAGAGCCACTGTCATAGTGGTAGTCCCTGCTGGGTTGAGAAAGTCGCTTGTAACTGCAACCTTTTCAGCTCATTCAAATTTCGTGTGTTGTTGTTACTGGAGAATACTAATCGCCAATAGAATAGCATACATGTACAATTTTCAAAATGCATAAATAATGGGATTCCTTAATACAATTATATTATAAATTGGCTTTATTCTAAATGATATCAACTCAACTACCGAAAAAATGCACAAAATGCATAAATAATGGGATTCCTTAATACAGTTAGATTATAAATTGGCTTTATTCTAAATTTCCTTACATTTTCTTCTAAAATAAATAAATAAAATAACATACGGGCTAGTCATGAGGCATTTGAGGTAGAAATTGTGTGCATGGTAAAGGGTACACTTACTCTGAGAATTTTGCCACGAATGAGTAGTTCCAGAATGGATCTTAGGTAACATTGAACTAAATGTTTGATAAGAAAATGGAATTTGAGGTTGAAATTGTGTACATAGATCAAGATATAGTAACTCTGAGAATCCTCTCACGAATGAACAATTGCAGAAAGGCTCTGAGTTAAAACAAAACTGAATGCTTGATAAGAAAATATCTTTGAAGGGAGCATTTTGATCTCCATGCTATGAACAACTGGGTATTTACGTTAGAACAATATTAGTACTAAAACAAAATCTGCCCAATCAGAACCATCCAAAAACCAAAATCATAGGCTATGTTTATATTTGATCTCCATGCTATGAACAACTAGGTATTTTATACTCTATGCACAAGGAAGCTTGTGATCTGATAAAGGTATTCTACTTTAAACCAAATTCTCTTGTATGCAACGAGCAAGGTTAAGCAACCTACTCTAACATTAGAACTGCAAAAAGCATGACTGAAATATCTCCAAAGTGAGCAAACTATGTTAGAATTCAATCATAATTCATGAATACGTGGACAATGTTAGACAACCAACTCTAAGATCAGAATTGCTACTAAGACAAAAGTCTGGAAAGATACCAAAAGTTAGCACAACATATTCAAATTCAGTCATAATTCATTACCTGATATAAAATCATTAAAGAAAAGTAGCATTTTCCAAGTTATCCATACTGAATATGGAACCTCAGAACAATTGAAGTTTATATTGGATCAATAAGTCTTGGAAAAGTTGCAGTTTATATTGGATCAATAAGTCACATAAAAAGTGCAGTTTCCACATACCAAAAATCCTATCTTGTCAGCTTAATCTTCAAAAAAATCATTGTCCTCTCAGCTTAATCTTCAGAAAAAATCATTATTAAAACAAGGTCAGATTATTTAGACAAAAAAGGTATAAACATATTCATCAATCTATGGCTAACATAGAATTTTGAAAATAGTGTGTTGACCACTTTGAATCCACTCACTTGAACTCACTTGTCTTATTCTACCTTTGGAAAATTAACCCTGCAACCAACTCATGCCATGCTCACCCCCTTCACATGGAGTGCATGTGACCACCATGGCAGCATTTGAACAACTGGGATGAAGAGAGGGAAATCAAGGGCTAATATTAACCTTCGTAATCGTAATCTATTTTGATCCATAGTTGTTTGGTCATTGTGCCTTTTACATTTCCGCCTTTTGTGTTTGGTGGCAATTGCAGTATCGCTCACTGTCAATCCTTGGCATCTGGCATTTTGCGGATGCATACAGATCATGAAAGCAGGAAAAATCAATGAGCCTCCACCCTTTGTTTCTTCTAGTGTTTTTACAGGTAATTTATTTTCCTCTTTCTACTTGTTTCGCTCCCCCTCCCCCATGCTATGGTATTCTGTGGAGTGTTTCCCCAATACTTGTTCATTGTTTGATGTCTTTTTCCAAATTCGATGAAAATATTCTTGGTGTTCCATATTCAGATGTGACACTAACGCAATTAGATTACAAATTGGCTTTATTCTAAATGAAATCGACTACCAAAATACTGCATACATGTACAATTTGAAAAATGCATAAATAATGGGATTCCTTAATACAATTAGATTATAAATTCGCTTTATTCTAAATGTCCTTACATTTTCTTCTGAAATAAATAAATAAAATAACATACGGGCTAGTCATGAGGCATTTGAGGCAGAAATTGTGTGCATGGTTCAGGGTACACTAACTCTGGGAATTTTCCCATGAATGGACACTTCCAAAATGGATCTTAGGTAACATTGAACTAAATGTTTGATACGAAAATGGCATTTGAGGTTGAAATTGTGTACATAGATCAACATATAGTAACTCTGAGAATCCTCTCACTGAATGCTTGATAAGAAAATATCTTTGAAGGGAGCATTTTGAATGCCTTCTATAAAACTAAGAACATCTTTTGGAGCCTATGCAAAACCTGTAGTGGATGTAGAGACGTACCTTTGCAAAAGACACTTGGAATTCATGCAGAGATGTCACATACAAAGTAGTAATAAATCACCACATTTTACGGTGTGGCCCCACAAATTTACCATTTGCCTAACTCTTTGGGCCCACTACCCTACAACTTGTCTCGCATGCGATAGCTCAAATTACAAGATGGACAACACAATGAAGCAATAGCTCAAACTACAAGATGGACAACACACAGAAGAAGCACTTTGATATTACGATATAATGCATGTAACCCACTTTCAAATGAAAAACTTATTGTCACAACAGATTTGTTTAGTAGTTATAATGCACGTAACTCCACTATCAAATGTAAAACTTATTGTCACAATAGGTTTCTGGTTTACTGATTTGCCTGCTGGGAGCTGCAAAGATTACACACGAAGACACAACACCTAAAAAAAGTAAGGGTATCAGCAATTGATCCATCAACGACAGAGATAGTGACAAGGATAGTAGGAGAGGAAATAGCAGTCGGAGCAGCATCAGATTAGGTGCAGTAAGCGAGTCAACAAGTCGGGGCAGGCATACATAGGAACAGGAAACAACCCACCAATTAGACCAAGACGAATAAGTGGTGATTTATATTAACTGCAAATGTGTCTGAGCATTATGCAAAACCTATGACGGTCAGCTAGTAGAACAAAAGAACTGAAGGAAACAGGATACCAAAATATTTTGTTGTTTTATATCATGATATCAATGGAATAAAAGTTGTAACAATTACAGGCCCTTAAAGGTGATATCAAAGGAATAAAATTTATAATGAATACATGCCCAAAAACTGTAACAATTGTAACAAATAGAAGCCCTTAGAGGTGATATCAATGGCTGTAATGTATCAACAAGGTATCAAGAAGGCTAGGTTAAGCCACTTCAGATTTTCCCCTAAAATAAAAAATTAGCAATAGCATAAGCAATGTTGTTAATATAGAGGAGGCAACTAGGACTATGAGGATGTCAAGTTAAAATGGGCCCTGAGGGATACGTTCGACATTCAAGTTAAAAATGGGATGTGAGGGAGACCTTCGCTGGACTGGCAGGAGGGCACATCATTCTTTTAAGAAGTGTTTTCTACTAGATTCTCGGCACCATGGTTTCCTCTAGACTGCTCAAGTATACCACCGATAACATGGTAAGCCTTTTCTCTACTTGCTTGTTGCTTGTTTACTTTGTATGGCTAGAAATAGTATAAACAAATCTTGTTGACCTTCTTTTCCTGCACATCTGCATGTTCTTCTTGTTCTGGTAAGTTTTTGTTATGCAAATTGAGTGGGATTTGGAGATGGCTTTTCTGCCAGCAATATGGTAGAACTTACAATAGTGGAATTAGCTAAGCTCTCGCTCTTGCATCTACTTGCAAGGCATATTATGGAAAACCATTGATAATTATAGGATAAACGATTCAGAATCCTTCTCCGCTATCGATTAGATCCATTCTTGGGTAAGGAAGCAATATACAGTCCCCAAACAGGTCATTGTAGGTAACGAGAATGGATTGAGCGGGAAGAGACAAGATTCACAATCCTATATGAAGGCTCCATCAAAACCTCCACAATATTCTCCATTTGCAGGGTCATTCGAGGTTTCTTCCACCTGATCGAGCCTTCTCGATCTGCATCTACAACGTTCTCCATCTACATCTATAGGGTTCTTCTCCCTGATAAAGGAATCTCTATCTATTGGTTATAGAGCCTTCTCCCCAAGCAGGGATGTACTATGGCAGCATCGGTTGTTGGACTAATCCCTAGGGGCATGCACAACACAATTGTTCTCTCTTCTATGGAAAGAACCAACATCTTTGCAGTGGAAGCTAGAGGTCGTAGGTGGCGGGAGTTGTTTGCAGGGGATAATTGCAGCAACAGAGCATGTCCAAAGGCTGGAATTGAAATCTTGCAGAGTCCATGTTCCTCTAGGTAGGCGGCGACGAAACAAGGACAAAATAGTGAAGGAGTGGCCCTAGTTTCTGCTTGAGCCTTCTACGCCCACTATATTTTACCATACCACTGAAGTGAAACACTGAAAGGTGGTGAAACATTGAAGTGAAACATTGGCAGGTGGTGCCAAATATGGCAAGTGGCATGAGTATCAAAAACATTGGATAAAGTTACTACGAAATGTATAAAAATTACAACGGGAATCCACACTTTGGATAAACGCTGAAATACCATTCCCACCTCATGGGCTCCACCATGAACAGTAAAAACTTTATATAAACTTAACAGAGCCAAATATTAAAGCGAATCCATACTTTGGATAAAACCTATTTGCCAATTTCCTATTCTGTAACTCCGCAATAATACCTCTAAAATTAAAGTTTGGATAAAACAATTGTTTTGGCAAAAACGTTCGTTAAATACATTGGTCAACGCAAATTAATATCGATTCAACGCTGAATCGATTGCTAGAGTCCGTGCAGTGATGTAGGCAGGGACTAATAAGTTGAAGGAGAAGAAAATTAGTTGCTACAAAATTTTAAAGAAAATCTATGATAGTCTATATGTATTGGACTTACTAGTTGATTTAGATATTTTAGCAATATGTGATGTTGCAAGTTTATATCAATTTTAGGGAATGGAAGATAAATATGATGTTTATGCTATTAATGGGAAAAAATATTATCCACTACATATATTATTGATATTTAAAATGAGAATGTTGCAGGGTAGATGAGAAGTTTGATCATAAAATAATATTTAATTCTATCAGAACACAAAGGATCCAAACAAAAAGTTTAGAACATTATCCACTGTAAATATTATTAATATTTAAAACGTGAATGTTGCATGATAGGTGAGAAGTTTGAACATAAAATAATATTGAATTCTATCATAAGACAAAGCCCCAAAGAAACCATGTGAATATCAAAGGTGGAGATGAAATGGAATAGTCATTCATCTATTGATGTTTCATTCAATTATCTAAATAGGTACTCACTTTTCTGTTTATATGACAGTGATGCTAGAGCCATCAATCTCTCCTTTTAGCACTTTCTCATGGCACCAAAAGCTTGTTCCAAAGTCTGATCAAGCTCTCAATAAAATCTTTACCATCTTTTCCGCAACCAATCAAATCAATGAACCAACCATTTAGGTCAGGCACAGAATATGTGGATCGAGTTGTATTTAGTGAGATTTTTTGGAAGTTCTTTTAATGTAACTTTTCTAAAATCTGGCAAAAATTTATGGAAATCACAAGTTTGATGAATAACCCTATACGGTCAAAGTGCCCTAAATTTTTTAGAGTGCTGAATCCATATATACAGTCAAAAAACCAATTTAAATAACATAAATCAATATTTAACCTCAATTTTTTCTGCAAGATTCTAACACTATACAATCCAAAAAATCTCACTAAAAACAACTCCTAAATAGATTGCCCAAAACAATGTAAACTGTACAGTGTCTTTCCACGAAGGTTGACACTATATTGTGCCATTTGAGTTTGAGCGAGACCTCCTTCTACGGAATGACGAACTTGGTTAAGCTTGCTTCTATAGGCCCAATTTTTCGGAGTTGTTATTGTCGTCGGAATCTTTGGACGGAGGGACTCAACCATCTACTTTATCCACTCCGAAGCAATGGGGCGATGATTGATTATCCTATGTGTGATGATCCTTGGAGTATTAAGCGAAGACACCCTTCCTCTATCAATTTTATTAATGATAGTAGACATGGCTCATGCGCACATAGTACATTTCTATGCCGTAGTGTTGTTTGGATGATAAGGTGATCAAGGGTTTGAAATTGGAAGAAAATTACGGAAAACTTAGCTGGGAGGTGAAGGATTGGTATTTTTTCAGGTTTAAGAAAATATAAAAGAAGGAAATGAATAATGGGAAGAATGAGGGATGCATGAAGAATAATAAAGAATATGGAAAAGATTAAAAACATGTAAAATAAAATAATATAATAAGAAAGCGAATCAATCATGTTAATTATCATTTTGTCTAAACTATCTAAAACTATAATTTTTAAATAATAAAAGTTATAATATAATTAATATGTTTTCAATATTACTAAATAAATAACAATTTATTTTTATTTTTTAAATTAAATCATAATATTTATTTATTTATTTGTAAATATAGAAATATATCGTTATGAATATATAATATTTTGATAATAATAAGAATACTTAATTTTATAATTTTTTTTTTCTTTATGTTACAAGTTATTCTTTTTAGGCTAGACATTTGATTACTAAAATTTAAGGAGGCATACTCTTAGTCATTAAACTCATATTAACAATAAAAAAGTTTATTAAAAATAAATAATATTTAATTTATAACTATACTTAATTTTATTAGAAAATAATCATTTAAATATAAAAGATGAAATTTTGTTATATATATTTAATTTTCCTAATTATATATATATATATATATATGAACTTGAGATTAAATATTTTTAAATGTCTTTTATAAAATATGTCAATTTGTATAATGTATAAGGAATATTAACAATCAAATAATTATAAAAATAATAATGAACAAAATGAAATAATACATAAAAAAAATACGGAATACTATTGAATTGCATAAAATTATGTAAATATATTATGATTTAATCATTAGACTTATTCATTATTAATATTATTTTATTTTATATCAATTTTAATCTATTACTTTAAACTTTAAGAGATATATTTCTTTTCGCTTCCTCTTGATAGATCCACTTGTGTGTTCAGCTACAAGAGAGTATTTAATCATGTTTCCCTACTTCTTCTCTTTCTTCATCATTTTGCCATGGTTTGATAGTGTACATGTTCCTGCAATTTAGTCATGGCATGCCGACATCAATCCGAAAGTCCCCTAGTCTAGGATGATGCATTAGTATCCATGAAGTGAACACGGGAAAGGCTACCAACTAAGGAAAGGGGCTTAGTGGGTGCACATTGCATACTTCCAATAGACAAGGGGAGGGATTGGGCTCTGAGACTACACAATACGCAACTCCAAGAGGCTTGAAACATAGAACTGCGCAGTTTCTAGAGGCAGCGTGGTTTGATTGATGGAAATGTCACTGGAGGAAGCATCTGCGCAGTTCTGGAGGCCAGAGGAGGATGGAATTATATTAAATGCACATTTCCAACATGCAAGGAAAAGGCTTGAGGGTTGAAGATGTGAAATGTGCAATTCAAGGAAAACTCAGAGGGATAATTGTGTAATTCTAGAGGTTAAGGGAGGTTGTTGAACTCAAGAATGGAATAGAGAAGTAGCCCTAAAGGGAAGGGACTGCACACTGCACAGTTCTAGGTAGTAGGGTCACATACTAAAGGGCTAGGGCTGCACAGTGCATAGTTCTGTTGGGGCTTGGTGAAGCTAAGTTTCTCGGTCGGGAAGATTTTTTGAAAATGGCTAAGTGCGGGAAGGGAAATGGACTCGTGATAACCTCTACTATGATCACACAGATAGAACACATTCAAAAATTAACAACATAGATCACCGAAACACAAAAAAATCATTCCCATTTGTGTGACTATTTCGCGACAACATACGACAAGTACAACACTTAAGACAGACATTAGGATGACTGTGACAACACTTGTGCGACAATGCTCAATACTTTGTGTATGAGTGTGGAAGATGTTTACATGATTGGAATAAGTCCTATACACAAAGACCAACCTCCAAAACAACCAGAAAAGGCTCGCAAACATTGTACGACAATCAAACATGCCAAAACATGATAGTTATCCAAAATGCAAAAGATACCAAAGAACTTCAAGAAAGCTCATGAAATGAGGTTAAGTGTTTCCAACAATCAAGGAAAAGACAAAGGAAGGCTCTGAAATTTGGGTGCAAGATAAAATTTTGGTGGGTTTTGCAGCAACTACAATAGTAACCAAAACTAATAACCATAAGGAAAGATGACATGATTAATAATGATATGCAATGCAACAAATTCATTTAACTATCAATGAAATGCATATCCATCAAAGAAACTCAAACAACAGTGCTTTCAAGAGAATAATGATAATGGACCAGACTTTGATATGAATTAGATGAACCCACAATTACTATGCAAACAGTCCCAAAATCTCACTTGAAAGCCATTCAAGACAATGATTATTGAGCCTTTAAGATAATGTGATGATTTTTTAAGTGTAATAGGATTATCTAGACTTATTATTGGGGCCAAACTTTAGAGATTAGATTGTTGTGGAAATTCTACCAAACCTCTAAAATTTATATCAGACCTCAGAAATACACAATATTGTCATCAAAAATAAACTACAACAATGATTTAAGGATTCAAAGTTATCATTTGATACCTTTAGGTTTTGTTAGATTATTATAGATTATTTATTGGCTTAGATTTTGAATGATATACCATTGGTATGTTCAAATTAGAATCTGATATTTTTATGATAGTAGAAAGAGAATGAAGAGGAGGGAAGAGAAAACCCTTGAGGTCAAGAGACCTAGTTCTAATGACAAGTATGCCATGTGAGCAACCAAATATGAATGATTTGACCTAAAAATATGATGAGAGCTTTCTTGACACCTACAATGAAAAATATTAGTTTGAAGACCAATATATAAGACCTTAGATTATATGCAAATAGACTTAGAATGCCTCCCAAAGCTAGCGGTGATGTGGGAAAGTGGCCCTAAGCATATCCATTAGGGCTAGAAGGTTAATTTATCCCATAAAACCCCTTCCAAAGAGAATGTTATCCTTGCAAAACAAGTAATTATCCTTTTGGACAAGAAATACAGGGGAATGACAAGTTTTCAATGGAAATATTACCTCAAAAACCTTACCAAAAATAATATTTAGGGCTGTAATCCGAAAATATTATTGCAAAACGACATGTAATACAAGGTATTATGCCCATCTTGGGCTAAATTTAGGCCTATTATGCCAAAATATAGCTACAAGTAACTCTTGGAGGTTGAAATGGGGTTGTAGCTAGGTAACCCTTACAGCTAAGCCTCAAAGGGTTTAAACCCTTGCGGCTAGGCTAAAAAAGCCACAAAACACTAAAAGGCCGCCCAAAAATAATGATGTCCTAGGAAGACCACATAAAAACCACTTCAGATATTAAACACTTAAGAAACTTGATATTTTGCAGCAAATAAGCCCTCTGGGGCTAGTAGCTCTATCAAAGAGGCCAGTTGTTTCAATTTTGGCACTTGGGTATTATAGAGCTAGGTGCCTAGACTCTAAATCAACATTTCTTAGCTGAAAAAATTTCTTCTTTAAAATAGATGGCCCCTTCAAATATTGAATACGCTCCCAAACTATCCGTCTAAGCTAGGTGAGCATCTCAAGCCTACTACTTCCAATTTGTCTATTAGTCCTTGAGATAATGGCACCTGCAATTCAAATAGATAGAACCTAACAGTAAGATCTAGAAAATTATAAAATAAAAACTCCAAAATATTATTTACAAAAGGAAAATAATATACAAGGGTTAGAAATTATTTACACTATTCACAATTAAAATCAATTTCTAGCTAGCAAATAAATCCTTTAAGACCAAATAAAATTGTGAAAATAATTGAGAGAACTAATTTTTGTTTTGTTGTACAAGTCAAACCCTACCCAATAAATTATTAGATAATCGCAGAGTCCAAACAAGGTGTGGTCACCTCAAAGTCCATGAACTTGGGGCTTGTCAAAGGGTTGAATCACCTAAAAATATCTAAACACTTAAAAGATAGATTATTGGTAGTTTTAGAGGGGTTCGATTCAAACAAATAGACTAGATATCTAGAGGCACCTACTAGGTTTACCACCTTCAATATGTTTACTCTAGCCCAATACCTAAAAAAATATACCTATGCTAATAGAGAATCCATTCACTTGCTATGAAACAATAATATTCATTTAACGAATAAAATTAGAGCATTAAAACCATTTAACACATACCATGAATCATCAAGAGAGAGACAACTTGAATTGAAACCCCAAATATTTTTATTAAAAAATATTCCAGTTGAGAGTAGCTCATGACAAACATTTTTAATCTAGTTGAACTTACAAATGAGGAGGAAAATGCATCATTATATAGAAAATGAGAGTGATCAACCCCTCCAAGTGGAAATAATGGCTAGTTGCATTTATCCAAGGCTTGATCCTTTTGGAAAAAAATTGAACCCTTGATTAACTGGAAAAATTCTCCAAACAATTATGATATTCCTTGTCCATTGTGCAAGAGGGGTCAAACCTTGAGTTCTAGAGCATGGATGACCTCCAAAAATTAGAATTATTGTTAGTTGTATAAAATGTTCAACTATTGGTCATAAAATTTGGATTTGATGGGAAATAATCTTCTTTAGCCCAACAAATTTATGGACTAGGATCTTCCTTATTTTGAAATTAGGGTTTTATTTCTGAATTGAATATTTCCCTTTGAAAATAGCCTCAAGTAACTTTTGATGAATTTTCCACTTGGAGGGTGATTACATTTTCCCCTTCACTTTATCTTTTGACAATTTCTAGCTAAGTTTAATTTCATTTTTGCAACGAATTTAATTATTACACTTAAGAGGGGATTAAATATTTTTCCCAACCTCTAAGTGTATCTAAAAAATATTTTGGTAATGGTGTTCTAATTGAGAGGAACCATTCACCAAAAATATTCCTAGACAAAACTTTTACATCAAGATATTACAAATTCAACCCTTAGAAGGGGAAATACACATAGACTTAGACCCTTAAGACTTAACTAAATTCTACGACTCAAGACAAATAATCTAGTGTAATAAAAATAAATTGCCTCGATAACACTAGGAATCACTTAAGACCTAGGGGAAATTTTAGGGGATAATATTTGCAAGTGGGCTAATTTTTCGTGCTTTTTCCAAAAAAAACACTAATTTCCATTTTTTCTAAAAATATTCACCTAAATTTTATAATATAAAATTGTTTGCCTTAAAAAAATCCAAAATTTTATATAGATACAACATAAACTTATTAGAAATTTGAATAGTTTTACAAAAAAATTTCTAAACATTTTATAGATTCCGTATTATGGACTATTTAGATTCACCAAGATTTCTAAACTTTAAAATAAATTTCCATCCTTAAAATTTTCCCTACTAAGACCTTATCAATGAGCTCTATCGTAGCTTTGAGGTATGTCTTGGAGATAAAATTTTCCAGTAACTCTATGTTTACAAACATATATAATTTGTGGAGGTTAAAAACTCTCTAGAGTGAAATTCTTTGAGAAGAATCATAAGATTACCTAGGTGTTTTCACATGGCTTATTAGTCATACTAGAATCATTTTTACAATAGAGAACATAATTTGGGATTACAATGATGATATTGACACAAAAAATTAGTTCCACTATTGCATGCTCTACTTCTTCAATTTTTGACATGTGCATGGTCAACATACCCTATGCATCGAACCATTAGTTGTGTGTTAACCTTACACACCAATTTGCAGTGCACCATGTAAATTTAAGGGGTGCATTGTGAATAGTGTGAGTTGAAGTTTTCAAACACACCATGGAGAAACTAAAATAAAAAGAGAATAAATTTTTAACTTAATTTTCAATTCTACTCTACTAAAATATTAATTCAAGGAGAAATATAGGCATTTCTAAGACATTTCCTCGTTAGGATTGCAAGGTTGCCCAGTAAATGAAAAAAATAAATTGTACCACTATTTCACAAAATTCAAAAGGCATGTAGTGAGCACTATATGGAAGGATGGAAAGTAGGGGAAGTATAGATCATAGGTAAGTTCACAAAGGCAATGGTTGTACCAGTGCTTGAGATCTCTACAACACTGCAAATGGTAAAAATGATTTTTATGGGCTGTAATTTGTCTTTTATTCAAACATTTTCTAATGCGCTGGAGTAATCGCACCAGGTAATGAAGCACGCCATGGTTCTTTAAATTAAAATTCCTACCACGGTGCACCATGTAATTTACACATTGGAGAATTTCACAACAAGGATAACAATGGTGCTTAGTTGGAGTATAGCACCAAAATAGTGAAAATTAATTTCACAACCGATATTTTTTAAATTAAACCTTTTTCTAGTGCTATCAAGCAGTTTACACATTGATTCTTCAATGTCACCTAGTTCACCACTATTTTTAAATTAAAAACCCTACAACGGTGCACCATGTTTTATGTGCATTGAGGAATTTTGAAAATGTGAAAGCATCGATATTTCATTAGGATATAGCACCAGATTGGCAAAAATGAATTCTATGACTAACATTTTTTAAATCTACACCAATATGGTGTTATCATGTAGTATACACGCGGTGCTTCAGAGTTACAAATCACATTATTAATTTTCTTTATTTTTAAATAACTGTCGAATGGTACGTCATTGTCTATTAATCACTGGGATGTACAATTCTTTTTATCACATCTATGCTTATTATATGAGTAGCCTACTGTTATTTTTTAAATTAGAAACTTGGCCCAGTGCAGCATATTTTTATGCACTGGAGATTTCGTAAAATGGGAAAGCATTGATGGGTTATATGACTATAGTACGAAAATGCTGAAAATGAATTTTATGACTAGTATTTTTTTTGAATTTCACCGTTGTCTGGTGCCATCAAATAGTATATCGAATATTATCTAGATTTGTGTGTCATCCCAATTTAGCTATTTGATTTCTATTTTTAAATTTTGGAAATATAATTTACAATAAAATTATGTCTTTTGATATAATTTTAACATCTAAAAAATATTTAGCACCTTGGACAATTTCCTCCCAAATTAAAAAAAAAAAAAAATATCATTGAAAATAAATTGTCAAATAGTTAAGTACATAAGTCAACATATTTTCTACAATTGGAGGCCATCGTTTTTAACCTCACAAGAAGATTCCACTACAAATTGAATATGATCATGGAAAAATTCAACAACTTTTTCAAATTTCAAGGACACCATTTCCAATCTCATAGTAATATTCTAGGATTCTAAATTTATTAAGCATTTGCATTTTAGACAATAAAATCGAAAGTGATTTGAAAAGTTAGAAAAGAGTGCAATCAACTTTTCTTAGGTTTTGAGTTTTTTTATATAAATAGTTATGAATCAATATTTAACGCAATGCTTACACAAATATTTCATAAAAAAGTTTGGTAATAATAACAGATAAGGCTACATGATAAGGATTTATTTTAACAATGCATACATATAATGTCAACAAGGTATAAATTATGAATTTTTCAACCCATATAAATTATAAATTAAGAATAACCTTGTTATGGTGCACTACTTTCTTTTACTTGACATATAGTTCTATTAACTGCACAAGTGCTTATTTTATACAAAGCGCACAGTAATTTGTAAATTCAAAACTCTGCCACATGCAACATGTTGTTTATGCACTGGGGCTTTTATAAATAAGGATAACAATAGTGCTTCATGACAATATAGACTACACATTGGTGTGCATTACAAATGTAGTGCATCATTGTTTTCATTCCTATAAATAAAACCCTATAACGGTGCACCATTTTCTATTAAGCATCAGGGCCTTCAGTTCAATTAATGCCACTAGTGCGTATAATATAATATTTGTGACAGTATTTTTAAATTAGAAACCCCATAATGGTGCACCATATTGTTTATGCACCAGAAAATTCATATATCTATTTAGCATTGGGGTGTCTTGAGAGTATAGCACTGGAGTGGGAAAGATGAATTTTATGACCAACACTTTTTAAATTTAACCCTTTTCCAATGCTATCGATTAGTATATGCATTGGTATGCCATATTTACTTAGCGCAATGATATTTTGTATTTCTATAAATAGTAACTCTGCCACGATGTGCCATATGATATTAAGCACCGGTGCATTTATTTATAGTAATGCACAAGTGCATTACTTTATTATATATGTGCCATTAAAAAAGATCCACGAAAACATCCACCTGCCAAACTCTACTAGTGACCTCCACTACAAATGGGTATTTGGGTTATTATTATAGGGGTTTCCACAAAAACCTCCACTAAAGGATATTTTCCTTGTAGTGTTAGCATTGAAACTTCATTCTTTCCCCTATTTGCATTGATAGTGAAGGATTTTTTATCCTTGAGGAGGTGGTATTTGTTGGCTAATATCATGTATATTTCTTCCCACATGTACACATTGATACTCCCAAAAACCAATCCAAATACATCAAGTGGAACCAGATCGAATTCTACTATGTGAATAAAATTCACATTGATAGAAAATTTTATTTTACATTATTTTAAGACCTTTATTTATGAATCCTTATTACACACTCCAATGGTTATGGGTTTGGATGATCTCAAACCCCTAATCCCCATTTGTTTACTAGCTATACTGCAATTATATTCACTAGTTATCCTGAGTTGAGCATTGGATCAACTTTTTTTCTTCTTGACCATTTTCTTTAGATGGAAGAGTTTTTTATCCTTATCTTCTTTTCATTGAAGGCTACTTATATTCAAGCACTCCTACAATGATGTGTAGACAATATTCTCATCCACACGCAAGCTACATTCCAAATGATTTGTCAATCTATTTCCATCATACTTTTCTTCTTCCTATCCTTCTTTCATCCATGTAGGTAGAGTTATGAATATACTTTCTAGAACTTCTCCTCTATGTTAACATCAACTTTACAATTGTCGTAGTGGTTTCTAAGATCTTTGCACTAGTGTGTTGTGGTCATTTTCTTTTTTCCATCCCCACTTTCCATTTCTTCATCCTTTATTTGGAATATTTTCGGTGTTACTTATACCTGGAGCCACATGATTTCACTCTCTTCTATGAAACATTTTCTAGGTACTATGGTGATAAATAAGCCTTATCCACCATTCAAATTTTGAAGAACACAACTTGCTTCCACAAATAGTTTTGTAGACTATCTAAACTATTAACAACTATATCTACATTATTGGGAGATATAACCAACATTATTTCCTTGTTCTTGAGGTATACGTTGTGCTCTAGCACATTCTACCATCATTTGTACCTAAAGAGATGTCACCTAATCAATTACTACTCTACATACCCAATAGGGTAGAATTGGGACTTTATAAAAGTTTTGAAATCCTACCACTTAGTTACAAGGAAATCCCCATCCAATTTTTGGGTTTCAATGTGGCTTTGCCATGAGGTCATGGAATGGCATTCTAGTTTCAAAAAACTGAAAAGAATATTCTATTCCTCCTCTATGTGGTGGTCACTAAAATAAACCTCTAACTTCTGCAATCAATGATTTAATTTTAAAGCATCAATATCACCATGATATGGCTTTATTTTGATTTTCAAAATGATCTTGAACATGGAATATTAATGGGTCATGTCATTCAAACAAGTATTTTCTTTCTCATGTTCATTATTAAACTCCTTTTTGGCTTCTTTTAGATCCCTTTATTTTTCATTTGATTTAACCTATGAGTCAAAATCTCTATCTTCCCAAATTCCAAGATTGTTTTCCAGATGTTCCATAAGGATGTTCTTATCATTGCAAATATCTACAACCTCACGTTTTAGCCTTTGTCAATATTTCCTTCGTTTGATCTCAAGGGTTATTAAAACTAGATTCATGAGACCTAGCTAGGGTTTTATGATTTTCTTTAAAACTTCTCAGATCGCCTACAACTCCATATAATATACCCAATGAAATCTACCCTGATACCAATATGATATGTAAATTTCCATGGATATTCAACTTGAGAGATTGTGACAAGAAAGCTAATAATAATGTACTAAAATTCAAAATTTATACTATAAGGTTTAACATTTCTTACATTTTATGGACTTTTTAAATTAATATTTTCTACTTATGTATAATATATACAAAATGTGGAAACAAGATAATAGATAAAAATATCACTAACAAAATGCCAGAACATTAATATATGACTTGGGAAAAAATTTGGGAGGGAATAGCATTGGAAGTTGAGGGAGCTCTACTCTCTCTTTCTCTGAATGGTATCAGTGAAAATACAAAAGAGTGAGACATATGGCTTATGGGTTTCTACACAACACAAACCCTCTCTATGCTACCCTATATCTATCAATTCTTATCTACTCTTCTCTACTACGGGGGACAATTTATTGTAATAAAATCGAAATCCTTTTCCTCCTAAGCGATTAGTTATAATGTAGCCCAATATCTAGCTAAAAGTTAAATTTTACCCATTCAACCCTCAATATGAGTTAGAAATTGCCCCTTCTAGTTTATTCTTCATTGTTTTCAACTTTTGTGAGTTAAAATTCTTCATCTAAACTATGGTTGACATGATTCTTGCATTGTTGGAAAAGGTATTCAAGCGTAGAATAGTGCTACAAGGTACAATTTTTAAGCAACAAATATTCACCCCATAAAAAATTGTGTAAGGCCTCAAAGTGACAACCAAAGTGTTTTAACCCCAATCTTCCAATATGTGTCTCATCACTAAGGCTACAGCCAATTTCTCTCATTTTTCTACTTTGAAAGCATTAAGATGGATAGCACACAATATAATGATTGACTCAAAATCCCAATAGAACAAATTAAATAGAGTACTATTGTAAATATATTTATAAATGAAAACACCTGTTGATTTTTAATAAAAAGCCACTTAAAAAAATCGTTAAAATGTCACCATATCTAAAATGTATTATAAAATGTAAATGTGCAATATTTTAGGAAAGAAACACAATAGAAATTATAAAAAACAATTTGAGAAAAAGTAATAAAAATGAAATTAAAAATCATTTCTAGAATGTACTATAAAACGTAAATGTAAAATATTTTATAAGAAAATACAATAAAAATTCTAAAAAATAATGTGACCAGAGTAGTCACTAAAATAAGTAAAAATGAGTCTAAAAATCTTTCTCGATTAGTTAGTTTTCCCACATTCCAAAAGAGAAATGTTTTGAATAACACTTATAATAAAATGAATATGAAGAAAATTATTAGCTATCGAATGTGAAAGAACGTTTATGATAATCTACTCGTTGATTTAGATATTTCACCAATATGTGATGGCTCGGGTTTATATCAATTTCATGAAGGGATAGAAGGTAAAGACGATGATTGTGTTTTTAATCCGGAAGAACGTTATCCGCAACATAAATTACTGAACTTTAAAATAAAAGTGTTGGAGGAAAGATGAGAAGTTTGAACATATAAAAATATTTGTTTTAATATTTACTTTTATAAAGTGAAAAAGTTGTAAAACGGTTGAGTAGTTTGAACATAAAAGAATATTTGATTCTATAAGATGAGAATGTCCAAGATGGAGTTGAAATGGAATACTCAATCATCTTGTGATGTTTCTCCCAATTGTGTAAATAGGACAGTGATGCTAGAGCCATCCACCTCACCTTTTAGCGCTTTCTGAGGGCACTAAAAGCTCTTTGCATATTCGTGATCCAATCCAACTGCAGCAAGTGAAATCAATGAAGCGCATCCTTACCATCCAATCCGCAGCCAATCAAACCAATGTGAGGAGCAGCATAGGTGGGTGTCCGAAAAAATTGTGAACAAAGGATCGCATTACATTGTGGCATTTGAGCTTAGGCAGAGCTCCTACGAAATGACCAATTTGAGCTCTGAGACGTTGGTTAAGCGTACATCTATCGGCTCAATTTTTTTGAGTTGGCTTGTGTCATGTCTCCATAAACTTACGTAATAAAAAAAATAAAATTATTAATTCAAATCAACCGTTATAAGCTTTATTGTAAAATAGTAATGTTAAAAAATTGAATCAATGAATCTCTTACCACGGTGGATACGCCATATTCTACGGTATATTTATTAACGATGGTATTCATTACCGCAGTACACATTGATTAATTGATGTGATAATTACATATGGAAGTGATTCATCGCTAATACAATGCCTCTGGCCTTCAGAGCATGGTGGGAGCAACTCTCTGGTGTCTTCTATCTGCTGTCCGGCTGTCGATTTTTTCTCGCAAGCTCCGCTCCATGGACGGTCCTCCACGACCTGGGTTCATACCATAGTTACCAAATACGGATTCGAATTCGATTCCATGCGGAAAAAATTCGACCATATAAAATTTAATATTCGAAAATATACATCTTACCAAGACTAACAATTTTTTATTTTTTCCAAAATAAAAAAAAAACAAAAATTGAAATGAATCTTTCCTTAGTTGATACTTTGAATAATGTTGTACTTATTTTCAATATTAATCTTTTATGTCTATTTAAAATTACCTAATAATAAAAGAAAAAATGCATCAAACACAATTTATTAGTATTGCAAATTTGAAAAACATGCAAGTCAAATATAATAATATAAGTAACAAAAATTCAAACCTGATATTTATAAAAAAAATAGATATTAAATATTAAAATTAAGTTTTAAGTGATCAACACAGATAAAAAAACTTATATCTCAATCTCTTTCTTCTTCAAATCCAAATTTATAAATATGTATAAATTAATCTCTAAACATTTTAAATTAAATTCGAATTCTATACCAACAATTGCAATGAACCACTATTATCCAATTTACTAATAACTATGATTTAAATAAAAATGAGAAAAACTATTTTAAAATTTTTACAAATTTTTTAATATATAACTTGCTTTCTCTTTGAATTTTTTAATACTAAAAATTTCTATCCCCTTATTGAATATAAAAATTATTATTTTTCAGCTTCGCTCTATTTTTCATTACATGCTTGCTAAGTGATGAAAGGAGATTCAAATGCTATTCCGAAGGGCCTGCCCTCTTCTCAACGTCTTTGCTAATAACGACAACGACGACCGGTTGGAAGATAATAAAAACCCGCAAACTTTAGACATTGTTAACATAAATTGAATCCATAAACTAAAAACTCCATACCATATTAAATTTACCGTATTAAAACGCGAACTGAATCGTACTGACAAATACGGCCGATACGGCCGAACTTGGTAACTTAGGTTCATACAACGGCAGCGTGTAAGCCCTTATCGCTTCCATCAATTAGACTGTGAATTAATATGGCCTTTGTGTTTTGGTTTATCGGCTTGCAAAGCTAATGGTTCTGGCCAAACTTATGGTTCGCATACATTTTTGTAATGTTACGATTGTCCCTCCTTTACTGCTACATTCTTGCTTTGGTGGTGTGGTTGGTCGATTTATCCAGCGTTCCATTGTTTCGACAAAATGTTTCAAACTCGCAGCACTGGTAGGTAGAGGTAGTTATTCCTGGGATTTTATTTTCAAAACCATTAATCTATTCTTAGATTCTTTGCTGGATATATGTAACGATTTTCTTGTCTGACAGGTTTCTCCAAATGCACCTTATGAATCGAGAAGGGTTATGCGCACCTTCCGGAACCCTGTCAAAGTTTTTCGTGTTACCCTTTTGGGTTTCTGGGTATTTGAAAAATCTTGCTCTGAAATGCTATGAGGCGGCAGTTCTTGAGAGTTTAAGTTATGAACCAGTTGGGCTTTGTCGCTCCTAAATTCTTAATTTATTTTATGTAAGGGTTTGTGCTTGAAGCCTTTAAGGTTGTAACGTCTAGGTCAGATCTCAAAGCCATTTCTCCATTAATTGGCTTTCCGGGTATGCGGCTAGTCCTTCTCTTTTGCGGGAAGCATTCCTATGTACTTGATACAATTTTATCAGAGGTTGCTAATATTGAACGCCCTTATTAAAAGGGTTTCTGAATTTACTGTGTAATTTTGTTTAAATATATAACTACTTGAATTGTAAAAACGCAAAGGGTCTTTATACCCTGGATTGAACTCCATTTTTCCAAGCTTATCAATGGTTTGGTTCTACTCTCCACTGTTTTTATTTTAACGAATTCTTTTGCGGGAAGCATTCCTATGTACTTGATACAATTTTATCAAAAGTTGCTAATACTGAACGTCCTTATTAAAAGGGTTTCTGAATTTACTGTGTAATTTTGTTTAAATATATAACTACTTGAATTGTAAAAATGCAAAGGGTCTTTATACTCTGGATTGAACTCCATTTTTCCAAGCTTATCAACGGTTTGGTTCTACTCTCCACTGTTTTTATTTTAACGAATGTATCAATTGCATTTTTTCTTAATTTGTTTAGTATCTCATCAGTTATGTTCTATAATAATACTCCGGATTGAACTCCATTTTTCCAAGCTTATCAACGGTTTGGTTCTACTCTCCACTGTTTTTATTTTAACGAATGTATCAGTTGCGTTTTTTCTTAATTTGTTCGGTATCTCATCCGTTATGTTCTATAATAATTGTATTTAGTTCGGGAAGTATCTGGGATTTCGACCCACATCCTATCATTACTAGGCATCATAGTTTATGCTTGCTATAAGCCTTGGAGGGCTCTTGTCCTATGGACCTTTAATTAATTTGGGGTTTCTTATTATGTTTTGAATTTCTTTGTCAGGCGAACTATCGTAATCTTGCTAACGTTTAGTTATTGCATACTTTTATATTTCTTCTTTTCTTTTTTGTTTAGGATATTTTCCTTCGTAAATATGTGGATTGGGCATAAAAAATCGCTTTTCCTTAAATTCAATGTCTTGTTCTTTACAACATTGGTCTAGAGTGAAGAGAATTTACTTTAAATATTCAGTAATATTAAGTTGTTTTTCTAGAACTGTAATACCACTTTTTTGACACATTTAAGTTTTTATTTGGAAATTCCCTTCTTTTGATTTCTGCATTTCATCTTAAAGGGATTTGCATGGTAATAACTTAATATTTATTCTTTTAAGAATTCCACTATTCGTGCTACACATTTGTAGAGTTTTATATCACTTGCTCTACATACTACAACACAGTTTAGAAATTGCTGCTACATGCCAACATACTTAACTGTTCTAAAGTAATAACATTCTTCAACATTATTCGCAACCTTAATCTCGCAGTGTAAATAATTACATGAAGTTTAAATACTTATTTGGCTCCAGATGTAACCATTGTTGACTGTTGAAGTCAAAACAACTAAGTTGTCATATTTTCCTCCCAACTTTGAGACTTTCCTTGAGGCCCAAGTCTCCCCCTGAGTTGTTACTCACATGCAGGATGTTTCATGCAAGTCTATTGGTTTTACTTGTCACAACTCTCTGGTCTTAACCAGACTTAGCCTTTTGGGCATCCGCATGACTCATCAGCACATAAACCTCCCTTTTCCTTTTCCTCCTTTCATCTCAGGTACCAATACCCTCTTGATTTACTTTCCTTGAGAATAAATCTTCAAGGAAGTAGTTAGGGATAGGTAACTACCTATCCTAACTAGCTGACATGTGAGGACCATATGATTGTTATTATCAAGACATTTACCTCATGTAAAACTTTAATCAAAGTAATAAATTTATAAACTTAAATAGTAATGTTCAGTTTGTTTACTGTAATAATTAGATATTTACAATTACTAGGGACATCACATCTTCTCCCCCTAGGAGTTAAACATCATCCCGATGTTTTTCTGTTGCGAATAGATTCGAGTAAGTCTTCCTCATAACCTAATTGTAAATAGGTGGCCTTCTCTAGCTGAAATTGCTGCCATTTCACTTTAACTTGGGCGATAACTCCTCTCCACAACATTAGTTCTCTCTAATCGAGCATATCCTAGGGTTTGACTAAGAACTCGTCTTTTGGTTCGACCTACACATAATAAAGAAATTTTTAGTCATCTTTCCTATGGCAGTTTTTCTTAGTAATTCTTCATAACACACTATATTCTCATAGAGATTTTACTTACCTATATATCCTACCAATTGATTATGTGTTTATGATCATATACATATTTCTTTAACACAGAAACATGGAAAACATTATGCACATGTATGTGGCTGGGAAAGGCAAGTTGATAGGCCATAGGTCCAATCTGGGCTAGAATTTGAAAGGGGCCACAAAAATGGGGTGCTAATTTAGCACATCCACTCCAATGTGGAGTACTCCTCTTGGCTCGTACTCGAATGTAAACATGATCTCTGACTTGAAACTCCCAAAAACTTCTCTTTCAGTAAGAAAATTTTTTTTGACGGTCCTGAGGAGTCTTTAAATTTGAGCACATCGTTTTGACCATATTTTCCATTTCCTTTAACATGTCAGGACCTAGTATTAACTTATTTTGTGGTCCACCCAAACTCAAGGGTGTTCTGCATTAGTGTCCATATAATACCTCGAAAGGAATGGTTTTCAAAGATGTATGGTAGTTGTTGTTGTAGACAACCTCCACTAAATATATATAATCCTCCTATTTGGAAGGTTGTTGCATTACATAAGTTCGCAATATGTCTTCTACTATTTGATTCACCCACTCAGTCTGCCCATCCATCTAAGGGTGATAAGTAGTACTAAAATGTAATTGTGTCTAGACCTCCAAATAATGCTTTCCAAAAAGCTGACGTAAATTTTACATCACGGTCGGAAATTATGACTCTTGCTATTCCATGTAATCTAAATATATGTTACATGAATATGTTAGCAATTTGAATGGCCTTAAAAGTAGATTGTACAGGTACAAAGTGAGTAGAATTTCTCATCTTGTCCACTACCACTATTATTGAATCATTCTTCTTTTGAGACTTAGGTAACCCTATAATAAAATCAATGGAAATAGTCTCCCATATCCATTCTAGAATAGGAAATGGGTGGAGTAACCCGACCGAGTGCTGATGTTCTACTTTAACTTGTTGACACTCCAAATAGTGAGCCAAGTATTCAACCACTTCCTTTTTCACACTATGTCAGAAATATTCCTTTCTGAGTGTAATGATTAATTTAAGATATTCGGGATGGCCTGCACAAGGAATTTTGTGGTATTCATCTAAAATTATTTGTTTAACATTTTTCTGATTAGGAAAATACATTCTCCCTTTATAAACCAACAAACCTTCTTCACTTACCTCATATACCGATTGTTGTTTGTTGTTGTCTAGATTTTTAGCTTGCTGCCATAAGGTTTTATACTCAGGATCTTGTATTGCTGCCTCCTTAATCTACTCTACGAAAGTGGTATGTACCTCACTAAAAGACACGTCACATATGAAATTTACTTTTCGGCTTAAGGCATCAGTGACACAATTTTCTTTTCCTTTTATTTGTTTGATGTCAAAGACAAATTCACTCAGGAAATTAATTCAATGGCCCTGCCTAGCATTCATAGTAGGTTGTTTGAAATAGTTAGTTAAACAATGAAGATCTATCATTAATAAAAACTTCTTACCCAATAAATAATGTCGCCACATTTTTAATGTGTGGATTACTACTGCCAACTCCATATCGTAAACCAAATACTTTTGTTCGTGCTCTTTAAGTTTTCGTGACTCATAAACAATAAATCATCCCTTCTGCATTAGCACGCCACCAAAACCTTCCTTTCTGGCATCTGTGCAAACAATGTATTCTTTATTTGGGTTTGCAATACTTAGAATAGGTGCAGTAGTAAGCAAGCGCTTTAGCTGGTAAAAACTTCTTTGACAGTTTGAGGTCCAAGTGAAGGATTTCCCTTTCTTTTGCAGAGGGATAATGGGGTATGCTACCCTGGAAAATCCTTCAACAAACCTCCTATAATATCCAGCCAGACCCATGAAGGACCCTATATCATATACATTGTTGGGTACTGGCCATTCCAATGGTTTTTATTTTCTCTGGGTCCACCGTTATCCCATCTTTGGTAATGATGTGTCCCAAATATTGAATTTGTTCGTTAAATAAATCACATTTTCTGTATTTTGCGTACATTTGGTGCTCCCTCGAGATTTGTAGAACAATGTGTAAGTGTTCCTTATGCTCTTCAATGTTCCAATAAAAGATTACTATATCATCAATAAAGATTAGTACAAACTTATCCAAATATTGATGAAAGTTGTTGTTCATTAGACAGATAAAAGTCGCGGGTGCATTAGTTAACGCAAACGACAACACAGTGAACTCATAATGCCCATAGCGAGTTCTAAGGGTTGTTTTTGCTATATCCTCTTCCTAAATCCTAATTTGATGGTATCCTGAGCAAAGATCAATCTTCGAGAATATTGTCGCTGCTTTTACTTGGTCAAATAGTTCATCAATATTAGGCAAATGATATTTATTTCTAACTGCTAGCTTGTTTAGTTGTCGACAATCCCAAACTACTCATTTGTTTTGGACTTACCGTGAATAATGAATATGGGTTGATTTATGTTCATAATCTTGTTTGGCTGACCTTTATGGGGTCCTTTGTTGACATCAGTCTTATTTCCCTTGCTACTAGAGACAAACCTTATTCCTTTTCTTATCAGACCACCTCTATCCTCCATCACCCTTCAGTCTGTTTTGTTGATAGCATATATGAGCCTTTCATATATCCTCATCCATGGTCTGTGGGTTGTGAAATTCAAGATGTTTCTTCATGAATAAGGAAAAACTATTGATAAACCTTTGCACCTGTGCTTTTTCTTCGTGTATGTAGGGAACATATCACAACAAGCATGTGAATTTTGTTATAAATTTATCTATGGACAATTTCCCCAAGTGAATGTCATGTAACTCTTTCGCATTCTCATCATAAAATCTTCCAGTTAAGTATTTTTCCTTAAAGTATCTTTCAAATTTTTGCAAAGTCACATTCTGCTCATTAACCCCACGTATCGTCTTCACCTCCTTCCACAACAAGGTGGCCTTTCCCTGAAACTAATAAATGGCCAAGCAGACCTTCAAATAATGATCATATTCATATAACCAGACGTACTTACTCATGTTGATAGGCCAAGCTCCAACAACTTCTTCCTTTTCACCATCGAAGAGGGGAGGTTTGAGTTTTCAGAAGTCACCCTGCAACTCAATTTTCTGTCATTTTTTCTTTTTGTGATCAGATACATTATCAAATCCATCCTCTCAATTCTCTTCACCTTCTTCCATTTTTGAGTTCTCATTTTTGAATTCCTACTCTTCGATCATGTTTCCATGTTCGAGACTGGGAATCATTTAGCATTGATTCTGTCTATCAGATAAATTCTTCATAATCTTCTCCTATTGTTGCATCAGTCTTTCATTATCTTCCTGCAGCCTAGCCATTTCGTCCTTTAATTCTTATATTGTTTAAAAAAAATAGCATTGGTATTGCATGTCTCTTCTCCTAGTTGTACCCATAGCTCAGGATTGGCTTTTGGAAGGGATGTTGGTCATGTTTCTATTATGGGTCTATGTGGGGTAAGTCTAATTCACTTCATGTGGGTTGTCCTTTACTTCTTTCTCTTTCTTTGTGCACATCACATCACTGTTAATCATTTGTTCCAAAGGTCTCACTTTTTCAACCCGAGGCTCTGATACCACTTGTCATGTCTCCATAAATTTACATAATATTTGTTTTTATTAATTCAAATCTCCAACTATAAACTTTAATGTAAAATAGTAATGTTAAAGAATTGAACCTAAGAATATTTTACCATGGTGGATACGTGATATTCTATGGTATATTCTTTAATTATGGTATTGATTACGCAATACAAATTGATTAATTTATGTGATAATTACATATGGAAAGGATTTGTCGCTAGTACAATGCATTTGGCCTTCTTAGCGATGGTGGGAGTAGGTCTCTCGATTCGTTCATCTGCTCTCTAGTTTTCGATCATTCCTTGGAAGCTCCGCTCCTTCGAAGGTCCTCCATGACTTGGGTTCATCCAACGGCAGTGTGTAAACCCTTATCGCTTCCATTGATTAGACTGTGAGATAGTATGGATTTGTGTTTTGGTTCATCGGCTTGCAGAGCTAAATGTTCTAGACAAACTTATGGTTCTCTTACCTCTTTGTAATGTTACACTTGTCCCTCCTCTCTTCCTACATTCCTGCTTTGGTGGCATGGTTGGTTGATTTATCCAGCGTTCCATTGTTTCGACGAAATGTTTCAAACTCGTGGCACTGACAGCTACAGGTAGTTTTTCTTGGGATTTTATTTTGAAATGCCATTAATATATTCTTAGATTATTTTTTGGGTATATGTAACGGTTTTCTTGTTTGACAGGTTTCTCTAGAGGCACCTTATAGCTGAAGAAGGGTTAAGTGAGGTGCACCATCCAGAACCCTGTCAAGGTTTATAGTTTTACCCTTTTGGGTTTTCGAGTAAGTGGAAGATCTTTCCTCGAAATGCTACCAGGTGATAGTTCTTGAGAGTTTAGGTTACGAACTAGTTTGGCTTTGTCGCTCCTATTTTTTTAATTTATTTTCTGTAAGGTTTTGTGCTTAAGGCCTTTAAGACTGTAATCTCTGAGTCAAATCTTAGAGCCATTTCTCCATTAATTAGCTTTCCAGGTATGCGGCTAGTCTTGCCCTTTTGTGGGAAACATTTATATGTACTTCATACAATTTTATCGAAGGTTGCTAGTACTAAAAGTCCTTATTAAGAGGGTTTCTTAATTTACTATGTAATTTTGTTTAAATATATAGCTACTTGAATTGTAAAAATGTAGAGGGTCTTTATACCCTAGATTAATGTCCATTTTTCCAAGATTATTAATGGTTTGGTTCTACTCTCCATTGTTTTTATTTTAATGAATGTATCAATTGCGTTTTTTCATAGTTTTTTTGGTATCTTATCGGCTCTATTCTATAAAAATTGTACTTAGTTCTAGAAGTATCCACAGTTTGAAGCCGCATCCTATCGTTACTATGCATCATATTTTATGCTTTCTATAACTCGTGGAGGGTTCTTGGCTTCTGGACCTTTAATTAATTTTGGGTTTCTTATTCCTTTTTTAATTTATTTTTCTGACGAATGGTCGTAATCCTGTTAATGTTAAGTTATTGCATGCTTTTATATTTCTTTTTTTCCTTTTTATTTAGAATAATTTTGTTAGGAAATATGCGGATTGGGCATAAAAATTTGTTTGGCCTTAAATTCCATTTCTTGATCTTTACAACAACATTATAGAGTGAAGAGAATTTACTTTGAATATTGAGTAATATTAAGCTGTTCTTACCATAACTGTAATACCACTATTTGACAGGTTTAAGTTTTTATCTGGAAATTCCCTTCTTTTGATTTCTATATTTCCTCTTAAAGATATTTGCATGGTAATCACTTAAGAATTATTCTTCTAAGAATTCTGCTACTCTTGCTACAGATTTGTAGAGTTTTAAGTTAGTTGCTCTACATACTAGAACACAATTTACAAATTGTTTCTACAGGCCAACATACTTAACTGTTCTAAAGCAATAACATTCTTCAACATTATTCACAACCATAATATGACAACATAGATAATTACAAGAAGACTAAATACCTATCTGGTTCCATATGTAACCACTGTTGACTGTTTGAAGTCAAAACAACTAAGTTATCATATTTTCCTCCCAACCTTGAGAGTTGCCTCCAGGCCCAAGTCTTCCCCCGAGCTATTAATCACATGTAGGATGTTTCCTGTAAGACTATGAGTCTTACTTGTCACATATATTTTGATCTACCAGACTTGCCTTTTTGGGGATTCTCCTGACTCATTATCACAGAAACCTCCCTTTTCATTTTCCTCCTTTCATCTTAGGTATCAATACCCTCTTGATCTCCTTTCCCTAAGAATATATCTTCAAGGAAGTAGTTATGGATAGGTAACTAGCTATCCTAAGTACCTGACATGTTAGGACCGTGTGATTGTCATTGTCAAGACATTTACCTCATGTAAAACTTTAATCAAAGTAATAAATTTATAAACTTAAATAGTAATCTTTAGTTTGTTTACTGCAATAATTAAATATTTACAATTACTTGGGACATGTCACCTTGTCGTTGGAAATTTTAGACACGGGTACTCCACCTTGTCCTCAATCCGCTCTTAAGCAATGAGACCAAGATTGATTATCCTATGTGTGATATTAAGCTAGGATACCCTTCCTTTATCATTTGCATTTAATTTTGTTGAGGATGGTTTACATTGCTCATATAGTGGCTAAATTTTTATGCCTCGGTGTTTTTTCTGTAATGAGGGCATTAAAGGTTTGAAATGAGGAACAAAAGGAAGTAAAATTTAGAAGGATTGCTTTTCTGTCATGTTTTTTTTCCAATCTTGTGAGGATGAGAAGAAGATTAAAAAAGGAAATGAAAAATGAACAATCGGTAGAGTAAGGGATGTATGAAGAATAATAAAGAAGGGAAAAATAATTTAAAATATTTAAAATGAAATAAAATAATAAGATAAATCAATAAGTGGATACAATGTCATTCCTCATTTTATTTGCATTATTTAAATTAAATTTATTATTAAAAATAAATATATTAATTTTATGAATATATAATATTTTAATTTTATAAATACGGCCAAGTAATTGAATTTGTATATGACATTTTCTTGTTTATAGAATAAGAAATTCTCTTTGGATATAGTTTTCACTACTAAAATCTATAAAGGTGTATTTTACTTTTTGTTATTATTAGGAAGAAACACATATTGTTAATCATTAAACCCACTAAACTATTATAATTACGGATAATAAAAAAATAATAATCTATATTTCTATGTAATTTTGTTAAAAACTATCTATATATATGTGTGCCAACTCTTGAACTTAAGATTAAATACTTTTAAATATATTTTATAAAATATGTGAATCCATACAATATCTAAGAAATATTAATAAATTAATTAATTATGAAAATCATAGTAATTTTTAAAATAAAAGTAACTTATTAATTAAATGTTTATAATGAAATATGTCAATCTACTAAATATATTAATAATTCCCCAAGAGTTAGCTCAATTGATCAAATTTGGTAGCTAAAGAACTTCCCTAATGGGAGGCCACAAGGTCAACTCTCCTTGATACCCCTCCTCGATGCCCTAAGGATTAGGTTCTGTTAATATACCAACGAGATGTGATCCCTTAGGATGGATTTGCCTAGATACTTCCTCCAAAAACTATTATAATATATAAATATTATTAATAACTAAAATAAATATATAGTAAGAGAAAATTTTTAAAAATTATGAAAGTAATAATAGACTAAATTAGTACATTTAAAAAAACATCATATTCCCTAATTTCCCATTGACAAAATACTTTAGGGATGTAAACCCAATTAATTAAACTAGCCTTTAAAACTAAAATTATATTAACATATTATAACATGTATGGCAGTAAATATTATATATTAAAAGTATTCATTACTAAATAAATACCATTATATTTTATATAAATTTTAAATAATTATCTTTTAAGTTACATACTTTTAAATAAATAGATTATTTTTAACATATAAGTGTTTTTATGGCTCTATTTTCTTATTTATAATTTGTGTAAGTGTTTCCAATTTACTTTCATATGCACTTTATATTAGAAAGTAAAATTTGATACCTTGCTTGTTGTTTAATTGGGTCGTGAGCAAGGTTGCTTCACCTTATCCACATATTTATGACGCTCCTCAAAAATTAAGATATTGAGTATATTATTTATATTTTCTTTAATAATAATTTTAATATTATCTTTTAATTTATATATATAATTTAGAACTTTCGACATTTTTATAAATTATATATAATATCTATAATAACATAAACATATATGCATAATGCCTAGAATATAATATTTTAACTTATTTTAAACAATGTGACTTCTTCAAATAAAATATACCTTACCATAACAAAATAACCTGAAACATCCTTTTCCTTAATTCAGTTTAATATGTTAAATGATTATTATAACTTATTTTAAACCATGTGAATTCTTCAAATAAAATATACCTTACCATAATAAAATAACCTGAAACATCCTTTTCCTCAATTCAGCTTAATATGTTAAATGATTAAAGACAACAAACATATGTGACTCAATCATTCTTTTTAAAATACGCTGGCACGTTAAAGACAACTTTAGTTTGTCTTTTCAAATATCTTAGTGTCCATGTTCTTCAAAAATAAGATAGCATTATATTTTTCAAAATACCTTATCTTCTATATCTAGATTACATTATTTTCTTCAAAATATTATGATCTACTTCATTCTTATATCTGCATTTTGAATATTTTGATATGGAGTTTTCCATCTGATTATACCGAGTGCTACTGAGTACTTTTCCGGATGTTTTAGTTGTTGATTTAAATATTTTCGGTGTAATATATGTTTGGCTTCGATTGTAAATGTATCCATAACACTCGTTTTTTACCATACAAATAAGGTCGAATGCCTTTTCGCGATGTCTGTCTTATTGATTTTAATTTAAATATGTTTATGGTGATATATGTTTAGATAAATAATGGTAAAAGTGTGTTTAAGTATAGTTGTTTATGAAAATTTCACTTTATGTTTATTTAGAAAGAGTAATAAAGTATGTATATTTGTGTGAACCTTGACAGTCCAATCACTGTTTATAAAAACATTTACATTTGATCCTTCCTCTATTTCCTTCGACTAGTATTAAATGAGTGCTGTCAACATTAAAGCTAATCACATTTAAAATGCCTTTCAACAACCAGATACAAGATCATGAACTGGGATGTTGAAATATGCTGCTAAAGTTGTCAGATAATGGGGCCATCATGCGAAACAACAGCAGGCAACGATGCGACATAAAACTATGTTCCGATGTTGAATTACGGGTACAAAGATACTAAACAGAGCAGTCTACGCTTATTCCAAATGTCTATTTCTTTTCAGTAATTCGGCGATTAGGTACTTTGGATAAAAGTTTCATCAATTTTATACTAATTTTACGCCCACTATCGACAATCATATATTGTATTTCCAATTTGTGAAAACACCTACTGACAAGAAAACTTTGTTTTCTATACGAATAGCTTCCAACAACCGCAGGTATTGGTAGGGTAGGACCGTCGAGGCTGACAATCTTGTCCATCTCCCGTATGAACGGGAACGCTAAGGACATTTACTATCTCGATTTCATGGATTCTTTACTTTAGCGTATTACGACCCTCTTTGATGTGAGCGGTGATTTTTAAGGATATTTTGATAATTTGTAGTTTAGCTTAATTATATTTGGGAATCTATGGTAATTCAGTTGTCAGATTATCAGTGAGTAAAATAATTTCTGGTTGCTAACTGCTAATGCAGGTTGACTTATCACTTTTAATAAAAAAACCACCTCACCTGGAATAACTAGCTGGTGGTCCTTAAGAGGGCAGGCTTTCACTACTATCAGATGCCTCTAAATTTTACGCCTTCAACCTGTTTCCTTAAGTCAGAAGAAGATAAAGTCCTAGCCAAACAAAAACAGTTTTAGAGCATACCCTAAGTCTGATATTAAATATAGTTATTAATTTTATTTTATTTTTAAATTGAAATTTAATATCTCCTGAAATTATAATATTGTATGACAAATTACTTTTATAAATAAAAAAAATAATTCATACTTTGTAAAAAGAAATCGATACTTTTAAACCCCAGTACTTAAGAGTAGAAAATTCTCAGCAATATCGAAAGTAATTTGAACCATATTTGACGTAAATTGGAAGAAAAGGCAAAAAGTCACCTTCTTATACTAACCCTTGCATGTGTCAAAAACACCCATTTCATATCCACCTCCTGATGAACAAGGATGTCCTTGGATGGTCTCAGCTAAACAGTATTTGCAAATCCTCCTTACCTATTTCCAACGGGTTGGGGCTTGCCCAATTGTTAGAGGAAGAAAAACCTCCGAGTGTGCCAAAATCCGTAGAACCTAGAGACTTTTATTTCCTATCACAAAATTTTAATATGAAATATATGAATCGTTGATTTTGCTTCCACATTAAAAACCATAGCAGTCCTTAAAGGCTCTTTTGCCACCATCGTCAGCATTAATATGAAATTGTTGTGCATGTACATTATTGTCCCAAGGATTCGAATGGAATGACTCGGCAGTGGCCAAGGACAGCTTACTCGGAGTTTGTGAATGCAGTTGCAACTTGCAATGACCAGAAGAGCACCGGGAAAATTATTGTTTCAATGTACACAACCTATATTCACTGCCATCATTGCGGACGTTTGCCTGTACGGGGATTCCTGTGTTGGGGGAGTTCTGTGTATCGAGTGTAGAAGTACCAAACGCTGCAACAGCGTGTAGACATTATCGTAGGTTATTGGTAAGGTTTGTTCACTTATTTTCTTGTGGAATTGAGTAAGAATGAGTTGTAATTACTATTGTATAATTCTAAAAAAAATTAAGACACTGAATCTATATATATAATCAAAAATACATTTTAAATAACAAAAATGAAAATTTAAACATTTTTTTTTAATAACTTCTAACTAAAATCTCAAATAGAATGCTTATCATTAAAGACATAAAGTGTTTAAATCCAAAATACCGTTGAATCCAAAGCTTTATGCATTTTGCTAATATTTAAAACTTTACAATTACATATATAGAAGTCTTAACATTTATAGAAGTAAAAAATCATTGAAAAACTCACATTATATTATTTAGTAAGGCATGCATGCTTACACATGCAAAAAAAAAATTCATTCATAAATTACTCTAATATATAGAGTTTCTTAAATCTAACTAATTCCTAATTTAAGAGGTGAGGTTGAGGGAATTTCTCCACTATAGAAACCATCTCAAATATAGGAAACATTAACTCAACTCCCCCGATAAACAACAAAATACACAATCATTTTTTTAAATGGTTTACAACTTGCAAATCAACATAGGCTCCATCAAATTGCCTCATAACCCTGGTAAAGGGGTAGTCAACTTGTTGGATTCCTGAGTTTGACTCATGGACTTCTGAATCAAGGACCTCCGGATGTGATGTCAATTACTAAACAACATATCATCATTACAAGACCACTCCCACGTCTTCAACAACTTGGGGGATCCTTCACTAGATCCACAACTGCCATACTATTTAGACAACCATCCATGTTGAGCATTTTCAATTGTTCTAAAAGAGTTTGAGAGACTCAAATTCCTCATTGAATTCATTATCAGAATTCAATGGATATTCATCTGTGGCTATATTTGTTGACCCTTTCCATTTTAGCAAATCATGAATATTCATCTGTGGCTATATTTGTTGATCCTTTTCCATTTTGGAAAATCACTAACACTACTTTTGCAATTCCACATTGTATGCCCAATTTTCTTGCAATTATAGCCTTCAAGTTCACTTTTATTTGCATTTTTCTTTCACATTCTCATCTATGAAAATAACCCATTTTCTATTTGAGAATATCCTTCTATATCCTCCCTCTGCCAAAAGTGTTGCAATTGTCTCATGCAATTTTTGTTAAGAGATTTGACTCAAAGTGAAGACAACATTACTCTAACTTCAAGATAAACTATTTAATAAGTTGGATTTTTCGTCTTTGTCTTCCACCTTAGCACCTCCTTGAGATAACTTTCTTAAAAGACACATTAAATTATTTACATGACTAGGCTTAGATGTCTCCTCATTCATTTTAAGTTTAGATAATTGAAACTTTATGGAAAATTTTGTATTTATAGCTTCCACACCAAATAATTGAATGAAGTGTTCCCATATTTCCTTAGATGATTTTGTGAGATCTACAAGATGTAAGTGTGAAACTCAAAATACAAGTCTAATAATAAACTTAGATTTGTCATCTCTAACTTTCCATTGAAGTAACAATATAATATCCGTAAGTGCCACATCTAAAACCTTCAGTATGTCGTACAATTTTTCCTTCATTAATTACATCTAAACTTTTAATTTACATAATGGAAGTTTAGGTCACTAAATTTCTCTCAAAACATGAATTCCGTTATTGAAGAAAACTTTAAAACCAAACAGAAAATACCCTTGAAATTTCCCCTTAAAATTGAAAATGCTTTCCCATGGATGACAGCATAATCTAATTGAAAAAATTCAAGAAAGTAAGTGCTTACAGGAAACACATGAAAAAATTCAAGAAAGTAAGTGCTTACAGGAAACACATGCAGTGTGGGCAACAAACAGTGGCTTCAAACATCAATCTCGGCGTGGGCATCTTGCAACTTTTGAACGATGTCATTGAATGCTTCCGCTCTATAGAGTGGTCTGAAGCAAAACGGCGACCCACCACTCTTCACAGTGGGCATAGACTCCAAACAGGTACGCTACGAAACATGGTTTTGGTAAGCTACAATCGCAGATTCTCCTCTTATCTCATTGTTCTATGTTCCAGGCTTAACTGGCAGGTGGTAGATTCATGGCGACGCTCCACAGTTCAGTCTCTACGACAGTATCCAGAGCGCACCAGTCTCCAACATAACCTCATGAAACGTGACCGAGAGAAAAAAGTATTCATGCATCTGTCTGAAAAATGCAAATCAAATATTAATTCACCAGCTTTGAAGAATAACAAAAGTTATAATTTGCATAAAAAAATAAGTTTTTAGTATGAATAACTTAGTTTTCTTTATGTAGATCATATATATATATATAAGCTATACTTTTTAGACTAAGATATTGTACGTGAACACACACATATCTATTAAGATGTGTGAGAATTTGCAAGGACAATCATTTCATTTAGTGGAAAATTGATTATATGACACTAAAAGTTTTTACAGAAAAAAATACTAAGACAACAACATAATTTTTAAAAAATTTCTTTTTACTTCAAATCACAACTCATAATGTCTATATAAATTTTGAAGGATTAAACTCGATAAATGAGTAATTTTTTAAAATTTCATTGCCACATTTAACTCAGAAGTTTAACCCATCTTCACGCATTCAACTATACATAATAGTATTTTTATTACCATCACTTTGTATCAAAGGGTGTGACTCCAGCCCTCAACCTTGCTTCCCATAATACTTAAATGATCCTTATATATGCATAATATCATGCAAATTCCTGGTTCACTTTTCAAGCTCTTATGTAATATCATTTGTGAAACCCTCCGCCATAATTCATGGTCCTTGTTATACTTGTGATACATTTTTTTTAAATGTTACAACCCCATTTATAGCCCTCCCTCGACAATTCACTCTTGGAGTTCATGATGCATAGGACATTTATACACGTGTCAATCATGCAACCATAGTCCTATCCTAATCATGTGACGAATTCGTAGATGGATAAATTAAATTATTTAGGCTAGTCAAACAGTGGAGATGGATCATTGAATGTGCGGGTCGAAACAACTACCCTCCTAGTCTTGTTATTTGTCATTGATTGCATCCACAGAGTAAGATTTCAATTGTCATAGGCTAGGGTTTCAACTCTGTGATTGTCTTACTTCTCTTATAAATTATGGTGTTTTGTATCTATAGAGAGTTTGTTATTTAACCCACCTAGTGGTAGCGTCTCAAGTTGAAAGTGTCAGGTATGTGGCTATGTACATTATTTTTTTTATTCATCTAATTAGTGTTCAAAATTGAATGTATTACAGATTTAGGTGTTTGTGAAAAATAAATTTGGCTAACAATTTCTCTAGGTTTATTGTACTTAAATATGGGAATAATATAATATTCATTATTCTCATGATTACATTTTGTTCATCATATAAATCTTGTTCCTCATATAAACCAAATGGAATGAATAACAATTCATACAATACTTGTATAGTTTTGAAGGTTGTTTTCAATGTATACTTTTCTTGTACTCAAACTTAGTGATACATTTATTTTATGTTTATATTGGTGAAGCATTTATATTTTTTCAATGGGGATTGCAAATCATCTATTCTTGGAAAGGAGTGTTTATTCTCAAGAATTATTTTTTTCAACAATTTGTAATTGATGGAAATTTTCCAAGTCCCATCCTTCTTATGCATGATTATGATGGGTTTCACACATGGTGAGTTACTTCATCCTATAACACTCTAACCTAGTAGATATTGCCATTGTTTCTTCACATCATTTTCCTCTATTATGGAATTCCTATACACCTCCATGTTTGGCAATAGAGAGTATTGCAAAAAGCATCATATGCTCTACTACTCCCTTGGGAGGTGTCCCTTTTGGTTTCTAGAAATACAAATTGTATGCATGTAACAACTCTTCTAGTTATTTTTTTTGTACTTCGTGCACCCATCTATGGATTCCTTTCCTCTCATTGACTCTTCTACAGACTAATTTTCTCTTAAAATAACTAAAAAATATTTATTGATAAAACTAATTAGTTTATTGGCTAAGTTGAATCTTATTAATTAAGCTTAGAATTCCCACTATGTGCATTAATGGTGAAGGATATTTTTTCCTTGACTCATATTGGTTGGCTCATATCATGCAGATTGCATCCCACATGTACACATTAGTACTCCCAAACAACATTCCACATACATTAAGTACAATTGTATCCTCTTTTGCTTTATCAATAAAACTAACACTAAGAGAAAAATTGATTTTACATTATTTTGTGAACTTTATTTATCCATCCTTATTTACCCACCCCAATGGATATGGCTTGGATGAACTCAAACCTCCAATCCCAATTTATTTACAACCTATATTGTAATGAGATCTTCCTATAATCCTAAGTCGAAAATAGCATCAAATTCTATCCTCTTGACATATATCATTATATGGAAGAGTTTATTTTCCTTCTTTTATTTCAATTGAAGGCTACTCAAATTCAACCCATCTTGCACTAATGTGTCGACAATATTCTCATCCGCATGTAAGCTACTTTCCACTTTATTTTTCAAATCTATGTCCATGATATTTTTCCTCTTCCCATTCTTGTTTAATCCCTTCAGGTTGAGTTATGAATGTAGTTTCCAACACTTCCTCTCTGTGTGAACATCAATTTTATAATGGTATATAGCGGTTGCTAGGAACTTTGCAGTAGCGTGTTGTGGTCATTGTCCCTTTTGCCTTCCCTACTTTCCATTTCTTTTGCCTTTTTTAGAAGTTTCTTGGTGTTCTTTATGTGTTGAACCACTTGACTACACTCTCTTCTATCCTACATTTTCTAGGAACTATGCCTATAAAAAAACCTCTTCCACCCTTGTGGGTTTGAACAACAGAACTTTCTCTCGTAGATGGTTGTGTAGACCCCCATTTACTTCACAAGTACATGTAGGTTGTAGGAGATATATACCCAACATTATTTCCACCTTATTGAGTTAGGTGATGTAATCCCATAGAGTGTACCCTTGTATTTTCTTTAATAGTCATCACCAGATCCACTAGTCCACTACATACCCGATAAGGTAGAATTGGGACTTTAGGAAAGTTTTCAAATTTTATCGATTATTTACTAGGGAATCTCACAACAAATTTTTTGTTTTGAATTGGCTTTCCCACCAAGTCATGTAATGGCCTTCTAGTTTCATATAAGTGAAAGAAACTTTTTATTCCTCCATTATGTAGTGGTCACTAAATTAAACCCCTAATTGTTGCAACCAACGATTTAATTTCAAGGCATCAATTTCACAATAGTGTGGCTTGATTTTTATGTTCACTTCCATCTTAAACATGAATTTTTAATGGGTCATGACATTCAAGCCAAAATTTTCTTTCTCATGTTCATTTTTAAACTCCTTTTTGGGTTCTTCTTAATACCTTATTTTTCCATTTGATTTGACCTCTGAGTTGAAACCTCTTGCATCTCAGGTTTGAAGTTTCTTTGATAGAGCTACAATAGGGATGTTGATATTATGTCCAATATCTAGAACTTACTATTTTAGCCTTTTGAATGTCTCCTTTGTTGCATCTTGTGGGTTATCAAAACTAGATTCATTAGCGATGGATGGGGGTTTTTTATTTTCTTCTTACACTGATTCAATCCATTGCAATTCCCCATAATATAGCCAAGAAAAGATACATTAACACCAATATGATATGTAAATCTCCATGGATATTCCCTTAGATAGATCATCACAACAAATCTATTAAAAACATACTAAAATTCAAATTTATACTGTAAAGGTCAACTTTTCTTATATTTTATCGATCTTTAAATTACTTATTTTTTCTTAGGTATGTAATATATTTAAAATGTGGAAACTAGAGAATAGATAAAACCATCACTCGCAAACCACAAATAATGCTAACATATCACTTAGGAAACAATTTCGGGAGAAAATGGAGTTGGAAGTTGAGACAACCTCACTCTCTCTTTCTTTGAATGTAATGGGTGAAAATAAATTGGAGTGAGACCTGTGGCTAGTGAGTTGCTACAAAACACAAACACTCTCTATTCGACCCTCTATTTCTCCATTTTGAGCTACTCTTCTCTACTATGAAATTTTTTTTATTGTAATAGAATCCAACACTTTTTCCTCCTAGCACGTTAGTTATAATGTAACCCAATAACTAGTCAGGGGTTAAATTTTACCCATATTCAACCCTCAATATGAGTTATAAATTGGCCCTTATAACGTTTTTTCCATTGTGTCCACATGTCTAGTCAAATTTTGATGAGTAACGGGGGGTTGAAACAACATCCTCTTTGATTATGGTGGTCAATCATGATAGTTCAACTTTTAGTAGACATACATTTTTTGATCTGAAATTTGATTAAATAATTCTTGCATTTTTGGAAAAGGTATTAAAGGATAGAATAGTGCTAGAGAGACAATGTTTAAGCAACAAAGTTCTAACAAAAAAAATTGTTTAAAGCCTCAAACTAGAAATATAAAGTTTTTAATCCCAATCGTTTAATATGGGTCTCATCACTAAAACCATTGTTTTAATTCGATTTCTCACATTTTTCCACTTTCAAAGAATCGAAAGAAACTATATATATATATAATGATTCAATCACGATCACAACAAAACTTAGTGATGGCATATGAGTAAAGGAATTTTGTAAATATATTTATATCCTAAAAATTTTATTAGTTTTTAATAAAAATGTCACGAAAAAGAGTGGTTGACATGCCATCATTTAAAAAAAACACTAAAATATTATATAAAACAAAGCAGACATTAAAAAAATAATACGGGCCTAAACAAGTAATGGGGAGACTCAAAAATATTTCAATAATGATATTTGGTCTTCCCACATTTAAGAAAAGAAATGTTTTGAATAACACTTGTAATAACTTGAAGAAGAAGAAAATTTGTTGCTATAAAATTTTAAAGAAAATCTATGATAATCTATATGTATTGGATTTACTAATTGATTTAGATATTTCAGCAATATGTGATGTTGCAAGTTTATATCAATTTCCGGGAATAGAAGATAAATATGATGTTTATGTTGTTAATGGGAAAGAGCATTATCCGCTGTATATATTAATGATATTTAAAATGAGAACGTTGCTGGATAGATTAGAAGTTTGAACATAAAATAATATTTAATTTTATCAGAAGACAAAGGCCCAAAAGAAGAAGTATGAACATAAAATAATATTTAATTCTAGCACAAGACAAAGGTCCAAACGAAACCATGTGAATATCAAAGGTGTTGTTGAAATGGAATAGTCAGTGATCTATTGATGTTTCACTCAATTATCTAAATAGCTACTCACTTTTCCGTTTATACGACAGTGATATTAGAGCCATCGACCTCTAGCTACTCACTTTTCCGTTTATACGACAGTGATATTAGAGCCATCGACCTCTCCTTTGAGCGCTTTCTCATGGCACCAAAATCTCATTCCAGAGTCGTGATCAAGCTCAATAAAATCTTTACCATCCACTATGTAGCCAATCAAAACAATGAACCACATCTAGGTTAGGGGCAGCATCTAGGTTAGGGGCAGTATATGTGGGTGGAGTTGTTTTTAGTGAGATTTTTTGAAGTTTTTCTTGTGTAATTTTCTTAAAATCTGGCGAGAATATATGGAAATCACAAGTTTGATAGATAATTTTGAACAAATGATGTTCCCTAAGGTTTTTTAGGGTGCTGAATTCATATATAGTCAAAAGACTAGTTTAAATAACATAAATCAACATTTCACCTCAAATTTTTCCGCCAAATTCTAACACCAAAAAATCCTAAATTCTAACATCAGAAAATCCAAAAAAACTCATTAAAAACAACTCTAAAATGGAAATGGATGGCCCAAAATAATGTAAATTGTCGAATATCTTTCCACGAAGGATGAGACTATATTGTGGCATTTGAGTTTGACGCGGACTTCCTTCGGGGGAATGACGAACTTGGTTAAGCATGCATCTAGAGGATCAAATTTTCGGAGTTGTCATTGTCGTTGGAATCTTTAGACGGAGGGACTCAACCATCTACTCTATCCACTCTCAAGCAATGGGACGAAGATTGATTATCCTATCTGTGATGATCCTTGGAGGATTAATCTAAGACACCCTTCCTCTATCAATTTTATTAATGATAGTAGACATGGCTCATACACACATACTACATTTCTACGCCGTAGTGTTGTTTGGATGTTAAGGTCATTAAAGGTTTGAAATTGGAAGAAAATTACGGACAACTTAGCTGGGAGATGAAGGATTGGTATCTTTTTCAGGTTTTCTTTCACTTGTGAGCATGAGAACAAAAGATAAAAGAATGAAATGAAAAATGAATAAGTGGGAGAATGAGGGATGCATGAAGAATAACACAAAAAAATATGTTAAATATTAAAAATATGTAAAATAAAATAAAATAATAAGAAAATAAATCCATCATGTTAATTAGTTTAAACTATATATTATTATAACAATAGTTTATAATATAATTTATATGTTTCCAATAATATTAAATAAATAGTAATTTTTATTTTTTAAATTAAATTTTAACATTTTTTATTTATTTATAAATATAGAAATATATGGTTATGAATATATATAATATTTTGATAATAATAAGAACACTTAATTTTATAAATGTAGCATAGTCTCATATTAAATTTGTGTATGATATATTTTTCCTTATGGTATAAATTATTCTTTTTGGTAGTCATTTGACTACTAAAATTTTATGGTACAATTATTCTTTTTAAGTTAGAAATTTGATTACTAAAATTTAAAGAGGTATTTATACTATATAAGAAATAATAATTAATTATATAAAATATTTTTTATAAATAATAATTCCTTTTAATTAATAATAATTTAATTTAATTTATAATCATATATATATAATTTTAATATTATTTTCTATTTTTTTTTAAATATATATAACATTTAATAATTCCCTTTATTAAAGGATATATAATATTATAATAATATAATATAATATTTTAACTTTGTTTACTAAATAATATATACCTTAGTTACACTAACATAAAATAAACTAACACGTCATTTTTCTTAATTCAATCTCATCTTTTAGATAATTAATCATGCTTAATGTTTGCTACTTAAAAAATAACTTGTTAAAACTATTTTTTTCCTTAAAAAATATATGAGTTAATGATTTCCTTTAGAATAGGTTGGCATGTAAAAGATAATAGCAAACAAATAAAAATAAGAAACGCGGATAGTAGAATGAATCACACAATCTCGCAATCAGTGAGATCACATTCTATTATCCAAATGCTTGACCAAACATTTCATATATAGATATTTTTAGAGAAATATCAGACATTCTAGAACCTAAAAAATGGGATCTATTATACTAAAACTAGACAATAACACAGAGAATAAAGAAACCAACTCATAACACTAAATATGAAGTAACCAACTCAATAACCTATGAGTACAACTCATCAAAGGACAAGTCAGCAACCAAACAACTAACAATTCTAGAACACTCCATTTCTACATTATTCTAACATCCCACTTTAATGAAGAAATGAAATTTTCATAATGCTTAGCAATTGTATACATATTTCGAAGTCCATATTTCCAAGAGGCTTACTAAAGATGTTATCTACATTTTCACCTATATTACAATAGACTAAGTCAATCTCCTTCGAATGTATATTTTCCCTTACAAAACAGTGCTTGAATTCAATATGTTTTATATAGCATGATAAGTTGGATTATTTTCCAAATTAATAGAAAAAAAAATTCCACATTTGATGCCTATTGTGCCTTTTTGTTTTTCTCCAACATCTTCAAGAATCCTCCTTAACCAATTAACTTCAGAAGTTGTATTGGTTAATACTTTCTATTCAGCCTCTCTAGATGAAAAAGAAATAGTTGTATATTTCTTGCCACTCCATTGTACAATCCTTGGTCCTATATTGAATGCATATATAGAGGTTGATTTCCTATCATTGGAATTTCTAGCTCAATCTAGATGAAAGTAACCTGCCAACTCAACATCATATTCATCAATATACATAATACCAAATTAAGGTGTTCCTTTCAAATATCGAACAACTTTGTTTATTTCTTTCTGTCGTCTTTCATAAGTCTTAGCCATGAACTGACTAAGGATGTTGATAGAATATGCTATAGTTAACCTAAGATTTTTGAGGTAGTTCGAGCTTCCTGTCAATTAATGATAGAAAGTTCCAATCGCCTCGTTAGTTCCATCATCACTGTACAATTTAACAATATATTCTAATAGAGTAAATATTGCCTTCAAAACAATCATGTTGAACCTTTTAAGGATTTTCCTTATATATTTTCTTTGTGTGATCAGTGTCTTACCATATCCTCTCCAAACAACAATGCCTAAACAATAATTTAATTCATGAAGGCCCTTAATCGAAAATCCCTATGACAATTGACTTTTAATTTCTGCAATGAAATTGAACACACCACCTGTTATGATAAGATCATCAACATAGAAAGATATCAAAACAATATTCCCTTCTTCATCTTTATAGATGTACATGTTAAGATCACTTTTTCTTCTCACAAAACCTTTCTCATAAAAGAAAGAATCAATTTTCATATACCAAGATGTTCGTACTTGTTTTGAACCATATAATCCTTTCTTTAACTTGCAAACAAGATCCTCTTGTCCCTTCTTTACAAACTCTTCAGGATGAATGAAATAAACTTCTTTTAACTCACCATTCAAAAAATCAGATTTGACATCTAAATGCTGCATTTTCCAATTATGTTTTGTAGTTATTGCAATCATGATTCTAATTTTGTTTAACTTAACTATAGGTTCCAAATTATTAGCATGATCAAATTCCTCTTTTTGTGAATATCATTTTGTAACCAATCTAGCTTTATACTTATCAATATTTCTGTTAGAATTAAATTTCGATTTTTACAACAATTTCCATGCTAATGGAGCTTTATTTTTAGGAAATTTTTTTAATTCCCATGTGTTATTCTTCATTAAAGAGTTATATTTTCCATTCACCACATATATGAATTTTGATATTCTCTAGCTTCTTCATAACCTAAAGGTTCTACAAAATTCATTACATGATACATTAATGGATACAATTTGTATCTTATAAGTGCCTAAATTTGATGTTATCAACTTCTTGGAGTTTTTAGTGACAACCCCGGGTTAAAAATCCATGCAATGAAGTTAATAAAAGGAAAAAAATAGCAAAGGCCATGGGATACGTATTCCAAGCTGAATGTTGGGCAAAAAGATAATGATGAGGATCACTTGTGATTAATTAATGCTATGAAAAATAGTAAAGGAAATGGCAAATACTTTGCAAAGGAATGAGGCATTTATTGGCATTTTGTTTATGAAAATAATGAAAAATAGGAGAAAAGGAAGGTGAAAGGACATAGGATGCATGTGAGGAGGAAAACAGAGGAAAAATAATGGAAAATGAAAATAGAGGCTTGAGTAACAAAAAGACTTCTGAGTATGAGCTCACAACCTTTTTCAGCATTAGATTTTGCTAATTCAATATTTGGCACTCTCATTCTATTCTCTCTCCCTCATACTCTTGGACACTTGAGCTTTCTTCGAACAATTTTGGAGCATTGTGGCATAATTTGGTGGAAGAATGAAAAGGAAGAAAAGGATAGTGCAAGGGAACATCGGGATCAAAAAACTACAACGAATTTTTCTTCTAGGTATCAAGTTTCATGTATGATTTCCTTTCTTGTTTTTACATGCATGGCATATGCATGTGGTTATTTGGTTATGATATGTCATTGGCATCGAGGATCACCTGGATTGACAGTTGTTCTTCCTAGCCTTGCTATCTTTTGGATAGCCATAGTGTTATGGATTTTATCTTTTATTTTCTGGTTGGTGCTCATGTTCCTTATGGATGTTGGTTGAGTTATTACTTCCTGGAAGCTTGGTTAGACAAATGCTCCAGAAGCCCTGTAACAGCTTGAGTTGAGTTACTAGTCCTGGAAGCCTTGGTTGGACAAATAATTTGGATCCCTTGGTGGGTTGAGTTACTAGTCATAGAATCCTTGGATGGGAAAATGATCTAGAGTCTAGTGGTAGTTGTGGGATAAGTTAATAGTCCTAGAATATAGGTTGGAACAAATGCTCTAGAGCCCTGTACAGTTTGCATAAACACCAATCTGGTGAAGGTTAGTAAGGTCTAACTGTGAGGCATAATCACTAGTTGAGGATTGAGGTGGTTTGGCCTATGGAAGCATTGGTTTGCTTTTCTTGGTTTATTCCTTGATATCACACATTCATGCTTAGAATATGGTGTGGGGTTGATTGACTGAATGATTGATTTGGTTTAGCCCAATTATTTGGCCTAGTGGTACGTGGAGGTCCCTAACTTGGTTGGATTTTTCATATGTTAATAAGGGATATTTTATCTTGTGTTCTATGTGTACATGTACTTGTTATAATGTGGCTATGATGGTTGTTATATTGTTTTTATTTATCGAGATATATGATGGCTACAAGTATGGTTTTATGACAATGTTGAGTTATGGCTCTCATCATGTTTTCGTTAGTATATGAAACGTTAATGAATGAATGATCTAATAGATAATAATACAGAAAATGTGAGAGGGAATCAGACCTTCCTTACGAATCTCAAATAAGTATAAGGTCCCTATGTTCATATGTGTTTTTATAACCTGCACATTAAATGTTCTTGATGTGTTTTGCAAAATGCTTGTCATGGTTAGGATGAGTTAAGTCAGGTCCTTGTTCATGTCTTTCATTAGAGGTCTTGCCTTATTGCTATCTATCATTTATGATAATTTCATAAAGTTGTGGGCTAATACCTTAGTCCTAGCACTGAAAAAGTGGCTCAAAATTCTTGTTCGTTGGCGCAAAACTTCTTGAAAAAGACAGCAGTCGCATGGAGGCCTTATTTAGGGAGGGACTAGAGGGATAAATTCACATGGAGTACTTGTCATGGGAGAAACTAGGTCTCTGGTTCAGTTAAAAAGAAAGTTAACTCAGGAGTCGGGCACCTGGATTGATTAGTTAACCCCAAAGGATCCTGTAGCTCCTGAGGAAGGTCAGTTTGGTTTTTCTTTGTCGATTCCACTTCCTTAACCATACATGGGGAGTTGAATCATATCATAGTAACTCTTTGTCACATATATGCTTTGGTTTGTTGATTCCATTGTGCTTACCTATATTCCATTTTTTTTGCCACATCCTCCCCATGCCTGATCACGCCAACCATTTTATTTAAAACTCTTTCAAAAACATCAGTGGTTCCTCCTTTCAAAAACAGAAGGGTGAAGTGACATCACATCCATGTCACATTTTTTCCAACTATGTTCCACCTATGCATCGACCTTCCTACTACTGCCACATGTTTCTTCCTAAGTGGTCCACGTGTCACTTATTTTAGGCCCACTTTTCCACCAAAGGTGCCACATATGCATGCCACCTATCAATTTTCTATACTATCATGTTAGCTTGGGACCATCTCCTTACATATATTCAATTTCTCCTATTAGTGTCAGTATCTTCACACTTCCATTAGTGATTAAATTTCTCTTTTGCACGCATATTAGGTGCCTCATCCGATCAACTAAATTCCATTAGGTCATGGATCAACTGATGGTAGTGGTTTCATGTCAATTTCCCTCATGACATTCATCTGCTGACCTGTTTTCACATTGTTTTAGGTCATTTACTATCATTCTTTTTCATTTTGTTATAAAAATTAGTTTTAGGGTTTTTAGACTCACTAGGTCTAGGGTTTGTCATCATGGTCATTCAAAATTGAATAAAAGGTCAGCAGGCACATGAGTAGGATTAATAAGTTCATAGAATCATCAATTTACTATTGATATGCTCAATAAATCTTTTTTACCTCAAAACTCAGTTTTGAGGTGAAAACATATTTTTTTTCATTTTATGTATAGATTTCATGTAATTTAAGTGTTTCTATATGTAATAAGTTCAACATCTACTTTTGGTCACCTTGCCAACTCCAGCCACTGCAAAAACAAAAGCACCAACACATCAGTCCATCAAATGGTCAAGAAAAATTCAAACTTCAAATGAAAAATAGAGTTTTTGAGAAAAAGTGTCTAAGACTTTATAAAAGTGGGTTTGCAATGTGGAAAAATTAAAGTGCATCCATTTATAAAGTGAATTCATTCTAGCCATCCATTTCATTGTGCAAAACATCAAGTGACGAAGCAAAATCACAATTTGGAGGGAAATCGAGCGAAGGAGGAAGAAAACCTTGTTTTTGCAGCAAGTTTCCCTGGTGTTGCACATCATAGGGTTGGTGTTGCGCATCAAATAGTTTCTGCCAATGTAAAAATACACAGGTGTTGCGCATCAGGCAGGCACTATGCATTGGCCAGGGACGTTCCAAAATCACTCAACTTCATCCTAAACTCTCCCAAACGCTAAATTTTACTCATTCAAGTATGTTTTCATCGATCTTGAGCTAAATTTGGTCTTCTTCATATTTTCTTCATGATTTTTTCTTCTTGAGATCAAACCCTAGCTTGTCTTCATACATTTTCATCTCATTGTAAAAACTCTCACTACATTACAAAACCAACATCTTTTTCCCCTTTTCCACACTTCATTGCCCTAAATCTACCCATTAATTCCATTTTTCCCTTTCCCATTCCCCTAAGAAAACTAACTCCTTTCATCAAACTCTAAGTCCCTCATAACTCAAAAACCTAATTTCCTAAATTTGTCCCTCCATTCCCCTACTCCACTTCACATTTGTAAAATATCTTCATACTCATATTCTTTGTCCCCACCCATTGTCATTGTGCATCGTACCATCACCACAACAAATCCCTAATACAAGCATCATGGAAAGAAGTAGTGAATCAAGTTTTCAAGAAGAAACACTTAGTGATAGCTCAAAGAAAAGAAATGTGCAGCCCATGAGAGCTCACAAGGGTGGAAAAATTATTAGGGAGGAAACTATTAGCATGATTGAACTCCTTGCTTGCCCTCTTGCCACCACATGTTTCAGATATCAGTCTTGTTTTGAGTTTTGTGAGATGGTTGAGAGGGTCAAATATCACCATGAGTTGGCAAGGCAGTTTGTCATAAATATGGAAAATAATGTGGTGCATCTTGCTGGGATCAATTTCATTCTTTCACCAGCTCTCATTGCAGAAGCTACAGGAATGCCAGATGTAGGGGAATGTGGAACAAAAGCTAAAATCTCAGTAAGCAACATTATGAACCTTATATTAAGGCCAAATACCATGGTAAACTTAGTAGGGTGTTTCCTTTCAAATTCCTGGAGGATCGGTATGTTCCACTCATGAAGCTTATCATCAAATACTTTACATGTGAGGGTAGGTTCTCGAGAACTTATGCCTACTGCATCAAATTGCATATGCACTTCACCAGGGTCAGAATGATGAGCATTCCTTATTTCATATGTAAAAAAATAGAGAGGATGACAGTGATTGCAAAAAGGAAACCATTTCCACAGTAGCTGAATAGTATTTATCATTCTTCTATCATCAAAAATGTTGTTGTGCATTAGCTCATTCGGTTGGGAGTGTCATGGTAAACTTTCATTGCCCATGAATGCTTCATAGGGCCTCAAATATTTTCAGATCCTCAAGAGGAAGGTGAAATTTCCGGGCAACAAAAGGAGCCTGAAAGTAAAATAGAAGAGGCTCATGTTCCTTTGTTTGTTACTTATGAAAAAGGCACTAGGATGCTTTTTGCAGCTACCAAATGAGTATTATCTCCACCAGGGGTGGAAGGGGTCTCATTTTCTTCATTAGATCAAAGGAAAATGCTATCTTCACTGGGGGTGAAAGGGGATTTACCTTATTCTTCAGTTGAACAGGTACAGGGTAGAGACAAAGAAAAGCAACAGATGCATGAAGAGGGCCCTACTAAAGGGCAAGATAGGGATTTTGTTTTGGTTGAGGAGGATGTCACTGATTTGGGATCTCAAAGCTCAAGACTCAAGGATATGATTATCAAGGAGAAGGAGGTTGAAATGCAAGCATTATCACTTGACCTTAAGAGAGCCAAATGGATCATCAACCTTCTTGAGTAGGAGAACAAGCAGATGGAAAAGCAAGCTATTATGGAGCTGCAAAAAATTAGAGAAAATAGGCAATTGGCAAAAAGAAGAAAAATCAAGATGACATCCCTTAAGCAGGAAATTGAGGCTGACTGAGAATCATGGTTGGAAATGGTTAACATTCATCTTGATAAGAGGCTTGATAAATCTAACAAAAAAAAGAAAATGATGTGCCATATGGGTTATCATTACCTAGCTCGTAATAAAATTTGCAAGATAAGGATAAACAACCTAAAAGCTAAGTTAAAGAGAGCCTTGAGGGCCAAAAAAAAACAAGATAAACTTAAAATTTTGGGTGAAGCTTCATTAGCTCAACAAAGCAGTTAGTAAGCTTTACTCCTGCAAAATTTGAAGAAGTTTTGTGCAATTTTTTTCATTTCACAATTTTGTAATTAAAAACACAGGAATTTTTAGCTGATGCGCAACGCCACTGGCGCTGCACATTGAGTTGACTCAATATTTAGAAAAATGGCTTGTAGTTTTGGATTCCACATGGAAAACCAATGAAACCCAGAAAGTTTCATAAAATTTGGAGGAGATATGGGTCACCTAAAGGGCAAAAAAAACCTAAAAATGCCCTCTCTCCCACTCTTTGGACCCACAGGAAGCATTCCTAGGAAAAATGACTTTTGAAGCATCAAATCAACTCCAAATCAGAAAATTCAAAGTGTTCTAGAAGCTAGACAAGTAGAGATTTCTAATAATCTATCTTAGGCCTAATTTGGTGAAGCAGAAGGCCTCCAAAAGTAGCCTTTAAGTGGTGTTGTGCATCAGGCTCAGGGCGCTGTGCAATAGGAAATTTTTTTCCAATTTTGCCTAAGAACTCAGAATTTCGCCCAGTTTCTTCTATGCTTGAATTTTCTTCTCTTCTTGGTAAATGTGTACATGGTAAACGATGTGTTTTATGTAAATATTCATGAAATTCACCTCATAGCGTAGATACCTCAAGTTCCAAGTGGTTTTGAACTGTAATGAATTCGTTTCCTAAGTATTAGAGGCAAGCTGTTCCACTGCCTATTTTCTAGTTCCTAGTTTAGATGTTTTTGAAACAACTCCTTAACTCATGGATGCGATCGCTGATGGATAGAATAGGTGGTTTAATGCCTATATTGTGTACTTTCTTAGTCATTTTTAAGGGTTGGACTCTTGTGGATGAACTAAGCTTCATTGTAAATCACTTTTGTAGTTTGGCAAGGAAATGAACCAAGGTTTGGCAACATTTTGTGGGATTCTTGTGGTAATGTGTCTTGGCATTATTTCTTCCTTTGTTATTTAGTTTTTCTTATGTGTACGTGTGCCAACATCTACTTCTTTCTTAATAACTAAATGAATCAAGATAAATAAGTGGAATCCATTGATATTCAGTGCTCTGCTTTGAGGATACATTTAGTTTTTAATGTTTTCTGCTATTTGAAGAGGACTCATGAACCTTGCATGCCCTCTCCAACTCCACACTGGTCTTATGCATACCATAACATCCAATTCAAACTGCCAAAACAGTTGCCTACCTTGCCCCATAGAAATTCCTGCAAATCTGAGTGTATTTATCGGACCCAAAACTGCCTTCTCGATTTGATCCAGCAACCAACCATCAAAATAAAATAAAATCCTCTGACCTAATATACCCAGCCTAAAATCAGCATTTATTTTTAGTCATCTCAAACCCTATTTTCCATATTTTAATTGATATTGATAAGGACAAAGCCCTCTCTTGACCTGGTAGGGCTAGCTACTAGGTTAAGCATGATTTGTTGTTACCCTAGACCTGCCTTCCTTCAGCCTGAGGTAGATTTAGGCACTAATAGCTCCTCCTTTGGAAATCGCTAGGGACATATCGTCATGGTTAGATTTCCTAGGAAGGACCCAAATTATACCTCCTAAACTTGTCATTTGTGTCACTCTCCACTTCTGAGCTATAGCTTAGTTTGAAAAAATTTCTCGAACACTTTCAAACTTGGGTGCATTTGGGAACCACTAGGGGCAATCCATTGGGGTGATGCATCCATGGTTCACCTCTGTTGTCATTCTATGTTGACTAGTAACTCACATGGATACTATTTGGATTATTTTTTAATCATGAAATCCCTCCTAAGCTTATCATTTTTGATACATTTGCACCCACATGACTCCTCACTAAGCTATAGGGCCCATGGCCAAATCACCAAGTTTGAATTTTGGTTTGCTACATTTGAGCAAAGATATCTTTTGATATAGGAAGCCTTTTTGAAACTTCAAAATAAGATTGGAAACATATTTCTAAGGACTATCTAACCGTGCCATTTACAAGAGAATATGACGTATTCTTCTAAAATAGAATTTCCTTCAGACCTTGGGCCACCTATTCAACATAACTATAAGATTTCATTAGATAAATTTTGAGGTCTAAAATGGGCCTCAAAACATAAATGTACAACTAAAATAAACTTTATAATATCCAATATGATTCAAGATAATGATTTCAACAATGGGGAATGATTCACCATTATTAGAGTAAAAATGTAAAGAGATTAAAAAGAAACTGCCTTTTAAACTCATGTTTTATACTTATCTCCCTACGGTTTTATTCAAATATTGAGTGGGAGATGTTTGGATGCAGAATTTAGTTCCTCATCCAAGAAGTATGCATGTTTCATAATTTTGATGGAACTTGCTACATGAAAAATGAGAAGTATATGAAAAATATGATTGCAATCATGTTTTTTCATATATTTCTCATTTCTCATGTACCAGGTTTCACTGAAAGTATGAAACATGGGTACACCTTGGCGATTAATTAAATTTTTCATTGAACAAGTGGTCCTGCTTGAAATTTGAGTAAAATTTTAGGGATATAGTTTGAAAATATGAGTTGAAAACATAGTTTTTAATTTTTCCTCTCTAAAATATTATGATGTAATCTAGTCTTATTTTATTATTTCCACTATTATTTTGTAATACTCCTCCGGAGGCCCATTTTAGACCTCAACATTTCTCTATTTATAGATTATTTACTTAATCTACTACGATGATGGTTCTTTACTAAACACTGGAACTACTAGAGTTCTGATCATCTTCTTAGCACAATCATCTTTTCATGCACATCAATTCCAATGCACTCAATGCTAGTTACCATCATCTAAATACAAATTGTACAAAAATATTCTCATTTTTCATTGATGGAAAAATATCATTTGAGTCATTGATGTCCACTCCTCATCCTACATCCAACAAACACAAAGACATGAAATGTAGTCTCTCTCTCATTTTGGCTAATGCTCTTTATCTCAATGGTATTCAACGAGCTTCATTTCCCATTCGTGGGTCACTGATAACTTTCTCTCCCCCTTTGACATTAATGAAAAAGGGACACCAATAGCTTTCTCCATCTCTTTCAATTAATTTTTAAGGGTCATGATACTAATATTGATTCTCCTTTTGAGAAACTAATGTTCTCTCATTCTCTTTTGCAAACGCTTCTTCTCAAGGGTTGATATCTATTTGATGGGGATAGTATGAACTCTTATATACACACTTAGCTAAAATAAACATCATCAAAGGCACCTACAAAAACAATGTTACTAAAAAACCTTTTGACTTTTTTTTCCATTTATTTATCCAGGGATTTCAACTTCCCTCTTTGACATCAATGTCAAGAGATAACACTAACTTGCATTTGCAGGTGTATTTGACGATGTTTCTTTTACCTAAGTGTGTATATAAGAGTTCATACTATCCCCATCAAATATATATCAACCCTTGAGAAGAAGAGTTTGCAAAAGAGAATGAGAAACATTAGTTTCTCAAAAGGAGAATCAATATTAGTATCCTGACCCTTAAAAATTAATTGAAAGAGATGGAGAAAGCTATTGGTGTCCCTTTGTCATTAATGTCAAAGGGGGAGAGAAAGCTATTGGTGGCCCATGAATGGGAGATGAAGCTCGTTGATTTCCATTGAGATAAAGAGCGTTATCCAAAACGATAGAGAGACTGCATTTCATGTCTTTGTGTTTGTTTGATGTAGGATGAGGAGTGGACATCAATGGCTCAAATGATATTTTTCCATCAATGAAAAATGAGTATTCTCTTCTCCAAAGCACTGGATATATATGAAATGTTCTCCTTTAACATATAATTTCTTCTCTTAAATGTTTATCCAATTCTAGACTCTTTATTGTTGTTTTCTCTCTGTGTCAATGCATCTTTTATACGATTTCATACTGCTAGTTGTACTATTGCTACTACACATACTAATGTCAGTGATGCATTTTGACTTTGTTTTCACAATGTTTCTATTACTTTGGATACTATTATCACTTCTCTTAAGCATAATAATCATCAAATCATCTCCCCCTTACATCATGCTTCTACTACAAAGGATTTTTACTTAAATAACATCAACTGCACCAATGACTTGATAATATTTGGACAATGGACCAAGAAAATTCCAACAACATTTTCTTGAAAAGAGATGTCGATAAAACAAAAGGTGACTCTAATTGAGCCAAAGGTTGCCACTTGACATAGTGATCCCAAATGATAACCAAGGAATATGCACATAAAGCCACTTGTTTACTTCCAGTCAAGATTACAAGGCATAATCTGTAACACTGCCTCATAGGTATACCCAAAGTAAGCATTAAAACTAGGGTAAGCATGAGATGAGAGGCTACTATGATGAGATTCAACCTCTTATGTGACGTTAAGGAAGTGGAATTGATGGAACATCATGCACAGTCATCCAACATCATCAACAGAACCCTCAGGAGACAAGTCAGTGACTCAAACAACCTATCCTTGGGTCCCAATACTATTCTAGATCTCTTTGGCCATAGTTTCTGTCATGCTATGTGCAAGGGAGCAACCAACAACATAAAGTTACTCTCATATTCCTACCTCCCAGTGACTATGGACCAAAATTTCCAATTCTCTTCCAGTGACCCTAAGATTTAAGCCATTGTTCTAGCCCAGAATCCTAGCCTCTGCGTAGAACTTGTTACAAAAATCAAAATTCATTAAAGGCATGATAAAAATGTTGATCAAGCAAAATCAACCTCGGGACTAGGCCTCAGCATCCCCAACTGGGACTAACATTCTGTCAATCACTTGGCATCAATGCAACCTACAGGTCTAGGATACAAGATAGAGCATAAAAGCCTGAAACAACTTATGAAACATAACTAGAAGGATCAAATCTTTCTCCATTGAACTACTACATCTTCAATCAGGTGTTTCATCCACCCATTTAACAGTTAGAAGTAAAACATGAAATAACCATGAGATGAACCAAACATTTAACCATGCTTATAACTAATATAAAACCATGTAAATATCATAGATAAGACAACCATTAAATCCACATATAAATCAATGCAAAAGTAAGAGAACTTAGATTTTATTAATCATAGTAAAATCTTACCAGGTTCGGGACTACAATCTACCACCCAACCATAGACATGGCTGAACAAAATCTCTCCTTCATCTAGTCACCTCCGTGCCATATTCCATGTATGAATGTGGGATCTCATAGAATAACCAATCTAAGAACAATTAATGGAACCCATAGGTTAAACCACCTCCACCCTCATTAAACCGTGATCACACCAAAACCCGTGCTCCGATCACAACCAAACTAAACTTGGAATGCCATTCAGAATCGATCACTATCCTTTGAGGAATTTTCCATCTCCTTGTCTCTCAGGGTTTACCGCAATCCAATCCTAGATCACTAGGCCCTATAATCAGACCATTCTCTCAGGCTTTACCATAACACAAACCCATATCACTATGCCCTGAACTAATAATTCTCCCTCAAGATTTACCATGTATCCCACTAAAACCGATTAAGGGATTCCTAGGCCTTTGGGAATGGAACTTGAGACCACCTCTTCCCTGGATTCCAAAATCCATCCAGCAAACCAAATCTCAAAAACTGAAATAAACATCCCAACACCATGGAATATGGAAAACGCCAAGGTGAGGCTGAAGACCGCTGTCATAACCTAGCAAAATCATGCACCAGCAGCAAGAGAATCGTGCACTAGCATGCAAAGCCATACATGTCCAAACTAGCTAGGAAATCACACATGAAAAGGATTACTTGCAAGTATTCATGTTGAAGCTACTTGATTGTGCTTTCCTTCCTTGATCCTTTCTTTCCTTCCTTTCCATTTTCTTTATTTTCCTTAGTTTATCCAAAGTTAGAGTGCTCCAATAAGTCTCTAAGTGACCAAGAGAGTGAGAAAGAGAAAGAATAATGAGAAAGCTCCAAAATTGAACTTTAGAAAAGGTTATTGGATAATCCTCAGAAGCCCTTTTATTAACAAGGTATCTATTTTCCTTCAATTTCCTCCTCACATCCACCTTGTGACCTTTTACCTTCCTTTTCTCCTATTTTGCTTTATTTTCATTAATAAATGTGCCAAAAATGTCATTTTTCCTTTTAATGCCTTTTCCTTAACCTTGGCCAATTTTCCTTATCCAAAACATGCATCTATTGATTTCCACTAGGATATCTTTGTCCAACATTCATCTTGGAATATGTGTCGCTTATCTGTAGTCTTATTTTTCCTTTATTAAATTTTATTACGTGGCCTTTTCACTAGGGTTGTTATAGAACCATTCCCCTTGCATAATACCATCCTCGGTGTTAAACCAAACCATGACCTTAGCAAAACTGTTGAAAAGAAAACATGTTGCTCATGGAGCTTTATAACTTATCTCGTTGCAGTATTTACAATGAAATACCTACTCAAAAGAAAAACATCATGACAACATGACAATGTAACAACCATAATAATATGACACCCATACAACTTATTGGAGCTTTATAACTTAGCTCGTGGAGTTATTTACATCCATATACATATACATACATATACCAAAAACATCAGCAAGACATATGTCTAACATATACCAACATCAAAACAAAACTTATTTGCCTCAACCGGAAACAATGAAGGATACAGGGCCCACATCTGATACACCATCTCCCATATAGCTTCTTTAGGCACAAATTGCTTCCACTACACTTTAACTTTCTCTATGGCTCTATTGCTAAGCATGAGATGTTTCTGCTACAATATGCACTAAGGCTTCAACTGGAACTCTCCTTCTTGCTCCACCTATAATACATACCAATCAATAACATGATCAACGTCGTTTACATACTTCTTAAGAAATGAAATATAGAAAACATCATAAGATTTCACAGTTGGAGGCAGGGCAAGTCAATATGCCACTGGTCCAATCCTCTCAAGGATCTCAAAAGGTCCTCAATACGACGGTGACAACTTGGCGCATGAACCAATTCTTAAAGAGTTTCCCTTAGGCTTGATGTGCAAATACACATGCTCCCCAAACTGAAGCTCCTTGAACAACTTGTTCATATCTGCATAGCTCTTCTTCTTATCCTTCATTACCTTTAGATTCCTCTCTATAACCTACATTTCATGTTCCATGTCATCCAACATATTTGGTCCAATAAGTACCATGTTCATTGGATCGCTGCACCTAAATAGGAGTATTACAACTCTGCCCATACAATGACTCGAAAGAACTCATCCTCAACGAATCCTGATAACCATTGTTGTATGTGAACTCAACCAAAGATACTCCTCCCATTTAATCTGCTTATGCATCATGTACATCCTCAACATATCGTCCAAAATCCTATTGACCCTCCATGTTTTCCGATTTGTGTATGGATGATAAGATGTATTGAAGACCAAATCTGTACCCAAGTCTGAAAAGTACTCCTTCCAAAACATAGAACTGAACTCTACATCCCTGTCCAGCACAATATTCTTCGAAACACCATGAAATCTCGTTATCTCTCTGATGAACACCTATGCTACCTCACTGGTTGAATACATAGTCTTCATTAAAATGAAGTGAGATACCTTTCCCAACTTGTCAAACATGACCATAATAGAATCATGTTGATTTATTATCCTCGGAAGAAGTGTAACAAAATAGATGAAAATGGCCTCCCATTTCCATTCTAGGATCGAAATAGGCTCTAGTAAATCACCTGGATGCTTGCATTCCACCTTTAGCTATTGACAATCTAAACCTCTAGCCATGAGCTCTGTGACTTCCTTCTTCAGATTCAGCCAATAGTAGAACTTATTCATTGCCGTCAACATCTTCTAATATCGTAGATGACCCGAGTATGGATTCATGTGAAACTCCCTCAAGATAATATTCTTGAGCTCACTACAATTCAACACATAGATCATATCCATGAATCTCACCAAACAATCTACCGTGAGACAATAGTCTGCATCCAAATCACCCGTACCTATACTCTATTGTAATATGTGCATGATCTTCATGTATTTTTCATCCAGTTTTCTTGCCTACAAGATCATATCTTATAAAACTATCCCAGAAGAGCTCATAGCTACTATATGATTTACCTATACCATCTTGCTAAGAGCATCTGCAACCCGGTTCTCCTTCCTTTTGATATATCTGATCTAAAATTTAAACTTGCAAATGGTAGCCAACCATCTATCTTGCATGGAATTTAGATTTGGATGGTAAAACAAATAGCTCAACACACTGTGATCGCTCATCAGCGCAAACCATCTGCCTAGAAGATAGTGTCTCTACATCTTCAATGCATGTATGATCACTGCCATCTTAAGGTCATGTGTTTGGTAGTTTTTATCGTGTCCATTTAGTTTTCATGACTCATAGCACACTGCCTATCCTTCTTGCATGAGAACTACACCAAGTCCTTTCTTGAAAGCATATGTACACACTAGAAACTCCTTATCCAAATCTGCAATATTCAACACTGGTACATATGTCAACAACTACTTAAGCTGCTAAAACCTAGCCTCACATTCTTCTAACGATTCAAAATTCTTACCTTTCCTCTGTAGTGATGTGATATAATATGAAATGAATGAGAAGTTCTTTATGAACCTCCTGTAGTAACCTTAAAATCCCATAAATGATCTCACCTCATCTACATTCTTAGGAGTTGCCCATTCCATGATTGCCATTATTCTTTTTGGATCTACTGCTATGCCTTCCTTGGAGAAAACATGTCCCAAGTAGCGTACCTCAGTCTGGAATAAGCTGCACTTTCTAAGCTTAACATATAACTGATTCTCTCTTAACAACCTCAACACTGTTTCTAATTTTTCGACATGCTCTTCCCCATTTTTAGAATATATCAGTATGTCATCAATGAACAAATTAACAAATTTGTCGAGATAAGGATGCAACAAACTATTCATCACACACATAAATGTAGATGGAGCATTAATCAAATTGAATGGAACAACAACAAACTCATAATTCACTTACCTTGTCCTGAACACAATCTTGAAGATATCCCCTTCCTTGATGCATAGCTGATTGTATCCCAATCTTAGGTCGATCTTAGAGAGCATTGTTGCTCCCTTTATCTAATCAAACAAATCATCAATCCTTGGCAGAGGGTATCTTTTCTTGATCGTTACTTTGTTCAACTACCTGTAATCAATGCATAATCTCACAGTACCATCTTTCTTCTGTACGAACAAAACTAGTGTGCCCCAAGGCAATACACTTGGCCTAATGTATCCACTGTCAAGCATCTTCTTCAACTGCAACTTCAATTATATTGACTTAGGTGTGATCATCCTATAAGGTGGCTTTGATCCTAGAGCTACCCCTGACACTAACTCAATAGAAGCATATACCTCACTATGAGGTGGCAACTCTGTAATGTTCTCAGGGAATACATCCTGAAACTGTTGCAAGACTGGGTACCTAGTCAATAGTTCTGCATCCTCAACCTCCTTACCCTTGTCACTATAAATGTGCAATGAAAACATCACACAACCTTTTATGTGACTACACTTAGCCTGCATAGTGATGACAATCTGCACTCATGTAGGCTTCTTCTTTCCCTGCAAGGTCCTCATTTCCACACTATCATCCACACACTTAATGGATTTTTCGAAGCAATCCACTTTGGTTCTGAGAAGGTATAGCCAATACATACCCAAAAGCATGCTATATGATCCCAACAATAATGCATTCAAGTGTCTTGGGTTAGTGGGGCTTGACCCAGGTTTAGAATTGATTTAACCAAGCAAATCCCATGTACTACTGGCCCTTTTGGTAAGTCCATGGAGTGTGGACTGAGGTCTCACCTGAAGTAGTATGGGAGGGTGCTAGAACCAGGTTTCTACACCTTGGGGGTTTCTGATATGAGGTGATTGGTACGTGGTCCAACCTTCGCACTTACTATGCTATGCACACCAGTGGGTACCCCACGCCCTACGATACTGTCTTCGCACAATTCTAGCCATAGCGCGACCCGTGTTATTTACCCAAGTCTTCCTTAATTAGACTCTATTAGCTGATTACTTAGATTATTTTCATATATAATCATTCATACAAGTATTCATCAATTGAGTGCAGTAAATAAACATAGTAAAAGTAATGTATAACATCAAAATATGGATTCAAGAACAGATGCACAAAGTAAGCTTCTCTTTATTAACTTTCAATCCCAAATACATACTTGACTCCACCTTGTGCACTCAGTTGTAGGGGTCTGTACACTCGGCTGTTGACTCTACTAGGCCTCCACGCACTCAGCTGCAGAGTCTCCTCCTACTACTATGACCTAGTACACTTCAGATTCAACTCTAACCTCGAACCCTGCCTTCGATATTCTCTCTCTTATTATTCCTTACCTATCTTTACACTTAGAGCCTCATTGTATTTGTACAATCCCATGGTCCATGGACCATGGGTAGGCCAACACAACTTTACATTAACTTACAAGGCAGATAGCCCTATCACACATCCTAGACTTCGCGCTCTGCGCCCGCAATTCACGGAGTCTTACAATATAATTGACCAAAACTTGGGCTTTCAGCCCTAAAAAATGTTGCGAGGGATACCATGCCCAACAAAGTGTGTTGTTGTAGATATAGCATTTAACTCAAATGCACAAGATCTTACCCAATGTTGAACTCACTTCTTTGTACCCGTAGACAACTGTACCAACCAAGATTATGCATGCACTTATTTTCTCAAGCCACACTTATCCACCAGGTCAGGGTTAATATAGCTATAGTTAGATTCGGGATGAATCAAAATAGAAAAAACTTGATTACAAAGCTTATCCTCCATCTTAATTATTGATTCCCGATGATCCACCTGCCTATTGTCCACAACTGCATATATTTGAGGAATGCTATGACCAACATCACTAACTATATGTGCCTTCTGATCACTATATATCTGTGGTCTACCAGCACTCTCATAATACAGACAATCCTTGTTACGATGATCCTTACAACATATCCAACATTGCAATGGTTCTCTACCACCATCTCTTGCCTACTACTGTACAAGTCCTTTCGCAGTTGTATTGAATCTCTTTTAAGGAGATGCATTTTCTTTCTCACCTACATCTTTAGATCTTCCTCACCTTAGTTTTATCATTTCCTTTCAAGTCATGCTTTGGCTCAACATTACACTTTGGTTGCTCATAACAATGCTTCAACTTTCAAATGGACTCCTCCAATGATCTCAACTTATCAAACTCAATTCGGTATCTGTATGTCATTGGCAGTCAACTAATGAATCTCTGAACCTTGGCCTTATCCTCCTTGAGCTAAGGCACATATCTCAACAACTCCAAAATCCTTATAGTATACTCCTCGTCTGTCATAGAACCCATCCATGACTCATAAAAATCCTTATCTTTGTCATCATAGTAACTCTTCGACAAGTACTTCTTCATGAAGAGCCTTTCAAATGCATTCCATGTCAAATCATCTTCATCAATATCTTTAACATTTTTCATATCTTCCCACAAAATATCTGCTTTATCCTGGATACTAAAAAGGTTATCCTTGCTTTCATGTTTTCTGAATAATCATGCAATCTAAATAATTTCCTCATACCAAGCAACCATGCCTCTAAATCCTATGATTTCTTTATCTCTCCATCAAAGGTAGGTGGCTTTTCTTTATTGAAGTCATCCAGAAAGTATCCCCTATCACTCATCCTATAAGGATGATAATGATGAAAATCACGATGCTTGTTAGGACGAGAACTAGAATAATAGCTATGTCCAGTACCTCTCATATCTAGAGTGTCCAACAACTTGGGATCTATGATCGTGTTAGATTTATCCAACTCGTTCCCACCATAAGAACTTTGTCTACTATGAGACCTACTGCCATATGCCCCATTTTTTGTGTCCCCTTGTACACAGTTTATCTGAAGTGGCCCCTATCGCTACAATTCTGATAAACTCTAAAGTAGTATTGCATTCACCTATGCTTATTTCTCTTATGCCTCCATGATTTTATTATTGTTCACTTTGAAACTCCTTATTTCTTCCCACAAGCTTCTTAATGTGTCTTCCAAAAGAGAAGAATGCCGCACACCACACTGTTCATCTAATGCATAGGAATATTATATGTAGTCTACCACCTTTCTAGCGATTTTATCTCTTTCCTGGAAGGCATACTATGTCAGCTAAACAAAATCACAATAAGCCAACGTACCTTAGCATAATTCAGGGAGGATACCATGTCTGCATTATCATCAAATCAATGTGATACATATATCACATAGTCATACTATCATATAGATATCTATCAAATAAGTGCATCAACACATAAACATCCTTCTAGGTAGGGTCCAATCATCAATGCAAGGCCATATTAACACTACGTGTTATGACCTCATGCATGAGAACAACCATTATTCCATCATACACATTACCATGTGCAACCATCAACATGCTTAAGAAATGCATAATCAACTACACATGCATAACCACATGTAGTCGAGCATAAGAAATCAATTGTTTTAACCAACCTACAAGACCGATACATGTAATCAACCAATCAAGAGTGAAACCGAGCATACAAGGATGCAATCAAGCTGCATATAATCAAGTAACCATTCATATACTTCTGACGTTACATTCCATAAAATCTAAAAAAGCTCCTAATGGTAACATTACTACAACCATGATCAACATGATGCAATGCAACAAGGACATGGAATGAAAATGTAAGAGACACACATGCAACTGACATTAATGCATGATCGAGCACCTTCACCCAAGGAGAGCACAACCATGCTCTGATACCAATCTATAACACCCCCTCCCAAGTCTACCCAAAGTAACCATGACAATTGGGGTAAACATGAAATGAGAGGCTACTATTATTAGATTCAACTTGCTATGTGACCTTAAGGAATTGGAATCGATGGAAAATCATTCATAATCATCCAACATCATCAAAAAAACCCTTAGGAGACAAGTCAACCACTCAGACAACCTGTCATTGGGTCCTACTATTTTTCTGGATCTCTATGTCCATATTTGCTCTCATGATATGGGCAAGGGAGTGACTAAGAACCTAAATTCTCTCTCACAGGCCTGCTTGCCAGTGACTGTGGATGAAACTTGCCATTTTTGTGCTAGTGGCCATGGGATTTAAACTAATTTTATAGTCTAGAATCTCGGCCTCTACCCAGAACTTGCTACAAACTTCAGAAATCATTAAATACATGATACCAATCTTTATCAATCGAAATCAATCTCAGGACTAGGCTTGAGCATCCCAAACCAGGATTAAAATTATGTCAAACACTTGGCATCAATGCAACCTATAGGTCTAGGATACAAGACAGAGCATAAATGACTAAAGAAACTTATGAAACATAACTAGAAGGATCACCTCCTTGTCCATTGAATTACTATATCATCAATTAGGTTTTTCATCCATCCATTTAATAGTTACAACGAAATACATGAAATAACCATGACATGAACTAGTCATTTAACCATGCTTATAACCATCATAAAACCATGTAAATATTTGAGATAGGAAAACCATTAAATACACATATAAATAAGTGAAAAATTAAGAGAACTTAACTTTTATTAATCATAGGAAAATGTGAAATGGTTCGAGACTTCCACGTACCACCCAACCATAGACATGGCTGAACTAAATCTCTCTTTTATCAAGTCACCCCCATGCCATATTCCAAGAATGAATGTGGGATCTCATAGAATAACCAATCCAAGAACAACCAAGGGAATCGAGAGGTTAAACCACCTCCACCCTCATCAAACCATGATTACACCAAAACCGATGCTCCAATCACAACCCAGCTGAGCTTGGAATGCCATCTAGAATCCATCACTATCCTTGAGGAAATTTTCATCTCCTTGTCTCTCAAGGTTTACTGCAATTCAATCAAAAATCACTAGGCCCTAAACTAAGACCAGTCCCTTAGGCTTTACCACAATCCAAACCAAGATCATCAGACTCTAAACAAGACTTCTCGTTTAGGCTTTACCGTGTTCTGACCAAAATCGGTCAAGGGATTCCCAGGCCTTTGGGAATGGAACCTGAGACCACCTTTGCCTCGGACTCCAAAATCCATCCATCAAACCAAAAATTGAAAACTGAGATAAACATCCCAACACCATGGAATCTTGAAAAATGCAATTATAGTCTAAAGACCACTATCATAACCCATAAAAAACATTTCACTAAGAGTAAGAGAACAATACAGTAGCATGAAAATACATTTATGTCCAAACTAGGTAGGAAATCACACATGCAAAACATTACCTACAAGTATTCATGTTGAAGCTTCTTGATCCTACTTTCCTTCCTTGATCCTTGCTTTCCTTCCTTTCTTTTTGCTTGGTTTTCCATCCATGAGTGCTCCAAGAAAAATTTAGGTGACCAAGAGAGTGAGAGAGATAGAGAATAATGAGAGAGATCCAAACTTGAACTTGACGAAAGGTTACCAATGGATCTTGAGAAGCATTTTTATCAATGAGGCCTCTATTTTCTCCATTTTCCATTATTTTCCTTCAATTTTCTCCTCACATGCAACTTGTGACCTTTTACCTTCTTTTTTTCTTATTTTCCTTTATTTTCATTAATAAATGTCCCAAAAATGTTGGTTTTTCTTTTAATGCCTTTGCCTTAGCCTTTTCCAATTTTCCTTAGCCAAAAAACACATCTAATGATGTCCACTAGGATATCTTTGCCCAATATTTAGCTTGGAATACGTGTCCCTTACCCGTGGTCTTATTTTTCCTTTATTAACTTTTATTACATGAACTTTTCATCAGCACTGTTACATAATAAGATTTTCTATGTGAATTAAATAAGGATACCTGGTATAAGATGCAAACCTTTCATTTCCTAATAATTCACTCTTATTGAGGCCAAGGATGATGTCTTCTTATACTAGTAAATAATCTCCCCTGAGCCAATTCTATCTTCCTCTCTTTGATCTCTTATATATGCCTTCTTTCCTCTAGTTTGGGACTAATACTATGGGCCTAGTTTTATCATTGGGCCTGTTATCACTCCACAGTTATGGTACAACACCTCCTGTTCTCACAACAAAAAATGTTGATGAGTAATCCTATTGGAATGATTTTGGCTGCACTTTCTTCTTCTCCAACAATGTTAATACACTTGAAATAAATAAATGCATCATTGTAATCAACAAAGGGACTCATTCTTACATAAATCCTTCAGATGCACCTCTATGAATAAACATTATGATCATTGGATTTTACTTCTTTTGGCTTCATTTGAAGCCATTCTCTTCTTTTAATGAAGAGAAACTCAGGATCTACTCCCCCTAGGCCTATTTTCGTCCTTTTTCTTCTAAAACATCATAGGTTGAGTCTTTATCAAAGAATTACATTTCAACACTTTATTTACCCCTTCTTGATATTTATCTTGACTGTTGACGGTTATAGGACATTTCTCCTTCCTTTCCTCTTTCTTCATCCAAATCATGTTGCTTCCTTTTCATTGTGTTCGAAGCATTTTCTTACTACAAGACATACATAGTGATCTACCATGAGGGTAAGAGGATCATTCGTCTCAACTCTACTTATCTTTTCTTCTCTGAAAAATTGAATCTATGCAGAGTTTCTTCTAATCAATTTAGCCTACTTGCATTACATTCAATGATGAATAAAACCACACTTCCCTTTGTTTTATTATTTCTTCTCATCTTTAAGGGATGAATTCCTTCGTTTGAATTCTAATTTCAAGAAGAAATCCTTGAATTTTAACACTTGAACATTTTTGCCTTCACAACCTTCTTACCAAGTCCTCTCTTGCTAATACCATGGTTATTCCAAGGAATCTCTTGCATTCTTGGATTGTAGCTACTCAACATTTTTTTCTTCCTCGCATACCATGTACAATCTATGGGTTTATGACTAAAGCTATTGCAAGGAAAGAAATAACCATGAAAGAACCTTTGATGTGTGGAGATAATTTGTCCTTGAGGAGAAAAGGACCTTTTCTGGTTCTTCATGTGTCATCAATAGTTTGTTCGATTGTTTCCATTTGCATTTCTTTGATTCCACTACTTCTTTTGTGTGGAAATCTCCTTTCGTTTCCTTTTTTGTTGCTCATTTATTGGATTTTGCTGTTTCTCTTGTTGTTGTTGTTTTCTAATAATTCAATTATGATTCTTGTTATTGGAACCTTCAAATGCGTTAGCTTGACAAGAGGAGTTTTTCACCTTTTCTTTCTTGGGACTTGATTTCTAATTGAATCCCAAACCAACCTTGATGGAAGGGGATCTATAGTTGATAATCTCATTTGGACTCTTGGAACCCAATTTTCATCTATAATTTTTAGACGTATGATAATTTTCCTTTTCTAGATCACGTCTAAATGAAATAACTTCAACTTGTAGTTTCTCACAATAAGTTTCCTTCTCATTCAATTTAGTTGTCAGTCTTTCATTCAATCTATTAGCTTCCTCATGTTTAACATTAAGATAAACAACAATTTTTCTCAAATTATCATTACTACGATCATATTCTTGCAATTTCTGATTTTTCTTGATATTAACTTATGAAATCTCCTTGATCTCATTTAGATAAAATATGAGCTTCCCATTCAAGTATGTTCTTTCATCTAGATCCTTTTGTTTGCTATCATATGTGCTATCAATATGATCACAAAGATCTTGATTAATTTTTGTGTCTATGGAATCTCCCACATGCCTGAGAAGTATTCCTTCTTCATCACTGCCAGAGATACTTTCATTTTCTCTTATGGATGAACATTCATGGGATTTTTTTTCATGTTTCTTCCTCTTCTTTAGAGATACCCTTATCAAATATTGATACAACTGTAGGATTTCCTTCTGAACTCCTAAATGTATGACTATCTTTATCCTTAGAAGCTGAGCATGAACATCTAGATGGTAAATGACGTATTTATTTACATTTATGACAAAAAAATAGCTTATCGTGTAATGTGATTAATCTCTCATCTAAATATTCTTCATCATCTTGAGAGTGATGAGCAACAATTTCTTTATTTGTAGAAGGTTACTCATCTATTGAGCATCTTTCATCTAGGATGCTTTCTTCCTCTTCCTGCTTCTTTTCTTATATCAATGTTAGAGGAAATTTAAGTCTAAAAGTGGCCTCCTAAGGAAAAATAATAAAATAACAGTTAAAATAATCAAATAAGAGTCATGAAGTTTGGAGGGAAAATAAGAAAACTTCTTTTTTATTGTATTTCTCACTTGTATCCTTATAGGTTTACTCAAATATCAAGTGTAGATTCTTGTTAGATCCAGAATAAATTTCAACATCAAATGAGTAACCATTATATATACTTTTGACAAGACCCACATTGATAAAAATTGAAGATACATTAAAAAGTGTGTTCAAAACACATTTTTAATTTATCTTCAATTTTATCAATGTAGATCGACTCAAAATTATTCATAATGGTTACTTGTTGGATGTGGAATTTAATTCCACATTCAACAAGTGTCTACACTTGAAATTTGAGTAAACCTATAAGGAGATAAACCAAAAATACAATTAAAAAAGGTAGCTTTTCTTATTTTCCCTCTAAAATATTTACATGTCCCTGTTTTTAAGATTAAAGTATTTTGATTGGTTTACATATCATGACATGGAAATTAAATAAAAAATTCATGGGAAATTTTAGGCTGAAATTTCCTCTAATGGCAGCAAAATTTGCAGAGTCTATTTCATAATTTGAGTATCAAGGTTCTTCAACCTATTTTTGGGCTACACAATTTTCTTCTCCATATAAGAAATGGAATTTTTCCCACATTTGTCTTAGAAACTTGTAATGACTTACTTTGTCACCATCTACCTTTGGAAATCATTTCTTGAGAATCCTCTTGGCCTCTATATCAAATTCATTATTCACTACATATACTGCATACAACCAAACAAATAAATCAATGGCCATAAAATGAGATCCCATTCTAATATTATAGAATATACAATCTATTCCATTAAAAAATGGAACTCCTTCTGAAACATCTGAGCTGATCTCATGAGATAGAATTTTTTTCAAATCGTAGGCCACCTAATCACGATAGCTATAATATTTATAACTTCTTTACTTAATGTTCTACTATGATAGTTCTCTACTAAACACTACAACTACCAGAGCATTGATCATCTCTCTTGGCACAATCATCTTTTCAGGCAAATCAATGCTTACCTAGTTGACATCATTCCCCACATAGTTGATGCCACTTTCCATTCTATCATTACCAATTGTCCAACACTTAATCATGTATAACATAATGTGAATAAAAAATTCCCATCTACATCTCTTCCATTATTTAGTAGCATCTCCTCGCAAATCCATTACCAAAAGACAATTCTCTTTTGCAATACCATTTACTACTATAACACAACTTATTATTACAACATCTATTAATTTTGATTCTACGTTTGCATAGTGATTTTGTTGTACAAACTCTTTTGGATCAATTTCTCCTTTCCGTATTCTATTGTGAAGCCTTATATTTTATTTTTTGGTAATAAAATAGGCTTTTTAGGATGCTTTTCCTCATCCTTTTCCCGAACACTTTTATAATCAAAATTACATAAAACCATATTATGTAGGTTTTCACTATATATAGAAATTACCTCCATACGAATTCTAAAAACAAAAAATATACAATGGAGAGAAATAAAAAACAAATACATAAATATCTCCCCTGGATCCCAAAAATCGGGACTACGTGATTGATTTCTCATTATATTCCTTTGAATGTTACAATACATATATATCCATGCCAAATCATCCATTAATCCGAATCCATTAACCCTGGATTAGAACATATTTGAAATTCTGTTGATCATAACTACAAGCTATCATAGGTAGAAAACCATCATGCTCAAAAACAAGTGAAATCTCCATGCACAAAACCATAGGTAGGTGTGTGGGGCTAGTCATGGAAACAATATAACACAAACCAAACATTCTCCCACTTGCTATTTTCTTTTCCACACAGGGGGTCATAAGAGAGCTTAGTCAATGGTCTAGCCATGCAGTGCCTATTGTTTCTCTACACCAATAAAACTTCTCAGTGCTCACAGACTTTGTCAATTCATCTACAACATTATTCAAAGTGTTCAGCTTTACTAGCAACACCTTTTTGTCCTCAACCATATCCCTCACAATGTGATACTAAACATCAATGCTTTTTGTCTTCGAATGACAAGAAGAGTTATTTACTGAGAAAATTACACTTTCCCTGTCAAAGTCGATCCTTATATATTGTTGTACTAACCCCATAGTTGAACACAATCTCTGCAACCAAACTTATTCCTTTCTTGCATGAGTGGTTTCCATGTATTCTGCCTTTGTAGTTGAAAGTGTCACTATAGAATATCTCTTTCTCATCTAACTGAATGCACCTCCAAATAGGTTACACACATACCCACTTGTTGATCTTCTCTCATCCATACCTCCTCCCATGTCTGCATCAACAAAGCCATGGATGTCCAATCCCAGTCTTCCTTTGGTAGAAAAACCCATAATCACTAGTGCCACGCAAATACCTAAAACCCCGCTTCACTGTTGTCCAATTCTCCTTACCTAGTTTTGAAATAAACCTCCTCAATACTCCCACTACATGTGTAATGTCTGGACTAGTATAGAACATCACATACATTAGGATACCAACCGCACTTTTGTGTGGAACATGAGACATGTCCTCTTCCTATTCTTGTATCTTGGAACATTGTTCAGTAGATAAATTTACACCTATAGGAATAGGAACCTTCACCGGTTTACTATCATACATATTAAACCTCTTCAATATTGTCTCGACATACGTCCTCTAGTTTAGCCAGAGCTTCCTCTTTGCCTTATCTTGTTTAATTTCCATCCCAAAGATATAGTGTGCAGCACCAAGATATTCCATGTCGAATTTGGAGGAAAATGGTGTCTTCAATTCCTAGACAATTTCTTTGTTATTTCCAATTAGAAACATATCATCCACAAACAAGACAAAATAAATAACACATTCACCAATTAATTTAAAATATACACAATGATATTTTTTTCTTCTCGTGAAGCCACGTCCCCCTATATATGTATCAAATTTTTGATATCGCATACTTGGTGGCTATTTTAACCGATACAAAGACTTTTTTAACCTACATACAAGTTCCTTTTTACACTTCACTACAAAGCCTTTAGGTTGCTTGATGTAGATCTCTTCTTCTAGATCCCCATGAAGAAATGTTTTCTTCACATCCATCTGTTCTACATCAAAATCAAATGAAACAACAACAGATAAAAGTAATCTAATAGAAGCTACCTTAACAACAGGAGAAAAAATATCACCATAATCAATTCTAGGCACCTAGGAATAACCTTTTGCTAACAACCAAGCTTTTTATTTCTCCATATTTCCTTTTGCATTCATCTTCTTCTTACACACCCATTTGCTTCCAATGGGTTTCCTCCTAGCTAGCAACTCCATCAGATCCCAAGCCTCATTTTTGTGCAAAGATCCCATTTCATCAACCATGGCCTCTTTGCAGAGTTTTCCATCCTCTGAATCTACTACCTCCCTGAGAGTCTTGGGATCATCATTAGTAATAGATAAAGAAAAATTTGAACATAAAACAAATGGAATATACAGTTTTGTTTACCTTCTTTCTCAACCTGATCTTCTCACACCAGGAGTTTGTGGTTCTTCATGTTTTGATTCCTCTTCTGCCGTAGAGTCTGATTCTTCCTCCTTCAGCTCAAACTCTATCTTCTTAGGCTACTTTGGCAGGAATTCATGTTTAATAACATCTTTGACCTCTGTAGACACCACATCTTAGTTGTACACAACCTTCCTTGTTTCTGGGTTCCATAGATTATAACCTTTTAAAGCATTCTTATACCCAATAAAGATGCACCTTTCAGATTTACTATCCAACTTGGTTATTTTCTCATTTGGAATATGTACATGTGCATCACATCCAAATACCCTTATATGTGAAAGAGAGGTTTTATTACTAGTACATACCTCATGTGGAGTCCTATCCTCAAACGTTTATGAAGGTGATTTGTTGACTAGGTCACATGTAGTCAACATCGCCTCTACCCATAATTCTTGTCCTAACCTGGCACCACTGAGCATGATTCTTGCCTTTTCCATCAACTTCTTAAAAAACTCTTCAAGTTCCTTACTGTAGAACTCTCCACCATTATCTGTCCTTAGTACCTTTATCTTCTTCTTTGTTTGGTTTTCCACTAGAGCCTTAAATTGTTTAAACCTATCAAAGGCTTTAGATTTTTTATTGAGGAAATATATCCATGTATACCTTGAGAAGTCATCTATAAATGAAACATAGTACATAGAATTTCCTAGTGATGGAACAGACACGGGTCCAAACACATCACTGTGCACAAGTACTAATATCCCTTTCACCCTTTTAGCACTAGAGGGGAATCTCATACGATTTTTCTTCCCATATACTAAATTCTCACAGATATTGAAATCCAGAGAAAAATTAGACATAACTTCTACCATACCATTAACTTGAAGTATTTGAGGCCCTTCTCTCCAATATGTTGAATCGTTTTATGCCATAGCATGATCTTTTCTCCAAAGACCACAAGATTTTATGCTCCACTTTTAGGAACCACACTACTGTTGCACCCATCAATAATAGTGCTACCCATAAGCTTGTACAAAGTTCCAATCTGAGCTCCTCGCATCAATACTAGTGCTCCCTGAGCCATCCTACAGGTATCTTTCTTGAACACTATTTTTACACATGCATCATCCATCTTGCTTACAAAAACATGACTTTTGGCCAATGTAGCAATATGTAGAACACTCGGAAGTGTTCTAATCCTTGCACCTTGCCACCTCAACTTGAATTTTTTATGACCGATGATTCTCTCCTTCCTTTCATCCCCTAATAAGACACCACACCCATCATATTTCTCATGTTCACAGAACCACTCCCTGTGGAGAGTGAAGTGAAAGGATACACTTAAGTCAATCGACCATGCCCCATGATCTATGTGTGTACTTGAAGAAGCCAAGTGCACATCCCCACCTTCACTTGAGGTTGTTTTTGCCTCTAGAAAAGCAGCATCATCGGGTCCCTTTATTTTCTCAAGAGCTTTAGATCTACAATCCTTTTCGAAATTCCCTTCCTTTCCACATTTCTAGCACACCTTTATAGGTTTTCCCAGAGATTTATATCTCCCACTCGAGGACTTATTTTTATTCTGTTTTGGGACTATCTTCATACAGACAAGGAATTTTCATTTTATCCCTCCATATTTTTCCATCTCTTCTTCTCTAACGGTAAAGATGAGATTATTTCATCAAAATTAAAGGTAGTTGTATTGCTACCTATTGCAACAACCAGAATATCACATGAATTTGGTAGAGAACACATAAAAATGATGGACTTATCTTCATTTGAAATTTTAATATCACAGATAGCAATTGACTTATCACAGTATTAAGGGAATTTAAATGCTCTGTCGCTAAGTCTCCATCCTTCATCCTCAGGTTATACAATTTTTTTCGTAGCAACAGTTTGTTTACCAAAGACTTAGATTGGTACAAAATCCCTAACCTATCCCAAAAAGCCTCTGTCATTGCTTCCCATGATACATTCAACAATACTGAATATAAGATACACATTTGTATGGCGCTCTTTTCCTTTCGATCCAACTTCCTTTAGTCTTCATCTGACATAGTTTTTGGCTTATTACCTGGATCTACCGTGATCCACTAATCTTTATCCACTAGAAGATCCTCCATATTAACATTTCATAACTCAAAACTATGACCATTAAATTTCTCAATCTCTATCTTTCCACTTCTCAACATCTTCTTTCACCATAAGAATTGATCCCATAGATCTCACACTAAACGGGGTCTACCACATGCCTGAGAAAAACCCCTTAGAAACAAAGTCTCCCCTTGAATTTGAACCTGGCTCTCATGCCAAATGTAGGTTTTAACCCTATATGGAAATTATCTGCATACAAATTCCAAAAACAAAAAATATACAATGGCGAGAAACACAAAACAAATACATAGAGATTTCCCCTAGATCTCAAAATTTGGACTACATCATTGATTTTTCACTATATTCCTTTCAATGTTACAATACATATATATACATAATAAAGCATCCATAAACCCCAACCCAATAACCCTTGATTAAAACATAATCGTACTACCCTTGATCGGATCTACAAGATACCATGGGTAGAAAAACATCATGCCCAAAACCATGTGCAAAACCCACGCACAAAAGCATAGGTAGGTCCACCAACCTAATATAGGTTCCATTTTATTTTTTCCGGGGCGCTACCTCTAACCATGTATAGGGGGAATACCACCCCTTTCAAACCCCTCGACAAGGGCATCTATTGTTCCCCATGGTGTGCCCGGTGCAATGAAGTAGTGGATCCCCACCCCCCTCTAACCCCCCGACACATGGGGCTAGTCGTTGAAAGAACATAACACACATCCAACACATTGAATATAATTTCTTATTCTTTCTTCATTCTGATGTTGGCCTAAGCTGACAATACCCACATTATGCAAATTAAATTGCATGTCACTGGTCCCAAGCCTTAATCACCTAATCCATGTTGAAAACCTTCTTAAACCAAGGTTTAATGTTCTTAATTAAGTTTTATGCGGAAACGTTATATTTGACTATTCAATAGTTTGACCCTTCATTAACCTTTGAGCGGAACTCTACTCAACCTTCATTAGTAAACTTTGGTTAATCTATACCCCGCTCTTTAACTTTGGTTATATGCGAACTTAACCCATAAAACCTTTATCCACTTTATTTCTATTATAACCCTCATATAATAGAAATACACATAAACACACGTAAACCTTACCTTTTCACCTTTCCAGGGCCTTTGCACATTTTCTGATGCTATACCTTTATCGGTTTCACTCTCCACCATTGATTTCACTCCATCAGATCAATGATTGTCTTGTCATATCAAAAATTAATCCATTCACCCGCTGTAACTCAAATCACTTAACTCGCGTTGATAAAATTATCGGGTCTGCTCAGGTCTAAGCCTTATCGGCTTCAATCTCCACGATCGATCTTACCATTCAATCTGACAGTTGTTGACTTCCCCAATCAACAAAACTAATCAGTGAGCCTGCACCATTGATCAAAACCCATTTGATCCAATGGTTAACAATGACATCGGGTGAGCCACTTGCATGAGGATTACCCACCTAATAAAGTGGTTTCCTCTCTCCTCTGATGTGATACATGTTGATTGCTAAATGGAATCGGGTGACCACCCCGAATTACCACTTACCACTTTTTCTCCACCCGATAAACCATTTCTGCCTATGAAACTAATTTTCTCGCGCATTAACGATTGCACATTTTTCCCATGCGATAACCGTCAATCTAATGGATCTGTTGATCTGACAGTCCAGATCAACTTCCACGATTCACCTTCGACAAGCACTTGGGTTTAATCTCAGTCATTCATTTCTTGACTCCATTTTACATGACTTAATCATAGCCGCTTATCGCAAACAATCTCGTCCATTGATCTAGTTGATCCAATGGCTCCTATGCATGTTTACTTCCTTCCTTCATGCCTTTACTTTCTTCGCATTTACATGGTTTCTCAAATTTCTTTGTGGTTTCGCATTTCTTCAGGGTTTTTGTTTTTTGGTTGTTCTGCAACACAACTCCCTCCTGAGCTTAACTACACTCTCCCTTAACACAGTCACTCATGAACCTCGACTGTGACCATTCAAATAGATTCAAGCGATCCAATAGGATCCTTCATATCGTTTCTTCTCTATGTTCTGCTCGAACTCCACCTGCAACCTCTGTTACACATAACTTACTCTAGTTCACATACAAACTATAACTAAATTACTCCATGCACACATAAACTCATAATCGAGTTGTTTGTATTAATAAACAGGTATTTACATCGGAACTTTCTCCTTGGCGTGATCTTCTGTATCAATGGTCTTTGTTTTCCTACCTGTCCATAGGCTTACAATCAAACCTCCGACTCACACCTCTAACTACTGACTTGACTAACTATCTAACTTGACTATGCCTTTTAGGCTTCCATTTATACAAAATGATTCTACAACCAATTCTTGGTTTAGATCCATAAACTTCTCAACAAAATCATAAAATCTCTCCCCTATCTCTAACGATCCTCTCTAATCCCCAAATCATGAAACCAACTCCTAATCTAAGATTTACAACTTATTCTCAAATATTTCAATCACTCAACTATCCTGATTCTCTCATGTTCTCCAACATTCGAGAACATTTACAAATATGCCTCACTATACTTAATTAAATCCCTATTCTAGCTTCTCTCATTAAAATCACTCAAAACCTTAATAATCACATTAATTCAACACTTAGGAAACCAACTTCCTTAAAATAAAAGACCCCCTATGTCTACTAAAATACAATGATTTTTCTTGAGTTGAATGCTCCTGCATCACATTCATTACCTACACTCATACATTGTAGCTTATCTTCATTTACATATTACATTTGAGGATTTCTGAAGTTAAAAATGGGCCTCTAAACAAAAATGTAGTGTAACTCCAATTTACATACTATTTTTTTTTTGTTATATTTACTTAATCCAATATTAATATGATCTCATTCACTTAATGTATCAAATTTGTTCTTTAATAAAATTCCTTTTCTTATTACACATATTTATCTACTATGATAAAATATTTCTTTGTTTGGCTTCATATAGACGAAAGTAATACAAATGTTGTATAGTTTGAATGTGGTTTTCCAAGTATATTCTTCTCTTACTCGAACTTAGTGATCCAGTGATTTTATTTCTAGACTAGTGAATTATTTTTCTTAGTGTAATTGGGCCAACAAATCATCTATCCTTAGCAGGGAGTACCCATTCTCAAGAATTCTTTTTTCAACATTTTGAAACTAATGGACATTCACCAAGTCCCATCCTTCTTAGGGATAATTATCATGTGTGATGCACATGGTGAGTTACTTCATCCAATAAGACTTTACTCTAGTAATTATTCCCATTGTTTCTTCACCTCGTTTTCCTTTATATGGACTTTCTAGACAATCCAATGTTTGGCAATAGAGAGTCTTGCAACAATTGCATCTCATTCTCCACTTCTCTTTTTGGAGGTGCCCCTTTTGGCTCTTAGAATGCTCCTCTCTACACATGTAGGAACTCTCCTAGTTTTTCTCTATGTCCTTACTTCACCAATCTAGGGACGACATTCTTCTCATTGACTCTTCTATAGACTAATTTTATCTTAAAACCACAAAAACATACTTACTGCTAGAACTAATTAGTTTATTGGCTTAGTTGGCAATTACCAATCAAATTTTAGACTTTCCCTTGTGTTCATTAAGGGCGAGGGATTTTATGTCCTTGTTGAGGAGTTATTGGTTGGCTCATACAATTTAGATTGCATCCCAAATGTACACAATGGTACTGTCAAACACCGTTTAACATCCATCAAGTACAACTACATCCAATTCTACTTCATTAATAAAACCAACATTGATAGAAATTTGATTTTAGAGTATTATGTAACATTTATTTATGAATTATTATTTACCCACCCCAATAGATATGGGATTAGATGATCTCAAACCTCGATTCTCAATTGTTTTTACCAACTCTAATGCAATGAGATTCGTCTGAGATACTGTGTCGAAAATAACATCAACATATGTCTTTATATGGAAGAGTTTGTTTTCATTTTCTTCTTTTCATTGGAGGTTACTAAAATCCAACCCCACCTACACATTTGTGCAGACAATCTCCTCATCCACATGCAAGCTACTTTCCAACTGATTTTTCAAATCTATGGCCATGATATTTTTCTTCTTCCCAACCTTATTTCAGCCCTTTAAGTTGAGTTTTGAATATAATTTCCAACACTTATCCTCTGAAAAAACCCTATTAATTTTTAACAAAGATAACTAAAAAAAAGTGGTTGACTTAGCCACCTTTCTAAAAAGTTTCCAAAAAACATAGATTTAAAATATTAGAAATGATAAAGTTTCGAAAAAAGAACATAGATTTAAAATATTAGAAATGATAAAAAATACTTTGAGAAAAGTAATCATTCCAAACAACTTATATTTAAAATATTAGAAGTTATAAAAAGCATTTTGAGAAAAGTAATCACTAAAATACCTAAAAAGGAAACTTAAAATATTTTCAGTAGTGATATTTAGTCTTCAGTCTTCCCATATTTTAATAAAAAGGATTTTGAATAACACTTGTAATAAGGTGAAGATGAAGAAAATTAGGAATTATAAAATTTTAACGAAAAATTATGATAATCTATAGGTATTGGATCTACACGTTGATTTAGATATTTCACCAATATGTGATGATGCAACTTTATAACATTTTCATGGAGTAGAAAATAAAGATTATGGTTGTGTTGTTAATGTGAAAAAACATTATCTCTTGTATATATTATATATTTTTAAAATAAGAATGTTGTAGGAAGGATGAGAAGTTTGAACATAAAAAATTATCTAGTTCTATCAGAAGACAAAGGCCGAAAAAAAACCATGTGAATATGAAAGGTGGAGTTGAAATGGAATAGTCTGTCATTTAGTAAATGTTTCACTCAATAATGTAAATGGGTACTAACTTTTCTGTTTATAGGACAGTGATGCTAGAGCCATCGACCTCACCTTTTAGCGCTTTCTCAAGGCACCAAAAGCTCTTTGCAGATTCGTGATCAAACTGAATAAAAGCTTTACCATTCAGTCCGCAGCGAATCAAATCAATGCACCGCACCTTTACCATCCTATCTGCAGCCAATGAAATCAATGAACCGCATCTATGAGAGGGGCAGCATATGTCGATGGGGCGAAAAAATATGAACTGTCAAGTACTTTTCCACAAAGGATCACATTACATTCTGGCATTTGAGTTTGAGGTATACCTCCTTCTATGGAATGACCAATTTGCGATCTATGGGCTTAATTTTCTGGAGTTGTCTTATCGTTGGAATCTTTAGATGCGGGGCCTCCACAATCTGCTCTATCCACTCCCACTCTCAAGTAATGCGACAGGGATTGATTGTCCTATGTGTGATGATGTGTAGAGGATTAAGTTAAGATATCTTACATTTAGACGCCCCACTTTTGTTTCGATAATGAGGTCAATAAAGGTTTGAAATTGGAAGATAAATAAGGAAGATTTAGATGGGAGTGGAAGGGTTGTTATCCTGCTAGGTTGTTGTAAATAAGGAAGATAAGAAGAAGATAAAAAGAAGGAAATAAAAAATGAATGATAGGAAGAATGAGTGATGTTTTATGAATAATAAAGAACGTGGAAAAGTGAACCCAAATGTAATAATATGAAAAAAAATATCATCATTTAATTTAAATTATTTAAATAATGATTATTATAAAAAATTAATAGTAAAATTAATATATTAATTAGTATATAATATAGTTAATATGTTTACAGTAACAATAAAGAAATAATAATCTATTTATATAAGTTGTTTAATTTTTATTTTTTAAATTAAATTTTTAGTATTTCATATGTATCTATAAATACATAATTATGAATATATTAGTAATAAAAATTAATTTTATAAATATATATATATATATATATATATATATATATATAAAAAAATAATTAAATAAATATAAAACATCATCACGAAAGTCTTAGATCTAACAATAAATATTTGATTTTACAATTTATTTATAATATATATATATATATATGTATGTCATTTTATACAATATATAAATTATATTAGCACAAAAAAACGTTTTATATATATATATATATATATATATATATCTTTGTGTTGAAAACATATATATATATATTTGAATAGTTTTTATAAAATATATTAATAAACATAATAATTATGAAAATGATAAAGATAATAATTATAAATATGATAATAAATTTTTAAATAAAAACAACTTATTAATTAAACGGATTTTATAAAATGTGTCGCTTTATATAATATATTAATAATATTAACCCTAAAAGAATTATAAAAAACTAATATATTGAAAAAAGAAGACAAATTACTAATAAATTGCTTAATTTTTTTTTTTAAATATAATTGTTTTTATACGTGGATATCTTTATTTTTAGCTTTTATATATTATTTTCTGACTTATATTTTAATTGGGTTCCAGGCGAGGTTGCACCACCTTAGCCATATATGCTTCATTCTCCTCACAAGTTAGGAAAATTAATATATTGTTTAATAATAATAGTTATCCTTAAAAAAATTATTTATATCAAATATTTTTATTTATACAAAATATTTTTATTTATATAATAAAATTTATTAGTTAATAATAATTTAGTTTATAATAAAATAATTTATAATATAGATTTTTTTAATAATAATTTTAATACTATTTTTTAATCTTTTAAATATATATATATATATATATATAATTTTAAATGGAATTTTTCAATTCGATATGATATAATTTTTTATTTGGGTTGAAACAAAGTAAACTTTCTAATTAATATATATCTTAATTACACTGACAAAAAATAAACTAATTCATTTTTTCCTTAATACAATGACCTTTCATATGGTTAATCATTCTTATTATTTGTTACTTAAAAGACAACTCGTTCAACTTAGTTCATTCTTTCCTTCATAAATATATGACACAATCATTCCTTTTAAAATATGTTGGCACGTAAAAGATAGCTTTTATTTTTCCTTTCCAAATTTTTTTTCATAAATATATGACACAATCATTCCTTTTAAAATATGTTTGCACGTAAAAGATGGCTTTTATATTTCTTTCGAAATACTTTAATATCCATTGTTCTTTGAATGTAAGATAACATTATATTTCTAAAAATGTGATATCTTCTCTTTCTTAAATTAAAGATAACATTATTGGCTCAAAATATTATCATCGACTTCATCTTTTTATCTGTATTTCAAATGTTTTCATTTGGATTTTCCCCTTTTTTTCCACATGTTTTAGTTGTTGACTTAACTATGTTTGGGGGTGATATATGTTTGTCTTTGATTTCAAATGTATTCATAATACTTATACTTTACCATACGTATAAGGTTGAATGCATTTTCCCGATGTCTGGTTGGTTTTGATTTAAATATGTTTTTTTTGTGATATAGGTTTAGATAAATAATGGTAAACGTGTGTTTAAGTATAGTTGTTTATGAACTTTTTTAATTGACGTTTTATTCTTTATTAAAACATTCTTAAAAATATTTTGTATATTTATAAAATCCGGTTGATAAAATACGTATGTGTTTGTGAACTGTAACAATCAAATCACTGCTTATAAAAGCATTTACATTTGGTAATTCCTTCCCTTTCCTTAGACTAGTATGAAATGAGTGCAGGCTGGTTTAAAGCTAAACACATTTAAAATGCTTTTAATAACAAAAACACAAAATTATGATCTGGGGTGCTGAAGTATGCGGCAAAAATTGTTAGATGATGGGGTTGTCATGCTAAAACACAGGTGACAATGATGCGACATAAAACTATGCTGCAATGTTGAATTATGGGTACAAAGATACTAAACAAATCAATCTACTCTGATTCCAAATTTCCTTTTCCTGTCCGTAATTTGCTGGGATTAGGTAATTTGCATACAAGTTTCTACAATTTTATAGGAATTTCACGCCCAATATCGACAATCAAATCTTTTATTTCCAATTTGTGGAAACACCAACTGACAAAAGAGCTTTGTCTGCTATACGAACAGCTTCCAACAATCTTAGGTATGGGCAGGGTAGGATCGTCAGCCTTTCCAACGACCTTAGGTATTGATAGGGTAGGATCGTCAAGGCTGACAGTCTTGTCCATGTACCGTCTTGATATTTTGGCCTAGCTCATCACTTGTCATATTTTCATATGTTGTGTTGTCACAATCATTTTAATCACAGTAATTGAATTTCCCTTTCTCAGCAAATAGTTCTCTCACATTACCATTGAATTGAATTAAATAGAATACATAGTGAGGTTAATGATTAAAATAAATTTGATAAGGGGTATTTATTTTTTTTGTTTTTCTTTATTGATCACACAAAACTTGATGATTAAAATAAACCTGATGAGGGGTATTTATTTTTTGTCTGACTAGCGACTCACCCAAAAACTTCAGCGCACAAACAAACACTATATTTGACTTTACCAAATATAACATTGAACTCGAACTCATAGTGTACTCAGTTAAATCATACTCTAAATTTAGACTATTCTGCATGCGGGAGTAATTACGATTTCCAACACCCCCCTTAATTACGACTGTATGACTCAAAATAACTCAATGAAGCCCACAAGGCTTACAATAGAAATTGAATCAATCATCAGTCAAACATGTTTGTTGGTCTATGTGTTAGCTTGGCTTACAATGACTCAAAACTTTGACAATTTTGCATTTTCTTTTTTGTTTCTTCCAAATTCCATATTATCGAAATTTCTTCATTCTCTGTTGTGCGTTCTTGCTATAGGATTTATTCACTTGTTGTTACTGCAATTTTTCTTTGACCTGTCTTAAATTTGTTTAGAAAAATAATTTGATCTTTTCTTTTATAGATTTCTCTTCAAATATTTGTTCAGTAACTCTTCATGTTCAAGCTCTGTTCTTCGTTCCCCTTCATGCTTTATATTTCTGACTTTCTTTCTGCCATATTTCTTGATAGAAAAATATATCTCTTCCCGAATCCATTGCTAAAAAATGGTTGTAATGCATTCTTCCTTGTTTTTAGAAACTTCCATGTCCTTCTCTTAACTTTCATCACCATGTATAGTTGCTTTTTGTCTGTAGTCTCCACACTTAAGATCATCATTAGGCTTACATGTAAAATCATAATCATATTGATTTTTTTCATTCTCCACTTTATTTAACTCTTCTATTCCAACTGTCAGTTTATGACTCTCATCAATTTGTTCAATTGACTTTTGAATCCATTTTTCAATGAGCTTCAAGTCTGCATCAAACTTATTAGCAGCTTTGTTTTAGACTTCTACTCCCATGCTATTTTGAACACCTGCATATTCAAAAACAATGTTAAAAATATCTTTTTTATGCTCTTTAGTGAAAGCTTTCTTCTCTACCTCTTCCTTCTCTATCTTCCTTTCCACTGCATGGAGATTGTCCTCCACTATTATTGTGAGTGTATATTCTCATAAAAAAATCTTCAATCATTTTATCCTCTTTTTGATCATCAGCTGCTACTAGATCACATATTGCTTCATGAGCAGTTCCAACTACTTCATATCTTGCTCGTACAGTGGCAACTTCAACCTTCAATTCTTCATCAAACATAACACTTGTCATATTTCCACAATCAATCCCTATTTCAAAAAAGAAACCATACATATCATTAACATAATGCTCATCCAACCTATGGTGGGATATCCAAACATGCTTATGGTCATTGACAATTTCAACTTCACCAAATTCATTAGTTATGGTTGGATTCATCGATGCACATCTTTCTTTGCAGTCATCATCCACATGTGTTCCATCGTAGTGGGATTCACCATAATCTACACCATCTATGCTACAGTTAAGTCCTTGCGAATTTATATGCTCTTGCTCTTCCTCACACAGAGAGGCTTTAGCTTCTCTCTTTGCAATCTTTGTTGTATTTTCTCTATCCATTATTGTGTCTACATAATGAGTTTCACTTTTATAGTCTTCATGACCATCATCCCCTTTTGAGTGAGATTTTATAAGCTCAATTATCTTCTTAGAGTCTTTCTCATCTACTCTTAGATCTATGACTGACTCAACAAATGGTAACACACCTTGTTGCTACATGACACCTTCTTTTGTGTCAAACTATGCTTCCAGGATCTTTTATGCTTCCTTGGAAGTTATAGCTTTTGCTATGTTACACAAAAACTTCTCATCTAATCTCTGTTTTATAAAATCAAATGCTAAAACATCACATACTTCATCATTTTGGTTATTCGAATGGTACTCAATTAACTCTTTACCTTAAGGAAAAGTTAGCATTTAGATAATCCAAGAATCAAAATATTTACCAGTAAATATAGGAGGTGGTAGTAGATCTAGGCTACACCAATCATCATTAATCTCTTTTCCATCTTCTACTAGATTTCTAAATTCTTCAATTGCACCCTGAACTTCTCTAAATATGACAATGAACTCTATCTTTTCTTTTCGATTCATTTTCTTAATCTATTTCAGTTCGCTTTGTGACACATGGTTGTTGTCTTTATTTTGTCTTATGGTTACCATTTTTATTGCATGAGGTTTCATTCTATGTTGCCTCTCAAAAAATATGATTTTTCATATACAAACAATCTTCACCCAAAAACGCTATCATATTTCTTTACAATCTTCACCCAAAACACACTTTCATGTTTGACCAAAAAAAAAAGAAAAACAGCTTTTACAGAAAACCACTTTTTTGATTTTCTTTTTCCTATAACAATAAATTAATACCATGCTGTTTTCAATTCTTTTCACTAACAAAAATCTTTTCACAACACCACTATCTCGACGCAAAAAACATTCGTAATCCTTTATATAAAAATCACTCCTTTTTCCGAAAGCTTTAAACGCCCTTAGGAATCTCCTTTTATATTTGTAAAGCCATTTTATTTTATGTTAAAAAACCTATAACACACCCCTTTAGTAATCAAACTATTTTCCAAAGGGTTGTCACTTATTGAAAAATAAATTTTAATATAACTTCGCAAATGAACCCAACCAGACTCTTTCAAATCTTTGGCCTAGTTTTTTAAACCAATATGCCGATTTCGTTAAAACGTTGGTTACGCCCCTTGTTTGTTGACGATGAAGGCATCTGACTGGAAACTACAGCGGAAAATACTTTCCATTTCCTCACACAGCGAGGCTCTGCAAGCTGAGCCTGCAGGCTCTGACTTTTTCTAGACTCGTGAAACATCGCCCTTTGTTGGCTTACAAGTTGGTTGGAAAGGCAACTCTTTGTTGGCCTACGAGTTTGTTGGAAAGGTAAAGCCAGTCACATATACAAATGATAGGAACTGTTGTTTTAGTATTGATTAAAAAAATTGATTATAATTATCTTGATGAGACGTATATTTTTTAGTGATTCATCTAAAATAACTTAAAAACATAAATTATATTTTTTTCATAAATTATATTTTTCTGGAAAAAAAAACAAGAAACGTCGATTTATATAATGTAGTAGTACATTTGTCCCAATTGCCATAATTTCATACATTTTGTGAACATAATCTCCAAACATATTGCCTTAAAAATTACCATTAGATTTTCCTAACTCTACATTTTTATAGATATCCATCCCTAGTCCTTATTCATGAAGGAAACCTGGAGACAATAGGAACGCCATAGATTTTCTTTACCATAGCGATGGCACGTTAGATTCTCAATATTTTCACGCTTACCATTTGCTTTTGCTTTGAGTCTGGTAAGGATTATTCCAACAACTCCATTTTCGCTCAAGTTTTTGTCCGACATACTTTGGAAAATCAGAATTTTAAGATATAACTGGTTAATTGAGTAAAAATGGATAAGTATCATAAATATTTAAATTAAAATATTTTTATATTATATAAATAACTTTATTTGAATTTTTATTATTATTGAATTAGAAAAATTTTAATATATGAATTAAGTATATGTGTATTTAAAAAAACATATAACAAAACTTTTAACCATAAAAATTTATTTTTATTTTATTATAAATTTTTTAAATTAATAATAATTGTTGTTACAATATTATAAATCGATATATAATTTACAAATACTTATATTTAGGGGAGGGTCGCCATTACCTGTGCGCCCTCCCCGCCACGTCGGAAAACCACGTGACAAAGCGCATGGAGCCGGTACGACACTTGTCCACCGTGGAGCTCCACGTGTTGGGCATCATGTCATCCCATAAAACTTTCACTCCACGCCATTTCCTCCATTTGTTTGGGGTCATTGCTGCGATGTTCCATTTTCCCTTTGTCTTTCTGCTCGGGGCCGGTTGTTGGGCGAAGCCCCCCGCCGAAGATGGCGCGGGACGGCCCCAGAACCTACGCGCTTCGTCCTGTATTCATGTGTTGTTGCAAGCGTTTGTTCGATTGATAGGGTTTGTGGACCTGCGCACTTCGTCTGGTATGCAGGTGCTGGTGCAAATGTTTGTTGGAGGTTTAGGGTTTGTGGTTGGAACATCGCTTCTGCTTTTCTTGTGGTTTTCTGCCTAGATTTCTTGGTCGTTCTGGACTGCCGGTAGTTTAGGGTTTCTCTGGTGGTGGTCTTATTCGGCAATTTTGTTGTTTGGGGAGGAGTCGGTTGCAGTTTTACTGAGCTCGAGGTAATTTCTTAATTTGTTGTTAATTTTTGTTTTGTGCTGGTATTTTTGGTGGTTTTCTGTTGTCTAACGGCCTTTTCTTCTCGTTGCAGGTGTGGAAAAGGTCGTTGCAGGTGTGGAGAAGGTCTGGCGAGCTCTGAGGAAGGTCGGCGACCATCCATGGCCTATATCTGGTAGGATTTTAATCCTACCAACAATTTATCTGTGTTTTTCAACACAAACAACTCTATTTGGATATTTTGTAAACCTTCTGAGGCATTTTTTGAGGGTTTAGGGTTTTTGTGGATATTTTGATGTTGTTTATTGTTGAGGGTTTAGGGTTTTTGTGGAAATTTCATTGTTTTCGCTATTATTTTCGTCGTCCCGTGCCATCCTTGGAGATTAAGATGCCAATGGAATCACTTGGAATGTCATCCCGTCCTATCCTCGGTCGTCCCGTGCCCTCGACTGTCCAGTGCCATCCTCGACGGAGGGCTTCGCCCAACAACAGGCCCCAAGCAAAAAGATAAAGGGAAAACGGAACATCGCAGCACTGACCACAAACAAACCCTCGAAACCCTCCTCTCTTTTGGTATGACTTAATTTCTTATATGTCTAATAGATTCCTTGTTTTCGTTGTTATTTTTGCCCCGTGCCATCCTTGGCCGTCCCATGCCATCCTCGGCGGAGGGCTTCGCCCAACAACTGGCCAGGACAACAATTCCCTCTCCTCTTGGCCCGCAATTCTGCTCTCCTCTTGGCATCAAGGACAGAGCACAGGCTCTGTCTGTCAACAGATAAAATGTGTTCCAACTGTTGCAGTTTGTAGCCACCTCAATTGAAATTTTTGTGTCCTGTTTTTTGTGGGGTTGAGAAGAGATTTGGGTTTAGAACTGGCTTTTAAATATTAATCAAATTCTGCAGGTTGTCGTAACTAGACAAAGTTTCAGTCCTTTTATAGAAATTTTTGTGTCCTGTTTTTTGTGGGGTTGAGAAGAGATTTGGGTTTAGAACTGGCTTTTAAATATTAATCAAATTCTGTAGGTTGTCGTAACTAGACAAAGTTTCAGTCCTTTTATAGAAATTTTTGTGTCCTATTTTTTGTGGGGTTGAGGAGAGATTTGGGTTTAGAACTAGCTTTTAAATATTAATCAAATTCTGTAGGTTGTCATAGCTAGAAAAAGTTTCAATCCTTTTTGTTGTAATGAGGTATCCTCTCTGCATCTCAAATTCCTTAATTTTACTTAATTTGTTACCCAGTGTTTCTCCGCATTTTTGGAACAATGCATCCATTACTTCTCTGAAATGGTGTTTAAGTAGACTCTTTGTCGCTGCTCTCAATTTACTTGCATAACGTTTCCCTTAAGCTTCCCTTTTAAAAGTTGATCCTCTCATGGCATCCATCACTTGTCTTCACCTCGTCCATGAAAGCTTTTCTTAGGAACTTCACTCTTTGTATTTGAAATGAAGCCTCTCTCGCTATTTTGCTGCTCACCTATCCAATAGTTTCATCTTGCAATTTTCTTAAATTCACTTTAAAAATAATTTTCAGGTTCCAACCACTCTGAATGACTGCAATCCACTTCTCGAGATCAATGGATATCATTATTAAGCCATTGCACTTTTGTAGAAAGTCATTAGATTGACTAATTTGAGTATATTTACAGTTAAGCAAATTTGTTGTTATTTTGGTTGGGCTGAAAATAACAAATTCTTTAATGGCCATATGTATGGGGCTGCATAAGTCTACCATTGAAGTTATTTATCTATGAGCATATATAGCTTCCCTACATTTATATCTATGAACAAATTAATTATCTGTTGTTAACCCTTAATTATCTAACAAAACTTACATGCCATGAACCAATGAAAATCAGTGCACCAAATAGAATGAAAAATATACAATTGAAACGTTCAATTTGTTTCAATTTACAAAGGCAAATTCTCCAACAGCTTTGAGTGGATTCTCAATTTACACAGTGCAGTTTTGATCTATAACACTTGATTTATTGGCCATTCAATTTAGAAGACAAAATTCTCCAAACTGCTTTGAGTGGATTCTCATTTATACAACACTTTTCCATTAGTTTACATTTTGATAGTCCCCTGGATTTAATACTATTGTTGTAAATGTGGATTATATCATCATAACTGAATAATTAGATCTTGAATTCTTTTTGGAAATCTAATTTGATGCAACCATAAAATAAATAAACAAATAAGGAGTTCACACATTTTACAGTCGATTCCAAAACCGGTTACTCATGGTTCTGCGAAGCACACCTTGAATGTTGAGATTGAAGGCAGCCTTTGGAAAAATATCACCATCATCTTTTTCTGTAGAATTCATGTAGAGAAAACTAGGTATAATCTTAATGACCTTTTCCTGCATTTTCCTAATTTTCTCCTCAGAATAACTGCTCAATACATCCTCGATTTTGAGGGTGTTTCTAGAATTCACCAATCTCTCCTCTGCAATAATAACATAGTAGGTTTCTGGGTCTGAAGGAAGATGCCATGTGTATTTCTCATACGCAGAATCCCTTTTGAAAAATATGGGTATACACCGAGCTATCAACCCATGGAAAGTTAATCGCCAGGTCAGGGAATTCCCGGGCTGTTGCAGGCAAAAATTGGCCTTCATCAATTCCTGCATTAGGGCCTCCGGCCTGTGACTACACTGCATCTTAGTGCAATTCACCATTAGCCATTTCAAAGAATCCATGCATCACTCAATAATGTCAATTCCCTCTCCTCTTGGCATCAAGGACAGATCATAGGCTCTATCTGTCAGAAGATAAAATGTGTTTAGGTTCTCTAATGTTAACAAGCCTTCAGAATTGTCTTTGTATATAAAATTTATGTTTGTTTGTTTGTCCCCTTCTCTATTAGTTTACAAGAAAATTTTGTTCACGATGATGGGCTGCCATAGCTGGGCTTCATGCCCTGGCTATCTTGATGTACAGTTCTATATATACATGATTAAATGATAGGTTTTTTCCTGCTCTACTTAATAATGAGTGCTCTCTAAAAATTATTATGAGATAAGACTATTTGGTCATTTGATTTCTGTATTTAGCCTTTTCCATATGCAACTTGATAATGCGTGCACTCAATTTCTCAAGTGTCGCCTCAATAAATAAAATTATCAGTGCCTTTTTGACATTTAATAAAACTTATTATGAGGTAGATTTCCTCCTCATTTGAGACTATTTGGTCATTTTATTTTTGTATTTAGCCATTTTCCTAAGCCTTTGGCCATTATCTCTTTTCCAGAGTTGGAATGGAACGTTATTATTGAATTCCCAAACATTGCAACAATGACCCCGAACAAATGGAGGAAATGGCGCGGACATAGAATTTTATGTGATGAACCGATGCCCAACACATGGACCTCCACAGTGGACAGGTGTCATACCGGATCCATGCACTTTGACACGTGGTTTTGCAACGGGGCGGGGAGGGCGCACAGAATAACTTATAGAAATAGTTTTATCATAGTTAATATTTTACAGAAAGACATATTCCATTGAAAATTTCTTATCAACACATAGTTAGGTTGCCACAAGAAATCACTACTAGGTTGTAAGCCAAAATGTTTCTTGTGACAAGAAAAAGATACAATCTAGTGTTGTAAGCCAAAATGTTTTTGTGACAAGAAAAAGATACAATCTAGTGTTGTAAGCCAAAATGTTTTTGTGCCAAGAAAAAGATACAATCCATCCAAAATCCACATCATAATGTGGTTAGAACCACAAACATATGACACCACTATTCTTTATGGCCCTGAGAATATTGAGTGCCAAAACTCCCTGAGTTACCTTCTTGAGCCAGGTAGGTTGGCCTACCAGTCAAGGGCTAATTAGGAAATGGTTGATTGCTTCCATATGATTGATTCCAATTTGGAGCTTCCAGCCATGAGGTACTGAGTACCCATACCTCACATTTTCACTACTGACCCCTACATTAAGTGGAGGTGTGTAATGGGCATACAGATAATTGACACCAACTCTGGTAGGAACAAGGCAAGTGGGTAAACCCTCTGTTTGATAGTGTGGCACTTGAATGTTTATGAGATCTTGGAATAATGGTGTATTATATGCAATGGAGTCCAATGATTTTGAAATAATCCTAGTTTCATCAGCTATTCTTGTATCGTTGATCATCCCTTGTTCCTTTTCCAGCATTTGTTGTGTCATTCGTTTTTCCTTTTCCTGTCTTGCTATTTGCTTTTGTTGGTCTTTAACTTGCCTTGCTTTATCTCTTTCAATCCTTTCATCTACTCGACGTTGTGCTACAACAATCCTTGTTGCCTTCTTCTCCTTGACTAGATCCTTCATTTTCTGTTTTAATTCTTGCATTTCAAATCTCTTTTTTTTTTCAGACTCAACTAACAAGTTCATAGAGTCCTCCGAGGTGAGTAACTTTGAGCTTCAGCCTAGACGAAGACTACCCGGTGCACCTTTTTTTTTTTCCATTGATACTCTCTCTACTCGTAGCTTTAGGAACCGTCCAAGTGTCCTCTCCACCCCTCCACCTGCATGTCATTGCTTGGTACTTCCATTTCAGTATCTGTTGAAACTGGTTGAACTATATCATTATCTTCATTTGATTCCTCATTATGTCCCTCATCTTCTTCCATTCATCTATTGTCCACAAAAAAATGAACAATTTCACTGTTCAATTCTGCTGGTTGTGAGGGCATGTTCATGCTTTCTTCATTGGTTGCTGAGACATTATGCGCATTCATATTGATCATTGCTTCTGCTAGCCATGAAGGTGGCGTTACTTGGCTTGGAAATGTCAATTGGTCATTGTCAACTACATGTTCAACAATATCAGCAACATGAATTTCATGTTCTTGAGTTGGTGGAACGATCTCCATGTTACTGTGAATTTGTTCATTGTTATATTGTGTTTCACATACAGTTTCATCATCCTCAGAATATAAGTGTCCTTGAGACACGGAAATCATATTACCAGCTGCGACAAAATCATCTTTTTCATCTACTTCTTACACTTCAACACCTGTTTGGGCATTCCCTTCTTCCTGACCATCCACATGAAATGCTTGGCTACAACCAGTATCATGCATAAGAGCATCATAGTTCAGTGGCCAGATTCCTATCCTCCTAAAGCCAGCCTTGATATTTGATTGTGTCAAAGCCCTTTTAAAATCTTTACTTGCAAGCTCTGCTAACTCAAACCTTTTCACCTCAACCCCTGGATTTTTTGCCATCCATGTAGCGCGCTCCGACCAGAAATAGTTCTTGAAAGGGCCAAACACACTAACATCAAGGGGTTGCAGTCTGTGAGTGTTATGAGTGGGCAATGTCAATAGGTCGATGCCTAAATTGTTTGCTTCCTCAATTGTTTGTACAACCATGTGGCTCCCATGGCCATATAATATCAAAAGGTGTATGTTATTAGGCGAGACACCACCTAGTACCGATGCAGCAAAGTGAAAAAGCCAACTTAGAAATAGTTATTTAGTCATCCATGCATGGGGATGTGCAGCCATGCATGCACCTGGTTCACAGTTCTGTATATAGTTTTTTAGTTGATTTTTACCTTTGAATAGATAAAATCCTGGGATTGAAGTACCAATTGCATTGACTCAACATAAAATAGTTATCCACTCCCTGCTGTTGGGAAAAATCTTTGGCACATTTCAGCTCCCTCTCTTGGTAATTATCTGCATGCCACAATTCCTCCCTGCTTGTAAACCTTTTTCATCATAGTTCCATACATGGTCTTCTCCATAAGAATGTTTATCGTAAGCACAAGAAATTGAGTCATAGAACTTTTGCACAACTGCAGGGCGCAAATTTAATGCTGCCTCTGTCAAGGTCCTCAACAGTATGCAATACAAGTTTTGTATGCATTTTTTAAAACCCAAACCACCATGATTTACCAGGAAACCCATCTTTGAAAGAGTTTTTCCTCCCTTGAGAGACTTGAGCAACTGTTGATTTGAGTTGTATCAACTCTAGCCCATGTCCCAGTTGGGCCATCTCTTTACACGACTCAACCACCTCAGCCTCCTCCTCATCAATCATAACTGTAAGAGGCCCTCTACATTTTGTATGAGTTAGTCCATTTATGAAATAATGTATTGATGAGGGAGGAATACCATGTTTTTTTGCAGATGCCCGAACTGAGTATCCATTAAACTTTATGTCGTCAATTGCAACTAACATTTGTTCTTTTGTCCATCCTCTTATAGCACTGATCTTTTTAGTTGAGCTTGCCCCTTGGACTGTTGTTGATGGTGGTTCTATGGCTGATAGCGTGATAACATCAGCTGCTGTCACATGGTCATCATCAACAATGTTCCCTGGTGCACTGTTGGCATTGACATCACCTGGCTTGTCCTCATCAGACGATGTGCATCGCAACTGCGCACCCCTTGTCACTCTCCTACCACTTCTCCTTGTACGAGAAGAGTAACTTCCTTTTTCCATAGATACAACAACCTGTAAAATTATTGAATGCATTTAGACATTAGAATATTTGTAAATTATGCATTATTACTTTTGCAAAAATACTTCTGCTTTATTACAGGAAATTATCAACATGTATGTTAGTATCCTTGAAAAATCAAATATACATAATCATTTTGTTGTATGTTGGTTTGATAACTGGTCTTTACACTTGACATACCATGACTGTATTGATTGGTTTTGTTATACATTTCCCAACAAAGCTCTTGTTCATTTTGACTACTTAAAATATTGTTTTGTTGTTTGTTGTTTGTTGTTTGTTGTTTTTTTGTTGTTTTGTTGTTTTCTGTAAGTGATTGGCTCACATTGAAATATGTATTATTATAGAAGTCGAAGATTACAAATAGAGTTCATGCCTCAACATCCCTTTCTCCAAACCTGTCCTTTGACCACATCCCTATGTTCCCACTGCACTGATGTAACTGGAAGAAAACTTAGATTTTTAGAACAACCAAATAGGCAACCAAAAGCCAAATTATCTTGAGTTTTTAGCTTCGTCGATTTTGATTATTACATTCTGAGTCTCTCCATTGACCTTTGTTCACCTATTTACACAGTGTTTTAGCTAAGGCATAAGCAAGAGAAAAGTGCACATATATTTTTTTTCACTATGTCTCTTATCATTTGCCAGTGATATTGCACATGCTAGCATCATTAGAACCATGGCTATGGCTAAGGAAGAAGTTCCTTCACATTCAGTTACTCTATTGATCACAACTTGTGATGTTTTGGTTATCAGTAGTTATGTGCATAAAAAGCCTTGACTCCACGCTTTCATCATGTAGAGAAAGAAATGTTGAATAATGGGGTAATTAAAATAAAGGAAAAGTTGGATCATGTTTCCAAGAAATCTGCTCAACTATAATATTTCATAGATTTGACTTCCAAAATGTTGAATTGCATTACTTCGTAGTCTCTCATTGCAAATTACAACTTTCTTTTGCCTCAGAAGATGGGCAGAAAGCTAGGAATAAGTAGGACAAAAAGCCAAGGAAAAGAGGAAGGCCTACGACCAAAAAGCGAAAATATCCAAAGCTAGACAAACTTGATCCATGTATCACAAAAACAAAACGATAGTTAGCACCCATAATTTGCATGACACATACAACATTGGTTTCCAGGTGATAGACCAAGATTAAAGTAAAATCTTGTCCTAGGTCATTTGGAGGATAGGCAACCAAAAGCCAAATTATCTTCAGTTTCTAGCTTAGTTGATTTTGATTATTACATTCTGAGTCTCTCCATTAACCTTTTTTCACCTATTTACACAGTGTTTTAGCTAAGAGAAATGTGCACATATATTTTGTTTCACTCTATCTCGTATCATTTACTAGTGATATTACACATGCTAGCATCATTAGAACCATGGCAATGGCCAAAGAAGAAGTTCCTTCACATTCAGTTACTTTATTGATCACAACTTGTGATGTTTTGGTTATCGGTAGTTATGTGCCTCAGAAGATGCGCATAAAGCTAGGAATATGTAGGACAAAAAGCGAACGAAAGGAGGAAGGCCTGTGACCAAAAAGCGAGAATATTTAAAGCTCGACAAACTTGATCCATGTAGCACATAAAAAAAATGATAGTCAGCACCCATAATTTTCATGACACACAACATTCGTTTCCAGGTGATAGATCAAGATTAAAGTAAAATCTTGTCCTATAAGAATGCTTTGGACATCCTTGGATTAAGCAAATAACGCCTTCAATTATATAAATCACAAAAAAAATTCCATATCTGAGACAATGAATATATAGAACTTGTTCAAGAAATATGCATTGCATGGGCTGGGGAACTTTTAAGATAACCTACAAATATACATTGCATGGGTTGGGGAACTTTTAAGATAACCTACAAATATACATTGCATGGGTTGGGGAACTTTTAAGATAACCTACAAAAGCAACTATGGGTTGTAGAGTTGCTGTCTACAGCTCGTAATATTTTACTAAAAAGGGATGACAATGATCATATTGAATGTGAGTTGGAAAAAGTGGTGAAGCTTGTTAGGTATGTGGGTAATAAAGATGTATTTTCTAAATTTTGCAAGGAAATACTTTCTCGCAAATTGTTGTTCAATAATAAAAAGGTAATTGAAAATCATGAATGGAGTTTGTTGTCAAAGCTCAAGGTTCAGTGTGGTTCACAGCTTACATTCAAGATGGAGGCCATGGTTAATGATTTTGTCCTTAACCAAGAAATGCAAGCTACCTTTCATGATATTTCGAAACAACAAAATCATCTTACAATAGATTTCTCCCCTGCAGTGTTGAATATGGCAATGTGGCCAACCTACCAACGCTCCCAACTTAATCTGCCATCTCAGATGCTTACTTGTGTTGAGGTTTTCGAGCACTTCTATTCTACCCAACATAAAAATAGGAAGCTTACATGAATACATTCACTGGGCACATGTGATATCATCTCCCATTTTGACCACAAGCATATAGACATGACAATAACAACCTATCAAGCAGTTATGCTATTGTTGTTCAATGAATCCCAAAAATTGACGTATGAAGACACTAAATTTTTGTTGAATTTACCAGATGAAGATGTTGGGAGATTGTTGCATTCACTTGCATGTAGAAATTAGAAAATTCTTTTGAAGCAGCCACCCATCAAAACAATAGCTCCACATGATACTTTTGAATTCAATTCTGCTTTTACACATAAAATGGCCAGGATTAAGGTTCCACTTCCTAGCCTCATTAATGAGAAGAAAAAAGTCACAAGGACCGTGGAAAAAGATAGAAAACTAGCCATTGAAGCCGTCATAGTTCGTATCATGAAAAGTAGAAAGGTTTTGCATCATCAATGATTATTGAGTAATGTATCTAGCAACTTGAAGGCACGTTAAAAGCCAACAGTAAATCACTGGAAAAGGGCATTAAAGATTTGATATCAAGGGATTTATTGTGACCAGATGAACAAGATCCCAATATATACATATATGTAGCTTGATCAAAACTCCGCTCTTGTGGTGGTGGAGTTAATAAAATGTGGTCATGCATATATTGATCATCAAACCAAGAGAAGTAAAGGAGTATAGAGAGGAAAAGATAAATTCTCCATGGAGAAATTGACCTATTGCAAAGTATTTAATGTTGATTTATGAAATCTATGTACTCAATTTTCCTTACTGTATGTTTTCATCTAAATGGACAACAGTATTTTCCTTAATATATGTTTTCATCTTATAACTTGATTCCCCTTAATAGTCTTTTCGTTATTGTCTATTTTTGTCATATCCTTGTTGTTATATCTCGGTGCTCCTTAACAGTGTTTTCCTTACAGTCTGTTTTCATCTAATCCTCCTGGTTATATGTCGGCTCTTCTTAAGTAGTAGTCATTTGATTATGCTTTTCAATAAAACCTTAACGGGCACATCAATACATCTATAATTCTAAACATAAAAATAGAAATAGGTGAATTGTGAAATAGAACTATAGGCTGTGTGTTTATTTTCATGAAAGTGAAATTGAATCTGTAAGAAGGTGAATTGTGAAATAGAACTGTAGGTTGTGTGTTGATTTTCATGAAAGCGAAATTGAATCTATAAGAACTGAAACTGTAAGAACTCTGATAAATGAAAATAAAACCGTAAGAAGAATTTGTTTTAATTGATATAACTAACCTGGATATACTAGCAACTGTTTTGTGATGTTGTCTTCAAGTTTGTTGAATAGTTTGAAAGCATAAGATTCAACTTCAACAGTGGTCGAACTTCTTTTATAGTTTTTGTCACTAAAATATAATTGGTGGACATGGATGGACATGGATTGCAATGGCTTCAATTTGAATGTGTGGTCTGGATTTAATTTGATGTGATGTAATGGTTGGGAATTGGTTATTTGTTGATCCATGTGCTTCGATCTGTGTTAATGAGAAATAGAGTGAGTTGGGTGTCATTTACTGCAGTAATTGGGTCTGGGTGTCATTTATTGAACAAAGTGGGTTTAAATGTTATTAGGTTGGGTGTCATTTATTGAACATAGGATGTTTAGTTGTTGAATAACACAGCAGTTATGGCTGACATACATTCCCTTTTGTTATGTGTGGGTAGGCATATTTATTTGGGATGCAAAGCTGCAGTTCTGATGAGTGGGGGTTGAAGTGACTACTGCTTTGTACTTCTGTAATATACCATTTTGGAAGCCTTTATGGTTTTAGATGTTTTCTAGCTGGGTCAATATGGTTTGCAGTCTTAAGTAGTAAAATACTATTTATGGATAGTTGTGGGCCTAGTCAATGTATGGGGAGATTTTCGACATAAATTAATACTTATTTATACTTAATGTTATTTATCTTTGTTTAAATATTGGTTTCAAAAGTCTCAATTTATGGTAGTTTTGTGGGACCAGTACTATATGAATTACTTGTCCCTGCATCAAGTCAACCCCGTGCCATATTCCAAGAATGAATGTGGGATCTCATAGAATAACCAATCCAAGAAAAACCATGGGAATCGAGAGGTTAAACAACCTCCACCCTCATCAAACCATGATTACACAAAAATCGGTGCACCGATCACAACCCAGCTAAGCTTGGAATGGCATCTAGAATCCATCACTATCCTTCAGGAAATTTTCATCTCCTTGTCTCTTAGGGTTTACTGCAATTCAATCCCAAATCACTATGCCCTAAACTAAGACATTCGCTTAGGCTTTACCACAATCCAAACCAAGATCACTACACCCTAAACAAGACTTCTCCCTTAAGCTTTATCATGTATCTGACCAAAATGGGTCAAGGGATTCCTAGGCCTTTGGGAATGGAACTTGGGACCACCTCTGCCCCAGATTCCAAAATCCATCCATCAAACCAAAGATTGAAAACTGAGATAAACATCCCAACACCATGGAAACTTGAAAAATGCAACGAGAGCCTAAAGATCACTATCATAACCCAGAAAAACCATTCCAATGAGAGTAAGAGAACCATACACTAGCATGCAAATACATCTATGTCCAAACTAGGTAGGAAATCACACATGCAAAACCTTACCTACAAGTATTCCTGTTGAAGCTTCTTGATCCTGCTTTTCTTCCTTGATCCTTGCTTACCTTCCTTTCCTTTTGCTTGGTTTTCCATGCATTATCCAAACTGAGAGTGCTCGAAGAAAAATTTAAGTGATGAGGAGAGTGAGAGAGATAGAGAATAATGAGAGAGATCCAAACTTGAACTTGACAAAAGGTTACCAATGGATCCTGAGAAGCCTTTTTATTAATGATGCCTTTATTTTGTCCATTTTCCATTATTTTCCTTCAATTTCCTCCTCACATGCAACCTGTGACCTTTTACCTTCTTTTTCTCCTATTTTCTTTTATTTTCATTAATAAATGTCCCAAAAATGTCGTTTTTGATTTTAATGCCTTTGCCTTAGCCTTTTCAAATTTTCCTTAGCCAAAAAACACATCCAATGATGTCCACTAGGATATCTTTGCCCAATATTTAGCTTGGAATATGTGTCCCTTACCCGTGGTCTTATTTTTCCTTTATTAACTTTTATTATATGTACTTTTCATCAGGATTGCTACATAATAAAATTTTCTATGTAAATGAAATAAGGATACTTGATATAAGATGCAAACCTTTCATTTCCTAAGAAATGACTCTTATTGAGGCCAAGGATGATGTTTGCTTCTAATAGTAAATAATTTCCCCCTAAGCCAATTCTATCTTCCTTTGTTTGATCTCTTATATATGCCTTCTTGCCTCTAGTTTGGGACTAATCTTATGGGCCTAGTTTTATCTTTTGGCCTCTTATCACTCCACACTTATGCTGCAACACCTCTTGTTCTCACAACACAAAATGTTGATGAGTATACCTATTGGAATGATGTTGGCTACACTTTCTTCTTCTCCAACAAGGGGACTCATTCTTACGTAAATCCTTCAGAGGCACCTCTATGAATAAACGTTATGATCATTGGATTGTACTCCTTTTGGCTTCATTTGAAGCCATTCACTTCTTTTAATGAAGAGGATCTCAGGATCTACTCCCCTTAGACATATTTTCGTGCTTTTTCTTCTAAACCTTCATAGGTTGAGTCTTGATCGAAGAATTACATTTCAACACTTTATTTACCCCTTCTTGGTAATTATCTTGACTGTTAACGGTTATAGCACAGTTCTCCTTCCTTTCCTCTTTCTTCATCCAAATATTTTTGCTTCCTTTTCATTGTGTTTGAAGCATTTTCTTATTGCAAGACATACATAGTGATCTACCATGAGGGTAAGAGGATCATTCGTCTTAACTCTACTTATTTTTCTTGTCTGAAAAATTGAATCTATGTAGAGTTTCTTTAATTTGATTTAGCCTACTTGCATTACATTCAATGATGAATAAAACCACACTTCCCTTTGTTTTATTATTTCTTCTAATCTTTAAGGGATGAATTCCTTCGTTTGAATTCTAATTTCAAGAAGAAATCCTGGAATTTTAATACTTGCAAATTTTTTCCTTATCCTCATAATTGCAATAATACTAACATTCAATGTAACTTAAGAATGGAAAAATTGATATTATTGACAACCTTCTTACCAAGTCCTCTCTTGCTAATACCATTCTTATTCTAAGGAATCTCATGCATTCTTGGATTGTAGCTACTAAACATTTTTTTCTTGCTTACATACCATCTACAATCTATGGGTTTATGACTAAAGCTATTGCAAGGAAAGAAATAACCATGAAATAACCTTTGATGTGTCGAGATAATTTGTCCTTGAGGAGAAGAGGACCTTTTCTCGTTCTTCATGTTTCATCAATAGTTGTTTGGATTGCTGTCATTTGCATTTCTTTGTTTCTACTACTTCTTTTGTGTGGAAATCTCCTCTCGTTTCCTTTTTTGTTGTTTATTTATTAGATTTTGTTGTTTCTCTTGTTTTTGTTGTTATCTAATAATTCAATTATGATTCTTGCTATTGGAACCTTTGAATGCCTTAGCTTGACAAGAGGAGTTTTTAACCTTTTCTTTCTTGGGACTTGATTTCTAATTGAATCTCAAACCAACCTTGATGGAAGGGGATGTATAATTGTTGATAATCTCATTTGGAATCTTGGAACCCAATTTTCATTTATAATTTTTAGATATATGATAATTTTCCTTTTCTAGATCATGTCTAAATGAAATAACTTCAACTTGTATTTTATCACAATAAGCTTCCTTCTCATTGAATTGAGTTGTCAGTCTTTCATTAAATCTGTTAGCTTCCTCCTGTTTAACATTAAGATAAACAACAATTTTTCTCAAATTATCATTACTACGATCATATTCTTGCAATTTCTCCTTTTGCTTGATATTAATTTATGAAATCTCCTTGATCTCTTTTAGATAAAATATTAGCTTCCCCTTCAAGTATATTCTTTCATCTAGATCGTTTTATTTACTATCATATGTGTTATCAATGTGATCATAAATATCTAGATTACCTTTTGTATCTATGGAATCTCCCACATGCCTGAGAAGTATTCCTTCTTCATCACTACCAGAGATACTTTCATTTTCTGTTATGGATGAACACTCATGGGATCTCTTTTCATGTTTCTTCCTCTTCTTCAGAGATACCCTTATCAAATATTGATACAAATTTAGGACTTTCTTCTGAACTCCTAAATGTATGACTATATTTCTCCTTAGAAGATGAGCATGAAATCTAGATGATAAATGATGTATTTATTTACATTTATGACAAAAAAATAGCTTATCCTCTAATGTGATTAACCTTTCATCTGAATATTCTTCATCATCTTGAGAGTGATGAGCAACAACTTCTTTATTTCAAGAAAGTTACTCATCTATTGAGCATATTTCCTCTAGGATGCTTTCTTCCTCTTCCTCCTCCTTTTCTTATATCGTCATTAGAGGAAATTTAAGCCTAAAAGTGGCCTCCTAAGGAAAAATAATAAAATAACAGTTAAAATAATCAAATAAGAGTCATGAAGTTTGGAGGGAAAAGAAGAAAACTTCTGTTTTAATTGTATTTCTAACTTGTATCCTTATAGGTTTACTCAAATATCAAGTTTAGATTCTTGTTATATGCAGAATAAATCTCAACACCCAATGAGTAACCATTATATATACTTTTGACAAGACCCACACTGATAAAAATTGAAGATACATTAAAAAGTGTGTTCAACACACATTTTTAATTTATCTTGAATTTTATCAATGTGTATCAACTCAAACTTATTCATAATGGGTACTCATTGGATTTGGAATTTAATTTTGCATTCAACAAGTGTCTACACTTGAAATTTGAGTAAACCTATAAGGAGATAAACAAAAAATACAATTAAAAAAGTAGTTTTTCTTCTTTTCCCTCTAAAATATTTACATGTCCCTGTTTTTAATTTTAAAGTATTTTGATTGGTTTACAGATTATGACATGGAAATTACATAAAAATTCTTGGGAACTTTTAGGCTGAAATTTCCTCTAATGGCAGCAAAATTTGCAGAGTCTGTTTCACAATTTGAGGGAAAAGGTTCTTTAACCTATTTTTGGGCTACACAATTGTATTCTCCATATAAGAAATGGAATTTTTCCCACTTTTCTCTTACAAACTTGTAATGACTTACTTTATCACCATCTACCTTTGGAAATCATTTCTTGATAAACCTTTTGGCCTCTATATCAAATTAATTATTCACTACATATACTACATACAACCAAACAAATAAATCAATGGCCATAAAATGAGCTCCCATTCTAATATTATAGAATATACAATCCATTCCATTAAAAAATGGAACTTCTTCTGAAGCATCTGAGCTAATCTCATGAGATAGAATTTCTTTCAAATCGTAGGTCACCTAATCACCATAGCTATAATATTTATAACTTCTTTACTTAATGTTCTACCATGACAGTTTTCTACTAAACACTACAACTACCAGAGCATTGATCATCTCTCTTGGCACAATCATACTTTCATGCAAATCAATGCTTACCTAGTTGACATCATTGCCCACATAGCTGATGCCACTTTCCATTCTATCATTGCCAATTGTCCAACACTTAATCATGTAAAACATAATGTGAATCAAAAATTCCCATCTACATCTATTCCATTGTTTAGTAGGATCTCCTTGCAAATCCATTACCAAAATACAATTCTCTTTTGCAATACCATTTACTACTATAACACAACTTATTATTACAACATCGATCGATTTTGATTCTACTTTTGCATAGTGATTTTGTTGTACAAACTCTTTTGCATCAATTTCTCCTTGCCATATTCTATTGTGAAGCCTCATATTTTATTTTTTGGTAAGAAAATAGGCTTTTTGGGATGTTTTTCCTCATCCTTTTCCCGAACACTTTTATAATCAAAATTAAACACAACCATATTATGTAGGTTTTCACCCCGTATAGAAATTACCTCCATATGAATTCTAAAAACACAAAATATACAATGGAGAGAAATGCAAAACAAATACACAAATATTTCCCCTGGATCCCAAAAATCGAGATTACGAGATTGATTTCTCATTATATTCCTTTGAATGTTAAAATACATATATATACATGTCAAAACATCCATAAATCCAAATCCACTAACCCTGGATTACAACATATTTGTAGTTCCCTTAATCATAACTACAAGCTATCATAGGTAGAAAACCATCATGCTCAAAACCAAGTGAAAAAACCATGCACAAAATGATAGGTAGGTGTGTGGGGCTAGTCATGGAAACAATATAACACACACCCCACACTCTCCCACTTGCTATTTTCTTTTCCACACATGGGGTTACAAGAGAGCTTAGTCATTGGTCTAGCCATGCAGTGGGTATTGTTTCTCTACACCAATAAAACTTCTCAATATTCATAGACTTTGTCAATGCATCTACAACATTCTTCAAATTATCCAGCTTTACCAGCAACACCTTTTTGTCCTCAACCATATCCCTGACAACGTGATACTAAACATCAATTTTTTTTGTCTTTGAATGATAAGAAGGGTTCTTTACTAAGAAAATTACACTTTCACTGTCAAATTCTATCCTTATATATCGTTGTATAACCCCATAGTTGAACACAATCTCTGCAACCAAACTTATTCCTTTCTTGCATGAGTGGTTTCCATGTATTCTGCCTTTGTAGTTGAAAGTGCCACTATAGAATATCTCTTTCTCATCTAACTGAATGCACCTCCAAATAGGTTAAACACATACCCACTTGTGGATCTTCTTTCATCAAGACCTCCTCCCTTGTCTGCATCAACAAAGCCATGGATGTCCAATCAAGGTCTTCCTTTGGTAGAACAAACCATAATCACTAGTGCCATGCAAATACCTGAAACCCTGCTTCATTGTTGTCCAATTATCCTTCCCTAGTTTTGAAATAAACCTCCTCAAACTCCCACTTCATGTGTAATGTTTGGTCTAGTACAAAACCTCACATACATCAAGATACCAACTACACTTGTGCATGGTACATGAGACATGTCCTCTTCCTGTTCTTGTATCTTGGAACACTGTTCAGCAGATAACTTTACACCTATAGGAATAGGAACCTTCACTGGTTTACTATCATACATATCAAACCTCTTCAATATTGTCTCGACATACTTCCTCTAGTTTAACTAGAGCTTCCTCTTTGCATGATCTCATTTAATTTTCATGCCAAAAATATAGCGTGCAACACCAAGATATTTCATGTCGAGTTTGGAGGACAATTGGGTCTTCAATTCCTGGAAAATTTCTTTGTTGTTTCCAATTAGAAACATATCATCCACAAACAAGACAAAATAAATAACACATTGACCAATTAATTTAAAATATACATAGTGATATTTTTTGCTTCTCGTGAAGACACGTCCCCCTATATATGTATCAAATTTTTGATATCACATACTTGGTGACTATTTTAACCCATACAAAGACTTTTTTAACCTACATACAAGTTCTTTTTTACACTTCACTACAAAGCCTTTACGTTTCGTCATGTAGATCTCTTCTTCTAGATCCCCATGAAGAAATGTTTTCTTCACATCCATCTATTCTACATCAAAATCAAATGCAAGAAAAATAGATAAAAGTAATCTAATAGAAGCTACCTTAACAACAGGAGAAAAAATATCACCATAATCAATTCCAGGCACCTGGGAATAACGTTTTGCTAACAACCGAGCTTTGTATTTCTCCATCTTGCCTTTTGCATTCACCTTCTTCTTACACACCCATTTGCTTCCAATGGGTTTCCCCCAGCTAGAAACTCCATTGGATCCTAAGCCTCATTTTTGTGCAAAGATCCCATTTCATCAACCATGGCCTCTTTGCAAAGTTTTCCATCCTCTGAATCTACTACCTCCATGACAGTCTTGGGATAATCATTAGTAATAGATAAGGAAAAATTTGAACAGAAAACAAATGGAATATACCTTTTTGGCTACCTACCTTCTTTCTCAACCTGATCTTCTCACAGCTGGAGTTTGTGGCTCTTCATGTTTTGATTCCTCTTTTGCCGTAGAGTCTGATTCCTCCTCCTTTAGCTCAAACTCTATCTTCTCAGGCTACTTTGGTAGGACTTCATGTTTAATAACATCTTTGACCTCTCTAGACCCAACATCTTAGTTGTACACAACCTTCCTTGTTTCTGGATTCCATAGATTATAACCTTTTAAACCATCCTTATACCCATTAAAGATGCACCTCTTCAGATTTACTATCCAACTTGGTTATTTTTTCGTTTGGAATATGTACATATGCATCACATCCAAATACCCTTAGGTGTGAAAGAGAGGTTTTATTACTAGTACATACCTCATGTGGAGTCTTATCCTCCAACGTTGATGAAGGTGATTTGTTGACTAGGTCACATGTAGTCAGCATCGCCTCTACCCAGAATTCTTGTCCTAACCTAGCACCACTGAGCATGATTCTTGCCTTTTCCATCAACATCTTGTTCATTCTTTCTGCAACTCTATTTTGCTGAGGCATGTATGGAGTATTACTTTTCCATGCTATACCAAACTTCCTAAAAAAATCTTCAAGTTCCCTATTGTAGAACTCTCCACCATCATTTGTCCTTAGCACCTTTATCTTCTTCTTTGTCTGGTTTTCCACTAGATCCTTAAATTGTTTAAACCTATCAAAGACTTTAGATTTCTTATTGAGGAAATATATCCATGTATACCTTGAGAAGTCATCTATAAATGGAACATAGTACATAGAATTTCCCAGTGATGGAACAAACATGGGTCGAAACACATCACTGTGCACAAGTTCTAATATCCCTTTCACCCTTTTAGCACCAGAGGGGAATCTCATGCAATTTTTCTTCCCATATACAAAATGCTCACAGAAATTGAAATCTAGTGAGAAATTAGACATACCTTCTACTTTACCATTAACGTGAAGTATTAGAAGGCCCTTCTCTCCAATATATCGTAGCCTTTTATGCCACAGCATTATCCTTTCTCCAAATACCACAAGATTTTATGCTCCACTTTAGGAACCACACTATTTTTGCACCCATCAATAATAGTGCTACCCATAAGCTTGTACAAAATTCCAATCCGAGCTCCTCACATCAATATTAGTGCTCCCTGAGCCATCCTACTGGTACCTTTCTCGAACACTATTTTTACACCTACATCATCCATCTTGCTTACAAAAATAAGAGTTTTGGCCAATGCAGCAATATGCAGAACACTCGGAAGTGTTCTAGTCCTTGCACCTTGCAGCCTCAACTTGAATTTTCCATGACCAATGATTCTCTCCTTCCTTTCATTCCCTAAGAAGACACCACCCCCATCATATTTCTCATGTTCGCAGAACCACTCCCTGTGGGGAGTGAAGTGAAAGGATACACGTAAGTCAATCAACCATGCCCAATGATCTATGTGTGTACTTGAAGAAGAAGCCAAGTACACATCCCCAACTTCACCTCAGGTTGTTTTTGCCTCTAAAAAAGGAGCATCATTGGGTCCCTTTATTTTCTCAGGAGCTTTAGATCTACAATCATTTTCGAACTACCCTTCCTTTCCACATTTCTAGCACACCTTTATAGGTTTTCCTAGAGATTTATACCTCCCTCTAGATTTATATCTACCACTTGAGGACTTATTTTTATTTCTATTCTGGGACTATCTTCGTACAGACAAGGAATTTTCATTCTATCCCTCCATATTTTTTCATCTCTTCTTCTCTGACAGCAAAGATGAGACTATTTCATCAAAATTCAAGGTAGTTGTATTGCTACCTATGGCAACAACCAGAATCTCACACAAATCTGGTAGAAAAAACATAAAAAAGATGCACTTATCTTCATTTCAAATTTTAATATCAAGATACAACAACTGACATATCACAGTATTAAGGGAATTCAAATGCTCCGTTACTGAGTCTCCATCCTTCATCCTCAGGTTATACAAATTTTTTCGTAGCAACAGTTTGTTCACCAAAGACATAGATTGGCCCAAAATCCCTAACTTGTCCCAAAAATCCTTCGTCGTTGCTTCACATGATACTTTCAACAATACTAAATATAAGATACACAGTTGTATTGTGCTCTTTTCTTTTTGATCCAACTTCCTTTAGTCTTCATCTGACATAGTTGTTGGCGTATTACCTGGATCTACCACAATCCACTAATCTTTATCCACTAGCAGATCCTCCATATTGACTTTTCATAACTCAAAACTATGACCATTAAATTTCTCAATCTCTATTTTTCCACTTCTCAGCATCTTCTTTCACCATAAGAATTGATCCCGCAGATCTCACACTAAACATGGTCTACCACATGCCTGAGCAAAACCCCTCAACAACAAAGGCATCCCCTTGAAGTTGAACCTGGCTCTCATGCCAAATGCAGGTCTTAACCCTATATGGAAATTACCTGCATAAGAATTCCAAAAACAAAAAATATACAACAGCGAGAAACACGAAACAAATACATAGATATTTCCCCTGGATCTCAAAATTGGGACTACATCATTGATTTTTCACTATATTCCTTTCAATGTTACAATACATATATATACATAATAAAGCATCCATAAACCCCAACCCATTAACCCTTGACTAAAACATAATCGTAGTACTCTTGATCGGATCTACAAGGTATCATGGGTAGAAAAACAGCATGCCCAAAACCATGTGCAAAACCCATGCACAAAAGCATAGGTAGGTCCACCAACCTAATATAGGTTCCATTTTTTTCCCGGGGCACTACCTCGGACCACGTATAGGGCATCTATTGTGCCCCACGATGTGCCCAGTGCAACAAAGGAGTGGATCCCCGCCCCCCCTCTAACCCCCTGACATGTGGGGCTAGTCGTTGAAAGAAAATAACACACACCCAACACACTAAATATAATTTCTTATTTTTTCTTCATTCTGATGTCGGCCTAAGCTGACAATACCTAGATTATGCAAATAAAATTGCATGTCACTGGTCCCAAGCCTTAATCACCTAATCCATGGTGAAAACCTTCTTAAACGAAGGTTTAATGTTCTTAATTAAGTTTTATGCGGAAGCATTATTTTTTACTATTCAATAGTTTGATCCCTCATTAACCTTTGAGTGGAAATCTACTCAACCTTCATTAATTAACTTTGGTTAATCTATACCCCGCTCCTTAGCTTTGGTTATATGCGAACTTAACCCATAAAACCTTTATCCGCTTTATTTATATTATAACCCTCATATAATAGAAATACACATAAAAACATGTAAACCTACCTTTTCACCTTTCCTTGGCCTTTGCACATTTTCTAACACTCTACCTTTATCGGTTTCACTCTCCAATGTTGATTTCACTCCATCAGATCAATGACTGTTGCGTCGTATCACAACCTAATCGATTCACTCGTTGGAACTCAAATCACTTAACTCACATTGATAAACTTCTCAGGTCTGCTCAGGCTGAAGCCTTATTGGCTTCAATCTCCACTGTCGATCTTACCATTCAATCTGACAACTGTTGATTTCCCCAATCAAAAAACTAATTGGTGATCTTGCACCGTTGATCAAAACCCATTTGATCCAACGGTTAACAACGATATAGGGTGAGCCACTTGCACGAGGATCACCCGCTTGATAAAGCGGTTTCCTCTCTCCTCTAACGTGATACATGTCAACTCCTAAATGTAATCGAGTGACCACCCAAATTACCACTTACAACTTTTTCTCCACCCTATAAACCATTTCCGCCTACGGAACTAATTTTCTCGTGCATTAACGATTTCACTTTTTTCCCATGCGATAACCATCGATCCAATGGATCTGTTGATCTGACGATCCAGATCAACTTCCGTGATTCGCCTTCCACAAGAACTTGGGTTTAATCTCCATCATTCATTTCTTGACTCCATTCTACACGACTTAATCCTAGCCACTTTTCGCAAACAATCTCATCCATTGATCTAGTTGATCCAACGACTCCTATGCATGTTTACTTCCTTCCTTCATGCCTTTGCTTTCTTCGCATTTATGTGCTTCTAAAAGTTCTTTGTGGTTTCGTGTTTCTTCAGGATTTTTGGTTTTTGGTTGTTCTGCAACACAACTCCCTCCTGAGCTTAGCTCTGCTCTCTCTTAACACAGTCACTCCTGAACCTCAGCTGTGATCATTCAAATGGATTCAAGCTATCCAATATGATCCTTCATATCATTTCTTCTGTGTGTTCTGCTTGACCTCCACCTGCAACCTCTGTTGCACAGAACTTACTCTAGTTTACACACAAATTATAACTAAATTACTCCATACACACACATAAACTCATAATCTTGTTGTTTGTATTAATAAACAGGTATTTACATAGGAACTCTCTCCTTGGCCTGATATTTTGTATCAATTGCCTCTGTTTTCCTACCTACCCATATGCTTACAATCAAACCTCTGACTCACACCTCTAACTACTGACTTGACTAACTATCTAACTTGACTATTCCTTTTAGGCTTCCATTTATACAAAAGGATTCTACAGCCAATTCCTGGTTTAGATCCATAAACTTCTCAAGAAAATCCTAAAATCTCTTCCCTATCTCTAAGGATCCTCTCTAATCCACAAATCATGAAACACAACTCCTAATCTAAGATTTACAACTGATTCTCAAATCTCTCAATCACTCAACTATCTTGACTCTCTCATGATCTCCAACGTTCGAGAACATTTACAAATATTAAATCCCTATTCTAGCTTCTCTCATTAAAATCACTCAAAACCTTAATAATTACGTTAATTCAACACTTAGGCAACCAACTTCCTTAAAATAAAAGACTCCCTATGTCTACTAAAATACAATGATTTTTCTTGAGTTGAATGCTCCTGCATCACATTCATTACCTACACTCATACATTGTAGCTTATCTTCATTTACATCTTACATTTGAGGATTTTTGAAGTTAAAAATGGGCCTCTAAACAAAAATGTAATGTACCTCCAATTTACATACTAATTTTTTTTGGTTATATTTACTTAATCCAATATTGATATGATCTCATTCACTTAATGTATCAAATTTGTTCTTTAATAAAATTTCTTTTCTTATTACACATATTTATCTACTATTATAAAATATTTCTTTGTTTGGCCTCATATAGACGATAGTAATACAAACATTGTATAGTTTGAATGTGGTTTTCCAAGTATATTCTTCTCTTACTCGAACTTGTTGATCCACTGATTTTATTTCTAGACTGATGAATTATTTTTCTTAGTCTAATTGGGCCAACAAATCATCTATCCTTAGCAGGGAGTACCCATTCTCAAGAATTTTTTTCAACATTTTTAAATTGATGGACATTCACCAAGTCCCATCCTTCTTAGGGATAATTATCTGTGTGATGAACACGGTGAGTTACTTCATCCAATAACACTTTACTCTAGTAGTTATTTCCATTGTTTCTTGACCTCGTTTTCCTTTATATGGACTTCCTAGGCAATCCAATGTTTGGCAATAGAGAGTCTTGCAGCAATTGCATCTCATTCTCCACTTCTCTTTTGGGAGGTGCCCCTTTTGGCTCTTAGAATGCTCCTCTCTACACATGTAGGAACTCTCCTAGTTTTTCTCTATGTCCTTACTTCACCAATCTAGGGATGCCTTTCCTCTCATTGACTCTTCTATAGACTAATTTTCTCCCTAAACCACAAAAACATATTTGCTGCTAGAACTAATTAGTTTATTGGCTTAGTTGGCAATTACCAATCAAATTTTAGACTTTCCCTTTTGTGCATTAAGGGTGAGGGATTTTATGTCCTTGTTGAGGAGTTATTGGTTGGCTCATACCATTTAGATTGCATCCCACATGTACACATCGGTACTGTCAAACACCATTTAACATACATCAAGTATAGCTACATCCAATTCTACTTCATTAATAAAACCAACATTGATAGAAATTTGATTTTAAAGTATTATGTAACATTTATTTATGAATTATTATTTACCCACCCCAAGGGATATGGGATTAGATGATCTCAAACCTCCATTCCCAATTGTTTTTACCAACTCTAATGCAATGATATTCATCTGAGATATTGCGCCGAAAATAACATCAACATATGTCTTCATAGCATATATCTTTATATGGAAGCGTTTGTCTTCCTTTTCTTCTTTTCGTTGGAGGCTACTAAGATCCAACCCCACCTACACTATTGTGCAGAATATCTCCTTATCCACATGCAAGCTACTTTCCAACTGATTTTTCAAATCTATGTCCATGATATTTTTCTTCTTCCCAAGCTTCTTTCAGCCCTTTAGGTTGAGTTTTGAATATAGTTTCCAACAATTATCCTCTGTGGCAACATCATTTCCGTAATGGTTGTAGTGGTTGATAGGATGTTTTCACTAGTTTGTTGTGGTCATTTTACTTTTTTCCTTTCCTACTTTTCATTTCCTCTATCCTTTTTTGGAAGCTTATTAGTGTTCCTTATACCTTGAACCACATGACTACACTGTCTTATATCACATTTTCTAGGTACTATGCCTACACACAAGCCCCATCCACCATTCCAGGTTTGAGAAACTGTACGTGATTTCGTAGATGGCTTTGTAGACCATATAGATACTTCACAAGTACATATACATTGTTGGGAGATATACCAAAAGTTATTGCCATCTTCTTGAATTATGTGTTGCACTCACATACACTCTACCCTTGTCTCTGCCTAAAGGGATGTAACCAAATCCACTAGTCCTCTACATACACAATAGGGTAGAGTTGGGAATCTATGAATATTTTGACATCTTACAACTTAGTGACAAGGGAATACACCTCCAACTTTTGGTTTACCATGTACCTTTCCCATGATATAATGCAATGGCCTTCTAGTTTCAAATAAATGAAAGGAACTTTACATTCCTCATCTATGTAGTGGTCACTAAAATAAACCTCAACACCATGCAACCAACAATTTTAGTTCAAAGCATCAATATCACCATGATATGGGTTGATTTTGATGTTCGCTTCCATCTAAAACATGGACTCTTAATCAGTCATGTCATTCAAATCGGGATTTTATTTCTCATGCTCATTCTTAAGCTCCTTTTCAGGTTCTTCTCGATCCCTTGATTTTCCTTTTGATTTGACTTATAAGTTGAAACCTCTATTTTCTTAGATTCTAGGATTTTTAGTGAGAGCTACCATAAAAAAATTTGATATTATGGTTTATATCTACAACTTTCTCTTTAAGCCATGTGAATCTCTGCTTTGTTGGATTTTGAAGGTTATCAAAACTAGATTAATCAACTATGGATGGGGTTTAATGATTTTATTCTTATACTAATATGATCTGTTGCAATTCCCTACAATATACCCAACAAAATATATAGTAATATGAATATGATATGTAAATTTCCATGGATATTCCGTTGGATAGCTCATCGCAAGAAATCTAATACTAACATACTAAAATTCAATTTAATTATCATATACGGGTTAACTTTTATTACACTTTATAGATTTTTTAAATTTCTCTATGCTACTTATGTATGTAATATATATAAAATGTGGAAACTAGGAAATAGATAAAATCATCACTCACAAACCATAATAAATTCAATATATGACTTGGGGAACCCTTTCTGACAAAAATGTAGCTTAAAGTTGATAGAGTTCTCCTCTCATTTTCTCTGAATGGAATTGGTACAAATACAAAGGAGTGAGACTTGTGGCTTGTGAGTTATTATAGAACACAAACACTCTTTATTCTTTGCTTTCTCTATCCATTCTTAGCTACTTTGTTCTACTATGAAAGAAAATTTATTGTAATAGAATCCAACTCCTTTTCCTCCCAATGACTTGGTAATAATGTGGCCCAATAGATAGCTAGGGGTTAATTTTACTCATGTTTGACCCTCAATATGAGTTACAATTGACACTTCCCGTGTTTTCTTCATTGTTTCCACATGGCTAGCGAAATTTCCATGAGTAACGAGGGTTGACATGGTATCCTCTTGAATTATGGTGGTCAATCATGATAGCTCAACTTTTGGGAGACAACGTTTTCATTTGAACTGTGATTGACATGATTCTTACACTATTTCAAAAGGTATTGAAGGGCAGAATAGTGCTAGTGGGTACAATTTTTAAGAAACAATGTTCTACACCATAAAAAAAGTTTAAGACCTCAAACTAGAAATGGAAGGTATTGAACCCCAATCATCCAATATGGGTCTCATCACTAAGACCACCGTTGTAGTTCAATTTCTCTAATATTTCCACATTGAAAACATCAAAATAGATGAAAAACAATATAATATTTCAATCATGATCAGAATAAGACTTTGTGTTGAAATCTAGATACAGAAATTTTGTAAATATATTTATAAGTGAAAAAACCCTATTAATTTTTAACAGAGATACCTAAAAAAGTGGTTGACTTGGAAACCTTTCCAAAAAAATTCAAAAAACTTAGATTTAAAATATTAGAAATTATAAAGTGGTTGACTTGGCAACCTTTCTAAAAAAAATTCAAAAAACTTAGATCTAAAATATTAGAAATTATAAAAAATACTTTGAGAAAAGTAATCATTCCAAACAACTTTTATTTAAAATATTAGAAGTTATAAAAAACGTTTTGAGAAAAGTAATCACTAAAATACCTAAAAAGGAAACTTAAAATATTTTCAGTGATGATATTTAGTCTTACGTCTTCCCATATTTTAATAAAGACTCTTTTGAATAAAACTTGTAATAAGTTGAAGATGAAGAAAATTAGGAGTTACAAAATTTTAAAGAAAAATTATGATAATCTATAGGTATTGGATCTACACGTTGATTTAGATATTTCACCCATATGTGATGATGCAACTTTATAACATTTTCATGGAGTAGAAAATAAAGACTATGGTTATGTTGATAATGGGAAAAAACATTATCTCTTGTATATATTATATATTTTTAAAATTAGAATATTGTAGGAAGGATGAGAAGTTTGAACATAAAAAATTATCTAGTTCTATCAGAAGACAAAGGCCGAAAAAAAACCATTTGAATATGAAAGGTGGAGTTGAAATGGAATAGTCTGTCGTCTAGTAAATGTTTCACTCAATTATGTAAATGGGTACTCACTTTATGAAAGGTGGAGTTGAAATGGAATAGTCTGTCATCTAGTAAATGTTTCACTTAATTATGTAAATGGGTACTCACTTTTCTGTTTATAGGACAGTGATGCTAGAGCCATCGACCTCACTTTTTAGCTCTTTCTCAAGGCACCAAAAGCTCTTTGCAGATTGGTGATCAAGCTCTCAATAAAATCTTTACCATTTAGTCCGCAGAGAATCAAATCAATGCACTGCACCTTTACCATCCTATCTGTAGCCAATGAAATCGATGAACCACATCTATGACAGGGGCAGCATATGTCGATGGGGCGAAAAAATATGAAATGTCAAATACTTTTCCACGAAGGTTCACATTACGTTCCGGCATTTGAGTTTGAGGCAGACCTCTTTCTATGGAATGACCAATTTGCGATCTATGGGCTTAATTTTATGCAGTTGTCTCACTCTCAAGTAATGGGACAATGATCACACGCACGCACTAGATTTCGACGCCCCACTTTTGTTTCGATAATGAGGTCAATAAAGGTTTGAAATTGGAAGATAAATAAGGAAGATTTAGATGGGAGGGGAAGTGTTGTTATCCTGCTAGGTTCCCTTTCATCGGGATAAGAAGAAGATAAGAAGATAAAAAGAAGGAAATAAAAAATGAATGATGGGAAGAATGAGTGATGTATAAAGATTATTATAAAAAAAATTAATATATTAATTAGTATATAATATAGTTAATATGTTTATAGTAACAATAAAGAAATATAATCTACTTAAATAAGTTGTTTAATTTTTATTTTTTAAATTAAATTTTAGTATTTCATATGTATCTATAAATATAGAAATACATGGTTATAGTTATGAATATATTAATAATAATATATTATATATATATATATATATATATATATATATATTTATGGTACAGGGTTTCAAATTAGGGTAGATATTTGATTACTAAAATTTATAGAGGTGTATATATAATACCTTCTAGTTTTTAAGAGGAAACACATATGGCTAACGATTAAACCATTAAACCACACTAAATTATAAATAAATTTATATATATATATATATATATATATATATATATATATATATATATATATATATATATTATATTTATACTTAATATTAAAAAATAATTATATAAATATAAAACAGCATCACGAAAGTCTTAGATCTAACCATAAATATTTGATTTTACAATTTGTTTATAATTTTTTTTATAGATGTATATTTGTGTTTAAAGTGTTTATATATATATATATATATATTATTTTATATATAATATATAAATTATATTAGCACAAAAAACATTTTTATATATATGTATATGTGTTGGAAATATATATATAAAACTAACATTTAAAATTTTAAATAAAATTTTTCAATTCGATATGATATAACATTTTAATTTGGTTGAAACAAAGCGACTTTTGTAATGGCTTTTATTTTTCTTTTCCAAATATTTTAATATCCATTGTTCTTTGAATGTGAGATAAAATTATATTTCTCAAAATGTGATATCTTATGTGATATCTTCTCTTTCTTAAATTAAAGATAACATTATTGGCTTCAACATTTTATCTGTATTTCAAATGTTTTCATTTGGATTTTCCCATTTGACTATAACGAGTGCTTCTTGCTTTTTTCCACATGTTTTAGTTGTTAGACATAAATATGTTTGGGGTGATATATGTTTGTCCTTGATTTCAAATGCATTCATAATACTTATAGTTTACCATACGTATCAGGTTGAATACATTTTCCCGATGTCTGGTTGGTTTTGATTTAAATATGTTTTTTTGTGATATAGGTTTAGATAAATTATGGTAAACGTGTGTTTAAGTATAGTTGTTTATGAACTTTTTTTAATTGACGTTTTACTTTTATTAAAATATTCTTAAAAATATTTTGTATATTTATAAAATCCGGTTGATAAAATACGTATGTTTTTGTGAACTGTAACAATCAAATCACTGCTTATAAAAGCATTTACATTTCGTAATTCCTTCCCTTTCCTCTGGCTAGTATGAAATGAGTGCAGGCTGGTTTAAAGCTAAACACATTTAAAATGCGTTTAATAACAAAAACACAAAATTATGATCTGGCGTGCTGAAGTATGCGGCAAAAATTGATAGATGATGGGGGTTGTCATGCTAAAACACAGGTGACAACGATGCGACATAAAACTATGTTGCAATGTTGAATTATGGGTACAAAGATACTAAACAAATCAATCTACTCTGATTGCAAATTTCCTTTTCCTGTCAGTAATTTGCTGGGATTAGGTAATTTGCATACAAGTTTCTACAATTTACAGGAATTTCACGCCCAATATCTACAATCAAATCTTGTATTTCCAATTTGTGAAAACACCAACTGACAAAAAAGCTTTCTCTGCCATACGAATAGCTTCCAACAATCTTAGGTATTGGTAGGGTAGGATCGTCAGCCTTTCCAACGACCTTAGGTATTGGTAGGGTAGGATCGTCAAGGCTGACAGTCTAGTCCATGTACCGTCTTGATATTTTGGCCTAGCTCATCACATGTCATATTTTCATATGTTATGTTGTCACAGTCATTTTAATCACAGTGATTGCATTTCCCTTTCTCAGTAAATAGTTCTCTCACATTACCATTGAATTGAATTAAATAGAATACATAGTGAGGATTAATGATTAAAATAAACCTGATACAGGGTATTTATTTTTGTTTTTTTTCTCTATTGATCGCACAAAACTTTATGATTAAAATAAACCCGAAGAGGGGTATTTATCTTTTTTCTGACTAGCGACTCACCCAAAAACTTCAACATGCAAACAAACACTATATTTGACTTTACCAAATATAAGATTGAACTCAAACTCATAGTGTACTCAGTTAAATCATCCTCTAAATTTAGACTACTCTGCATGCGGGAGTAATTACGATTTCCAACATCCCCCTTAATTACCACCGTATGACTCAAAGTAACTCAACGAAGCCTGCGAGGCTTACAATCGAAATTGAATCAATCATCAGTCAAACATGTTTTCTCATCTATGTGTTAGCTTGGCTTACAATGACTCAAAACTTTGACAATTTTGCATTTTCTTTTTCGTTTCTTCCAAATTCCATATTATTGAAATTTCTTCATTCTCTGTTGTGCATTCTTGCTATAGGATTTATTCATTTGCTGCTGCAATTTTTCTTTGACCTGTCTTAAATTTGTTCAGAAAAATAATTTGATCTGTTCTTCTATAGACTTTTCTTCAAATATTTGTTCAATCATGGATTATTTCCACAAATCTTCATCTTCAAGCTCTGTTCTTCATTCCTCTTCATGCTTTATATTTTTGACTTTCTTTCTACCATATTTCTTGATACCAAAATATTATCTCTTCCCGAATCCATTGCTAAAAAATGGTTGTAATGCATTCTTCCTTGTTTTCAGAAACTTTCATGTCCTTCTGTTAGCTTTCATCACCAGGTACTACTGCTTTTTGTTTGTAGTCTCCACACTTAACATCTTCATTAGGATTACATGTAAAATCATAATCATATTCATTTTCTTCATTCACCACTTTATTTAATTCTTGTATTCCAACTGTAAGTTTATGACTCTCATCAATTTGTTCAATTGACTTTTGAATCCATTTTTCAATGAGCTTCAAATCTGCATCAAACTTATTAGTAGTGTTGTTTTTGAATTCTAGTCCCACGCTATTTTGAACACCTGCATATTAAAAAACAATGTTAAAAATTTATTTTTTACGCTCTTCAGTGAAAGCTTTCTTCTCTACCTCTTCCTTCTCTGTCTTGCTTTCCATTGCATGGAGACTGTTTTCCACTATTATTGTGAGTGTATATTCTCATAAAAAAATCTTCAATCATTTTATCCTCTTCTTGATCATCAGCTGCTACTAGATCACATATTGCTTCATGAGCAGTTCCAACTGCTTCATATCTTTCTCATACACTGGCAACTTCAACCTTCAATTCTTCATCAAACAAGACACTTGTCATATTTCCACAGTCAATCCCCATTTCAAAAAGGAAACCATAGATATCATTAACATAATGCTCATCCACCCTATGGTGGGATATCAAAACATGCATATGGTCATTTAAAATTTCAACTTCACCAAATTCATTAGTTATGGTTGGATTCACCGATGCACATCTCTCTTTGCAGTCATCATCCTCATGTGTTTCATCATAGTGGGATTCACCATCATCTGCACCATCCATGCTACAGTTGAGTCCTTGAGAATTTATATGCTCTTGCTTTGCCTCACACACAGAGGCTTTAGCTTCTCTCTTTACAATCTTTGTTGTATTTTCTCTATACATAATTGTGTCTACATAATGGGTTTCACTGTTATAGTCTTCGGGACCATCATCCCCTTTTGAGTGAGATTTTATAAGCTCATTTATCTTAGAGTCTTTCTCATCTACTCTTAGATCTACGACTGACTCAACAAATGATGACACACCTTGTTACCACATGACACCTTCTTTTGTGTCAAACTATGCTTCCAGGATCTTCTATGCTTCCCTGGAAGTTATAGCTTTTTCTATGTTAAACAAAAACTTCTCATCTAATGTCTGTTTGATAAAATCCAATGCTAAAACATCACATACTTCATCATTTTGGTTATTCGAATGGTACTTAATTATCTCTTTACCTTAAGGAAAAGTTAGCATTTTGATAATCCAAGAATCAAAATATTTACCTGTAAATATAGGAGGTGGTAGTAGATCTAGGCTACACCAATCATCATTAATCTCTCTTCCATCTTCTACTATATTTCTCAGTTCTTCGACTGCAACCTGAACTTCTCTAAATATGACAATGATCTTTATCTTTTCTTTTCGATTCATTTTCTTAATCTTTTTCAGTTCGCTTTGTGACACATGGTTGTTGTCTTTATTTTGTCTTATGGTTACTTTTTTTTATTGCATGAGGTTTCATTCTATGTCACCCCAAAAAAAAAAAAAAAAAAAATTCATATACGAACAATCTTCACCCAAAAACGCTATCATATTTCTTTAAAATCTTCACCCAAAACACACTTTCATGTTTGATGAAAAAAAAAAAAAACTATTACAGAAAAAGATTTTTACGAAGCCTGAAACTTGAATAGTCTTTTTTGATTTTCTCTTTCCTATAACAATGAAATAATACCATGCTTTTTTCAATTATTTTCGCTACCAAAAATCTTTTCAAAACACAACTATCTCGATGCAAAAAACATTCGTAATCCTTTACATAAAAAACACTCCTTTTCTGAAAGCTTTAAACAACCTTAGGAATCTCCTTTTATATTTGTAAATCCATTTTATTATATGTAAAAAAAGCTTTAACACACCCCTTTAATAATCAAACTATTTTCCAAATGGTTGTCACTTATTTTCGTTGTTATTTTTGTCGTCCTGTGCCATCCTTGAACATTAAGATGAGAATGGAATCACCTGGAATGTCATCCCGTGCTATCCTCGACCGTCCTGTGCCCTCGACCGTCCCGTGCCATCCTCGGCGGAGGGCTTTGCCCAACAACCGGCCCTGAGAAGAAAGACAAAGGGAAAATGGAACATCGCAACAATGACCCCAAACAATCCCTCGAAACCCTCTTGTCTTTTGGTATGACTTAATTTCTGATATGTCTGATAGATTGCTTGTTTTCGCTGTTATTTTCGCCCGATGCCATCCTCGGCAGAGGGCTTCGCCCAACAACCGACCAGGATAGCAATTCCCTCTCCTCTTGGCCCACAATTCCACTCTCCTCTTGGCATTAGGGATAGAACACAAGCTCTGTCTATCAACAGATAAAATGTGTTCCAACTGTTGTAGTTTGTAGACACCTCAATTGAAAATTTTGTGTCCTATTTTTTGTGGGGTTGAGAAGAGATTTGGGTTTAGAACTGGCTTTTAAATATTAATCAAATTTTGTAGGTTGCCATAACTGGACAAAGTTTCAATCCTTTTATAGAAATTTTTGAGTCCTGTTTTTTGTGGGGTTGAGAAGAGATTTGGGTTCAGAACTAGCTTTTAAATATTAATCAAATTCTGCAGGTTGTCGTAACTAGACAACGTTTCGTTCCTTTTATAGAAATTTTTGTGTCCTTTTTTTTGTGGGGTTGAGAAGAGATTTGGGTTTAGAACTTGCTTTTAAATATTAATCAAATTCTACATGTTGTCGTAACTAGACAATGTTTCAGTCCTTTTTGCCGTAATGAGATATCCTCTCTGCATCTCAAATTCCTTCATTTTACTTAATCTGTTTCCCAGTGTTTCTCTGCATTTCTGGAACAATGCATCCATTACTTCTCTGAAATGGTGTTTAAGTAGACTCTCTGACGCTGCTCTCAATTGACTTGCATAACGTTTCCCTTAGGCTTCCCTTTTAAAAGCTGATCCTCTCATGACATCCATCACCTGTCTTCACCTCGTCCATGAGAGCTATTGTCAGGAACTTCACTCTTTGTATTTGAAATGAATCCTCTCTCACTATTTCAATGCTCACCTATCCAATAGTTTCATCTTGCAATTTTCTTAAATTCACTTTAAATTTTTTTTTGGGTTCCAACCACTCTAAATGACCGCAATCCACTTCTCTTTAAAGTTTGAGATCAATGGATATCATTATTAAGCCATTGCACTTTTGTAGGAAGTCGTTAGATTGACTAATTTGAGTATATTTACAGTTAAGAAAATTTTGGGTTATTTTGGTTGGGATGAAAATAAAAATTCTTTAATGGCCATATGTATGGGGTTGTATAAGTCTACCATTGCAGTTATTTAACGAAGGCCATATATAGCTTGCCTGCATTTATATCTATGAACAAATTAGTTATATGTTTTTAACCCTTAATTATCTAACAAAAGTTACATGCCCTGAACCAATGAAAATCAGTACACCAAATAGAATGAAAAATATACAATTGAAACATTCAATTTGTTTCAATTCACAAAGGCAGATTCTCCAACAGCTTTCAGTGGATTCTCAATTTACACAGTGTAGTTTTGATCTATAACACTTGATTTATTAGATATTCAATTTAGAAGACAAATTTCTCCAAACTGCTTTGAGTGGATTCTCATTTATACAACACTTTTCCATTAGTTTACATTTTGATAGTCCCCTGAATTTAATACTATTGTGCTAAATGTGGATTCTATCATCATAACTTAATAATTCGATTCTAAATTCTTTTTGGAAATCTAATTTGATGTGACAATAAAATAAATAAACAAATAAGGAGTTCACACATTTTACAGTCGATTCCAAAACCAGTTACTCATGGTTCTGTGAAGCATGCCTTCAATGTTGAGATCGAAGGCATCCTTTGGAAAAATCTCACCATCATCTTTTTCTATAGAATTAATGTAAAGAAAAATGGGTATAATATTAATGATCTTTTCCTACATTTTACTAATTTTCTCCTCAGCATAACTGCTCAATACATCCTCAATTTTGAGGGTGTTTATGGAATTCACCAATCTCTCCTCCCCAATAATAACATAGTAGGTTTCTGGGTCTGAAGGAAGATGCCATGTGTATTGCTCATACACAGAATCCCTTCTGAAAAATAGCGGTATACACCAAGCTATCAACCAATGGAAAGTCGATCGCCGAGTCAGGGAATTCCCGGGTGGTTGCAGGCAAAAATTAGCCTTCAGCAATTCTTGCATTAGGGCCTCCGGCTTGTGACTGCACTGCATCTTAGTGCAATTCACCATCAACCATTTTGAAGAATCTATGCATTGCTCAATAACGACAATTCCCTCTCCTCTTGGCATCAAGGACAGAGCACAGGCTATGTTTGTCACTAGATAAAATGTGTTCAGGTTCTCTGATGTTAACAAGCCTTCAGAATTGTCTATGTATATAACATTTCTATTTGTTTGTTTGTCCCCTTCTCTATTAGTTTACAGGAAAATTTTGTTCATGATGATGGGCTGCCATAGCTGGGCTTCATGCCCTCGCTATCTTGATGTACAGTTCTATATATACATGATTAAATGATAGGTTTCTTCCTACTCTACTTAATAATGAGTGCTCTCAAAAAATTATGATGAGTTAAGACTGTCTGGTCATTTGATTTCTATATTTAGACTTTTTCATATGTAACTTTATAATGAGTGCTCTCAATTTCTCAAGTGTCCCCTCAATGAATAAAATTATCAGTGGCTTTTTGACATTTAATAAAACTTATTATGAGGTAGATTGCCTCCTCATTTGAGACTGTTTGGTTATTTGATTTTTGTATTTAGCCATTTTCCTAAGCCTTTGGCCATTATCTCTTGTCCAGAGTTGGAATGGAATGTTATTATTGAATTCCCAAACATCGCAGCAATGACCCTAAACAAACAGAGGAAATGGCATGAACATAGAATTTTATGTGATGACATGATGCCCAACACGGGGACCTCCATGGTGGATACGTGTCATACCGGATCCATGCGCTTTTACACGTGGTTTTGCGACGCGGCGGGGAGGGCTCACAGAATAACTTATATAAATAGTTTTATCATAATTAATATTTCACATAAAGACATATCCCATTGAAAATTTCTTATCAACACACAGTTAGGTTGCCACAAGAAATCACTATTAGGTTGTAAGCCAAAATGTTTCTGTGCCAAGAAAATATACAATCCATCCAAAATCCACATCATAATGTGGTTAGAACCAAACACATATGACACACCTATTCTTTATGGCCCTAAGAAGCTTGAGTGCCAAAACTCCCCGAGTTACCTTCTTGAGCTAGGTAGGTTGGCCTACCAATCAAGGGCTGATTAGGAAATGGTTGATTGCTGCCATATGATTGATTCCAATTTGCAACTTCCAACCATGGAGGTACTGAGTACCCATACCTCACATTTGCACTAATGACCCCTTCGTTAAGTGGTGTGTAATGAGCATACAGAGAATTGACACCGACTCTGGTAGGAACAAGGAAAGTGGGTAAACCCTCAGTTTGATAGTGTGGCACTTGAATGTTTATGAGGTCTTGGAATAATGGTGTATTAGCTGCAATGGAGTCCAATGAGTTTGAAATAATCCTAGTTTCATCAGCTATTCTTGTATCCTTGATCATCCCTTGTTCCTTTTCAAGAATTTGCTGTGCCTTTCGTTTTTCCTTATCCTGTCTTGTCATTTTCTTTTGTTGGTCCTTAACTTGCCTTGCTTTATCTCTTTCAATCCTTTCATCTGCTCAACGTTGTGCTGTAACAATCCTTGTTGCCTTCTTATTCTTGACTAGATCCTTCTTTTTCTGTTTTAATTCTTGCATTTCAAATTTCTTTTTTTCAGACTCAACTAATAGGTTTATATAGTCCTCTGAGGTGAGTAACTGTGAGCTTCGGCCCAGACGAAGACTACCCAGTGCACCTTGCTTTTTTTCATTGATACTCTCTCTACTGGTAGCTTTAGGAACCGTCCAAGTGTCTTCTCCACCCCTCCCACTTGCATGTCATCGCTTGGTACTTCCCTTTCTGTATCTGTTGGAACTAATTGAACTATATAATTATCTTCATTTAATGCCTCATTATGTCCTTCATCTTCTTCCATTGATCTATTGTCCACAAAAAAATGAACAATTTCACTGTTAAATTTCGTTAGTTGTGAGGGCATGTTCATGCTTTCTCCATTGGTTGCTGAGGCACTATGTGCATTCATATTGATCATTCCTTCTACTAGCCATGAAGGTGGGGTTACTTGGCTTGGAAATGTCAATTGGTCATTATCAACTGCATGTTCAACAATATCATTAACAATATCAGCAACAACAATTTCATGTTCTTGAGTTGGTGGAACGATCTCCATGTTACTGCGAATTTGTTCATTATTATATTGTGTTTCACATACAGTTTCATCATCTTCAGCATATAACTATCCTTGAGACAGGGAAATCATATTACCAACTGCAACAACATCATCTTGGTCATCTACTTCTTGCACTTCAACACCTGTTTGGGCATTCCCTTCTTCCTGACCATCCATATGAAATGCTTGGCTACAACCAGTATCATGCATAAGACAATCATAGTTCAGTGGCTAGATTCCTATCCTCCTAAAGCCAGCCTTGACATTTGATGGTGTCAAAGCGCTTTTAAAAGCTTTACTTGCAAGCTCTGCTAGCTCAAACCTTTTCACCTCAACCCCTAGATTCTTTGCCATCCATGCAGTGTGCTCCGACCTAAAATAGTTCTTGAAAGGGCCAAACACACTGACATCAAGGGGTTGCAGTCTGTGAGTGGTATGAGTGGGAAATGTCAATAGGTCGATGCCTAAATCGTTTGCTTCCTCAATTGTTTGTACAACCATGTGGCTCCCATGGCCATCTAATATCAAAAGGTGTCTATTATTAGGCGAGACGCCACCTGGTACCGATGCAGCAAAGTGAAAAAGACAACTTAGAAACAGTTCTTTAGTCATCCATGCATGGGGATGTGCAGCCATGCATGCACCTGGTTCATAGTTCTGTATATATTTTCCCAGTTGAATTTTACCTTTGAATAGATAAAATCCCGGGATTGAAGTACCAACTACATTGACAAACATAAAATAGTTATCCACTCCCTGCTCTTGGGAAAAATCTTTGGCACATTTTGGTTCCCTCTCTTGGCAATTACCTGCATGCCACAATTCCTCCCTACTTGTAAACTTGTTTCATCACAGTTCCATATATGGTATGCTCCATACGAATGATTATCATAAGAACTAGAAAGTGTGTCATAGAATTTTTGCACAACTGCAGGGCACAAATTTAAAGCTCTGTCTCTGTCAAGTCCCTTAGCATTATGCAATACAAGTTTTGGATGCCTTTTTTTAAACCCAAACCACCATGATTTACCAGGAAACCCATCTTTGAATGGGTTTTGCCTCCCTTGACAGATTTGAGTAACCGTTGATTTGAGTTGTATCAACTCTATTCCATGTCCCAGTTGGGCCATCTCTTTACACCACTCAACCACCTCGGCCTCCTCCTCATCAGTCATAACTGTAAGAGGCCCTGTACGTTTTGTATGAGTCAGTCCATTTATACAATAATGTATTGATGAGGGAGGAATACCATTTTTTTCTGCAGATCCCTGAATTGAGTATCCATTAAACTCTATGTCGTCAATTGCAACTAACATTTGTTCTTTTTTCCATCCTATTATAGCACTAATCTTTTTAGTAGAGCTTGCCCCTTGGACTGTTGTTGATGGTGGTTCTGTGGCTGATGGCGTGTTAACATCAGTTGATGTCACATGGTCATCCTCAACAATGTTCCCTGGTGCATTGTTGGCATTGACATCAGCTGGCTTGTCCTCATCAGACGATGTGCATCGCAGCTGCGCACCCCTTTTCACTCTCCTACCACTTCTCCTTGTACGAGCAAAGTAACTTCCTTTTGCCATAGATGAAACAACCTGTAAAATTATTCCATGCATTTAGACATTAGAATATTTGTAAATTATGTTTTATTACTTCTCCAAAAATACTTTTGCTTTATTACAGGAAATTGTCAACATGTATGTTAGTATCCTTGAATAGTCAAATATACATAATCATTTTGTTGTATGTCTTCAAAATTATCAGTGATTGTTGTTTTGGTAACTTGTCTTTACACTAGAAATACCATGACTGTATTGATTGGTTTTGTTATGCATTTCCAAACAAAGCTCTTGTTTAGTTTGACTACTTAAAATATTGTTTTGTTGTTTGTTGTTTGTTGTTTGTTGTTTTTTTGTTGTTTTGTTGTTTTCTGTAAGTGATTGGCTGACATTGGAATATGTATTATTACAAAAGTCAAAGATTACAAATAGAGTTCATGCCTCAGCATCCCTTTCCCCAAACCTGTCCTTTGACCAGATCCCTACGTTTCCACTGCAGTGATGTAACTGGATGGAAATGGAAGAAAACTTAGATTTTTAGTAACAACCCAATAGGCAACCAAAAGCCAAATTATCTTGCGTTTCTAGCTTAGTTAATTCTGATTATTACATTCTGAGTCTCTCCATTGACCTTTGTTCACATATTTACACAATGTTTTAGCTAAGGCATAAGCGAGAGAAATGTGCACATATATTTTGTTTCACTCTATCTCGTATCATTTGCTAGTGATATTGCACATGCTAGTATCATTAGAACCATGGCTATGGCCAAGGAAGAAGTTCCTTCACATTCAGTTGCTCTATTGATCACAACTTGTGATGTTTTGGTTATCGGTAGTTATGTGCATAAAAAGCCTTGAATCCATGCTTTCATCATGTAGAGAAAGAAATGCTCGATAATGGGGTAACTAAAATAAAGGAAAAGTTGGATCATGCTTCCAAGAAATCTTCTCAATTATAATATTTCATAGATTTGACTTCCAAAAAATTGAATTGCATTACTTCATAGTCTCTCATTACAAATTACAACTTCCTTTTGCCTCAGAAGATGGGTAGAAAGCTAGGAATAAGCAAGACAAAAATCCAAGGAAAAGAGGAAGGCCTATGACAAAAAAGCGAAAATATCCAAAGCTAGACAAACTTGATCCATGTACCACAAAAACAAAATGATAGTCAACACCCATAATTTGCATGACACACACAACATTGGTTTCCAGGTGATAGACCAAGATTAAAGTAAAATATTGTCCTAGGTCATTTGGAGGATAGGCAACCAAAAGCCAAATTATCTTCATTTTCTAGCTTAGTCAATTTTGATTATTACATTCTGAGTCTCTCCATTGACCTTTGTTCACCTATTTACACAATGTTTTAGCTAAGACAAATGTGAAAATATATTTTGTTTCTCTCTGTCTCGTATCATTTGCTAGTAATATTTCACATGCTAGCATCATTAGAACCATGGCTATGGCCAGTGAAGAATTTCCTTCACATTCAGTTACTCTATTGATCACAACTTGTGATGTTTTGGTTATCGGTATTTATGTGCCTCAGAAGATGCACAAAAAGCTAGGAATAAGCAGGACAAAACGCCAAGGAAAAGAGGAAGGCTTGTGACCAAAAAGCGAAAATATCCAAAGCTAGACAAACTTGATCCATGTAGCACAAAAACAAAACGATATAACACCCATAATTTTCATGACACACACAACATTGGTTTCCAGGTGATAGATGAAGATTAAAGTAAAATCTTGTCCTATAAGAATGTTTTTGACATGCTTGGATTAAGCAAATAACGCCTTCGATTATACAAATCACAAAAAAATCCCTATCTGAGAAAACAAATATATAGAACTTGTTCAAGAAATATACATTGGATGGGTTGGGGAACTTTTAAGATAACCTACAACAGTAACTATGGGTTGCAGAGTTGCTGTCTACAGTTTGTAATATTGTACTGAAAAGGGATGACGATGATCATATTGATAGTGAGTTGGAAAAAGTGGTGAAGCTTGTTAGGTATGTGGGTAATAAAGATGTATTTTCTGAATTTTGCAAGGAAATACTTTCTCGCAGATTGTTGTTCAATAATAAAAAGGTAATTGAAAATCATGAATGGAGTTTGTTGTCAAAGCTCAAGGTTCAGTGTGGTTCACAGCTTACATTCAAGATGGAGGCCATGGTTAATGATTTTGTCCTTAACCAAGAAATGCAAGCTACCTTTCATGATATTTCGAAACAACAAAATCATCTTACAATAGATTTCTCCCCTGCAATGTTGAATATGGAAATGTGGTCAACCTACCAATGCTCCCAACTTAATCTGCCATCTCAGATGCTAACTTGTGTTGAGGTTTTCAAGCACTTCTATTCTACCCAACATGAATACATTCACTGGGCACGTGTGATATCATCTCCCATTTTGACCACAAGCGTATAGACATGACAGTAACAACCTACCAAGCAGCTACGCTATTGTTGTTCAATGACTCCCAAAAATTGACTTACGAAGACATTAAATTTCTGTTGAATTTGCCAGATGAAGATGTTGAGAGATTGTTGCATTCACTTGCATGCAGAAATTACAAAATTCTTTTGAAGCAGCCACCCATCAAAACAATAGCTCCACATGATACTTTTGAATTCAATTATGCTTTTACACATAAAATGGCCAGGATTAAGGTTCCACTTCCCAGCCTCGTGAATGAGAAGAAAAAAGTCACAGGGACGGTGGAAAAAGATAGAAAACCAGCCATTGAAGCCGCCATAGTTCGTATCATGAAAAGTAGAAAGGCTTTGCATCATCAACGATTATTGAGTGAATGTATCCAGCAACTTGAAGGCACGTTCAAACCCAACATTAAATCACTGGAAAAAGGCATTAAAGATTTGATATCAAGGGATTTCTTGTGACCAGACCAACAAGATCCCAATATATACATATATGTAGCCTGATCAAAACTCCGCTCTTGTGGTGGCGGAGTTAATAAAATGTGGTCATGCATATGTTGATCATCAAACCAAGAGAAGTAAAGGAGTATAGAGAGGAAAAGATAAATTCTCTCTAGAGAAATTGACCTATTGCAAGGTCTTTAATGTTGATTTATGAAATCTAAGTACTTTATTTTCCTTACTGTATGTTTTCCTTACTATATGTTTTCATATAAATGGACAACAGTATTTTCCTTACTGTATGTTTTCATCTTATAACATGGTTCCCCTTAATAGTCTTTTCGTTATTGGCTATTTTTGTCATATCCTTGTGGTTATATCTCGGTGCTCCTTAATAGTATTTCCCTTACAGTCTGTTTTCATCTGATCCTCCTGGTTATATGTCGGTTCTTCTTAAGTATTAGTCATCTGATTATGCTTTTCAATAATATCTTGCTAGGCACATCAATACGTCTATGAGTCTCAACATAGAAATAGAAATAGGTGAATTGTGAAATAAAACTATAAGTTATGTGTTTTTTGATAATTACTACTAAAAATATTTGGAAATATTTAATAAATTTAAATCTTACTAACTTACTAATTCCAATTAAGAACTCCATCAAAATTCTAAAAAATCTATTTCAAAATAAACCAATATAAAAACATCGATTAAAAACAATATTCAAAACAACTCCATATGCTTGTGATATGAACCGATAATATTTAAAATATAAACTTCAAATTCAATTTCGACATGAACCAACACATTTAATGTACAATGTTCATGTTAAGTCGTGATCAATGAACATCTTTAAAGGTATCATTTTTAATTATGTCTTGACTATTAAAGACAAATTTATAACACTAAGATTCAATCATTGTGGTGTTGGATCTGCAACGAGTGACACATGTTTTCAACACTAGGAAATTATTTATTTTGAAGTATTTTTACATTTATATATACTACGCATAGAATTTATGATCATGTAGGCATCCACACTACAGAAATAAAACCAAAGGAGAAAAAAAACTTTTGCTCATGAACCACTTTATATTTACGTTCATATACTTCGTTGTTGGTCTAGAATAACCATTTTAATTTTTCAAATTCTATTTCTAAATTTAATTTTAATTTTAATTTTATTTATATTATAACATTTTTTCTACAATTTTGAACTATAATTAAAATGAATTTAACAGGTCAAAAAAAATTAAACAATTTTAATTTTTCAAATTCTAAAAGTGAAGTGTCATGTTTTAATAGTTGACATAAATTTTCTATAGAAAATAAATATTATGTCATAATATTTTTTTCTAGCTTTAGGATATAGTCAAAATTAAGTAAATATATACTCTAATCGGGGTGCGAGCCAGTGGTTGGGACAACTAACAGAGATTAATGTTGAATACCCCTGGGCACTGTACCACCACTCCCCACATGCTCAAGGTGATGAGTGCAGTTGCCCTTGGCATGATTGAATGCAAAGGAGGTGGGAAAGGTAGCAACGATGGTGGTGGAGGAGAAGGTTTTAACTGGGGAAAGGGTAGGCAAGTGGATGATGTTGGTGAATTTGTTCACGGACGAGGGAGCTGGTACATTGGATGGGTCTGGCGACGTCATTCTCAGCTTAAAGCTTGTCGATGGCCTGCAAATATCAATGGGTATGTTTTTTGGTATCTCTCCTCCATTGCAATGTTGACCTATTTGGGTTTCTGCTGGAGAGACTATGGGAAAATTAGGAAGGATAATTTGGAAGTTGAGAATCGTTGGTGAAATTGGGGGTGGTGCGTGGTTGTGTTGGCTTGGTCCTATGCCTATATGTTGCTACTATTGGGTATTGCTACAATTTCCCTCTAGTTCGAACTCTTACTATCCCGCATGGGGATCTTGGAAACCCTATTCCGAGTGTTGAGTGGGGATGCCTATAGGGTTTTGTGGTTGGGGTCGCGAGCCTCGTGCTGAGGGGCATGGGTGTTAGTTAAGTTGCTTCCTTGGTGCGGTCCCCTATTGTCGTTGCCAATGCAGTTGCTGCGAAGTACATAGAAACCAATGTAGAGAGGGAACTGCTATGAATCATGGGTCAAAATTCAGGCATTAAAATATTAGAGGCTATACGCTGGTGTCTTGGACAGACGGGAATGGGTTTGCAAGCCATGGTTGGCCTAACGCTGGCAAGCGGAAGCACTCACCAACATGCAATTAGCGAGGGGAAGAGAGCCGATTTGTGACTGTAAGGAGTTGGGTGTGGAGACGAGGTCTCATGTCTGGTTGCAGTAGGCTGACCCCTCCTAGGGAATCGACCTATGACCATGAAGGCCCTAGCACCAATACCAAAAGGAAAGGGGAGGAGCAAGGTCGGGCGGTTCTCAGGGGTAATCCAACCCAGGGACGAGAGCATTGTTATATCATGTTGAATTATTTTTTGTTAACGAATTGTTGCTATGAACAAGTTTGGGGAATCTTCGTCATGGATCAACTTACAAAAATCCATGACCATGGCAGACAGGATTAGGTGCCCAAAAACGAAAAGGAACTGAGCATGTCTAAGCCTCACAGGGGTAGAAAATTGGTGGAAAGTCTTATCAATGAGGCTACCGAAGCATATTGTGAGGGCATTGATGAAGGTATTCGAAAAGTTTTAGAGGAATGGGAAGCAAAAGTTAAGTAGGGCAGCGAGACTAAGGAGTACATGGATGACTAGAGGACCCTTGTCTTGGACCCTGGTACCACTAGAGGTAGGATAATGCAATTTAAGCAGACCTTGTACCTTTATTGGTTGATGAAAATCTTGTTGGGCAAGGCCATGGGGCATATCTCGGTAGACATGGTTGTTTCTCTCCAAGGAATGCCGAGTTACAAACAAGAATTCCACAAAGTTCAGTTTCAACTTCATAAGAAAGATATCGGGCTTGGCAGAATTGAAAAGCATATCCCATGCATCTTGGAACTGTCTGAGATGTTGGGATCAAATTTCAAAGACCCTACGCATGTCGAATTGACCTCGGAAGAACATAATGAATAGATAATCTTCTTTGTTTCATTTTGTTTTATATGTGGATAACTTTTACTTTTCCTTATGCAAGAATATGTATAGGTGGAAATCTAAAGTATGGTCATGAAACAAAGGCTTATATAGCTTGGATAGAAAGACTGAAACATTTTTTTTTTGGATGGCATACAATGCAGATAGGTGGCCAACAGAATTTCATTCCCAATGGGAAAGTTGAGGCCACCTAGACAATCTATGTGGTGTAAATTTTCTTATAAATGAAAGGAAAAAAGAGGACCTGCTAAGCTTAACAAAAAAAACAAAATTAACTGAATATGTAGAGCAATTATTCTATACAAGGATACTCTTACAAGAGTATTTTACTTATAATGTGCTTGTGATACATTTATTTTTGTTTCTTTTCATATTTCTTCTCAACAACACAGTACCATTCATATTCTTCCTCTATTTTGTATCATGTGTCTTCCTCTTTCTATTCCACACCATTTAAATTTATGGCTATAGTTAATGTTTGACATCTATGACTTATGTTTCCATATTCTTTACCTAGATTGTCTCCAAAACCATTGTCATATTCTCTTTTACCATTTGATGCAACTTGTGCACCGCTGTGATCTACTAAAAATATCACCTAGTGGGATTGACTACCTTAGATTTCTCCTTATTATTGTTTCTTTCTTCCCTCCCTTCATCCATTTTATGCAAAAAAATAATTTTGTCTCAACAAACTATAGAAATTCTCACTACTCAAGAATATGTTTTTCTTCCCTTTTGTTTATTGCAAAAATTATTTTATATCAATAATATTCAATTCCATGTTAGTCTCATTCATCTCCACATCAATAATATTCAATATTATTATACTCTTCTTCATCTCTAGTTTTCGTGTCCTCCCTATTGCAATTGTTGTATCTTTTTTTTTTTTGTCCACTTTCTTTTCTTTTTCTACACATTGCACTTAGTCATGTAAAAGATAATCGGAATGAAATATTCCCATCTACATCTCTTGCATTATTTAGTATCATCTCCTTGCAAATATATTATCAAAAGACCATTCTCTTTTGCCATACAATTTTCTATTATAACACAACTTACTATTACAACATCTATCCCTTGTGATTCTACCTTTACATAGTGAGCTTGTTGTAAAAGCTTGTTTACCTCAATTTTTTCTTTAAATATCCTATTGTAGAACCTTGAATTTGTTGTGCTAGAAAATATGAATTTTAAACGATCTCCTCATCATTCTCCCTAACACCCCATTTTCATAATTAATATTATCTACAACCATATTCAATATAATTTGTTATTCTTTCTCCATTCATTATATACATTCATATATTGTAGATTTTTTCATTTACACTTTCCATTTGATGAATTTCCAAGTTGAATATAAGTCTCGAAGAAAAAAATCTACTGACAATCTCAACTTTAAAAGAAGCAATCATATTCAAGATGATGACGTCATCCCAATGGGTAAATATATTTTGAAAGAAAGGAATGAAACAACTTTTTAATTGTATTTTCATCTTATCACATTACAAGTTTAATAAAATGTCAAGGGTACATGACTATTGGATGTAAAATAAAATTCCACATCCTATTAGTATCATATTTACATTCTTTTAGTAGACCCATACTTAAAAGAATTGAAATTATGGAAATGCATGTGTTACCATATTATTTGTATGAGATTTTACTAATAAGTCTCACCTTATTTCAAGGAACACATTTGCCTCTTGTATTTTCATTTTTTTTACACCATGGTTTTACTCAAAAGTATATTTGCTAAATGTAGAATAAAATTCCCCATCCAACAAGTTCCTAAACTTGACATTTGAATATACTTTTAAAAAGATAACTATAAAATTCAATAAAAATAAGATTTCTTTATTTTCTTCTAAAAATTCATAAGTCATATATTATTATTTTATATTAAAGCTCAAAATTCCAATAATGTAATTTACAAACTACATGATATGTTCATCATTATCTAATACTTAATCCACTCTTTATCATAATACAAAAATTGCAAACTAGACATTCTCACTATCTAATACTTAATCAACTCTTTATCATAATACAAATTTTGTTTCCACCATTAATTCGAAAGAATAATTAAAATTTACAAACTTACCTCTTAATTTGATGAGCATATTCTCCTAATTCTACACTCATCATTGTGCATTTATATTTTGTTTATCTTTAACCAGTGCATCCAATTCTGTGGTTAACCCCTCAATAATTTACATAATATTTTATTTTCTTGAGTTATTTAACCTCGTTATTCTTAAAATGCCAATCCGGGTTTTTCAATCCACTTCATCCATTTTTCTAGCTTTGAAATTCCACGAAATTATAATGTCTCCATCTTCAATTACTACCACTACACATCCCTCTTCATATCCACATTCCATTCCTCTAGTTTTAAAATTGCACAAAATTATAATATCTCCATCTTCAATTAGTGCCACTGCACATCCCATCTTCATATCCACCTATGCTTTCGATCACTTTAGTGGTCACCATAACCATCTAGAATATTCCCTACGAATTTATTCTATTCAATTTCAATTATTTCTTCTACTGCAACATCTCTATAAACTTCTTTTATATATTTTCCAACACTTCTTACTCTAAAATTTCTACCCCGTACGCCATCGAGCCAGTCATACCATTACGAGCATGCTTTATTTATTTGTTAAAAATACCTGCCTATTACCACACCGTCATTGCAGTCATTTACAGTTCTCCTCCACTATAAATACAAAATATCCCCTTTCCTCACTGCAATAATTTTACCAAACCCGTTACTTATCCACTGAAACTTATGTAATTAATGATAATAATACTTATTTTGATATCACTTAACGTACAAATATCCGGATAGAGATTATAATATTTTAATTTTCATAGAAATTATATTATTAAAGTTTTCACACATTTATCCACTAAAACTTATCTAATTAACCATAATAATACTTATTTTGATATCACTTAATGTACAAATATCCGGATAGAGATTATAATATTTTAATTTGCGTAGAAATCATATTATTAAAGTTTTCACACATCAATAAAATATCATCACCTTTTCATTTAGATAGGGAGGGATCCCAATCAAGGAGAAATATATATTAAGTAAATAGTATCTAATAAATTATTAAAACGGGAAGTAATACTAATCACTCTCGGTAGGAGAAGGAAACAATGACATAGATACTATGCGAAACATGGCCTGGGGCTTCTAAGCACAATTGAGGTGAAAAGATATGGTGTTGAAGGCTTTGATTCAACAAAGACTCACTAAAAGGAAGGAATTGTTACTGCAGCAAATAGTAAGGAATTTCTATAAGTTCTAGCTATTACATTATTAGATGAGAAACTGGCTATGGAGTACATTGGCATGCTTGCTGTCGATGAAATCTTGAAGATTTTATATATTTTCGGAATTGAAGGAAATGAAATCTCCAAGGTATTATATATATTTTAGGAATTGCACATTACACTTAGGTTCGAAAAACAACAATGAAAATGGTGCAAAATGGTAAAGGCAAAGGTGGTCTTACCACAATAGCCAAATATGTATTGGCGATGTTGATAGATCATATCCTTATAATTGTGGCCATGGGAAGAGTTTTCAGATTTTCAGAAAGTTTTATAGGGAAATTCCATCATATTACAAGTAAAATCATTGAACCTGATTCAATCAATGAAGTTAAAACTTAAGGATAGAATTGGGTGAACTAGGAAATTGAAGATAAAAGTGGGTGAACTAGGAAATTGAAGATAAATGCGGGTATCCTTATGTTACCTTTTTAAATTTTTTGGATATGCTATTGGTAAGGGTTTGATTAACGTAAGGGGTAAATGGTATCCCATCATGGTCGTTTTGGATAAGTTATTTGAATGGATTCAATCATGGGAAATGATATTTCATCATTAAAAAATCTAATTACATTAATTTGTCAAATATCGTTATTACTTTGTTAAGCGTTAAATGTTTAAAATAAAAAAATGAGTTTTAAAATAGTATAATTTAATATTTAAAGAAAAAAATAATCTGAAACGAATTTTTTTATTGTTTTATTTTTTAATTAAAATTGTAATTTATATTTTTTTTAAAAATCATTGAAATACTTTGAGTGATGTGGATTATTGAACGTTCAAATAACTATGTTTTTGAAATCATAATATTAGAAATTAATACGGTTATAAAAGGAAAAATATTAAAATAATTTCCCAATTAAAATGTATTACTAATAATATTAAATAATAATTTTAAATTCAGCGTTATAATATATTTCAAATTATAATTTAAATGGTTAGTGTCATTATAATTAAAATTTACAAAAATAAATATAATATATATATTTTTACCAAAGGTAAACCTAGCACAGTTACTTTACAGAGCTTTTATGAGTATATAGAATCTTTAAAGAAATGTAGAGAAGAAAGAAAAGTCAAGCTACAAAAAGAGTTAGAAGCCATGCTCCAAAACAAATTCACATCTCTTGAAGACGAGATCCAAAAACAAATAGAAAATAAAATAGAACTATTGGAAAATAAAATGGAGGCAATGGAGACTAAGTTGCAAGTTATAAAAAAATAAGAGCAAGATATGAACCAAACATCCAGCAAGGTGATGCTGATACTTTAGAGGTTTAAAATGAAGGACCTGATTAAAGAACTAGAAGAAAAGGTTAACAGTTGTCTCACCCTAAATAGTGTGGCAAGTAAATTAGATATCAAACCAATTAAAGATGAAATGAAAAAATTGAGAGAATTATACCATGAGCATAACAAAAGGGCCTTGAACTTTATAATATTCAGTTTGAAAGAGGAGGTAGATGAGGATACTTTATCCATAGCCCAGATAGAATTACATAATAGATTATAAATTGAAACAACTTGTCTCACAAAATCAACAAGATTGGGGAAATTAACTAAGAATAAAGGAAGACTAATCCGAATAAAGGTGAGTTCTATTGACCATAAGTATGACATACTTAGTAGAACCTCAAGTCTAAAAGGAACAAGAATATTTATAAATGAAGATCTCATTCCAGAAGATCAAGCATAATTAAGAAAGGAGGTTCAAAAGGTAAAAGAAGCTAGGAAGGAAGGAAAATGGACAGTAATCAGAAATAGAAAAATCGTTATTCGAGATAGAAACCAAAAAGATAGTAATTGATAGTGATTCAGCATGCTCCAGATTCTTTCTTGGAACTGTTGAGGATTTCCATGGAACAAAAGCCCCAAGCTAAGTTGGATCTTGAATGATGTTGATATTATATTGCTTGTTGAAACTTGGGAGCATGAAGAATCTAAGGTCCCTAACATAGATGTCTTTGCACTATAGTCTACCTAGAACAATTGGTTCTCCCGTAGAGGCATTGGGGGTATAACTTGTTACATTAAGAAGAACATCTCCCCCCATGCTAGAATCTATAAAAATGAACCTTACAACCAATATAGTTGGATAGAAATTGCTGCATTAATGATAAGAAAACCTACATAGCAATCTGTTATTTTTCCCTTATCAATTCTAACTTCTACAAGAAAAAGAATCTATATAAAAATAGTCCTTACAATGGTTTAGAGAATGATATTTCTAGCTTAAGGAATGAAGTTAATATCCTTTTAATGGGTGACATTAATGCTTGAACTCGAAGCAACCAAGTTATTCTTCTAAGAAATCATTCCAACCCTCATCCTCTTTGGTTAGAGGAAGACCTTACTTTGGCTAGCCGGTACAAAAATAGATCTGAGGACCTTGGGGAGAAATTTTTGGGTCGGAGTTGGTCAAGGTCTGTAGTGCTCAGGATCTCATCATCTGCAACAGTCTAAAGAAGTGGCTCAATTCTAGCCAGATGACCTGCGTCCATGGGCTTGGTAGCAGCATGGTAGACTATGTTATTTTCGATCTCCCTTTATACAACACAATAATAAATTTTGACATCTTAAATGACCAAGAGCCTGACTCTCCTCATAGTCCCTTACTTAAAGCTCTCAATTTTTTCATGCATAGAGATCCCATAGAAGATAATCCTTATAGCTAGGGAAAATTTTAAGAACCCCCCCTAAATTTACATGTATAATAAATGGGTGAATCTCCATGGTATATAGGAAAAATGGAAGGCGATTTTATCAATAATATAATATGTATATATAATTTTGTGGCGAATCTCTCACCAGGCATGGCAAATATTTTACTCAATCATAAAATCTTGTGTTTATTGAATACACAAATGAAATCATTGCATTTCTTTAAAATATCTCTTGAAATCAAAATTACCGAAATTACATATCGATAACCTAGTGGGTGTAGGATAAAATTCACCGTGCCATTCACAGAAAGCATGAGAAAAAACCTAATACTATATATAAACCAAGAAAAATTCAAATTCAGCACTTCTAGGGACCTCGTAACCACCCTACCAATACACAAGTATGTTCCTATTTGCAATTAGAAAAATTACCGAAATTACAATCTGTTTACCCCAGCATATGTTGGAATGTTATAGAAGGATGACTAGTGCAATCAATCCATTCCTCTTTAGCCCTGGATTTGTTTCAGTTTAAAACAGAAGTATACAAATATACTTGTCCAATGTCTATGCTTTAACCATTTGTCTTAAGATGTTTTTACAATATAATTTCCTAAGTTTATTTAATATCTTCATTATCATAAAAACCAACCTATATCCATCTTAACTCCACATCTACCACTCTTAAGGGGATGAAATCTATTAATCCCTCTGAGCACTTGGTAGACCCAGAATTAAGATGGATCCAAGATGATAGAATTTCCCCTTTAAATATTCTATGCTCACATGAATACCATGGTATTACCATGGGTCAATACCATGGGTTATCATAAACCTAGAGCTTAAAAATTACTATTAGTAATTTATAAAAATTAATAAAATTAATAGTTGATTTTTATTTTATTTTTATTTTAACCATGCTAAAATGTTTAACATACATTAAATTACAACATCCATTTTTACTCTTGATCGGATCAAATATTCTCACTCTATGCTAGTTTGCATATCACGATATTTGATACCTCTTGGGGCTTAGTAGATCTAGAGTAAAGATGGATCTATGCTAGTTTAATTCCCCCATTTAAATAGGCTACATTCCAGGTGAATACCATGGGTCAATACCATGTGCCATTTTGGTGAATAACATGGGTCAATACCATCTGCCATTTTTATTTTTATTAATACTAATATTAGGGTTAATAATGTTTTTTTGCATGGTATTAATAACAATCTAGTCCATGGTATTGTCCCATAGTATTTTTCCCATAGGTTTCACCGAAATATAATGCATATTTTGGGTGTTTGTAAATATAAGGTGACTTATGGAGTAAATATAAAAAAATGTTTTATTTGTTTACCATACCTCTTGTTTATTTATATTTTTATTAATTTACCATACTTCTTTTACAAATATGGTATTTGGCCCATAGGATTCACTTAAATAAAACCTCTTTCTTGAGCCTTCATAAATACAACGAGGGTTATGGACTAAATATAAAAAAGAGGTTTTATTTATTTACCATGCGTTTAGTTTATTTATATTTTTATTTATTTACCATACATTTTGAGTAACTATAAAAAGACGTTTTATTTATTTACCATACCTCCACTTTACTTATATTTTTATTTCTTTACGCCCTTGCATGTATATAAGGTGACCTAGGAGTAAATATAAAAAATGTTTTATTTATTTACCATACCTCTCATTTATTTATATTTTTATTAATTACCATACCTCTTTTATAAATATGCTATTTGGGCCTTTGGCCCATAGGATTCACTTAAATAAAACCTATTCTTGAAAATGGGTGATTGGATTCACTTAAATAAAACATATTCTTGAAAATGGGTGAATGGAAGGTTGTAACTCCTAATTTCAAGGGCTAAATTTACCTTTTTTACCCTCTCCCTTAAAATAAGGTGGCCTATTTGAGGTGATTTGTAAAAATGTACTATGATACAAAATATTCGCCTACTAAAAATTTAAAACCCCTTAATTTCGCCAAAGGGCGAACATTCGCCCCTAAAATTTTCTATGCTTACAGCCAAAATAACTTAATCTTTGATAGAAATAGAATGATCTCTTTCTAAATGAATTAAAAAATAATTTTCTTCCTTTATCTAGTATAGACAACATAGAAGACCTCTATCATAATTTTACTATGACCCTCTCAAACTATATTAACAAGTTCTCAATTGAAGTTTCAAGTAATAAAAGAAATAACAAAACCAACCTATGGGATGATAAAGATTATGAAAGTGCGAGGAGAGCAATTAAGGAATCTGTTGATGAATCTCTTAAAATTGGCAAGATAAAAATATACAAAGCCCTAACTAAAAGGAAAAAAGACAATATATTCGTAAAAGACAAGAGAATCTCTTACACATTTCTAAGGTAGCTCCTAAGAAAATCCGGAGGCAAATCCTAACTAGGAAGACTAAATATAATAATAAAATTACTTTACATGACTAGAATTCATATCTTAAAAATCTTTATGAATCACCAAATGTCATGGATAACTTTGAAACCCTGTTCACAATGAAAGAAATTTTCTCATTAGAATACATTGATTTTGGGGTTAAGCGCCTGGAAAAAGGGAAAGCTAAGGACATTGAATGTTACCAAGTGGAAATCTTAAAAATTGGAGGTCATGTCCTCATTCCCCACATCCAAAAGCTTTTCAATAAAGAGGTCAAAAAAGGGTTCCCTAAACCATGTACTCAGAGCCTCATTATCCCTATTTTTAAAAGTTGGGATACAAATAACCCCTCTAATTATCGGACTATTATGATCAGCTCTCTTAGCCAAGTTATATGTTATTATTTTGGAAAAGAAGTTTAGCATATGGCTTGAAAGTGAAGGTAAGCTGGGTAAAGGCCAAGCGAGTTTTAGAAGGTAGCACTTAACAAAAGACCACCTCGTTATGCTTAGGATCATTGTGGAGGAATGTCACAATGATAAATCCAATCTCTTTTGTTGCTTTGTGGTCTTTAGAAAGGCTTTCAATACGGTTCCTAGAAGCAACCTATGGAATAGATTAGAAGATCTAAAGGTTCCTTTCGAGTTGAGAGATGCCACTATAATGTTATATGAGAATGTAATTGCTAAGTTAAAAGCAATGAGGGGTGGTAGAAATATATTAAGTGTAATATCAGAGTTAAGCAAGGATGCCCCCTCTCCCCTACCCTATTTGGCATTTACATCAATAAGCTAGAAGGTTGTTTAGAGGAAGCAGGTTGTGCTGGCACGATCTTAGCTGGGATAGTCATCATCCTCCTTCTCTATCCTAACAATATTGTTCTTCTTGCAAGTTGCCCATTTGATCTTGATAAGCAACTTAGAGTTCTTAAGGATTTCTGCTCTACCATGGGTATGAGTGTTAACACTGACAAAACTAAAGTTATGATTATCAAATCCAAGAAGGACAATTATGCTAATTTTATGTATGACAATAGTAACTTGGAGGAAATGTCTTCTTACAAGTACCTAGGAATTGATATTCATCACAAGCTCAATTGGAACTATAGCATTGAGAAAATGATTAATGGGGGTGGAAAGCTTATTTTGGTCTTGAAAATAATTGTAAACGACAAACCTCGTAATGTGGGATAGAAAGAAGGCTCTCTTTGAAACTTTAGACACTCTTGTTATCTTATATGGATGTGAGGTTTGGGGTTATAGCATCTCTAGAGAATCTTGGAGAAAGATTGAGCAAATCCAGAAGCGTTTTATAACGCATAACCTCAAAATTAAAAGAAATACACCCTATCCTATAATCCTTATAGAAGTGGGTCTTTCCCCTATCGAGAGTCTAGCTTTGACTAGGCTTCTGTTGTACAAGCACAAGCTCAATAACATAGGAGACCATAGACTTCCTAAGCTAGCTTTAAATTCTAGCCAAAACCACCTCACACTCAAACAAGGTTGGTATAAAGATGCCAAGGCCTAGTTAAACCATTGGGAGATCGACAAGAATGCTACATTGCAAAACATTAATAACATTAAAAATATTGTTACTTCTAAGTTGAGAGGAAAAATGTGGTGTGAGAAAGATTTAGAAGCTAAAAGAAAATTAAGATATTATAAGGATGTAATCAACCCCACCCTAGAAGATCAAAATTATATCTTCGTTTTAACTATCTCAAAGAAAAAAATTAATATAGCCAAGATTAGAATGAACTCTCATGAGCTCCATAGTGAAACGGGTCATTGGGCACTTCCTAAAACACCATGGATGGAAAGGATTTTCCATCTCTGTGAGAATATGAACTTCAAGAATGAAAATCACTTCCTTTTAGAGTTCCCTGCGTACAACCACAATAGATCTCAGTTTCATAATCTTTGTTGCAATACTAACCTTCCTAGCCTTTTACAATGTCAAAATTATAGTGAGCTCGAGAGGTTTCTCTCTAACGTTTTTGAGCGTAGGAATAAAATCTTAAATCAAACTAAATAATTCGTTTCTTTAGATCTAATAGACCAAAGTTTGGTCTATGTAGACATTAACCACCACCATTATCATCATCATCATGTAACTAATTTATCATTCTAAACTAGTTTTAACTAACAATTTATCATTTCAATTAATTTATAATTAAAAAATTTACAATCATATGTAAAATAAATGATATAGAAAGCTTCAACATTTCAATGTTGAAACAATTTAATAATCATTTTTCATTTTTATTTTTAAAATAGTAATAATAAAATAACTAAAAAAAATAAGTTTGAGGATATTATAGAAGTATATTTATTGTGAGCTCGACTGAATTAAATGAGGAGAGGATAAATTTCTCTTAAATATTCAAATTACATCTAATTGATTTTACATTTGAGTATGGATACAAGTTTATTCTTTTATATATATATATATATATATATATATATATATATATATATAATGTTTTTATTATTTAAAGAGAGATTAAATATTTTGATATATAAATATTTTTCAAACTGAAAAACTGGAAAAAGGTTTTCTATATATATGCATTAGGTATTTTCGAGAAGAGTTTGCAATTCCAATAATTTTTTTAGATTCTAGACAAATTTACTTGGAAAATAAACCTCATTTAAAATAGTGAAAATATTGAAATGTTTTAGTAATAAAAATTTAACTTTTTTAATATATATATGGACATTAATATATTTAATTTATAAACGAGAAACAAAAATATTTTACTTTTAATTATTTTTTCCATAATATAGGGTGGTCAACATATATGTATGTGTCCACATGTTCTTTATGTATATATACATATATTATAAGTTTATATTAAAATATATTAATTAATATTGAAGTCTTATATTGAAATATTTATAAGGTAAATATAAGTTTTTTCTTAATATAAAATTTGAACTTACAAATATTATATTTATGATTATGATCGTGAAAGTGAAATATTTTGACACATATCTTTGAGACTGAGTTGTAATAGTAAAAAACTAAATAACATTAGCACAATAAAAAATTAGTCTTAGCACAATGAGATTATTAATGTCCGAGTATGGGGTAGGTCCCAATATGGGGATAGCTCTTACTTAAGCATGTAAACACATTTAACATTCAACATTTACGGAAACATGTAATGTTTAACATTTAACATTTAGCACTTCTAGTCTAATGCCGACTATATTTAAAAATAAATCTAATTATTATTATGATGTATAAACACAATATAAATTTTAAATATAAAGTGGTTTATGAACACTCAAAAAAGAGGTATGGTAAATAAATAAAAATATAAAAAAACTAGAGGTATGGTAGATAAATAAAACCTCTTTTTATACTTACTCTAGAGATATGATAAGTAAATAAAAATATAAATAATTTAGAGGTATCATAAATAAATAAAACCATTTTTTATATTTACTCCATAAACATCTTTATAGTTACAAAAAAAATAAAAAATGAGGTTTTATTTAGGAGAAACCTATGGGCCAAATACCATGGGAAAAATACCATATTTATAAAAGAGGTATGGTAAATAAATAAATATAAAAGAGGCTATAAAAATATATGATAAATAAATAAAAATATATCAGATAGGATTAGAAATCAACATCTAATTATATACCAAGGCTATGGGTCAAATAGCATGGGCCAAATTATTATTAATACCATGCAAAAAAATATTATTAACCCTATTATTATTATTATTATTATTATTAAATTTGACATTCATATTAATATGTTATAATATTAATATTATTAAACTTAATAACTTTGGATTAATACAATATGAAATTTGTTAAACTATAATATATATTAATATATCATGATAGATATCAAGTGTGGATATATATGGGAGGGAAGAACAAAGACATAGAACGATACAAGTCGAGAGATAGGAAGAGTGGCAAGGGAGACATGGAGATAAACTGAAGTGGTGGAGAGAGGAGGAATGAAGAGAGAGAGAGGGATAGGAGTGAGAGAGATAGAAAAGGGTAGAGAGAAGAAAAGGGTAAGAGAAGGTGAGTGGAAACAGATATGGAGAGGGGGGGCACTAATAGGATTGGATGGAAGAGAGAGAGAGAGAGAGAGAGGGAGAGAGAGAGAGAGAGAGAGAGGAGCGATGGGGGAGGAGAGATGGAGGGAGATACTGGGAGGATTAGAGAGAGAGCGCGCGTACGAGAGAGAGAGAGAGGTAGGTAGGAGAGAAAGGGAGAGAGAGGAAGTGTTGGACAGAGGACTTGAGAGAGAGGAGGAGAGAGTGACGGATAGAGAGATGTACTTGGAGGGGGAGAGAGGGAGGGAAAATAAAATACGTAGAGAGTGAGAAGTGGAAAGAGGGAAGGAGTGACAATGGAGATATGGAGAGAGAGTGTATATTTACGGGTGAGATAAAGAGACAAAGAAGGAGAAATGGAGTGAAGGGGGCAAAGAAGGAGAGAGAATGAGAGAGGGAGGGATATAGTAACATAGAGAGAACGAGAGAGAGAGAGAGAGAGAGAGAGAGAGAGAGAGAGAGAGAGAGAGACGGGTGAAGAGAGAGGGAGGTAGGAGAGAAAGGGAGAGAGATGAAGGATGCGAGAGAGGAGGAGAGAGGGAGGGATAGAGAGATGGAGTTTTAGCGGGAGAGAGGGAGGGAAGAGGAAATACATAGAGAGTGAGAAGTGGAGAGGGATGTAGAGGGAGTGATAATGGAGAGATGGAGAGAGATTGTATGTTGAGGGGTGAGATAACGAGAAAAAGAACGAGAGATGGAGAGAAGGGGGGTGATAAAGAGAGAGAAGGAGATAGGAAGGGACATAGTAACATAGTTTTAGATATGTATATATATAAAGAAGAGAGAGGATTGGAAGGCACAGAGAGAGAGAGAGATGGGGAAGAGAAAGGGAGATAGGGGAAGGATGAGAGAGAGGACTTGAGAGAGAGGAGGAAAGAGGGTGGGATAGAGGGATGGACTTGTAGGGGGGGAGAGAGAGGGAATAAGAAAGACATAGAGAGCTAGAAGTTGAGAGAGAGAGGGAGTGATAAGGGAGAGATGGAGAGAGAGAGAGAGATTTTATGTTTGTAGTGATATAAAGAGACAAAGAAGGAGAGATGGAGAGAATCGGGGAGAGAAGGATAGGGAGAGGGATATAGTAACAGAGTTAAAGCATTAAGAGAGAGAGAGAGAGAGAGAGAGAGAGAGAGAGAGAGAGAGAGAGAGAGCGAGAGGATGTGAGATAGCAGAGAGAGGGAGGGAAAGAGAGATGGAGTTGGAGGGAGGAGAGCGGGAGATAGGACATTAGGAGGGAAGAGAGATAGAAGCGACGGAGAGCGAGAGAAGGGGAAGAGAGAGAGATAGACGGGGCGAGAGGATGAGGGAGGGAGGGATAGAGAGATTGGAGAAAGAGAGTGTATTTTCTGTGGGTGATACAGGGAGACAAAGGGAGATAGAGATATAGATGGAAGGTGAAGATAAGGACAAATAGAGAGATGGAAAGAGGGAGGGAGGGACAAAGTGATTGATAGATATGGAGTGAGAGAGCATGTGTGTTTAGGTGTGTGAGATACACAGACAAAGAAGGAGAGATAGAGGGAGATATACATATAGATGGAGGGGGAGAGACAGAAGAATATTTCTTGCAATAGATGCATTGGTTTAAGTAGATGGTGATTTCTAATTCTATTTGATTTCTTGCACTAGATGCGTTGATTTTAGTGTAGATGTTGATTTCTAATGGTATTTGATTTCCTCCACTAGATATCTTGATTTCAATGTAGATGATTTATAATCTTATTTGAATGCTTGCACTAAGGTAACTAAGCAAATTTAATATTAAAATGATCAAATTAATCTCAGACATATTTACCATATTTAAAATTCTTATATTAATATTAGATGTATTTACATATTATTGATAATATTAATCATATATTCGATATATTTTACTTGGATGCAAACGACTAAAACCAACCTAGATCGATCTTAACTCTGGATCTATTAAGAACCAAGATGGATCAAATCTCTGAAGGTGCGAACCTTTCCTCAAGTTTTGCACTAAACGAGGAGGTTTTCACTTGGAGAGATTTGATCCATTTCAGTGCTTGATAGATCAGAAGTTAAGATGGATATAAGCTGGTAATACTTTTAATTAAATCTACCAAAATATGTATATTGTCACATCCCCAAACTAACTTTTGAACATTTTTTTTAATTTTACGAATCACTAAACTAGCGACAATTAGTTATTGTGTTATGATTAATAATAATTAGTAATTAAGCTGTTTATGAAAAGTTACACTATTTTATGGAAGAGTTGAGGAAGTATAACTCTCATTTTCATGGGACAATTATCAGTTAAGGTAGTTATTCCCTCATCTTCTCTTCCTCTAGGAAAGGGCAGAAGAGTAGAGGAATGAGGCGGCTGGAAAAATGGAGAGGATTCCTAGATTTGAATAGGAGTTCAGTTGGAAAACCTATGGATTTTAGCTTCCCTAGTGGAATGAAGTGTGTCATTGGCTAGACTTGGGGTCTTGAGGCTAAAACTATTACACTACTTCCATAAGAAAACTATTCGGAAGGAACTAAGAAGCTTGTGGGGGAGAATATTTCTCATTGGTGCGGTTGAGAGGTTTCATATGTAAGGAATCATTCTTCAATATCAGATAAGTAATACATGCCTTGTCTATTTTGTTATGGTTATAGTATGGAATATGGTGTAAGGACTTATTTCAAGATTTAATGGTCAAGTATTCGATTTTCATAAAATTTTCATAATTAAGTTAAATTTTAGAGGTACGATGAATAGATGACTCTAAGGTAAATAATAGGAATAGTTGATTTCTATAGAAAATGGTAAACTGTACTGAACTGCTAAGCAATGTGAATTGTCATCCGATAGAAGTAAGATTGTTAAAAACTATACTCTAAAATTTTGTTTAAAAGAAAAAAGTTGCATTTAAATTAATTTATGTAAATAAACCAAGACCATATGAAACCAGAAAAACCATAGTTTTAGAGATTCTTTCCATATGAATGTTACTTAGGCAATAGCAAAAGAATGTTTAAATTTATAGCATGAACACAAGATTCTTAGAAAAAGTTTGTGTAATGTAGATAAACAATGGCATGCAATGTTTCCATAGTAAAAAAATAAGTATTATGTGTAAATAGATATCATAGGAGATTATGTGTTACAACAAGAAAGGTCTGTATTAAAATGCTACCTATAAAAGAATTATCTTGTGCAATTACAAATGCAAGGAAATTGTCCCGAAGGCCAAATTATACGAACAAGAGTAAAGACCCAATGCTTAGAACTTCTAGACTCTACAAACTCCTCCCAATTAATTTAAAGTAGCCATTTGTATCCATTAAATGTAAAAACAATAAATCCATTTACAACCAGTCTCGAGCATGATTGAGGATTACATTCCAAGCTAATTCGAAAAGGAATTGATCAATACCAAATGTTAAGACAATACTGTCTAGAAAAAATGGAAATCCAATTTAAGTAATTATCACTCAGAAGGACCAAGTGAAAGAACCCCTAGTCCTATCTAGATTCGCTCCTCGACAAGTCCCATTGGGACACTTAGGAGGTCGTTCTATATGCTAGAGTCCTTATAAATCTTAAGAGAATCATTAACTCTGAGATTTAGACTTCAAAGGGCCTATGATAAATGATTGACTTAACATCATAATAATAAATATCTTCCAATACTATAAACCGCACAGACAGAGCCAAATATGGGCATTTCAAACTAAAAAGAGCTATGTGCTAACCATGTAATTCAACCAAGAAAGCACAATAGAAAAAAAAATATTCCACTGGACATTCAACCAAATAAATAAGTTAAGATATGTATAGAGTCACTTCTGAAGAATAATTGAAAACTGTTCAAAGAAGAAGATTCCTAAAACATCTCGAAAGCAAGGGTTTTACCCTTTCAAACCCTAATCCAATAAATTTCTATGTAAAAACAAGGTTGAAAGCTATTAACCAAGCGATCGTTTCATAGAACCAATCTCATACCATTCCCTCTCTCCATAAGGGTTTTTGGTGTTGTGCGTGACAGGGTTATAGAAGCCAAAAGAAAACCCCCAAGGCCGTAGATCCTGATAACCTGCGTGCGAGGACTACAAGAATTTCAATGTTGAGACTTGGAAAATATTCATCATTCAAATTTAATTGCAAGATGAAAAGATTAAAAACCATCACCTGAGGAAGGGCAGAGTTTTCCTTCTATTGGCTCTAGAGCAAAATCTAAAGGCGTAACATTCATTTTACCTGCGGGTAAAAATGAGAAAAAGATTAGCAATAAGAAAGAAATTTAATAGAATATTGTAACAAGTAGAATTAATTCAATTGTTGTAGATAAAAAATATTACCTACAGAGGAAGGAAGGGACATGAGCATTAACTAGTAGAGTCCATCTCCTCCGAAGGATGGATTGGAAACTTTGTGTAAACTTGTAGCAGAGCCAAACTATAGGGGCAAAACCCAATCACTTGAATGCACCCTCTCTAGTTTAGGGTTTGTGGGTTTAAGCTCCAAAAACAGACTCTCGACAATGAACCAAGTCCGAAGAATGAATTTTCAGGTGGGTAACCTCAACTTCTAGCACAAGGACGAGTCCCAAGATCTGATCCCTCCTTCCAGGCATGGATGAACACCATCTTGCGGTTGAAACAGTAATAGCCTGGTAGCTGGTAGTGTTAGGTTGCAGACCAATTGGTCACCTAAGGAAAAATGTTGAATTAGAATACAAATGGATAGACTTAAGTTGGAAGAGGTCACCTCCTCGGAAGCCCTATTTAATTCATACACCAGGGTTAATAGCACCACCTTGGTCATGTCATAGGTAATATGCAGGGCACAATGGATTAATTTAGACCTTATGGATATAAGATTTAAAATTTAAAAATAAATCACCATAATGTACATACCCATAATTACATTTGTATTATGAGGTATACTCTATTCAATTTTGTAGTTGAATCATTATCCAAACATTAACCTATGGTGCATGTGAAATAAATTTTTTTATTGGGTGAATTTTAATATGTTACAATTTGTATCAGAGCCCTTTGGTTACTACACTAAGGCCTGAGTTGTTAGGCGTTGAATAACAAAATGGTTATCATACAGAGAGAGGAGGTGGGCACAAGATGATACAAGGAGTGGGATCCACCCTCTCTGGAGGTACTGCCGGCCAAAACCCAGAGGTGTGGGTACAGTTGGGCGATGAAAATTAGAAAACAAATGTTGTGTTAACTTTGAGTGGAGATGAAGAGTTTGCAAGATGATAATGAAAGATTACGTCTAGAGCAAGAAAAGATCATGAAAGGCCTTTCTGGTAGGCAGAATCATAGAAATCCAAATCCTAGTAAGGATGAAGGAAATGGAGTCGAGTCCTATAGACAACAGGAGGAATGCACAGACTCTGAAGAAGGATGAATTGATAATGAAGGAGAATCTGATAATGTCTCCGGCAAGAAGATTACAAAAAGGAAGAAAATTGAGCTCCAAGGGGAGTTCAAAAATATAAAACCTCTAGTATATAATGGAAAGACTCAAGAAGTGGCAGAGGCCTGCTTAATTAATATTAATAAATACTTTCACATATACGGATATGATGACAATTTGAAAGCAACGTTAGCAATTTACCAGTTGTGGGGAAAGGCCACCCTGTGGTGGGAGGAAACCAATCAGTCAAAGAAATCAGTGATCAGGAAGTCACATGGGAGAAAATTCCAAAAGAGTTTTAAGGACAACTATTTGACTAAGCATTTTATGATGAAAAATCCAAAGAGTTTCATGATCTAAAATTAGGACAACAGACTATGGATGAGTTCATAGCCATGTTCACTTCGTTGTTCAGATATGTTCCCTATATTTGTGAAGAGAAGGCCAAATCTGGGTGCTTTATTAGTAGCTTACCTATCTACATGAAAGAGAAATTGGAGTTTGATAACCCTAAAACAATGGTTGAAGCAGTCCGAAAGGCTCGGATCTGTTATAATCAGATGAAGCAAAAAAGTGAAGGTAATAAAAAATTGCCATGTAAGAAGGGCAATTCTTTTTTAAAGCCAATAAAAATGTGAAACAGTCTGGTAACAAATATGCAGGATGGAAGGGATCAAATGGATTTACGAATCAGAGTCAACAGAAGTATAGGCCTCACAATGAAGCAAAACAAAGTGAATCATCAAGCATTTTGGAATCTGGTTAGATTCCTAAAACTCCTTTGCAATGGTGGGGTTGTGGGGAACCTCATTATTACAAATATTTCCCTCATAGAGGGAGAGAAGAACCAATTAACAATGTTCAAGAAGCTTCTATTGTTGGTGATGTGGCGTAGAACATACCTCAACTTAATGTGGCACTAGAAGACTGACAGGCATAATATCAACCCTCTATGGTGGAGGTCGAAGGTAAAATATCCAATCACCTTGTTTCCATTTTAATAGATCTAGGTGCAAGCTTGAGCTATGTTAGCCTAAGGATAGTTGATTTGTGCCAATTAAAAAGGGTGAAGTTTAGAAACCATGGCTAGTCCAACTAGCGACATGAGTGAAAAGAAGAGTTAGTGCAAAATTAGAAGATTGTTGAATTGATTTGGTAGGGCAATAGATTAGGAAAAATTTAAATGTCTTACTGTTAGGCTCCCATGATGTTCTGATAGGAATGGACTAGATGGAATGTCAATGGACCTTAGTAGATTGTAAAGATAAGACAATTAATTTCTTGTCCAGTGATGGCACCAGAATAGAGATTCAAGGCGTGAGAAGGGAAGTTATGCTATGTCCCATTACACCCCATCAGCTAGCATGTTGTATGCATAAAGGTTGTAAAATATATGAGGTTCAAGTGGGGTGAAAATAATCTAAAGATAAGCTGACCACTTTATATAAAATACCAGTAGTGTAGGAACTTTAAGATGTCTTTCGGGAAGACATCCTTGGGTTACCACCTAAGAGGAAACTCGATTTTACCATAGAATTGGTCCCTGGAGCTACTCCAATCTACAAAGCCCCCTACAGAATGAGTGTCCGTCAGATAACAAAATTAAAAATACAGCTTCAAGAGCTATTGGATAAAGGTTATATTTGGCCCAGTGTATCCCCTTGGGGAGCCCTGGTTTTATTTGTAATAAAAAAGGATGGTACCTTGTGGCTATGCATAGATTTCAGACAATTAAAAAAAATTGAAAATTAAGAATAAATACCCTTTACCCAAAATTGATGACCTTTTTGATCAAGTTAACAGTGTGGTAGTGCTTTCAAAAATTGATTTATGATCAGGGTATAATCAAATCTGAAATAAAGATGAAGACATGTATGAAACTGCATTCATAACTCGTTACGGTCATTATGAGTTTGTAGTTTTACCATTTGGACTCACAAAATCCCCAACAACATTCATGCGAATGATGAATGGAATTTTCCACCCCTTCCTTGACAAGTTATTTCCTATTTTTATTGATGACATCCTACTATATTCTAGGAATATAGAGGAACATAAAGAGCACCTTTGAGTAGTGTTACAATCCTTAAGAGAAAACCTCCTGTACGCCAAATTTAGTAAATGTGACTTCTTTAAGGATCAAATCTAGTACCTAGGACATATTATTTCCTCTGAAGGCATAGCATTGGATCCAGAGAAAAGCAAGACCATGATGGATTGGCCGGTTCCAACAAATGTGGTGCACATATGCTCTTTTATGGGCCTTGTTGGTTACTATAGGTGATTCATAAGGGGATTTTCTAAGGTTTCTTATCCAAATACTTCCTTGCAGAAAAAGAGAAAATTTTTAAATGGACTAGGGACTCTCATGAATGTTTTGAGAAATTAAAGCATCTGCTCACCACCGCACCAGTATTGAAAATTGTAGATCCGGAGGAGGATTTTATAGTATGTACGGATGCATGTAAAGAAGGTGCGGGTGGAGTTCTAATGCAAAACAATAAAGTAGTTGCTTATGAATCCCGTAAGTTAAAGGAGCATGAGAAGAAATATTATGCTTACTATTTAGAATTGACTGTTGTAGTTCATGACTTAAAAGTGTGGTGGCACTATTTGCTAGGGAAGAGGTTTTTACTCAAAACTGACGACAACAGCCTAACGAATTTCTTCAACCAGCCTACCTTGAATGTGCATCAAGCTCAATGGAATGCATTCTTAAGTGAGTTTTATTATGAAATCAAAGATTTGAAAGGGAGAGAAAACCGAGTGGGGGATGCATTAAGTAGAAAACTGCATTTTGTCTTTGAAATTTCATTTAGTCAAGCAAAATTAAACTTTGCTGAGCAGATAAAGGAAGCAACCAAAAAGGACCCAAAGTATGATTATCTTTGGCAGAAAGCTAAATTGTCACAAAGCGTTGTGGGGAAAAAAGGGTATAGTATTAACCCTGAGAATTTGTTAATGTTCAAAAATCATATTTATGTTCCCAATCAATTGTTGATAAAGGAAATTATATTAGATGAGTTTCACAGAAGTCCTTACGTTGCTTACCCTTGTTATCAAAAGGTTTTCTATACCATCAAGAAGAGTTACTATTGTCCTAGTATGAGGAGGGATATTTTAGGATATTTGGCTAGATGCTTAGAATGCCAACAAGTTAAAGCAGAGCATCAACACCCTGCTAGGTTACTACATCCCTTACCCATTCCTGAATGGAAATGGGATACCATAACCTTAGATTTCATAACATGTCTACCCCGATCTAAAAGACAAAATGACTCAATTATGGTTGTGGTAGACAAACTGAGCAAGAACGCTGATTTAATACCGATTAAGTCCACATATCAAACAACTCAAATAGAAGATATATTCATGAAAGAGATCTTTAGGCTACATGGGATGCCTCGGATCATAATCTCTGACTGAGATGTTAAATTTACCTCTGCTTTTTGGAAAAAAAATATTTATAGGTTTGGGCACGCAATTTTATTTCATCACTTCCGATCACCCTTAAAACGATGGACAAACTAAAAGAGTTAACCAGGTGGTACAGGACATGTTGCATATGTTTGTGATGTAGAAACCGAGAAAATGGGAAGAGTACCTACATTTGGTATAATTTGCGTACAATAATGGCTATCACAGGTCACTGAAAATGATTCCTTTTGAAATACTTCATGGGAGAAAGTGTACCATCCCTGAAAACTGGAACACTCTCGAAACTAAGATGATATTAGGACTGGACATGCTGTAGGAAATGGAGAGAACAATGAGGAAGGTTCAACAAAATCTGAAAGCCGCTCAGAATAGGAAAAAATATTATGATGATAGGAAAAGAACATATTGGGTATTTCAGGTAGGGGATCATGTGTACATCCAAATTAAACCAAAGATAATTACTCTCAGATGGGGAAAATGTGCCAACTTGGCTCCCTGGTTCTATGGCCCTTTCCAAATTCTAGATACAGTAGGACCAATTGCATATGGACTTGCACTACCTAGTCACATTCAGGTTCACAATGTATTTAATGTTTCTCTTTTAAAGAAGTGTGTATATGATCCTAGGCACATCATAAATTGGTAAGAGCTTCAGGTATAAAAAATATATAAATATAAAACTCTTGTCATCTATGAGTATGTCACAAGTATTTATATGTGTATCAGTTATATGACAATGGTACTTGTGGTAGGTCAAACCAGAAGGGGATTTTCTAGACCAGCCCCTACGCATACTCGATTAAGGAGAAGTAGCATTGTGGAGGCAAGCTATCATCTAGGTTAAAGTGCAATGGAAGCACTTCAGCTCAGAAGATGCCACTTGGGAAGATAAAGATTTTATGCAGGAGGCATATCCTAGATTATTTCATGAACAAATGGAGGAATGAGCACCTTGACAATGTTCCACTAAGGGGGGAAGTTGTGACATCCCCAGACTTATGATTTACTTTTGAACATTTCTTTTTACTATTACGAATCAGTAAACTAGTGACAATTAGTTATTGTGTTATGATTAATACTAATTAGTAGTTAAGTTGTTTATGAAAAGTTACACTCTTTTATGGAAGAGTTGAGGAATTATGAGAAGATATTTTCGGAGTAAATCACATTATGAAATATTTTACGATGCGTTTCAAACTAACGAGTGTGGTTCAAAGTCAAGATGAGTTGAAGAATCAGATCATGGCTACATGTAAATCACATTATGAAATATTTGTGGACATGTTTTTGATATGCATCCATGATCTAATTCTTCAACTCGTCTTGATGATGAACCACACTCGTTGGTTTCGTTGGTTCAAAACGCATCGACAAATATTTCATAATGTGATCTAGGTCGAAATATTCTTCTCATACTTGATATGGATCACAAAAGCCTCAATTCAATAGTTCATGAATTACAGATAAACCTCAGTAAATTTCATTTTCACAGGACAATTATGACGTAAGGCAGTTATTCCATCATCTCCTCTTCCTCCAAGAAAAGCTATAAGAGGAGAGGAATGGGGGGTTGGAAAAATGGAGAGGATTCTTGGAGCTGAACAAGAGTTCAGTTGGAAAACCTCTGGAGTTTAGCTTCCCTAGTGAAGGAAGTGTGTTATGGGCTAGACTTGGAGTCTTGAGGCCGAAACCATTACATTGTTGCCTTAAGAAAACTGTTCGGAAGGAATTTCAAAGCTTGGTGGAAGAATATTGGACGTAATTATTAATTTCTCGTTGGTAGGGTTGATAGGTTTCCTCTGAAAGGAATCATTCTTCAATATCAGATAAGTAATACATGCCTAGTATGTTTTGTTATGACCGTAGTATGGAATATGATATGAGGAATAATTTCATGATTTGATTGTCAAGTATTCAACGTTCATAAAATGTTGATAATTAAGTTAAATTTTAGTGGTAAAATGAATAGACACGTCTAAGGTAAATAGTAGGAATATGTTATTTCTATAGAAAATGGTAAAATGTACTGAACTGCTGAGAAAACTGAATTGTTGTCCGACAGAAGTAAGATTGTTAAAAACCATACTCGAAAATTTCGTTTAAAAGAAAAGTGTTGAATTTAATTTAATTTTGGTTAAAAAACCCGAGACCATATGAAGCCGAAAAAACCATAGTTTTAGAGAAAGAACGTTTAAACTTATAGCATGAACACAAGATTCGTAGAAAAATTTTGTGTAATGCGAATAAAGAATGGCATGTAATGTTTCCATAGTAAAAAGATAAGTATTCTATGTAAATAAAGAACGTAGGAAATTGTGCGTTACAAAAAGAAAGGTATGTATTAAAACGCTACCTATAAAATAATTATCTTGTGCAATTACAGATGCAAGTAAATTGTCCCACAAGCCAAATTATACAAGCAAGAGTAATGACCCAATTTTTAGAACTGCTAGACTCTACGGACTCCTCTCGATTAATGCAGAGGAGACATTTGTATTTATTAAAAGTTAAAACAATAAACCCCTTTACAACGAGACTCGAGCATGATTGAGGATTACATTCCAAGCTAACCACAGAAGGAAGCGATCAAGACTGAATGTTAAAACAATACTGTCTGGAAAAAATGGAAATCCAATTTAAGTAATTATCATTGTGAAGGACCAAGTGAAAGAACCCATAGCCCTATCCAGATTCGCTCCTTAGCCAGTCCCAATGGGACACCCAGGAGGTCGTTTTGTATGCTAGAGTCTTTATAAAACTTAAGCGAATCATTAACTCTAAGATTTAGACTTCAAAGGACCAATGATAAATGATTGTCTTAACATAAGAATAATAAATGTCTGCCAATACTATAAACTGCATAGACAGAGCCAAATCTGGGCATTCCAAACTAAAAAGAGTTGCAAAATATTATTATGTGCTAACTGTGTAATTCAACCAAGAAAGCACAAGACACAAAAATAGATTCCACAGAATATTCAACCGAATAAATAAGTTAACCTCTATACAGAGTCAATTTTGAAGAATAATCGAAAATCTTTCAAAGAAGAAGGTTCTTAAAACATCATGACAGCAAGAGTTTTACACTTTCAAACCCTAATCCGATAAATTTCTATATAAAACCAAAACTAAAAGTGATTAACCAAGCGAGTGTTTTATTCAGAAACAATCTCATACCATTCCTTCTCTCCATAAGGGTTTCTAGTGTTGATCACGACAGGATTGTAGAAGCCAGAAGCAAACTCCCAAAGCCGCAAATTCTGATAACCTGCGTGTGAGGATTGCAAGAATTTCAATTCTGAGACTTGAAACTATTCACCATTCAAATTTAATTGGAAGACGAAAAGATTAAAAACCATCATCTGAGGAAGGGTGGAGTTTTATTTTTGTTAGCTTCGCAGGAAAATCTAAAGGCGTAACAGTCATTTTACCTGCGGGAAAAAATGAGAAATTGATTAACAGTTAGCAAGCAAGTTAAAAGAATATTATAACTCGTGAATTAATTCAATTGTTGTAGCAGAACAAGATTACCTACAGAGGAAGGAAGGGACACTAGCGTTAATTCGTAGACTCCATCTGCTCCGAAGGACCAATTGGAAGCTCTGTGTAAACTTGCAGCAGAGCCAAACTGTAGGGGCGAAACCCAATCGCTTGAATGCACCCTCACCAGTCTAGGGTTTGCAGGGTTAAGCTCCTAAAACAGATGCTGCACAATGAACCAAGCTTGAAGAATGAATTGTCAGGTGGATAACCTCAAATTTTGGTGCAAGGACGAGTTCTGAGATATGCTCCCTCCTTGCAGGCACAGATGAACACCATGTGGCAGCTAGAACAGTAAGGGCCTAGCAATTGGTAGCGTTAGGTTGTAGACTAGTTGGGCACCTAGGGCAAAATGTCAAATTAAAACACAAATTGACAGACTTAAGGTGGAAGTGGTCACCTCCTTGGAAGCCCCGTTTAATTTGTCCACCAGTGTTAATAGCACCACCTTGGTCATGTCATAGATAATAATGGAGGGCACCGTGGATTAATTTAGATCTTACAGATATAAGATTTAAAATTTAAAAACGAATCGCCATAATGTATAGACCCTTAATTGCACTTGTATTATGAAATATATGCTATTCAATTCCACAGTTGAAATATTTTTTTTTAATTAGATGAATTTTAATATATGTTACACATACCCACTCATATTTTTACATATGTATACTCACTCATGTTTTTACTATAACAAACATTATATTTTCATTTACAAAACCCTATAAATTCCAAATTCCATGTTGAGCAACAAAATCACACACCACTCTGATTAAGAGATGAAAAACACACCTCTAAAAATAATAATAATTTTTTTAAAAATATAAATAATATAAACAAATAATTGAAAATCTTGTTTAAAATTTTTTTCCAATAAAATTAAAAACATTTAATGTGTATCTATCTGTATCTGTATCTATATATATATAATTAAATTTATTTTTTATAACACGAGGGTCCGGTAACTTCGAGAGTGCAACGAGCAAGGACAGGAGTGCTGCCTGCAAGGATCTAAATAATACTTGTCATAACGAGAATCTTACTATTCTTCTCCGTGATCGAGGAATACCAAGGCACTTTCTCAACGAGTCATTTTATGTTATCAAGCTCTTTTCCCACTTTAGGCACCTACGCAATCTTGTTCTTTTAAATTACGTTAAATAAGTGTCCACACAAGTGCATGCAAAACTAAGCAAATGAAGTGAAATAAGGACCATTACTCAGCGTGGAGAGAGAGAAAACATCAGATTCCACTGAGTCAAAGGTTCTTCTTTTATAATATATATATTTCTGCTCTTTTCTGTTGTAATTTTATTTTAACACACTTATTAAAACGTTTTTTAATATATATATATGTATATATAAATTTTTTATATGTTAAATTATATATAAATAAATAATATGTGTGACTGGTTCTTAAAATTCCTTTTAGTTTTAGAATTATTTTTAAACAGTTATAAGTAGAGCTTTGGTGTAAATCACAGGAAGAGAGACATTTGTCGACGTGTTTTGAACCATACTGGTTGGTTCGAAACGGGTAGACAAATGTCCCTCTTCATGTGATTTACACCAAAGCTCTACTTATAACTATTATAGATCACAGAAGCCTCAATTCAATAATTAAATGTAACAATTTAAATACATTAGATTTTATTAAATGATTTATTATAAAAATAACAAATCATCCACGTCCACTATTTAATTAGTTATGTTGGAATGATAATCTTGGATAATATGTAATCATATAGCCCTAACGAAATGAAAAATATTTTCGAAGAGGAAATTGAAATCCATAAAATGATGTAACGAAATGAAAAATATTTTCGAAGAGGAAATTGAAATCCATAAAATGATGTGAAGATGTTAAAATTATATTATTAAATATTTTTATTAGTTGTGAAAATTTTAAAATTATAATAATAGATATCTTTATTAGTTTTGGTTGCAAATCTAATCTCGAGACATTATGTAAATTTGTATTATTCACTTTTCAAAATGTTAAAAATTATAATATTAGATATTTTTATTACTTTTAGTTGGAAATTTAATCTTTAGGTTTTATGTAAATACTATATGTATTTTTTATTTGAGAGAAAAAAAAATCACAAATCTTAAGTAGTAATTAGAAATACAAGAAGCCTCTTAGAGAATAAAGCCATGATTTATAAATTATTTCACTTATGTATATAATTTTAATGAAAAATGCATCACAATCTTGTTAAATATCTTCTTCATTTTCATGTGTCTAATAGTAATATCAAAGACGGTAACTCCTTCCATGGATTAGTTATGTGAGAACCATAGTTTTCGTGGAATTTGAAATTTTCTCCATGTATCGCCAATCTCTACTCCCACATACCCGTTTCCATACCTATTTGATCTAAAATTTGTTCGGATAGGAGAAAAACTCTCATGGATCTTTATCTTCTGTATCCATTTGTAACATGCACATGTTGTCATAGTTTTCCTGCATCTTCCTCCACTCTCACCAAGAACTTTGATAGAAATTCATTGAAATTTGTAGTCTAAAGATGAGAAATGTTCAGTTAGTCTGAATAGATGTGGAATATTTTGTTACTTTTTGTAGCATTCATGATCATGTGACAAGACCCTGATGAATTTTTCATAGATGAAGCTACTATTGGCATATTGTTTCTGTATGCTTCCTCTGTCATTTACCACCAATTTGAGAAGGAACATGATGTAAAATAGGTATACCCCAATCACAATGCCCATGTCGTTAGTTGACCAACCCCGTAGACTCTCACCAACAGATAAATCTACTACTCAAATCATGTGACTTTCGTGGTTGACTCTCAAATCAAACCTGGAATGATGCCGATGCGATCGAAAAGAGATTACATGATATGAGGATGCCTACGATTTCAGTTACTATTTTAGCTTTTGACTTCTAAACATTGCATTTTCTCTATTTATTTAACCATCTACACCCATTTCATCATTATTTGTTTGCCCTAGAAGTCTCTATTCTTGAAAATTACTATCTCTTCACCCATTTCATCATCATTCTTGTGCCCTAGATGGCTCTATTATTGGACATTACTCTCTCTTTAAATCTATTTCATCATCATTCTTGTGCACTGGAGGGTTTATTTTTGGACACTAATCTCTCTTGAAGACACTTTATTACAATGTCCATGACCATTGTAAACACTCTATAGCTCATTTAGAGAATGACCCTTCATAAAGTTGTGCTAGGAATTTAATGTCATATTTTCTCTAGGGGTTTGGTTGACCGACTCACAATCATCTGCTTGTAATTTCTATTTACATTTGGCCTCTTTGTGATTATTATCAGTTCTATATTCTAACTAATGGAAAAGGAGAGGGAAACTCTTGATGTTATCACAAAGTTTAAAGATGTTATATCCTAGAAAGTTTTAGGAGTGGATCAACAAATCATAATTCTTGTCATGATTCCTTTCATTTTATCAAATATTATGCAAGATACATGTTGATGAACATAGAAAATCTATGCTCACATTCATTATATATTGTTAACATTGTTGCTAACATTTTCAGTGTTTACAAGATGGTAGATGAGAAAAAAGCAACAAAACTTTGGTGAGCAAGGAGACACAATAGACAAGAATGGAAGATGAAAAGGCCAATAATTTTTCAATTAAAAAAATTAGTTTCTCTTCTTTTCCCTCCAAAATATTTTCATATTCCTCTTTCTTAATTTAGATAATTTTGATTGGTTTACATATTATGACATGGAAATTAAATAAAATATTCATTTGAACTTTTAGGCTGAAATTTCATCTAATGGAAGAAAAATTTGCAAAGTCTCTTTCACTATTTGAGTAGCAAGGTTCTTCATCCTTTTATTTGGCTACACGGTTGTGTTCTCCATATAAGCAATTGAGTTTTTCTTACATTTCTCTTAAAGCCATGCAATGACTTACATTATCAACATCTAACTTTGACAATCATTTCTTTAGAATCCTCTTGGCCTCTATATCGAATTCATTATTCACCACATATGATACATAAAACCAAACAACTAAATCAATGGCCATAAAATGGGCTCCCATTCTGATCTTCTAGAACACATAATTCATTCCATTAAAAACTGGAAATCCTTGTGGAGCATCTGAGTAGATCTCTTGAGACAGAATTTCCTTCAAATCCTAGCTCACCTAAACACCATTGATATAAAATTTATAACTTCTTTACTTAATGTTCTACTATGATGGTTCCCTAATAAAGACTATAACTACAAAAGAATTGGCCATCCCTCTTGGCACAATCATATTTTCTTGCACATCAATAATTGCCTATTTGACATCAATGCCAACATAGTTGATGCCACTTTCCATCCTATCATTGGAAATTTTCCAACACTTAATTATGTAAAACATAATGTGAATCAGATATTTCCATCTACATGTCTCCCATTATTTAGTAGCATCTCCTCGCAAATCCATTACTGAAAGACCATTCTCTTTTCTAATACCATTTACTACTATAACACAACTTATTATTACAACATATATCCCTTTTGATTCTACTTTTATGTAGTGATTTTGTTATACAAACTCCTTTACCTCAATGTTTCCTTTCCATATTCTATTGTAAATCCTTTTTTTTTTTTTTGGCAAGAAAATGGGCATTTTAGGATGCCTTTCCTCATCCTTTTCCCCAACACTTTTAGAATAAAAATTCTCTACAACCACATTGAATATAATTTCTTATTCTTTCTTGATTCATTACCTACACTCATACATTATAGCTTATATTCTTCTACATATTACATTTGATGATTTTTGAAGTTAAAAATGGGTCTCTAGAAAAAAATGTAATGTACCTCCAATTCACACACTATTTTTTTTGTTATTTTACTTAATCCAATATTAGTATGATCTCATTCACATAATGTAGAAAATTTATTCTTTAATAATATTTCTTCTCTTATTACATAGATTTATATACTATTATAAAATATTTGTATATTTGCCTTCATACAAACTATGCTAATACAAACCTTGTATAGTTTGAATGTGGGTTTTTAGGTATATTCTTTTCTTACTAGAGATTAGTGATCCACTCATTTTACTTATATAATGGTGAAGTATTTTTCTTATTGCAATTAGGCCAAAAAATCATCTATCCTTGGTAGGAAGTACCCATTCTCGATAATTATTTTTTTCAATGTTTTGAAATCGATGGACATTCGACAATCCCCATCCCTCTTAGGCATAATTATGATTTGTGACACACATGGTGAGATACTTCATCCAATAACACTCTACTTTAGTAGTTATTTCCATTTTTTATTCACCCCATTTCCCTCTATTATGGACTACATATACAACCCAATGTTTACCAATAAAAGGTCTTGCAACAATTGTATCTATGTTAGTTGAGGTTGTCATTGATGTGAATATGACATTGTTTGTGATGGAAAATTCTTATGATGCATGATGTTTCCCTAGATTACCATTGATCATAATACCCTTGTGATGCAAGCCCTAGAATTAACCTTGTTGTCAGAATATGATGTTGCCATAACCTCATGTATATTATGAATCAAGGTCTCTTGAAGCCTTAATGAAGAAACCCTAATATGATGATGTCATTACTCTTGATGAAGAACCCATAATCCTAATAAAATTAATGGCGTGAGTCTATGATGAAGGAGCCCTAAAAATTGAATTTGTAAAATAAAACCCTAATGGTTGCCATGAAAAATAATAATGGAAGTTTAAAAAATATAATTTTCCTAATAAGAAGATGACCTCACCAATGGATGAAATTAAAATCATCTTGTACAAGATATTTTTCTCTTTCTAATGAGCTATTATACACCTCCTAACTCATTCTAAATTGTGATAAACTGAATTTATAAGCTAGAAAAATTATTATTTTTGCCTAGCGAGCTTCAACCAACATGTGTAGGATCTCATGTCCCCTCAAGGACTAAAATATTACTATTTGGGGTAGATTTTCTTTATATTTCTAGCTTGGAATATTTCAGTTATGTGACAGAAACCTATGGAGACTTGTTTCAAGGCTCATATTTGAATGCAAGTTAGTTGTTGAAGGCTAACTCAAGTTTGGACTGTGATAAGTCTCTTAGAAGAAAAATTTTGGAGCTTGAGATAGTAACCTTACCTTAGAATTCAGTTCATATTACAGTCCTATAAATTATCTTTCTTGTGGACTACCATAGGAAACAGTAAACATAAAGCCTTGGACTACAGAAAACCAGTGGAAGAGTTTCACTTAAGCTTGTAGAATAATAACACCTCAGATTGCAGACTTGGAGCACGAACCTGTAGCATTGCAGAGGCCCAAAATTTGTGGCATCTCCAGCTTGGAACAAAGGTGTATACCTAAGATATGCAAGAATTTAGGAGTTTGAACCATTAATAGTTGGACCTAAACTAGTGGACGGCTTGATATGTAGTGTATACACTTTGTACCTGAAGCTTAAATAAGGCTTAGTCTAAAGCTCAGACCAATGACATATGTATCTACAATTCTGCTTAAAGTTCAGATTTGTAACTAGCGATCAGACTCGAATTTGTAGATCTTTATGAAGGAAGCAAAACCTATGATCACATACCTTGTAGAGGGCTCAGATTTGTAAAGGAAGTGCTTTGACCTGTGAAATAGTTCCAACATGCATGCAAGTTGAAGGATTGTGGCATAACTTGCTTATAATTGTACTTGGGGAAGTAAGTGAAGATTGAAATTGAGTAGTATGTAATATTACCAAATTTATAATTGAAGGAGGAACAACTGTGAGGTTTCCTTTGTGTTTCTAAAATCTGGTGCACATGTGATATTATGACATGACAGTCGTGTGGTAACACCAATTGGATTGGATCTATGGCCATTCCCATGTGACAATGACCAACTTTTGGACAATTCATGTGGAGCTACCTCGGTGACACTATGGAGCAAAAGTTAAGTGATCTTTATCCTTAAAATATCTTGAAGTAGTAGTTTTGGAGCCTATCTCTTAGCCTTTTTATCAATATTCATGAGTCCCTTTAAGAGCCATTAAATAAATTTTGGAACAAAATTGTAGTAGACAGCTCTGAGAAGACTTGAATATCCCTTGAATTTTGAAGCGTAGATCTATTAAGGACAGTGGTTGGAAGTCCTTTACATCAGGCTAGATAACTGGAGCTCTGAAGAACTTTGTGAAGTATCATATCAAAGACTCGTGGATATCCTTGAATATCATAATTCATAGCTGAAGTCATCATGAGGTGACCTTGGAGAGTTTGTTTGGTTGAAATGAATAGTTTTGGTTACAACTCCAAAAAAAGACAAGGTTGTCATTGATGAAGTAATTTGGAGAAGGCATTACTGAAGATAGACAAGCTTGTTGAAGAAAATATTGTGAGTCGTGATGAATCCTTCAACCTATCTTGATGAATTGAAGCTGAGCGTTGGAGTGCTAGAGGTACAAGACTCATAGAGACAAGGTTGGTGCCTTATAAGATAGGGTTGGAGCCCTAGAGGATAGGAGTCTTCAAGAGACCAGGTTGGAGCCTGTAGTAGAGATAGGATTGTAACCTTAGAGATTGCCGCCTCAAAGTGACATGGTTGGAACCTTGGGAAGTCCAAGTCGATGCTTAGAAAACTACAGGTTGGAGCTTGGGAGATTGAAGATTGGTGTATTCATTTACGGTTGGAGGTGTACACATTATTGTATTTAATCTATTGTAAAGAAGAGATTAATAAAAGTTTTTATTCTTATTGTTCATTTTGTGTTCTAATTATAAGTGATCTAACAACTAACAATAACAATTGAAAAGAAATATTAATTCACCTCCTCAGTATTTCCAAAAATTGGAATCAAAGACAATACCTTCATTGAAATCGTAAGCCTTGAAGGCTGATCCTTAGAACATAATTGGAAAAGCCAAGCAACAAAGCCTCCAATCTTTCTAAAAATGTCTCTTCCTCATACATGAAAACTGAAGACAATCAAATTGGGAAGGCTTTATTGTTCAATGGAAACCTTGATATATGGAATATGAGAATTAGGAATTTCTTAATCGCTCAAGGAATTGAGGTATGGGGATTAGTGATTATTGAAATCATGATGGAAGGAGAATCCAAGGAATATAATACAAAAGTGATGAAGGAAATCTTGAATGGGCTACAAAATGCTATCAAGACGAAAGTGGAGAAATTTCCATCGGAAAAAGGTATGTGGGAAAAACTTCAAGATATTCACTCAAAAGGAGCATTGACCATGATTGTTAGTCAAGAAGATGATGGAAAGAAAGAAGGAAATCCAAAATGCATTAAGGAAGCTGAAAACAAGACTAAAGAAATCAAGCCTAAGGAAGACCTAGAAGATGAAGAAAATAAAGATGACTTCAAAGAAAATCTTATGGCGGAGCTTGTGCCTTCCCTAGAAGAGAAACAATTCGAAAAAGGAAATTGAGTAGCTTAAGAAGCATTTAAAATATGGTGACCATAACCTTGACAAGATGAGGAAGGAAGTTGACTTATTCAAGATTGAACTTCAAGAAAGAGATAAGGAGCTCACCAAGCTAGAGGAGGATTGTCATCAAAACAAGAAAAGACATCATGAAGAAGTCATATCCACGATAGATCCATTGGATAAAGAAAAGAAAAATTAAGAAACTTTTTCAAGCCACCTTGAACAAAGACACAAGATCATGAACAAACTTGAAGAAGAAATTGTTCAATACAAGGAATAGGTCTCCTCCCTTAGATCTCAACTAGAAGAAGAAAAGAAACAAGGACAAGGAGCTGAGAAGGTGATGGAAACTTTGGCACTCATATAAGTATAGGTTTATGATGCAGGAAAGGAAAGAAACACCATGATATGCCAACTAGAAGAAAATGATGATGACATCTCCAAATTAAGATAAAAAATCTATTAACTTAAGGCGCAATCATGTGAATCAACCAAGATGAAGGAAGAAATGAAGATCAGTCTATCAAAGAAGGATGAAGAATGTAATAAAATGAAAGAAGAAAATTTCTTTCTTAAAAAGGAAGTTGACTTGCTGAATAAGAACTTGAAGAGTTCTCAAACCTTAGATGACATGCTAAGTCATCAAAGGTATCATCTCGATAAATGAAGTCTTATCTATGCAGGTAAACACTCAAATAAGGATGATGCAAACCCTAATTCTTCAAAAAAAGGATGTGGAAGATATTGGAAGAAATTTCGATGACTCATGTTCTAGCAAAGGCAAGGCAAAGAGTCAAGATGAGATTGGAAGAAATCCTACTCCAAGAAGACTTGCAAATAGTGCCTATAATGTAAGAGAAAATGGATATCATCAAAGGATCCCAAGAAAAAATGACTTCGGAATTACATCAAGGAAATCTCCATCCTCCAATTATCGAGGTATATTTTTTGGTTATTGCTATTATTGTACAAATTTTGGGCACATGGCAAAGGATTGTAGGGCATACCACAAGGATAAATATAATGATCCTCATTAGTCTCCTATAAGCAACTTTGCAAGAAGAAATAATGCTTCCTCATTCATGAATAAGATCGAATGCTTCAATTGCCATAAAATTGTACATGTGGCTCATGATTGTAACTTGACTTGAGTTTCTAAACAAGCTAAAACTATGACAACCAAGCAAGAGAAGAAAGTTACACAAGTATGGAGAAGAATCAAACTGGATTCTAAAGTCTCTTGAACACTCCAGCTAGCAAAAACATGTTGTTGATTTCATGAACACATCCTTGGGAGATGTGATATTCCAAGTGTTTGATGATGAAACTCTACCAAAAAGGAGACCGTGCATAGATTTAGGGGGAGCTTGTGATTCTTGATCATTCTTTCAGAGGCTATCTGTGAAAGGGTCATATGAAACCCTTGATGAGTCACACATCGGAAATCATATTTTGATAGATCACCTCTCAAGAGAAACTCTATTAAAGAACATAATCCTTTACTCATCTGATGGACCATTGTTGAATATGTCTTCTACTTGATCACAAGGCAAGCAATCTTTCTTGAGCTAGAGGAATTTATGCAGGAAGGGGGAGTTGTTTCAGCAAATAAAGAAATGCAAACACATTTATTATGGACCACATTTCTATAAGGAAGAGCACCTTGACAAGGGGAGAAACATATCAAGGAAAAACCTGATAGGGAGAGTACTTGGGCGCCCCATTGAAATTGATGTAAAAGGGGGAGAGAATGTTGGAAGGGCAAGAATATTTCTATCAATGACAAAGGGGGATACTATTAGTCAAGGTTTTCATTGCTGTCAATATGGAATTGTTTGTGATGGAAAATTCTTGTGATGTGTGATGTTTCCCAAGATGCCCATTGATCGTAATACCCTAGTGATGCAAGCACTAAAACTAACCTTGTTGTCAGAGTATGGAAATGCCAGAACCTCACGTATATTATGAATCAAGGTCACTTGAAGCCTTAATATACAATCCCTAAAATTATGATGTCCTTACTCTTGATGAAGAAGCCCTAATCCTAATATAATTAATGGCCTAAGTCTATGATGAAGGAACCCTTAAAATTGAATGCCTAAAAATAAAATCCTAATGGCTTCCATGAAAAATAATAATGATAGTTTCAAAAATATAATTTTCTTGATGGGAATATGACCTCACCTAAGGATGAAATTGACATCATCTTGTAGAGGATATTTTCCCCTTTCTAACAAGATATTACATTCCTCCTATCTCCTTCTAGATTGTGAGAAATTGAATTTATAAGTTAGAAAAATTATTACTTTTACCTAGCTGAATTGAGCCGATTTGTGTAGTTTGTCATGTCCACTAAAGAGACATGTCTCTTCATTTGAGTTCAAAATATTATAAATATGAATTTACACACTTCATTTTCATCATAAATTTTCGGTGAAGAAGAAACATAATTCAGACAAAAGGAAGAGAAGCGGGACAAAGACCAAGGAGGACTAAAATATTATTGTTTGGGGTAGATTTTCTTTATCTTTCTAGCTTGGACTATTGCAGATCTATGGCAGCAACCTATGGAGACTTGTTTTAGGGCTCAGATTTGAAGTAAGGTCACTTGTTGGAGGCTAACTCAAGCTCAGACAATCATCAATCTCTTGGAGACATAGTTTTGGAGCTTGGGACAATCACCTTAACTTAAATTTCAGTTTAGATTACAGTCTTGAAGATTATCTTTGTTATGGACTGTCACAACAAACGTTGAACAAAAAGGCTTGGAATACAACAAACCAGTGGAAGATTTTCATCTCATATTGTAGAAGAATAACACCTCAGATTGCAGACTTAGAGCACAAAACTGTACTATTGCAGAGAGTCAAAATTTGTGGCATTTCTACCTCGTAACATAGGTATATACTTCATTTCTAGAAGAATTTAGGAGTTTGAACCAGTAATATTTGGACCTGAACTTGTGGAGGGCTTTATCTGTGGTGTAGATACTTTGGACCTAAATCTTAAAGAAGGATTAGTCTAAACCTCTGACTAGTGGTAGGTGTATTGAAAAGTTTCCTTAAATTTTAGTTTGGCAACGAGAGATCAGGGTTGAATTTGCAGAGATTTACAGAGGCATCAAAACCTGTGATCATATACCTTCTAGAGGGATCAAATTTGTGAAGGAAGTGCTCTGACTTGTGAGATGGTTCCATCATGTAGGTAATATGAAGGATTGTTGGCATGACTTGTTTATCATTGTACTTGGGGAACTATGTGAAGATTGAAATCGAGAAGTGTGTAATCTTACAAAATTTATAATCAAAGGAGGCCCAAATATGAGGTTTCCTTTTTGTTTGTGAAATATGTTGCACATGTGATATTATGACATGAAGGTCCTATGGCAACACCAAATCGGTTAGATCCATGGCCATTTCCAAGTGAAAGTGTCAAACTTTTGGAAAATGTGTGTTGAGCTGCCTTGGTGACACTTTGGAGCAAAAGTGAAGTGATCTTCATCCTTAAAATATCTTGAGGCAGTATTTTTGGAGCCTATCTCTTGGAATTTTGAACAACATTCTTGAAGTCTCATTGAGTGCCATTAAATACATTTTGGAGAAAAATTGTAGTATACACCTCTGAGAAGACTTGAAGATCCCTTGATGTGTGGAGGGCAAAGCTATTGAGGACAGTGGTTGGTAGTCCTTTAAAGCAAGCTAGATAACCAGAGCTTTGAAGAACTTTATGAAGCGGCATATTGAATATTCATGGAGATCCTTGAAGATCATAATGCATTGCTGAAGTCATCATTAGGTGACCTTGGAGATTTTTCTTGGGTGAAATGCAGAGTTGTGGTGACAGCTTCTGAGAAGAAAAGGTTGTCATTGATGACGTAATTTGGAGGAGGCACTGCTAAATATAGGCAAGGCTCATTGAAGAATATATTGGGAGTTGCGTAGAATCATTAAACCTATATTGAGGAGTTGAAGCTGAGATTTGGACCCATAAAGGTAGGAACCTCATAGAGACAAGGTTGGTTCCTTGGAAGATAGGGTTGGAGCCTTAGATGATATGAGTCTTGGAGAGACTAGGTTGGAGCTTGTACGAGAGATAGGGTTGGAGCCCTAGAGGTTGGTGCCTCAAAGTGACAAGGTTGGAGGCTTGGGAATTCCAAGTTGATGCTTGGAAAACTACAAGTTGGAACCTAGGAGATTGAAGATTGGTGTCTTCATCTAAGGTTGTAGCCCTACACATTATTGGGTTGAATTTATTTTAGAGAAGAGATTAATAAAAGTATTTATTCTTATTGTTCATTGTAATTAAAAGTGATATAACTAGTAAAAATAATAATTGAAAAGAAATATTGATTCACTCCCCTCTTAGTGTTTCCAACAACCTCATGCTCCACTTCTCTCTTGGGAGGCATCCCTTTTGGATCTTAGAATGCTCCCCTCTACGCATGTAGGAACTCTTCTAGTTGTTATCTATGTCCTTAGTACACCAATCTAGGGATGAATTTTCTCTCATTGATTGTTCCATAGACTAATTTTCTCTTAAAAACACAAAAGCATACTTCTTGCTATAACTAATTAGTTTATTGGCTTGGTTGGAAATTACCAATGAAATTTTAGACTTTCCCTTGTGTGCATTAATGGTGAAGGATTTTTGTTCCTTGATGAGGAGGTATTGTTTGGATCATACCATGTAGATTGCATCCCACATGTACAGTTTGCTACTATCAAGCACCATTCCACATACATCAAGTGCAACTATATCTAATTCTACTTTTTTAATAAAACCAACATTGGTATCAGATTTGATTTTACACTATTTTGTGACCTTCATTTATGAATTATTATTTACCCACCCCAATGGATATGGGCTTATATAAGCTCAAATCTCCAATCCCATTTTGTTTACTAACTCTAATGTAGTGGGACTTGTCTGAGATCCTGTGTCTAAAATAACATCAACCTATGTCTTCTTGTCATATGTCTTTATATGAAAGCATTTGTTTTCTTTTACTTCTTTTCAATGGAGGCTACTCAAATTCACCCCCACCGGTACTAATGTGTAGACAATCTTCTCAACCACTTGAAGGATACTTTCTAGCTTAGTTTTTGAATCTATGGCCATGATACATGTCTACTTTTTGTCCTTCTTTCAGCCCTTTAGGATGCATTTCTAGTGTAGTTTCCAACACTTCTCATTTATCTCCACATCAATTTCATAATGGGTGTAGTGGTTACTACAATGTTTGTACTAGTTGTGGTCATTATCATTTTTTCCTTTGCTACTTTCCATTTCTTTTATCCTTTTTTGGAAGCTTCTTGGTGTTCCCTATACCTTGAACCACTTGACTCCACTCTCTTCTATCGTACATTTTATAGGTACTATGCCTACACACAAGCATCATCCACCATTCTAGGTTCGAGCAGCTTAACTTGCTTTCATAGATGGCAGTGTAGACACCCTAGATACTTGACATGTAGATATACATTGTTGCGAGATATACCAAACATTATTTCCATTTTCTTGAGTTATGTAACACACTCACATCTAGTCTACCCTCATTTCTGCCTAAAGATATGTCGCGAAATCCACTAGTCCTCTACATACTCGATAGGTAGAATTGGGACTTTATGAATGTTCTAAAATCTTACCACTTAGTGACAGGGGGAAACACCTCCAAATTTTGGGTTATCATGTGTCTTTGCCATGATATCATGGAATGGCCTTCTAATTTCAAATAATTGAAAGAAACTTTATATTCCTCATCTATGTGGTGATCACTAAAATAAACCTCTATTGGATACAACTAACAATTTTAGTTCAGAGCATCAATATCACCACGACATGGCTTGATTTCAATGTTCGGTTCCATCTAAGATATGGCCTATTAATGGGTCATGCCATTGAAACCATGATTTTATTTCTCATGTTAATTCTTAGGCTTCTTTTCATGTTCTTCTCGATCCCTTTATTTCCATTTGATTTGACCTATAAGTTGAAATGTCTATCTTCTTAGATTTTAAGCTTGTTTGATAGTGCTAGCATAAAATAATTGATTTTATGGTCGATAGATCTACAACTTTCTCTTTTTGCCATCTGAATCTCTCCTTTGTTGGATCATGAGGGTTATCAAAACTAGATTCACCAACCATGGATGGAGTTTAATGATTTTATTCTTATACTGATTTGATCGCTTGCAATTTCCTACAATATACCCAATGAAATCTACCATCATACAAATATGATATGTAAATTTCCATGGATATTCCATTGGATAGATCGCCACAAGAATCCGAATACTAACATACTAAAATTCAATTTAATTAACATATATGAGTAAACTTTTCTTACATCTTACAGATTTTTTAACTTACTCTTTGCTAATTATGTATGTAATATATATAAAATGTGGAAACTAGAGAACAAATAAAATCATCGCTCACAAACCATAATAACATTAATATATGACTTGGGTAACCCTTTTCAAAGAAAATATAGCTTAAAGTTGAGAGATCTCTACTCTCTCTTTCTTTCAATGCAATTGGTGCAAATACAAATGAGTGAGATATGTGGCTTGTGAGTTGCTATAGAACACAAACACTCTCTATTCTATGTTTTCTCTATCCATTCTTAGCTACTTTGTTCTACTATGGAACACAATTTATTGTAATAGAATCCAACTCCATTTCCTCCTAGTGACTTGTTATAATGTATCCCAATAGTTAGATAGGATTTGAATTTTACTCAGGTTTGACACTCAATATGAGTTACAATTGACTCTTTGCGTGTTTCCTTCATTTTTTCCACAAGGCTAGTCAAAATTCCATGAACATCAAGGGTTGAGATGATATCCTCTTGAATTATGGTCAACATTTCTAAAAAAGATTCGAAAAACCTTAAAACTAAAATATTATAAGAAACACATTAGACGTTGTAAAAAATAGTTTGAGAAGAATAGTCACTAAAACACCTAAAAGGAAGACTTAAATTTTTTTAATGAATGATATTTAGTCTTCAGTCATCATATAATTTAATAAAGAGTCTTTTGAAAAATACTTGTAATAAGTTGAAGATAAAAAAATTAAGAGCCTTAAAATTTTAAAGAAAATTTATGATAATCTATATGTATGGGATCTACACATTGATTTAGATATTTCACCGATATGTGATGGTGCAAGTTGATAACGTTTTCATGAAAGAGTAGAAGATAAAGATGATGATTATGGTGTTAATTGGAAAAAGTATTGTCTCTTGCATATATTGCTGAATTCATCCACTGATGTTTCACTCAATTATGTAAATAGGTACTCACTTTTATGTTTCACTCAATTATGTAAATAATGTAAATAGAATTATGTAAATAATGTAAATAGGTACTCACTTTTATGTTTATAGGACAGTGATGCTATAGCCATCGACCTCACCTTTTAGCGCTTTCTCGAGAAACCAAAAGCTCTTAGCAGATTCGTGATTAAGCTCTCAATAAAAACTTTACCATTCAGTCTACAGATATCCAAATCAATGCACCGCACCTTTTCATCCAAATCAATGCACTGCACCTTTACCATCCAATATGCAGCCAATTAAATCAATGAACCACATCTATGTGAGGGGCAGCATATGTCAGTGGGCCGACAGAAATCTGAATTAGGATCACTTTACATTGTGACATTCGAGTTTGAATGGAATGACGTATTTGCGATTTTGCGTCGTTGGAATCGTTAGATGCAGAGCCTCCACCATCTACTCTATCCACTCTCACTCTCAAGTAATCAGAGGAAGATTGATTGTCTTTTGTCTGAGGTTCTATCGAGGATTAAGATAAGATACCCTTCCTCTATCAATTTTATTTAATTTTATTAGTGGTGGTAGACTGGGGTCAGACGCACTCACTACATTTCTACGCCCGTGTTGTTTTGATAATGAGGTGATTAAAGGTTTTCAATTGGAAGAGAAAAAAGGAAGATTTAGATTGGAGGGGAAGGTCCCCTTTCCTCTCCTGTGAGGATGAGAAGAAGACAAAAAGAAGATAAAAGAAGGAAATGAAAAATGACTGATGGAAGAATAAGTGATGTATGATTAATAATAAAGAACATAGAAATGATTAGAAACATGTGAAATGGAAAGGAAAAATAAATAAATTATTATTTAATTTCAAATGAGATCATTATAGAAATTTTAAATAATAATAAAAATAATACATTAATTCGTTTATAATATAATTAATATGTTTACAACGATAAATAAATAATAATTTATTATAAGGTGTTTAATTTTTATTTTTTATAATTAAATTAAATTATAGCATTTTATAAGTATATATAAATCTATAAATATATAGTTATGAATACATTATAATTATAATAATAAATTTTATAACAATAAATAAATAATAATTTAGTATAAGTTGTTTTATTTTTATTTTTTATAATTAAATTAAATTATAGCATTTTATAAGTATTTATAAATATATAAATATATAGTTATGAATATATAATAATAATAATAATAAATTTTATAAATATGGTATTTAGTTTGTGTATGAGTTTTTTCTCTTTATGGTACACAGATTCATTTTAGAGTAGATATGTGACTATCGAAATATATAAAGGTGTACATACAATACCTCCTTTTAGTTTTTAGGAGGAAACACATACTCTTAACCATTAAACACACTCAATTACTATAGATAAATTTATAAAAAAATAAAAAATAAAATATTAAATTTATATTTATCTTTTAAATTTTATTAAAAGACAATTATATAAATATAGAAAAACATTTTTTGGTACGTAGATATTTGATTTTATAGTTTTGATATAAATTTTTATATATGTATATTTTGTTCAAAATATCTACATATATGAAATTGATATTAAATATTTTTAAATGTTTTTAGTAAAATATGTTAATAAATATCATAATTATGAAATTGACAGTAAATTTATTTTTGTATATATACTTGTGTTTCAAGTGTGTATATATATACGAAATTGAGAATAAATATTTTTAAATGTATTTTATAAAATAGATTAATAAATATAATAATAATGAAACTAACCATAAATTTTTAAATAAAAATAATTTATTAGTTAAATAATATTTAAATAATATTGACAATAAAAAAATAATAAATAGAAAGGAATAATATATTTAAAAAATCCAGATTACTAATATATTGCTTCAAATTATGTAAATATATTATGATTTAATAGTATAACAAAGATGTTAGATCGAAAAGTTTTGTGATCTATAATGTATATAGATGCCTTTTAGATTGATTACATAATCATGAACGTTTGGAACTAGCCAATGTGGCCCATCCTCAGAAAAATGTGAAGAATCACTGGATCTTAATTTATAGGTCTTAATGTATAAATAGTTAAATTAGTTAAGAAGGGGTAAGTAAAATAGTAAAATAATGAAATAAACTAGTTGTTAGAAACAAGATAAATATAAATGATTAAAATATTATAAATTAGTTTAAAAACTAGTCGTTAGGAAAATTATATTGATTATAAGCATTAATTAAGTTGTTAAAATAATATATATTTATTTATAATTAATTATTTTTAAAATATTTTATCTATCACTAAATATTAAATTCATTATATCATAGTCTTTAAATCTACTTCATTATATCATAGTCTTTAAATCTACTTTTGAGGCAACATTTTTATTATTTCAATGCTTTAATAAAAAAATATACGATCAAGGAGGAGAACCCAAGTTTAAGAGATTGAAAATTAAAAAGAAAAGAAGGGGGAGGGGTTATTAATTAGAATTAATTATAAAATCATAAATAGTTCTTAGATCTATTAATACCGCTCAAAATAAAAGAAAGAGAAAGATCTCAAAAATTCATAATAATTCATAAAAAGGAAAGGAGGAAACAAGTAAATGAATCATAAAATCAATTGAAAAAAGAAGAAGAGCTAAAGATAAAACTGACCAGGGAGGGGAGCCGGAGGAATCAAGATGTGATAGTCGGAGTCCAACTCTTACTTAGTTTCCACCCATCATTCCTATTAAGATTTTTGGCATGCATTTCAATCTCAATTGGTTCTCTCAGCATCCTATGGTGGAAGTGATTTACCATGTCAATGACTTTGGACTCTTCAATACGTGGTGATTTTTTTCTCTACATGTTCGGCTAGGGCTGATGAGCATGATTGGCTATGTCTAATATCTACAACATGCTCATGGATTCTCTGCTTAATAGACCTACCTATTTCCCCAATATAGGGGATACCATGGGAACAGGGAATAAGGTAGATGCCCTTCATATCTTTAGGATCAATAGGGTCTTTAATAGATCCCAATGAATTCCTAATGGTATGGAGAGGTCTAAATGAGGAAGCGACATTAGTCTTCCTAAGGACATGGGCAATTCTATCCATGGTTCCTTGGATATAAGGGAGATGAACCTTAGAGACAGGATCAACACTAGAAGGTTTGACTCTTGGCACCTTGCAGGCCTTGTGAAAGACCTTGAGGCTTTGTGATTTGCTATACCCATTCCTTCTAAAAACTTCAATAATATGATATTTCTCTTGTTTAAGGTGGCTAAGATTAGAGATTCTTACAATGCGGGTAGCAAGAGTGCTGAGCACCACAAGTTTCTGAGCCAGAAAATGATGAGAGCTGGCATGGAGATAATGTTCTGTGTTAGTTTTATTTCAAAAAACTTGGTGATTGATGGAACCATCATCCATCCTTGAAAGGAGCATATCCATGAAGGGAGGGGAACCATTCTCGTCCACTTCCATGTTGAACTTGATGGAGTTTGAAAGAGAATTAAGGTGGTCTAGAAACATATTTAATTTTTCCTACCCATGAGACCAGATAATAGACGTATCATCCAATAATCTTCACCACTTCTTAAGGAGAAATTCAGTTGTGGCTAGAGCCTTGGTTTCAAAATCCATCATAAACAAGTTAGTGATGATAGGGGAGAAATGGGAACCCATCGCAACACCGCAAGTTTTCTTATAAAACTCACCTTGGAAACTAAAAAAAGTCAAGGTGAGGGATAGCTCATGTAATTTGGAATGCCTTCCTGGATGGGGATTTTGGTGTATAAAGATACGATGTTAAAACTAACCAACAAATCTCCAGGTTCCAACTTGATATCTTTCCACTCTTGAACAAAGGAGGCAGATTATTTAACAAAAGAGTCAGTGCGACCTATGAGAGGCTTAAGCCTTTGAGCTAAGGACTTAGCAAGAAGATAAGTGGGACCACCAATCGTGTTAACAATTGGCCTCAAGGGAGCTCCAAACTTATCAATCTTCCGAAGGCCATAAATCCTTGGGGTCAGGGGATTTCTCTCAATGAGCTTACGAGGCAGAGGACTAAGGGAAGGACTCAATTTGATAGCATTTGCTACCTCTTTCGAGACTGAATTAATTAGATTTTTCTTAAGCCTTATGTAACTCCCGCTATTAGAATTATGGTCAATAATTTTGGAGATATAGTCAAACTTATCAAGAATGACTACGCTCCACCCTTGTCATCTTTAAGGACAACAATGTCAGGGTTGTCCCTAAGGGACTTAAGGGAAAGAAACTCGGCCTTGCTCAGGATTTCCTTGGGAGGTATAGCTTTCCTAAGCATAACTGCACAATATTCCCTGATGGTTTCCTTGACATTGTCAGGAATATCCTTGATACCAAATTTGATGTTACAAATAATGTCATCGAGACAGATCTTCTTCGAGGCAAGGGAAAAATTCAGGCCCTTAGTAAGGAGGCTAAAGACAGAGGAATCAAAATTCTTACAAAAAGATTAATAACATTCTTGAAACTCAACAAGGAACTAATAATACCTTATTATTAAAGCATTGAAATAATAAAAATGTTGACTGAAGAGTAGATTTAAAGACTATGATATAATGAATTAGATATTTAGTGGTAAATAAAATATTTTAAAACAATTAATTATAAATAAATATGTAGTATTTTAACAACTTAATTAATGCCTATAATCAATATAATATTCCTAACGGCTAATTTTTAAACTAATTTATAATATTTTAATAATTTATATTTATTTTATTTCTAACAGCTAGTTTATTTCATTATTTTACCATTTTAATTACGTTTTTTAAACTAATTTAACTACTTTACCAATCGCTAGTTTTTGACAGCGAATTCTCAGTAATGATGCATCCTTACTATTTATACCCTAAGATCGATTGATTCTTCACCTTGTCCTAAAAATGGACCACATTAGCTTGTTTGAAATGTAGACCAATTCAGGATTATTAATTAATCCAAAAAGCATCTATATAAAGTATAATGAAATTTTTATCATTAAATCTATTTATTATATTTTATATAAATTTTAATTTACTACATTAATTTTTAAGTTATATATTTTTATAGAAATAAACCATTTTTAAAATATAATTAATTTTAGAAGTTTATTTTCTTATTTTTATTTTTTATATATATTTCCATATAATATTTATAGTGGTTTATATTACAAAGCTAAATCCCAGGACTTGTTTGTTGTTTAATTGATTTGCAAACAAGTTTGCACCACAACAGAAGTAACTATTTACATAGAATAATTTTATTTATACAATAACATTTACTATTTGATAAACAATTTAGTTTTATTTATATTAAAATAGTTTTATATATATATATATATATATATATATAATTTTGTAATTTAAATAGATATAACACTACGCATTTGACTGAAACTATCCGCGTAAAGGATTTCAACGCTTCCATTTTTGTCTTGTAACTTGCAAAAGAAAATGTTCAAAAAGATGGATTTATCCGACAAATTATTTCACGTGATATTCATTCAGACAACATTCAAATAGTAAAATTTGACGATCTTCTTAACCAGCTTGAAATTCATCTTAAATTATGTAAAGAAACATGAAATTACTCCAGAATGACATCAAATCTAGCCCGCAAAATCCAGCACCGACTCCTTTTCCCTACCCTAAAGATCCTTCTCCTTGGAGACCTTTAAACTACATATAGCAATGCCATTCATTCAAACTGCTATGTTTGCCATATTGCCACATCTTAATGCGAAATCATAATATGTTGAGCTATACAAATTATTATATTACTCTTTAATTGCACAATGTCAATAGTTTCAACATGTATTACACGCACGCCACGAGTCTTGATGACTATAACATGACACGTGACATGATTCTCAAATTCTCAACAACATCTATCCCTTTTGATTCTACTTTCACATAGTGATTTTCTTGTGCAAACTCTTTAACCTCAATTTTTTATTGTCATATTCTATTGTAAAACCATTTTATTTTTATTGTGTGGCTGGAAAATAGCCATTTTAGGATGCCTTTCCTCATCCTTTTCCCCAACACTTTTAGAATCAAAATTCTCTGGAACCACATTGAATGGAATTTCTTATTTTTTCTTAATTCATTACCTACACTGATACATTATAGCTTATTTTCATTTACATCTTAAGGAATTTTCAAGTTAAAAATAGGTCTTTAAACAAAAAGTTAATGTACCTCTCATTTATATACTATTTTTTTTGTTATATTTATTTAATCTAATATTAATATGATCTTATTCACATAATGTAGTAAAGTTGTTCTTTAATAACAATTTTTCTCTTATTACACAAAATTATCTACCTATAAAATATTTATAAGTTTGGTTTCGTACAAACCAAGCTAATACAAACCTTGTATAGTTTGAGTGTGGTTTTCCATGTATATTCTTCTCTTACTTGAATTTAGTGTTCCAGTCATTTAATTTCTACATTGGTGAAGTATTTTTCTTATTGAAATTGGGTAAAAAAATCATTTATCCTTGGTAGGGAGTTCCCATTCTCGATAATTATTTTTTCAATGTTTTGAAATCAATGGACATTCACCAATTCCCATCGTTCTTAGGCATAATTATGATGTGTTACACACATGGTGAGTTAATTCATCCAGTAACACTCGACTCTAATAGTTATTTCCATTGTTTTTGCACCTTGTTTTCCTTTATTATGGACTGCTTATAAAACCCAATGTTTGGCAATAGATAGTCTTGCAACAATTGAATCTGATGCTCCACTTATGTCTTGTGAGTCATCCATTTTGTCTCCTATAATGCTCCCCTCTACTCATTTAGGAATTATTATAGTTGTTCTCTATGTCCTTAATTCACCAATCTAGGGATTCATTTCTTCTCATTGACTCTTCTATAGACTAATTTTCTCTTAAAAAGACAATAACATACTTCTTGCTAGAACTAATTAGTTTATTGGGTTGGTTGGCAATTATCAATGAAATTTTAGACTTTCAATTGTATATTAATGGTGAAATATTTTTTGTCCTTGATGAGGAGGTATTGGTTAACTGATACCATGTAGATTGCATCCCACATGTACACATTGGTAATATCAAACACCATTCCACTTACATCAAGTGAAACTACATCCAATTCTACTTCATTAGTAAAACCAACATTGATAACAAATTTGATTTTACACTATTTTGTGACCTTTACATATGAATTATTATTTACCCACCCCAGCTGATATGGCCTTAGATGATCTCAAACCTCCAATCCCAATTTGTTTACTAACTCTAATGCAGTGATATTCGTCTGAGGTTCTATGTTGAAAATAACATAAATCTATGTCTTCTTGACATATATCTTTATATGGAAGAGTTTGTTTTCCTTCTCTTCTTTTCTTTGGAGGATAATGAAATTCAACCCCACCTACACTAATGTGTAGGCAATATTCTCATCCACATGCAAGCTACATTCCAACTGATTTTTCGAATCTATGGCCATGATATTTTTCTTCTTCTCGTCCTTCTTTTAGCCCTTCAGGTTGATTTTCGAATGTAGTTTCCAACACTTCTACTTTATGTCAACATCAAGTTCATAATGGTTGTAGTGGTTGGTAGGATGTTTGCACTAGTGTGTTATGGTCATTATCCTTTTTCTCTTTTTTACTTTCCATTCCTTATATCCTTTTTTGGAAGCTTCTTGGTGTTCCTTATACCTTGAACCACTTGACTACGCTCTCTTATATCCTAAATTTTCTAGGTACTATGCCTACACACAAGCCTCATAGACCATTCTGGGCTTGCACAACTTAACTTGCTTTCATATATGGTTGTGTAGCCCCCCTAGATACTTCACATGTACATCTATGTTGTTGGGAGATATACCAAACATTATTTCCATATTCTTGAGTTATGTGATGCACTCACAGACACTCTACTCTTGTCTTTTCCTAAAGAGATGTCACCAAATCGACTAGTCCGCTACATACTCGGCAGGGTTGAATTTGGACTTTATGAATTGTTTGAAATCTTACCACTTAGTGACAAGGGAATACACCTCCAACTTTTGGGTAACAATGTGGCTTTCCCATGATATCATGGAATGGCATTCTACTTTCAAATAAGTGAAATAAACTTTATAATCATTTTCTATGTGGTGGCCACTAAAAAATACCTCTACTGTTGCAACCAACAATTTTAGTTGAAAACATCAATATCACCATGATATGGCTTGTTTTCGATGTTCACTTCCATCTAGAACATGCATTGTTGATGGGTCATGCCATTCAAATAGGGATTTTATTTCCCTTGTTCATTCTTAAGCTCCTTTTCAGGTTCTTCTTGATCCATTGATTTTCCATTTGATTTGACCTCTAAATTGAAACCCCTATCTTCTTATATTCCAAGCTTGTTTGCTAGAGCTACCATAAAAAATGATATTATGATCGATATCTACAACTTTCTCTTTTAGCCACGTGAATGTCTCCTTTGTTGGATCTCGAGGGTTATCAAATGTAGATTCATCAACCATGGAAGGGGTTTAATTATTTTATGCTTATACTGATATGATCCCTTGCAATTCCCTACAATATACCCAATGAAATCTATAGTAATATGAATATGATATGTAAATTTCTATGGATACTCTGTTGAATAGCTTGTCACAACAAATCTAATACTAACATACTAAAATTCAATTTAATTATCATATGTGGGTTAACTTTTCTTACATTTTATAGATTTTTTAAACTATTCTTTCCTACTTTTGTATGTACTATATATAAAATGTGGAAACTAGAGAGTAGATAAAATCATCACTCACAAACAATAGTAACATCAATATATAACTCGGGGAACCATTTTTGGGGAAAATGTAGATCAAAGTTGAGAGATCATCGCTCTTTCTTTCTCTGAAGGGAATTGGTGCAAATACGAAGGAGTGAGACCTGTCACTCGTGAGTTTCTATAGAAGTCAAACACTCTCTATTGTATGCTTTCTCTATCCATTTTCTACTATTGAACACAATTTATTGTAATAGAATCAAAATCCTTTTCCTCCTAGTTGCTTGGTTATAATGTAGCCTAGTAGCTAGCTCGGGGTTAAATTTTACTCATGTTTGACCCTCATATTAGTTAAAATTGACCCTTCTTGTGTTTTCTTCATTGTTTCCACATGGCTAGTGAAATTTCCATGAGTAACAAGGGTTTACATGGAATCCTCTCGAATTATGGTGGTCAATCATGATAGTTCCTCTTATGGGAGAGAACGTTCTCATTTGAACAATGATTGAGAAGATTCTTGCACTATTGGAAAATTTATTCAAGGGTAGAATAATACTAGGGGGTACAATGTTTAAGCAACAATTTTCCAACCCATAAAAAATGTTTTAGACCTCAAACTAGAGATGGAGGGTCTTCAACCTTAATCATCCAATATGCGTCTCATCACTAAGACCACTGTTATAATTCAATTTCTCTAATTTTTCCACTTTGAAATCATGAAGATGGATGACAAACAATATAATAATTCAATCATAATAACAATATAACTTCGTATTGAACTATAAATAGAGCAATTTTGTAAATATATTAATAATTGAAAAAACCTTATTAATTTTTATTAAAATCACCTAAAAAATAATTGACTTACCAACATTTCTAAACAAAATTTGAGAAAACTTAAATTTAAAGTATTATAAAAAACACAATAGAAATTATAAAAATAGTAACTAAAACACCTAAAAAGGAGACTTACTATTTTTTCACTAACGATATTTAGTCTTCAGACTTCCCATATTTTAATAAAGAGTCTTTTGAATAACACTGGTAATAATTTGAAGATGAAGAAAATTAGGAACTATTTAATTTTAAATAAAATTTATGATAATATGTATTGAATCTACATGTTTATTTAAATACATCACCAATATGTGATGGTGCAAATTTATAACATTTTCATGAAAGAACGGAAGATAATGATGATGATGGAAAACACATTGTTTCTGGTATATATTACTGAATTTTAAAAGGAGAACGTTGCATGAAGGGTAAGAACTTTGAACATAAAAGAATATTTAATTCTATCAAAAGACAAAGGCCCAAAAGAAACCATGTGAATATGAAAGTTGGTGTTGAAATGCAATGGTCAGTCATCTAGCGATGTTTCACTCAATTATGTAAATAGGTACTCACTTTTCGGCTTATAGGACAGTGATGCTAGAGCCATCGACTTCACCTTTTAGCGCTTTCTCAAGGCACCAAAATCTCTTTGCCGATTCGTGATCAAGCTCTCAGTAAAACCATTACCATTAAATCTGCAGACAATCAAATCAATGCATCGCACCTTTACCTTCCAATCTGCAGCCAATGAAATCAATGAGGCCCATCTATGTGAGGTGCAGCATAGGTCGGTGGGCAGAAAAAATCTGAATCTCAAATACTTTTCCACGGAGGATCACATGACATTGTGGCATTCTAGTTTGAGGCAGACCTCCTTCTATGGAATGACCAATTTGCGATCTTAGTCGTTGGATAAGCCTGCATCTATGGGCTTAATTGTTTGGAGTTGTCTTGTTGCAATCTTTAGACACGGGGCCTCCACCATCTACTCTATCCACTTTCACTCTCAAGTAATGGGACGAAGATTATGGTCCTATGTGTTATGATCTGCGCAGGATTAAGCTAAGATACCCTTTACCAGTTTTATTTGATTTTATTAATGATGGTAGACAGGGCTGAGACGCACTCACTATATTTTTAAACCCCATTGTTGTTTTGATAATTAGGTCATTAAAGTTTTTGAAATTGGAAAACAAATATGGAAGATTTATGTGGGAGGGGAAGTGTTATTATCGTGTGAGGTTTCCTTTCCATTCATGTGAGGATGATAAGAAGATAAAGGAAGGGAATGAAAAATGAATGATGAGAAGAATGAGTAATAAAGAACAGGGAAATAATTAAAAATATGTAATGTTAAAACATTTCATGTAATGGGAAATTAAATAGAAAAATAAATTAATCATTATTTAATTTAAATTGTTTAAAGTAAAATTAATATGAAAAAATTAAACAACAATAGAAGTAATACATTAATTAGTTTATAATATAATTTATAAGTTTACAACAATAGTAAATAAATAAAAATCTATTTTTTTTCATGAGATGTTTGATTTTTATTTTTTAAATCAAATTATAATATATCATATGTATTTATAAATATAAAAATATATGCTTATGAATATATTATAATACTAATAATTAATTTTATAAATATGGTAAATATATTAAGTTTTTTCATGAGATTTTTTGCTTATAGTACAAGGGATCCATTTTAGGGTAGATATGTGATTATTAAAATTTATAGAGATATATATACAATACATATTTTTAGTTTTTAGGAGACATATACTTTTAACCATTAAACACACTCAAATACTATAGGTAAATTTATAAAAAAATAAAAAATATTAAATTTATATTTATACTTAATTTTATTTAAAAACATTTTATAAATATAAAAAAATTATTTTTGTTATGTAAATATTTGAGTTTATAGCTTGTTTATATATAATTTTGACCTTAAATGTTTTTTAAAAAATATTTTATTAAATATAATAATTATGAAATTGATAATATTTTTTTAAATAAAAATAATTTATTAATTAAATGGATTTTATAAAGTATGTCACTATATTTAATAAATAAAAGATATTAACATTAAAAATTATAATTATAATTATAATTATATATATATATATATGTATATGTATATGTATATGTATATGTATATGTATATGTATATGTACATTTGAAGTGTTCAAAACCAGAGGGGTAGAGTATGTATGCCTTTGTAGACTTAGTAGTCAAATCATCGTGCATAAGTGGCTCCCTTGGCTCACAAACAAGAAATCTCATACACCAATTTGGTGTGCCATAACCTTAAAAATAGATAATAATAATAATAATATACTTAAAATTGACATTAAATATTTTTAAATGTCTTTTATAATTTATGTTAATAAATATAATAATTATGAAAATCATAATAATTTTGAAATAAAATTAATTTATTAATTAAATAGATTTTATAAAATGTTTCATTTTATATAATATTTAAATAATATTAACCATAATTGTTTTTATAAAGAGAACAATAATATATTTAAAAAAACATAATTGTTTTTATAAAGAGAACAATAATATATTTAAAAAAACTAGACTAATTACTCATAAATTGCTTAAAATTATATAAATATATTACGGCATGGTAGTATCTTTATATCATTCAACCTACTTATTGTATTTTATATAGATTTTAATTTGTTATCTTAATCTTTAAGTTATATATTTTTATGCAAATAAATCTATTTCTCTTTTTTTTTGTATGTTTCCAAATAAAGGTTTTTTATATGTTTCCAAATAACCTTTATGATCATTTATATTACCCAGCTAAATCCCATACCTTGTTTGTTGTCTAATTCAATTCCAACAAGTTTGCACGACTTTAGTCCCATGCCTCTCACAAATTAAGAAAATTAATATAATATTTAATAATAATAATTATCATTAAAAAATATTAATTATTTATATAAAATAATTTTATTTATATAATAATATTTATTACTCAAAATTAATTTAATAGAATTGGTATAATATATATATACATATATATAAAATTAATTCTAATGCTATTCTGTAATTTAAATATATATAACATTTAAAGTTGTAAATATTTTTTTTAATTAAACCATATATAATAATAAAAAACCGTAATATAATCTTTTAATTTAATTTAAACAAAGTGACTTCCCTAACTAATATATACCTGAATTACACTTAAAAAAAGTTAAACTAATACATCTTTTTGTTGATCCAATCGCATCTTTCAGATGGTTAATCATTCTTATTATTTGCTACTTAAAAGACAACTTTCGTTACTCTTAATATCCATGGTTTCTTTGAATGTAAGAGAACGTTATATTTTTCAAAATGTAATATTTTCTATTTATTAAATATAAGATAACATTATTCGCTTCAAAATATTATCATCTACATTTTTTTGTCTGCGTTTCAAATGTTTTGGTATGGATTTCTCCATTTGATTTTCTTACTTTTTCCACATGTTTTCGTTGTTGATTTAAATACGTTTGGCGTGATATATGTTTGGCTTTGATTTGAAATATATTCATATACTCATTTTTGGCCACATGGATAACGTTGAATACCTTTTCCCGATGTCTATGTTGTTGGTTTTGATTTAAATATGTTTTTTGTGATATAAGGGTAAAGGTTGTTTAAGGATTTTTTTAATTTACGTTTTACTTTTTTTTAGAAATATATTCATAAAAACAAAATTTGTATAGTTATTAAATACAATCAATAAAGTACGTATACTTTTGTGAGCCCTAACAATCAAATCATTATAAACATTTACATTTGATCCTTCCTTTACTTTACGTCGACTAGTATGAAATGGGTGCAGTGTGGTTTAAAGCTAAACATGTTTAAAATGCCTCTCAATAACAAAGACACAAAATTATGATCTGGGATGTTGAAATATGCGGCAAAAGCTGTTATATCATGGGGTCATCATGCGGAAACACAGCAGGCAATAATGCGACACAAAACTATGTTGCAATGCTGAATTATGGGTACAAAGAAACTAAACAGATAAGACTACTCTTATTCCAAATGTCGTTTTCTTGTCCGTAATTTGGTGGAATGAGTTAATTTGCATATAAGTTTCTACAATTTTATAGAAAATTTACGCCCAGTATCGACAATGAAATCTTGTATCTCCAATTTGTGAAAACACCTGCCGACAAAAAAACCTTGTTTGCTATACCAATAGCTTCTAACAACCGGAGGTATTGTTCGGGTAGGACCGTCGAGGCTGACAATCTTTTCCATGTACCGTATGAAGGCGGACGCTAGAGCCATTTACTATCTGGATTTCACGGGATCTTTACTTTTGCGTATTAAGATTCTCTTTGGAGTCAGTGGTGATTTTCAAAGATATATTGATATTTTGTATCGTAGCTCATCACCTGTGATATTTTGTATGGTAACCCAGTATAATGACTAAGCTTGTTAGTCAATCAATAAAGTTAAATTTTAAAAAATCTAAAAGAACAATTATATAAAGATTTAAATAATATTGGCTTATAAAACAATTTAAATAATATCTGCTTATAAAACAATTTGTAAGGGAAATAAATAAATCTTTCTCCATTCATTTTAAATCTGTATTTAAAATAAATCTATTAATCCTTTTATAAAATGTGAGCACCACCAATCTCATCAGGACTAAAAAGGTTACCTTTTCCAAACAGGCTGGGGCTTCCTAATTGTGTGAGGGAAGAAAAAACTGTCTCTCTTATTTGTAAATCAGTTTTGATAATGAATCTTAATCTAGACTAAAAACGTCGATAAATTAAAAATAACGGTGGAATATCCAAATTTAACTTTTAAAACACCACACCACAAAAATCTACAAACCATTAAGAAAAAATTGTTTAAACAAAATCATCATGATAAATGTGCAAAACTCCGTAGAAGTGGAGACTTTTAATTCCTACCACATTAAAAACGTACTTTCGCCACCGGCGTCAGCATCAATATGAAATTGCTGTCCTGTACGTTATTGTCCCAAGGATTTGATTGACTAATTTGGCAGTGGCTAAGGAAACGTTACTCGGAGTTTACGAATGCCGTTGCAATGGCCGGAAAGGTTATTCGGAGTTTACGAATGCCGTTGCCCTAGGAAAATTATTGTTTGAATGTACACAAATTACTTTCACTGCCATCGTTGCTGACGTTTCCCTGTACGGGGAGTTGTGTGTATCATGTACTGAAGTATTAAACGCTGCAGCAGAATGCGTAGACATCATAAGATGTTGAATCCAGAATACCCTTAAATCCAATGGTTAATGCACTTTATCTGACATTTATTTCTGTACAATGAGATGCTTAGAAGTGGAATCTATTCAACGACTTCTCTGCCTTCCATATTAGCGTTTATAACTCTACAAGCCGATGTATAGAATTCACCTTTAGATTTTTCTATTTCTAGATGTTTATACATATCCATCCATTCTCCTTTTTCACGAAGGGATGGATATTCCTAATTTACAAATATTCATATTTCAAACTTATATTTCTAAGGCATGCTCATATATATATTTTTTTAATATTTAATTTAAAAATATTTAATAGAAATAAAATTTTTGTTTTTATCTAATAATTATTAATAATTAATTTAAAATTATAAATACCCTATTTCAAAATAAACAAAAATAAAAACTTTAATTAAAAAATAAATTTGATATTTTAAAAATGTTAAAAATTAATATTTAAAACATAAACTTAAAATTCAATTTCCCACATCAACCTTTAACACATAATGTTCATGTGTTAACGTTCATGTTAAATCAAAATCAATTAGCATCCAATTAATATCATTTTTAAAATTCAATTAACATCATATTAGTATCATTTTTAATTATCTCTCAATTATTAAAGGCAAATTCATAACCTAGAAAGTCACACAATCTTAGAATACTAAAGAAAAATAATTATTTCGCTATCCTTTCACATTTTTATATAGTATGCATAGGTGTAAACCAAAGGAGAGAAAAAAGACCCTGAGCTCATGAGCAATTTTATATTTATACCCATCTTCTTTGGCTTTTATACTAACAACAACTTTAATTTCTCAAGTTCAAAAATTGAAGCTTCATATTTTAATAGTTGGCGTAGAAATAAATTTGTTATAGACCAGAACTATTCGAGCATAATATTTTTTTCCGACTTCAAAATATAATTAAAATTAAGTAAATATATAGGATAGTTGTCCCAATCAAATATAGTTAAAAAATTAGGTAAATACATAGGATAGTTGTCCCAGCCAAATATACTTTTGTAAGTGCATCCTACTTATAATGTCATTGAGATGCCGCACTTTCGAAATTTACGATTATAGTTAATGTTCGATAGGTCTCGTTCATCTTTTTACATGTTTAATTAGATGGTATTCAAGATCATTGCTATCATTTTTTCTACAATTTGATGCATCTTACCACGACTTCCAACCGCTACAATTCTCACCTACTCAGATTGGCTATCTTAAATTTCTTCTTCCGGTTAGCGCGCGCTTACTTTCCCATTCTGCATCTTTTCCCACTCTGCATCCCATTTAAGTACAACATAATTTTGTCTCAACAAACTCTAGCAATGCTCATTACACAAGCATATGCTCATTTTTCCTTAGATCTTTTACATCAATAATATTCAATTTTATATTACCCTTATTCATCTCCACTTTTCTTATCCTCCCTATTGCTATTGCAATTGTTGTATCAATTGTGGTATCTTTTATATTTTTGGTTTTGTCCACTTTCCTTTTTTTTCACTGCACATAACACTTAATCATGTAAAAAAGAATGGGATCTAATATTCCTATATATATCTCTTCCATTATTTAGTATCGTTTCTCTAAAAAATACATTATCAAAAGACCATTTTATATTACTATAAAATATTATACTCTTAACACAACTTACTATTACAACATCTATCACTTGTAATTCAACTTTCACATATATTTTATACTCTTAACACAACTTTCTATTACAACATCTATCACTTGTAATTCAACTTTCACATAGTGAGTTTGCTGTACAAGCCTCTTTTTTCTTACCAAGAAAATATGCATTTTAAGATGCGTTCCTCATGATTTTTACTAGCACCCCACTTTTAGAATCAACATTCTCTACAACCACATTCAATATAATTTTGTCTTCTTTCTTCATTTATTAGCTACACTCATACATTATATATTATTTCCATTTACACCTTATATTTGAGGATATTTCAACTTAAAAATGGGTCTCAAAGAAAAACTTATACTCTCAAAATCAATATAAAAAAACCAATCATATTCAAGATGATGATTTCATCCCTAGGGGTAAATATCTTTTGAGAGACATGAAGGAAACTACTACTTTAATTGTATTCTCATCTTAATGACTCACAAGTTTACCCAAATGTCAGGTGTAGATTGATATTGGAGGCAAAATTAAATTTTATATCCAATTAGTACACAGTTTACATACTTTTGAGTAGAGCCATACTAAAAAGAATTGAAAATACATAAATGCATGTTTGTCTATATTATTGGTATGGGATGTCAGTGATATGCCTCACCTTATTTCCAGAAACACATTTTTGTCATGTATTTTCAATTTGTTTTTACTGCAGGTTTACACAAAAGTATGTAGAGTGGGTATTTTCCAAATGAAGAATATAATTCCACATCCAACAAGTTCTTACACTTAACATTTGAATATACATGTAAGGAGATAAACCTAAAATACAATAAAAATAGGTTCCTTTATTTTCTTTTAGAAATTCATCAATGATGCTTTATTATTTTAAAAAGGTATTTTATTATTTTATTTAGGAGGCTTATTTTAGGACTCAAAATTCTCAAAACTTAATTTATGAAGTCAAGATTCTATTTTTGTTCTAATTAATACATTTTCTCTACAATTATTTTCCTTCTAATGGGTAGCTTCAATATTTTCACAAATTACATGACATGTTACGAACTATATAGTACTTAATGAACTCTTGGTCACTATAAAAATTTTTAAAATTTTTCTCTATACCTATATCCTTTTGTTTCAATTTCTCTTATATTTCACTTAGTTTGATAGAATAACTAAAATTTAATATCTTACCTCTTAATTCAATGGCCATGTTCTTTTAATTCTGGACCCCATCCTTCTCTCTTCATTTTTTTTTGTTCCTCTTCAAATGCATCTAATTATATGAATTCCCCCTCAATATTTCACATAAAATTTCTTTTTCTTGGGTTATTTAACCTCATTATTCTAAAAAGAACAATGCATACTTTCAAATAAACTTCATCAACTTCTAGCTTTGAAATTCCATAAAAATATAATGTCCACATCTTCAATTATTCCCTCTTCCGATCCCCTCCACTTTCAATCACTTTTTGTTGTGCCGTAACCATTTAGAATATTCCCAATAAATTTCTTATGTTTTTTTCAATGATTTCTTCTACTAAAACATCTTTATAAATTTCTTTTATATATTCCTCCGCACATAATAATTTAAAATTTCTATCTAGTACACTTTCAATAAGGTGACATTTTCTCTTCAAACGTTGACCCAGTCCTACCATTAGAGAAATTCTTCAATCATTTGTTAAAATACCTCTAAATTACAAGCATGGTTCACTTATTTGTTAACATACTTCTATTTCTTATCACACCCTTGTTGGAGTCATTTAGACTTCTCCTCCTTCCATATAATATTGTTTCATAAAATTTCCTCTCTTCTTACTGTATAATTCTGCAAAATCCATTTGTTATCCACTAAAACTATTCCAATTAATCATAATAGTATTTATTTTGATATCACTTAATGTATAAATATCTGGATAGACATTATGTTATTTTAATTTGCATGGAAATTGTATTATTTTATTTTTCACCCGTCAATAAAATATCATTGAGACAAGAAACCCATTCTACAACCCATTGTGAAAAGGATGGGTAAGTATGTTTTTGCTCAACTTAGAGTTGACACTTGTGCCTCTTCAAATGAAAATAAATATTATTTTTTTGTTAAGCTTGGTAGGTCCTCCTTTTCTATTAAATTTAATCAGCAAGTTACAACCATTTGAGAGATTTGTTAGGTGGCCTCAACTTTCCCTATGGGAAACCTAGTCTGTTGGCCACCTAATAGCATCGAATGCCATCCAAAACTGAAACAATTTGATTCTTCCTATCCAGGCTCTGTAAGTCTGTATGTCCATATCTATTTTCCTATTTAATTGAAAACTAACATAATTGTAATTACAACTCAAAGAAAATTATATTCGCATAAAAAAATAATACAAGAGAGCTTGGTTCACTGATATGCATCCTCTGCCAAGGCAGAACTGACTGGTGCTAGTTTTTTGCATTCAACCCCGAAAGCTCATATGCTGGCAAGATGCAAGGCAAATGTTTCTCAATCTATTGAAGGCGACCATCTTAATTGCCTCTACAATTGAAACATGATTTTATGAAATTCCCTTTTGTAGTCCGAAAATGTAAGCATTGCGGTAGCCATGTTCAAGGCAATTTGGTTTAGGGCCTTGCCCAAAATTCCTTTCCTTGACCATTAAAGGAATAGGGGTTGTTTGAACTATGTTATTCTATCGCAGGTGTGATCATGATCCAGTATTAAGAGCCACCAATCCTCAGCTTCAATTTCCATAGAGCCTACCTATTGATTTAGGTCGAACTCCCATTTTTTCTATGATATGTCAGATTTCCTCGTCGATGCCCTCATGGTATCCTTTTGTCCCTTCATTTATAATGTTCACCATCGGCTTGCAGCCTCGTCTTTCCTCTCAGAATACGGGACTCCCCTTCCTCATATTTTCCTATGGCTCTCCTACCTTTGCCTCAACCGTACGTAGATGGGCTGCATGTACTTGGAACTACCTAGACCATCTTAACTCTCCCCTGATAATATACTCTATGGTAGTGGAAGCATTTCGATAGGTTGAACCACCTGCTTACAGGCTGCTCGGGACTAGTTCCTTGCAATTTACCTGTAAAATGAAAATAAAATATATTTTTTTGTTAAGCTTGGTAGGACCATTCCATTTACTATTTAACATAAACAAGTTTACACCACCCAGATAAACCGAGTGGCCTCAACTTGCCCTGGAGGGAAACCATGTCTGTTGGCCACCGGTCCACATTGTAAGATGTCCAAAAACAATAATGTCTTAGTCTTTCCAGCCAGGCTAGATATGTCTCTATTTCATGACCAAAGACTACATAACTATATAAACTGATAATTACAACATGGAAATTAAAATCTATCTGCCTAAGACAAAATTATACTTGAGTAGGATTCTAATCCTTCTGTTCCTCTGAGACAGATGCAACAGGTTTCAGGTCCTGGGCGGAGGCTCTTGGCATTCCATATAGTTCTAGGATGCAAGGGATATGGAGGTCAATTTTTTCCAACCTAATATCCTGTTTATGCAACTGAAAGAGGATTTTCTCCATATCCTTCTTGTAGTTCATCATTCCTTGTGGTGCCACTGCCATTCCTGCTCAGATCTGCTCCATAGCCTTGCCTAGTAAGCTCTTCATTAGCCAATACAAGTATAGAGTTTTCCTGAACTAAGTGATTCCTCATCGGGTGTTTCCTGAATCTGGGACTAAGGTCCTCCAGTTGTCCATCTCTTCCTTTGTCTCACTACCTTGTTTCACTTCCTCTTCCCATTCTTCTAGAAGTTTTCGCATGCCTGCATCTATCCCCTCTTGGTAAGCCTATGCTGCCTCTGTTATGAGATGTTCTACTGATTTTCTGCCCTAGCGTGTCTTCGATGTACTCGGCCCCTTATCTTTCCTGGGTGTTAGGCCTCTCCTACGATGCCCATGGCCTCGCGCACCATGAGCCATGACATGTTGTTCTAGCCACTGAAGACATCCATAGTAAGTTAGATTTAAACACATAATTGAAATTATGCACCACCTTACCCCATCATTATTTCTTGCAGCAGGATACCTCTTGCCTTGCTTCTCCTCTCTGCCATTTCTCCCTACAGTCATGATGGAGTGAGTTGGAGCCCACCATCCACAATGGGAGAGGACCGGGCCCTAACCCCTTGAAGCTCCCTATTCCCCCTCTCCATTTCTCTTGGTTGTATGTAGGTCTACCATCCCATGCCCATGCTGAGCTCACAGACCCCCTTTGCATTTTGTGATATGCCAGCTCTAGATTAGGTACCTTTCACCTTTTTCCTCAGCCTTAGAGCTTTTGCCTTTCCACTTCTCCCAACTGGGTCTCCACCCAGATTTTCTGGCCTTGCCATCACCTTGGCATGGGTTCCAAGCAGCCCAACACTTAATTTGCGAGTCGCGGGTATGAAAGCATCCCAAGCCTCCTACTAGCTTCTTTCCCTTGCCCCCATCTATGTTAATTTTCCCATCCTGCATTAGCTTGCGAAAATCAAGCTTCCCCCCACCCTTGTTTACGGAGCACAAAGCTTCCCCTCCTAACAGCGAGCAATTGCCCCCCTGGCTGTCATGGGTTTCACCCATTTGACATAATGTAAAGACCCAGAACCAGGCCATGGTGAGCAGTTACTTGCCCCCTTTCCACCAACAATTTCCTATCCCCTAGACAGAACCCCTTGCACCCCAGCTAAACCCCAGCAAGGCCATAATTACAGTTTTGAGGTGGAGTCGAATAACATACATGAGGTTTGCAGGTGTTCATCGACAACCCTAGTTATTCACATTCTGATGTTCTACACTAGTTCTAATAGACCACCCTTCTTGTGAAGCTATCGCCCTAAGACTACATGTCGAATTTCCTCTCCCTCCATTATACCCTGCCTTGCCTCCAGTCCCGCCACCTTTCCCACCTCCCCACCATGCAATAATGCCAAGGGTCACCACACCCCCTACCTTGAGCATGTGGGGGACGACGGTATTAAGTGCCCAAGTATCGTTCATTACTGCGCCCTTGTTGTCCCAACTGGCGGCCCAAAAATGAAAATAAAATATTATTTAAATAGAAAAGAATAATAAAAAAGAAATAAAGATGGTGCACATGTTGTAACATCCCTCCGTAACCTCAGAGGAAAATGCATGGAGATAGGAAATTTTTTCGGCATTTTCCAATGTGTAACTTTATATATTCCCTCAATGATAATTAGAGTAACCATCACCACTACATAGATAAATATTTAGTAAAATCATAGTGAGTTACACAATCATTAAATGTCGTTGTTGTAGTATATTAACTTAAACTTCCTGCTATAACTATGCACCGATTCCATGATTCTTTTAACTTAGTAAATTACCTACTTTATAATATAAAAATCACATCATGAAAGGAATTAAGATCATAAAAATGGCACAACGAACAGTCACATCATTAGACATCGATATACCTTGGAAACCCCATAGGGTGAAAGATAGCGAATGTTTAATTTTATTATTAAACGCTCGTGAGGGTGTTCACCCCTAACTCAATGGTTATAAGAGTCCATCCCTTGACCATTGTCATAAAATATTACATATAAAAATCATCTTAAATGCAACATAAATAACTAGAATCTATTACAATCGTCATGATATCATTTACTCACAAATCCTCATTGTTTATGTCTTTATGGTCTGACTATTTCTATGAGTGTATCATCCTATAGTTGGAATTCACCAATATATATTGACCAACAAATATTTATCTGCCATAATGTTAAATATGAACTATGATATGCACAAGTCACCATCGTTTCATACAGTTTTTGTCGTTAGCACCCTTGATATCATGATTATATAAAACATAAAATATTAATTAACCAATAATTAATATTTATTAATAACACTTCAACATATATTCATGTGCATGCATAAAACATAAACAAAATGTCATGAATTGGCTTCTTTAACATCATTGAACACACATTAATAACAATGAAATCACTATCAAGCATCATCTTTCCAACAAAACTCTAATGAAATCTTGCATGCACTTTCATATTTTTTCCAAATGAAGGCTAATATACTACATATTATTCTTGTGTATCTAAATTCATAACAAGATTTCAAAAGAACTATCCCAACAAGCAATTTTCTTTGTTCCTCTTATTATGTTTTCCTTTCCAAAGGGATTGACCCAATACATTATATAATTATGCATGTGAATGCATGCTCCTTTCCAAAAAACATATTTTCCACAAGAGAGTATTCACAATGACTATTATGTACAAAAATGCAAGCTCTATATCAAACAAAGTTAACATAATAGTTATAATTTCTTCCACACAACTACTTTTCCCCTCCAATAGAAAATGGCATGATAGATTTTTCTTCTTGCATGTGAAACATATATTTCTTTCCAAAGGAAACTAACTATACTTGCATGGAAAAAACACATTTCATTTTCAAGGGATGAAACACAACATTTATTCTTTAATGAATGCAAAGAGACAATTTCTTCTTACCAAAATATCTAGCCCACCAACTATACATAATCTTCTCCCAAAAGAAAACAAATACCATAGCCAATCCCTTTAGTTGTGCAAACACATATTATTTTTCCCAAAAGAAGGCTAACACAATCAATATCATGCGATTGCACCTTTCTTTTCTCTAGAAATCTAATACCAAAACTATAATTTTCCATGCATACAATTGTGTATGTTTCTCTAGATAATTTTTCAAAGGAATTTTCACACAATAAAACATGAAATTACGAGCTTTCCTCTCCAAGAATCTAATTCAATAAAGCGTATAAGGACATGTTTTTCTCTTTTCTTCATTTTTAAGAGATCTAACACAACAAATACTTCCTTGCATAAAAACAAGTATATTTATTTTCCAAGGAATTTAACACACTACTTATTCTTTTTCCAAAAGTTAGATAACTCACTAGCTATTATGCATAGAATATAAGACCTTTTCCTACCATATAAAACATCAGACAAAGTTGTAATATTTCCTTAAGAAATAGCATGAATAACAAATCCTTCTCAAATAACACAACCAATTGACTTTCATGCAAAGGTTTTATGTGAACTCTTTCTCAAAAAAGTTACTTATCTCTTTCTACGCGATTGAAGCTTCGGCCATGCATGTAAAATCGCATATTCACTTCCTGTAGATTTAATATACTAGATATAATTCCTATACACATAAGCACATATTCTATTTAAGTGTCCAATAATTCTCCTTAAAAATTTAATGCATATGCATCATGAGAATATCCTTCGTAATCTTTTAAATGAAATAACTTAATTCATTTTCAAGAATTATCAACATAATTTTTCTATCTTCTTATGCACGAAAATAACTTATTTCTTTTCAAGAAATATTAACATAATTGTTCTATTTTTGTGCATGTGAATAACTTATTTCTTTTTAATAAATATCAAACTTAATAATTATGTGTTTTTTCATACCACTAATTGATTTATTTTCAATAACATTAACACAATAGTTATCTCTATATGTACATAAAAAAATAATTCTTATCCCATTGAAAAATCAAATGGAAGCACTTTGTTTTACGATGTTTTTCCTGTTATATTTTAAGCTTCTGTGGTAGTTTTTTGCAGTGGAATGATCCGGATTATCCACAGTTTTGTGTTCACTCTGTCGACGTTTCAAACCCCAAAGGGGGTCCATCATCAGGACTTAAATTAGATAGAATATGAATGAAAGTTCTTTGAGAGAAGAGTCTTTTGACCTGAGTATAAATAAACCTAGATCCCTAATTTTTATAAAAAAGCCAACACTTATATATGATTTCTTATTTATTTATATTTATATTATTATTATTTTATAATAATTTCTAATTTAGTTTATTAATTATTTAATCCAAATTATTTAGCTTTAATTATTCCAATTGTTTTACCTAGTACCTAAAAATATTTTAATTGATATACTTAATTCATAAATTAGTTTAATTAATTAATTTATTTTATAATTATTTCTTATTATTTTTATTTTTATTTAATTAATTAATTTAAATTTAATTGATTTAATTTAATTTTAATTAATTTTATCCATAATTTATTTATTTTATTTTATTTTATTTATTTATTTATTTATTTATTTTTATTTTTTTACCATTTTTCATTGTTAATCTTATTTAGGCCTGGTTGTCTAATTAATCAATCAATTACTTAATTTATAATCTTTATTTTATTTATTTATTTATTGTTTAATCAAATGTTAATTTTTGGTTATTATTAATTAATTTAGTTTAATTAATTGACTAATTTTAATTTATTTTTATTTTTATTTTTATTTAGAATTAATTAAAATTAATTTAATTAATATAATTAATTAATTAAATTAAATTAAAATTGAATTAAATTAATTAATTTTAATTAATTTGATTTAATCAATCTAATTAAATTTAATTAATTAATTAATTAATTTTATTAATATGAAAACCTTTGATACTATGCTTCTAAAGGCCTGGAGGGGTTTATTTGTCTTATCAGGGGAAGCCAATTTCCACTAACTTCACTCCCATTGTCCCTGTTGAGGTTCTGAGGAAATTTCATAATTTTGATGACCTCTCTGATTTTTCTTTTTTGATAATTATCCTCTCTTGCAATTTAATTTTAGCGTCTTCCAAACACACATGATGTTTGGTTTTGGACGAGTGTTCTGCAAGGGCTGATGTATGGGATCTCTCATTCTTTATATCAGCCCCGTGCTCTTTAAGTCTTATTTTCAGAGACCGACCTGTTTCCCCAATATAAGTCTTGCCACAAGAGAAATCAATCTTGTACACACCCTTGAGTTGTTGACGATCAATGTTATCCTTTACTAACCTCATCATTTGCCTTATTGTTCCACATGTTGTAAATTGAGTGTTTATGTTATTCTTTCTTAAAATATTTGCAATCTTATCTGTAATCCCTTGGATGAATGGAAGGTAAACTTTTCCATAATTTTCTTTCTTGTTTTCAGGAGGACGCTTAGAGAGGACCTTATCCTGAGCTCTTCTTATAGCTTTCTTGATGCTCAACTCTCTGTATCCTAGGTTTTTGAAGACAGAGGTTAAGTGTTCAATTTCTTCTTTTAGGTGATCAGGGTCAGAAATCCTGAGAGCCCTCATAGCTAGAGTGTTTAAGACGCCAGATTTTTGGGAAGGATGATGGTATGAGTTAGCATGAAGATAGCTATCAGTACGAGTTTTCTTTCTATAGACCTAGTGTCCCAAAGTACCATCCTCCTTTCTACTGATCAGTACATCTAGAAAGGGGATCTTCCCATTCTCTTCAAGCTCCATAGTAAACTTGATTTCAGAAGATATAGAGTTAAGATGATTGAAAAACTTCTCCAGTTTAGCCTTGACATGAGTCCATTTCAGGTTAGTGTCATCAACAAATCTTTTCCAACAAGTTGGCTTCAAAGGGTATGAGTCAAGGGCTTTTCTTTCAAAGTACTCCATGTATAAGTTGGCGACAATAGGTGAGAGTGGGGAACCCATGGTGACTCCAGATATTTTCTCATAATAGTTATCTTGAATGCCGAAAAAAGTGGACCATAAAATTGCTGCAAGCTTTGTTGTTTCAGGATCGGTGGCCATCTTTATAACATGAACAACTTCATCTAGAGGAATCTTTGTAAACAAAGAAACCACATCAAAACTTACTAGAATATCATCCTTATCCACCCTTTCATTCTTAATAAGCTTTACAAAATAATTTGAGTCTTTTATAAAAGAGTCTGTGTTACCAACCATAGGTTTTAGGATCTTAGCTACATACTTAGCTAATTCATAGGTATGGGAACCAATGGTGTTAACAATTGGTCTAAGAGGGACCCCTTCCTTATGAATTTTTGGTAATACATAGATTCTAGGAATAACCTCATAGGATGGAATCAACTTCTTTTTTATTTTATCTTCCAGGTTTGTTTCCATGATGGCTTTCTTGACTTGTTTTATCACCTTGGGAATAGGGTTGGAGTTGACTCTTCTATAACTCCCACAATTTAAATGCTCATTCATCTTATGAATGTAATCTTCCTTATTTAACACAACAGTGGCCCCTCCTTTATTAGCTTTAAGTACAACTATCTCATCATTATTTTGGAGAGATCTAAGAGCCTCTCGCCCCTCTTTATTTAGGTTACTCTTTGGGCGCTTAGATTTCAACATAACTAGGGAACATTCCTGTCTTAATATCTCTTTATTATTTAATGAAAGGCCTTGAGTCCCATTCTCAATGTTGCAGATGATGCTTTCAAATAGAATGTTCTTTGGAGAGACTGCAAATCCCAACCCTTTGCTAAGGATATTAATTTCTTCAAGAGTGAGCATTACTGATGAGAGATTAATCACTCTCTTATCATGTTTATTTGGAACATTAGGGTTCCTAATAATAGACCTATAATTTTCAGAATTATTAGATTCTGCCCTAAATAGATTATCAACTGTAGGATTATCATTTTTAATAATTCTACAACCTGCATTAGTTTCAACATCTAGTTTCTTACCTTTTATGTTGTTTCTGTCCTTATATTTATTATCATAGTGCCCTGTAGTATTTCCATTCTCCATGATTCTTCTAGCATCAATGCTACCGTTCTTGATTTCAACATCCTTTATAGTTTCATTCCTACTAATTACGGATTCAATGCCACCCTAATTTACGCTTACACTGGTTTCATTAATATTATTGTTGTAACTTGATGTGCTAGCGTTGTTAGTGCAGGCCTTGTTGCGCTCCTTGTCACCGTTGCTAGAACCGACACATGAGACAGCGCAGGAAACCACGCTGCCTACCATGTTAATGTTGTTATTACAGTTCTCGTTTTTGTTCTGTTTCATGTTGATAACGTAAGGAACAACGTGGGAGACTATATTGCCCATCATGCGTTCTGGTGGCTTGTCACAGGGAACAACAGGAGACCATCATGCGTTCTGGTGGCTCGTCGCAAGGAACAGCACAGGAGGCTATCATGCACTGTGGTGGCATTTTTATGGCATTATCATTCATGATTTCAGCGCATGGTTTCAACTCCATTTTGCTGGAAACCACACATGAGTCAACACAGGAGATTACACTGTCTGAAATTTTTTCTACGCTGTCTTTCTTTGGTGAAATCATTTCTACGCTACCTTTCCTTAAAGCTAGATTGCTTTCCACCTGTTTCATGTTGCTGGAAATAACATAAGGAACAACGTGGGAGACTATATTGCCCATCATGCATTCTGGTGGCTTGTCGCAGGGAACAACGCAGGAGACCATCATGCGTTCTGGTGGATCATCGCAGGGAACAGCGTAGGAGGCCACCATGCACTCTGATGGCATTTTTATGGCGTTGTCATTCATGATTTCAGTGCACGGTTTCAACTCCATTCTGCTAGAAACCACCCATGAGTGAACACAGGAGATTACGCTGTCTGAAATTGTTTCTACGTTGTCTTTCTTTGGTGAAATCATTTCTGCGTTGCCTTTCTTTAAAGCTAGATTGCTTTCCACCTGTTTCATGTTGCTGGAAATAACGTAAGGAACAACATGGGAGACTGTATTACCCATCATGTGTTCTGGTGGCTTGTCGCAGGGAACAACGTAGGAGACCATCATGCATTCTAGTGGCTCATTGCAGGGAACAGCGCAGGAGGCCATCATGTGCTCTGGTGGCATTTTTATGGTGTTATCATTCATGATTTCAGCGCATGGTTTCAACTCCATTCTGCTAGAAGCCACGCATGAGTCAACACATGAGATTACGCTATCTAAAATTGTTTCTACACTGTCTTTCTTTGGTGAAATCGTTTCTGCGCTGCCTTTCTTTAAAGCTATATTGATTTCCACCTGTTTCATGTTGCTAGAAATAACATGAGGAACAGCGTGGGAGACTATATTGCCCATCATGCATTCTGGTGGCTTATCGCAGGGAACATCGCAGGAGACCATCATGCGTTCTGGTGGCTCATCGTAGGGAACAACGTAGGAGGCCATCATGCGCTCTGGTGGCATTTTTATAATCTATTTAGGTCAGAATGTTTTTCCTATTTTAGTCGTCAACTTTGGATGGGGTTTCTGAACATCTAGAAACACTTTTTTGAAAATCAAAAGACGCTTTTGTTGGGAAAATATTCATTAAAAAAACCTCTCTCGGTTGAATGAATCTTTACAACCAATGTGTCCATATTTAAATATTAAATAATAAATAATTTTTTGTTTTATTCATTGACTTTAGACATGGTTTTTAAGGGGTTTAAGAAGAATTTTTAACCACCTTAATATGCATAAAGGACTAGAAAAAAAATTTGTCGTTTGAAGATACTAATTTACCATTAGAATAAGGGTGCTAATAAGAGATATTTGTAGCAGTTTAGAGCCAATGAATAATTCAAATTCAATTAACATATTTCTACCATTAATCTGATCATATGAGAATGAGTTATCACTATCAACTTTCTACAAATTAACAATAATCTTCAACCAAAATTGGATAACGCATAATCCACTAGACTTATTGCAAGATATCTTCAAAGATAAGCCTAATGGTTTGTTGAAAGGAATCTGTTAGCATTGCATTTACCATGAATAATACCATTAATGCTAATTAATATGAGGTAATACAATATTTTAAATAGTCAATGCTACCAAAATCATCATAAACTCCATTAAAATTCCTAGTAATTCCACAACGTGACACATTCAATTGTTGGCCATTGTACTAAAGACCTACCACTTGCCTCATTGTTTAATTCAATATTTTAGAGGGTTCTTTCCATATCCCTTTTAAACCTATTATCGATAGTTTTAAGGGAAACCCTTGCCTTTTTGAAATTATTACTTTATCGCATTGTATTATCACCATTGATAAGACAATGCATGCCAAAAGCAGTGGGTTAATCCACACTATCACTATTTAAAGTTTGAGCATTCAAAACTATTTAGGATTTAGTTGTAATCAATGCAATGGATATGCTGAAAGGGAAAGAAACACCATGATATGCCAACTAGAATAATAGGATGATGACATCTCCAAATTAAGATCATAAAGCTCTTCACTTAATCCCCAATCATGTGAAGCATCCAAGATGAAGGAAGAAATGAAGACCAGTCTATTAAAGAAGGATGAAGAATGAAAGAAAATGAAAGAAGAAGTTGTCTTTCTTAAAAAGGAAGTTGACTTGCTGAATAAGAAATTGAAGAGTTCTTAAACCTTAGATGACATCCAAAGTTATCAAAGATCTCCTCTCAATTAATTAGGTCTTGGCTATGTAGGTAAACCTTGAAATAAGGATGATGCAAATCCTAATGCTTTAAACAAAAAAGGATGTGGAAAGTATTGGATGAAATTTTGATGCTCCAAGTTCTAGGAAAGGCAAGGAGAAGAGTAAAGATGACATTGCAAGAAATCATACTCTAAGAAGACTTGCAGATGATGTCAAGAATGCAAGAGACAATGTATATCATCAAAGGATCCCAAGGAAAAATGACTTTCGAGGTACATCAAGGAAATCTCCATCCTCCAGGTACCAAAGTATATTTTTTGGTTATGGTTATTCTTGTATAAATTTTGGGCACATGGCAAAGGATTGTAGGGCATACCACAAAGAAAAATATAATGATTCTTGTCAATCTCCTATAAGAAAATTTGCAATAAGAACTAATGCTTTCTCATTCATGAATAAGATGGAATGCTTCAATTTCCATAAAATTGGACATATGGATCATGATTGTAACTTGACTTGGGCCCCTAAACAAGCTAAAACTATGACAACCAAGCCAGAGAAGAAAATTACACAAGTACGGAGAAGGAAGAAAATTCGATTCGAAATTCTCTTGAACACTCCAGACAACAACCACATGTTGTTGATTTGTTGAAGACATCGTTGGGAGATGTGATATTCCAAGTGTTTGATGATGAGACTCTGCCAAAAAGGAGACCATGTGTACAGTTAGGGGGAGCTTGTGATTCTTGATCATTCTTGCAAAGGATATCCATGAAAGGGCCCTATGAAACCCTTGATGAGTCACACATGGGAAATCATCCTTTGATATATCACCTCCCGAGAGAAAATCCATTAAAGAACATAATCCTTTACTCATCTGATGGACCATTTTTGAATATGTCTTCTACTTGATCACAAGGTAAGCAATCTTTCTTTAGCTAGAGGAATTTATGCAGGGAGGGGGAGTTGTTTCATCACATAAAGAAATGCAAACACATCTATTATGGACCACATTTTTAGAAGGAAGAGCACCTTCACAAGGGGAGAAAGATATCAAGAAGCAACTTCATAGGGGGAGTACTTGGGAACCCCATTTCTATTGATGTCAAAGGGGGAGAGAATGTTGAAAGGGAATGAATATTGCCATCAATGACAAAGGGGGAGACTGTTAGTCAAGGTTGTCATTGATGTCAATATGGCATTACTTGTGATGGAAAATTATTGTGATGGGTGATGTTTCCCTAGATGCCCATTGATCATAATGCCCTAGTGATGTAAGCACTAGAACTAACCTTGTTGTCAGAATATGAAGATGCCATAACCTCATGTATGTTATGAATCAAGGTCACTTGAAGCCTTAATTAAGAAAACCTAATATGATGATTTCCTTGCTCTTGATGAAGAATCCCTAATCATAATAAACTTAATGGCCTATGTCTTTGAGGAAGGAACCCTAAAAATTGGAAACCTAAAAATAAAATCGTAATGGCTGCCATGAAAAATAATAATGACTATTTCAGAAATATAATTTTCTTGATGGGAATATGACCTCACCTAAGGATGAAATTGACACCAACTTGTAGAGGATATTTTACCCTTTCTAAGAAGCAATTATATTCCTCCTAACTCCTTCTAGATTGTAAGAAATGGAATTTATAAGCTAGAAAAATTATTGTTTTTCCCTAGTCGACATGAGCCAACTTGTGTAGTCTATCATGTCCCATCAAGAGACATGCCTCTTCATTGGAGGTCAAGTAAGTATGAATATGAGTTCAAACACTTCATTTTCATCATCAATTTTTTGTGAATAAGACACAAAATTCAAACAAAAGGAAGAGAAGAAGGATAGAGGCCGAGGGGGACTAAAATGTTAATGTTTGGGACATATTTTATTTATCTTTCTAGCTTAGACTATTGTGGTTTGTGGGAGAAACCTACGGAGACTTGTTTCAGGGCTCATATTTGAAGGAAAGTCACCTGTTGGAGGCTAACTCAAGCTCGAACTGTTATCAGTCTCCTAGAGGCAAAGTTTTGGAGCTTGGGACAATCACCTTACCTCAGACTTCAGTTTAGATTACAGTCTTGTAGATTATATTTGTTGTGGACTGTCACAACAAATAATGAAAAAAAATTCTTGGAATAGAACAAATTGGTGGAAGTGTTTCACTTCATCTTATAGAAGAATAACACCTTGGATTACAGACTTGGAGCACAAACTTGTAGCATTGCAGAGGCTCAAAATTTGTGGCACCTCTACCTCGGAACATAGGTATATACCTTAGATCTGCAAGCATTTAGGAGTTTGAACCAGTAATATTTGGACCTTAAATTGTGGAGAGCCTGATCTATGGTGTGGACACTTCAAACCTGAAGCTTAGTGAAGGCTTAGTCTAAACCTCATACCAGTGATAGGTGTATCGACAAGTCTGCCTAAATTTTTTATTGGTTACAAGAGATTAGGCTCGGATTTGCATAGATTTATAAGGGCATCAAAACTTGTGATCATATACATTGTAGAGGGCTCATATTTGTGAAGGAAGTGCTCTCACTTGTGATATAGTTCCTTTGTGTAGGCAAGTTGAATGATTGTGGAATGACTTGTTTATCATTGCATTTAGGGAAGTAAGTGAATATTGAAATTGAGAAGTCTGTAATATTACAAAATTTATAATTGAAGGAGGCCGAACTATGAGGTTTCCTTTGTGTTTGTGAAATCTGGTGCACATGTGATATTACGACATGAAAGTCTGGTGGTAACACCAATTCGATTGGATTTCTGGCCATTGCCAAGTGACAGTGGCAAACTTTTGGACAATTTGTGTTGAGATGCCTTGGTGACACTTTGGAGAAAAAAAGAAGGGATCTTTATCCTTAAAATATCTTGAAGTGATATTTTTGGAGCCTATCTCTTGGCCTTTTAAACAATATTCTTGAAGTCTCCTTGGGTGCCATTAAATAACTTTTGGGGAAAAAATGTAGTAAACACCTCTTAGAATAGTTGAAGATCCCTTGAAGTTTGGAGAGAAGATCTATTGAGGACAGTGGTGGGTATTCTTTTAAAGCAGGCTAGATAACTAGAGATCTTTGAAGAACTTTGTGAAGCAGCATATTGAAGATTTGTGGAGATCCTTGAAGATAATGATGCATTCCTGAAGTCATCATTAGGGGACCGTGGAGAGTTTGTTTGCGTGAAATGAAGAGTTGTGGTGACAACTTTTGAGAAGACAAGGTTGCCATTGATAAATTAATTTGGAGGAGGAATTTCTGAATATAGGAAGGGCTCATTAAAGAAGATATTGGGAGTCGTGAAGAATCATTAAACGTATATTGATGAATTGAAGCTAAGGGTTGGAGCCCTATAGGTAGGACTCTAATAGAGAGAATGTTGGTTCCTTGGAAGATAGCATTGGAGCCCTAGAAGATATGAGTCCTCAAGAGACCAAGTTGGAGCCTGGGATATTCAAGATTGGTGCCTTCATCTAGGGTTGGATCCCTACACATTATTGAATTTAATTTATTGTAAAGAATACATTAATAAAAGTATTTACTCTTATTGTTCATTTTGTGTTCTAATTAAAAGTGATATAACTAGTAAAAATAAAAACTGAAAAGAAATATTGATTCACCCCCCCCCCCCCCCCAATCAATATTTCCAACAATCTCATGCTCCACTTCTCGCTTCGGAGGCATCCCTTTTAGCTCCTAGAATTCTCCCCTCTATGCATGTAGGAACTCTTCTAGTTTTTATCTATGTCCTTACTTCACCAATATAGGGATGAATTTTCTCTCATTGACTCTTCCATAGACTAATTTTCTCTTAAAAACACAAAAATATACTTATTGCTATAACTAATTTGTTTACTGGCTTGGTTGGAAATTACCAATGAAATTTTTGAATTTCCCTTGTGTGCATTAATGGTGAAGGAATTTTCATTCTTGATGAGAAGGTATTGGTTGGATCATACCATGTAGATTGCATCCCACATGTACACATTGGTACTCTCAAACACCATTCCACATACATCAAGTGCAACCATATCCAATTCTACTTTATTAACAAAACCAACATTGATAGAAAATTCGATTTTACACTATTTTGTGACCTTTAATTATGAATTATTATTTACCCACCCAAATGGATATGGGCTTAGATAAGCTCAAACCTCCAATACCAATTTTTTTACTAACTCTAATGTAGTGAGACTTGTCTAAGATCCTGCGTCTAAAATAACATCAACCTATGTTTTCTTGACATATTTCTTTATATGGAAGTGTTTGTTTTCCTTCTCTTATTCCCAATGAAGGCTAATCAAATTCACCCCCACCTGCACTAATGTGTAGATAATCTTCTCAACCACATGAAAGCTACTTTCCAACTGATTTTTTGAATCTATGGCCATGATACTTTTCTTCTTTTCGTCCTTCTTTCATCCCATTAGGATGTGTTTTGAGTGTAGTTTCCAACAGTTCTCCTTTGTGTCAACATCAGTTTCATAATGGATGTAGTGGTTGCTACGATGTTTGTACTAGTGTGTTGTGGTCAGTATCCTTTTTTCCTTTGCTACTTTCCATTTCTTGTATCTTTTTTTGGAAGCTTCTTGGTGTTCCTTATACATTGAACCACTTGGCTACACTCTCTTATATCCTACATTTTCTAGGTACTATTCCTACACACAAGCATCATCGACCATTACAGGTTTGAGCAACTTAACTTGCTTTCATACATGGCGGTGTAGAACCCCTAGATACTTGACATGTACATATATGTTTTTGGGAGATATACCAAACATTACTTCCATCTTCTTGACTTATGTCATGCACTCACATAAACTCTACCTTCGTCTCTGCCTAAAGAGATGTCATGAAATCCACTAGTCCTCTACATACTTGAAGGGTAGAATTGGGACTTTATGAATGTTTTGAAATCTTACCACTTAGTGACAAGGGAATACACCTCCAACTTTTGGGTTACCATGTTTCTTTCCCATGAGATCATGGAATTTCCTTCTAATTTCAAATAGTTGAAAGAAACTTTATATTCCTCATCTCTGTGGTGGTCACTAAAATAAACCTCTACTTGCGAAAATTAATAATTTTATTTTGAAGCATCAATATCAACATGACATGGCTGAATTTTGATGTTCACTACCATCTAAAGGATGGACTGTTAATGGGTCATGCCATTCAAACCAGAATTTTATTTTTCATGTTCATTCTTAAGATTCTTTTCGGGTTCTTCTTGATCCCTTCATTTTTCATTCGTTTTGACCTATAAGTTGAAATGTCTATCTTCTTAGATTTCAAGCTTGTTTGATAGAGCTAGCATAAAAAAATTTATGTTGTTGTTGATAGATCTACAACTTTCTCTTTTAGCAATGTGAATCCCTCCTTTGTTGGATCATTAGGGTTATCAAAATTAGATTCACCAACCATGGATGGGGTTTAATGATTTTATTCTTATACTGATTTGAACCCTTGCATTTCCCTACAATATACCGAATGAAATCTACCATAATACGAATATGATATGTAAATTTCCATGGATATTCCATTGGATAGCTTGCCACAACAAACCTAATATTAACATACTAAAATTTAATTTAATTAACATATATGAGTTAAATTTTCTTACATTTTATAGTATTTTTACCTTAATCTTTGCTACTTATGTATGTAATATATATAAAATGTGGAAAATAGAGAACAAATAAAATCATCGCTCACAAACCATAATAACATTAATATATGGCTTGGGTCACCCTTTTAAGAGAAAATATAGCTTAAAGTTGAGAGAGTTGTACTCTCTCTTTCTCTCAATGGAATTGCTACAAATACAAAGGAGTGAGATATGTGGCTTGTGAGTTGCTATCCAACACAAACACTCTCTAGTCTATGTTTTCCCTGTCCATTCTTAGCTACTATGTTCTACTATGGAACACAATTTATTGTAATAGAATCCAACTCCTCTTCCTCCTAGTGGCTTGGTTATATGTAGCCCAACAGTTAGCTAGGAGTTAAATTTTACTCATGTTTGACCCTCATATCAGTTACAATTGACCCTTCATGTGTTTCATTCATTGTCCCCACATGGCTAGTCAAATTTCCATGAGTAACAAGGGTTGACATTACATCCTCTCGAATTATGGTGGTCAATCATGATAGTTAACCATTTCGGAGAATTTTTTTTCGTTTGAACTGTGCTTTACATTATTCTTGCAATATTGGAAAAGGTATTCAAGGGTAGAATAGTGCTATGGCATACAATGTTTAAGCAACAATGTTCTACCCCATAAAAAGATGGTTAAGGCTTCAAACTAACAATGAATGGTCTTCAACCCCAATTGTGCAATATTGGCCTCATCACTAAGACCACTTTTGTAATTTAATTTCTCTAATTTTTTCACTATGATAACATCATAATGAATGGCAAATAATATAATAATTCATTATGATCATAATAAAATTTCATGTTGAAATCTAAGTAGAACAATTTTATAAATATATTTATAAGTGGAAAAACCCTATTAATTTTTAATAAAATCACCTAAAGAAAGTTGACTGGCAAACATTTCTAAAAAAGATTCCAAAAACCTTAGATTTAAAATATTATAGAAAACACATTATAGGTTATAAAAATTAGTTTGAGAAGAGTAGTCACTAAAACACTTAAAAAAGAGACTTAAAAAAATTTGGAGAATAATATTTAGTATTTAGTCTTCCCATAATTTAATAAAGAATCTTTTGAATAACACTTCTAAGAAGTTGAAGATGAAGAAGATTAAGAGCTATAAAATTTTAAAGAAAATTTATGGTAATCTATATGTATTGTATCTACAGTTTGATTTAGATATTTCACCGTTTATAACATTTCCATGAAAGGGTAGAAGACAAAGATGATGATTATGGCGTTAATGGGAAAAAACATTATCTCTCACATATATTACTGAATTATTGAATTTTAAAATGAGAATGGCAATTTTCACCGTTTATAACATTTCCACGAAAGGGTAGAAGACAAAGATGATGATTATGGCGTTAATGGGAAAAAACATTATCTCTCACATATATTACTGAATTATTGAATTTTAAAATGAGAATGTTGCCAGGAAGATGAGAAGTTTGAACATAAATGAATATTTAATTCTATCAAAAGACAAAATCCTAAAAGAAACCATGTGAGTATGAAAGGTGGAGTTGAAATGGAATAGTCATTCATCTACTGATATTTCACTCAATTATGTAAATAGGTACTCACTTTTCAGTTTATAGGACAATGATGCTAGACAGGGGTCAGACGCACTCTCTGCATTTCTAAGCCCTATTGTTGTTTCGATAATGAGGCCATTAAATGTTTGAAATTGGAAGACATATAAGGAAGATTTAGGTGGCAGGGGAAGGGTTGTTATCCTGTCGGGTTCCCTTTCCACTCATGTGAGGATGATAAGAAGATAAAGAAAGAAAATTAAAAATGAATGATGATAAGAAGATAAAGAAAGAAAATGAAAAATGAATGATGGGAAGAATGAGTAATGAATAATAAATAATATGGAAATGATTAAAAATACGTAATGTAACTAATCTAATGTGAAACTAAATAGAAAAAAGAAATTAATCATTATTTTATTTAAATTAAAATTAATGTAAAAACATTAAATAATAATAAAAGTAATATATTAATTGGTTTATAATATAACATATAGGTTTACAACAATAGTAAATAAATAATAATTTACTTTGATCATATTGTATTTATTTTTATTTTTTTAAATTAAATTATAGAATTTCATATATATATATTTAGAAATATATACTTATAAATATATTATAATATTATTAATTAATTTTATAAATATGGTCAAGATATCAAGTTTGTTCATGAGATTTTTTTTTTGTTTATGGTAAAGGGATCAATTTTAATGTAGACATTTGATTATTAAAATTTATAGAGGTATATATACAATATATATTTTTAGTTTTTAAGGAGGAAATATATACTTTCAATTATTAAACACAGTCAAATACTATAGATAAATTTATAAAGAATAAAAAATATTATATTTATTATACTTAATTTTATTAAAAATATGATTGTATAAATATAAAAAAATAAATTTTGTTATGTAGATATTTGACTTTACAACTTGTTTATATATATATATATATATATATATATATATTGGCATTAAATGTTTTTAATAAAACATATTATTAAATATAATAATTATGAAATTCATAATAATTTTTTAAATAAAAATAATTTATTAACAAAATGGATTTTATAAAATATGTCACTTTATTTAATACATAAATGATATTAACACTAAAAATTATATTTTTTATATATGTATATGTACGTTCGTAGTGTTTAAAATTGGAGGGATAGAGTATGTATGTTTTGGTAGACTTAGCAGTCAAATGGTCGTGCATAGGTGGCTCCCTTGTCCTAGACACAAGAGATCTCATACAACAATTTGGTGTCTGGCTTGGCTTGACCATGACATTAAAAATAGATATTAATAATATATTTGAAATTGACATTAAATAATTTTAAAAGTCTTTTATGAAATATGTTAATAAATATAATAATTATGAAAATGACAATAATTTAAAAAATAATAATAATTTATTAATTAAATAAATTTTATAAAATATTTCATTTTATATAATATTTAAATAATATTAACCACAATGTTTTTTATAAAAAAAAGAATTAAAAAAAAAAATAGTATATTTAAAAAAACTAGACGAATTACTAATAAATGGCTTAAAATTATATAAATATATTAGGACATAGTAGAATCTTTATATCATTAAACATATTTATTGTAATTTATATAAATTTTAATCTACTATCTTAATCTTTAAGTTATATATTTTTATATAAATAAACCATTTTAAAAATATAAGTGTTTTTATAATTCTATTTCTTTACTTTCAATTTTTTTTTATAGGTTTCCCAATAACCTTTCGGTGATTTATATTTCCAAGTTAACTCCCATACCTTGTTTGTTGTTTAATTGAATTACAACAAAATTAGACGACTTTAGCCGTATATTCTTCCTGCCTCTCACAAATTAAGAAAATTAATATATTATTTAATAATAATAATTATCATTAAAAAATAATCACGATTTACATAAAATAATTTTATTTATATAATAATATTTCCTACTTAAAAATAATTTAATTTAATCGGTAATAAAATAGTTTTTAATATATATATATATATATATATATATATACATTTAACGTTGTAAATATATATTTTTAATTAAACCATATAAATAATACAATACCATAATATAATCTTAAGTTATTTTGAACAAAGTAACTTCCCTAACTAATATATACCTTAATTACACTTTATCAAATATAATACATATTTTTCTTAAACCAATCGCATCTTTCAGATGGTTAATCATTATTATTATTTCCTACTTAAAAGACAACTTGTTCAACCTAGTTCATTTTTTCTTCAGAAATATATGACTAAATCATTCCTTTTAACAAACATAATACATATTTTTCTTAAACCAATCGCATCTTTCAGATGGTTAATCATTCTTATTATTTCCTGCTTAAAAGACAACTTGTTCAACTTAGTTCATTTTTTCTTGAGAAATATATGACTAAATCATTCCTTTTAAAAAATGGCACGTAAAAGACGGCTTTTATTTTTCCTTTCCAAATATTTTAATATCCACATTATATTTTACAAAATGTAATATTTTCTAGTTCTTAAATTTAAGATAATATCATCTACTTCATTTTTCTATCCGTATTTCAAATGTCTTGATATGGATTTTCCCAATTGATTATACCGAGCGCTTCTTACTTTTTCCACATGTTTTAGTTGTTGATTTAAATATGTTTTGCGTGATATATGTTTGGCTCTGATTTGAAATATATTCATATACTCATGTTTGGCGTGATATATGCTTGGCCTTCATTTGAAATATATTCATAATACTCATTTTTGGCCATACGTATAAAGTTGAATACCTTTTCCCGATGAAATTGATTTAGTATTTTGTAAAAAAAAAATTGTAAACATTTATATTCAATAACTTAAAAATACAATATTTTAGGTAGAATTGATAGTAGTTTTCATTATATTTCAAGCAAAATCGATAGAAAAATGTAACTTATTTTACAGTTTAGTATGATGGGTGAGTTTGTTAATTTATTATTAAAGTTGAAATTTTATTGTTAAAATAAAAAAGTTTAAAAATCTAAAAAAGACAACCATATAAAAAATTCAAAAAATATGTTTATAAAATAATTTGCAAGTGAAAAAATTAAATCTTTTTCGGCTCATTTTAGATTTGTATTTAACATAAATTGCAAGTGAAAAAATTAAATCTTTCTCAGCTCATTTTAAATCTGTATTTAAAATAAATCTATACGAATACTAATTTTATTAAATGTAAGCACCCGCATTCCATCCTGACTAAAAAGATTTTACAAATCCTGATTACTTTTTGCAAACAGGCTGGGGCTTGCCCAATTGTGCCCCAATTGTGGGAGGGAAGAAAAAACGGTTTAAACACACAATCATGAGAAATGTGCAAAACTCCGTAGAAGTAGAGACTTTTAATTCCTACCACATCACTATTTTAATATGGAATAGCTTTTGCTTCCACATTAAAAACGCGCTTTCGCCACCCGCATCAGCATCAATACGAAAATTGATGTTAATATACGAAGGATTTGAATTGACTAAATTGGCAGTTGCTAAAGAAAGGTTACTTGGAGTTTACGAATGTAACACCTCTCAGTTAAGAGAAAATATTTAATTTATTTTTATTTCGGTAATTTTGAAGGTTGTGAGCCAAAAAAAATTCATGTTGTAATGTTAGAAATAAATATTTATATTATTTTAATTAAATTAACCAGATTAGTTATTATCAGCCAAGGAAGTTACGGAAGGTAGAAATGTTAAAAATAAGGATTTTCCCTCTCAGGCAGTTAAGGGACAGTTACTTTTTCCCCTAGAAATAAATATCTCAGTTTGGGAAAGAAAAAGAGAGAAGAGAGAAGAGAGGTAGAGAGAGGAAACTGGAGGTGATCAAGAAAAGGAGAGCTTTATCCCTCACTCTGTATTTTGTTGAGGTAAGGCCAGCTGCTGCTATAGAGAAATTCCTAAGCTAGGTGTGGCCAGTGGAATTTCTGTTCAGACCTGGGTGTACTACCTTGGAGATGAAATCAGCACGAGGGAGTTATGGTGGTGTTACCATGCTCATTGGTTGGGCGGAGCATTCTTCCTTTACAGGTGACTTCCCATGGAAACCTAGCTAATCTTAAGCAACCTAACAAATGAGTATTCCTGTAAATTTCCTTTTGGAGATAATTTAGGTAAATTGTCCTTGTACATTATTTCTATGAACTAAATTTTCTTTAAAGTGGTTCTTGTAAGCTATTTGTAACTGGTTTCAGTGAATTGATCTATGGGAATGACAATGGTCTGCTTGCATGCAATAAGTAATAAACATTGGAGAAAATAGTTGTATAATTGAAGTCCTTAGTTTTGGCTTCAGACCTAACATTATTAATTTATCATAATAGAATCAGATAAGTACATATATCATGATTTCCTTAATTATGATTGACTGCATGAGAAGTAATGAAGTTATTTTTCTGGGTAATAGTTTTGTCTAATAACTAGACTCTATGAATTTGGAAAATGACAGAACACTGGTTGAGGGATACATTGGAAGCCGACCTTTCCACAGGAAAAGCAGTGAGAAATTGTAAATCTGACTAACATACCCAGTTGACTATATAGCCTCATGATGGAAATAAATTAGATAATTCAGAATTATTCCGTTAGTGCAATATTGAACTTTTGGATAAGGTTATTTCCACCTTTGCAGAAACCCCAAGGCAGAGCAGTCCATTACCAGTTATCTGCGTTAACCCCGTGGGACAAGAAGAAGTCTAGGAAGGATTTCGATGTTTGAACTGGGGCATGAGTTAGTTGACAACATGAAATAGTTTCTTCTACCAGAAAACTGGGAACGAAAGTGAAATTATAACATAACTAATAAACCAGTAGTAATCGAATATGCAGGAAAATCCTTATTGTCAAAATATAGAGTCAAGAAATTGGAAATGTAATTCTCCGTTAATAACTCATACATTACATAAGAACCAAAGCAAGCTGTAAGGGAATTATATATTTGGTAACAGAAGTATAAATAAATTCATGAACACATTCATATAAATTATAATTCTCTTGTTCAAAATAAAACAATTGACCACAGTTGCGTTTTTCGATAGCCATTAAAATTATAGCCCAAGATAAATTTTAAATAGAACTATGGCTGTGAAGTAAAAATGGTAGACACATATTCAGATTACAACCTAAAAACATTCCTTGTGGGAATTGTGGCCACATAGGCACGAGGTTGCTACCGATACATATTACAACCCAACATAAATTGCTATGATTAACTCTTGTAGCTCGAGCAGAGTTGTTCTAACCCTTGAGACCATAACTAAACCTATTAGGTCACGGCCATAAACATAACTAATCATTGAGATACCATTCTCAGGGTTGAATTTAGTGGAAGGAAATTCCAAGGGAATTCGCCGCAAAGTCACCATAGAGTGTATAGAAAAATATAGAAGAACTTAGAACCTTGGAAAGCATTACCCGGTTCAAATAACAAATCCATACTTGAACCCTTGAGAAGAACAAAGCCATTTCAGGTGACAGATATCACCTATAAGCCCAAAATATGAGAGTTGAGTATGCGACAAGGTATAAGAAAAATTCCAAATTCATAATATATGGAAGAGGAAAATGAACTGAATCTCACCTGGAGAAGAATGCCCAGGTATGCGTCCCAATGCAACATCTGAACTAGAAATATGATTCTTATTATTTGAATGGACAGAGTTGTCGGCTTAATACGAACAAGTGGAGTCAAGCCCCTCTCACCAGTAAGTCAACAAATGGGCATTTCTCCATGTTGGTGTACATGCACTTAGACTAGTTGTGTTGGTGTACATGCACCTAGATTAGCTCCAGTTGGTGTACATGCACTTAGACTAGCTGTGTTGGTGTACATGCACCTAGATTAGCTCAAGTTAACTTATTGCTTGCATGTGGCACATGTACACATTAGCATAAGATAAAGCACACTTAGCTTTAGTTAGCTTTAGTTATTGCATGTACAACTAAGCTTAACTTAGTTGCTTTTGTGTATTTATTTTAAAACTGATATTGTAGAATCACTTTCATTCTTTTCTCAATTCTTGCTCGCTTTCTTCCTTCTCTTGCAAGCTTGTTATTGTTTTGCAAATCTAGATCTATCTGTGTTTCTCAAAAATCTTACATGGTATCAGAGCTCTAGAGGTGGAGGAGCTGGAAGACAAGCTGAAGGAGCTTCAAAGACACTTGCGATGCCATCATCGCCAGCGTGTACCAGGAAGGAGCAGAGTCACGTGCAGTTGTCTTTTCTTTATTTTTGCATTATCTTTTGAGGGGGGGTTTTCTTCCCATTGGGTTTTCCCTCTTTCCTCCTTTTTATGCATTGTATATGGGTACCTAAAATGGCCGTGTTGTCGGGACTCATTCATTTTGCATCACACTCACCTAAGTTATGCTTAAGGGGGGGTGTTGGTGTACATGCACTTAGACTAGTTGTGTTGGTGTACATGCACCTAGATTAGCTTCAGTTGGTGTACATGCAATTAGTTGGTGTACATGCAATTAGACTAGCTGTGTTGGTGTACATGCATCTAGATTAGCTCAAGTTAACTTATTGCTTGCATGTGGCACATGTACACATTAGCATAAGATAAAGCACACTTATCTTTAGTTAGCTTTAGTTATTGCATGTACAACTAAGCTTAGCTTAGTTGCTTTTGTGTATTTATTCTAAAACTGATATTGTAGAATCACTTTCATTCTTTTCTCAATTCTTGCTCGCTTTCTTCTTTCTCTTGCAAGCTTGTTATTGTTTTGCAGATCTAGATCTATCTGTGTTTCTCAAAAATCTTACACTCCAGCCATGAATAATCGATAATCTACCTTCGGTAAGAAGCTAGGAATAGTGGAGTAACACACTAAGGATTGCTACAATGAATGCTTTACCAAACACTTAAATACCTTGGCACAAATTATATTATCAACCATAGTGAGGATTCTAGAAGGAAATCAGTAAGCCATTGCCACATATTGGAGCATTATGGTAGAAGACAACACCCTCTGTCATAGAACAATCACTGAAGGTGCAAAGAGCAAATGAGTTCATATGCAAGGGTTTGGGGATGGGGTGATACCCTAACCAACTCCAATTTAATTTGAACCCTCCATCTCCCGAAAGAATGATCAATACTGTCCAAATCATACAAAACCCAAGTCGTTGATCCAAAACACCTGCACATATCTCTATAAAGTGCGATATAGTTCTACCTGTACGGATCTCCATAAGGTGTGATATAGATGTACCTGAACAGATCTCGTTAAGTTGTGATATAGTTGTGCAGGATCTTCGGGATGCATCTGGACAAGAATGGGAAGGGTTGCATATGCTATAGTGAAGGAATGAACCTTAGAATTGAGCATGCCATATCGTATGAAACAATTTCCCTATCGCATGGAAATAAATGTGTATAACATGTAAAGCCAATCAATTAGAACAAACAGGACCATGATGCATAATAAATTTTTCTTTAATGATGGTTATTTTATTGTTGAACTCATAAATGGGGGTTGGTGCGTGGATGTTAAAAGTGGTATTAGAGCTGAAGATTCCAACACTGTGGCCTGTTTTAGGGCAACCAATTATAAATTTATGTTGTGCCCCTAATAAGAAAGGATCAAAAATATGAAAAATACATTTGCAGGACTAATTATGCACCCTTGCCAAAATGAAATTCTAAAGTGGGTACAACTAAAAATATAACAGGAACATAAATCACCAGCTAGGAGTAATGAATCATAAATAAGGAAATTAATAACATATATTCTATGACTTAGGCATAGGGAATGGAGAGGAATTCATGATTTATGGCAACAAGGAAGTGTATGAGTAAACAAAGTAAGAGATAAATATGTGAGTAAATGAAATAAAAGATCGAGTTCAATACTACTAAAGCATCATAAATCATATGTGAGTAAATGAAATAAAAGATCGAGTTCAATACTACTAAAGCATCATAAATCATATAGTGATGTGTTACATAAGAAATCATCCTCAAAGGTTTCAAGATTATTTGCATGTTGAGAACCTATAATAATTGCAAAACTTTTTTGAAATTACCCTAAAAAAAAAAAAAAAAAAACTTCAATACATGATTTGTAAGATTAATAATCACAAACAGGTTTTCAATTAAAATCTAGTATGAAAGAATATGAAAATGAGAGGTAAAGATTCTATTGGTAAATTAGAGACTCATAACACTAAATATTTGTGAACATTGCAACTGCATATCAGAAAGTTTGAATTTATGATGTACACAAACAATCATTTTTCTTAGGGATGATGTGTTTGTGATCAGTTATGTAAATTATAGTGGGAAAAGACTTCTACGTGAGAATTTCACATGCTAGATAGTTGTAGACAACTGTGAAAGCCTAGAAGGACCTGGGTTGATGGCGGTTGCCTACCCAGAGGGGTTGATGGCAGTTGCTTGCCCAGAGGGGTTGATGCCACTTGCCTGCCCGGATTTCCTTTTCCCTAGAGATTGATGATCTCAATAAGGGAAAATATTTGGCCAAGATGGTGAAGTGGAACAAACAAAAAAACCTGAGCCAACTCTGTGGATTTGGAGCCTGTTGAAGGAGGTCCAAAATTCCTCATAGACTAGATGTTGTCAGACAAATAGGCAGGATGCTGCCAAGAGGAATCTTGTGTTGGACCCTATGTGGTCATCAGAATTATTGAGTTGGTTGGCCAATGGAATTCTAAAACTGGACCTATTATGGTCTCTGTTAGAAAAACTATCCGGAGGTAAAAATGGCTCAATCTGGATGCAGAAATTAGTCCCAGCTTGTTTGGGAAAAGCACTATTTTTCCACTGTGGTTCTCATCGTAGAACAAATTAAGTAATCAGATATGCAAATGTGTTAACCCCCAAAAGATTAAAAAATATATATCTTCTTCGAAAGTGTGTAATATCCAGGTACATCTTGACAAGGAAAGAACTTGGTACACAAAAAATGATTCCTGAAAACATTAGCTTTTTTTTTTAATAGTAATAACAATCCTGTGAAGGGACTAATGTACAATTTCTGTGATTGGAAAGGTTGAGTCTTATTGACGACAAGATAACCAGAGAATTTGACTTAGGGAAACAACTGTTAATTATAATTCCAATATGTAATGTTTTGGAATGAGTGGAATAACAAGATAAACACAAACAAGGCAAGATGGACTCTATGAACAACCTAATAGATATACTAAGGTTAAGGATACAATCACAAAAAAAAAGTTAATAGCATAAGTTTTCTTTAAACTTTGGAAAATAGCATAAGTGGGAGAAGGGCAGTATGCCATTATCGAATGATACCTTAGATTAATAATGTTAGAACCGTAACATAAATTTTGTGAACCAGGAAGATATAGTCAAATGATTAGTCAAATGATTGGTTAAACCAGTATGTCAAATATGTGAGAAAATACTTGGATAATGGTGGAAGTTGTATATTATAAAGTTCAACACCATGCGAAGGATACCCAATTGTTCATGGGTGTTACAGCTGAACTTGATGTGAATAAGAACATCTGCATTAAAGGGAATATATAATAGCAATGTGGTGTTGGTATAAGTATGATAAATGTTGTAACTTATGATTCTGACTAAGCCCCATGACTACTAGGAGCAGGAGGTTTGGTTGTCATGACTGATAGGTGGAAGAATTAATTATAGGCCTCCTTAAGAAAGAGAAAGGCACCAACTTATATATATATATATATATATATATATATATATATATATATATATATATGTATATATATATATATATATATATATATATATATATATATATATATATATATATATATATATATGGTCATGGGTCATCAACAATTGATTTATTGGTCGTGTAAAACTTCAATTCTCTATATTAGACAGTTTAAAGAGTGAAGGCGTAGAATAGGTATTTTAATAATCTATTGGTAGCATGAAATAAATGAAAATATTTTGAGCTTATCAAATCAAGAGTGATAATGGAAAAGGTATTCAGAAGGAGGAAAGCAAAAGACACATAGAAATAATACTGGAACAGTTATAAAAGGATAGTTTTGTAAAATAGACGAGGAGGTATTGATTAGGGCCAGGTAGGTTGTTCAAACCCAGCAAAAATCATAGATTTACAAAAATAAAAACAAAAAAAGGGGTTATTCTATTTATCCTTGGCTTAGAACTTCACATGCATTTATGCATTATAGATATGATAAGCTTAACAAATATCGATATACATGTATAGTGGTGCGATCTTGTTTGACACGATTACGAGGGGTCATTGGAGTAGGTAGATTACTACTTGTGGACAACACAAACAAACAAACAAAAACAAAAAATAAAGATCCTACTAAGCATGACTCTTATATTGTGAACATTGAAAATAAGAGGAAGTGTGACCCAGCTTGAATAAACAGAGATGGTGTGGCTCCCAGACCTATTATTACGTAATGTGTTCTACATGTATGGTGCTAAGTGTATGTGGAATTGGGAACTGGTAATTTAAACAAACAAATAAATAAGTAGATAAAATTGCCCAATGGGTTTGGGCAAGTGACTAAAAAGTAAACATTGATGGGTTCCCTAGTACAACCCAGCAGGAATTGCAAAAATTTTTAGTACATAGAACAAATCGGGGGCAAAGAAAAAGATGTGGGGACTTCTAAGAGGAATCCTTGAACCTAGTTATGCAAGTTGGGTCAGCGTATATATGAGTACACAGGGGGAAATAAATCCCATGATGATGCATAGAAACAAACAAAACTGCTTATCACCTTCATGCAATACATGAAGACAAAGGGCCAACTAAAGAAATGTTGCAGTATAAACTCTTGCCTTATGCAAAGAGGAGATAACAAGAAACCACATATGGGAATATATAAGTTTACTTGGACAATTAGATGGTCCTATAGTTTCCTTGAGTATGTCTGGAAAGAAAGTTACCCTAAACCTCACTTGTGCTTAGCTAATACATATATAACATTGGAATCTGGATAAAAGCATAGTGATGGTACCTAGTATAGTAATATATTAATTTTAATATATTATGAAAGAAAAAAATAGAAAATGCTTTCTAAAATATTATTATCACTAAGTATACAGTGTCTCTAAGCAGATAATTCCACATGGTGGAGTCCTGGTCAAAATGTTTACCATCAGGCATGTTAAAAAAATTTATTAATGTTGACAAACTTATAACAATACTGCTATTTTTTTTAAGTGCAAATTGCTAACCCTTGTTGGGTACATAAATACCAATTGATGGCATTTATGATAAATTTGAGATATATATAAATATGTTTTTTTTCTTTCTAACGTTTGACAAAAACTAATGTCATTCGTCATCACTATGGATGTAGGTAGAATAAGATAGAAGCATTCCGGGTTGAATCCCAGCAAATGAGGGAATTTTGCTACCAAAGCAAGCAATTACTCAATTCAAAATGGAATGGATGCATTCCTGCCAAAAATGGCAACTTGGGAGACTGAATATTTTATTGCGAGGCATATTTCGGCCTTGGGAGACTGAATATTTTATTGCGAGGCATATTTTGTCATTGGGAGACATAATATTTTATTGCAAGGCATATTTTTGCCTATTTTGAAAGTCAGGCAACACCGAGGACAGTGTTTCCCTTGAGAGGGGGAAGATGTAACACCCTTCAGTAAAGAGTAAATATTTAATTTACTTTTACTAGAGTAACTTTGAAGGCCGTGGGCCAAAAGAATTCCTATTGTAATGTTAGAAATAAATAATTATATTATTCTAATTAAATTAACAAGATTAGTTATGGTCATCCAAGGAAGTTACGGAAGGTAGAAATGCTAAAAATGAGGATTTCCCCTCTCATGTAGTTAAGGGACAGTTACCTCCTCCCCTAGAAATAAATATCTCAGTTTGGGGAAGAAAAAGAGAGAGGGGAGGAGAGAAGTAGAGAGAGGAAACTGGAGGTGATCAAGAAAAGGAGAGCTTTATCCCTTAGATCATATTTTGTTGAGGTAAGGCCAGTTGCTACCATAGAGAAATTCCTGAGCTAGGTGTGGCCAGTGGAATTTCTGTTCAGACCTGGGTGTCTATAAATAACAATTATGGGTAGTACCTGGTGGGGTCAGGTAAGCCCTGATAGACTTCGGAGGTCACTGTCCAAGAATACTGTCTTGGAGAGGAAATCATCATGGTGGGAGCTATGGTGGTGTTACCATGCTCATAGGTTGGGCGGAGCATTATTCCTTTCCGGGTGACATCCCGTGGCAACCTAGTTAATCTTAAGCAACCTAATAGATGAGTATTCCTATAAATTCCATTTTGGAGATAATTTATGTAAATTATCCTCGTACATTATTTCTGTCAACTAAATTTTCTTTAAAGCAGTTATTATGAGCTGTTTATAACTTGTTTTAGTGAATTGATCTATGGGAATGAAAATGGTCTGCTTGCATGCGATAACTAATAAACACTGGAGAAAATAGTTGTATTATGGAAGTGCTTAGTTTTGGCTTTAGACCTAACATTATTAATTTATCATAATAGAATCAGATAAGTACATATATCATGGTTGCCTTAATCATGATTAACTACGTGAGAAGTAATGAAGTTATTTTGGCAAGTAGTAGTTTTTTTCTAAGAACTGGACTCTTTGAATTTGCAAAATGACAAAACACTGGTTGAGGGATACATTGGAAGCCGACCTTTCCATAGGAAAAGCGGTGAGAAATTGTAAATCTGACTAGCATAGCTAGTTGACTAGCATAGCTAGTTGACTATATAGCCTTGGGATGGAAATAAATTAGATAATTTAGAATTATTCCGTTAGTGTAATCTTGAAATTTTGGATAAGGCTATTTCCACCTTGGCAGAAACCCCATGGAAGAGCATTCCATTACCAGTTATCTGCGTTATGTTGGAATTTTCTGATAAATTCCATAACAGATAGACAAAAATTGCTCTGTTTTTGCACTCTATTTTTGCACAGAAAAACAGAAAATCGCTTGCTGGAAACGGTGTTTCAGCAACACATTTTGTATTTCAACAACTGAGTTTGGTGTTGCAGCAACACAGAATAACACTCTGTTTTAACACAGAAAAACACTCTATTTTTAACTCAGAAAACAGAAAAATTCGTTCTCTGGAAATGGTGTTGCAGCAACGCAGTTATTTTCTTCAGTTGTTGTAACTTGTGTTGCAGCAACACTGTTCGTGGTGTTGCAGCAACGTAAATTTTTGACGTCAAGTATTTTTTGAGTTACGGTCTAACAGCAACGATGACGGTGTAACAACAACAGGAAAAAATTAACTTGTATTCATCAAAATAAACTAACTGTTACAGATTTGTCTTCCTCATACTAAGGGAATTTCACAACTTCTATTACAAAATAGATTTACCAAGGAACGCTTCTGTTCCACACAAATAACATCTACCCTTTCTATCAGCAAACAACCATAAAGCAAATTACATTCAAATTTCTGCACTATTGTGGATTTCACTGTTCTGAAATTATTCTTCTTCTTCACGCTGTTGCGTGCTCTCCTCTGCTCTGTGTGATTCTTCAGCTGCAGCTAACCTCAAAACAGAACTGCTGTGTGATATTTATATGCAAAAACATATCTCATTAAAACAGTAAAATATTACAAAATATCTTCTAATGTTTATCTTTGTATTTAATGCAACAAGGCGGTGATGCCTTTTATCAAAAAACAAGTCGGCGTCTGCAGGGGAATTCAATTGAAACTTTAATGCATATTAATGTGCAAAAATATCGGGCTTGACTTTGATGCACATCAGCCTGGATTATTTACTGCAGATCAGATTCTTGTCCAGTTATTCATTGTTGCAGTTGGAATTAAATTCCAACACTCCCCCTTAATTTCAACTGCTGCATACCCAGACATTTTCTGAAATGATCAAAACCTTTCTTTGCTAATGGTTTTGTCAAGATGTCAGTTAGCTGATCCTCTGTTCTGCAGTGCTGCAAAACAATCTCACCATTGTTAACCAATTCACGTATGAAGTGAAATTTGGTGTCCATGTGCTTTGTTCTTTTATGAAAAAAAGATTTTTTAGACAATGCTATTGCTGAGCTATTGTCACAGTAAATGGTTGTGCCCTTTTCTTGTTCATGACACAAGTC